>FR997805.1:0-2400000 GCA_905475355.2 Clostera curtula
TCAGATGACACCCTTTTTTCATCATTTTTGGCAAAAAAACATGTCTAACCTAACCTAACTTTTTTGGAGTTAGGTCAGAAACGGTTAGGTTTCCGTGCCCTTCCCCCCCCATATTTTCGGTGTTTTGAATCCAGAGCCGACCGCCATCTTTGTTTATCTATCAGATGACACCCTTTTTTCATCATTTTTGGCAAAAAAACATGTCTAACCTAACCTAACTTTTTTGGAGTTAGGTCAGAAACGGTTAGGTTTCCGAGCCCTTCCCCCCCATATTTCCGGTGTTTTGAATCTTGGAGTTAGGTCAGAAACGGTTAGGTTTCCGAGCCCTTCCCCCCATATTTCCGGTGTTTTGAATCCAGAGCCGACCGCCATCTTTGTTTATCTATCAGATGACACCCTTTTTTCATCATTTTTGGCAAAAAAACATGTCTAACCTAACCTAACTTTTTTGGAGTTAGGTCAGAAATGGTTAGGTTTCCGAGCCCTTCCCCCCCATATTTTCGGTGTTTTGAATCCAGAGCCGACCGCCATCTTTGTTTATCTATCAGATGACACCCTTTTTTCATCATTTTTGGCAAAAAAACATGTCTAACCTAACCTAACTTTTTTGGAGATAGGTCAGAAACGGTTAGGTTTCCGAGCCCTTCCCCCCCATATTTCCGGTGTTTTGAATCCAGAGCCGACCGCCAACTTGGTTTATCTATCAGATGACACCCTTTTTTCATCATTTTTGGCAAAAAAACATGTCTAACCTAACCTAACTTTTTTGGAGTTAGGTCAGAAACGGTTAGGTTTCCGAGCCCTTCCCCCCATATTTCCGGTGTTTTGAATCCAGAGCCGACCGCCAACTTGGTTTATCTATCAGATGACACCCTTTTTTCATCATTTTTGGCAAAAAAACATGTCTAACCTAACCTAACTTTTTTGGAGTTAGGTCAGAAACGGTTAGGTTTCCGAGCCCTTCCCCCCCATATTTTCGGTGTTTTGAATCCAGAGCCGACCGCCATCTTTGTTTATCTATCAGATGACACCCTTTTTTCATCATTTTTGGCAAAAAAACATGTCTAACCTAACCTAACTTTTTTGGAGTTAGGTCAGAAACGGTTAGGTTTCCGAGCCCTTCCCCCCATATTTCCGGTGTTTTGAATCCAGAGCCGACCGCCAACTTGGTTCATCTATCAGATGACACCCGTTTTTCATCATTTTTGGCAAAAAAACATGTCTAACCTAACCTAACTTTTTTGGAGTTAGGTCAGAAACGGTTAGGTTTCCGAGCCCTTCCCCCCATATTTCCGGTGTTTTGAATCCAGAGCCGACCGCCATCTTTGTTTATCTATCAGATGACACCCTTTTTTCATCATTTTTGCCAAAAAAACATGTCTAACCTAACCTAACTTTTTTGGAGTTAGGTCAGAAACGGTTAGGTTTCCGAGCCCTTCCCCCCATATTTCCGGTGTTTTGAATCCCGAGCCGACCGCCATCTTTGTTTATCTATCAGATGACACCCTTTTTTCATCATTTTTGGCAAAAAAACATGTCTAACCTAACCTAACTTTTTTGGAGTTAGGTCAGAAACGGTTAGGTTTCCGAGCCCTTCCCCCCCATATTTTCGGTGTTTTGAATCCAGAGCCGACCGCCATCTTTGTTTATCTATCAGATGACACCCTTTTTTCATCATTTTTGGCAAAAAAACATGTCTAACCTAACCTAACTTTTTTGGAGTTAGGTCAGAAACGGTTAGGTTTCCGAGCCCTTCCCCCCCATATTTTCGGTGTTTTGAATCCAGAGCCGACCGCCATCTTTGTTTATCTATCAGATGACACCCTTTTTTCATCATTTTTGGCAAAAAAACATGTCTAACCTAACCTAACTTTTTTGGAGTTAGGTCAGAAACGGTTAGGTTTCCGAGCCCTTCCCCCCATATTTCCGGTGTTTTGAATCCAGAGCCGACCGCCAACTTGGTTTATCTATCAGATGACACCCTTTTTTCATCATTTTTGGCAAAAAAACATGTCTAACCTAACCTAACTTTTTTGGAGTTAGGTCAGAAACGGTTAGGTTTCCGAGCCCTTCCCCCCATATTTCCGGTGTTTTGAATCCAGAGCCGACCGCCAACTTGGTTTATCTATCAGATGACACCCTTTTTTCATCATTTTTGGCAAAAAAACATGTCTAACCTAACCTAACTTTTTTGGAGTTAGGTCAGAAACGGTTAGGTTTCCGAGCCCTTCCCCCCATATTTCCGGTGTTTTGAATCCCGAGCCGACCGCCATCTTTGTTTATCTATCAGATGACACCCTTTTTTCATCATTTTTGGCAAAAAAACATGTCTAACCTAACCTAACTTTTTTGGAGTTAGGTCAGAAACGGTTAGGTTTCCGAGCCCTTCCCCCCATATTTCCGGTGTTTTGAATCCAGAGCCGACCGCCAACTTGGTTCATCTATCAGATGACACCCTTTTTTCATCATTTTTGGCAAAAAAACATGTCTAACCTAACCTAACTTTTTTGGAGTTAGGTCAGAAACGGTTAGGTTTCCGAGCCCTTCCCCCCATATTTCCGGTGTTTTGAATCCAGAGCCGACCGCCAACTTGGTTCATCTATCAGATGACACCCTTTTTTCATCATTTTTGGCAAAAAAACATGTCTAACCTAACCTAACTTTTTTGGAGTTAGGTCAGAAACGGTTAGGTTTCCGAGCCCTTCCCCCCATATTTCCGGTGTTTTGAATCCAGAGCCGACCGCCAACTTGGTTCATCTATCAGATGACACCCTTTTTTCATCATTTTTGGCAAAAAAACATGTCTAACCTAACCTAACTTTTTTGGAGTTAGGTCAGAAACGGTTAGGTTTCCGAGCCCTTCCCCCCATATTTCCGGTGTTTTGAATCCAGAGCCGACCGCCAACTTGGTTCATCTATCAGATGACACCCTTTTTTCATCATTTTTGGCAAAAAAAACGATTTTTGTCCCGCTACACCCACCCGTTGTCGATGACCGGGGTCATCAACGCTGTGCCCAGAACACTTGGAAAAATATTTTTGAGGCATGTTGATTTTCTTTATTTTTTATTTTATTAGGTATCCTTTCTTGTGGATTTCCTTAAAATTTGAATGCTGGTTTCTGGTCGCAATCACTGGCAAGTGGGATAATTATAAATTAAAGTTACATCAATAACTAGATGTCGCTACTGGCTCTTGTAGAAGTCGATGTTAAGATTTTTACTTAATTAGTCAATTGCTTCTGCTTATGTGCTGTTTTCTAAGCAGGTGCGGAACCCTATGAATACATGTAAGTGTAAAATCATGTTTCCTGCTAATAGCTATATAATAGCAGGGCTGCTATGACGGAGGGATGATCGATCGATATTTGAAAAACATCGATGTTTTAGGCAACAAATAGAACTTTACATTTAAATTAAGAAAATGTAATAATTGTTTTAGAAATTAAAAGTTTCATGCTAAAAATAACTTATTTAGTAGTATTATTTATTTAGTTTGGGTATACACTGTAAGAAAATTAGCTTAGCGAGGAGTTTTCCTGTTACATCTAATGCATACTAGATGGTGCTCAAAATAATTACTGAGGTTTTGATATTTTAATCCTGTAACATCGATGTGCCGATGTTATCGAATACAAGACACCGATGTCAAAACATCGATGTTTTTCAGATAAACATCTATGTTTAATCAATATCAATCATCCCTACTATGATGTTTTCTTCAATGTAGAGATAAAACGATACCTCTAAGGTATCGCTATCGATACTTTATGATAGCAATATACGCTGGCCGAGCTTAGGCCAACGCGAGCGTGAAGGCAATTTAATACAAGGCAAGTGCTACTGTCTACACGTTGTTTGTTGGTCAAGTGTATCGAAATTCGAAAACCAATGCAAATGGCCAATGTAGACGAATTTTGAAGAGATGCCCGCCCACACGTTGGGCTCAGTCAGTTTGTATTGTGACTTGAAACAGGATGGATGACGACGTAGAAGTTATTGCAGCTGCTGCTATTTATTTAATGAGCGATTGTAATTATTATGTCAGTGTGTACCGCACGAAAGTTGTGAAAATGTAAAGACAAAAAGAAGGAGGTGGATGTAGCTTGCAATTTTTTTTATTGAATTTTCTTTTTACAGGCATAGTATGAAAAATCGACTATCTGAGCTTAGTATCATTCCTCTTCATTCTGGTAAAATTCCAAAAATTTGGATACATTTTTGGGTTGATTTGTTGAGAGTGACATTTTGTACGCGTACACACGACCGAACTCGTCCGACGCCAACCGCGTAATTGGCGCGCGCACTGGGCGGGCAAACGTGTGGGTGGATACTATTGGCCGAGTGCGCGCGAGCGCCTTTAATCTGTGCAGAAAAACTGACAGCGCTCAACGCGACTCGGCAAGTGGTCGCGAGCAAACGCGAGTGGTGACCAGCTACGCCAAAAGAGTTATACACGTTGGCGCTTGCCTTTACTCGGCCAACTAGGCGAGCGACACCGAGCGATGGCCAGACAATGCAAATATACCGTCTATACGTTGGTATTGGCGTTCACTCGGCAATGGTGGGCCAACGTATATTGCTGGCTTTACTCGTTACAGTATCGGTTGTAAAGGATCGATACTTACTCGGTATCGATTGAAAAGTATCGATACATACACGTATCCGATAACTAATGCTTTATAAGCGAAAAAACAAAACTAAATTATTTTGAAATGAGAATTATGCACTCCAAAAGCAATGAATTAATCCTACTAATACATAATATTAAAAAACGCGAAAGTTTGTAGGTATGGTTGGATGAATGGGTGGATGATGTTTGTTACTGTTTCACGTAAAAACTACTGAAGGGATTTTAGTGAAACTTTACAATAATAAAGCACATATTTCAGAGAAACACATACGCTATAATTTATAAAGATACTCATATATTGTGAATTATCCAGAATATAACGATAAGTGTCAAGTAAGCGCGGGTAAAACCACGGGGCGCAGCTAGTGAATTTACATGTCAAATGTCAATCAATGATAGAGATCCCAACATAAGACGGCGACTTTTTTTTCATTCGGCATAGACAAACAAGTTTGACAACTACACAAAATAAGGAAAAGGATGTGTTAAAAATGTACAAAAAAGTATTTCGCGTAGTTAAAACGTTTTATGTGTCAATTTTAATACTCGTTAAAATGAAATCTATTGGTTTACCGATACGAGTACTTTTGACCGATACCTACTTGATACTTAGTTAAAAAAAAAGTACTTGGTATCAGAAGGAATGTATCGAGTAAGTATTTGTATTCACTCGTATCGTTTTAACCCTATTTCAGTGCAGAGATGGGCTGAGTGATAATTTTACTATAGTATCAATGACTGACTGCATGACAATGACCAAGACAGAGAAATATCTATGACGGGAACAATGACAAAATCATCAATGATTTTTAGCTATGTATATTAAGATCACGTCACTTCAATTAAGCGTGCTGAAATGATCGCGGATCGTGATGTGAAATTATGATGAGTTATGACTATTTAGTATTTCTGAACTAAGTTCTGAAGAACTGTTGGCTGAAAATGTCCTTTTTTTATCTTTATTACCTACACTTCACTGTATTCACTGAAATAAACCTATAAAAAAGCCATTATAACGAGCCAATAATATTCTATTACTACTGTGTATTTCGCACTTGGAAAATTTAATAAAGTAAGGGTGATCATCCTCGTCTAATCAAAACAATGATTTACGAAAAAATATTAGATAAATATGTGTAAAAAAGCTATCGTTATTCGCGCGTAAACAACGCATGTGAAAGCATTGATGCCTTTCCGTGCGCCCCATTTTACCAAAAATCATGCATGACTTTATAGCCGATCGCGTGGATTGGAAAATATAACAGTGCCCGCCCAACCGAGACGCCTCGTCCGAATCACAGTTCGGGACTTCGCGTTCATTCAAGTAATGATTTAAGTTTAGGCGCAAAGGGATGATCATCCAGCCAGACGAGGTGTGATGTCTGGCTAGGGGTCGCAGCGCCTATTCCCCCGATAGTTGTAGTCGGGGATATCTTAACCTTGCGAATTGCTCTTGAAATTTCGCTATCGCGGTGTAGGACTTTTTCGTAATTATTGCATTTGTAGGCGATATTTCTTGATGCAATTAGTTCAGATTTTTCGGGTAAATTGGTCGCTACATGGCTCCCCCCTAAGACCGGAGGTCGATCCTCTTGAATAGCTGCAGTGTAATGAGCTTGCAAGTGCCAGGAGCGCTCGGAGTCTACGGTGAGTCGAGACTGAGCACCTCAACTGTGTAGTGGAGTTCACTGGGCGGTTGAGTGTCGTGCCGCAGAACCAGGTAGCACGGTGAGTCGGCTGGGCGTGGTCCTGTTAAGGCTAACGTCTTGGCTTTGCTAAGTAGCGGCTGCTGCTGCTGAGGAGTGTTCTTCTTTACCAGGTTGACCAGGCAGGTAGGATGTTTCAGACTCGTCGGAAGGTTGCTCTGGAGTCCAATTTCAGGGTTACCACTTCAAGGATCTTGCGTGTTCAGATCACGTCGGGGTCACCACTTTAGGCGCAAAGGGATGATCATCCAGCCAGACGAGGTGTGATGTCTGGCTAGGGGTCGCTGCGCCTAACCCCCTGATAGTTGTAGTCGGGGATATCTTAACCTTGCGAATTGCTCTTGAAATTTCGCTATCGCGGTGTAGGACTTTTTCGTAATTATCGCATTTGTAGGCGATATTTCTTGATGCAATTAGTTCAGATTTTTCGGGTAAATTGTGTAAGTATCAAAGGTATAACCTTCCTCGATAAATGGACTATCTAACACTGAAAGAATTTTTGAAATCGGACCAGTAGTTCCCGAGATTAGCGCGTTCAAACAAACAAACAAACTCTGCAGCTTTATATATTAGTATAGATTATTCAGATCGAGTTCAATCGTATATTTGAGTTGAAAACCTACACCAAAGGTAATAAGTTGAAGTTTTGTGAATGGGCTACTCCAGGTATTTATAAGAGTAGGAATACATTATATAATTTATACGCTTTGAAACAATTTAATTTTAATTTAGCCTTTCAGGAATACGTTAGGTCCTACTCAAAATTGTTTAAAAAAAGTTTGCTATACGTCTAAATCTCTAGGTACACATTGGTCGTAAAATACGACAATCCAATAACAAAATTAAAACCACCTGGAACATTAATAACGAAACTGGCAAAGCAAAGTTACCGGAATCTAAATTTGAATTGCATATTAATGGTAGTGTAATAAATACTAACTTTGATGTAGCTCAATACTTTAATAATTTTTTTGCAAGTATAACGAAGTCACCACGTCTTTGGGTTCATCTTCTGTCCACGCTGGGATGCTGCTCAAGGATAATGTTAGAGTGACGTCAGGCGTGCTCAGTTTCACTTATGTGACCTCTTCTGACATTGTTACAGCCTTTAATAGTATTACTTTGAAGAAAACAGGTGATTTGTGGGATATTATCAACTGTTGTGATTAAAGGGGTTATTTCAGATATAGTTCCTCAGCTTGCTAATATATTTAATGAGTGTGTAGATGTGGGCGTATTCCCAAATTTAATGTAACATGGTAAAATCATCCCACTCTACAAAGCTGGCAATAAGAAAGAGCTTGGCAACTATAGACCTATTTCCATTTTGCCAGTTTTAAGTATTTTTTTTTGAGAAAATCATTTTAAAACAGCTACTGCAACATATCCACAAATATAAATTGTTACATAGTGAACAATATGGGTTCACTAAGGGTCGCTCTACGGCTGATGCTGGTGCTGCACATCTATGATGCATGGGCAAACTCACAAGATGCTATTGGTGTTTTCTGCGATCTATCTAAAGCTTTCGAGTGTGTACATCACAACACTCTTTTGAGAAAGCTACAACACTATGGTATCAAGTTTAACGCGCTTAATCTCCTTGCGTCATACTTGAGTAGCAGAATGCAGTTTGTGGACATAAATGGAGTCAAATCTACTGGAACGAATTTTGTTAAAACTACATTAATTAATAAAGGGTACTACCGCGTCAACGACTATATGTGTGATAATGATGCCTGGAAGTAACTGTCATTTTGTGCCTGTGCTCTGTTCCTTTGGCCCCTTCAATAATATATCTCATTGGCGAAATAATTTGTACGTAGCATTTACAAAATGACATATATTGTACACTGTATGTGTGAGCAATGACGCAATGGAGACCTTTATTCGCGGATTTGTTTTTTGATTGGCCCTGTCAAGGTCTATCAGTCATTCATTGCGTAAACGTGTAGCGTGTTTCTCTCATCTTGCGAACTTTCTCTCACTATGCTGTTTAGTGCTTTTTGTAAACAAGACCAATAATTTTAAAAAAGCAACTACAGTTTCTTGCCGGCTCTTCTCTGTAGAGCAGCCTTCCGAACCGGTGGTAGTTTCGGCATGAATGTGAGTGAACGCAGGGATTGTGAGCGATCAGGGGAGATGGAGCGATTGTAGGAGTGAAGAGTTGTGTGTGAAAGGTGTGAATGTAGGTATGACGACTGATAGGTGTGTGTTGGGACTACCACCTAGTGTGGGACAGGGGCCTTAAGATGATAATGGTGTTTATAAATATGACGATTTATAAATGTTTTGTTCGCATAAACGCATTCTACTGTGACGCCCCGGCGCGGCGTGGCAAGCGACTATCAGAGAGGGCGTCCCGGTACACTGGGACGCCCTCGGACATCGAGGCTTTCGTCGGTGGCGATTCGGTCGGGGACAGGGGAGTCCCCGGTACTCGGAGCTCCAGTCTACCGCAGCGCACCAGCGATCCGCCCCGCAGCCCCCTTCCGCGACATACGGCATCGCAGAAGGAGGCCCGTCAGCCTTCAGCCGGGGCGCCAACCCGAGGACGTTGGTGCACCGCAGCGGTCCAGGACTCGGTCCCCGGGGCCCCAATCCACTGTGGCGCTGGGTGCAGCTCTTCGTCTCACCTCTCCCCGTGGGCCCGTCCGGCATGGGAGGCCCTGGCCGGTATGGCCCCACGGATCATTGAGAATTCAAATTATCTATACTAATAATATTACATAATTTAAAGAAGAATTGTTTGTATGATGTTTTATCGAATCAAATCAAAAGCTACAAAACAGTTTAGAAAATTCTTTCACAATTGAGCCATTGAATGGATGCTACATGCTATGCGCAAGGCAAACATAGTATAAAGGAAATAATTTATTGCAATGGAATATTTAATTTAATAATCAATGTTGCTTTGAGTTTACTTTTGCATGAACAAAGATAAAGCTTTTTAATTATAACTAAATATAACTCTTTGTGGTGAAGGACTAAGTACACATAGTGTCACCAAACCACTCCATCCTGAGAGTCGTAAGGGCCAAAAGAAGGAAATGACAAGGCCCAAAACATAACTGCAAGAGAAGGAAAACTTAATCAAGGACTGTCAGTAACATTGACATTGTATTCTGAACAGCTCAATATTCTAAGTGGTAGTCGCACAACATTATTTGCTATTAAAGGATAAGCCCAAGACATTAATAGGGTAGGTACAGGTATTAAGCAAATTTTGAGGGACTTTCAAAAGATCAACATTATTCAGACCTAGACCAGGATTTCCAAAAAGGCCAGTCCCAAGCTGCTTGTATTCATCCAATCCCAGCGATGCTAACCAGGGTGTGAGTATATTTTTCTAAAGGTTCTTATGAATGCAGAATCTATACAGTACTACCAACACGAGATAGGTCACATGGACAGCCTGTAACAGATGCATAATTTTCCAAGACTACACAAATAATTAAATAAGGAAACCCCAATCATACTCAATAAAATTAGCCGAGACAACTTCATACTATAATATATTATTATTTACACATTTCATATAAAATTTGTAAGTAATCAACAAACAGTATGGGCAACTTGAATCACTCATACTTGACAAAAGCTTTGTCGGGGGGTCCCGGGGGAGCAGTGTGCGCCGGCCACGCGTCCGCCGCCCAATTGAAGATGCGAGCCCCTCCGTCCACCAACCCCCACCCCAGCAGCTGCGAGCGCCGCTCGCGCTTGGGGGAAGCGCTGGAAATGTTCACGGACACTCCCTTGATGATATGGTCCTGCCCGCACAGCGACTGCGCGACCTCCGGCTCGAGAAAGGTGACGAAGCCGAACGCGCGGAAGGGGCGCGGCACGAACACATCGGTCACCTGCCCAAAGGCGGCGAAGTAGTCGCGCAGGTCGTCAGCCGTGAGGCTCTCGGTGCAGCGGCCCACGAACACCTTGCGCGGCGCGGCGCCGGCGCCTGCGCGGCCGCCGGGCACGCGCACGTCGCACCAGCGCCCGTCGATGAGGTGCCGCCGCGACAGCGCGCGCGCCTGCGCCTCCGGCGACGCGAACTTCACGAAGCCGAAGCCCTTGGACAGGCCCGTGCGCGCGTCGCGCTTCACCTGCACCATGAGCAGGTCGCCGAACTCCGCGAAGTAGTCGCGCACCGCGTCCTCGCCCGTGCGCCACGGCAGGCCCAGCACCACGAGGTCGCAGCAGCGCGGCTGCGGCGCGCGCGCCTCGCGCGGGAAGCTGCACCAGTAGCGGTGCGCGGCCCAGCCGTCGGGCGGCGGCGCCAGGCGCTCGTCCGCCAGCCGCAGGCCACGCAGGCGGCCCGCCGCGCGGTACCGCAGCCCGCTGGCCCCCGCGAACTGCGCCGCCACCGTGCTCAGCAGCAGCGTGCCGTCCTCCTCGGTGGGCAGCTCGATGGGCTCGTCCCGCTCGCCCTCGCTTACCGGCACGTACTCCACGGACATTGATAAGCCGCGCTCACCGGCCGTTGCGGTCTCCCAATTCCGTCATCGTCGTTTGCATCGTCACTGTCGACGCAGCTTTAAGCGCGTCATAATATTACTCTCATAAGATACCTACGCGTACATAAATTTGTCTGGACCATGAAACACAGCGCGCTTTGTATCACGATACTAGTAACTAAAACATTAATATATTGAGACCGATAATATATGTAAGTTGGGCCTATTAGATAAATATTGTACAGATCAGATAGAATATAAACGTCAAAAAACGTCATTCACTGACACACTCAACTCATTTCATGATTTCGGAACCGCCTATTATGTCAATTCTTCTTCTTCTCATTAGTTTTTTACAAAAGAAGTAAATCTCTTATTTTAATTTAATGTTATCCGTGAGAAGACAAAAAGTAGACTTATAGTATCAAGTAAATAGCAGAATAAGACCAATAGATTCAATTTTTGTATAGCAGTCTTAAAATGTCTAATAAGTTACGAAACGTCCGACCGGCTATGTCACTAGAATCTGTTTAAACCGGCCCAATGAAAAAGTAGCCGGGTTTTCTCTCTGACATTTCCTTTTATTAGTGGGTAGACAGACACATCCACACAAAAAATGGTTCTACAGTAAACTGTCAAAATTTAACCATATGAACCTAAAAACAAGGTCTATTTTACCAACAAACATTTTGCAAATTGACTACGTCCGAAGGTACCACAATTTCAAAATAAATAGTTACGATATAAATGTTGGTAGACTACAATTTGACTTTCACAACTGCCTACCCGTAAACTTAATTTGTTTTTATTAAGTACGTCTTTGTTTCTAATAAGTCGTTTGTTCTTATTTGTTCGCTGTTAAAAATAAACCAAGTAACTTTCCTATATGGTTTACACCATCGTTAATACGCTTATTCAGAAGAAAGTCCAACATGTGGTTAAGATGGAAAACCTATAAAAATATCACGGACTATGAGCATTTTTCACACTGCAGAGCAATTTTTAATAGTGTGGTGCTACCACCCATTGTGATGTGATAACCAACATTGAAATTAGTCCGCTTAAGGTTCACGAGGCAAAGTTCTGGATCCTTCGAAGGGTGCGGGACCAGACGGTTGTACCTGCCTTAATTCTTAAAAAACCGCTAGGCACATATACCACCCTGTCAGTGTTGTTTACAATAAATGGCTCAATGAAGGATATTTCCCTGACATCCGGAAACAGGCCAACAATACACAAGTCTTTAAATGTGGCAAGAGGGATAATGTTGAAAACTACCGTCCCATTTTTATACTCTCAGCTTTGTCAAAGGATCTCGAACGATTAGTACATAATGAAATTATTTTATCCTTCGTTATACAAATTAATAATTTCTCAAGAACATGGATTTGTTACCAAACGATCCACAATAACAAATCGTTACAATTTTTGTAGGTGACTTATTTGAAAATATGGATAATCGTTTTCAAACTGATGCTATTTATACTGACTTTCAGAAGGCCTTCGAAAAGGGGGATCATGAAATGTTGTTAAACAAAATTGCTTAAAATGGCATCCGAGGTAACTTGCTTCGCTGGTTTTCCTCCTACATTAATAATCGCACACAAAAAGTTGTGATTAACGGGCTTTGTTCAGACTGCGTTTCAGTCACCTCGGGAGTGCCCCAAGGCCCAATATTAGGCCCGCTTTTCTTTTTTTTTGTATATTAAAGATATTGGTTCTTGTTTTAAAAACACAAAATTTCTGCTACATGCGGATGACTTAAAAGTCTATAAATGTGTAAAAAAATACAGCTATTGTTTGCTCATTCAGTCTGATTAAGAACGCTTTACTGATTATTGTTTTAAAAATAAATTGCATTTTAGTTTACCGAAATGTCATAGTACTTTTACTAAAAAAATATGTTAATATAAACTTTCACTACGCTCTTTGTGGGTCTCCGCTGTTTAAGATACAGAATATTAGGGACCGACCTCGGTGTAACGATAGATAGCAAACTTCATTTTGATTTACCATGTAGAAAATATTATCAAATCGCGTCTAAAATGTACGGCTTTGTAATGCGGACTTCTAAAGACTTTCGCAAACCAACGACACTCATTCACTTATACGCTTATCTAGTCAGGTTTTGTTTAGAGTATGCCACTCAGATATGGAACCCTTTTTAAAATAAATATGTTGAGATGATAGAAAATGTTCAAAGGAAGTTTCTACCCTCTCTTCATTTTAGATGTTCTCATGCCTTTCTTGAATATGATAAGCTACTCCTGAATTATAAGCTCTTGCCTCTCTGCTCCCGAAGTGTTCTTCTTGGGGTCATGTTCTTGCATGGTCTAGCTAATAATAGATTTGACTGCTGGGACATAACAAATCTGCTGTATTACATTTGTGCTAGGACTGTTGTTCGCAGGAATGTGCGTTGTAAGCCTCTTCTAAGTATTAAACCGGGCATAAATAGGACAAACGCTAGCTTACGCACTCCCTTGCGTCAACTGGTTGACTCATACAATGTATTGTTCTCTGATTTAGACATATTCACACTTTCTGCAGCTAGATACAAGAAAGCTGTCCGAGATTGTCTTAATAAGTTATAATATGCAGATTAACATTATAAACTATTTGCTTGTTCGCTATCTTATTAATACGCTTTTATTAGCTTCGCTTCTTTGTCAATATTTGAACATGATTTTGACCCAGTTAAAAACGTCGGATTAACACGAAATTTGGCATACTTATTAAGGATCGATGACAATTCAATATTTTAAGCATTTTGACCCGTTATCATTAATAGAATAATAATAATAATAACGGTATATATCTATGTATGTAACGGACTCTTTGAACATAATTTTGACCCAGTTAAGAACCGCGGATTAACACGAAATTTGGCATACTTATTAAGAACCGATGACAATTCAATATTTTAAATATTATTACAATAAAAATTTTGACCCGTTATCCTTACTAGGATAATAATAATAACGGCGATCAAGGTGGAACACCGCTCTTGCAATAGCTAATAGAGATAGAAATATCATAAAGCTATTGCTATATTTTTTAGTGATTATTTAGCAATAGCTTTATGATATTTCAATAAAAAAAAATATATTAGTTTAAAAAAGACTTAAATAATACGCTTTTATAGAAAATCTAACTAAAAAATAGAAAATAAATTTTAATAAATTTGAATTATAAATAGTGTCAGAAAAAATGATTTTATTGTAAAAAGCGTGGGGTGCTTTTCAGGATATTATGAAAATAACCCTTCTAGTCATATCCGTTAATAAAATATTTAGAACTATAAAAATTAAAATAAACATTAAAACAAATATTATAACTACTCTTAAGGGGCTGTCCATTAATCACGTGATGTTTATTTAACATTTTTAACCCCTCCCTCCCTCTTGGTGATACGTGGTGAGGTTTCCCCCCCATCCAAAATCACGTGTATTTTTTTGTACCTACAAAGAAGCTTAAACACGCCGCTTTTTGGTTCAGAAATGATACATTTGACGAAAAATTAAATACACGTGATATATTACTATACCCCCCTACCCCTTGGTGAAGTTTCGTGATTTTTGCCGAACTCCTCCCTCCCCCTTTCGAACCTCACGTGATTAATGGACAGCCCCTAAGCTAATCTTAGTTTAATTTTTTTTTTAATTATTATATTGTAGTGATACCCGTGGTAGGGGTTGTAAACTTTGCCTTTATACAAAGTTTCGTATCGTTGTATACATACCTTTGTTTCCAACGCTGGGGACTTAATTATTTGCATCTATACGAGTACAATTTTGAAGGTATTTATAATGGGTTACTTATTTGGCCAAGATACTTCAATACAAATCTATGACTGACTGTACTCTTTACCCCCGTGAGATTTTTCGTTTATTATTTTGGGATTAAGATTAAAATAAATAAATAAATAATTTAAATTTTAATTTAGTTCTATGCGAGTGGTGTGGTGTTGCATGCACTTGGTGTTTTGGTCACATAAAACTATCCGTACGTTGACGTAAACAGTCGATTTGTAATCGTGGCAAAATAAGTGATGCTTAAAGTCAATAAACTTTATACAAAATTAAATTAAAAATTTACTTAAATAAACCCCCGACACCTAAGTTCTCTTAAAAAAGTAAAAAATTAAATACATCGCGTTGGGGGACTAGGGGTCAGGTAATAAATAAGTAGGTCATTGTGACGGGGGTTAATTTTTATTTTCTGCTTTTTATAGGTACACGCTTATTATTATGTAGATGTTGTTAAGTTCTTCATCATCATCTTAGTTCTTCATTCATCTTCATTTCATGTTAGTTCGCATCCTCATTTTCTCCCCACCACATATACATGCAGATATTTGCCCCCCCCCCTTTTTACCCCCAGAGTTTTTTCAGAGCTCAACAGATTTTCATGGAACATATTATTTTGTAATGTGCACGTGATGCGCTTTCATTTGAGACCCCACTTGATTATATTTGCAGACTTTCGGTTATTCTTCCCCACTTTCACCCCCCATAACTTTTAAACGACTCAACCGATTTTTTCATCAAACATGTCTAAGAACAGTCGCCCGTAACTCACCTGTCATACAAAAAAAACTGTATTGAAATCGCTTCACCCGTTCGCGAGCTACGGAGCCACAGACAGACAGACACGTCAAACTTATAACACCCCTCTTTTTGCGTCGGGGGTTAAAAATAGACTCGTTATAGCACTTTTCGACGTCACATTTTGCAATAAAATAACAGAAACTACATGTAAAATATAGAATTATTATTGAAATATGCGAGTCGTCCATCGCATGACTGGTTTAATAGAGATCCGTACATTAGTTTGTACCTTAGCGACATACAAACAGAGCTGAAATCTAGTCAGTAGGTAAGTCGACGCCCAGCATCCATCACACGGATAGTTTAATGAGAAGCTACCACATCATCCGCCCTATGCACCTGCTGCTTCACGAATACGGGATATGACTCTTGGTTCATCTCAAATACTTCGCTGCCCAGTCCACGCGTGCGGCCCCGCTCCCCACAGTCGTCGTTTCTGCAATACAAGAGAAGCTTCATTCTTCAATGCCGCGACACACAGTCGCACTTGCACATAATTCTTTTGTCATGATAAAAGTACCTCCAGGTGTTTCTTATCAAAATGACTTGTTCAAAGACAAAAGGAACATGGCGTCCAACTAATTACCGGTTCGGTTGCTCCGCTAGATGGGTAGTTATCGGTCGATAGGTCGGTGATCGGTCGGTGCCACCGGTGTCAATGGGGTTGGGAAAAGACTGGATATGTCACTTTAAAGTAGTGATGGTTGATATCACCATTCCACATGACGATAATCTCGTAAAGGCCGAAAATGACCAAATATCTTGACCATGAGATTACTTCAGTGTGGTGTGCCGATTGTAGAGTCGGTAAACGGACTGGTGGCGAAGAGCTTTAATTGTTATCTTGAAAAGCTCAGTTGCATTGGCTTTTTGAATCGAGTGATTAACACTTGATTCAGAAAACCATCGTAAGAAGACTCCTTTCTGCTGATCCCTAAGCGCCATTGACTTCGTCTTCGGCGAGTGAAATCCTTTTTTTATACATGTTATTATGAAATTGTTTTACAAATACTTAAATTACAAATACTTTTTATGTAAATTACAAATGTATTGAATATTAAGAGAATCAAGAATTATACCATATTGGAAGGTGCTACAGTAGAACCTTGATAAGTCAAACCTCGGTAACTTAAAAATCTCTATATCGTCCAAAAATAATTTGTTCCCTTCCCATCAGAGCCCAAAACCTCTATAACTTAAAATACGCAACCTCTATAACTTAAATAAGACTCTGTATTGGCCCTCAGTAACTTAAAGAAATGTTTTACAAGCTCTATAACATAAAATTGTTTGTCAATGAGTCATTTTGAAAGAGTGTACAAAACAAAAAGTTTCGGTATTTATTGCTTGCACGTGTTCACTAGTTAAATTGTTAACCTAAACAATTCCGATGTCACCTATTGTTTGCTTCTTCGAAAATCTTTAAAGCTTTGCTGCCTCGTTGGTCTAGTGGTTAGATGTGCCGCCTTTGGATCAACGGGTCCCGGGTTCGATTGCGGGGTCGGGCGAGTGTCTTTGTCTAAACCAGAGGCACTGGCTCGGAGTCTGGGTGTCATTTCTATCTATAATATTACATTGTATTTACAAAAAAAAATGTATGTAAGTAGTTTATCATCCATCTCGTTACCATAACACAAGCATTAAGTTGCATATAGCGGTTAGCTTGGGACGAGATGGCGTTGTGTAAAATGTCCAAGGATATTTATTTATTATTTATTTGCGGCGGCCTTATGACAACGGCTTACTTGGATCATAAGTTTTGGATCATTATCCTGGAAACATCGCTTTACCTACTGTGAGATAAAACTGGCTTTAAATGAGTTCAAAAAGAAAACTAACAACACTCACATACGCTGATAAATTTAAAAGCTATAGAAGCAGTGAATATTCATTCATACATATACATGCTATATGTACATACCTACTTCTATATTAACCTATCCCTAACATAATAGACCCTTGATAACTTTAAATATTTTGTGTTTCCCTTGGTCTTTAACTTATCGAGGTTCTTCTGTAGTTTATTATCTAACTGGCGACCCGCCCCGACTTCGCACGGGTGCAATGTTTCGGATAATATGGACAATATTATGGATGTATCATACATATGAACCTTCCTCTTGAATCACTCTATCTATTAAAACCGCTTCAAAATCAGTTGCGTAGTTTAAAAGATTTCAGCATACATATGGACGGACAGACGACAGCGACTTTGTTTTATAATATGTAGTGAAGTGCATGACATTCACTTCAGCTGATAAACTTATAAGCTATATCCACATGGGCATCACCTCGATGAGGGCGAAATGGAATCGATCGGAAGAGCGAAGTATCGATGCGAGAGCCGGTGACGTAGCGCGCCGCGCTGAGGTAGGCCGCGGCCGCGCACGAGCGAGCTGGCTCGGCCCGCGCTGGAGGGGGCGCCACGCTGCGCCCGACGCCCCCGACGCCTCTCCCCACTCCGCCATCGCGCATCGCCACCCGCCGGATCGTTTGGTCGTGCACTACTTCACCCCTGTGGTTTGGCGCGGTTAGGCTCTGCTCTAATTCCACCCTCAAAATATGGGACAACTGACTGGTACAACGAGTGGAAACGATAAATTCAAAGTGCAATAGGTAGGAACGGAACGTAAGGTGATAGGGTGAAACGGAACGCAAGCGTGAGTGAAGGATGGGGGAGGTGCGAGAGGGACGAGGAGAATGGTTTGAGCAGCGAACGATGAGTGCACGAAGTTATCATTTAAAAATATTGTTTAATTAGTTTTGTGGTTAAATAATAAACGCAGTTAATAAAATAAGGTGTTTTTATTGAGGCAAATAGGAATCCCACACAATTTTGGTTTCAGAAGTGGGATTCGAACCCACGCCCACAGAAGTGGAGTGTGCAAGTGAATCTTACCCTAGGATATCGGCGAAGCGGTCCGCGAGCGGAGCCGGCGCAGGCGTCGGCGTGGGCGCCTGCAAGGGGACTGCGGGGAGGGCCGGGGCCACCGCAGAGGGGCTGCGCACGCGCAGCGGTGTTTGCTCCGAGTCCCCCCGCGCGGCACTTCTGTCAAGGCAGTTTTTTTATACTTACTACAGCTGTTTAATTAATTCCTACACTTGTGCAGTCGTCGCCAATCTTTATGGCCGCTCTGAATGTAACCGTGGGTACGAACTTGCGCATCGTACATTTCATAACCAATACGAACGTAGCTCACTCACACTAACACGCGGCTGGCGACGAACCGCGCGGGTAATATACATACTATGAATACTACACTCACCGTCTCATTCGGGACGCAGGAGGTGGCATAACAAGAGCGGCGCCCACCGCAAAGTAGGGGAACCTACAGCAATATATTAAATTTTATTTTAAATTGACAAAGGTGATGACAGTTTCCCCCTATCCCCAAACATCTACCACTCCATCGCGCCCAATTCTTCAGCCACTGCCCGCGCGTGTTCACCATTTAAGTGGGAAAGAATAATTGTTTTACAAATATGTACTAGGCTATTAGTGTAAAATAGTTATTATTGTATAACGCACCAGGCGCAACAATGATAGAACATCGGTAACAGATATGTAGACTGTTATAGTTCCTACGTACTAATAAAGATGGCGCTAATCAGACTTCACGGCATTTTTAAAAAACTGGCAGGACTGAATTTGTATATAGATATAGAATTGCAAATCTTGGTTTCCCTATCTTTAAAAAAAATAAAAATCGCTACATTACAACTTGATACTGGCAAGACAATATTTGCCACAGAAGAAAAAAAAACATCAATATTCAGCTAATTAAAATAGAAATTTAACAAAAACTGAGTCATTTCGAAAGAGAACAAATGTATTTTATGTACGAACAATCGTAAATAAATATTTACCAGTCATTATTCACGGAAAAATATTATAAATTGCAAGTGGGGGGCTAACTTGAAGGTATATTTTTAATTATTAAAAAAAATTAAATACATGGAGAACAAACAATTATTAACAGCTAACAAATAATGACAAACGATTAACAAATGACTTAATTGGAAAAAAGTCCAAAATAGTAAAAAATATTTTTTTGGGGGCTAACTTTAATGAGCCGTAAATGACAACAAACGTCATGGCAATTTCAAATCAGCCGCAAGAAAATTCTGCCAAATTCAAATATTAGAAATTAATTTCTACATTACATGTGAACCTAATAGGTACCGTATAAATTCATCACTATATTTTTGTAGAGCAATTATTTAATAACTATGTCTTAACATTTACACATTGCAGGAAATGATTTCTTCACGGTTCTGATAGTTTTATTTGATTTTATTATTATTATTCCCAAAGTTATTAAATCAATTACAGTTACCAAACAAGCTCCGCATTTGCTCTCACGTGTCGACGCACACACGTACTGTACACTCGTTCACAACACTGCCCCAATGCCGCATTGACATTGGTGGACACGTGTGTGTCCGCATTGCTTTCCAGAGTCGTACATCAGTCAGTCATCAGTCAGTCGAAAACGAAGCAAGATGGACGCGATTGATTTAAGTTCAGAATCAGAAAGCGAAAACGAGTTTTTAAATAGATTATTGTTACTAAGGAAACCATATGTTTAAAGCATTTCATATAATTTGGCTTATTTTTGTTAATTCGAAGAGTTAAAATATTTAGTTAATATTTTAATAAGTAATTTCCTGCAATGTGTAAAGATCGTGAAAACCTAATATATATAATATACATACAGATAATGCAACAAACGGCGAAGAAGCCGGTTAGTTTACCGGAGCGCCTGCTGCGCCGTGGGGCGGTCGCGGGGCGGGTAGCGCAGCAGCGCGGCCAGCAGTGCCAGCGCGGGCGGCGAGGCGGCGGGCACCACGCGCGCCAGCGGCACGCCCGCCGCGGCCGGGAAGCGGAAGCGCAGCGCGTCCGCCAGCGCGTAGCCCTCGGGCCAGGCGGCGCGGTCGGGCGTGCCCAGCACGGCGCAGATCTTGTGCAGCTGGTCGATCTCCGAGTTGCCGGCGAAGAGCGGGCGGTGCGCGTACAGCTCGGCCGCCACGCAGCCCAGCGCCCACAGGTCGATGGGCGGGCCGTAGCGCGTGTCGTGCAGCAGCACCTCGGGCGCGCGGTACCAGCGCGTGGACACGTAGTCCGTGTAGGGCGGGCGCGAGCGCACCTCGCGCGCCAGGCCCAGGTCCGCGATCTTCACCAGCTCGGGCCCCGCGCACAGCACGTTCTCGGGCTTGAGGTCGCGGTGGAAGAAGCCGTGGCGGTGCATGTGCGCCAGCCCCTGCAGCACCTGGTACACCACGTTGCGCAGCACCGGCTCGGGGAAGGGCCGCTCGTTGTCGCGGATCAGCTGGTACAGGTTGCCGCGCATGTACTCGAACACGAAGTACAGCGTGTCGTTCTCGCGGATCACCTCGCGCAGCTTCACGATGTTGGCGTGGTTCAGCTTCTTGAGCGACTTGACCTCGCGCAGGTTCATGGCCTCGTCCCACGAGTAGTACTTGCGTTTCATGCGCTTTATGGCCACCTTCTCGCCGGAGTCGCGGCGCTGCGCGAGCACCACTGAGCCGTACGTGCCATCGCCGAGCTGTTGCAGCACCACGTAGCGGTTCATGGCGGATCGCGGACAACACCGCCGCCGGGCTACTCCATGCCTGACCGTATGCCTCCGTCGACGTGCCGAATTGACTTCTATTTAATTGTATCGACTGCTTGAATGTGCCTTGTGCGTGAGGTAAATTTTCGTTCGACCTGCTTAAAATGTGAAGTAATTATCTAGACTACAATATTTTCCGGTAGATAGATTAACTACACGGATAAGTTGAAACGCGTTCATAGATTTTTCAATCAACTGAGCATTATAGAATTTATATTAATAATCAAGATGCTTCTGTAAAGTAGTGCACCAAGCGTTGGTAAGTAAATGACATTATTCTGTGGATGACACAAGTAAAAAACATGAAATACTCGTTGTTTGCACAATACCCGTTGTCATGGATACATCATAACCGAAGAAGAAGAACTTTCCTTGGTGATCATCAAAAGCGAGTATATATTATTAAACTCAAATCATTTATTTCAATGGGGCTCATTCATGGACGTATAAAAAAAGTCGGACAGAGTCTCGCTAACTAAAAACTGTGACATCATAGTCGGCCAGATCAGCTATATGTACAGGCCAGCACGCACACTTTCACACATTAGTCGGCCATTACGCGCGTGAACATCGATGCTTAAAGACGCAATATGCGGCGAAAAAATAAAAACTCTAAATCATGTCTTGCGTGGTAAAATGGTGTAGAAACCGTAGTGACCGAAAGAAAAACAATCCAGGAATCACGTTTCATACGTAAATGAATAATTCAATCACTTATTTCCAGATTATATACATTAAAGTCAATTTGTATTTGCTAGAACAAAACAATTAATTTTAAGTTCAGTGTTGCCAATATTCACGTGTGCAAATTAACCGAAATGTGGGCAATTTTTTGTTTATTATAAAAATCAATATATTATTATGGTTAATTATTTAATAGTTACTACTGGGTGTTTTATTTTATATTCCTTTTGCTAGATTTTCTAAGGAAAATTAAGTATGGAGAAATGATTGAATTAAAATTACTTAGTAGAAATTGTAATGGTGAAAACGATTGGATTCCAAACAAATACAGTGTCATTTGCAGTATACATTTTGATGCGGATGACTTATAAACAACTAAAGGAAGACTCCGGCGTGTTGTTACTTATGCAGTACCTTAAAAGGTAAATTAGCAATCTACCAAGACATGGAATCATACAAAAAAAAATGAAACTATGCCGCTTATTTTTTCAAAATTTAAATGTACATTGTGTCGGTATATAATAATAATAAATATCCTTGGACATTTCACACAACGCCATCTCGTCCCAAGCTAAGCAACTTAATGCTTGTGTTATGGTAACGAGATGGATGATAAACTACTTAAATACATTTTTTTTGTAAATACATACATATTATAGATAGAAAAACACCCAGACCCGGGACAAATACTTGTAGGTCGTACAAATATTTCTTCCGTGCGGGGATCGAACCCGCGACATGCTGCGCAGCAGTCGATCGCTCAACCACTGCGCCAACCGTGTCGTCGAATCGTAAAAAGATTCATACATTATTTGAATCCCCAGTGCTTTATTTTGTTTTAATATTTGTTTGAGTCAAGACACGTGGCAGAGGAATAAACTGTTACTGTACCATTTAATACCAGTGCTTCTCAAGAGGTGCGCAATAAATTATAGTTAGGCAACATAAATATATTATCACAAAAAAA
Organism: Clostera curtula; assembly: GCA_905475355.2. Lineage (NCBI taxonomy): Eukaryota > Metazoa > Arthropoda > Insecta > Lepidoptera > Notodontidae > Clostera > Clostera curtula. The sequence continues at coordinate 22,687 of FR997805.1, forward strand.
TTTTTGGTAATGAAAGCATTTCTTTTAATTTAGAATCGTTTTCAACACATCTCGAAATTAGAGGAAATTTCAAAAACCTCTCAAAGTAAAAGACATTATATAAAAAAATACTCAGCATTTAGGATGTTAAAGTTAAACATAACAATTTCGAACAATTTTTTTTTAATATTTTAACCATGTTTTTGTTGCAAAATTTTGTGTATCTTGGCAACTCCAAAATTAACTCACACATACAGAGCTGCCGCCATTTTGGCGTCTCACTTTTGTCTTAGCCAGAGTTCCGTCCGCCTTTTTTTATACGTCCATGGGCTCATTAAAGGTTGGCCCCCAAAAAAATGTTTTTTTTTTTACTATTTTCGACTTTTTTTCTATTAAGTCGTTTGTTAATCGTTTGTTATTATCTGTTAGCTGTTAATAATTGATTTTTCTATATATACCTATATATATATATATATATATATATATATATAGAAATATATATATACCTTCAAGTTAGCCCCCCACTTGCAATTTATAATATTTTTCCGTCAATAATGACTCGTAAATATTTATTTTCGATTGTTCGTACATATAACACTTTTGTTCTCGTTCGAAATTACTCAGTTTTTGTTTAATTTACTCACTTTTTGTTTAAAAATGAAATAACTCAGTTTTTGTTTAATTTACTATTTCGAGAGATAGAGAGTATAAGAGATATAAGAGATAGAGTCTATCACTTGTCTCTATCTACGGTTTTATTTCACGATGTCTAGCATCTCTTTGTGTCTTTAGGGTGAAACCGATAAAGACAAGATAGTAATTTATTGATTACAAAAAGAAAAACATGACGGATGAAAAGGCTCGCTAAAGAAACGAAGCAACAAAAAAAATAGCGAAATTTGGCGTGACCACAGACTGTAAATACAAATTCAAAATAATTTTAAAAAAGCAAACAATATTAGTTAATTTTATATTTTCCTTCTTGTTGTTTGCTGTAAAGATGGAATGTTTTATTCTGTATACTTATACAGTACGTTAGCAAGCTGTACTGTTTTCATTATAATTAAAACCAGGGATATGTATATTAGACATGAGTGCTGTGCTAACAAGATACAGAGTAAGCCCCGAACAACTAGATATATTGGTGACTTTTATGGAAGAGCACCCCGAATTCGCAGCAGGAAAGCAGTCTATTTACTCGCGATTCAGCTCTAGCAAGCTTTGGCGTTTGCTAGCAGAGAGGTTAAATGCAGCCGCAGCAGACAGCGGCGGGGCTCGCAAATCCCCTGATAAGTGGTGTCGGGTGAGTATCATTTGATCCTTGGGTGTTTCGCGACATATTTTGTTCGGCCTCCTCTATTTGTTGTATTGCATGCAGAACTTGAATCTAGTCCATTTTCATAGAGTATCACTCCTACTTGGTTTGTTTGGCTAGGTTATTTTATAATATTTGTGTACTAAGTTTATTGTGTGTTGAACCATACTACTTGAAGAATGCCTGATCATAGATTGTTGAGATTGACACGTTGGATTTGGCATAAACACAATGTCGTGCAATCGATAAATGGCTTTAATCCTTTACACAGCTGTATTCACTTATTGTCTACCCACAAGTTAATGATAATTTAAACAATTACTACATCTTTCCCTTCTTAAAAAAAAATAAGTTTTTTTTCTTTTTAACTAACCTATCATGCAACCTTAAATAAAAGTAACTAAACAAAACATTGTTTTTAAATCTTATTTACTTATTGAAAAGTAATGCAAGTTTTTCTCTAGCCCTTATCGCTGCGCTTCTCATTTGTGGTGAATTAGCAATTCTGATACCTGGAGAGTTATCGCGTGCACGCTCTCTTGTCACGATATCTAGGGAATGCGGGTCCACATAGCGGTTCATGAAAGAAGGTGATTCGCAAGACTGCCCTCTAGCGGTTATGATGCGCCGCCTGTTGCGCCTATACTTGTGCCCTGCCTCATCAGCTAGGAAGTAGGAGCGCGGCTGGGGCGCCGGTGCCACTACGCGCATGTGTCTACGTTTGTGTGCGTCGGCCACAATCACATGTTCTCCATCGCGTAGCTTTGGGAGACTGTGCGCGTGCATATCATAATATTGTTTACTGGCAATGCGCTTGCGGTTCAAGTTTATGAAATCTTGCGTGCTATCTCGCTGTGACTTTAGTTTATCACAATAGACCGAAAGCCGCGTGTTAAGTCTACGCCCCATCAACAATTCCGATGGAGACGCAACACCATCGCGTGGTGTTGATCTGAAATTGAATAATCCTAAATAATAACCGGTCCCCGAACATACAGACTTCTTAATTATGTTTTTTACCGTGCGAACGGCTCTTTCACTTAGACCGTTGGATTGCGGGTAATTAGGGGAAGACGTTGTATGTTTAAAACACCACTCCGTACTAAACCTTCGAAATTCGTACGAAGCAAACGACGGCCCGTTGTCGGTCACGAGTTCTTCGGGAATACCATGCCTAGCGAGTTGATCTTTCATTGCTAAAATTACTGATCTCGAAGTAATATCTTTACTCAAGGAACATACTTCTATGAAGTTGGAGTAATAATCAACCAATAGCAGGAAATTACATTTATTTACGGTGAAAATATCTGCGCCGATTTTTCTCCATGGTATGGATGGGACTGCGTAGCATAGCATGAGCTCCCGCGGTGGGCGCGCGCTGTGCTCTGCGCACACGCTGCATGCTCGCCCGGCGCGCCCCACGTCCCGTGCCATGCCGTGCCAGAACATAACGTCCCGCGAGCGGCGCTTACACCTGTCTATCCCTAAGTGTCCTTCGTGAACTCGCGTAATCATATCTTCTCGAGCACTTTCGGGATGAAAACTAAATTATCCTTTAGTAGTATACCTTCAATTTATTCGAAAGTTTCCCTATATGGCCAGTGGAGTTGCACTGTTGGATCCACATCGCTTTCGTACCTGGGCCATCCATTTTGAATATACTCAATTAAAATTTGACTTTCATTGTCACCCAGAGTTGCCTCTCTGACTTGCTGCAATTTAATGTCACTAAATCTAACATTACTAATAAGAAAACATTTGATTGATCTTCTACTTCCGTAGATACTTTGTCATGCATCAGTTCGGGAAGTGCCGCCCTTGACAATGTGTCCGCCAGATACATGTACTTTCCCGGCTTGTACCTTACGTCAAAATCGTAGCACTGTACACGCAGCATCATCCTCTGTAAACGCGCAGGGACCGCGTCGAGCGGCTTTTTAAACAAGGCCTCCAAGGGCTTGTGATCTGTCTCAAGCATGACGTCAGTGCGTCCATAGACGTACCGATGAAATTCTCCATTGCAAATACGATGGCCAACATCTCTTTTTCGATTTGCGCATACCTGGTCTGTGCATCGGTGAGCGTCGCGGACGCGAATTCCACCGGTCGGCCAGCCTGCAGCAGCGCTGCGCCCAGCGCCTCTCCGCTAGCATCCACCGTCACCACCTATCCCGCTGCACTGGGCACATTTTCCGAAAATGTCCACGACCGTAACAGGTAAAACACTTGCTATTGCGAGCCGGGCATCGAGAGCCCTCACTGTGGAATGAGCCGCCCGTTGCCACCCCGATTCCGCGTCGCCGTAGGCCCGGCCGCGCTCGCCAGCCGATCCGTCGCGTCCGCTGGCGCCACGCGCCCGGCAGCTCCACGCCAGCCGCAGCCGTATACTGCGTCTACGGCCCGCTTGTTGATGGTTCACCATATTTCCCATTCTCTATTTGCCGGTTTTCTTCCACTGAAACCTCATTTGCCTGACAAATTTTTAGTCCTATCCAGGGTTAATTCTTCTGTCCTCAGAAGTCTGTCTCGTAACGCACTATCCTTGATACCACAGACGATGCGATCGCGAATTAATCCATCTTCGAGATGTTCAAACTCACATTGCCGACTGAGTAGTCTAAGTGCAGTGACGTATGTATCGATGGTTTCACAGTTTTCTTGATTACGGCTAAAAAACCTAAACCTGGCCATTGTTAAGTTATGGTGCCAAAGCACTCGTAAAATTTTTTAATGACAAGATCAATGTCGTTTTCGTCTTCTGATTTCGAAAACTTGAATGTGGAAAATATATCATAACCTTGAGGACCCACTAAATTTATCAGCAAACTGGACTGGACTTAAGTTGTTTCTTTGTATACACCTGATGCTTTCAGAAATAATTTGAATTGCTTCAGCCATTTGCGCCAGGCGTCCGCCCTGTTCTCGGGACTGCCTTCCAACACTAATTCAACGGGAGGTCTTGCGTGCTCCATTCTATGCACTTAAAACGATAAATAAGGCCGTTACCGAAATGATTCGCTATAAAACACAGTATATTTCTAGAGAAAACACTTTAAAATAAGCACCTCTGTCACCATGGAATAAACACAACGTCGTGCGATCGATAACTGGCTTTAATCCTTTACACAGCTGTATTCACTTATTGTCTACCCACAAGTTAATGATAATTTTAACAATTACTACAGGATTAGCATAGGCTACTTTTTACTCAACTACCCAAAAAGGATGATAATGTTTTTAGTGCATCTAATAAATAAAAGACTGAGTTTGAGTTTGCACTGTTTATCCTATGTGTTGAGGAAAGTTGAATGTTGTATCTTTATAACATCACACTATGATGTAGTAACCACAAATGCAGGTGAAATCAATATACATAGGTCTATGTGGTGACGGATTTGGAATATATTGTACCACCAAACCATCTAAGGAATGTTGTAACTGACTGGGTAGGCGGCTGCTGAATGGTGTTGGTTTTAGTGGGTATGTCAGGGTGCCTTCACATCACAGCATGATGATACTGAGCTAGTTTACACTGAAACTACCACTGTGCTTGGAAGGCTGCTCTACAGAGAAGAGCCAGTGAGAAACCTTGTAGATTAGATTAGTTTAGATATTTACATCTATACTACTAATAAATAAAATTGGAGTCATCATCATCAGACTGTTTGTACCGGCAAATCTCTGGAATGGCTGGACTTTCACTGATAGGTAGCTGATGATATAAGGAGTAACTTAGGTTACTTTTTTAGACTAGCTTCGCTTCACGGCGTCACCTGCGGTTATACTAAAAAAAAATTAGTCTAACATTGCACCCATGCGAAACTAGGTCGGGCCGCTAATTACATAATACATATAAATACAAGGATTAAGGTCAACGGAAAACGACGGATGCGGGCGGCCCAGGACCGGCCTATGTGGAAATCCTTGGGTTGGAGTATACGTAACGGGGCACAAAGGAAAAAAGAATTTCACCAATTTGAGCTTATTACTAGATCAAAATAGACTCTATTTTGATTAGTGTAAATATACTTTGTATTGCATTAAATAAAAATAAAGTATTGGATTGCAAATTTTTTTTTTAAAGGTCAAAGGTTCATAATATTTAACATAAATAATTTAATTTAGCTATCTAAAATAATAAACCTGCCAGTCCTAAGCCTGGAAAAAGTATGAAGGGGAGTTCATTTCAACAACTCGTCGTATTTATTAATAATTATTGTTGTCAAATTCGTTGAATTTTACGTCGCCCGTACCAATGGACGATCAACAATGTAAACTAAACATCTCGTCATGTCTAAGCGACTGTTTTTTCAACTACATAGTTTAACATCGACGATAAACGGTCTCGTTGCGTTGACTGTAAAATCGTCGACGACCCACTACTACTTGCTACCACTTTTCTGATTATGTGCCTAGGAGTAAGCTGTTCAGTGTGAATATACTTTGTTTATGTTATTGTAAATATATAAAATAGTACCATACAACAAAAGTTTTCAGAAGTAGCCCAATATTGTGTTAATTCATATTATTGAAATTGATATAATATATATAATTTCTACTGTATGTCACTGAACTCCTCCTAAACGGCTGGATTGATATATATGTTTTTTTGTATGCTTTTGGGTGGCTCCAAGGATGGTTTAAATCAGCCCGACAAATGGCGCTGCAGTTGGTAAACGAATATCATGCAGGACAACGTCTGCCCGGTCAGCTAGTATAATAATATTATACTATATTGCAGTACTGGGCCGATGTGAAGTACAAGGCGCGCAAAAAGTCCGCCGCAGGAGGGGCACTGGGCGATTTATCCAGCTTGGAGGAACGTCTGCAGAACATATTTAACAATACCCCTCGAGACCGTAAGTAGATATGCGTTCGCAGTTCATTACAGGTACGATAGCCGGCGACGGTGGAGGGAAAAAAGAAATGAATTACGAACAGTATTGTAATCTTTAACATTTCTACTTAATTATTTTTACAACGCATCTCACTCTCCACTCGTCAGCTCGCGGCGCCGCAGGGGGAGACCGGCGGGCGGCCGCGTCGCCGTCGGAGGACGCGGCCGACGACGAGGCGTGCTCGTCGGCCTCGGGCGGGCTGGGCACCGAGGAGCTGCTGGCCGAGGCGGCCATGCGCAGCGCGCTGGCGGCCGAGAAGCAGGCCGAGGCGGCGGCGCAGGCCGTGGAGCTGCTGCGCGAGCTGGTGGCGGCGGTGCGCGAGCGGTCGCAGCTGCGCCTGTGACGTCAGTGGCCACCGGGCCGGGCGGTGCCCACCAGGCGCGCCACGTGCGCGAAGACGCGGTCGGCCCGGCGGCGGGCGCGCGCCGCCCCGTGGCGCAGCACGTCGCGCAGGAGGTCGGGCCTGGCGCGCAGCTGCAGCGCGCGCTCGCGCACGGGCCGCAGCGCGCGCGCCAGCTCGGCGGCCACGACGCGCTTGTACTGCGCCGTGGTGAGCGCGGCCGCCTCCTCCACGGCCTCCTCGGGCAGCTTGTCGGCCGCCAGGCAGTGCAGCGCCACCAGGTTGGACACGCCCGGCCGCGCCTCCGGCTCGAACGTCACCTGAGTCGTTTACGGTGCGATGACTATTTCCAAATAAATGACTGACATTGTTATTATTTTCTTTCACTGTGCGGAGTAATGGCACCGATGGTAGTAACCAATAATCGCACGACGTTGAGACCGCAATTTTATTATTGTTCCAAACTATTTCAATTCATCATAATTTCCGCCAAAAGACGACCACTGCTGGACATTGGGGGAGGCCTCCCCCAAAGTCCTGAGCCGCCCGCATCCATCGTTTGCCGGCGACCTTATCCGGGTCGTCGGACCACCGTGCGGGAGGCTTTCCGGCACGAGAAACTAGTAGAAAATATTATTTGAAATAATGCACAAAAAACTTTTTTAATACAGTTGCTCAAAAAGTGACATATTGCAGGGACGTATAGCGTTCGGGAAGTGGGCTATTACACACGCGTGCTTTTTCTTTACCATTCCCGCACTAGTGCGTTTTCTTTCCCAACTGTCAAAATAATGTCTATTATAAGGAAAAACCAACCATGAAGTTTTACTAAAAAAAGTCATAGAAGTTTTTATGATTCATATATTACGGATATTTCTAAAAAGAAACTACTTACTCATTTGTTTCAATATCAGATTTAATGATTTGATTGAATGAGTTAGTTTAGGTTTCATTTCTTTCAATTTCATTTCATATCAATAAAAATTTTCTACTGAAGACTTGGCTGTATGAAGTTGCTTTTGCCTACTAGAATGGGTGAAGAAAAAATAAATCTCTGCTTATATTCTACGGTCGGCGCCATTTTTAAAAACGTCATAAATGATTAGTTAGTTGAGTTTGTTGTGTTTTTATTATTTTATTAAATTGCTTAATTTTTTCGCAACTGTATTAAAAATAGTCGTTCAGTACACGTGCGGAACCGTCATTGCAACTTGTTCCGACTGTCAACCCTCGCCTTCGGCTGCGCCTCGGCTCGGGCAAACATTTGTCGGAACTCTGCAATGGCAGCCTTTCCGCACTTGTAATGAAATATACTATTTTGACTGTGGAATATCTGTAGACGCGGACACCCTACGGTAAGTAAGGTGTACATCTAATATGCTATTGATTAGTAAGCTCGTGGGTCCGGTTAACTAGCAGCATACCTGCGGAGTGCAATCGGTGACTGCCTTCCTGATTTTGAGGTGCACGTCCTCCTCGGAGTCGGTGAGCAGGATGCGCGACTTGGGGTCGGCGTCCGACTTGGACATCTTCCTGGAGGGGTCGCGCAGGCTGCGCAGGCGCAGGGCGGCGTCGTCGGGCAGCAGCGGGCGCGGCGTGGGGAAGGCGCGGCCGTAGCGGTGGTGGAAGGTGCGCACCAGCTGCGAGGCCAGCTGCAGGTGCTGCAGCTGGTCGGCGCCCACGGGCACGTGCGTGGCGCGGTACAGCAGCACGTCCGCGGCCTGCAGCACGGGGTACAGCAGCTCCCCGGCGCGCGCGTCGCCCGCCGCCGAGCGCTCGCGGAACTGCGGCAGCTGCGCCAGGCGCGCCTGCGTGGCCAGGCACGTCAGCAGCCAGCCCAGCTCGGCGTGCCGCGGCACGGCCGACTGCGCGAACACCACGGAGCGCTGCGGGTCCACGCCGCTGGCCAGCAGCGCCGCCGTCGTGTCTAGAATGCGCTCTTGCAGATTCCGCGGATCCTGCCGATAGATGGGCCGGTGGCGATGAAAACCTTGCATACTTGTCGCATACTTACGGCGATTGCTTATTCTTTATTAAAAATGTAATCGCTTTTTTTCCTTCTGATCCTGATGTTATTTTGGGGATTTTGGTCGCATAACGACTGTGCAGCCCCGTCGAGCTCTCTAAGATGCACTCGTATTCAATTTCAATCCTCCATATCCGCTGGTACCTTGTACACAGATGGGTAAAGAGCAACGGCTGCCTGTGTTGTTTGCGCAGCCAGAATTGCCTAGCCGTGGCCCACATCAAAGCTATTAGACCTCTGCATACTGCGTATTTTTAAAAGTTCTGCGGCGTAACAACATCAAAAAAATACCCCATTAAATAGCTGACACAATATCTATGTATGTTTAAAGGAGCTGTTATAAAACGCGTCGTCCACGCAGAGAGAATAGAGCTAGACAGCTTGACAACTAATCTAATCTATACTCTTATTTCTACGTACACGTAGCCGAACCTGTCTACGTAGACTGTAATGACACATTAGCTAGGGTAGTCTCGCTAATGTGTACACGTCATAGATTGCCCTTTGACAGGTGCTCTCCGTAATTTTAATCCATCGTGGACGAGGCGCTTTACTATTATAGATTCACTCATCACTATATCTCTGGAACCATGTTACCTAGCTAGAGACTTGAAATTTGGTAGGAATACTTTTTCATCGAGTAGAGGTCAGCTAAGAATTTACGAATTTCCAAGAAACCCCTCCTGGGTTGCGGGTGAGGTTCATTATTTGGCAAAACAACGTTTGCGAGATCAGGTAGGTAGTTATGCGCAAAATGAAATCTACTTGCACCTGTCGGATCTTTTTAAATGTAGGTTAATTTGCAAATAAAGGGCGGGCCATTTAAAAGTTTACATTTAAAAATGCAATAAAACCAAAATGCATTTTTGCCAAATTTATTGTTTTGTTGTGACATTCAATGTCAACAATTGTGTACAAATGAAATAATATTCCATTTGTAACCGGAATAGGTTACAAATGGAATATTATTTCATTCATATGGCTGCCCTCACAGTACCCCATGAGATCGGACCAATTTTCGAGCACTTTTTTACACTTGCTTATTAACATACCCACCAAGATGAAAATGAGATTCATAGGAACATTATTACATATTAAGCGGAGATATTGTACTGAATTTTGTGACAGCATACAATAACATAAGTATTGTTAGATTCGGATTAACTCAAATTTAAACCGATAGTTGGCCCACCCCTATAAGCGGCCTATCAATGTTAAACCCATACATTTGCGTTTCTATTCTACCAAAGCATATGTTTCAAAGCGCTTGTCTAGCTAGGCGCCCTGTCTTCTGTTTTGGCGCGGAATTTAGTTGTATCTGTCATTTAGAATAAATACAATACTGTTTTAGTTAGATAGGTAGTCTAGGAGGAATCGGCGCATGAATAGCGGAAACTATTCCACCTCCATTTTTTTATGCAATCCTCTTCAAATTGCCTTACTGATGATTTAAATACATGTTTCCTTGGGCATGGGGCAATTGTTTAAACAATGGCAAGGAATCGTTATTTTTCAACCGGAAAGTTTTTCTAGTATTCTTTATTGAAATACTAATAAAAAAATCAAAACCGCAAAAACCAAAGTCAGACAAAAGTTGAAATGTTGATACTTTTATCTGCTGTTCATTGGGAATTTTGGCCAGAAATTAAAAGTGTCTTTATCATCACCCAGTTGCAATCCACTGCTGGCCATTGGCCACTGCTGCATCCCAAGGTATGCCACAAAGCCCATCTGCCCGGTCTGCTGCTTTGTTTCTGGTTGATGCAGATATTGTTGCTGCATCATATGAGGCATCTCTGAATATATGTCTCTAATCCTTCATGGAAAAGTCAATCTCAAATTTTTGACACATTATTGGCTTTTTCCTAAAGAACATATTCATAAAGAATGGCCCTTCTCCATCCAAGAAGTTGACCAGTATCTACTGACTGTGATTCCTGTTCAGTGTACCATATCTGGTTCAGTGTCCATGCTCATACTGCCAATTTGGCATTGAAATGCCCCAAGACAAAACCAAAGTGGGACCATGGGATGTTGTGCAGGGCATTGTAAATGTAGATATGACAACCAATGGGAGTGTAGAGACTACCCCCTAGCATGGGACAAGGGTTGACGGATGATAATCGTAATTTTAAATATAATTTATAAGGGTTTTGTGATAAATCCTATGTAAATAACATTTCTTTTGAGTTTTTAACAACTTGAGCAAAATGTGTAGTTTGGGAAAGTTTGGGCATGTCTTCAACTCATCATGTACCCTTCATTCTCCACCAATGAAACACTTGGTGCAGCCAGTGTTCAAGTTAAAATTACAGCTAAAATAACAAAATTAATCTCCTACATCAAGGTAAGTAATGCTAATACCTCCAAGGGTCTCTTCCTATTCTGGTAAGTCAGGGGTTCTTGCACAACCAGTTTTTTTTATTTTTATAAACGACTATGGTTTAAATGAAAAAGAAATTTAAATACCTGGTGTGTGGTGAGTGCATGCAAGTCGGCAACAAATATCATTAGGTCTTCGCCCTGGTCCTGCAGCCGCACCGCGCGGCGGATGGCCCCGAAGTAGTTTCCAACGTGCAGTTCGCCCGTGGGCTGCAGTCCGGTGACCACCCGCCGCGGCCACTGACCCGCACCATCGCTGCCATCTCCGCAAGTGTCACATGCCTACGTTATGCAATAAAGTATTGTGTTTCTATGAATACTGGAAACACTGACAATAAACTTAAACTGTACGCAAAACTTCATACATTGCTACTGTAGTTTCGAGACGAACTTTGCACACGATTGTAACCACGAAGAATTAACGTGGACATTAAATGACGCATAATTAGTTCTTCTAAAATATAAATGTTTTCAATATCTTTAAATTAGTAAAATGGTTGTAATGTAACATTTATATATTTTAAGGCCAGAGGATTCATGTTGAGGCATAGCATAGTTGACTGATACTGATAAGATTTTTTTTTTTTTTTTATTCTGGCAATCTGCCGATATTTTCAGCAACTTTTGCCAATGTCGAGTAGTGGCAACACATGTGTGAAAATCGCGATTTTTTTTTTGAAAGTAAAAATCTTTTGGGGTCTTAAACAAACGTAGATGACTTAAATAGAACGTAGATGTTAGTAAATGTTAGGATATGAAACTTAAATAAATAGTATATCTTAATATATATATTTCTTGTGTGCGTGTGTATGTGACTGAACTCCTCCTAAACGGCTGAACCGATTTGAATGAAATTTTTTGTATGCGTTTGGGTGGCACCGAGGATGGTTTAGATTCACAAATCAGCCAGACAGATGGCGCTGCAGTCGGTAAACAAATATCATGCAGGACAACGTCTGCCCGGTCAGCTAGTATGTATATAATTTCAACAACAAGTAGGGACGTTACAATTTTAATTTGTTAGCGGTTATAAAATTAATAAAAGCATAAACAATTTTGGGATTTGGGAAGAAGGAGAGAAGATGACGCACATTTACTGGTTTTTGAATTACTTGGTCCAGAGTAAAGGCTTGATTTAGTTGGCAATTGAGAAAAATGTGATCAATAGAGCCTTCGACCAAACCACATTCGCATAGCCAATGGTCTCGGACTCTAATTTTGTTCAGGAACACTGGGGTACAGCAGTGACCAATACGGACTCTACAAATAACAGAAGTGGTTACTTTAGAAGCTTTTTTAAATTTAAAGAACCAAGGTTTCGAGGGAATAGTTGGTTGAATTGAAGCATACAGGCTACCTTTCGCTTTACTAGAATGTGTCCACGAAGACAGCCATGATTCATAAACATGTTTTTTGGCAAGGTGTAGCAGATCGTATGCTTGGATAGAGGTGTGCTTCAAATCTGCCAGGCTACTGTTAATCGCTGCCTTAGCGGCGATGACAAGATAAACTATACTCAGACGGAATTTTAATTCGATTCCAGATTTGACAATTTCAGTGTTGCAACGTTATGACAAGTACTAAATAGTGACGTTGCGAAATTATTCGATATGGAAATGGAATATTTCCGGATCGATTCTTCTCGTTTATAATTTTACTCTCTTAAACTAAGTATATCAGGAAATTAAATATTTCTGAACCGATAATTTAGTTTTGACGATTAATTAACGATCTGAGACTTTTCTTTTATAATTGTGTGTGAAATAAATAAAAAAATGTGATCATGAAGGAACATGACAAATAAAACAGATAGATGTATTATGGTAATAATTTATTTTATAAATTGTCACCGTCATCGCTGGCTCATTAAAGTTAGCCCCCCAAAAAAAATGATTTTTTACAATTTGTTATTATTTGTTAGCTATTAATAATTGTTTGTTCTCCATTTATTAATTTTAAAATAAATAATTAAAAATATACCTTGAAGTTAGCCCCTCACTTGCAATTTATAATAGATTTCCGTCAATAATGTCTCGTAAATATTTATTTTCGATTGTTCATATGTCGTGTTTGGCCCCAGGCAGACATCAGAAGTAAAAGTCAGATATGGCAACATACAAATTTATTTCAGTCGAACATAGTCACTTTAATTTAATCTAGAAATGAAATCAAATTAATTAAATAACTAGCATAGCAACGTGACAGTGAGAGCAGTACTGACTGTCAGAGACAGGGTTCCGCGCACCCACCGCAATAAGGACAGTACTAATTGTCTGACAACGTTCCACGTCCAATAACCGGGCTGAACTGACTGTCGAAAGACAGTGATCCGTGCACCGCGACGCATCCGATAGAAATGCGTACCGACTCAACCGCGCGACTCCTTATAAAGGCGATCACTTGGCGGAAACGTTACAATATTTTACTGTCTGCATCCGGTGCACGTTCCACTAGCGCCATCTAGCCGCAGTCTCTCACAGCTGTTAAATAATATGGCTTCCGACACGGCCATTCTGACAAATCACTCGGCCTCGAGTGTATTAATCTAAAAAGAAAAGGACTCACTAAGTTCAAAAATGCTGGTCTGAATCGTCGCCCACTAAAGCAGGCGAGACTCCTACAACTGGACTAGGTCGCTATACTTGCGACCCCTTCAGTATAAACCACTAATGCTGGACTAGGTCATCCACCCACAAAAGCAGGCGAGACCCCTTCAGCGTATCACAGATCGTCTCCCACAACAGCAGAAGAGACCATACTAATTGACCACCCCAAAGATTCTATTACAGTGAGGCGTCCCGCCTCTATAATCTGGACACTCGATACCTGCATGGCAAGCCTATACCTATGTACGCACGTATGCGCGAGAGAACAAAGGACTGCCGCGCCCCAACCGGCGCGCGCGCGAGCATCCGCCGCCCGCCACCGCCAGTTCGACCGAGACATTACTAGCGAGTGGTCACGTCGCTCGGTACCGCGCCGCTCACGTATACTCGTACAAATATCACGCCATACAAATATTGTTAATTGTGTTCAGACTATTGTGTAAACGATTATATTTCTTGTAAAGCAGTGTCTGACTTTTATTTATACTGCAACGACCACAGTGGTGAACCCCGAACACGCCGAAAATAAGACTTTACACGAAACACCGCCTGCCCGACGCCACGGCCCTCGTTGCCCCCCTGTCATCGCCGCCGCCGTCGCCCCTAGTCATCACTTGCGTAGCTACTCGTCATGCCTAACGAAAGAGGCAACACCCCCGCAGCTGGAACCGGCGCCATAGTCCCGGACACCCAAATCGGCGGCACTGGTAACGACGTCACATCCGAGAACATTGCCTACGCCGCCGCCGCCGCCACCGCCGCCACCGCCACCGCCACCGCTTCACTTCAGCCAACGACGGAACACGAGGTAAGCCGTGTAGGTATCCGAGTTCCGCCCTTCTGGCCCGACCGCCCCGCATTATGGTTTGCTAGCATAGAGGCTCAGTTTCACCTAAATAATATAACTAAGGAATTAACCAAATTCTACTACACTATATCGCAACTAGACCCGCGAAGTGCCGCTGAGGCAGAAGAGATTATCACATGCCCACCTGCCAACGAGCCATACACTAAACTCAAGCGTGCCCTTATCTCGCGGTTTTCGGAATCCAATGAACAAAAAATTCATCGGTTATTAGAGAAAGAGGAGATTGGGGACCGTAAACCCTCTTCCTTTTTACGTCATCTAAGGGCACTCGCCAAAGACGCGGGGTCGGATGCCATGATAAAAACAATCTGGATTAATAGGCTACCGACTTACATGCAAGCGAATATCATTGTGCAGCCCCCTAGCGTTTCCATGGAAGATCTTGGTGAATTGGCGGATAAATTACATGGGCTGGCCAACTATTCCAACTCGCATCAAATAGCGGAAATACAAAATAATAGCACTAATCAGGGCCCCACTATTTCTCAACCAAATCAAAACCAGCTCATGGAGATGCAGCTACAAATCAATGAGCTTACACGAATGGTCGCAAGCCTCACCTGTCAACGGCAACAAAATTTCAACAGACCTTATCCCCGCAATAGAAGCAGATCGAGGTCCCGCCCTCGCTACCCTAACACCAACCACTGCTGGTATCATACTAATTTTGGGCCCGATGCACGCAGGTGTGAACAACCTTGCAGCTTTAATAGTAATCAGGGAAACCAGCAGTAGGGTTACTAGTGGCGGAAAGTAACTCTACCAACGTACCTCAACCCCGCCCTAACCGCCTTTACATTATGGACCGAGCAACCAAGACAGACTACCTCATAGACACAGGCTCGGATGTGTGCGTTTACCCTTATAACCTTCTCAAACGACGATGTTCCCCCTCTACCTATGAACTATACGCTGCAAATTGTACGCCTATCAAAACATATGGACAGATCACCATTAACTTAAACATTGGACTTCGTCGTGATTTCACCTGGTCTTTTATCATTGCCGATGTCTCTAGGCCTATTGTTGGAGCCGACCTTCTCACGCACTACGGCCTCCTCGTCGATCTAAAGAATCGCTGCTTGATAGATCCAACAACGGGCATGTGCACTCCAGCGAGACCTGTCATCATTGACGACTCACCTTCAGTCAAGGTCATAATAGGAACTACAATATACCACCAGCTATTAGCCAAATTTCCGTCCATAACCAAGCCAACTTGTGATATAGATAACACAAAACACAATACCCAGCATTTCATACGAACCACTCCAGGTCCTCCCTCCGCTTGTAGACCAAGACGCCTTCCGCCTGAAAAGCTTGAGATTGCAAAAAAAAAGTTCGATGAGTTACTTCAGCAAGGCATCATAAGACCTAGTGACAGTCCTTGGGCCTCTCCACTACATATGGTAGCAAAGAAGTCTGGAGGGTGGCGGCCTTGTGGAGATTACAGGGCACTTAACGCGCGCACACTACCCGATCGCTATCCCCTCCGTCACATTGAAGATTTTAGTACTTCCCTTCAAGGTGCCACCATTTTTAGTAAAGTAGATTTGGTGAATGCGTTCTACCATCTGCCCGTTCATGAAGAAGATATTAAAAAAACAGCTGTGATCACACCCTTCGGCCTCTTCGAATTCCTGAAAATGCCATTCGGGCTGCGCAACGCAGCACAGACCTTTCAGCGTTTTATAGATGAGATCACCAGAGACCTTCCTTTCACCTTTCCATATCTCGATGACATTTTAGTGGCATCCAAAGACGAAGCCCAACACCTGGAACATCTCAAAGCCCTGTTCCAGAAGTTAGAAGGATACGGGATCATTATAAATATATCGAAATGTTTATTTGGTCAACCGGAACTAGAGTTTTTGGGATACAGGGTTTCCGCATCAGGCATCGAACCGCCTGCCTCAATGATAAAAGTTATACAAGAGTTCCCAAAACCAACAACAACTAAAGCACTTCGTAGATTCTTAGGAGTCTTGAACTTCTACCGGCGTTTCATGAAAAATGCCGCTGAAATGCAAGCACCGTTACACAATCTTCTCAAAGATGGAGTCAAAGGAAACGATCCTGTTGAATGGACACATGAAGCTGAAACTGCATTCGTCACTTGCAGAAAAAGTTTGGCCCACGCCACTAGACTCACACATCCAAAGCCTAACGCTAAACTTGCTCTTTTCACAGATGCCTCCGACAAGGCGATGGGCGCTGCATTACAACAAATGAGTGACATTGACTGGGAACCTATTGCTTTTTTCTCCAAGAAACTCACTCCAGCTCAAACCAAATACAGCGCTTATGATAAGGAACTACTGGCAATTTACGAAGCAATCCTACACTTCAGACATTGGTTAGAAGGAAGACACTTTACTATTTTCACTGACCATCGTCCACTAACCTTCGCTTTTCAACAAAAGCCAGAAAAATGCTCGCCGCGCCAATTTCGACATCTGGAACTTATCGGGCAGTTCACGACCGATATTAAGCACGTCAGTGGTCCAGACAATACCGTAGCCGACGCTTTGTCAAGAGTGGAGGCTATCAGCAAACCAGTTAGCTCTAATGAGCTTGCAATAGCCCAGGCGTCCGATACAGAACTCCAACAACTCATCAAGAATGACAGTCAAACTAGCCTGCAACTTAAAAAGGTAGCCATCCCAGATACGAATATATCAATATATTGCGATGTATCAACACCATCAGCAAAACCTTATGTTCCATCCTCACTTAGAAAACAAGTTTTTGAAACTCTCCATAGCATGGCACACACTGGTGTCAGAGCTACAACTAAACTGGTGAGTCAGAAATATACATGGCCAGGAATTAACAAAGACTGTACTAATTGGGCGCGCTCTTGCCTTTCGTGCCAATCAGCCAAGATAGGCCGCCACATGACTACCTCACCAGGAACCTTTATCCCACCGAACACTAGATTCGAACACATTCACGTCGATCTGGTAGGGCCCCTTCCACTATCTCGAGAGTACCGTTACATACTTACCATTGTTGATCGGTTTTCCAGACTACCTGAAGCATACCCACTGCGTAATATGGAAGCGGAAACTGTTGCACAGAAACTATTCTCTGGATGGATATGTCGATACGGTGTACCTCTTCGTATAACTACCGACCAGGGCAGGCAGTTTGAGTCGGAGCTTTTCTCATCTTTGTCCCGACTGTGTGGTTTCCAGCATATTCACACCACTCCATACCACCCTGCAGCGAATGGCCTAGTCGAGCGCCTTAATCGACAACTCAAAGCCGCGTTAAAATGCCACAACAACAGCTCATGGTCAGATGAACTCCCTGTAGTCATGATGGGACTCCGCGCAGCCTTTAAGGAGGACATAAAGGCTACACCGGCTGAAATGGTGTTCGGCCAAAATATAAAACTCCCCGGAGAATTCCTCTCACCACAGCCGTTTACAGCGCCACAGTCATCAGCATTCGCTTCAGCACTAAAACAGGCTTTCGCAAATTTGTCTCCAGTCCCTATGTCGCGCCATTCAAAGTCATCAACTTTCATACACAGAGATCTTGCTACAACCTCATACGTATTCGTCCGTAAGTTTAATGGGAAAGGATTACAAAACCCATATGAAGGCCCTTACCCAGTCATCAAGAGGCATGACAAGTTTTTCACAGTTAAGATCAACGGATGTCCGCGTGTCGTATCCATCAACAACATCAAACCAGCGTACATGGCTGATTCTGACCTCAACTTCAATTTACCTTTATCTACACCGGAACCACCTACGCCCTCGTCCTCTCCGGAAGCAACCGCGCCGAAACACACTGCGCCATTCGCTACATCGCCTGTTCCTACAGTTGAATCTAAACCTGCACATCTAACAACAAGACTGGGCAGAAAAGTTAGATTCCCTAATAAACTTGACCTCTAATTGCTAGCAGCCGCTTACTCCCTGTTTCTTTTTTCCTTATGGGGGGGGGGGAGTACTGAGGCGTCCCGCCTCTATAATCTGGACACTCGATACCTGCATGGCAAGCCTATACCTATGTACGCACGTATGCGCGAGAGAACAAAGGACTGCCGCGCCCCAACCGGCGCGCGCGCGAGCATCCGCCGCCCGCCACCGCCAGTTCGACCGAGACATTACTAGCGAGTGGTCACGTCGCTCGGTACCGCGCCGCTCACGTATACTCGTACAAATATCACGCCATACAAATATTGTTAATTGTGTTCAGACTATTGTGTAAACGATTATATTTCTTGTAAAGCAGTGTCTGACTTTTATTTATACTGCAACGACCACAACAGCTTCGGAATTATCTACACTTAATGTTGCAGAGCTAAGAGATAAAGTTTCCTCAGAATTATTTGCACTTAAGGTGCAAAAGGTTACATAAAGTGTTTCCTCTGAATCACCTACAGTCAATGCTCGAGAGCTTACAATAAGAGGTTTTCCGAATCTGTGGTGACATTACTATTGTTTAAAGGCACAACAGGCATACTGAATTCATTATCTGCCGTCATGGTTCGTTAAGTTAAGTTCGCTAGTTCATCCTGCCAGGTATTATTAGTTACATTCTATTATAGTAAGGATATTTTTCAAAGTTCGCATGACCCTCTCCACCTGCCCATTGGCACGACTGGATCCTGTAGCACTGCAGTCCATCACTCCATGAACACTCTTGGAGTTCACGTTGACTTCCTTGCACCCCGCCGCCGGCTGCTCCTTTGTGCCATCGGTCCTCGTGGGGCAGCTGGAGACCACGTGGCCCGTTTCACCGCACCCGTAGCATGTGACTGAGGCTTCTGATTGAGGCGTTCGTCTGGAACACTATAACTCAAAAGGAACTTTATTAACGTAGGTTACCACAAAACTCATAAATCGCCACATTTAAGAGCATCATTATTATCTTCGCTAGAGGCAGATCACCAAGCCACAAAAGGAGGAAAACTTGAATCAAATCCTGTGCCAATCCGTCTTGCCAGCGTGACACAGTTGGCCAATTGCCCCCTGTGAACTTGGAGGAGGCCCGACTCAGTAGCGAGTCAGTTATGGGCTGAAATGATGATGTTGATCATCATCTTACAGCCCCTGTCCCACGCTAGGTGGCAGTGTCCACACACACCCATCAGTTTGTCATACCTACATTCACACCTTTCATACGCAATTCCTCACTCCTACAATCCATTCATCTCCCTCGTGCTTGGGTTGAGGTTTTTCTCGAATCTCGGAAGCTCGATGTCCTATTTACCATAATTATTGCAGTTTCTCTTGAAACTAACTACTTCGTGATGATCAATGGGCAATGGGCAAATTCATGATGAACAGAAGACACGTTTTTAAAGAAATTCCTCGCAATACATGATAAAGTTGAGTTATCCCTTATGATAGTGGAAATTTTACTCACTACGAATTATTGCATCGCATTGTGATAAAACAGAGTTGCGAAACCAGTTATTACTTTGTCGGGTTAATTAGCATCGGCTTTTTTATAAGTTATACTGCCATTATTAGATCTACCAGTTTTAATTTCTTATTCTCAACTATAATCTCTGATAGCTGACACCAAACCTCTGATATCTGAGTTGGGATCGTCTGGATCGAATGACACTAAAAGAGTTAGTGTGTGGGCGATAGATGACAATTTTAGAATAAAAATGGCTTCCATGCCATTACTAAACAAACATCATCTGATCTTGCATGATATTAGGAGCTATGTCTCCAAAAGTGGAGGGATTTTCGTATTAATTTAAAATTTAAAGTGATCCTGAACCAGCACAGGACGAGAGAAATGAGCTTTCAAAATCTCCTGCATATCTTCCCGTTGATATTGACTGGGAGGTATTTTGGTCAATAACGTGGCTGCACGGCCTCGTAGACAATGGATCAGCGTCATGATTAAATCGACACCTTTCAAATTTTTGTTAGTAATTATGACATCTGACAGGCGACACCATCTCTTGGTCAGTATTCGGGTCATCAGAATAAAACTGCATCAATACCATGAAAGGATGTGGTGGTGCACGAGAACCGGGGTAGTAAAGCATCAGTTAATTTCGAAAAACAAAATGCTTCTACACTACTTGAGGGTAGCGGAATATTTTCCTGCACATTTTGTGATGGAGTGCCCCAGTGGTGGGCGGAAAATTCCGATCCCAATCTACCTTACCGATGCCAATCAAGGCATATAATGGTGCCATAATCTTGGAAAACTTTGCTATAAACTGGTGAAAATATGACACTAGACCGATGAACTGTCAAGCCTAACGCTAAAACATCCCGTCCAATCTAAATTTCGTATCGCAAGT
Organism: Clostera curtula; assembly: GCA_905475355.2. Taxonomy (NCBI): domain Eukaryota; kingdom Metazoa; phylum Arthropoda; class Insecta; order Lepidoptera; family Notodontidae; genus Clostera; species Clostera curtula. Next base: position 43,387 of record FR997805.1, read on the forward strand.
AATTAACAGGTAAAACAGTCACACTAACGTAAAATCTTATACCATACAATTTACCCGAGTAATAAAATGGAAACTGCTCACCGGAGTGACGTAAAATTCCAGCTGGTGCGCTTACTACAGATCCACTCACTATTCTTTGAACTGGCTGACCGCAGTACTGTTGCTCGCCTTCCTGCTGCTCCGCTCAGGGAAGTTAGACGCGCAGTGTCCTTGTCCATGACAATGGAAACAAGTGATCCCGTTCATTTGGTTAATCTCCACACTGACTGCCGCTTGTGGAAACCTGTAAACCTGGAAACCTCACGGAATTGCTGAGACGACGTTTGCATTGCCTGTATAATGGCTAGAAAGTTACGGTTCTATTGCTCTAGTCGAAGTCGCCATTTTCGGTCTTTTCTATCGCGTTCAGAAGCACACACATTATCCCTACACTGTTTCTCGTTAGCTTCACTGTTTTCTCCACATGGGCTGACTGAGTTACAATCCCACTTCTGATGTCGGGTTTGGCCCCAGGCAGACATCAGAAGTAAAAGTCAGATATGGCAACATACAAATTTATTTCAGTCGAACATAGTCACTTTAATTTAATCTAGAAATGAAATCAAATTAATTAAATAACTAGCATAGCAACGTGACAGTGAGAGCAGTACTGACTGTCAGAGACAGGGTTCCGCGCACCCACCGCAATAAGGACAGTACTAATTGTCTGACAACGTTCCACGTCCAATAACCGGGCTGAACTGACTGTCGAAAGACAGTGATCCGTGCACCGCGACGCATCCGATAGAAATGCGTACCGACTCAACCGCGCGACTCCTTATAAAGGCGATCACTTGGCGGAAACGTTACAATATTTTACTGTCTGCATCCGGTGCACGTTCCACTAGCGCCATCTAGCCGCAGTCTCTCACAGCTGTTAAATAATATGGCTTCCGACACATACATAAAATACGTTTGTTGTCTTTCGAAATTACTCAGTGTTTGTTTAATTAACTATTTTAATTAGCTGAATATTGATGTTTTTTCTTCTGTGGCAAATATTGCATTGCCATAATCAAATTGTAATGTAGCAATTTTGACATTTTTTAAAGATAGGGAAACCAAACGTTGAATATAAATCCCAACAGCTCGGAATTTAGGAAAAGGACCAGGTATATATAAATACATATATTTTTAATTAAGTAATTATTTTTAATTTTAATAACTAATATAAATTTATCGATAAAAGCAATTATATTAGTTCGTTGTTGTCAACTACCTAAAGCAAAAATATTTATGGACGAACACAGTCTTGTATATTTTTTAAAATGTAGACGTTTATTTATTTATATATATATATATATATATATATATATATATATATATATATATATATACTCATCATCATCATCAAAATGTATATTCAAGTATTGAAAGTTGACTTCAATAATTAACGTAGCATTTCGATTGAAGCAGAATGGAAACTTATCGACTCATGATAACATAATTTTACTTTAAATGATACTTGGTTAGTTAATGTCATTTTGATATAAATATATTTAGAATTTAATCATTTATATAAATAATGTTCCTTCAGGATTTATTATGTTTTCTTTTCACGATTAAAACCGCGTTGAAAGTTTAAGCGTTTCAAACTCAAACTCAAAAAACTCAAACTCAAATCATTTATTTCAATTGAACCTATTTACTGGTGTTTTTGAAAAGTCAAAAGTGAAGTTAGGAATCTAGTTGCATGTTCCAAAAAGTAGATCCTATGGAGAAGAACAGGCAAGAAACTCCATGGACACTCTTTTTATCATATTTTCTGTTACAAGCATCTGATTGGGTTACATTGATTTCGTGTTTATTTATAGTAAGCTAAGATGTGAGGACAATGTAACATATTGCACAACAGAAGTGTCCAGGAGATCAATATAAAGCTATGTAGGTATGTCAATAGCAGTTAAGGGATGACCGGCCCCAACTGGCGGCACCCGATCACGAGCATGACGCATGTGCCAGCCATCCCCCAGCTCAACCATATTTTAGGGAACCGAAGGACCCGACACACACGACACCACCAGCATGACCTTTAAGCGAGCATGACATACTCTCAACTGCTTGTTTATATGATAAGTTATATAAATACGGTGACTACATAGTGCTCACATTTACAATTCCAAACTTCTAAACAATTATACAAAATTAAATGATAAAGGTCCTGTATAATACGAAGGTCCTGTATACTCGATATAAAAAAAAACAAAGACAAATTAGTCCTACTCAGTGGTAAAAAAAACAAGGAACATGAATATTTAATAAATCCATGATGTCAAAATAATATTATGAGATAGGTACATGTCAATAAAAGACCTAGTGAAAGTCCGGAATTAAATAATTATTACAAAAAAAGGAGTAGCAATATATGAAGACCACATAAGACTATTTCAGTGTGGCTGCGGAGCTGGACCAGCATTTCGCCAAGCATTTTTATCATCTACATATTCATCTAATTTATAATAAGCCTGCCTACATAGTGTGCGTTTTACACATATTTTAAACTTCTTCTCGTTTAATTGAAGGATGTTGGAAGGTATTTTATTGTAAAATTTAATGCAGTTCCCCATAAATGAAGTTTGCACTTTTGATAATCTAAATTTTGGTTGAACTAGTTTATTTCCATCTCTAGTAGTATAATGATGTCGTTCGCACTGTTTACTAAATAAATGCAAATTTTTCCTAACATACATGATGTTTTCATATATGTACTGACAAGGCACTGTTAGGATGCTGATTTCTTTGAACAGATCCCTAAGGGAATCGCGACTGCGTAGATTGTAAATAGCTCTAATAGCTCTTTTCTGCAGAATGAAGATTGATTCAATGTCTGCAGCACGTCCCCATAGCAGAATACCATAAGACATGATACTGTGGAAGTAACTAAAGTACACCAGTCGTGCAGTGTCTATGTCTGTTAATTGGCGGACTTTCCGAACAGCATACGCTGCGGAACTTAGCCGCTTAGAAAGAGATGTTATTTGGGGACCCCATTGTAATCTAGAATCAAGCGTTATCCCTAAGAAAACAGTGTCCTCTACTAAATCCAATTTATCATTATTCAATACCACATCACACTCACTATGTTTAACATTAGGTAAAGAAAATCTTATACATTTTGTTTTATTCCCATTTAATACTAAATTATTCGCAGTGAACCAACCATGTACTTGATTAATAATTTTATTTATATCGTCATAGTTTTTAGCACGTCTATCTACTTTAAAAATAAGTGAGGTGTCGTCAGCAAACAAGACTATCTTGGGTTGATTATGCAATGAATGGGGAAGGTCATTAATGTAAACTAGAAAGAGAAACGGGCCTAATATAGAACCCTGTGGTACGCCCATTATTACGTTTGAGCTCCTTGAATTGACACCGTTTATCTGAACCTGCTGCTGTCTATCACTCAGATATGATTTAACTATACAAATGGCCTGCTTACAAAAGCCGTAATGTTCAAGTTTGAGGAGCAGCGTTTCATGATTTACACAATCAAATGCTTTCGAGAGGTCGCAAAAGATCCCAAGAGCATCATGTGCTTCCTCCCAGGCTGTAAAAATATGCTTTAGCAAGGACACACCGGCGTCAGTAGTGCAACGCCCTTTGGTGAAGCCGTATTGCTGATCATGCAGGATATTGTTTATGTTGAAGTGCAATAGCATTTGATTAAGCATGATCTTTTCGAAAATTTTACTGAATACTGGCAAGACCGATACCGGCCTATAATTGTTAGAATCTCTACTGTCCCCAGATTTAAAAAGTGGTATAACTTTACTATGTTTCATAAGATCAGGAAATACTCCTTGATCCAGGAATTTAGTTGACGCATGCGCAGTACATATAAATTTCATACATATATTCAGCTTAATAAAATAGTTAATTAAGCAAACACTGAGTAATTTCGAAAGACAACAAACGTATTTTAAGTACGAACAATCGAAAATAAATATTTACGAGTCATTATTGTCGGAAAAATATTATAAATTGCAAGTCGGATTATAAGTTACAGAGTGTGCGCGCCTTATTGCCGTGGGAGAGTGGGAATCTGGTCTTTGGTTGCTGGCTCTCCCTTCACAACATTTAGGCACCCTCATTGATTCTACTGCGTTCAGATTGGCCGTATCTCTTAGGTTAGGCATCCAATGCCTTGCGCCACATAACTGTCATTGTGGTTCTAAAGTTGACTGTTAGAGGAGACAACAGACTTGCCTTCTCGCTTACGTTTTGTTCATCAAAACATTCAAGGCATGTCTGGCAAACAATTAGAAATTGAACTTTTTTTAGAATACCATCGCGTTCATATTTTTTGTATTACTGAACACTGGCTAAAAGATAATGAGCTTGGATGCAACAACACCAATTATAAAATAATTAGTGCCTTTTCGAGACGGACTGCCATACGTGGTGGTTCTTTAATATCGGTATCAAACAATATTAAATCTAAGGAACGCAAAGACATTGTTAGTTTGTCTATTGAGCGCGTAGTTGAGTTATCTTGTGTAGAATTAGAGCGCTATATCGTTGTGTGTGTGTACCGCCCCCCGTCAGGGATATACAATGATTTTGAAATGGTTATGGAGGAAGTCTTAAAATCAATTACAAGCAAGAATAATAAACAAGCTATAGTGTGTGGTGATTTTAATGTAGATTTACTGACTGACTCTCCGAATACTTGTAAGCTCGTTAGCTTATTTAAATCATATGGGTTTACACATCAATTTAATGAACCAACTAGAATTACCGTAAACACTTCGACATGCCTAGACAATTTTTTTTGTACGTGTGACTGCATACATAAAGCTATTCTCAATGACCTCCCATCTGATCATTGTGGCCAATTATTGGTGCTTCCAGATTTGGAAGCAAATAAATTAGTGAACATCATTGCTAGACCAGTTACTAGTGGTCGAATTGATTTGTTTAGCGCATGTGTTAGTTCGAAACTCTGTGGCATGTCCTATGGACAGGGTGACCCGGATATTTGGTATAGATCTCTTTTCGAAATTATACAAACTGAGTTTGAAAATATATTTAAAAAGAAATCCTTTGCGTTTAGTCCGAAATTAATGTTTAGTGAATGGGCCACGCGTGGGATATATATTAGTAGAAGCAAATTATATGATCTGTACGATATGAAACAGTATAATCACAATCCCGCGTTTCAACAGTACGTTAAAAATTATTCAAAAACTTTTAAAATGGTATGCCATTCAGCCAAGTCACTTCATATCAGTAATAAGATAAAAAACTCCACAGACAAAATTAAAACTACTTGGAATATTATCAAAACCGAAACCGGGAGGACGGCACCGCGAGATCATACATTAGAGTTAAATTTGAACCGAAAAACTATAAGCAATGATTTTCATGTAGCTCAAACATTCAATGAGTTTTTTGCTAGCATACCATTAGAATTATCTAAATCTATGAAATCTTCGTCATCGGATGCTGAGGCTATTTTAAAAAAATCGGTGAGCGAGTGCTCTTTGAATTTCATATTTAAACACGTGACCCCTGATGACATAATAGTCACATTTAATACATTGAACCTGAAAAAAACCGAAGACCTGTGGGGAATTTCCGTCTACATACTTAAGGTAATATTGCCTGATATAGCTCCACACCTTGCTAAAATTTTTGGAATATGGGTGTTTTTCCAAATTTATTGAAGCACAGCAAAATTATTCCTTTATTTAAAGCTGGAGATAAAAAAGAACCGGGGAATTATAGACCAATTTCTATACTACCAGCATTAAGTAAAATATTCGAAAAGCTGATACTTAAACAGTTGCTTCACCATTTCAATTCAAATAATTTACTCCACAAGAATCAGTTCGGTTTCACTGAAGGTCGGTCTACATCTGATGCAGGGGCCGCTCTATTGAGGCATATTTACAGTGCCTGGGAAAATGGTCAAAATGCCATAGGTGTATTCTGCGATCTGTCAAAAGCTTTTGATTGCGTTCATCACGATACACTGTTGAGAAAGCTTCGTCATTATGGCATTTCGGATCATGCCCTGAAATTAATGGCCTCATATCTAAATGACAGGATTCAGTTTGTAAGCGTAAATGGTGTTCAGTCGACCGGTTCACCTGTGTTAATGGGCGTGCCGCAGGGTTCTATTCTAGGCCCATTTTTGTTTTTAATATATATTAATGACCTCCCCCTTTTTGTGGAAAATATTTGTAATACTGTGTTGTTTGCAGATGACACTTCGTTAATATTTAAGGTTGACAGAGACAAAAGTTCATATGACGATGTAAACAGCGCACTCTCTCAAGTATGCCACTGGTTTGAGACGAATAACCTTGCATTAAATCCTCAAAAAACGAAATGTATTAAGTTTGTCACGCCCAATGTACGAATTAGTAACACCCATTTAATGATTGACAATAGATGCGTAGATATTGTAGAATCAACAAAATTCTTAGGCATTACTTTAGACCCTAAACTTCAATGGGGGGCACATATAACGTGTCTCGCAGCTAAACTGAGCTCTGCGGCTTATGCTGTGAGACAAGTTAGAAAACTTACTAATGTAGACACAGCTAGATTAATATATTTCAGTTATTTTCACAGCATTATGTCTTATGGTATCTTATTGTGGGGAAATGCTGCCGATATTGAAACCATTTTTGTTTTACAAAAGCGAGCGGTGCGTGCAATTTATAATCTTAATTCTAGAGAATCACTAAGAGAACTTTTTAAGGATACTGGGATTCTTACAGTCGCATCGCAGTACATATTTACAAATATAATGTACATTCGTAAAAATATCTGCGATTACGAAAAGAGTGGCGATATCAATAAAAATAAAATGTCCACTAGGAATAGACATCACATAATAGTCCCTTATTACAGGCTGCAAAAAGTTCACAAAACTTTTGCAGGTCTTGGTATTCGATTATTTAATAAAATACCTAAAGGCATTCAAGACTTGCCTTTAGAACACTTTAAGTGTCACATTAAAAGTCGGCTAATCTGTAAGGGGTACTATAAAGTTAACGACTATATCTTAGACAAAAATGCTTGGGAATAACTGATCGGTGTTGTTGCTAGTCCGATGCTCTTATTTAAATACTTTTAGAATAATGACAAAGTATTTAGAAATAGTGTTCTTGTTATGTGATATTTATACACAGTATGTGAGAGCATCCTAACGCGTTATTAGTATAACTTTTGAAATGTTCAATTCCTTGGTGCTCGAGTTATCATGCTCACTTAAAGACTCATGGCAGTGGTGGCGTCGTGCGGCGGGTCGTTCTCTTCCCTGCAATATGGTTGAGGAGGGCGATGGCTGCCGCATGCGTCATGCTTGTGAACAGGTGCCGTTGCTGGGGGTCGGTTGGCTTGGGCATTACAAGGTTACTATTGTCAACTATATCTGGCTGATGTTTGGCCCTTTGGAACTATTGCGTGAGTTTGCTCTCACAAATCTGTCTTAAAACCAGTCTTGTACCCAAATGGCGATCTAAAAAGAGCAACTACAGAGTTTCTTGCCGGCTCTTCTCTGTAGAGGTGCATTCCGAACCGGTGGTAGATGGTAAATAATTAATTTTAAATGGTAAATTTTAAATTTTATTTTTTGTTTGACCTGTCAAAAGAGCTCTAATGAGCCAACTTGATTAAATGAGTTTTGATTTTGATCGTTTTGGCCACCACGGACTTTCCTGTTACAGAAGTGCAGGCAGAATATCGCGGCATGCCACTCTTAATGACGTAGTTCGTCGGACTCTTGTCACCGCCGGTGTACCATCCATTTTGGAGCCAAATGGATTGATGCGTGACGATGGCAAGAGACCTGATGGGATGACGCTTATACCTTGGACCATGGGACGGCCCTTGGTATGGGATGTCACATGCGTTGACACCCTAGCGCCATCGCATATTCCGGGGACTGCGAAAAGGGCTGGCAGCGCTGCGGATTCTGCTGAATCCCTCAAGCGGCGCAAATATAGTCAGCTCGATTCGAGTTACATGTTTGTGCCGCTTGGGGTGGAAACTTTTGGTCCGTGGGGCACGGAATTTAAATCTTTTTACAAAGAATTGTCCCGGCGTCTCCTAAATTTAACCGGTGACAAGAAGGCTGGTTATTACTTCGCTCGGCGAATTAGCATTGCCATTCAACGTGGCAATGCTACCAGCCTTCTTGGCACCGTACCCGATGACAGCGATCTGGCGCAAATTCCTTTGATGTAATTTTAGTTATTTAATTTATTTTAATTATTTAATTCAGTGATTTTTTTTAATGTATAAGTTAATGAAATTAAACAAATTAGAGTCCACCTTAAAAAAATAATGCTTTATAAATTAAAAAAAAAATTGCAAGTGAGGGGCTAACTTCAAGATATATTTTTAATTATTTCTTTTAAAATTAATAAATGGATAACAAACAATTATTAATAGCTAACAAATAATAACAAACGATTAATAAACGACTTAATAGAAAAAAAGTCGAAAATTGTAAAAATATTTTTTTTGGGGGCTAACTTTAATGAGCCGTCATCGCTATCGCTGTCACTTTCTGTTACATTTATTATAAATGTGTCTGTGATATTGTCAATTAACATATCAAGCCTACTCATTTTTTCCTCTTCATTTCTCACGTCTGTCAATTAGAAGGTTTTATTATTTTGAGCTACATGCCCCTTTACCTGCGCCCATATCAATTCGATAGGGTTTAGCTCGCAATGGTAAGGGGGCAGTCTTAAAACCGTGATCCCATGTTGTGCTGCCATTTCGTCTACAGTGTACTTATTAAAAGACTCGTTACGTGGAATCAGTTCTAAAAGCGTCGCTTTAACCATATCTGGTACGTAATAAATATTTTTATTTAAAAGCCAATCTTGAATGGCAGCTTTTTTCCAGCTCATTTTTGGTGCCATTTCCAATTTTCGGGAGCGGTAAAGTGCATTATCCATCACCACAATTGAGTTTGGTCTTAATTTTGGTAAGACTCCAGCGTACCACTCCTCAAAACAAACTGCATCTCATCACGGTAATCTTCACAAATTTTCTTTGCTTCAAAAATCATGAGCCCATCTTCCAGGAAGCCTTCTTCACTACCTATATGGCTAATTATGAGACGTTTGCCTTTTCCAGATGGATTTTTTAATCCAGTGGTCAGTCCCTCCCAAAACGCTTGTCGAGATGATGTGACTTTCTTGTCCTCCCAATTTCTTTTTACAGTATGACCTTAAAATAAATATAGTAATGTAAAGTGTATATAAATTCATTGTGTGTATAAATGTTAGCCTTACCTGCGTTAACCCAAGTTTTGATCTTGATAATATAAATGTCTCCCTTCCCGTCGAAACTGACATATAGATCGCAAGTAACGCTGGCGCCATGTTATTATATCATTTCGATCAATAAGTGTGCTCTTGCGTAACCGGGCAACAAATTTAAAATTCAGATGCTTCAAAAATTTTCTGAGGGTGTCTTTGGAAATCTTAGGCATTTCTAAATAATCGTTCATCACTTGTAAAATCTAAAATAGTAAATTTTATAATAGCTTGGAATCATTACATATATATAAAATATGCAGGTATAAAATAATACTGTCCGACTGATTGACTAACCTTTGCAATGGTTGGAGATTCATTTCGGTAAAAGAACTGATGAACAATTCTTCGTATTGCAGAGAATGTAAATTCATCAATTTTATCTTTGAAACTTCGCTTTGGTCCAATTTTTTTAGGAGTTGGCGGCGCACCTTTATTTATTTCCTTCAAAACGTTACAAACAGAGCGTGAGGTTATTCCCAACTAGCTTTTGCACAGAGCTTCGCCCGCGTGGTTTCGAACCCGTGCATATTTTTTATGAACATAAAATCGGTTATTGTGACTAAACTATGATAGTTAGATATGTGCTCTTGTAGATCTATATAATAAATAAATAAAATAAATATCCTTGGACATTTCACACAACGCCACCTCGTCCCAAGTTAAACAACTTAATGCTTGTGTTATGGTAACGAGATGGATGATAAACTACTTATATACATTTTTTTTTTGTAAATACATACATATTATAGATAGAAATGACACCCAGACTCCGAGCCAGTGCCTCTGGTTTAGACAAAGACACTGGCCCGACCCCGGAATCGAACCCGGGACCCGTTGATCCAAAGGCGGCACATCTGACCACTAGACCAACGAGGCAATAAATCCGTAAACCAACAAATCCGTAGTACATCATTTTGTTCTATTGTCAATAGTTTTTGCAGCGCACGCATAAATAGGTTTTCGATTTTACACCTTGGTTTACAAAATCGCAATTTTCATACGGATCCCTAATTCTTTTGAAAATAAAATATAGCCTATAACCTTCCTCGATAAATGGACTATCTAACACTGAAAGATTTTTTGAAATCGGACCAGTAGTTCCTGGGATTAGCGCGTTCAAACAAACAAACAAACTCTGCAGCTTTATATATTAGTATATAGATATATAGATATGTCAGCAACTTTGCTCATACATTCATTTTCTTCCACAACTTCAAAGGCCTCCAATTGCGCAAAAATTTCATTTTTCACGTATTTGTAGGCGTTCCGGATCATTACTTTTTCAGTAACTGAAAGATTTTCATGGACGTTTTTTTCTTGGGGACAAGAAAACATCCACGTCTTTTTGTGATGTACTTGGCTGAGGATCCATTTTGATGGAAAACCAAAACAAATAGATTCACTCAAAGTTCACAAAAAACTATAAACGTAACAACAAACACAACGTAACAACACTTTAACAAAAACCCAACAAAATATCGATTCGCAATGAAATAAGATATTCGTGCAGTCAATTCAATTCAATTTTTATGTATGGCAATGTGCCGTTTTCGACAATTCTGCCAATGTCAAATGTGCAATGGAGATTCGTGTGTATCAAAAAAGAAAAAAAAAAACACTACGTGATTCCGTAAACTTGATGTGAACTTGTTGACGGGGTTAGTATAACTGAAACAAACACAAATAGAGATACATACATTAAGATCAGAGAACATTATAAATATTGGTTAGTACAAAACTAAAACAAACAAAAAAAAATACATATAGTTGACCGAGGTCATAGTTTAATATTATTGCAGCGAATGAAAGTCATCAACGCTCTCAGGAGCTCTGGAGTTGAATGTGTTAAAAGGGAAGGAATGGTAATAGGGAGGGGGACTTTCAATTTGGACAAGTGACCATACAGGTCTAAAGAAGGGATATTATTGGGACAACTGAAGAATATATGCTCCAGTGTACCCTCATCTAGCCCACACTCACAGAGAGATGAGTCCTGTACCCGTATTTTGTTTAAGAAAGCTGGGGAGCAACAATGACCTATTCGGAGTCTGCTAATTACTGATAAAACATGTTTTGAAGTTTTTTTGAACTGACTAAACCATGGTTTTGTATTAATGAATGGCTGTATTGCATAGTAATGCTTTCCTTTTTTTTTAGATGAGGAATCCCACTGCTTATTCGTGCAGTCAGACTGGGAAAATAAAGCCGAATGACACGATAAACAAAATGGCGATAGCTGCACGAGCGCGCATGGGTTGCCAATACTGAAAACTATCTAATCTCTTTTATTATAAGTTTTGTTTTTAATATAAAAACAAAAATATTAACTTTTAGAAAAAATAGAGCAGCGATTAATAAGTAAATATTATGAATAATTATGTATTTATTTAAATATAGATCAATAATTTAGTCTTTAATTGGCACACTGTTGGCACACACACTGATTGTTTATCGATTTTTGTGTTCATCACTACACTATTATATGAGGTATCATTATTTCACAAAATGACAGTAGCTAATGTCAAATCTGGAATCGAATTAAAATTAATAAAATTTTATGATTGAACGGCTTCGCGAATCAGTAGTCGCATCCATTCGTTGACACGACGAACGATTCGTGAAGTCGTTCATTCATAAACATGTTTAACAGTCAACGACATTATCATAGTTCACACGAACGCGACGACGACTGACGACGAGTCCTCACCGCCCGTGGGCGCGATTCGAGCCGAAATCATAGATAGATTGAGTTGCAATTCATTGAACTCTGCTGTCATGTGATAGAACTATCATTACACATTGAAGCGTCAATGTAGATTGTACAATGAAACATTTTTAGTTTTAATATTGGCACCGAGCTTATTGCTAGATCAAAATAGGCTCTATTTTGATTAGTGTAGTTAAACTTTGTGTTGCATTTAATAAAATTAGTAGTGGAAAGTATTGGATAGCAAATCATAATTTTGTTTGCTTACATTTTTTTTTAGTTTCATTTAAATGCGTTACGCGCAGCGCAGGTCAAAGGTGACTGCAAAAAAGGCTATCGCGAACCCGAATTGTTACGACAGGTTCATAATATTTAACTTAAACAATTTAATATTATTATTTCCTATTGGCTATTTATAATAATAAAACTGACAGTCTTATGAGTGGAAAAAGTATGAAGGGGAGTTAATTTCAACAAGGTCGTAAATATTAATTATTGTTGTCTAATAAAATTCATTGAAGTTTACGTCGTCCTTACCAATGGACGATCAACAATGTAAACTAAACATCTCGCCCTGTTTAAGCGACTGTTTTTTCAACTACATAGTTTATCATCGACGATAAACGGTCTCGTTGCGTCGACGACTCCCTACTAAACTAAACGTCTCGTGACTCGTCTAAGCGTCTACGACATAAACTAGTCGAAAAATAAACTGGTTTTTTCAACTAGTTTATCATCGACGATAAACGGTCTCGTTGCGTCGACTGTAAAATCGTCGACGACCCACTACTAGTGGCCAGACTACAAGATCAAACGCCCGCAGGATACAAATATGAAAATACCAGGTAATATTGGCTACTGAGCGAAGACTATTTATTAATTAAAAACAATTCACCACACTAAATTAAATAAACCAAACCATATCGCGATCTTAATGGCAGCGCCATCAATGGAACGACGCGACAACTTGAACACATATTTTGTTTCCCGATATTGAGCTATTTTTTATCTAGTTAACTTATTGGTAACAATAGCGGGAAACAGGAAATAATCTTACTATACGATGAATACCTAGGTATGCGTAAACATGTATAGCATTAGTTTCCGTTTAGATATGCAGATGGCGCTTTAAATCGATTGGCATGGCATCTGAAAGCCGGAACAGGTATAACTCTCTCTCTTTAGAGTATGTATATTATTTTACTCTTTGGTTGGTTCAAGTAGGAACGGAAAACGGAACTGTCAACTGAGCTGATAATAATAAATTCAATCGTACGTAACCTTAGGAAAATGTTGCACAGTTTATATTAATAACATTTCTATTCTTTTAGATTTAGTCTAGGTAAGTGGAGAATCCCGGTAACCTACCGAAATTGATTTGATTATTGTGAAAATATATATTGCTTAAATTGATTATGACTGTATGTACATGTAGTTTTTGTAGATGATTATAACTGGAACGTTGAAATCCTCTTGGCTTTGATGTCAAAGAGTTTTATTTAACTTGTTCTGGAATTCCCGTGGAAAATATTAATAGTCAGTACCATTGTCTCACTTCTGGCAACCAGTAGACCTGGCAGTGCAGAAGTGATTACAAGACGTTGATCTTAATTTTTTTTAAATACTGCCCTGGTTAACTGACAGCTACAAAATGGTATAATTTAGAAGTGGAAAGAGTAAAACGGTTTTTTATTAAACAGAATGTCTAGATACATATATATGACCCTGAAGTTAGCGGATAGCAGACAAAATAAAATTTCAGATAAGGATATCTACAAGCGAAATTAAGTTTTTGAAGTTTACCAAATTGGAAATTGTTTATTGTGGATTTACCTACAGGTGATAATAATCGTTTTTTTTTGTTGTACATTTTTTTTTGTAAGGAAACTCACCATGTTTCCTATCGTTTCATAAATCAGAAATTTTCAAATTTCGTTTATTTTTGTATTAGATTCTTTAATTTTGGCCTAGGGCATTCTGGGATGTATATCTTCGATAAAAATTATTATTATTAAAATAAAAAAAATGTCACCTTTTCGCTTTTAGCACGGTGAGTTACAAAAAAAATGTACAACAAAAAAAAAGATTATTATCACCTGTTAGGTAAATCCACAATAAACAATTTCCAATTTGGTAAACTGAATTTCGCTTGTAGATATCCTTATCTGAAATTTTATTTGGTCTGCTATCCGCTAACTTCGGGCTCATTAATATATGCATCATTAATAATGTTGAAAAGTTCAATAAATGAAGTGACACTCACTCTGTTAAACAAGTGATCTTGTTCTACATGCCACTACTACTCGGCCCATAGTCAACCCACTGCTGAGTCGGGCTTCCACCACATACATGGTGGATCATTTTTTGTACAAGTAGAAGTACAAGAAGTTTGTATACAAACTGACATAATTATGGCTATCCAGAGAAAAGTAAGTGGAATAATATGCATTTAAATTTTATGTTTTTTTTTTTCAATTTTCACAAATATTCATTTTTAACAGATTTTTAGATTCTTCAACATAAGTTAACCATAGACTTTCTTTATGTTAGACTTGGCAAAATGTAACTCTAAAAACCGCATTAGATTTCACAACATAGTTTCTGAGTGGTGTGCAAATTAATACATATTCTTCCGACTGCCAAAAAATCTTTGAATGATATTTTTGTGTTAATGTGGCTGGATGAGTTATATATAACTCAATTTGGAAATTGCAAAAATTGCTCGTTATACGAAGTGAAGTTTGACAGTCTAACCGAACAGAGTACAGAACAGTCTTTATTAAAAATAATAATGTTGGCACACAAGCACATCGAACACCAAATAATCATCAACACTGGTCAATTGACGGCGACAACGGCTAGCTGCGGATACGTTATAGGCAACATAAAAATCCACGGGAATTCCAACAAAGCAAACCAGAAAGAATGCCCCGCATCCTTACTGCGTCGGAATGTCTTAGGACTAGGAATATACATCGTCGGCAGCCGTGGTCAGCATGCGTCAGCGCGGCGCCGAGGCCGCGGCGGCGGGCCTGCGGCTAGCGGCCGGGGCGCGGTCGCCGGCGTGGCGCCTCCACGCCTACGGCGCCCCCGCCGACCTGCGCCTCGAGGAGGCGCGGGTGCCCCCGCTGCGCGCGCCCGATCGGGCGCTGGTGCGCGTGGTCGCCGCGTCCGTCAACCCGCTCGACGTGGCCATGATCGGCGGCTACGGCGCGCGGGCGCTCAACGCGCTGCGGGCGCTCGAGGGCGGCGCCGGCGTCGAGTTCCCGCTCACCGTGGGCCGCGACTTCGTGGGCGAGGTGGAGCTGGCGGGGCCCGCGACGCGGCTGCGGCCCGGCCAGCGCGTGTGGGGCGTGCTGCCGCCGCACCGGCCGGGCGCGCACGCGCTGCGCACCGTGGTGGGCGACGCGTGCGCGGGCCCGGCGCCCGCCGCGATGCCCGACGCGGCCGCGGGCGGCGCGCTGTACGCGGGCCTCACGGCGTGCTCGCTGCTGCGCGCGGCCGGGCTGCTGGGCGGCGCGGCGGGCGCGCGCGTGCTGCTGCTGGGGCTGGGCGGCGTGGGGCAGGCGGCGCTGCAGCTGCTGGCGAGGGCCGGGGCGCACGTGACGGCGGCGGCCGCGCCCGACCTGGCCCCACTGGCGCGCGACCTGGGCGCCGCCGAAGCGTTGGACCGCCACGCCGCCGACTACTCGGAGCGCCTGGAGACGGCCCCGCGGTGAGTGCGCGACGGGAGCCCGGCGAAGGCGTCCCCGTCGCGCTGACGGCGGTGCGACCGCGCAGGTTCGACGCGATCCTGGACTGCGCGGGGCTGGGCGGGGCCGAGGCGGGCGCGCGGCGCTGGCGCTTCGGCCGCTACGTGACGCTGAGCTCGCCGCTGCTGCGCGACACGGACGCGCACGGCCTGGCGGCGGGCGCGGTGCGCTCGGCCGCGACGCTGCTGGCGCAATGCGCGCGGGCGCAGGCGGCGGCGGGTGAGGGCGCGGGTGAGGGCCGCTGTCCGCCGCCGCACGTGCGCTGGGCGTACTTCGTGCCGCTCGCGTCCGACATCGAGATGCTGCGGCGGCTGGCCGAGCGCGGGCAGGTGGGTCTTGGCGCGCGTGCGAGTGCGAGTGCGAGTAAGGACGGCAAGTAAGGCGCGCCTGTTCCGCAGTGGCGCGTGCACGTGCAGCGCGTGTGGGGCTGGCGGGACGCGCCCTCGGCGCTGGAGCAGGCGTCCCGCGGCGGCGCGCGGGGCAAGCTCGTGCTGGACTTCGGCGCCGCCCCCGACGCCTAGGCCAGGACGGGGTCGTCGCGCTTAAGGTGGCGTATGAGCATATGTGACCGTAGCGCCGGGCTCCACCTCGGAACGACTCGTAAATACTTATGATATTCTAAAAGTTGTCTCGAAACTCTCATCGAATCTCGTGCCTTGAGCGTTTTATTTTTTGCAAATATGTCTCCTTTCCCAGGGTTTTAGTTACATTTTCATGATAATTGTGGAGAATCAAATTCTTTACAATAATTCTGTGAATGAGTCAATGAAAGTTAAATTCCCGACCGCTTCCGAGTCGGAAGCCGGATAGCGCCGCGCTTGCCTATTCGAGTAGCAATTTTTTCATCGTTGGACATTCTCATGGATATGATATCGATTGCGCCCCAGCTACAAGCAACGGTGTCCCTCAACTTTCACACGGGTTTCACTTTCCGATCGGGGAGCTTGCTCCGCGACTGCCTGGCCCTTCGCTTTGATGGGGAGCTCTGGCTCTGGCCGCAATCACCATTATCATCGTACGGCCCCTGTCCCACGCTAGGTAGTAGTCTCCAAACACACATATCAGTCGTCATACCTACATTAACACCTTTCATACACAATTCCACATTCTTACTATCGCCCACAACCCTTCCGTCTACCCACACAGAGAAGAGACGGCAAGAAACGCTAGTTGCTTTTTTTCAAATTATTGGTATTTTTACAAAAAGCGCACACACACAGATACCTACACAGCTTTATTCAGATCCAACTAAATTGCATTTCCGTTCTTACTAAAAGCACCTACTTAAAAGTAATAATCTTTGTTCAGGCTTTTGAACTCGGACACATTGCATTGTGCCATGGCCAGTGTGTAGAAGTATGCAAGCCCGATTGCTCCGATATCATGGTCCATAGTTTAAACTGCTTTTTGAGCCTTGTCCTTTTGTAATACCATTGGCCAAATTGTTAGACCTGGCTATGAGTGACTGCAATTGCACGCATTGTGATGCCGCTTTGTCACACACACACAACACTCATCGCCCATCTAAATAGTAACCATTAAATGTATTTATTCCACAACTTTTTCCTCGCCGTGTTTGAGAGTGACCCCAACTTAATGCCTGTTGCAACCAAATCAATGCAAAGCAAAGGAAACTCGTTGTCGCTATGCGTTTAATTTGTCCTATATTGTGGTGATGACATCAAATTTACTTTGTGGAAATAGTTATTTGTGCAACAAGAGAGCAAGTCGTTTTTTGCCGAGAGTGTTGCAGATGACTTGAAAATATTTACGTTAACAACATTCAAAAATAAAACGCTCAAAATAATTTCGGAATGTGTAAAATTGTACCTCCACATTTATTAATAGCCTGAAGCTGCTTTTTTATAATTTATTTTTATCATATAAATATATTCTACA
The DNA here is from genome assembly GCA_905475355.2 of Clostera curtula. NCBI lineage: Eukaryota > Metazoa > Arthropoda > Insecta > Lepidoptera > Notodontidae > Clostera > Clostera curtula. The sequence continues at coordinate 61,074 of FR997805.1, forward strand.
AAATTATGTTTAATCTGATAGGTGATTTTATGTGCATGCTGTCTGTTTTAACGGCCTCTAGGTACTTATTTGAAACTGCTGATATTTTAATAATTGTTATCACCTCGCTAATTTGTGTGTAGATGGAAGATGCTAGTTTCAGGCACAAAAATATATGTTAAACTTAACATAGAACTGTTTGCTGACGCAGTTATTATTTCGTTAATACTCGTTTAAGGGTAATTTTAGCATTCGTTGTTTTCCAAACTATAGTTATGCTCAAAACGCCTCCACTTCCTCATTAATAATGAAGTTCACTTTTTTTTATACTTGATAGGCTTACGCATGATCGCCAGCAAGGGCGGATCCAGCTTTGGCGCCAGGGGGGGGGGGGGGTCACATAGTCGTGGTCAAGTCAAGAACTTATAATTTAATTTTGATAACAATAGATACAAGTAAAGTACGGTTCGATTCCGGGGTCGGGCAAGTGTCTTTGTCTAAACCAGAGGCACTGGCTCGGAGTCTGGGTGTCATTTCTATATATAATATGTATGTATTTACAAAAAAAAATGTATATGAGTAGTTTATCATCCATCTCGTTACCATAACACAAGCATTAAGTTGCTTAGCTTGGGACGAGATGGCGTTGTGTGAAATGTCCAAGGATATTTATTTATTAATGTACGTCTGTACTTAAAAATATTTATTCTTTATTGTACAAAGAAGTCCCTCTTGAAGACACCCAGAGAACCACTATCACGCACTGAATGAGGCAGCCTATTTAAATTCCGTAACCGTGGTTAATGATTTTGTCATAACAGCTAGAGGTAAAACACCCCTCGACATGACATGACGCAAAACTCCGCAAAATTGAAGAGGTGGTACGACAAGGGTTTCCAACAAACAAAATAGAAACAGACAAAATACATAAGTAGGTCACACTATAAGTTTTGCGTAACTTAAAAAAAATGCTATAACTATAATATTGTGTTTATTGCTTTTCAAAAGACATTTTCAAACATTTTTTCATGCGATTGAACCGTTTTTTTAATTAAACAGGAGGACCACAGATCTGAATGCATGTTTTCTACGTGATGATTGAACGCTATCACTGCCTCTTCGGAGTTGGTAAAAGTGAAACCTCTCATGAAATGTTTGATTTTGGGGAAAATACAGAAATCACATGGTGCTAGATCGAGGCTATGCGCAGGATGGGTGACGTGTTGTACTTTTTCGGAAGCTAAAATGACTTATTTTTGTTGGCCGTGTGTGAAGAAGCGTTGTCATGATGTAGGAGAACGCGGCTTTTTGGTCGTCTTGCGCGAACTTTTTCTAACACCCTGGGCAAACAACTAGCTACCGACTATAAATAAAAAAAGAGATTATTACACAAAAGACATTATTATAAAAAAATTACTCAGCATTTGGGACATTAAATTAAATTAAATAGGACCGCAAATTATTAAAAAAAGAATGACGAGCCCTCTGATTTTCTTGCCAGTTCTTTTCAGCAGTGGTCGCGTTCCGAACTGTTGGTAAACTACAATATATGCATTCTATACATGTTTTTAATATGTTGACAATTTGTAAGCGTCCATTGTGTCCTATACAAAATAAATTATTTGACTTTGACTTAAACATTACAATTTCGAACAATACATATTTTTTTTATTACGTTGTCCGTGTTTTAATGGCAAATTTTTGTGTAACTTGCCACCCCAAAATTAACTCACACTTAAGAGCGGCCGCCATCTTGGCGTCTCACTTTTGTCTTAGCGAGAGTTCCGTCCGCCTTTTTTTATACGTCCATTTAGACAACCAAATAATAAAAAAATAAATAAAACCAAAAAAGAATAAATTTTCTGAATTAGCTATGTGTCTCGAAACTGCACCGAAAGGGTATCCAGCATATGTCAAGTGCAGTACGCTGATATTCTGCTGAATCCCAGTAGTGGCATACGGATACCAAGCTGCAAGCACTTGAGGTCTAACGTAAATCTAAGTATGGGGTCTATGCTTTTGCTTCGAATAGTTCGTGTGACGTGTAGTAGTTATATAATTAAATAGACTACAAAAAAATACATCAAATTCATTCAATAATAAAAAAAATGATTACAATAAATAAAAAACCGACAATACTTAAAAACATTAAACATAATGATTACATTTGTATTAAAATACCAATAATCTATCTTCTATATCTATCTATACTTATAATAAATCTGTAGAGAGGTCAATTCTGTACATGAAATATTTTTCCAAAATAACTATCAGCGGGTGATTAGTGATCGATACTGACGCCAAAAATGCAATCAGTAAAATTTTTGTCTGTCTGTCTGTCTGTCTGTCTGTCTGTCTGTCTGTCTGTCTGTATGTTCGTTATAGAAACAAAAACCACTCGACGGATTTCAACAAAACTTGGTACAATTGTTCTTCATACTCCTGGGCAGGTTATAGTATACTTTTCATCACGCTACGATCAATAGGAGCAGAGCAGTGAAGGGAAATGTTGGGAAAACAGGAGAACTTACTCCATTTTTTAAGCTTCCGTCGCGTGTGCAGCCTTAATAGTTAAAGCTACACAGAAATCATGTATGACGGAAATGTTCTCCTTAAAATTATATAAAAAATATTCTACGACAGCAAATGTCTATCTTTTATGGTTGACTCATAATAACACGTGTAATTCCCGATAGCTTAGCAGTTCAGAGCGTTCTTATTATATTTGTCTACTCTTACGTTTATAACACTCTCAATCATCCCTAATTAATAAATGATAACATTATTACCTATTTCATAAAAAAAGAATCATAGAAATCGGTACAGAAACACCAAAGTTATTCATGAAATACGCTAATAAACCATCGCGCGTGATTACTGAATCATGCTTTAAGGATTATTTTTGTGTAACCGTCGCATCGGGTCGCGCGGGAGGTTTAAAAGGGCGGGCGATCCAAACGCGAACTTCATACAATATTTGGATTTGGCTGATGATGCGAGTAGACGTTCCGAGTATTCGCCCTTATTGACAGGCAATATTGTTTATCAGCGCGACTTTTAGTCTTTACAATAATTTAGTTTTAATTTTCTTTTGTTGTTATTTCATAAAATAGTTATTAGTTATTTTGGTGGCGTGTTATATTCGTTCAAATTACAAATTATTAATAGTTATTTCTTTTTAGGTGAAGTAGTAATAGGTTAGTAGTAGTTAGTTAGTAGTAGGTAAGTTTTGGTTAATTTATGTTCAGTTTTTTTAATAATAATAATAAGTAAGTAAAAGCGTAGGTACTTTTATTAATTAAAGGTATAGGTATTATTAATTATGTTATAGGTATTTAGTTTTAAGTGAAGTAGGATAGTTTACCCGGAAGCTTTGCGCTGAAGTGTTTTCGTTGTATAGGTACTTAAGCCTCATGTGAACGTGATCTAAACAATATTACCAATACATTAACTTAATAATACACAAGGAATTACACACTGACGGAGTTGCGGGCACAGCTATCTATATAATATAAAACTCTTCCGTTACTGAGTGACTGACAGACAACGCACAGCCGAAACTAATGGCAGTAGAGAGCTGAAATTTGGCCTGTGTGTTTGTTGGGAGGAGTAGGCTACCACTAAGAGAGGATTATTGGAAATTCCCTCCCAACGGGGATAAATTGTTTTTTTCCGGAAGTCATTATTCCACGCGGACGAAGTCGCGGGCAAAAGCTAGTATCTAATAAATTAATATAAATATACGACAATTTATATAGATAATGAAATCCCGACTGCATGCAATTATAATTACTTGAAAATAAAAATTAAATATGTGGTGGCAGCATCTTTGTTTGCTTAGATTATAGATATATTTGTAATAATTAGTCCTTGTTTCTTTTGTTCCTTAATAAGGTATTGTTTTACATAAAATCTGTATGGTGATAAAATATATAAATAAAATCATTATGTTCAATTAGTGGTCCACCTAAGTCCTGGAACCAGCTCAGGGGGGGGTCATGACCCCCATGACCCCCCCCTGGATCCGCCCTTGATCGCCAGTTCACCTGATGTTAAGCGACACTGCGACCTAAGATGGAGCGCACTTGTCTAGAAGTTGTAGACACTACCAACATTATGGGACGCCATGCGAAACAGAAATACAAAAATATAATTATTTCCTAGGTTTTCGCGATTATTACACATTGAAATTAAACAGGGAACGTTATCAATAAAACCAAATTATAGGCGGTAGACTAAACTGTTTCTTTGTACTTTTGATGACAACTTGGGCCAGCAAATAGTCTTTTTTTTTGGTCAACCTCGCACTAAATTTGCGATCCAATTTAATATTTTTTTTAAGGTTAACGGTCAGTTACTGTCCATAAAAACACAAAATGCTGACAGATCTCGGAAACTATGCACTTTAGGGCAAAAGTTATTGAGACCATTATTGTAGGTAGAGAATAAAATTTTGCATCTTTTGTTTCCCGTAAACTGTTTTGTAAAACTCACCGTTTACGATTTATCGCCCATTTAATGAACCGGTTGCATCGATATTGTATTTTGGAACTGTCTTGAAAAAACTGCTGACAAATCGGTACAACGACGTTTGTTGCAGGCGCGGCGAAGAAAGCGAAGAAGGCGACGCAGCGCCGTGGCCGCGGATCGCGTGCCTCATCGGGTGCAACTCGTACACTATATGAATATATGATACCGTTATGTAGTCTAATATATTTTATTTATTTGATAGTTTATTGGCATAAGCACACCAACAACCCAATTTGCCTGTAAAACTCTATATCGGTTCCCTGTTCTAGCCGAGTCCATCCAACGGTTGCCTAGAGAAAATCGTTAATAGCATTATGACCGCCATTTGTACTGTACAATGTTCATGTTTAAGTTTCTTTTGTGTACATGCATTTTATGAATTTCAATTGAATCGTAAGGATAATGTGAAACATGAAATCACGTATCCTTCCAGTGAAGAAATTATGCGGTGATCTTCGGAATGACGTATAGTAAGTATTCAAATTCATTTATTTGTGAAACAGGTATACAGGTTGTTGTGTTATTACATCATATTAGAAGCACTATGTTCGGCCAGAATATGGCATACAAATATATCAATAATAATAATGGATGGACGAAGTTATTATGACGAATAACTACCGGAAACATATCCTAAAGGATGGGACTGCCGACATCTCTGTCGAGCCTGTCATCGTCCAGGAGAGTCCATTAGGCATATCGTCTCTGGCTGTTCTCGGCTTGCTAACGGAGAATACTTGCACAGACACGACCAAGTGGCCAAGATAGTCCATCAACAACTTGCCCTTAAATATAGTCTGGTGGATACTGAAGTGCCCTACTACCAATACCAACCTGCGCCAGTTCTCGACAATGGTCATGTCACGCTCTACTGGGATCGATCGATTATTACTGACAGGACTATTCTCGCTAATAAGCCTGATATAGTGATAATTGACCGATCGGCGAGCCGGGGAATGCTTGTTGACGTCATCCGCATGACGAGAACCTCGTTAAAGCCGAAAAAGAGAAACTCACAAAGTATCTCGATTTGGCTTATGAGGTTACCGATTCCGACCGATTAGACAATCATTGTGCCGATAGTTGTTTCAGTAAACGGTCTTATTGCGAAGAGTTTCGACCAACACCTCAAGAAACTCGCTGGGTTGCTGGATTAAGGGCCTGATTCAAAAGGCTGTCATACTGGATTCGGCAAGGATTGTGAGGAGGTTCCTCTCCCTGGAGCCCTGAACCGTCGGTAGCTTAGGTCATCCACCTCGTTTTCGACGGCTTTTGTCTACTTTTATGTATATTTTTTTTAAAACATTGTATTTTTTTTAATATATGTAATAATATGAAATAAAGAGACATGGAAATAATAATTAGCAAAAAATAATAATTATAATCATTCTACATTTAAGATTTATGTCAGAAATTTCAATAACTTAACTCTATAATTACATATCAAATGTCGTTGGATTAATTTTGTCAGTCAGATGATTAATAGTTCGGCTGCCATTCGATTTTAAACATTGAGAACCAGTCAAAGCCGTACATATAATATTCAAATTTGCAAAATGACAATCAAAATCAAATTAGGTATCAAGGTTTTTAGTGTAAATAATCAGTAAATAATTTAATTACTTAAACGCACAAAGTCAATCTTAAGTTTCAAGTTCTGTAGTACTAAGCTCATTTATGCTATTTATTCGCGGACTTGTATTTGATTGGCCCTGACCCAAGGCCTAGTTGTCATTTATTGCGTTAACGTGTTGTGTGTTTATCTCATCTGGCGAACTTGCTCTCACTTTGCTGTTTAGTGCTTTTTGTAAACAAACCCATTGGTTTGAAAAAAACAACTACAGAGTTTCTTGCCGGCTCTTCTCTGTAGAGCACCATTCCGATCCGGTGGTAGTTTCAGCATGGGCGTAAGGGTTGTGGAAGATCAAGAGAGATGGATGGATTGTAAGCATGAGAAATTGTGTATGAAAGGTGTGACTGCAGATATGACGACTGATAGGTGTGTATGGAGACTACCACCTAGCGTGGGACAGGGGTCGAAGATGATGATAATGGTAATTGTAAATATGACGATTTATAAGAGTTTTATGATAAAACCTACGTAAATAAAGTTAATTTTGAGTTTGAGCAATAAGAAGCATTATCAACTAGATAACGCCGCAGGTTTTTCTTGAAAAGCTCAAAATCCCCAATCTGCCTTATTTCCGGAGGTAATTTGTTACACAGGGTGGTCAAAAAGTCGTGGATCAAACTCAACCAGCGGTTAGATTGGGTCATCAGCAGCAAAAAATTGTTCTACTGTTGGATTAACTCTGGCCTTGCTACGAATGATCGTCCTCGAAAGATATCAGAGCCACGCATAGCCATGTGTAATACCTTTTTAGAATCCCTATTAAATGCGCCAAAACTTGTAATAGATTGTCACTTTTCTGTAGAGTATCTTTTTTTCACAGTGGAGTTCGAAGTAAATAACAAGTTTTGATTTAAGAATTATGTCTTTCGGAAAACTTAATGTTATCTTTAACACACCCAATAAACTACCATAAATAGCATAAATGTCTAACGAAAGGGCTCGTCAGTACCAATCTATTGAAAATTATAAAAAAGGACGTCGTCCAACGTCTGATCCCCCGTGGGGCAGGCATCCCCGCGCCCTGCCCCGGGATCCGCGGCCTATTCGGCCCTCTGCCTGGCGGGACCGGCCCGGCTACTCGGGCCCGCGTCAACCGCCTGCCCAGTCCGCGCAGCGTCGGTGTCCATGGGCGCCACCGAGGCAGCACCCCTGTCCACCCCGCCACGCCTCGGGGGCCGTTTCCGGTCACCCCTAGACTGGGCGCACGACCCGCTGCCCAGCCGGTGCTCATGGGACAAGCCCATGTCTGCACACAGCGGGCAGCGTCGTTGTTCGGCCTGGCACTCTCGTGCCGTGTGGCCGGGCTCGCTACATTTGAAGCAGCGAGCCCCTCGCCCTGACTCCTTGTTGGGGCACTGCGCCCCAACATGGCCGCACTCGAGGCAGCGGAAGCAGTACGTCGCCTTTGCCTCGAGTGCCTCCACCCTCACCCGTCCCCAGCCCATCACAAAGTGGCCGGAGGACAGCAGCCGCTGAGCGGCGGCCAGGGGGCAGCGCACCCAGGCGCTCCGGGGCGCGGCGGATGCTGCCGACTTTCACGGCGTCCACCGCGCACCCCCCAGCAGAGGCCAATTGCCTCGCGACGTCCTTGGGGTCCGTGGCATCATCGATGTCCAGGACCCGGATCTCCCTTAATCTCACGGGCCGCGAGACCCGGTCACCGAGAGCGTCCAAGGACGCGCTCAGGCGCTCCGCCAGCCTGTCGGCCTTCTCCGCACAGCCGGGGCCCGATAGCTCGTACAGCATTCCGCCAGTACGAGTTCTCCGGGCCCTCATCTCCTCTGGAGAGACTCCCACCTCCTCCAGTTTGACCGCCCGTTGAGCGGTTGCCAGGATCTCGGCATACGTGTGCGGTGACCCCTCGGGAAGAGTGAGGGTCACCGCCTCGGTAATCGCCATCCTCTTCTTCCGCCGGTACTTCGCCCCTGCCTTCGCCTTACGCGGCGAAGGAGAGGGACGGCTCGTCGGCTCCTCCGCTCTGGGCTTGGCCCTCCTAGCCGCCACCGTCGCCCAGCTCCCCCTCACGGGCTCCCTCGCTGGGGCCGAACTCGGCACCGCAGACGAGGGGACCGCCGGGAGTGCCGCGACTGTCGGCGCAACCGGTGCCTTCCTCCTTGGCCTCCTGGGCCGCTTCCTCGCCGGTTTCGGTTTCGGCGCCATGGGTCGCTCGCAGGCAGCCGACCTGTCCGCCGCCAGAGGTGGCCGGAGCCGAATCTCCGGCAGCAGCCGGTCCGCGATGCCCGCGATCTTCGCGTCAACCATGGCGCCAATCTCCCGCATGGTCAGCGCACTCTCCTCTTGTGTGGTGGGTGGGGTTTGGATTTGGGCGGGCCGGCTCGCCATTTCAGCACGCAGCTGATCCAGCTCCGCCCGCATCTCCTCCACCCGCTTCGACAGCTCCTCCGTGCTGGACGCCCTTGACACGAGTTCGCTCGTTGCGCTTAGTAGCGAGGAGGTCGCTACCCTCACGGCGCTGAGGAAAATCCCCTTCGGTCGCCCGCATCTCTTTGTCACCTCCAGGAGGATGGCCAGATCGTCCTGGATCACTCTGCCCAGGGTTTTGGCATCTGTCTCTCCTGGAGGCATCTTCGCCCTGCTATCCGTCACCTTGGCGACGACGTCCGCGAGCTTCGCTTTCGCGTTCAGCCTGCGCGCCGTCTCCTTGGCTCGGACGTCCGCCGGCATCTCCTCATAGGACTCCGTTACGCCCGTCCCATCGATCTGCTCCCGAAGCTTCCGATACAGTCGGTGTGTGTGGCTGGACTGCTGGTGGTAAATACCAGCCAGCGCTGCGGCCTCCTCATTCAAGTCGTCTGGGCCCTCGGTGTCATCTTCCTCCCACTCGCTGGTGGCAGGGGTCTGCGACCGGGGTGCCCTTCCGTCCTTCGCTCGCTTAGCGAAGCGCCTCCTCCGTTCCTCGGGTTCCAGGGAGTCGGTGTCACATGACCCCGACGCCTCACCCCCTCGGCCCATCGAGCTATCACGGCTCAAACCGTCCTTCGCCCCTTCCTCCGTGGCGTCATCCTCCGTCTTGCGCTTGCGCGCCTCGTTCCTCCACATCTCCTTCACCTTCTCCAGAGATGATGATCCTGGGATGGAATAAACGCCTGATTTGCCCCCCCCCCCCCGTATACTTGGGGCAGACCGCCCCCCCTTTCGGGAAGAGCGGTGCGGGATTCCCCAGCAGCCACCGGCTTGCTGGGACCCGCCCGGGGAGATTTTTCAGTCCGACGTAGTTCCATGATTTTACTCTCCATTACACGTCACCCTACGCACCCCCCCCCCCCAGCGAACCCCCGGGAAGACCCGAGAGCCGCGCCCCAGAAACGACAAAGTAAAACGAAAAGAAACAAAAAGACAGCAAAGGAAAAAGACAACCAAACAAATGACAACCAAAAGAACAAACCAAACGAAGTATAACCAGAAACAAAACAACCAAGAGACAGAATTAAAAGAATTAGTTAGGGACTCGGTTTGACGGCCAACCAGTGTTGAGCGCCAACCCGAGGACCCTATGGCGTGCCACGGCGGTGCGACGTCCGAAGTCAACTCTGAGAGCAGAGAAGACCCGGAGCCGAACAACCGCGACACTGTGTAGGAAATGGGAAAGACAGGAAACAGGGTAAAGGGAAAGGAGGGAAGGGAGAATTATACGGGAAGGCGCATGGCTGTTTCGGCTACGTCTGTCCAGAAGGGCCAGACCAAAAGCAGGCGGCAACCACGAGCAGGATAACAACCACACTTGCCTTGGGTTTCGACGCAACAGTAGTGCTCCACCCAAGACCAACACCCCTCACATTGCCGGGAAAGACAATGGAGTACGGTGAAAGACGAAGTCACCAGGTCTTACCAGTAGCCTCTGTGACTTCCCCTTCCACCCGCCCACTTATTTATTACCTGACCCCTGGTCCCCTAACGCGATGTATTTATTTTTTACTTTATAAAGGTTATTGTGTCGGGGGTTTTTTAAATATTTAATTTAATTTTTATTTTATACTTTTTATAGGTACACACCTAATATAACGGAGATTTTGTTAAATTGCACGTGATCCGCTTTCATTTGAGACCCCACTCGATTATATTTGCAGACATTCGGTTTTTCTTCCCCACTTTCACACGTCATAACTTTTAAACGGCTCAACCGATTTTCATCAAACATGTCTAAGAACACTCGCCCGTAACTCACCTTTCATACAAAAAAACCTATATTGATATCTCTTCATCCGTTCGCGAGCTACGGTGCCACAGACAGACAGACAGACACGTCAAACTTATAACACTCCTCTTTTTGCGTCGGGGGTTAATTAAAATAAAGCGTCGTTTTGGATAGGATTTGAATAAATTACTTGTTAGGTATAAGTGATGGAAAGTATTTCAGGGATGTTCTCCACTCTTTTCCGATGACTCATCATAGAGCCTTCCGTAGGAATGAAAACACTATTCCGAACTTTGTCTATGGTCGTCGTCAGTATGTATTTTGAATGCGCGGTGGTGTCTCAATGACCGCTGTGATATATTAGCGGTGCATCTAAAGTGCCATGTATACAATTTGAAGATCAGAAATAATATGTCTATTTCGTAATCTTGTCATGTCGGAGCTCGAATGGCTGACGTTCTTGTTCGAGTTCATGCCGTCATGATCAATTGTCACGTCACTTGTATTTGTGAATAAATCACTTTTTAATTATCTTAATGTCATCGGCAGCAGGCAGTTACTCTAAATTGCTTCTAAAATGTCGTTAAAAGATACCGGGGCCCAATTTCGTACCTGAATTAGGTGTAAAGAGAAAATAGTTGCAGCTGATCTCACCAGCTGAGATCGGTTTTCTAGATAGCTGGCAAAGCATCCTAGAAGAGACGAGGCTTGATTTAGTTTTGCTTGAATAAGTAGAGCGTCATTGACCGTGCCATATGCTTTCGAATAGTCGGTATCTATGTATTGCATCTACCTAACCTTTGGCCTCTAGGGTGTTAATTTGATCTCATCATTTCAGCCAATAGGCGTCCTGCTGGACATAGGCCTTCCCCAAGGATCTCCACAAAGTGCCGCCCGCATCCATCTTTGCCCAGCGACCTTTACCAGGTCGTCGGTTCACCGTGTGAGGCCAACCAGCACTGCGCCTTCCGGAACACGGTCGCCACTCGAGGACTTTTCTGCGTCCACTGCCACTTAAGTTTGCAATCCTGTGGGCTCTGTCTTATTGTTATATATCTCTGTCTTATATCTTATTTGTGAGACAGAATATCAGTCAGTCTAAGACCAACTGTGATGTCACTACGTCCACTATCCGGACAAGGAATAGGCATAAACTAGTGATACCTCACCACAGACTGCAGAAAGCCCATGGATCTTTTGTAGGCCTCGGTGTTCGCTTGTTTAATAAAATTCCTGACGCTATTGTCAGTCTACCTTTCATAAAGTTTAAAAATGTTGTGAAATCTACTTTAATTAATAAAGGGTACTACCGCGTCAATGACTATCTGTGTGACATTGATGCCTGGAAGTAACTGTCATTTTGTGCCTGTGCTCTGTTCCTTTAGCCTCTTGAATAATATATCTCACTTGTACGTAGCATTTAGACAATGTCATATATTGTACACTGTATGTGTGAGCAACGACGCAATGGATAGCTATTAATTCGCGGACTTGTATTTGATTGGCCCTGACCCAAGGCTTAGTTGTCATTCATGCGTTAACGTGTTGTGTGTTTCTCTTATCTGGCGAACTTGCTCCCACTATGCTGTTAAGTGCTTTTTGTAAACAAACCCATTGATTTGAAAAAAGCAACTACAGAGTTTCTTGCCGGCTCTTCTCTGTAGAGCAGCATTCCGAACCGGTGGTAGTTTCAGCATGAATGTGGATGGACGTAAGGGTTGTGGAAGATGAAGAGAGATGGATGGATGGATTGTAAACATGAGAAATTGTGTATGAAAGGTGTGACTGTAGATATGACGACTGATAGGTGTGTATGGAGACTACCACCTAGCGTGGGACAGGGATCGTAAGATGATGATGATGATGATAATGGTAACTGTAAATATGACGATTTATAAGAGTTTTGTGATAAAACCTACGTAAATAAAGTTAATTTTGAGTTTGAGTTTGTCGATGACCCTGGCTTGCCTGCGTATCTCCTCATTTCTAATTCGATCTCGCAGGGAAACTTCGAGCATAGCCATTGCCCTTTAAGTGACTTTGACCGTTTATTTTTATTTTTTTCATTTATTTTAGCAACAAACAAATGAACAAATTAATTTTTATGGAGCCCATAGTGAGCGGCCACATCTCTGTTCCGTATGTCATCACCGGCAACACGCATTGGTCGAAGACGTTTGTCTTTAGACACTGCGGTATTGTGGACGAGAAGATCTACCGCAGGCTTCCCGAACGATGCCCAGCTGAGATGGACCCGACGATTGATCTCTCTCTCAAAGTTGGCCTTACATATATAACTTATAACTGGACAATGTGTCCAGGTAGTTATAATGGTCAACAACTTCGAAGCTCTATCCTCCGATATCGATGGGAGTGGCTTGAAGATGGCTATTGGACATTATTTAGTCTTCTCCATGTTCATCTTAAAGCCGACTCGTTCGGAGGCTCGACAGAGGCCATCGAGCATAGTAGTGAGAGCCTCCATGGTGTCAGCCATTACGACTATTGACGTATACAACTACGTGAATTTTATTTAGTCGAACTATTTGCAACAAAACATTTTAATATATGAAATTATACTCCTTGTAAAATACTGTAAGCGATGGGAATTCTTTTGTCACCTCATCCACTGCAGTCGTGCTAAGACTAAGTTAAGTAAGACGGTGAAAGGAAAGGTCTACACCACAAAACTAAATCTAGGTAGACTATGGTTGCCTGCGAACACCGGTAAGTGACAGGTCTTCATCAGTGCGTCATCAGTTCTGCGAACTCTAGCAGATGAAGTAGGTGGCTGTACGTTATATACCTAGTGAAATGTAAATTCTCCTCCCAAAGCGGAGAATTTAACTACATGTATCTAATTATAAGATTTGTTTTTTAATTAGTTATGTTACCTACAATTGCAATGTAAGTAGTATAAATAGGTGGTTTATAGTACATAATGTCACCACCCCATTCCATCCTGAGTGCGTCTTAACAGTCTACTAAAGTTAAAGTATAAACGTTGATTTTAATTGTACTTGATGCATTCTCGCCCGTGGGCCAGAGATTGAAAATCCAATGTAAATGAAATGAATCTTATTGTCCCTTGTAGCGACCAGCACACAATTTAGCCGAAAAATCTGAAGTAATAACATCAAGTAATCACCGCGATAATTCGCACGGTTAAGAAATCCCCGACTACAGTTATCGGGGGATAGGCGCTGCGACCCCTAGCCAGACATACCACCTCGTCTGGCTGGATGATCATCCCTTTGCGCCTAAACCATAACCAACTGCTTTTAGTTCTGTTCAGTCATTTTCCAGGCTGCATGCAAAAGCAACAACCACTCCGACTAGTTCGACTGATTGAGTTAGTGCGAATGGTTCGTTGATGACGCCCTGTACTTGTACAAGTGCACATGCGCAGTGCATCAAAAGTAACTTGGCGTATGACATTCTCAAATGCTTGATACGGTTAAATGGCCAGAATTGTCTGACATAGCTATCGAGTCAGACGTACCGTATAAGACCATCACCAACTTCAAAATAATCTAAAATTTAAATGTCATAAATAGATCATTAGTTAAATAGTTGTTATAATTATTTGACTATGTGTCAGTTCATAAATTATCTGAAAGTACTGTTTCAAAAGTGCCTTTTTGTTATTTTACGTTGGAAATTCCCATGGATACCTGACCACTGAACGGCTTACCAAGTTACGGGGGCCTCCTGGGCGCCGAAAGCTGCCTCAACTGCCAGAGAGAGGGCCACGGGTTTCGCTCCCAAATGGGGCATATACTCCGCAACCCTGAACTTCACGCTTCACGGATTTTCTGCGTGCCTCTCTCAGGCACCGGGTGCGGTGGCGGCTTATCCACCACAGAGCTTAGCCGCTGCTAGCGTCGGCAGCTCTGGCCTCCACGACATGTTATTTCAAATATGTAAAATAAAAGGTTGATTTCGGTAATAACAAATAAGCGTTGTAATGTTCCCTAACCTTATTGTTTTAAGAAAGTTAAAAATTAAACCTATAGATCTCGCTTCAGTATAGTGCTAGCCTAGGAAACATACATCGAAATAACGTAAAGTAATTTAAACTTAAACAATTCGTTTTATCATTCTTAGGTACATACTTCATATGACCAGATAGCAAAGAGTTAACCTGTTTACAACTCCTAATGACCTAAGGGCATTTTATAGAACCTAGGGTCGAACGAAATGTTATATAAGAGGTCTACCACGAAAATAGACCTTCGAAAAAACTACACACGAATTGAGAACGTTTGTACGCGAGCGTCACGAAGGCGGTAATTTCCCACCGGTTCGGAATGCAGCTGTACAGAAAAGAGCCGACAAGACACGCTGTAGTTGATTCTTTTAGATCGCTATTTTTAAGTAGGTTTAAGACAGATTTGTAAGACAAAAAGCCAAAATATATATGTCGTGGATAACGATATCGTTTTATTAAGTTTCTCAATTGATTGTTAACACAGTAGTGCGGCAAACGCGGTGACGTCAGTTGTTTTGCAATGGCGGCACGTGGACAGAGTCGTAATGGAAAGTGAGGTTGGCTCGATCAGTCAGTCGACGTTGGGACACGGACCGAGACACTTCTCCGTTGCGAACCTGTCGGTTTGTCTATCTAAGTGTGTTAACTGAACATTGTTATTTATACTGTGGTTAATATTGTGAATTATAAAGTTACAAGTAATAAACCTCGTACCAAGTCAAGATGATGACGACTCTATCGCTCAGCCGTCGCTATCTCCGACATCAGAAGTGGTATGTAACTCAGTCAGCCCACGTGGAGAAAACAGTGTAGTGATAATGTGTGTACTTCTGTACGCGATGGAAATAACCGATAATGGCGATTCATTGTCACTATAAAGGAGACATTAAGCTACATGAAGATTGTTCTGAACTGAAGATCACAAGCGGCAGTCATAGTGCGGCGATTAACCAAGTGGGGATCACTTGCTATCATTGTGATGGACAAGGACACTACGCGTCTAACTGCCCTGAGCGGAGCAGCAGGAAGGCGAGCAACAGTACTGCGGTCAGCCAGGTCAAAGAATAGTGAGTGGATCTGTAGTAAGCGCACCAGCTGCAATTTTACGTCACTCCGGTGAGCAGTTTCCATTTTATTACTCTGGTATATTGTATGGTATACGAATTTACGATAGTGTGACTTTGACCGGTGTAAGAAAATATTATTTGAGGTTCTTTTGCGTGTTTACCTGTTAATTACTTGCGATACGAAGTTTAAATTGCTGTGCTTGTTTAGCTTGACGGTTCATCGGTCTGGCGTCGTATTTTCGCCAGTTTATAGCAAAGTTTTCCAAGATTATGACGCCATTGTATGCCTTGATTTGCATCGGTAAGGTAGCCTAAACATGAGGCGATAGGACAGCAGATCCAGATTTTCAAGCGATCGGGTTTTCGGTCGGCAACTGTGGAATGTCGCAGCTGCGGTGGAATGGGTCACCGAGCATCAGATTGGCGGTGAAAGGCAAGGCAGCTAGTACTGCCACTTCAGCGTCAGGCTCTGCGGGGGCCGCGGCCGCGGTCGGACTTAGTCTGTTTCAGGTGCGGCAGCGCCGGACATTTGGCAGCGAGGTGTCCACGTGGCAACAACGTGGCAACAGCGGAGGAGCTGGCGCGGCGGTAGGCGCAGGCGGTTCGGAGCGGCGCCTGCGGCGGCGGCGAGTAACGAGATACATGTGGAAGTTTGCTATGTTAGCAATCCCAGCGGTACGCTGATGAACGCTTGTGAGTCGTATCCATTTTATTCTGATTCTGGTGCCGAGTGCTCTCTCATCAAACATTGTGTTGCATCGAAGCCAAGTGGAAAGAGTTATGAGCAGCCTCAAAAATGTTGACTGTTGTAGAAGTTAGTCCAAATAGGTCATGGCAAGATGCGTTAGATGATGTCCAACTTGCTATAAATAGCACGATTCATAGGGTAACTAAGGCAAGTCCATTAGAATTGTTAATAGGTAGAGTAGCTAGGCCACTAAATTTATTAACTATTGACGATCATGAGGTTGAGATAAATTTGAGAGATTAGGGAACAAGCTGACAAATTAATGGAAAATAATGCACAGCTTGATAAATTAAGATTCGATAAAAATAAGGCAAATGTGACTAGATTTGTTAAGCCAGGGTTCTAACTCAGAACTTCTGAACTACAAGTCGGAGTACTGAACCACTAGGCCATTGAGACTTATGATACGAAAGATGGTCCGTATCGAGTCTAGTCCCTTCTGAGAGTGAGAGTCGCCTCTTACTACGCCCACGTGAAAAGCTGGGGTGGCACTATTCTCTGGAGCGGTATGTTTGAAGTATGGTGGGTCGTGGTAATAGCGTGGTGACTTGTGGGCCATATGCAAAACATCTTAAGAGTGCTGCGGTAAACGTATCTAAATGGCGAGGTGGCCATCTAGATATTTAAACAGGATTTATGTGAAGGGCGAGGTGGCCAAATATACAGTCAAGGGCGAGGTGGCTCTATGAAGTATAAAGGGCGAGGTGGCCAAATATACAGGGTTGATCACTATTGGTTCGAGCACATGGCTAAGTGCGTTCGTAAGTTTGTCTATGGTTGTATTACTTGTAAACTATCTCAATCGCAATCAGGTCGCCCACAAGCGGGACTTCATCCAATTCTTAAGATTAGTATCCCGTGGCATACTGTGCACGTTGACTTAACTGGCAAATTAAGTGGAAAAGCGATTGCAAGGAGTACGTCATAGTTTTAATTGATGCGGTCACAAAATTTGTTCCCTTGTATCATACCCTGAGAATAGATTTGGCTAGAACAATTAAATCCCTTAAATTAAGCGTCTTTAGTTGGAGCTCCAGTAAGTAATTGCAGATCTGGGACGATGCTTTGCCAACAAAGAATTCAAAGTTTTTTTTGTCAGTTTCATTACGTTTGATAGCTACGGGTTCAAGTCGCGCTAATTGCCAAGTAGAAAGAACAATGAGCGCGTTAAAAAGTATGCTGACCGCGATAGAAGCGTCTGATAGGTCCCGGCATGAAGCGTTAGAAGACGTGCAATTAGTTTTGAATTCCTCTGTCCACCGTGTAATACAAGCGAGTCCACTCGAGTTTCTGATAGGACCTTTAGCTAGACCATTTAACCTATTAACTTTGAATGATTCCGGACCGGCAGTAGACATTAGTAAGAGAGCAAGCGGCCACATACATAGAAAATAGTGCCAGTTACGAAAAAGTAAAATTTGATAAAACTACAAGTTAAAGTGGTAAAGTTTGATGTTGGTAATTTAGTTTAAATTCAGAACGAAGAGAAACCAAACTAAATTAGACGCGAAATACAAGGGACCGTTAAAAATTGTGGAGTTACTTGATGGTGATCGTTATTTGCTGAAATCTTTGACCGGTAATAGAACATAAAAATACGCTCACGACTGTATAAGGAGATTCCACTAAGCAGTGTGCCCGTTGAGTTAAATTTGTCTGATGAAGATGGTGAGGAGGTTGCCTCCAACAGTAAAAAAGAACACATACCTTGGCTAGGTCGCACTACACGCACTAGTCTGTAGTCGTAACTGCAACTCTGGGAGTTGTACAGAGCGCGATGGGCAGCTAGTGGTGTGGCGGGGACCCGGGTCTCGAGAGAGACTATTTGTATGGTCCTGTGTACTGGGAGTCGTGAACTCTAGTTAAAGTGTTGGTCGTATCGCTTGGAGCGATGACGATATGGGTGACATGTGAATTGTCACTAGCTGCTGGGACAGCTGGGCCATGTGTTGTGTGATTATTACTTTAAACCTACTGTTTTAAAGTATCAGTATTGAGATTTAAAGATTATGGGCTTAGAGGAATCTTTCGTGTTAAAGTTGTTAAAAAATTATTTGTATGCTAACGTGATCTCTGTTAACTTGATTCTTAAGATACGATTACGGAACATTACCGTCAGGTTGGCCGAACGTGAAAATGTGCCTCAGTTGGTTATTTTGTTACAAGTACACACGAGGACGTGTGCTTCGTCAGGCTGGCCGTGTCGTGGATAACGATATCGTTTTATTAAGTTTCTCAATTGATTGTTAACACAGTAGTGCGGCAAACGCGGTGACGTCAGTTGTTTTGCAATGGCGGCACGTGGACAGAGTCGTAATGGAAAGTGAGGTTGGCTCGATCAGTCAGTCGACGTTGGGACACGGACCGAGACACTTCTCCGTTGCGAACCTGTCGGTTTGTCTATCTAAGTGTGTTAACTGAACATTGTTATTTATACTGTGGTTAATATTGTGAATTATAAAGTTACAAGTAATAAACCTCGTACCAAGTCAAGATGATGACGACTCTATCGCTCAGCCGTCGCTATCTCCGACATATATTATTTTTATTAGTTACCTATGTTAACATACGTTTAAGTGGAAATAGATAGTGCGCCATGCGTCACCACGCCCGTGTTAAAAATCAACAGCAATCACTAAACGAGTTCCAAGGTCGGCAAGTGCGCAAGGACCCGTGGAAAGATGCGAATCCACTTAATTTAAAACGGCTTCCGCGATATTCGCGGCCTCGGTTACCTCAACTGAGCAGGTAAACACAAACATTTACAAACTACAATTCAAGTTCAAGGAATCCACCGTAGTAGGCCAAGTGTAAACCGCACCACGTTATGGGCCGTGAGACGACTCCGATTGCCGTGGGTCTGTCTCCAAACTGTACTACCCCATATATGGGCGCCGAGTGCGTGGTCCGCCTACTATCGCCCTAAGGTGGTAGCGTGCGACTGGTGTTCCAAAAGTTCGCCCTTACCTTACCGTTAGGTCCGGTATTGTCCATTGGAATAATCCTGATCTGATCACGTTCTCTTTTGCCGCGTGAAGTCCTTTAAAACTTAAGTCAAGCCATATTGTACTTATTTTTGCATCATATCATTAAACGTACTAATGACTTCTAGTCATTACGTCCATGCTTCTAGTAGTATAGTAATAGTATCCACGTACGATCGAGTGACGTCTGGTAAATAATACAAGTTGCCTATAAATATAATAGTTTTAAATTTTATAAAGGCTTATTTAGTCCTCTTTGAGTTGAGTTAAATTTGCAAATAAGATTTCGCGGAAATAGATCGTACTACCTATCGTACTACTAGAGATTAAAATAATCTCTAATCTCTTTTCCCACGCACACGAGTCTGCGAGCATAAGTAAACGAACTAAAATAAATAGGTACATAGCTTCATGAGGAGGTTACAGGTTTTCGTGGGCACTCGAAGAAGTGTGAAGGTTTGAGGTCGAAGCAGGATCAGCTGGGAGCCAGGCCGTGAGCCGCGAGGGGCAGCGGCAGGCTGCGCGAGGCTCGCGCCGCGATTGGCCGCGCGCACGTGGCCTGATCTCGCACCATGGCAACGCCGCGCGCCGCTCGCCGCGCCCCGCGTCCGCAATTAGATATCGCGCGAGCGAGGAGGCGACTCCTCACATTCGCTCGTCGGCAGTCGCGTCCGAATCCCCGCCGCGAGCCGCGACCGCCTCTTGTCCCTCGCCGGTCGATATTCGTGAATCCCTGTCGTTACCGCTCGCAAGAGTTTTGTCGCGCTCGCCGCCCGCGGATGATGAACTGATAACATCCAACATTGCTACATATCGTCCGCTGGACACCTATTCGCAGTTCGTTACGCGTTGTGCTCGAGATTCGACGTTCGTCTCGCAAATTGGAAGCGACTTATTGTGCCGTGCAGGCTTCCGAGTAGATAAAGAAACGTAAGTAAAGTATACAGCTATGACGCATAACGCGACGCTCAGTCAGTATCGTCATGCGCCCCTTGCCTGCAAGTGTCCAAATTGACTTGTCCAGCACATGAGACATAAAAGCAGTCCTGCCAGATGCCCGACTGTTGTGCCCCCTTGTCAAGTGGATGTTGCACACTGCCATGTACGGTGTAGCCTCCTCTACGTAGAGCTATATACCATACCCATTACAAATACATAATACTCCTAGGCACTGGCGAAAATGAATGATTTCATACCAACTTGCCATTGCGTTTGTTAGGTATTTACTCATTCATACGAGTGTTTTTTTTTAATAAAGCTGTCTGTCAAATAAGGACACGGTCTCTGTGAAACAATAATAGGCAATAATGGAAGCGCATAAACATTGTCGCTACGTAAATTTGGTAGAGTGATTTCCAGAAGACACGTTTGCGGTGGATTGTGCTAAAACCTGTCCCGTCCTGCATGACGGAGATTTTTGCGTTATTGTTTGTTTTGAATGTTTGTATCGAGTAGTTAAACTCGGCCGCATAGAACGGTTGGGGCATTTGCATATCTAATTATAGGTTAAGCAATTATTACGCATTTATATTATGAAGCATTATGTTAACTCATGAATTATGAAATTAAATAAATGCGCCAGGAAAACGTTGCGGTCGCGATCTCTTGATCATACATCTAGATTACTCTATGCTTGCTACATCATATCTGGCAGTCCTTAGAATACATATTATGTTTACATTTGAAAGCAAGGAACTTTATTAGACCTCCTCATGCTTGTAACCTGACATTGTTTACATGGGTAGGTTAACCTAACCTACACCAAACAGACGTCTGTTTATACGCTGGTTGGCTTCGCTTTCACGATATGCATTCAGCGAGACGACTACTCATAACACGATCATTATAACCGACTTTAAAAAAGACTATGTTCTTAACTTTTCGGTACCTATGGTTTTTGTATGTGTGTGTGTTACAGCAAAACTCCGTCATTTCCGATTAGGACAAATTATTTTTTATCGGATTAATATTGCTTTCAAATTGGTCCCATAGGCCATAAAGCAATTTTGTCAAAATCGGTTGCGTACTTTGCTTTAAAACTTAATGTAAAAAAGTGAACATTACTATTCGTCAAAAGGCAAATTTGGTTATCTTAGACGACTAAAAATAAAAACTGTAAATATAAATATCCTTGGACATTTCACACAACGCCATCTCGTCCCAAGCTAAGCAACTTAATGCTTGTGTTATGGTAACGAGCACCTTTTTACTTCTAACATCATTGGTAACGAGATGGATGTTAAACTACTTATATACATTTTTTTTGTAAATACATACATATTATATGTAGATAGAAAACACCCAGACCTGGAACAAATACTTGTAGGTCGTACAAATATTTCTTCCGCGGGAATCGAACCCGCGACATGCTGCGCAGCAGTAGATCGCTCAACCACTGCGCCATACTTCAAAAACAATAAATCATCTAAAAAGCGAAAGATCAATTAACAAACATTTGAAGTTATGTAAATTAGGGATGTTACGGATATATAATTTCCGATCCGGATATGGATACGGATATATGAAAAATATTATAACGGTTACGGTTATGGATATTAAATTATTCCGGATTATCCGGTAGTTTCGGATAGTTTTGGTATCCGTAACCATCCGTTGGTTACGGATATAAGCTTTTAAAGACAGTGTAAATATAAAATACTCTTACGAATACAAATGTATTGACTATAATATAGGTTTTACAATTAGTCATACAGGTAATTCTTTCTCACATCTATCTAGCTAATTCATACTTATCGTGGTGTTGAGATGAAGTTTCAGCCAAATGGTGCCACCTCCTTCATCCAATATTTCCATACTGTTTACATTTCGCTAAATCTACATTAACTTCATACAAAAAAATTAACAAACATTTGAAGTTATGTAAAATGTAAGTATGAGCCTTTTGAAGTGAGTGAGGGCAATAAGCGAGATCTATCTATCACAGAAGTCCACTGCTGAACATAGGCCTCCCCCATAGATTTCCACAATGTGCGATCACGTGCTGACCGCATCCACCGACTTCCAGCGACCTTTACAAGGTCGTCCGTCCACCTAGTTGGGGGTCTTCCCACGCTCCTCTTTCCCATACGTGGACGCCACTCCAAGACTTTTATGCCCCAGCGGCCATGTGTTCTTCGGGCCACGTGGCCTGCCCATTGCCACTTCAACTGTGCAATCCTTCTAGCTACGTCGGTCACTCTAGTTCTTCTACGGATTTCCTCATTTCTGATTCTATCACGTAGAGTAACTCCGACCATAGCTCTTTCCATTGCACGTTGGGTGACTCTCAGGCGCCTAATAAGTCCCATTGTGAACGCCCACGTCTCTGATCCGTATGTCATCGCTGGCAACACGCACTGTTCGAAGACTTTTGTCTTCAGGCACTGAGGAATATTGGATGAGAAGATATGACGTAGCTTCCCGAACGCTGCCCAGCCGAGTTGGATTCGACGAGTGACCTCTTTCTCGAAGTTGGACTTACCTAATCGGACTAATTGTCCCAGGTATACGTACTCGTCAACAACTTCGAGGAGAGAATTCCCAACAACAATCGGGTACGGTGCAACATGGACATTGGACACGACTATCCATGTTCATCTCTAGACCCACTTGTTGAGAAACTCTATTGAGGCCTCCAAGCATTGTACTTAATTCCTGCAGCGACTCCGCTATCACCACAATATCATCCGCAAATCTCAGGTGAGTGAGGTATTCGCCGTTGATGTTGATGCCAAGTCCGTCCCAATCCAGCAGCTTGAACACATCTTCCAATGCAGCGGTAAACAGTTTTGGAGAGATCACATCTCCTTGTCTCACTCCTCGCTGCAATTGGATAGGCTCAGTGCTCTGGTTCTGGATTCGAACTGACATAGAGGCGTTTCTATACAGACACTTCAACACTTCGATGTATCGCTGATCAATACGGCATCGCTGCAGGGAATGAAGCACGGCCCAAGTCTCGATCGAATCGAAGGCTTTCTCATAGTCCACAAACGCTAAGCATAGTGGCTGGTTATACTCCTCGGCCTTCTGTATAACCTGCCGCAGCGTATGTATGTGGTCCATGGTGCTAAAGCCTTTTCGGAATCCGGCTTGTTCGGGAGGCTGGAAGTCGTCAAACCTGCGTGCAAGACGATTCGTAATGACCCTCGAAAACAGCTTATAAACATGGCTCAGGAGCGAGATGGGTCTGTAGTTCTTCAGAAGGGTTTTATCCCCTTTCTTAAAGAATAATATCACCACGCTCCTGTTCCATGCTTCAGGCGTTGTTCCTTAAAGTATGACGGAATTTAAGAGCCTCTGGAGGACTACAAGTACCGGCTTTCCACCCGCTCTCAGAAGCTCTGTCGTAATTCCGTCATCCCCCGAGGCCTTATTGTTCTTGAGCTGTTTTAGGGCCATTACAATCTCATACAAGCTGACGTCCGGGATATCTTCGGTATAATGACGGGTTAGTCTGGATCTTGGGTCTGAGTCCAGACGAACAACTGGTTTGTGGGCCGAGGTGTATAGCTGTCCATAGAACCTCTCGACCTCTCTCAAAATCTCGAGTCTGGACGAGACGATGCTGCCACAGTTGGTCTTCAGCTTAGTCAACTGGCTTTGCCCAATAGACAGATCTCTAGCAAACACTTTGGAGCCCTTGTTTCGCTCAATGGCCATTTCAATGCATGTAGCATTAAAATGCCCAGTGTCGCGTCTAAGAGATTTGGAGATCTGCCTATTCAGCTGCCTGTAAACTGACATATCCGCTGAAGACTGCAACCTCATGTCGCGTCTTTTATCCAAGAGCTTGAGAGTTTCGTCGGAGATTTTTTTAGGTCTTCCCTTACGTCGGGCCTTATAAAACTGAGCTCCGACAGTATGGACAGCTTCCACTAACCTGTTATTCATATCGTCCACCGTAACGCAGTCCCCTAGGCAATCGAAACGGTTCTGTAGCTGCCATTCGGTTTTCACCCTGTTGATCACAGAGACATCGCTGAATATCTGCCTTTTAGTCGAAAAGATGAAGTCAATCTCATTTTTTACGGAACCATCGGGGCTTATCCAGGTCCACTTTCTGTGGGGTTTCTTCTTGAAAAAGGAGTTCATCGCGTAGAGTCCCTCCTTTTCCATGAAGTCAACCAGCTGTTGCCCCCTTCGGTTCCGTTGCCCATATCCAAAATGCCCCACTCTTTTCTCTGCTCCATTTCGTTTACCTAGTTTCGCGTTAAAGTCCCCCATCAACACCGTGTAGTGGGTTTCGGACGTATGTATGGCTCTAGATATGTCCTCATACATAGTCTCCACTTCTGCATCGGGGTGTGCCGTCGTTGGTGCGTAAACCTGTATCACCTTCAAACAGTACCGTTTGGTGATTCTGACTACAAGGCACGCGACCCTCGGCGACACACTCTCGACGCAGATCACGTTGTTGATGAGGTCCTTGTGGACGATAAACCCGACACCACCCTGAGACAGTTGATCGCCCTCCCGGTAGTAGAAAAGGTTGCCGGACTGTAGGATTATCGTGCCCTCCCCCTCTCTTCGGACTTCTGATAATCCGATAACGTCCCAGCGCACCTTCTCTAGGGCTTCTTCCAGCTCGTCGATCTTCTCATCGGTCCTCAAAGTGCGTGCGTTATAAGTTGCCAGGGCCAGTTGTCGTTGGTGGTAGCCAACACGCCTCCGGGGATTCTTAGCACCCCCTGCTCCGACGCTTGCCTGACCGCTACCGTAATCAGGGGCGTTGGAGCTACCGGAGACTGGGGGCCGTTTTTTGGTTTTCTTGTCCATGGGGGGGATTTGCCCTAATCGCCACGCTGGGCAGGCGGGTTGGCGATCGAAGTATTAAGATGACTTTGTATCAGAGCGTCGCTGCTGCCCAACGTCTGTTATCCCTTAGTCGCCTTTTACGACACCCACGGGAAGATATGGGGTGGTGATATTCTTACTCCGTCACCACACGGACGACGATATAAGCGAGATAGATGTTTTTAATCTGATTATTATCACAAATCATGGGTTTCAGTTCAGTGAAAACCAGCTAACTAGCTATCGGTATTATTATCCTACAAGTTCAGTAATCTGAATTACACAAGGGTTCTTAGGATTAAAAACCCAAACGCATTTAATCAAGTTAACTCATTAAAGCTCTTTTGATAAGTCAAACAATAAAATAAAATTAACCAAATAAAATTGATTATTGATTATTTACCATCTATCACCGGTTTGGAATGCAGCTCTACAGAGAAGAACCGACAAGAAACTCTGTAGTTGCTCTTTTTTGATCGCCATTTATCAATCTCTCATAGAGGTTCGGTTTGATTTCTTCTTAATGTAGAATCAGTTTTTTCAAATAGGTCCAAACTGTTTTTTGTGGTCAATTCCCAGTTCTTCAACTGTGACCTGATGACATGCTGATCCTGCTCCACTTTATTGATGAGGCCAGACTTGTATGCGAAGGTTCTTACTATTTTAGGTGCAAAGAGATAACTGAAGGCGGGGATTGCGTAACCGTGTGAATTGTTCTGTTAGCTTTGTTTTTGCGATGTAGGACTTTTTGGTAATTGTCGCAGTTATAGTTGATAGTTCAGGTTTTGCGTGAAATTGAGTAAAGTATGTGGTATGCTGGTCGCTACATATTATGGCTCCTCCCAAGACCGAAGGTCGATCTCCTACAATTGGGCTTTTGATTTTTTTTATTTTTCATACGCTTTTATTAGCTTCAGACGTATGTAACAGGCCTCAGACGTATGTAACGGAATCTTTGAACATGATTTTGACCCAGTTAAAATCGTCGGATTATCTCGAAATTTGGCATACCTATTTAGGATAATCAGGATTAGCGATTTTTGTTTTGTTTAAAGAGACCGTCAAGGTGAAACACCGCTCTTCTATGCAATAGCTAATAGAGATGTAAATATCATAAAGCTATTGCCATGGACGTATAAAAAAAGTCTGACAGAGTCTCGTTAACAAACAACTGTGACATCATAGTCGGCCAGCTCAGTTGTATGTATAGGCCTGTACGCACACGTTCACACATTAGTACGCCATTACGCGCGCAAACATCGAGTCATCGAGACGCATTACGCGGCGAAAAAATATAAATATACATCATGTCTTGCGTGGTACAATGGTGTAAAAACCGTAGTGACCGAAAGAAAAACCATCCAGGAATCACGTTTCATACGTAAATGAATAATTCAATCACTTATTTCCCGATTTTATACATTATAATCAATTTGCATTTGCTAGAACAAAACAATTAATTTTAAGTTCAGTGTTGCCAATATTCACGTGTGCAAATTACCAGAAGTATGGAGAATTTTTAGTTTATTGTTCAAATCAATATATCAAGGTTAATTATTTAATAGTTACTACTAGTGGGTATTTTATTTTATATTCCTATTGCTAGATTTTCTAAGGAAAATTAAGTATGGAGAAATGATTGGATTCAAATAATTAGAAATTGAAAACGATTGGATTCCAAACAAATACAGTGTCGTTTGCAGTGCAGTAAACATTTTGATGCGAATGACTTATATGCAACTAAAGGAGGACTCCGGCGTGTTGATACTTATGCAGTAAGTACCTCAAAAGGTAAATTAGCAATCTAACAAGACGTGGTTTTTATAAATAAAAAAAAGAAACATTGCTAAGAACTAGGCCTACATTTACCATCCAAAGATATATTCGATATTTGTTGTATTTGCGAAATGGTCATACGAAAAATTATAAAAGAAAGCATAACATTGTACAACGAAAGGCAACATAAATATATTATCACAAAAATTCAAGAAAAAAATTTGGGTAATGAAAGCGTTTTTTTAACTTGGAATCTGAACATACTTTCGCCAGAATAGAACACAAAATTTTAAAATAATATAGCGGAAAAATATCTAACGATTCGGTTTCACATCTCGAAATTAGAAGAAATTTCAAGAACGTCTTAAAGTAAAAGACATTATTATAAAAAAAAATACTCAGCATTTGGGATATTAAATTAAATTAAATAGGACCGCAAATTATTAAAAAAAGAATGCCATGCCCTCTGATTTTCTTGCCAGTTCTTCTCAGCAGTGGTCGCGTTCCGAACTGGTGGTAAACTACAATGTATACTTTGAATTGTATACATTTTTTAAATATGTTGACAATTTGTAAGTTTCCATTGTGTCCTATACAAAATAAATTATTTGACTTAAACATTACAATTTCGAATAATACATTATTTTTTATTACGTTGACCGTGATTTATTGGCAAATTTTTGTGTAACTTGGCCACCCCAAAATTAACTCACACATAAAGAGCGGCCGCCATCTTGGCGTCTCACTTTTGTCTTAGCGAGAGTTCCGTCCGCCTTTTTTATACGTCCATGGCTATTGCTATATTTTTAGGGATTATTTAGCAATAACTTTATAGTATTACAACTAATGAGTTATTTTAATAATATCCTGAAAAGCAACCCACGCTTTTTTACAATAAAATCATTTTTTATTTTACTATTTTTATTTGGATTTAAAAGCGTTAAAAGTATTTTTAAGCTATTTTATTTTTTCATGGGTAGTAGAAAGATCATAATCTAAGTTTTATAACAATACATTCTTTGTTTTTTTTATTCGCAATAATTAAAAAAATATTTTTATACAAAACATAATCTTTGAATCCAGTACCGAAGACACGTCGACAGCTGCAGCTCCAGAACATAACCGACCGCACGTGTGACGTCAAAATGATAGTTTTCCCATAATGCAGTTGATACAGAAAATAATAGGTACATATTTAATTTAGTCCAGGAGGAATCAGCGCACGAGTACCGAAAACTATTCCACCTCCATTTTTTTATGCGATCCTCTTCAAATTGCCATACTGATGATATAAATGCATGTTGCTACGATAAAGTACTGACCCGTTACTGAGTCGGGCCTCCTCCAAATCCATGGAGGGTAACTAGCCTACTGTGCCTCGTTGGCCAGACGGGATGGCACAGGGTTTGTATCAAGTTTTCCTCCGATTGCGGCTAGGTGATTTGCCTTGTAATTTCCTTTTGTCGGCTCTTACGACACCCTCAGGATGGAATGGGGTGATGATACTAAGTATTCTAAATCCGTCACCACACGGACAATACAAAAAGATTTACAAACATCATTATCAAAGCCGCCAGAAATAATGAAATCTTTATTATCAGTAAGTGAAACATACAGTAAAATACATGTGAGCACGCGAAATTAACAATTAAAAAACAGGCATAAACAATTAAAAAAAATTAAGTATAAAGCTGTAAACCAGCGCTGGGTGAAGCTGTGCCAAGTGCAGCTCCCTCAGCATTTGCCGAGCCCACGCCCGTTGCCATTGCTTAATTACTGTTTTTTTTTAATATTATTATGTAAAATTTACGTACATAATTAAGTGACAATAAAGAAATCTATCTATCTATCAATATGGCCCGGGGTTGCCCCATGGCAACAGGTATAAATCATCAGTAGGGCAATTTGAAGAGGATCGCATAAAAATATTGAAGTGGAATAGTTTTCGGTACTCGTGCGCCGCTTCCTCCTGGATTAATTTTATTGTCATTGTTAAATATTATTCTAAATATTGGAAACTAGCTGACCCGGCGAACTTTGTTCCGCATTATATAGATTTAAAACAAAATGAAAGTTTGACATAGGATACCTGAGATTTTTATCCCGTCCGTATAAAACCTACTTTAACAAAACGCAACTGACAGCGAAACGTTATGTTGTCTATAGTTTAATATGGTCGAAAAATTGACAATAAGAAATTTTGAATTCGACTTGTTTATATTGTTGTAAATCACATAATATCTTTATAACTTGTAGCCTATGTGTTATTCTGATGTATAAGCTATATTATTGTAAAGTTTCATTAAAATCCATTCAGCAGTTTTTACGTGAAAGAGTAACAAACATCCATCCATCCATACTTACAAACTTTCACGTTTATAATATTATAATTAATAATTAATATAGTACGATGTTGAAACTCGAAAACAAAGTCTAAAGTTATCGTTCTTGTTTTGTACCATTATGTACGATTTTTTTTCTTTTATGTTGGAAATCCTCATGGATACCCGACTGCTAAACGCGAGCCGGGTTATGTTGGACTGCGAGGCACGGAAACATGGTGATTGCGCCCCAACCTACCCACTAAAACCAACGGTGCCCTCGAAATAGCGGCCATGGGTTTCACTCCTCAAAGGAGAGCTCCGCGACCCTGACGGGGTCTTGGCCCCACGCTTTGATGGGGAGCTCTAGACTCCAGACGCCCACCAACCCATCGAGAGGCACGTGCGGGACATTGCACATTGACAAAATGTTTGTAAATGTGCCTAATGCCTGTAATAATCTTTTCATAAATCCTTTAAAGCTACTTCTGCTCGGCTCGCAAATGGCCGCAGCGAGGCGCAGCACTGTGCCACGCTGGTTACCGGCCTTGTCTTTTCCTTTTGTCGGCTCTTACGACGCCCTCGGGATGGAATGCGGTGGTGACACTGTGAATTCTAAATCCGTCACCACACGGACAGAGGCCTCTATAGCTAATCGGAACCAACTAACAACTCGTTTTTAGCAATAGATCTTCAATATTATTGTCGATATCTTACCGTGGGTGTCGTAAAAGGCGACTAAGGGACAACAGACGTTAGCGACAACAGCAGCGACGTTCTGTTGAAGCATCCACCATCCGTTACTGCGATTGCCATTCCGCCTGCCAAGCATGGCGATTATGGCAAACCCCGTGCCAGCTAGTCTAGCCATCGTGGCACAGTAGGCGTTACCCTCCCTACGATGGAAGAGGCCCGACTCGGCAGTGGGTCATTCATGGGCTGAGTACTATTGCATATCCACGTGTAATGGCGTAAAAGTTGTACCATTTTGATAGTGGCAATGGGCAGGCCACGTGGCCCGAAGAACGGATGGCCGTTGGGGCATTCAAGTCTTGGAGGAGGGACGAGATCGTGCATTGTGGAAATCTAGGGGAAGGCCTATGACCAGCAGTGGACTTCTGTGCCTGTTGCTGCAGTCGTGTGATGAGCTTGCAAGTGCCAGAAGCGCGTGGAGTCTGCGCCGAGTCCAGCCTGAGCACCTCAACCGTGTCGTGGACACCACTGGGCTAGAGAGTCGTGCCGTAGAAACAGGTAGCACGGTCATCGCACGACTGCAGAAATTCTAACTGGACCTTCGATCTTCAATCCGGACAGTGTGATGTAGGTATATGTGCTGACTTTGTGTCTCTGTTGTCTCTGACTCTTTCGCTCGCTCGTCACTTCCTTTTTGGGAGACTTGTCCCGGTGTGTCACTTTCTTTACGGTTGTTTTAGGGGTGATCATTTTTATTCACGGTGACGTTAGCGGTTAGATGAACGTTGGGTAATTTGTAAAAAGTACATTTAGTATAGGTAGTAAATAGGTTAAAACCGCAGGTAGATTCCTGAACAATCCGTTTGCGATGGGCAGATAACGCCCTCATATTGATGGTGTAAACGTGTTTGAGGACAACAATCATATCTATTATGTCGCGAGGTTATTATTTTCAAATTTCCTGGTTGGACCTCGCGTAATTTGAGTGTTTTTGTTTGGTAACC
This sequence comes from Clostera curtula, assembly GCA_905475355.2. Classification (NCBI taxonomy): domain Eukaryota; kingdom Metazoa; phylum Arthropoda; class Insecta; order Lepidoptera; family Notodontidae; genus Clostera; species Clostera curtula. The sequence continues at coordinate 91,752 of FR997805.1, forward strand.
ACGTTATCTCCTATTTGTATCGGCAAGGCAATGATCACGCTTCGCCCGGCCACCGTTTCCAAAGTACCGCGTGCGTAGACCGTGACGCGCGCCTTTGACGGCACTCGTTGAGCTCTTGCGAACGAACGAGGGCGAATGGTGCCGCTCGCGGTCACGTCCAGCCCCATCGACTGCCTCACGGTTCTAAATACTCCGCACTAATGGAGACGTGGCGTGTTCGCACGTCTGGAGTGCGTGCTCATTACTTGGTGTGTAGTACATTTTCATAATTTCTTTCCCTAGAGGCTGAAGAATCGTGTACCTGTTTTGTTATTTCAATCGGATTTCACAGAAAATATAGAATTTCTGTGACATACGCACTGACTTTCATAAGTCGGGCATATCGAAGCAGCTTCGGAGGACAATATAAAGTTGAAGCTGGTTAGTCAGTTGTCCTGCCTGATTTGCAACAGTCAGTTTTCCGCGATCCATCGTTGGTCACTATTTCCCACGACTTGATACGCAGACTCGCATTCATAATCAACATTTTGGTTCATTCACAAACCACAGGGGCCGTTTAAAAAAAATTGAGATTTGCGTATCAAGGTGAATCTTAGCGGTCGTGTCGTACATTCATCACTATCGGTTCACTATCACTACATATCTATCTATCAATATAAATTTATAATAAATCTGTAGAGGTCAATTCTGTACATGAAATATATTTTCAAAATAACTATCAGCGGGTGATTAGTGACGCCAAAAATGCAATCAGTAAAATTTTTGTCTATCTGTATATTCGTTATAGAAACAAAAACCACTCGACGGATTTCAACAAAACTTGGTACAATTGTTCTTCATACTCCTGGGCAGGTTATAGTATACTTTTCATCACGCTACGATCAATAGGAGCAGAGCAGTGAAGGGAAATGTTGGGAAAACAGGAGAACTTTCTCTATTTTTGAGCTTCCGTCGCGTGTGCCACCTTAATAGTTAAAGCTACACAGAAATCATGTATGACGGAAATGTTCTCCTTAAAATTATATAAAAAATATTCCACGACAGCAAATGTCTAACTTTTATGGTTGACTCACAATAACACGTGTAACTCCCGATAGCTTAGCAGTTCAGAGCTTTCTGATTATATTTGTCTACTCTTACGTTTATAACGGTAAACGGGGAGAAAAGGGGGATAAATTGTTTTTTTTTTTCCGGAAGTCATTATTCCACGCGGACGAAGTCGCGGGCAAAAGCTAGTTATAAAATAAAGTCGCTGTCGTCTGTCCGTCCCTCTGTATGCTTAAATCTTTTAAATTACGCAACGGATTTTGAAGCGGGTTTTTTCAATAGATAGAGTGATTCAAGAGGAAGGTACCACACTCTCGCAGAAGACCGACTTTTGAGTAGTAGCTTTTAGCCACTGCGCTTCGTTCGGTGAGCGAGAGGGCCGGATTCTTTTTTTACACACAACGCCATCTCGTCCCAAGCTAAGCAACTTAATGCTTGTGTTATGGTAACGAGATGGATGATAAACTATTTTTTTTTTTGTAAATACATACATGTTAGAGATAGAAAACACCCAGACCCGGAACAAATGTAGGTCGTACAAATATTTCTTCCGTGCGGGGATCGAACCCGCGACATGCTGCGCAGCAGTCGATCGCTCAACCACTGCGCTAACCGTGTAGTCACTAATCACGTTAATCGTTTCATTAATCATATTAATATAAACCCTAATAATATTAATAGATACAAATAACCAATAATTTTATTTTTTCCAAGTAATTTTACATCGTATTTGTTAAAATGTTTAAGATTCTGTTATTTTTAAACCCCAAGTGTCCAAGTGTTAATTTTGAACGGTATACGAGTCGATCAAAAGAAAACTAGTCCTTAATGGTATGGTTCTTTATAACAGTGTCCACGCGATCACTGGCGAAGCGTGACGATACTGTTTTACTCTAAAGTAACTGCGAAGATTATTCTTATCTCAACAACTTGTTGTGTCATTTTATCGTTACACTCAAATTGAACCTTACCAAAGTTTTATCTCTTTGGTAGGTAATAAAATGATATTACGATTAAGAAAAAATGCACAGTTGTGCTAATGGAACTTTGTCACTGTCTCCTTTATTCAGCTGCAAGGAAACATGTCGATAACAGCTGGCGAAGAGATTATTGTTTAGCCAAATAACAATACCTAGTTTATTGTTATTCCGCGGATGATGGATTGGAACGAGTATGTTAATTAGGAACAGGCGGATTTAAAATTTACCTAATTATTACAATAAAGGTTCTTCTTAGAGAGCGTAAGTATAACGTATGTTTGTTACCCTAGCAGACTGAAATTACTGATAGTGTTCAGTCGTAGTTAAGAACTTGAACAGTTATTGCAAATATTATTCCATATTTTGCTATTATCTCTATTTGACGCAGTGGATTCTGTTAATACTACTTATTTACATAATAATATTGTTTAGTTTAAGCATCGGAGGAAACAACAAGACTCGCGTTCGCACTTGTTTCGCTGCAAAGGCGCGCGATCAGTTACGACCCGCACAGGGTCGCGACACTGTTTGGGGTCGTCTGGGATCAATTATGTGTTTAAGCTATAAAATAGCGCTTGTCACGGGTCATGCGCCCACCAGTGGCCGTGATGCAACTGCTATTTTATAAACCGTGGACGAGATCAGTGATGTGGCGTGACGTCACCCCTCGGCGCGCTCGTCAACAAACAAACATCAGCCTATCGATTTACCCTGCGTACGCTTGTTACGTACGCAGGGTAAATCTATGAAGATCTAAATCAAAATCAAATCTTAAGCTTAATTTATGAATACCCTTGTCATGCACATGTGCAACAGTGCAATAAAGCGACCCAAGGACCACTCCTGAGGTGGCGCCAGGTTTCGAGAAGGGAACTCAACGCCGCCGTCGCCCCGTCGGCAACACTCATTCTCTGTTCCAACTTCGAGCGGGAATCACTCGTTTTAGGCTCTAGATATAATTTATCGATAGTAACGTGCATTCTCTGATCCAACTTCGATCGGGAATATTCGGAAAGGACTAGTCTTAAAACTTTAGTTATAATTTAGCAATAGTAGCAATAGATTTAATTCCCAGTACCTCAGAGTAGTATTTCAGAGCTGATTACGATTACGGAGTTATTAAAATCAAGATAATATTGGAAGCCGCGCAATCGATACTATTTAAGTTCCACAAAATCACTAAACCAAGATCGACCCATGTTCATTCAATCCATGCAGCCCACCTGGATAGGTAGGACTGATGTTTGGAGGCAGAGGGCCACGGGGCGAGGGCCGCGCGGCAGACGGGAAATCGGCGGACGGGCAGAGGCGTAATGCGGCACCAATTGCCACACAAAGGGAGGCCATTGTGGCCCAATCTTCATGCTACCGCCTGAAGGAAGTAGGTAGGACCAAGTGGAGCACACTATCTGTCCACTGCCGGAATTTACCATTTCATTTCGAAACGGGTAATCGTTGCGTGCTTTGCGGTCATCGATTTATGATTTTGTAAATAATTAAAAGGTCACTCGAATCGAGGAGATAATGGAGCGCAGAGGTTAAAGCGGACTTTGGCAGGCGGTCCGAGGTGGAGGCCCGAGGGCCTCTCCCCGCGGGCCGCGCCACCTGGCCGCCAACCTTCCGGCGGTCCTCGCCAAGGAAGAGGCGACATTGCCCGTCCTTGCTGCGAGATAACTCCGAAGCCGGTCCCGCAGAAACGTGGTGGCCGGGGTCGCGGCCCCTGGCGATATCGCACTGTTTTAATAGCATGTCGCGGCGCGAACGTATCACTCTGCGCGCACGCCGCTCGCGATCGCCACGCTTCTCGCTCGCTCCTCCCGGTGGCTTATATAGCCGACTCGTGTTACTTACATCTTCATACAAGAGTGCGCGCGACGGCCGAGCAGACCGCGAGCTACCAGGTGAGCGGCCCGGCGCCCGCCTCGGCCGCGGAACTCGGAGTCGCAGGCGACATCATTGTACTTACCGTTTGGTTGCAGATCCATAGACACGAAGCACCGGACCGGTGACCATGCCTAGCGCCGTACCCAGCGGGACCGAGCCCAGAGGAGCCGAGGATGACATCGTGCTCACTGGCTTGTCGGGCCGTTTCCCGGAGTCCAACACCATTGAAGAATTCGAACAGCAGCTGTTCGGCGGAGTTGACCTCGTCACTGCAGACGACAGAAGATGGACGCCCGGTGAGTGATGCTCTCGTATTCATCCGCTGTGAAAGCTGCTCCTCGCGTACTCGTGAAAGATGCCGCAGTGAAATCCGTTGCACCTATACTCAATAACTGTATCGGTACTCCTGGGCTATGGATGGAGCTCACTGTACCGTCATAACGAACACAGGCTGTGTAGCCAAGAGAGAGACTTTTGCATCGTGTGGCATACAAATCAAAGGTACTGTCAATGTCAATCCCATGCATTTGGCTTTCTATTCTACCAAAGCGTACATTTCGGGAGTCACTCTGCTGGTCGTGCAGGTTGGGCACACATTATTAGGATCTAGCGAACGGCGCAACGCTGAGCTCCGTCTGCATTTCATTCCTATAGTCAGAGACGGGCTATCCCTACTCAGGCCAACTGGGCTCCCGCCTGGGGCACAGAGTTCCGAAGGCTTTTAAATCATCATCATCATCTTCTTCGCGCTACATCCCGGTTGCAGCCCAAACTCTCGCTTCGACGCCCGGGGTCCGCTTTCCGACTTTTTCTCTTCCCTGGTAGTGTAGTATTTGACTTGGTCCGTGCGCTCGACCGTGTTGCCGCCTATGCGTACGGGTAGGTATGGGATCTGTGGAGTTACATAACTATTGGAGTAAAAATCATGGGAAGTTATCAAAGTCTTATCACTAGATGAATTGATCATAATATCGCGGCAAAAAGGCATCGATGAGGTCATTGCCAGAAGCGCTCTCCACCTTCAATACGCGTCTGCCTTACAAGGAATACTCCTTTTCTACACAAAAAGGGATTGATCATTCCAACAATTCAAATATTAATAACATATTTCTAAAAGAAATTAGGGTTATTTTGGCGCAATAGTAAACCTGTGAGCCGTTAGTAAGCTGATTGATATGTATGCGTCACTTTCACTATCACTTCTCCATTGAGCTGCCTTCGTTTGTTTGGAAACAGATTATATATCTATTTCGCTTTCAATGTTCTGCTATACTACTGTACCCAATATATTAATAGAAAGCACAACAATGAGCCGGCCCTCTCGTATGCGGTTGCATTGCGAACGGATGGTGGGCAGGCAAGAGTGCGGCCATGGTGCTTATCATCTTTTCAACTTGAAATAGGACGTGTTGAACGCAGCGTGCGTGGTTCATGGGTCGGACTCCTCCAAGTCGCATTTCAATTCATGGCAGTGTGACATTGCTCGCTTGGATGATGATCGCTGAAGAGGAGGACTCCTATAACGACAGACTAGTCATAGTTGGTCTTAGTTTAGCGCAGGACCTAGTAATTGCTAGACATTAACTAGACCGGGTAACGGGAACAGCTGACTCCCAGTGGGGAGCGTTGTGAAATGATAGAGACGTATAGAGGGCTAGAGAAGGAGTGCATAACGATGGGATGCTTCGTGGGCCTGGAGAGGGGAGCGGGTGGGCGCCTCGTGATGAGGTGCACGGCTGCGCCGATAACGCCGTGGCCCGTGACCGAGTGCCGATTGACCTCCGGCCCGTGTCTCGCGTGATACGTCGTTTCGTCAGGCTGCCCGTATCAGTCGCTCCAACGCGAATTTCTCGTTCGCGAGAAGGGAACTGCGCATAATTTCGTCTTACATAATTTATGGCTTTACTGCGCGTCAGGAATTTAAAAACAAACGTAAATACTAAGCATAATGTATTAGTTTACAAGGTTTACCGAACTCCGCCTCCAGTGCCGCCCTAACTAGGCTCATTTGGATACCTATCTCTGCAGTTGTAAAACAATGCTCACATATCCTGCAATTGTTGCTGGGAATAAATGGTTCTTATCCAATCGAGATAGCGATCTTGTGAAATGCGCTCAACACTCGGCCCGCCAGATAGTCTCACTGGAGCTCTGGAGACTTTGCGAACAACACTGCGCAAGCAAGAGTCATGTCCTTCCTCTCGCTATCTCACTCGAATGGCTCTAGCCTACTCACGTATGCATGCATGAATAGAAGTACAAAGATGTACTTGCGAAGTGCATTAACAATCCTTGGTATTTCTATTATATTGACAGCTTAAACCTTTTTTACGCGAACATGTCAGTAGATTTTGAATCAGTTGTATTGTTATCTAACTGCGTCACCGTTTTTGTCGCGAGACGTACCGGGAGGTACTTCGAGAATGTTCTGTTTACGCGATAATTGCATTCCGCTCCGAGTACTTGTGTGTCGACCACAATCCACCTGATAGAAGCCTCTACATCGACGGTCAAAGAATCGATTAAAAGAGTCACGGCAGACCTACGCTACTGTTCCCGTTGAACGGCAGCAGAAACCTCATTTCGATGACACATTTAAGATTGGTGGGTGACTACTCTGGCTTCCCGAGGGTGCATTTCAATTAGGCTTAACATGCGCGCGACGACTTACATACATGCCTTTTCACCGCAGGGGTAGGCAGAGATCACATCCTTTCACGTGCTACGATCCTGGCTCTCAACTTTCACTTCTTCCACTTTCAACAACCTCTTGATGCATGCTCGTCGGTTTAGGGCGCTTCTGATTTGCGCGGCCACTTGCAGTCACTAATAACTTATTAGTGAGAACGCGGAACCGGCAAACACACAAACATTCATTTTTATTCGCACTGTACACGGTAAAATCTAAAGGCTTTCAAAGATATCGTGAAATATATTAGAAGCCCACTCCAATTTGTAATGTTGGCCGCCGCTGAGAAGGTTCCAAGAATCGCGATATACTAAAAGTAGCGTGCTCCTAAATAACATTGTCCAAGTATGCGAGGCACAGGTTATCTAACAAATTATTTCATTTTAGAACGAAGAAGATAAATTCCTCAGATAATAAATTGGACGTTATATTTATAACTACCGACCAAAAATTACCATAGTCCCCAAAGCTTACTAAGAACCACAGTAATGATCAGATTTCTTGGAATAGGGTAAAACCGGGATAGATGCCCCACTTTTAGAAAAAGCCACCCATTTTTTAATCTATGTGTTTTATACGAATAATTTTTACGAATGTTGCTAGCCCAATCCTTTATGCTGAATTATTATTATCAATATTTAACCTATCAAATACAGATTTTGCACAAATTGGCTTTTCGGAGAATGTCTTTTTTGAGGATAGATGCCTACCTGTATGGATATTTGCCCCACCATGAAAATACTGAGAAGGATAGATGCCTGCAGTGCAGGATAGATGTTCTTTTTACCGAATAAACTAAAAGCCTAGCCCAAACGTTAGGTATTTCTAATCCTAAAACGAAACATGGGTCTTAATAATGAAAAGTATATTTTTTTATTAATAGTGTATTGTTATTACCCATAATTATTTTAACAGCGTTTGTTTATTAAAATATAAATTATTAAGTTTCAACAAGCATTACCATGTTCTTTGTTGAATTAAATTTTAAAAGCATTTTATTTATTTAACAAAAATAGAAATCCTGAATTGTTTCCACAAATAATTATACATAAATTGTATAATAATTTCTGAAAAGTGTACAGATTCATATCCAGTTGGATAACGATTTCGTATTTTTCTTTCAAAACATTCAAAGCAAATCCTATTTTACTTGTATCTTTAGGGTTATCTTTCCGTTGTGTGGCATAGTTCTACTATAATCTTAAATAGCAGTTTATGGAGGGATAGATGCCCCTAAGGGCACCTATACCTTGAAAAATCAGGGCAACTATCCTTTGTGATAGGGATAGATGCCTAAGTATTTTTTAAATATTATAATAAACTAAATAGCAATTATTTACACCTAGATGCCGACTTAATGAACCAGTTTATCGACATATGAAAAAATATAACGGAATTTATTAATAATTATAAAGTTATACAACACAGAATACTAACGTTTCAAACTTTGACGTGTTCGTGAATGTCGCCGCGGAGATAATTACATACACGACCAAAACGCATCCTCCTACACGACTGTCCATGGGTAACTAAGGTATGGGGTGAATGTGGCTCCTACTTATACAATTAACTCTAAGTCACGAGTTCGCGAAGTTAGGTTTTTAGAATATAGGGCATCTATCCCACTGGGGCATCTATCTCGGTTTTACCCTACCTACTAATCATATTTGGATCGGAAAGAAATGTATGCAATAATTTCAAATCTCACGAGTTGTCCCGATAACTTTTGCATCATCCGACACGTATTGAGACCAAGCGATACGAGTAATAGGCATTGAGTGGATAATGCGATAGTATCGGAGTACATTTTGCAAGTTCAAGCCAGTTCAATGGTATAGCTGATGGGCGACTTTTACCGTTAGAATGCGCCGCGCAGTCTGCGCGGGCGCAGGTCGGCCGGCCCGCGAGCGAGTGGGCCGAGACCCGAGCGGCGCCACTCGCCATGCCCCCACTATCGCCGGAGTCGGCCAAGTTCAGCCGCTTATCGCTTATGTCATAGCATTAGCAGGAAAATGACGTTCGATAGAATTGTGCAAACATACACTTCCGTCATTTGCATGGAACGCCGCGTCGTCCGATGCGTAAAAGTATGAATTTGGCCACAGAAGGCCCCGCCTTATTTTGATGTACTCGGCGTACTTCCGTAGGACCAATGGCGGTCACACCGTGTAATCCGTTATGTGAACCATTCCGGCATTCCGGCAGGCATGCACGGGCTGCCGGAGCGCAACGGCAAGCTGAAGGACCTGGCGCACTTCGACGCCACGTTCTTCGGCGTGCACGCCAAGCAGGCGCACCTGATGGACCCGCAGCTGCGGCTGCTGCTGGAGGCCACGCACGAGGCCGTCGTGGACGCCGGGTTCAACCCCGCCGAGCTGCGCGGCTCGCGCACCGGCGTGTACGTGGGCGTGTCCAACTCGGAGACGGACGAGATGTGGACGGCGGACCCCGACAAGATCAACGGCTACGCGCTCACCGGCTGCTGCCGCGCCATGTTCCCCAACCGCGTCTCGTACACGTTCGACTTCAAGGGCCCGTCGTTCGCGCTGGACACGGCGTGCTCCAGCTCCATGTTCGCGCTGGCCGCGGCGGCGGCGGACATGCGCGCCGGCCGCTGCGACGCCGCGCTCGTGGCCGGCTGCAACCTGTGCCTCAAGCCCGCCAACTCGCTCAACTTCCACCGGCTGGGCATGCTGTCGCCCGAGGGCCGCTGCGCCGCCTTCGACGCCGGCGGCCGCGGCTACGTGCGCTCCGAGGCCGTGGTGGCCGTGCTGCTGCAGCGGCGCGGGGCCGCGCGCCGCGTCTACGCCACGCTGCGCGGCGCCAGGGTCAACACCGACGGCGCCAAGGAGCAGGGCATCACGTTCCCGCGGGGCGCCATGCAGCGCCGCCTGGCCGAGGAGACCTTCGCCGAGGCGGGGCTGGACCCGCGCGACGTGGTCTACGTGGAGGCGCACGGCACCGGCACCAAGGTAGGCGCGCGCCCCCGGCCGCCGCCGCGGCGGGACCGCGTGCGACCGAAGCGGCGACCCTCTCGCTCTCGCTCTGCCGCAGGTGGGCGACCCGCAGGAGGTGAACGCCATCGCGGAGCTGTTCTGCGCGCCCGGGCGCCGCGCCCCGCTGCTGCTGGGCTCGGTCAAGTCCAACATGGGCCACTCGGAGCCCGCGTCGGGGCTCTGCTCGCTGGCCAAGGTGCTGCTGGCCATGGAGCGCGGCGTCATCCCCGCCAACCTGCACTACCGCTCTCCCAACCCTGAGATCCCCGCGCTCAGCGACGGACGCATACAGGTACGCGACACGTTCAGCATTCGTGGAAACTAAGGGCCGGGACACACCGGAATGGCAGCTCCGCCCCGCGGCGAGCGCCCGCGGTAAAGTGAACAGCCACGCGCCACGTGCGTCTTGTCGGTGCTGATAGCGATACTGATATTTAAGAATGTATGTAGATAAATACATACATTCTTAAATTATTTCACACCGAAAGTGCTCGCCGCGACGTTGCCGGCCGCTGCCATTCCGGTGTGCCTCGGCCCTAATTCCGCGTGCGTCATTACCTCGTGGTCTTTTAATTACCACTAAGTAGTTTCTTTAAGACGAGTCCGTTTATATGTTTGTTACGTAATACATTAAATATAGAAACGTCGCCTTCATCTACCATATGAATTAAAACACGAAATTAGTAGGGACGGCAGATACACATCGCCTGTAGCTCAAAAACATATACATAGGTACATAGAATATGTTAAAGGTAATAAAATACATAAACTTATTAAAAACGTTGTACTACAAATACCACCGCTCAAGCGAAGCGGCTCGTTTGTCTATAGCCCATTAGGAAACGCAAACACAGCCTTGGCTGAGTCGATACTTCGCGTGTCTGCGTCGCGACACAAACATGGTACATATCATGTCGCTACTCGAATTCGTAGCGATACGAGACGAAATCAACCGAACCCTGATAAGTCCTCGCTGTCACTTCAAAGATGGCAGTAGCCGAAGCCCGTTCGTGGAATTTCGAATGGGAACACACATGCAAGCAATATAATGTATGGCACTTTAGTCTATTGTAAACAAAGTAATTTTGTCTTAGTTCTGTTAATGTCCATTTTCTGGGCCAAGTATACCTACACCAAAACATTCGGCCATCGATTCAAAAGAAAACTGCAGCTGAAGCATGGTTGAGGAGATCGATGGCTGCCACATGCGTTACGCTTGTGAACAGTTGCCGGTGTTTTTTGGGGTTGGTCGGCTCACTGGATTCAAGACTAATTTCATTTTTAATTATACTATATTTTTTATTATAAAATTAAATTAAACGATACTAGTAAGTTATCGGTCATTGTAATATGGCGCTTAAAAAAAGACAAGCCCACCAAGGAGCTCTCTTCCGCCAGGTCTTCTCGGTTGGTGCCGCGATCAGACCTGGTGGTAGTGTTATAAAAATGGTGTACGTTGACGATCGTTAACGCCATAATTGGTTTAGACAATAAAGCATAGAAAGCATTTTTATATTCTATTGTACTTGTCGTTTTTCCGACGCGGAATTCATATACGGCCAGAAAGATGGGAGAAAGTGGTCGCTAGTGATGGACAATACTTTGTGAATGAAATGTTTGTTCCTTAGAATTTAAATAAAGCTTTTATTTTGTAAAAGAAACAGCGAGAACTTATTCAAGGTCCTATAATTATGTAGATTATTCATGTAATCGAAATACGACTCGGAAGCTTCGCAGGTTTCGCGAGAAGTTTGATAATTTAATCAGCATGAGCGGTCGCGAACTAGACCAAACCGGTAGATGGAAATGCATCGTAAGGGTTGTCTTTTAAGTTTATAGTAATTACTAGTACGTTTATTGAGGTGGCATAATTTATTGGGACGAAACAAGTTTTAATCGATTTCCGTCGCAAATACCTGTGTGATAAATAATAGTACGTGTGAGTAGTGATTGCTGTTAAACCTCCTTGGTTAATAATGTGAACACCCTGGCCACTCTGATGTATTTTGAATATTTTACATAGAATTATCTAGTATTCATTTCTTTATATTTTCTATCTTATTCTAATTTATTCCCAAATAAACTACACTCTGCATAACACGTCTCTTTTAGTTCACTCCACCTGGCGCCCACCTGGCGCCCGAAGGAGGCACGCGTGTGCCTCTCCGTGGGGTTGGGGAGCGGCCTGAGCTCCCCACCAAAGCATGGGGTTGGCGGTTCACCGCATAGTCGCGCCGCATGTTCGTCCATTGGGGAGCGAACTCCCGCCCCAGGCTCCCACATAATATTCATGAAATTCCAAAATAAATAAATAATTATTATGCGTATGTAATTTGTATCGTAACATCCATTGTCTAATTTTGAAACATAATTAATTACGTATGGGCGTCGTTCGGAAAAATAAGACTCGTCTCCAAGTAAACAGGCTGCACGTTATACATATGATAATTGTGTAAACGTCATGGAAAGAAACAGCCCACGCCGTTGCCGAGTGAGCTAGGGACGTAGGCACGTAGGGAAGTAAGCGAGTGCGCGACGTGTCTCAGGTGGTGGACCGCAACACGCCGTGGCAGGGCGGGCTGGTGTCCGTCAACTCGTTCGGCTTCGGCGGCGCCAACGCGCACGTGATCCTGGAGTCGGAGCCTCGCGCGCAGCGGGGGCCGGCCCGGTACCAGGTGCCGCGCCTCGTGCTGGCCTCCGGCCGCACCGACGAGGCCGTCGAGGAGCTGCTGGGTGAGTCTCCTCAGATGTTTGTGATGTTTACAAACATGTTATTGATTAATTTATATTGTAAATATGAACATTTGAATATCCGGACTTCTGAGGATGTATGTTACCAGTAAACGTAATAAATGGGGCACGTAGTAACGGATAGTGTGGTACGCGTATAGTTTATAACTTGTTTTTTTTATTGGTGACATTTGCCGCCACTAATAAAAAAAGTAGCTGGACTCACGGGTCATATTGGTAAAAATAATTCTTCGACGTTTGAGACAGCTCGAATTAATTTTTGAAACTAAAATACATAATTTGTAAACGGCCTGAACCTCAGGTGCACTAAATTATTCACACGCGTTTTCAGTGACAACTGAGTCCATTTATGGGCCTCAAGAACAGTAAGTTATCGTTTGCGTCAAATGTAAATCATAAATGGTTTATTCATGTGATTTTTGGGTTTAATGATAGGCGTTCCTACATCTGTTGAGGTTCTCAAACTTAACTAGCTAGCACTAGGGTGAACAAGATCAAGTTTCATAATATAATTGTAATTTCATGTCCTTTTGTCCTATTATTGAGTTTACTTACAATTATTCATATATTTAACAAAAGAAGATCAGCACAAATTTAATAAAATAAGAATGTCATAAAGTGTACAGAATTTTAATGTTTTCTATAATCTACATAACAGTCGTCGGTAGATGACAGTATATTCGCGGTGCCAATCTGCTTAAAATTTTACACCTTTTCTGTTCGGTTTAAAGAATCTTTATTTCTTACAAAAGAACATTACATTGTCCACATATAACATGAGAAACTTAAAAACGTAATATAATATCCTAAAAATATTATATCCTCATTAATCTTGTACATTTAATTTGGCTTTATTTATAAACTTAATATAAACAGAAGTATTTTATATATTATTGTATTTATTTTACTTACTGAGCTGTATGAAAACCGGTTCATATGACGATATAATATGTCTGTTGTTACATTTTTCGCGATTACTTAAACGAATTAACCATACAATGAATTTACTTCAATGAGCGTTCTAACGCGAGTCGGGGTCGGCAGGTGCCGCCGCGCGGAGCCCCCTCGACGGAGACCTGCACGCGCTGCTGGACGCCGTGCACCAGCGGAACGTCCCCGGCCACTCGCGCCGCGGCTTCGCGCTGCTCACCGAGCCCCCGCAGCTGGAGGTGGCGGTGAGTGCCCCGCGTCCTTCCCCGCGCCCTCCCTCGCCCTCCCCGGGAGTGCTGACCGCCGCCTTCCCGCCCGCAGGAGGTGGAGAGCGAGCCGCGGCCGCTGTGGTTCGTGTTCTCCGGCATGGGGTCGCAGTGGGCCGGCATGGGCCGCTCGCTGATGGCGCTGCCGCAGTTCGCCGAGAGCGTGGCGCGCTCGGCGGCCGCGCTGGCGCCGCACGGCGTGCAGCTGCTCCACGCGCTCACCGACGCGCCGGCCGCGGCCTTCGACGACGTCGTCGCGTCCTTCGTGTGCATCGCCGCCGTGCAGGTGGCGCTGGTGGACGTGCTGCGCGCCGTGGGCCTGCGCCCCGACGGCATCGTGGGCCACTCCGTGGGCGAGATCGGTGGGTAGCGCCGGGACGCCGTCCTCCGCCGCGCCCGCCGGGCACTCACGCGGCGCGTCTCGTTGCAGGGTGCGCCTACGCGGACGACACGCTCACCGCCGAGCAGGCCGTGCTGGCGGCGTACTGGCGCGGGCGCAGCATCGTGGACGCGGGGCTGCCTCCCGGCGCCATGGCGGCCGTGGGCCTCTCGTGGGAGGACTGCGAGCGCCGCTGCCCGCCCGACGTGGTGCCCGCCTGCCACAACTCCGCCGACAGCGTCACGGTGAGTGCCGCGGGAGCCCTCCGCCCTCCCGGTCCGTCGTCGCCCTCGCTCACGAGCGCCGTCCGCAGGTGTCGGGCCCCGTGGAGTCGCTGGAGAAGTTCGTGGCGGAGCTGACGGCCGAGGGCGTGTTCGCGCGCCGCGTGGCCAGCTCGGGCGTGGCCTTCCACAGCCAGTACATCGCCGCCGCCGCGCCGCTGCTGCGCCGCAGCCTGGAGCGGATCATCCCGGACCCGAAGCCGCGCTCGGCGCGCTGGGTGTCCACGTCGCTGCCCAGGGCCCAGTGGGACTCGGAGCTCGGTGAGTGAGCGCGCCGCGGCCGCGAGGCTCGCCCCGCGAGTCGCGCCCGCGCCCCCTGACCCTCGCCTCCGCCTCCGCGCAGCCAAGCTGAGCGGCGTCGACTACCACGTGAACAACCTGCTGTCGCCGGTGCGCTTCGCGGACGCGCTGCGCGAGATCCCGGAGCGCGCGCTCGTGCTGGAGGTGGCGCCGCACGCGCTGCTGCAGGCCGTGCTGAAGCGCGCGCGGCCCGCCGGGGCGCCCTACGTGCCGCTGGTGCGCCGCGACCACCCGTCGCCGCTGGCGCACCTGCTGGGGGCGCTGGGGCGCGCGTACGCGGCGGGCGCGCAGCCGCGCGTGGGCGCGCTGTACCCCGTGCCGCGCCTGCCCGTGGCGCCGGGCACGCCGGGCCTGGCGCCCCTCGTGCGCTGGGACCACGGCGTGGAGTGGAGCGTGGCCCACTTCGGCGCCGCGGCCCGATCGGGCGAGAACGTCATCGAGGTCGACTTGTCCCGCGCCGACGACGCCTTCGTCGCGGGCCACCAGATCGACGGCCGCGTGCTCTTCCCCGCCACCGGCTACCTGGTGAGTCGGGCTCCGCGTGTCGCAGGAGGCGACCGAGGGACGGAAGGAGTACTTGATACAAACCAAATTTCCCTTTATCGCTAACTGTGTGACCCTATACTTGCAAAATAAGTTACCTTGTGCCTAACGAGATCTCGCCGGGGTTATCGTGTAGACCTCAGCTGTACACGGTGATCACATCTAAGTTTATCTTATCTTAACTCAACCAGTTTCACAATGGTTGGAACTGTAGGAGCCCGTACTCGCTCGGTGCCAATGCATTACATGCACATAGTACGAGTATATGTCCGTTGCGTGCTCCCACCATCCTGTGTGGGATCCTTGGGACCCTTGCATCCATAAGGAATACTCTTTTATCACCGTTCTAATAGTGCTCTTTGATAATCCACAACAAACGTAAATAAAGGGCTCTGGTCCATGGAAGAGAATATTTTCTCCGGCTCATACATATATATAAGTAAATTTTTAAGAATATTTTTTGTCCTTTGACATTCTATAAGTTTAGGGCCTTAGTATACGTCTCTAAATTTACCATTGATACCGATTTTGTAGACCGGGCAGCGTCGATAGCAAGCACCCTTTACCTAAATCTTAAAAAAAAACATGAAACGTGTATATCGCAGACACTCGTTTGGCGGACGATGGCCAAACTGCACAATAGAAAACTGGAGGAGACCCCCATCGTGCTGGAGAACGTGCAGTTCCGACGCGCGACCATCGTGCCGAGAGACGCGCCGCTGCGGTTCCTCATCAACGTGCTGGACGGCACCGGCGAGTTCGACGTGTGCGAGGGGGGCGCGGTCGTCGTCACCGGCACGGTGCGCCTGGCCGGCGACCCAGCCGCCGAGCGCCTGGCCGACGCCTACGCCGACGCCGACGCCCGGGCTCCGGCGGCCGACGAGCCGCCGCTCACCAGCGACGACGTGTACAAGGAGCTGCGCCTGCGCGGGTACAACTACGGCGGCGCCTTCCGCGGCATCCGCGAGTCGGACGCACGCGGCACGGCCGGCAGCCTGGCCTGGGACGGCAACTGGGTGTCCTTCATGGACACCATGCTGCAGTTCGGCATCATCGGGGCGGACACGCGCGAGCTGTACCTGCCCACGCGGCTGCAGCGCGCCCTCATCGACCCCGCGGCGCAGCTGGCGGCCGCGGCGGCGGCGGAGGCGGCCGGGGCCCCCGGGGCGCTGCCGGTGCGCATGCTGCGCGACGTGGACGTCACCTCCGCGGGCGGCGTGGAGCTGCGCGGCGTCAAGACGAGCCTGGCGCCGCGCCGCGCCCACCCGCAGCCGCCGCCCAAGCTGGAGCGCTACTCCTTCGTGCCCTACGACAACTCCGCGGTGACCACCGACGACGCGTCCGGCTCCAAGCGGGACGCGCTCACCGTGGCGCTGCAGCTGGTCCTGGAGAACGCGGGCGCGCTGCGGCTCAAGGTGGCCGAGGCGGCGCTGGACCGAGCGCCCGAGGCGCTGCTCACGCCCGCGGCGCTGCAGGTCCTGGGCGCCGAGCCCATGGTGCGCGCCGACTGCACGCTGGCCGCGGGCGCCGCGCCGCCCGGCGCCTTCGCCGCGCTGGCCGAGCTGGGCGTGCGCGTGGTGGCGCGCGACGCGCCGCCCGACGCCGACTGCCACCTGGTGCTGGCGGCCGACGTGCTGGCGCGCCACGGCCCGGCCGCGCTGCAGGCGCTGGGCGGGGCCCTGGCCGCGTCGGGCCTGCTGCTGCTCGAGGAGCCCCGCGGGGCGCTCGCCGAGCCGGCCGCTCGCTCCGCGCTGGCCGCCGCCGGCCTCGCGACGGTCGGGCGCCAGGTGTTCGCCACCGGCGAGTTCGTCCTGCTGCGGCGCCGCGCGGCCCTGCCCGCCGCCAGCGTCGTGGTCGAGGTGACCGAGGACCCGGCCTACGGCTGGGTGGAGGAGCTCAAGGCGGCCCTGGCCCGCGCCGAGACCGAGGACTTGCGAGTGTACGCGGTGTCCCGCGCGGCGGCCAGCGGCGTGCTCGGCCTGGCCGCGTGCCTGCGCGGGGAGCCCGGCGGCCACGCGCTGCGCGCCTACTTCCTGCCGGGCGCGCGCGAGGCGTTCGCGCCGGACGCCGCCGCCTTCGCCGCGCAGGTGGGCCTGGACCTGGCCTCCAACGTGCGTCGCGCCGGCGTGTGGGGCTCGTACCGCCACCTCGCGCTGCCGGACGCGGCCGACGCGCAGCTGCAGGTGGAGCACGCGTACGTGAACACGCTGACCCGCGGCGACCTGGCCTCGCTGCGCTGGATCGAGAGCCCGCTGCGCTACGCGCTGGCGCAGCCGCTGCCGCCGCGCACCGCGCTCTGCCGCGTGTACTACGCGCCGCTCAACTTCCGCGACATCATGCTGGCCACCGGCAAGCTGCCCCCGGACGCGCTGCCCGGCAGCCTCGCCGGACAGGTAGGAGCGTCGCCCCCGCGGCCCGCTTCCGCCCCGCGCGTTCCCCCGTGACGCCGCCGTGTCTGTGCAGGAATGCATCCTGGGCCTCGAGTTCAGCGGCCGCGCGGCGGACGGCAAGCGAGTGATGGGAATCCTGGCGGCGCGCGGCCTGGCGTCCAGCGTGGTCGCCGACGAGGGCTTCATGTGGGAGGTGCCCGCGTCGTGGTCCCTCGAGGAGGCGTCGACGGTGCCCGTGGCGTACGCGACGGCGTACTACGCGCTCGAGGTGCGCGGGCGCATGCGCCGCGGCGAGAGCGTGCTGGTGCACGCGGGGTCGGGCGGCGTGGGCCAGGCCGCCATCAGCGTGGCGCTGGCCGCCGGCCTCACGGTGTTCACCACGGTGGGCACGGCCGAGAAGCGCGACTTCCTGCTGCGCCGCTTCCCGGGGCTGGACCCCGCCAACGTGGGCAACTCGCGCGACGCGTCCTTCGAGCAGCTGGTCCGGCGCCGCACCCGCGGCCGCGGCGTGGACCTCGTGCTCAACTCCTTGGCGGCCGACAAGCTGCACGCGTCCGTGCGCTGCCTGGCCGAAGGCGGGCGCTTCCTGGAGATCGGCAAACTGGACCTGTCCAACGACACGCCGCTGGTGAGTGCCGACTTCATTTATTTCTCATGTTTTTTTGTCTTTAATATATACATCCATAATATTATTGAGAAACACTGATAAATTTAGAGGTTCATCATTGCACCCGTGCGAAGCCGGGGCGGGTCGCTTGTTACCAATAATACCTGGGACACACTAAAAGTTTTTCACTTCTAACTAATCGGAACTATTTGAATTTCGAACGTTATATGTTTTGAAACGTTGCAACCTTCTTAGCAATAAAAAAAACAGTTGGCGGCAAATAAATAAAAATGTTTAAAATGTAAAGGAGAGTATACTATTTTGAAAAGCAATATTTTTTTTTAAGTTACGCGCACACTTATAGTGTGACTTACGTATATATCTATACATATGTATACAAATAAATAAAATTGGAGTGTCCGTTTATAATAATGAAAATAACCACTTTTTACTAAATCCGTAAGTATGTATACACAGTACATAGACAGAAATAACTTTTTTTTTAATTTTTGTCGGTCTGTCTGTTTGTTCCGGCTAATCTCTGGAACGGCTAGACCGATTTAAACGGGACTTTCACTGATAGGTAGCTGATTTTATAAGGAGTAACTTAGGCTACTTTTTTAGACTAGCTTTGCCCCGCGGCTTCACCCGCGGTGCGACAATAAGTAAGCGCGGGTGAAACCGCGGGGCTCAGCTAGTGTACTTTAAAAACTAATTATGGCGTTCACATTCGTCATCACATAATTTTTATAATACTACTACCAGGTCGGAACGCGGCACCAACCGAGAAGACCTGCGGAAGGGACTCGATGGGCTTGTCTTTTTTTTAAACGTCATATTACAATGGCCGCGTAACTCTTTCGGTTCCAAAAGGCGCTCAACTGAAGTATGAATTTTAAAATAAAATAGATAGAATGCATTAAAATCGAACTATAAGCTTTGAATCCAGTGTGTCGACCAACCCCAAACAGCGGCACGTGGCAGCCATCGATCTACTCAATCATATCAACGGGAAGTGGTCGACCCGCCACACGTCGCCACCACTGTTCAAATCACTATCACGCGTATATTCTGTAATGTACGTCTGCCCCGCAGGGAATGGCGTTCTTCCTGAAAAACACCACGTTCCACGGCATCTTGCTGGACGCGCTGTTCGAGACGGGCGACGAGCACAGCGAGAAGGCGGCCGTGGTGCGCTGCGTGTCCGAGGGCCTCGCCAGTGGCGCCGTTCGCCCGCTGCCCGCCACCGTGTTCGGCGACCGCCAGCTCGAGGAGGCCTTCAGGTGCGCCCCCCTCCAACCGCCGCCGCCCACCAAGCGCCCTCGCGAGCCGCACTCACGCTCTCCCTCGTGCCGCACAGGTTCATGGCCACCGGCAAGCACATCGGCAAGGTGGTGCTGCGCGTCCGCGAGGAGGAGGCGGCGGGCGCCCGACCCGCCGGCGCCCTGCTGCCCGCCGTGCCCCGCACCTACCTGCATCCCGGCAAGACCTACGTGCTCGTCGGTGAGTGCACCTCCGCCCCTCTGCCGGCGTCCTTCGAGTCTAGGGCGCCCGGACTGAGACACGTGTTTGTGCGCCAGGTGGGCTGGGCGGCTTCGGCCTGGAGCTGGCGCAGTGGCTGGTGAAGCGGGGCGCCAAGCGCCTGGTGCTGACCTCCCGCAGCGGCGTGCGCACGGGCTACCAGGCCTGGTGCATCCGCAGGTGAGGCCGCGGCGAGTGTGGTGAGGCCGTCCGACGCGGTTCGCTCGCGCACCGCCCCATGACGCCGTTGGCCCGTTCGCAGGTGGCGCGAGGGCGGCGTGCGCGTGGCGGTGTCCACGGTGGACGCCAGCTCGCTGGGCGGCGCCCGGGCGCTGCTGCGCGCCGCGGCCGAGCTGGGCCCCGTGGGCGGCGTGTTCAACCTGGCCGCGGTGCTGCGCGACGCCTTCCTGGACAAGCAGACGCCCGCCGACTTCCAGCTCGTCGCCAAGCCTAAGATCGACGGTGAGTCCCGTGCGCTCCGGCCATGCCACCCCACATGCCTCGTGAAACCATTTTTTTAATACAGTTGCTCAAAAAGTGGCGTATTGCAGGGACGTATAGCGTCCGGGAAGTGGGCTATATTACATACTCGTGCTTTTTTTTGCCATTAATAAATAAATATATATATAAATACGTATATTTCTAAAAATAAACTACTGACTAATTTGTTTCAATATCCGATTTAATGATTTGATTGAATGAGTTAGGTTAGGTTTCATTTCATTTCATCTCATTAAATTTCATTTTCATTTCATATCAATAAAAAATTTCTACTGAAGACTTGCCTGTATGGGCATAGCTGCTTTTGCCTACTAGAATGGGTGAAAAAAAAAATCTCTGCTTATCTTATATTCTACGGTTGGCGCCATTTTTTATAAGTCATAAATGATTAGTTAGTTGAGTTTATTGTGTTTTTATTATTTTATTAAATTGCTTAATTTTTTCGCAACTGTATTAAAAATAGTCGTTCAGTACACGTGCGGAACCGTCGTTGCAACTTGTTCCGACTGTCAACCCTCGCCTTCGGCTGCGCCTCGGCTCGGGTAGACATTTGTCATTGACTCTTTACATTTTTCATTGCCGCAGACGGTACGATTCTCCTCTAGCAGAGTGAAGATCAAATTGAATATATGCGCTTTTAACTGATGGCCGGTCATGACTTACTTCAATGAAAGTCACTGATGCCGATTTCATGGCGATTGAATTGTGTGACATATTATTCAGGTTGATTTTTCGACCACCCGCCAAATTTAAATAGGTGGTTCAGACCATGAAAGTAAACAACTTTCCCAAAGAAACACGGGAATGAAATACGCAATCGACCACGTGATGGAGCAGTTATCTATGGGAGGGTCGAATATTGTTTCACTTTTCGAGCCATATTTCTCAAATGAGAATTTGTACTTTGTTATTAAGCCATCAGCTGAATAAACCGTACGTGAATAACGCGAGGTCCGATCTGTCCCGCAGCCACCAAGGCGCTGGACGTGGCGACTCGCGAGCTGGCCCCCGAGCTGGAGTACTTCGTGGCGTTCTCGTCGGTGTCGTGCGGCCGAGGCAATCCGGGCCAGAGCAACTACGGCCTCGCCAACTCCGCCATGGAGCGCATCGTGGAGCTGCGCCAGGCCGACGGACTGCCCGGCCTGGCCGTGCAGTGGGGAGCCATCGGTGAGTCGGCAGCTCGGAAGCCCCAAGTCGCGTACCACATTTCAACGGAAGTTAACAAATATCGGGTCTCTTCCGCAGGCGAAGTCGGGCTGATCGTGGAGACGATGGGCGGCGACGACACCGTGGTGGGCGGCACCGTGCCGCAGCGCATCGCGTCGTGCATGGAGGCGCTGGGCGCGCTACTGGCGCTGCCGCACCCCGTGGCGGCCTCCATGGTGCTGGCCGACAAGCGCGGCGCCTCGCAGGCCCCCAAGCAGGACCTCGTGCAGGCCGTCGCCAACATCCTCGGCATCAAGGACCCCGCCAAGGTGTCCGCGTCCGCCAACCTGGCCGAGCTGGGCATGGACTCCCTGATGGGCGCCGAGATCAAGCAGACGCTGGAGCGCGGCTACGACGTGGTGCTGGGCGTGCCCGAGATCCGCGCGCTCACCTTCGCCAAGCTGCGCGCCATGGCGGGGGGCGAGGGCGATCAGGCGCCCGCCGGCGAGGCCCCCGCGCCCGCGCCCGCCCCCGAGCTGCCCGTCGTCACCTTCGAGGAGCTGCTGCCCAAGCAGCTGCTGCTGCCGCTGCCCAGCGCCGCGCCCGCCAACGCCAAGCTCAGCCCCGTGTTCATGGTGAGCCGCCACACCCCCCCCCTAACCCCGGCCCGCGGCCCCGCGACGCCCGGCCGGCGGAGACGCTAACGCCCTCGGTCCGCAGGTGCACCCCATCGAGGGCGTGGTGAGCATGCTGCGCGGCGTGGCGGCCGCGACGCGCGCGCCCGCGCTGGGCGTGCAGTGCACGCCGGAGGCGCCGCTGGACTCCATGTCGGCGCTGGCCGGCTTCTACGTGGCGGCGGTGCGCGAGGCGCAGCCGCGGCCTCCGTACACGCTGCTGGGCTACTCGTTCGGCGCCGGCGTGGCCTTCGAGATGGCGCTGCAGCTGGAGCGCGCCGGCGCCGCCGTGCGCCTGGTGCTGGTGGATGGGTCGCAGTCCTACGTGGCCGCGCACACCACGCGCGGCAAGGGCAAGCGCGGGAAGCCCTCGCAGGCTGCGGACGAGGCGGGCGCGCTGGTCTTCTTCGCGCAGCTGTTCATGGAGGTGGACGCGGCGCGCGTGGCCGCCGAGCTGGAGGCGCTGCCGAGCTGGCGCGAGCGCGTGAGGCGCACGGCCACACTCGTGGGCGCGCCCGACGTCGACGCGCTGGCCGCGGCCGCGCACTCCTTCTTCCGCAAGCTCGTCATCGCCGACGGCTACCGGCCCGCGGCGCGCCTGCGCGCGCCCGTCACGCTGTTCCGCGCGCGCGACAACTTCGTGGCGCTGGGCGACGACTACGGGCTCAGTGAGGCCTGTGAGGGCGAGGTCAGCGTGCACACGCTGCCCGCCAACCACCGCTCCATCCTGCAGGGCGCGCCCGCGGAGGCCATCGCCGCCCACCTGTCGCAGCTGCAGGCCTCCCTGGCCTCCGCGGCCCCCCAGTAGCGCGCGCGCCGGGCCCGCCGCGGCCGCCGCCGCCGCTAGGGCCCCGGAAGCGCCGTCGCGGCCGCCCTCGGACCTCTGCTCCCGGCACCCCTGTGCGCCCCGACCATGGCGCAGAGCGTTGAGGCCGCCGACTCCGCTCCCCGGTATCGCTTGCGCCCGTCTGCCGTGGCACGGTACGAGCCGCGAGTTGTACACTGTGTACGAATTTCTCCGAACATGGAAACGGACTCGTACTTCACGACGACCCGGACGGAACTTGGATCCCTTCTGCATTCGCGTTACTGGACTCACAGCGAGCGGCGACGGATCGGCGCGAATCTGATGAACCAAATTGTTATATTTTTTGTAATTATTATGTGATTATTGCATTTGTGTAATTGTACGGTAGGATAAGGTACGGAATTGTAATTCGTGGACAGTACTTCGGGGTCGCTGGTTACGCGCGGTCTGTGGATGGGACGGACGAAAACTAACCAACGCAAAATATTTGACGAATAAGTTCTGAAACGTGAAGTCCTCGCCGTGAAACGATGAGGCCGTTAGTCCCGTTCGCGAGCTGCGTACTGCCTGCTAAGGGGCTTGTGGCCGGCGATGCGTCGCCAGGGCATCGGTTGGGTCGGACGCGCGGGCGTCTCGCTCTCTAATAATCTCAGTGGGGTAGAATAGGTAGCACTATACCGTGTGTATATAGGTATATTTATAAGTATATTATGTACTGACCGTTTATTTATAATATGTGTGTAAGGAGTCGAGCCCGGCTCGTTGTGATACGGGACATTCCGGCGCAGCTGCGCGTGCGCGCTGCCATAGGTAGAGAAATTGAAGACATGGTGCAAACATGTCCACGGTACGTCACTCTGGAGCTCGCTCGTCCTCCACCGCGACATGCGACACGACACGACACGCGCATCCCGCTGTCGTGTCGGGTCGGCTGCGCAGAGCACTGCAGTGACAAGTAGTTAGTTCCTGTGTATGGTTGTTGTGGTAATTTATTTTGTTATTAATAAGGAGCCTGTGATTAAAAAGTGCATTATTTTTTATCCGGTTGTTTCATTCGACTAGCTACCCGCTGTTCCTAAAGAGATCGTTGTCCTCCTATCAAGCTATCTAAATATAATACTTACCTACATAAACATACACCCTTCCACTGCTCAGGCCATACATGACCCACCACTCAGTCGGGCCGCCTCCAGTTGCATTGAGGGTGTTAAGCCTACTGTGCCGCGCTGGCCAGGCGGGTTGGCACAGGCACAGATATAATAATACAAAAGGGTTTCATATCAAGTTTTTCTTCTCTTGCGGCTCGTCATTTCCTATGGTCGACTCTTGCGACGCTCTCAGAATGGAACGGAGTGGTGACACTATGTATTCTAATTCCGTCCTACACGTAAAATATTTGACCTAACTAATATGTAAACATAGTAGGTGGGAGGATTAAAAAAATCTGTGTGGAAAGGAATATTGTGAGGCATCAACTCACAGTCAGTCAGTCAAATGTCATATTTGACTGAGATAATTTAAAGATTGTTTAGATTATAGGAGGTAAAACAAATTATGAACGTTTGTTTTAACAGTCATCCGAATGTAACGTGGGTGTCCACGCGAGCGAAGCCGTGGACAAAATCTAAATAATTGACTTCAACAATGAGGAAGATCTATGATCGGCTGTACATAATATGGCCTTTTTTCCATGATAATCAAAATGTTTTTTATTTTTTGGAAATATTAATTAAATAATTAATCAAAAGTATAAATCACTACATAGTATAAAACAAGGTCGCATTCTTCTGTCCGTCCCTATGTATGCATAAATCTTTAAAACTACGCAACGGATTTTGAAGCAGTTTTTTTTAATAGATAGAGTTATTCAATGGGAAGGTTTATATGTATAACCCACCCCCGCTTTGCACGGGCGAAGCCGGGGCGGGCCACTAGTAATAAATAAATTAATATCCTTGGACATTTCACACAACGCCATCTCGTCCCAAGCTAAGCAACTTAATGCTTGTGTTATGGTAACGAGATGGATGATAAACTACTTAGATACATTTTTTTTTTGAAAATACATACATATTATAGATAGAAAACACCCAGACCCGGAACAAATGCTTGTAGGTCGTACAAATATTTCTTCCGTGCGGGGATCGAACCCGCGACATGCTGCGCAGCAGTCGATCACTCAACCACTGCGCCAACCGTGTCGTCAGTATGCACCGTTATCTATGCACTTTTGCAATCTAAGGTAGTTCAGTAACCCCTTTACTAAAAAAAAACCGTGGGGGCTGTTGTATACTCTTTCTTATCCTTGTCTATGTACAAATGTTTTACCTTTAGACATGGACGTATAAAAAAAGTCGGAGTCTCGCTAACTAAAAACTGTGACATCATAGTCGGCCAGCTCAGCTATATGTACAGGCCAGCACGCACACTTTCACACATTAGTCGGCCATTACGCGCGCGATTATCGATGCATTGAGACGCAATATGCGGCGAAAAAATAAACAATATAAATCATGTCTTGCGTGGTAAAATGGTGTAAAAAGAAAAGAAAGAAAAACAATCCAGGAATCACGTTTCATACGTAAATGAATATCTATTAAATAATTAAAATCAATTTGTATTTGCTAGGACAAAACAATTAATTTTAAGCTCAGTGTTGCCAATATTCACGTGTGCAAATGAACCGAAATATGGGCAATTTTTCGTTTATTACAAAAATCAATATATTATTATGGTTAATTATTTAATATTTACTACTGGGTATTTTATTTTATATTCCTTTTGCTAGATTTTGTAAGGAAAATTAAGTATGGGGAAATGATTGAATTCAAATTACTTAGTAGAAATTGTAATGGTGAAAACGATTGGATTCCAAACAAATACAGTGTCGTTTGCAGTATACATTTTGATGCGAAAGACTTATATCAAGTAAAGGAGGACTCCGGCGTGTTGTTACTTATGCAGTACCTCAAAAGGTAAATTAGCAATCGAACAAGACGTGGATTTTATAAAAAAAAAGAAACATAAGTTAATATAACTAAAAAACCAGAGGATATCTAATATATCTTTCAATGGTAAATGTAGGCAACATTTACCATCGAAAGATATATTCGATATTTGTTGTATTTGCGAAATGGTCATACGAAAAATGATAAAAGAAAGCATAATATTGTACAACGAAAGGCAACATAAATATATTACCACAAAAATTGTATAGATAATGAAAGCGATTTTTTAAACTTGGAATCCGAACATACGTTCGTCGGAATAGAACACAAAATAAGTCTTATTAAATATATAGCGGAAAAATATCTAACGATTCGGTTTCACCACATCTCGAAATTAGAAGAAATTTCAAGAACGTGTCAAAGTAAAAGACATTATTCTAAAAAAAATTAACTATGTATATGTAGCATGTCGCGGGTTCGATTCCCGCACGGAAGAAATATTTGTACGACCTACAAGTATTTGTTCCGGGTCTGGGTGTTTCCTATATAGAATATGTATGTATTTACAAAAAAAAGTATATAAGTAGTTTGCATACTATACATTTTTTAATATGTTGACAATTTGTAAGTGTCCATTGTGTCTTAGACAAAATAAATTATTTGACTTAAATTTTTAACATTACAATTTCGAACAATACATGTTTTTTATTACGTTTACCGTGTTTTAATGGCAAATTTTTGTGTAACTTGGCCACACCAAAATTAACTCACACATAAAGAGCGGCCGCCATCTTGGCGTCTCACTTTTGTCTTAGCGAGAGTTTTTTTCCGCCTTTTTTTATACGTCCATGCCTTTAGATTTGTCATTATTAAAACGTCATTCTGTAAACTATCAAAATGTGTTTGCATCATGGACGTATAAAAAAAGGCGGACGGAACTCTGGCTAAGACAAAAGTGAAACGCCAAAATGGCGGCAGCTCTGTATGTGTGAGTTAATTTTGGGGTTGCCAAGATACACAAAATTTTGCAATAAAAACATGGTTAAAATATTTAAAAAAAAATGTTCGAAATTGTTATGTTTAACTTTAACATCCTAAATGCTGAGTATTTTTTTTATAATAATGTCTTTTACTTTGAGAGCTTTTTGAAATTTCCTCTAATTTCGAGATGTGTTGAAAACGATTCTAAATTAAGAGAAATGCTTTCATTACCAAAAATATTTTTGTGATAATATATTTATGTTGCCTAACTATAATTTATTGCGCACCTCTTGAGAAGCACTGGTATTAAATGGTACAGTAACAGTTTATTCCTCTGCCATGTGTCTTGACTCAAACAAATATTAAAACAAAGTAAAGCAGTGGGGATTAAAATAATGTATGAATATTTTTACGATTCGACGACACGGTTGGCGCAGTGGTTGAGCGATCGACTGCTGCGGAGCATGTCGCGGGTTCTATCCCCGCACGGAAGAAATATTTGTACGACCTACAAGTATTTGTCCCGGGTCTGGGTGTTTTTCTATCTATAATATGTATGTATTTACAAAAAAAAAAATGTATTTAAGTAGTTGACCATCCATCTCGTTACCATAAAACAAGCATTAAGTTGCTTAGCTTGGGACGAGATGGCGTTGTGTGAAATGTCCAAGGATATTTATTATTATTTTTATATACCGACACAATAGCTACAATGTACATTTAAATTTTGAAAAAATAAGCGGCATAGTTTCAATTTTTTTTTGTATTATCCATGTCTTGGTAGATTGCTAATTTACCCTTTAGGTACTTCATAACTAAACAACACGCCGGAGTCCTCCTCTAATTGTTTAGAAGTCATCCGCATCAAAATGTATACTGCAAATGACACTGTATTTGTTTGGAATCCAATCGTTTTCACCATTACAATTTCGACTAAGTAATTTGAATTCAATCATTTCTCCATACTTAATTTTCCATAGAAAATCTAGCAAAAGGAATATAAAATACCCAGTAGTAACTATTAAATAATTAACCATAATAATATATTGATTTTTATAATAAACGAAAAATTGTCCACATTTCGGTTAATTTGCTCACGTGAATATTGGCAACACTGAACTTAAATTTAATTGTTTTGTTCTAGCAAATACAAATTGATTTTAATGTATATAATCTGGAAATAAGTGATTGAATTATTCATTTACGTATGAAACGTGATTCCTGGATTGTTTTTCTTTCGGTCACTACGGTTTTTACACCATTTTACCACGCAAGACATGATTTATAGTTTTTATTTTTTCGCCGCATATTGCGTCTTTATACATCGACGTTCACGCGCGTAATGGCCGACTAATGTGTGAAAGTGTGCGTGCTGGCCTGTACATATAGCTGATCTGGCCGACTATGATGTCACAGTTTTTAGTTAGCGAGACTCTGTCCGCCTTTTTTTATACGTCCATGGTTTGCATTTATAAAATTGGCGACGAGATAAAAATAAAATGAACGATGAACAAATTTGCGTTGTTTCTTCGCGCACAACAGGCGCAGCAAGAACAATTACAAGCACATCAAGTGCAAATAACGGACATAATTACTAAAATTGTTGATACAAATTCAAAATGGGAACGACGCCCAATCTCCAAGAAAAAACGTGACGAGCGTTTTTCATGAAAATTGCGACAAAATAACTATTATCAAAAATTTTAACCTACATTTCGACCCAGATACCCTCAGCCATGGACGTATAAAAAAAGGCGGACGGAACTCTGGCTAAGACAAAAGTGAGACGCCAAAATGGCGGCAGCTCTGTATGTGTGAGTTAATTTTGGGGTTGCCAAGATACACAAAATTTTGCAATAAAAACATGGTTAAAATATAAAAAAAATATTGTTCGAAATTGTTATGTTTAACTTTAAAATCCTAAATGCTGAGTTTTTTTTTATAATAATGTCTTTTACTTTGAGAGGTTTTTGAAATTTCCTCTAATTTCGAGATGTGTTGAAAACGATTCTAAATTAAAAGAAATGCTTTCATTACCAAAAATTTTTTTGGGATAATATATTTATGTTGCCTAACTATAATTATAATTTATTGCGCACCTCTTGAGAAGCACTGGTATTAAATGGTACAGTAACAGTTTATTCCTCTGCCACGTGTCTTGACTCAAACAAATATTAAAACAAAATAAAGCACTGGGGTTTAAAATATTGTATGAATATTTTTACGATTCGACGACACGGTTGGCGCAGTGGTTGAGCGATCGACTGCTGCGCAGCATGACACGGGTTCGATCCCCGCACGGAAGAAATATTTGTACGACCTACAAGTATTTGTCCCGGGTCTGGGTGTTTTTCTATCTTTAATATGTATGTATTTACAAAAAAAATGTATTTAAGTAGTTTATCTTCCATCTCGTTACCATAAAACAAGCATTAATTTGCTTAGCTTGGGACGAGATGGCGTTGTCTGAAATGTCCAAGGATATTTATTATTATTATATACCGACACAATAGCTACAATGTACATTTAAATATTGAAAAAATAAGCGGCATAGTTTCATTTTTTTTTGTATTATCCATGTCTTGGTAGATTGGTAATTTACCTTTTAAGATACTGCATAAGTAACAACACGCCGGAGTCCTCCTTTAGTTGTTTATAAGTCATCCGCATCAAAATGTATACCGCAAATGACACTGTATTTGTTTGGAATCCAATCGTTTTCACCATTACAATTTCTACTAAGTAATTTTAATTCAATCATTTCTCCATACTTAATTTTCCTTAGAAAAACTAGCAAAAGGAATATAAAATATAATACCCAGTAGTAACTATTAAATAATTAACCATAATAATATATTGATTTTTATAATAAACGAAAAATTGTCCACATTTCGGTTAATTTGCACACGTGAATATTGGCAACACTGAACTTAAAATTAATTGTTTTGTTCTAGCAAATACAAATTGATTTTAATGTATATAATCTGGAAATAAGTGATTGAATTATTCATTTACGTATGAAACGTGATTCCTGGATTGTTTTTCTTTCGGTCACTAAGGTTTGTACACCATTTTACCACACAAGACATGATTTATAGTTTTTATTTTTTCGTTGCATATTGCGTCTTTAAGCATCGATGTTCACGCGCGTAATGGCCGACTAATGTGTGAAAATGTGCGTGCTGGCCTGTACATATAGCTGATCTGGCCGACTATGATGTCACAGTTTTTAGTTAGCGAGACTCTGTCCGACTTTTTTTATACGTCCATGCCCTCAGCATTGACGACTTAATTGAATTTTTTGAATCAAAATGTAAAATAATAAACATAAATGAAGATAGTTTGAAAAGAGATCTACTCTTGAATACATTGACACCCGAAATTTTTCACGAGGTGAAAATTGCACTAACACCGAACTTTGATTCAAGCAATTACACTGATATTTCTAGAAAGCTTTTAGATTTGTTGAGTGTTAAGAAAACAAGATACAGGGCGCTGTCAGAATTTTGGTCTTGCGTCAGAGAAACGAATGAAACTATGGAACACTACGCCGACCGCCATATAGCCCTCAGTCGGGATTGTGGATACAAGGAAGAACAGACTATTGGAACGCCAACTCCGGGACCGCTTTGCCACAGGGCTGAACCACACTGAACTTGAGACGGACCTGAAACAAAAATGGCCTGAACTACAAGAAATTGATCAAGGTATAATAAGCGAAGTTACATTCAATAAAATATTTGCTATTGCACAATCACGAGAACAAGCCGAACATGATACGCCATCAAATTATGTAAACTATCAAAATGTGTTTGCATTTATAAAATTAACGTCCACTATTTTTAGCTTCCGATGCTTCTGAAAAAGGAGTCGGTGTTGTCTTATTTCACAAAAACAAAGACATTGAGCAACCAATTGCATTCGCCTCTAGGAAATTAAGACTAGCGGAAAGCAAGTATTCGGTTATTGATCGTGAAGCTTTAGCAATTCTTTTTGGCGTAAAGAAATTTGATCAATATCTACGTGGAACTAAATTTACCTTAGTGACGGACCACAAACCACTTATACATATTTTGGGAACGCAACGTAATCTCCCAAAACTGGTCAACAACAGACTAGTCAGATGGGCTCTTGTGATCGGGAGCTACCAATACGGCATATGTTACCCGAAAAGGAGAAAACAATAATTTAGCAGACTGCCTTTCTAGATTGCCAAACCCAGAAACTCTACCTACCATAACTGAAACCAAAGTTAATAGGATCAATACTAAGCTTGATCACCGAATAGCAGCTCTTCAACTATCGGAAAAAGATTTAAGTGACAAAACAAAAAAGGATCATATTCTATCTGAAGTAAGGCAATGCTTAGAGACTGGCTGGCGAGAAATAGACTACAATCAAGACATGAAACATTATTACAGGAAACGATTCGAACTGTCTACAGAAAATAACATTTTAATGTGGCAAGGACGAATGATCATACCCGATGTACTTCAAAAACCATTCTTACATACCTCCACAGAGGTCATCCAGGAATTTCTGCTATGAAATCACTTGCACGGTTTTATGTCTGGTGGCCGTCACTTGACAATGATATTAATGCGTTTGTCTAAAGATGCTCAAGTTGTCAACAAAATCGGCCGAACAACTCAGAACTTCCTGTATTTTCTTGGTCGAATCCCGAAGAACTATGGGACAGAGTTCACATTGACTTTGCAGGTCCATTTGAAGGAACATATTGGCTAATACTCTGTGTCGCCTTATCGAAATGGATCGAGATCCACTGCATGAAACAAATAACTACAAAGAAGTTTTGTGACACTTTAGATAAGATATTTTGTACATTTGGTCTCCCACGAACAATTGTGTCTGACAATGGACCCCAGTTCACATCATTTGCATTTCACGAATACTGCAAAAGCCAAGGGATCGCTCACGTCAAATCATCCCCGTATCACCCACGTACAAACGGACTAGCTGAACACCTTGTTAGAACGTTTAAGTCGAGGATGACTGTTAATGCGAATGAGTACAATGGAAGTGATGTTAAAAAGCGTTTACTACTGGAATTTCTTTTCACTTATCGCAACACACCCCATACCACGACTGGTAAATCGCCAGCTCAGATGATGTTTGGCAGACAGATGAACTGCTTACTTAGTAACATCGGACCAGACAATAGAAGGACCCTACAACATAAACAAATTAAGGCAAACATAGAAACAGCTTCTGGAAATTATTATCCCGGAGAAAGCGTTTATGTAAAGACACATTTAGAAAAGGCATGGCAGCCGGCAACTATTACAGCACGAACACATAAATATTCGTATATTGTTCATACTCCAAGAGGAGGCGAAAAGCGAAGACGGACCGGTGACATAACTCCGAATACCTCTCCGGAAAACAATGAGATAATGAGCAGAACTATTTCATCCAATATATCCACACCGCCTATGCCTGCTTCATCCTCTACTACTTCACCGTTTACTCCTGAACCAACGTCCAGCGTTCCGGGACCACCACTTGTGTGGACGGCCCAGTTCGCAACGCGCCCCAAAAAACACCCATGGTCACAGCACCTTAGCCACGTCGCAGTCAGCGTAGAGTCCAACCACCGCGGCGGCTCATTGACGAAATGTGATTGGGGAGAAATGTTGTATACTCTTTCTTATCCTTGTCTATGAAAAAACGAAACAAAAGTTTGATGAGGTTATATTACAAGTTGTAAGTAGTTTATTAAAAAAAATATGTATATATGTACCTTAATTTTCAAGGGCTATTTAACTAATTTTATTCGTTTAGAATCAAAAAGCCTTTTGCGGCGGCAGTTGGAAAATAGTTTGTGCATCGAAATAAAATTCGTCCAGCTAGGATGAAGAAAAAAAAATATAATCTTGAAAAACGAAATGACACTTTATAAATGCAAACACATTTTGATAGTTTACAGAATGACGTTTTAATAATGACAAATATAAAGGTAAAGACATTGTACATAGACAAGGTTATGAAAGAGTTTACAACATTTCTCCCCAATCACATTTCGTCAATGAGCCGCCGCGGAGGTTGGACTCTACGCTGACTGCGACGTGGCTGTGGTGCTGCGACGATGGGTGTACTTTGGGGCGTTGCAAACTGGGCTGACCACACCAGTGGTGGTCCCGGAACGCTGGACGTCGGTTCAGGAGTAAACAGTGATGGTGAAGTTGTAGAAGATGAAGTAGGCATCGGCGGTGTGGATATATTTGAAGAAATAGTTCTGTTCATTATCTCATTGTTTGCCGGAGAGGTATTCGGAGTTAAGGCAGCGGTCCGTATTTCCGGATATTCAGGAGAGATTCTGGTTCTGATATGATCAGCATGTCTTCTCTTTTCTCCTCCTCTTGGAGTATGAACAATATACGAATATTTATTTGTTCGTGCTGTAATAGTTGCCGGCTGCCATGCCTTTTCTAAATGTGTCTTTACATAAACGCTTTCTCCGGGATAATAATTTCTTGAAGTTGTTTCTATGTTTGCATTAACTTGTTTATGTTGTAGGGTCCTTCTCTTGTCTGGTCGGATGTTACTAAGTAAGCAGTTCATCTGTCTACCAAACATCATCTGAGCTGGCGATTTACCAGTCGTTGTATGGGGTGTGTTGCGATAAGTGAAAAGAAATTCCATTAAACGCTTTGTAACATCACTTCCATTGCACTCATTCGCATTAACAGTCATCCTTGACTTAAACGTTCTAACAAGTCGTTCAGCTAGTCCATTTGTACGTGGGTGATACGGGGATGATTTGACGTGACCGATCCCTTGGCTTTTGCAGTATTCGTGAAATGCAAATGATGTGAACTGGGGTCCATTGTCAGACACAATTGTTCGTGGAAGGCCAAATGTACAAAATATCTCATCTAAGGTGTCACAAAGCTTCTTTGTAGTTACCTGTTTCATGCAGTGGATCTCGATCCATTTCGATAAGGCGTCACATAGTATTAGCCAATATGTTCCTTCAAATGGACCTGCAAAGTCAATGTGTACTCTGTCCCACACTTCTTCGGGAATCGACCAAGAAAATACAGGAAGTTCTGAATTGTTCGGCCGATTTTGTTGACATCTTGAGCATCTTTTGACAAACGCATTAATATCAGCGTCAAGTGATGGCCACCAGACATAAAACCGTGCAAGTGATTTCATAGCAGAAATTCCTGGATGACCTCTGTGGAGGTATGTAAGAATTGTTTTTCGAAGTACATCGGGTATGATCATTCGTCCTTGCCACATTAAAATGTTATTTTCTGTAGACAGTTCGAATCGTTTCCTGTAATAATGTTTCATGTCTTGATTGTAGTCTAATTCTCGCCAGCCAGTCTTTAAGCATTGCCTTACTTTAGAGAGAGTATGATCCTTTGTTGTTTTGTCACTTAAATCTTTTTCCGATAATTGAAGATCTGCTATTCGGTGACCAAATAGCTTTGTATTGATCCTATTAACTTTTGTTTCAGTTACGGTAGGTAGAGTTTCTGGATTTGGCAATCTAGAAAGGCAGTCTGCTAAAATATTGTTTTCTCCTTTTCGGTAACATATGTCGTATTGGTAGCTCCCGATCACAAGAGCCCATCTGACTAGTCTATTGTTGACTAGTTTTGGGAGATTACGTTGCGTTCCCAAAATATGTATAATTGGCTTGTGGTCAGTCACTAAGGTAAATTTTGTTCCACGTAGGTATTGATCAAATTTCTTTACGCCAAAAAGAATTGCTAAAGCTTCACGATCAATAACCGAATACTTGCTTTCCGCTAGTCTTAATTTCCTAGAGGCGAATGCAATTGGTTGCTCAATGTCTTTGTTTTTATGAAATAAGACAGCACCGACACCTTTTTCAGAAGCATCGCAAGCTAAAAATAGCGGACGTTGGTCGTTAAAAGCAATCAGAGGTTTAGAATTAGCAATGAATGTCTTCGTTGATTCAAAGATTTGGTTTTCGTGTTTAGTCCATTTCCATGTTTTTCTGCCACTAGTTAATTCATGTAGGTCTGCACATAATCCGTGTAGATGTGGTACAAAGCGTTCATAGAAATTTACTAATCCCAGGAAAGATCGCAATTCCTTTGAATTTGACGGTGGAGTAGCTTTCGTGATGGCATCTATTTTGTTTTGTGTTGGGCGTATACCATTTTTGTCTATAGTGTGACCAAGGTATTCAATTTCCTTTTGTAGAAAACTACATTTCTTAAGGTTCACCTTTAATCCGGCATTGTAGTTTATCGAATACGATTGACAGTGTTTGTAGATGTTCTTTTAGATTTAGTCCCGTTATAGCGATATCATCAAAATACACTGCGACGTTTGGGATGTTTCCAAGTAATTGATCAAGAAAGTGTTGAAAGATCGATGGTGCTGTAGCGATTCCAAATGGCATTCTATTGTACTGGAAGTAGCCTTAGTGTGTAGATAATGTTAAATATTTTTTTGATTCGGGAGCGATTTCAAACTGTAGGTACGCATCTTTAAGGTCTATTTTCGAAAATATGATTCCATTTGATAATGTTTGACGAAGTTGGTCAAAAATAGGTATTGGATGTAAATGTTTTATAAGGACTGGGTTCAATGTCGTTCTGTAGTCACCACAGATTCTGATTGTTCCGTTCGGTTTCAATACATTTACCGTTGGTGTAGCCCACTCAATTGGTGTAGTGTTTGGATCTACTTTTTCAATGATGCCTTCATCAACAAGTCGATCGAGTTCTCTTTCAACATTTTTCTTTAAACTGAATTTGATTGGTCTTGCTGGTAGATGTACAGGTTCAGATTCAGGTTTAATGTGTATGTTGACCTGATAGTTCATTACTTTTCCAAGTTTTCCGTCAAATAGTTGTTTACATTAGTTGGTGGCGTATCATGTTCGGCTTGTTCTCGTGATTGTGCAATAGCAAATATTTTATTGAACGTTACTTCGCTTATTATACCTTCATCAATTTCTTGTAGTTCAGGCCATTTTTGTTTCAGGTCCGTCTCAAGTTCGGGGTGGTTCAGCCCTGTCGCAAAGCGGTCCCGGAGTTGGCGTTCCAATAGTTCTTCCTTGTATCCACAATCCCGACTGAGGGCTTTTAGGCGGTTGGCGTAGTGTTCCATAGTTTCATTTGTTTCTCTGACACAAGACCAAAATTCTGACAACGCTCTGTATCTCGTTTTCTTAACACTCAACAAATTTAAAAGCTTTGTAGAAATATCAGTGTAATTGCTTGAGTCAAAGTTCGGAGTTAATGCAATTTTCACCTCGTGAAAAATTTCGGGTGTCAATGTATTCAAGAGAAGATCTCTTTTATGTTTATTATTTTACATTTCGATTCAAAAAATTCAATGAAATCGTCAATCCTGTGTGTATCTGGGTCGTAATGAAGGTTAAAATTTTTGATAATAGTTATTTTGTCGCAATTTTCATGAAAATCGTTCGTCACGTTTTTCCTTGTAGATTGGGCGTCGTTCCCATTTTGAATTTGTATCAACAATTTTAATTAGTCCGTTATTTGCACTTGATGTGCTTGTAATTGTTCTTGCTGCGCCTGTTGTGCGCGAAAAAACAACGCAAATTGTTCATCGTTCATTTTATTTTTTATCTCGTCGCCAATTTTATAAATGCAAACACATTTTGATAGTTTACAGAATGACGTTTTAATAATGACAAATATAAAGGTAAAGACATTGTACATAGACAAGGTTATGAAAGAGTTTACAACAGTTAGTACCACGTATTATTGATTACGATAATGTCCTGTCCAATCTTGTTCGGCAAAATAGAACGATACTGTTATTGTCACCATGTTTCTGCTTTTAGGTTTTAAAATTGGCGCTCAAATTCTCAAAACGTTCACAACGACCCACCTCTTGAGATGGGGCGTCGTGAGCTTGGCGTGAGCATAGTAATGACGTCTTCAATGACGTTTTCGCCACGACCACAACGATCGTGGTCGCCATGTGGAACGCCTGAATGAGCATTTTAGGCGTTGTGAACGCTAAGTGGAACGCACCCTTTGAAGGCGGTTTGGTTGGACTGCCGAATCGGGGTTGAATTTTTTTTGCAAGATTACAATGTAAGAATTCCGGGAAAAATAATAATATGTTCAAGTTTTTTTACTTTCCCGATTTGCTTCAAGTGGATTAATACAGTTTTATCACTTAACCCGAAGCCAGCAGCTATCTCCCAGAAGTAATTAGTGATGGATCCGCTTCCACAGTAACCTTTAATTCTTCAGTTTCCACTTTGGTCCCCGGCCGGTTCAAATTCAAATTCTTTATTTATGTTTATTAATTATTGTGCGATATTAATTTATGTGCGATAAATAGCTACATTAGTGCTAGACTGTGTCGCAGCTATTAACGCCCCACTTCGGTGATGTGGCGTGACGTCCCGTATAGAGTATGATGTGCGCGTGCATGTGTATGTGTTTGTGTGTGTGAGTGTGAGAGAGAGTGAGTGTGTGTGTGTGTGTTTGTGTGCAGATAAAGTGAAAAATTATGCATAGTAAAAGCAATTAAGGTTTCAGAAGGTTTTCAATATCATCATATTATGATAGTGTTTGTAGCCAGTTCTTAACCCGTTTCTTACAGTCCCTAAGAGTCCGTGGGTATATGTCAAGAATTTTATTTATTTTATTGTATAACTGTGTATAACATGGAAGTTAGGTAATAATATTGAAGTCTAGCAGCTTCAATTCTAGCTGGTTCCGTATTGCACACATTATCAGCTCTGCGTTTCATATTTTTATGATGCGGAATTGCGGATTATAATTCAGACTGGTATGTTTCCGTATACTGTATTCAATCAAGATGAATGATCCTCTTACAGTTTGTAAGTTGCAAAGAGCGTAAAGTTCGTTCGTAGGAAAATAAACTGGTTTGTGTAATATAACTTTTACAACTGCTCGATGGGCTCTTTCCAATCGCAGAAAATAAGATTTCCCTGCACTACCCCATGCAGTAAATGCAGTAGGTTAAGATTGAATGGGCCAAGGCAAAGTAAACCGTTTTAACGTTGTAAGATCGGCTGATGCTCTTAATTTTTTGAATACATAAATGAATTTTCTAATCCTTGGTTTAGAAATTTCCAGAGCCATAACGTCGAAACCAGACGTTCCGTGCTTTCTTTTGCGACAACAGCGTCGTACACATAATTAATCCTTCGAGCTGTTTCACTGGCACATGAGTAGAGAACCACCAGAGGGAAACCTTCCAAAAAGTGAGTTTTTGCTCACTCTTTAGTTTTACCTTTTTAGTACTTTAGTTACCTACTCTTAAAGGGTTCGCACAGGAGGATTAAAATAAATACACAAAAGTTTGTTTACATCTATTTGTCATTTAATAATTTGAGACATACTTTTAGTCATAAACTTATCAGTATCACATCATTTCAAAAAGTCTTCTTTGGTCTTTGGGATAAATTTTTTCGATTGCTGTTCGGCACACAGTACCTGCAATAAACCATATTTGCACTCTATCTAATTTATTAAAATTTAAACAAACATGCACGACGCGATACACAGCGAGCGGTGAGGTAGCCCTTTGTTAAAGCACTGGCCGAACCAGTATAAACCGGTTTCGTTCCGTACGTGACGAGCCGCCAGTGCTCCCGCACACACGCGCATTATACTTGTAGTGGTGTACTTGCCATGGCGCTGTTCTTTGAATATTTGTAGAGTCCATTTCACGAAAGAAGTCCCGCGGAACTAAATTTGACAGATCGGGAGATCGGCCATATTGTCGTTTGTCGATGATACAAAGGTGTATTTGTTGTGGTAGATATTTTGTGAGATTTTTAATGGATTAGTGCGTTTTAAGGTTTGTTTACGATGCCAAAAGTTTTAAAAAGTGCAGGGCGAGAAATGATATTGAAGGTGAAGGAGTTTTGTGAAGCGGAGCAAAAGAATAACAGTGTTTTGATCATGTTTTAATATAAAGTTTAAACGAGTCATGGTACCGAAGGCCTTCGTCGCCGGGCAGCATCCTCCGTTTGTGGTACAAACTGTACCGCGGCCTTATGACGTACGTAGCACCTGCACAGCGGCGGATAGTAGGTGTAGAAATACTACAAAAATGTAGGTCCCACCGGTTGAGGGGAAAAAGCGTCGAAACAATCGTTGCACTCTGGGCCTTCGGACAGCTCTACGACTGCACCTGAAGACACACAAGGTGGGTGACACAGCTACCCGCATTGGCGACTATTGTTACTTTTACCGACCACCCTTATAATTCCTACTTTAATTGATATCCACTGAATACCCATATCCTGTCATATTTTTACCCACGAATCCACTCATATTTATATGTGGTATTACTTCTTAATTCTGCCAAAAATCTTCCTTACTTACCGCTCTTTAGCGCTAACCCTGCCTAATGTAGGACGTGCATGGCATGAGGCATGCGCGCGCGCAGTCAGTCAGTGCGGCCGCGCGCGCTCCGGCTGCGCACGCGTCGTGGGTGCTCGCCATATATTTACGTGCGATATATCGCCTGGCGATCACCTGTTAGCGATTGACAGACGACGCGTCGGTGACCAATGTGCAATTTTCATCAGCCCTCCTTCGACGCCGGGTGGACCAGTGCTCGTCGATACGTTTACAAAATATGTAAAGTGAAATGTGCGACAAAAAACTTGACCATATTACTATATTACCGCTCAAGATTTCCACATATGAAATTCAATAGGTGAGTCGGTGTTGATGTCTTAAACCAAACGAATATTTGTGTTTGTGACAAGGTGGTCTAGGTCTATTCCTTTTAAATATAAGAATGTACTTTCGCTGTGCTCTGTCGCGAATGCGCGATAATATCGGCGAAGATGTCATTAAAATACTGGCTCTTTCCGAACTTGTATTGGCGGTATAGGAATTCGGAAAAAGAAATATAATTGAAATTAGCCAACACAGACCACTCTAAAAAACCCGTGAGAGTGATGTGAGAGTGATGCGTATCCCTTGCGGCGCGGTGAGCGCGGAGCCCGACGCAGTCGGCCGACTTGCAGGCCGCAGCTCGTAACCAGATACCCATGCCACTCTAACGAACGTCGTCATGCCACCGAAAGTTTGATTATTATTATTCTCGTGTTCAAATTCGTTGCTACTCCAAAGGAAAAGCCTACTCCTATTAAATATATATATACTTAGTTAAGTTCCATTTAATGTGTGATCTACCCAAAAACTATTTAACAATAAATGTAAATCGACTTCAATATAAATACCTATTGAAGTCGGTGTCTACCTACATCCTAAATAACGTCAGTGCCAATTTAAGTTCCTTTTCGCTTTTTTTCGAAGTCGACCCGACAGAAAACGACGACTCGCCACATTAGTTTGCACAATCTTATTTGTTTAGCTCTTGGACCGCGAAGTAAATGCAGTTTCGTGGACCAAAGTGGGTTCTGCAACCTCCACTTGTCGTCAACAAATGAGGCGTCGACACTATTATTTGTTGTGCTGTGGTTTACCACAGACGACGGTTCGCACCTTCTTGAGTATACGTGTTACGTTTAACAGAACTTCACAATGTTAGAGGCAAACGGATTTACTTCTTAGCACGCACTCTCGCATAATAGAATTAGTTATCAGCTCGCGAACGCGATCAGCCTGGGAAGTGTCTACGCGACAGCTGGCCAAGGCTTAGGCTAGCAGAGGACTCGGGACCGCGAGTGAGGAGCGTGGGAACGGGCAGCGAGGGACTGGCCGCGGCGGAGTCAGGTCACGACTGTACCGCACGGCGCGTGCGCAGGACCGCCCCATTAATGGCGCCTGCCGGACCCTACCACTCGCGAGATCTTAACACTGCATCTTGTAGCGGTGGGCGCAAGAACACAAGTCTTAGATGCATTTGGCCACTGAAAGGAGTACAATTTCTTAAATATATTTTGTATTTAGGCCTAGCAATTCCCAAAGCAACCATTATGCTTAGCTGACTAGGCATGTGAGAACTTTTTTATCTGTGTTTATTACAATGCTAATAATACACAATGGCATAGGAGAGAAACGAGACGACTTTCAGCTGTCACTTTCATTGTGTTTTCAAGAATGAAGGTGACACGCATACCGATGCGGATGGAGTGGCCACTAGAGGTTGACCTCGGATACACTTCTGGGTGACCCAAGAGGTCCGTCCACAAAACGGAGGCTAAGGCTAGCAGAAAGGTTCACGCTAGTGCGGTTCTTACTCTCACACGACTAGGATTTCACGGCTTTTATTGTTAAGAAGTAGTTGATTGCAACTATTACTCAAGTATTAATAAAAATCATGCTACAATCTGGGAGGGATGATCGTCATGTATTCCTGTATAAGTATCTCTGGTATTCATACAGTTTGTTGGTATACATTTGTTAGTTATATAGTGTGCCATCTGTGACTACTTGAAGGGATCTTCTGTTGTCCGGAGGCAAGATGGAAGAAAATGCAGTAAACGGGTACAACACTAGGTGTGCCGCACGCGGCCACAGCATCTATTGGCGGTTGGCCTGTTCTCGGCGCCGCAAAAAATATAGAGCAGTGAGCGGAACGCTCGATGTGACACACGGAAACACGCTGATGCTTTCCCGGAAACTCTCTCCTCATCGACCGAACGGAAAGCCACTCATATCCTAACACAATTTAAGAATTCGTGCTATGCAGCGAGCTATGCTCGGAGTTTCTCTGAAACAAAGGATCCGCAACGAAACTAACCCACAGATGACCAAAGTCATGGTCATGTGTCAAGCTGAAGACAGGAGCGCTATTGCGCTCTGTAGGCTTTGGGCTGTGAATGATTAACAATATCATTCTTAGACATTTGCTCAAAGATTACCTATACCAATCTAATAAAAATAATATCAAATTTGAAAAAAACCATTAACCACGTTTCACCATTTCAAATAATACAGTGTCCGCCCATTCATTATATTATGACGTATGTTTATTAATATTTGTATGTACATGATAAAAGACGTACATAGCCGCACGGGGCAATTCAATCAGAAAACATTCGCCGCTGAAGTCACGTCGCACTCGTAATATTACAGTTTTTGCCAGCACCGCTGCACCGTTCCGAGAAGCACGGGCGACACAGATAAACTCGACACAATTTACGGGGGTACCTTTTGTGGTATGGAACTTAAACGGAGTGGAATTTATTCAGTAGGTAGAAGCACTGACAGCTGACACAAAGACTCCAGGGCTCCTCACAATAGAAGAGCTTTCTGCTACACTTTCTGATATCACCAGCTAATGTACCAAGTCTAAAATAAACAATCACAACAAAGGAATGAACAATAACAACAAAGTTCTTTCCAATTATGGGGAACATGATACGCGAGGAACGTAGTCAATTGGAAGACCTAAAATGTAAAAATAATAAGAATTTGGTAATAAGCCTTGAGCTAGCTCTAACTTCTAACCCACTCGTCGCTTTGGGATTATTGGAAAAATGTTAGCGCAAGTTGGCAATGTGCTGTCATCCATTTGTAGTCATGCCATGGCCCGGTTGGCCGTGCGCGTGTGTTGGTGCGTCGGAGTGCTGCGTTTTTGCGTCGCAATTTCGGGAACCCGCTCTGGCTGGCGGAGCGACGATCTACTTGATAATGAAATGTTATATTATCACGACTTGCTTTCCCTTTTATCACGACATGCGTCGGGTGAGTGCCCACAAGAACGGTGCTATCTAGCTGCTTTCTATCGACGTGCTCGTCCGACGCAAAGCAGTTGCTAGCAACAATTAGCATGTATGCCGACAACTACCTTAATAGAGTCAGACGAATTATATTTATATATTTGTATAGTTTGTATTTGTATAGTTTCTTTGCGTGCGTTTATATCCGAGCTGCTCACGTGATCGACGTGTTATTTAGAGGCGTCTAATGAGTCCATGGGCGTTGAAGGAGGCGTCGCGCGGCGCAACCACGATGTGTCAGCCGAAGAGTACTCAAATGCCGCTGGCTCCTCTCCGTACAAACAGGGTGACGCGTCGCCGCGTCCGCCGAATCATGGCGCGTAATCACCTCCGCTCCCCACGTAGGTCACCGCGAGTACACAGAGCAACTCAACCAGTATCGCTTGTTGTCATTCACGCTCATTACGTACCCGTGCTCCGGGCCAATTTGAAGAATTGAAAGAAGAAGAAGAATTGAAGAATCGGCGCGTAATGACTTGATTCTGTTATTGTCGCTTCGAAAATTCAATACATGTTAATATTTTAGAAATAATGTTTAAATTACAGTTCCATTCAATATAAAACATGCTTTGTCTTAAATGACTGTGATGATAAGAAAAAGACCGAAAAGTTAAAAGAATCCAAAAAATGTTCGGAACACATTATCCCAAGTACAGAGAATTATAGTTCAGGTTAGCGAGCTAACACCAGAAATATTAGAGAGTACGTAATTGGCCAGATATAAGAGCGACTCATGCGCTCCGGGTGGGTTTACATGGCGATTGGCGGCCAAACTTCAGTGAATATCTGTCTCTTGTACGGTGCGGACGAGTTATAGTGCTCTCCCTTCAAATGTTTTTGTTTTCTGTATTGTGTCCCGTTTTATTTGCAAGTCTGCTTGTTTACTGGACTATCATCTACTTACTCTGCGACTCGGATTTTGTATTGGACTGTTTTGTGTTTAATGTTTTTTGCTGAACTATAATGGCAAATTCACCAGTTCAGAAAAGGCGGCGGTAAATAAAATGCAACTTGTATAAAACTTAACTTTAAATTGTTAAGTATCAATGAATAATATAATGAATTACTTTGTATTGGTTCTTTTTTGCTACAATATTAAAACCACACCAAAAATCATGAAGGATTTAAGGAATATTAAAATAAATATTCCGAGCGGTGAGGTGCAATTAGTGGGGCGCATTTTCATTTGCATACAAAAGTACGACAGAGAGGCCGCTATATTACGTCCACGTTACATCGGTGGGGCAGCAGACATTTTCACAGAGTTAAGGTACATACTCACAGGAAAATTGTTAATTAGTCGAGAGATTAATTTGAGCTACTGCGACTTGTACAATATAGGCACACTGTGGCAGCCGGACACGAGGCGCCTCGCCACGCCATCGCCAGTGCCAATTAAGCAGTGCTCGGCGGTCGCTGCAGATGAGAATGATTACTTTATTCACGTTCATTTGTCTCGCTTTATCTGCGCATGCGACGCACCGCTCATTAAGGCTTTCAACGCGAGCGTCGCAATTAAAAAACGATTTTCTTGTCAATGTATTTATTATTAGGGTTAATGCCATAGTTAAGTATACCTACAAGTATTGTTCCAAGACTTATTATTTACTTCATGCCATTAAAATGGTCAGAGAATATTGTATAGCTTTTAATTTTGTTCGTCCTGTTACATAGTTTCACCCCATTCGGAGCATTTATATTCTATACTAAAGGCAATTCTCAATTAGGTTTATGTTCGGATCGAGTCGGGACGAGCCTCCGAGCCACACGGGGTTTCCTGTCAAGTTTTCCTACTTTTTCCACCTTGTGTCCCTTAGTCCGCTCGTTCGACACGCTCAGGATGGAATGGGTACCCCAAGTATTACAAAGCCATCACCATACAAACAATGCTAATATGCTAGTTACAATGTGCCTTAAGGTAACTAATGTTAAGTGTCGTTGCGCGCAGGGTGCCGGGTGCGGCATGCTGCTGCCGGACCAGACGTACGAGGGCACACGATGCTGGGCCCAGCGCCCGGGCCGCGCGCCGGGCCACACGCACGGCCCCGGCCCCACCACGGCCCTGCATCTGCACGCGCTGCTACGCGCTCATCGCCTACCGCCCGACTTCTTCTGCGCCA
This sequence comes from Clostera curtula, assembly GCA_905475355.2. Taxonomy (NCBI): domain Eukaryota; kingdom Metazoa; phylum Arthropoda; class Insecta; order Lepidoptera; family Notodontidae; genus Clostera; species Clostera curtula. The sequence continues at coordinate 136,161 of FR997805.1, forward strand.
ACAGAAGCCGGCGTGGGCGCAGGTAACTTACGTATACAATAGACTAAAGTTAAAACGGCATAACATAAGCGTATTTTGCAGCCTAAAGGAGCAGGGCCCAAGACTTGCGCATTCAAATTTCAATTCATTTTGGAGTCAGAATCGACAGGCATCGTGCCTTTCATTGTCGATTTGACATTAGTTGGGGAAGCAATTGCATTGGGTTCATTATGTAGTACGTACCATCCCTATGAGGATTTTGTATCTTCTAGTCCAAAGGATCTTTAATGTTTTTGAAGCACATTTGTATTACGAGGCACGTTTTTTGACAGTGAACTCTTTCAACATGAGCTCTATGCATTAAATATCCTAATCTACTATTCCTCAAATTACATGGAGGGTAATTAGCCTCCTGTGCCGCGCTGGCCAGACGGGTTGGCACAGGGTTTCGTATCAAGTTTTCCTTCTCTTGTGGCAAGGTTAGCGGCCTTGTCATTTCCTTTTGTCGGCTCATATCTTGTACTCTGAATCCGTCACCACGGACGAAATATCTTAACGAGTAGCTCAAAATAAATACGCCCGTATTTATAAAATTTTTAATGACGGAATTTAAGAAAGCGCCACCGGAATTAATTTAATAAAAATGTTAATTAATTTGAATAATCTTCTGTAGTAAAGTGGTAAACACATTTCAATAATTATGCGTCGTCAGTGATGTGGGAAAAATTGAATCTGATGTGATTAAGGAGGTGTGCAGACGTATTTTTTGTTTTAAAACCTATATTAATAATAAAATAATTTATTCAAGAACTGGCTGACCCGGGAAACTTCGTACCGCCTCAAAACCAATAAATAAAAAACCTGAATGATTTTTTTTTATATTTTTTCACCTTTTAAACCTTCCTTGGACTCTTAGATTTAAGAAGAAGATAGATAATGTGATAATGAAAACACATCACATGTGTATCACATAACTAAACTACAGCCGTTAAAAGCGTATTATTATAAAACTATGGTTCTCTAAAAAAAACAGTTTTTCGACTATTAATAATTGTCGATAGTACCTATACAAAAATAACACCTAGCTGCAAGAGAAGGAAAGCTTGATACGGAACCCTGTGCCAATCTGTCTGGCCAGCGTGGCACGGTCGGCTCATTCCCTCCCTGTGATGGAGGAAGCCCGCCTCAGCAGTGGGCCATTTATGTGCTGCGTAGTAGTAGTAAGGGGGTTAATGCAATAGTTATTAAGAGTTGTGACCGGTGGCAGGGCCTCCGGGGAGCAGGCGGACGGCAGCCGGCGTCGTGCGCGTCGAGCCCCCGTCCCCAGAGCCCCAAGTGGCCCCACTGCCCCTGAGCCCACTACCGAACCAGTCGTCCGCCAGCCAGGTACCCTTTTCTTATTATTTTGATTTTTTCTGAGTTGGCACCCGAAGTGTCATCATTGCAGCGCATAAACGACCCAATCGGATGGACGGAAAATTGCCTACTACCAATTGGTCCGCCGAATAGGCGCAGGATTTTATGCTTAATTGGTTTCTTTGGACACAAGGAAATAGGCAAGAGAAGGAAAACTTGATACGAACCCTGTATGAGCCCTCCATGTAAGTGGAGTAGGCCCGAGACAATGTATTGTCGCATCCGTCATGGGAGCACTTCAGATGGCTAGAGGTTAAGTGAGTTTGATGAACATTCGCAACACAAGTTGATACAGCAAATGTTATGCCAAAGAACCTGTCTTCATTTCGGATTTATATAATGAAATATGGCAGATATGCAAATTCGAATAATTAGAGAAACTCCTTGATTAGAATATTTATAGGTTCCGTATCCGTTACTACGGGTGGACTAAAAGTACTTTGGCAGAACAATAGCAGAAAGAGGATACGAATGAAATATAAATGGCGGCGGCGTGGCCATTTGTTTACTGGACTGCGGTAGTGCTGTAAACGAGTCGCGATATCGCTGCGCAAGCGCGGCTTAATTGGCGTTATCGCACCGCGACACTGTCCGACTCCGACATTGTAACTGAAGCTGCGCGGGCGCATGGCGGCTGACAGCGGCCGCACTCGGCCGGCTCATTGTTAGCACAGAGTAAAACGCATTGTTAGTGCGGTATACCCCTGTTCCGAGGCTGCTTAAATCATCAGAATACTACTACCCATAGGTCGGCGCTCATGTACCGGGCGCAACACAAACCGTACGAGGAGAGGGCTCAGAGCCACCGGGGCAGTTCTGTGCTGTGTGTAAAGTATATTTTTAATTGTGACATTTAAAATGTTGATTTTAATGGAGACCTTTTAGATAGAGAATACAGAAATGCTTTGTTGGAGGTAGACGACCCGGCTCCAAGAGAAGGAAAACGTGATACAATACAAATCTTGTGCCAGCCCGTCTGGCCACTGTGGCGTAGTAGTGGCTCCTTAGTGGGCTGAAAAAAAGTTTTTACACTCGGTATACAGGTTGTGACGAAAACGCTATAGCGATCCGATTCGTTTTTGTTAGCCTATAAGCTTAGTTATCCGAATTTATATGTGCCTTGTTACCTCGCTTCTCGAGTTTTGGCCAATATTTCTAGAAAAAAAGTAGCTTGGTTTTTCTGTAATTTTGGATATAGCATGCAGTACTATATAACCTCTCGCCATGCCTTTAAGGTGACTATTACTTTGTATATTACATCTGATGCTGTTACTTCAATCGACTGTTAAAACATTTTGCTTTGCCCCATGGAAGAAGAGCATTCTTGATTGATTTCTCTCCGAAGAAAGAACTCTCAGAACTCTTGTGTTTCGCTATGTAAGTCAATATTTTTCTTGCCATGATTTTTTCGTAATGTCATCGTCGTCGTTTCAGCCCTTAAATGACCCACTACTGAGTCGGGCCTCCTCCAACTTCATGGAGGGAAATTAGCTTATTGTGTAATTGTAGAAAGTTCCAAAAAGCCCCGTAGAATAGCCCAGGTACTTATAGCTCTTGCTAAAGAAAATACCCGGTACAGGACGAAGCAACTTTAATATGTCGATTTGTTACTTACAATAACCTGTGTAAATTTCTATATCGAGTACAGATTCAGCTTAGCGACATCTATCCGCTTTACATAGAACTAAAATATGACTGAACAGTAATAAATTATAACAAAAACCCGCATATTATGCTGAATGTAGTAGTAGTATTTTTCTTTTCAGTTCATGTGTTGTTTTTTCTTTCATGCCTTGCAACGTCATCGAGTCTAAATTCATTGTCAAAATGTCCAGACGAGTGGGTTCTATACCTCGTGCACGTATAATATGCGCACTTATATTAGTATTGCATGGAATGTGTACAGGCGGGTATTGTGTGCAGACTAGTGCCACCCTCAATGAAAAAGGTTGCACACAGTTGGCTGGTGACGGCCGAGAAGCGGAATATGGATGAGGCTGTCGCTCGGGCCTAGGCGCCATAATCTGGTGTCCAATCACTTGTATGTAACTCACTGTTGACTGGGGCTAAGGTCGATGCAGACTGATAAACTGAGACGAATCCTTAGCGAACTAAACAACGGCCAGTAAGTACGCAACGAATGTACAAATGAAATAGAGGCGATTGACATCCATTATTCTCGCTTTTTATACTACTAAAAGAAACAGTTAATATTAGTTAACTTAAGATAACCTTGAGAAAAGCGACAGATAGTGACAGTTTACTTACGATGTACGAATTGTGAGCGCTGTGTGACGCACGCATATCTCACGTTCATCGTGCAAGAGCGATGATGCCACAAGCAGACAGACCGGGCAAACTGAGATATGGCCAACTTATAACACCACTCTTTTCGTCGGGGCTAAAATAGCACCGTTGCCACAAAATAAACGTAACAATTGTGAAGCACAGCAACATTTATGATGACGTCGGCAGTGATCACTTATAGCTATATTCTGAAGATACAAATGCATAAGGTAATATGTAGCTCGCGTGCCGCACGCTCGTTGGCCGCATGGACGGCGGTGAAATTCAATCACTCAACAGTTATTGAACGTTCAACGTTAGCCGCACGCGCCAGTTCCGAGCTTTCGCACCTCGTTTAGGTGCCGACGCGGACGGTGTGTTGTCTTCTGCGCGCCATGGCGTCCTTGTGCGTGGACGCAGTTCGCGGGCCGGGTGAGTGCGCTCTTTCGATAATGTAAGCTCATGTCAACGTTATAGACGCGATTATTGACAACCAATTTGAAGGCGGTCAAATGTATCACTTTAAATCACAATATTGAGACGAATTTGATTACGAATACTTTTGTATAGTCTATTGTGAAGCTACAGAAAAGCGCCGGGAAGAAACTTGGCGTAAAATATTATTGCGACCAGCTACAACAGAACGTCTCGGCAGGACAGCCACTGTAGAGCAAACGTCGCAACATACCCTATAAAAGATAGCCTATTACATATTACGGATGTTGATTAGAATAGAATTACCCCTATTCTGAGAAAACTGCACACAACACAGAACATAAGGTAATACAAATATTAAGATACAATTCTTACAGCTTCTAAGTATTTTTATACAAATTGATACACTATGGTCTGAGCTCAGCATATGTTGTAGATACATCCACCACGCTGGTTTTCAGCTCAGCCATGTGTAGCGCATTGACAACCATCATTTACAGCACTATAGGTGTTGTCGTGATCTTTCAATTTTGATAAAAAAAAATTAACGGAACCACTAAACCATTCGGTATAAAAAGCAATGGTATACGAAATCTAAATTAACGACGGTGACAATTAATTACCTACACACAGAATTGAGGGAACCACCTCCTTTTCTAAGTCGGTCAAACATAAATTAAATCTTAAAACTCTGATTTTCAATATTCTGCGCGCGCTCAAAAGACTTCAACGCACCCAACACTGTGACGCATGTCATAGAGGACTACGAAGAGCCTTTCATCAATCGGTTGGCTCATGCTGATGTATTTCAGAATTAGACGTAGTTTATGATATCAGTGTGGTGCCATTCAAGGGAACTAGAAGGGCAAACTGAACCACAACAAAAGGAAAACGGAAGTGCTATAGGGCTGAGGTAAACATGATAAACGTTTTGTATAAAAAAAGACGAAGCAGCGCCCATCAGTGTGAAGAAATCCATGAATAGTGTTACATGCCCATAATCTCTAAGGGCCTCTTAAGAGGCAGGCGACGACACATGTCCCGCCATGTCGCACGTGTGTAGCCATGTCGACGCTCCAAGAGCCGTTTTATTTGCACGAGTTGTATTCCTCTATGGACTTCCATCATACATTATACATGATACGGTCCATAAACAAAGTACATTTTTTGTCAAAGGATTTATTGATCAATCCGCAGAATATACACGGTCTGGTACATAATTATGATAGTTAGTTCTGTTACTGTTCTTAGAAATCAGCGGTTAGCTTTTCGGAGTTATATGAAATAGCTAAAAATTTTAAACTTAGAAAGCATGAAATTAAAGTAGGCTGGCCTTTTGATTTAAGCTGACTTAATGAGTGCGGGTGCAATCAAGCCTGCTGGTACGGCGGCGGTAGGATCAAAGGGCTTTGTACGTTGTCGCAGGTGGGTGTCACGTGGCATACGTCAAACTGAGAGCACATTTGTGCACTATCACTGAACGCACCTTGTGGCTCACACTGCCGGCCACGTTCAGCCCACCTCACTGCATTATGTTTGGTTTTTACTAAATCAGTATAAATGATTCATAGTCACCAAGAATATGAATTCAACACCACATTATCATACATATTTGGTTGGTCTATCTGGATGCATCCCAGATGTTTGCGTGCGACGCTGTGACGAGCTGTTAGTTTTGGCGTGTGAAGTGGGAGTGATTATTCCAGTGCCGAATCTTTTGTGTTTTATGTAATTAGTTTTCACTTGGCAGGCTTTCGATTATGATAATAATTAATCTCGTTACTAGCGAGCGAGCTAAACAGAAAGGCCGATATTTCGATCCGTGTTCGGTTTATTACAACATCGGTTGGCTAGGGACAACTACTCGTAGACCAAGTTCAGTACTTTTTATTTTTTTGTATATGTACTGGTACTGCTAGATGGAGCGACGATCTGCGAAAGGTTGCGGGCAGCAACTGGAAGCGTCAAGCTGAAGACAGGGCGCTATGGCGCTCTTTAGGGGAGGCCTATGTCCAGCAGTGGACTAATGTGGGCTGATGATGATGATGAATGTACTGGGAGTCTATAAGGAGACAACTAAAGACACACGTAGCATAATTTCTCACCCAAACACACAAAACACAATGAAACATGATATGTTTTATGCTGATGGTTCCGATTTTTGCATGAGCTATGTATCATTCTTGCCCCAGTCATAAATTAGACGGGTTTCAATCGAATTGAAACATTCATCGGTTAGGATTAATAATACTATCTGCGATGTGGGTACTTGTGGTACGGATGTGGCCGGCATCGGCAGGACTTGTGTCCACTGCAGAATCATGAGTGCAAAGTTCCGACGAATGTGCAAATTGAATGAAACAATACTCAGATTCGCAACAAAATAAAATTCGCGATGCAAATGTACTCTGGATAAGTCCTCCATGGGCATGCAGCGGCATACACTGGAATCGGATCAATGATCTTCTATCTGCTCAACGTTTTGGTACTAGACGCGCATCAATACGAGCGACAGAGATGGCACGTGGCGCCCCCTGCTGGCGTGCGCGCGATTCACGTGCGCCCAGCGAAGGCTTTGCCACTTGCAGCTTCCGCAAACTCTATTACTTAGTAAAAGCTCGTAGCTGCCACCACAGAGGGCACCTCTGTACTCGTTAAACTGCTAAGCGCGCTTCGTAGTCTGTCGGATTGTGGTGTCATTTGTTGCAGATGTTATTATGGTTACCTTGTGATACTGTATCGTGGCTCATGACACTAATGTAATTTAAAACATATTACGCTACAATTTGAAATTACGTTCTCAATACTACCAAAATCAAAACTAATTTAATCAACTTGGCTCAATAGAGCACTTTTGACAAGTCAAACAACAAAATAAAATTTAAAATTTACTTATTACTTTACTTAAAATTTATTTATTTACCATCTACCACCGGTTCGGAATGCATGCTCAGTCGGAAGGCGGACCCTGGCAATGGCCGGGATAACGCCAGGTAGAAGAAGAAGAAGACCGGTTTGGAATGCAGCTTTAAAAAGAAGAGCCGCCAAGAAACTCTGTAGTTTCTTGCCGGCTCTTCTTTCGTTGCTCATTTTAGATCGCCATTTTTAGGTACAGGACTGAATATAAGACAGAATTGTGAGAGCAAATTGGCGCAATAGTCGCAAAGGACCAAACATCAGCCAGATCTCGGCAACAATAGTAACCTTCCAATACCCGAGCCAACCGACGCCCAGCAATGACACCCGTTCACAAGCATGACGCATGTGGCAGCCATCGCCCTCCTCAACCATATTGCAGGGAAGATAGCGACCCGCCACAAGATAGCACGATACCATAGCTCGTTGAGTTTTAATTACTTACTGCTATAAACTATAAATTGTTTTAAGTTTCATTTCATGATTTTCTTTGGCCTACACCATGTCAACGAAATAGGCTGGTTTGTTTAGTCGCCTTACGCACGCGACATCTATTTGCAAAAAAGGAACTAACCCAATTTTTCTCTTTTGTTTGCGCGTGCGTTCTGCTCAGCGCTATGCATTAGACTTCAACGCGCGCTCCTCGTCGCACTCTGACCGCAAATTTAATCCTCGCGGTTTTTACGTCATGTCTATATCGTATGGATGTTGTATGTTACAGTACAAATATTAAAATCGCCTACTTATGTATATCCTTAAGATGCTTTGTTGGTTCCATGCGTTGCCTTTGGATTACGCATCTCCACTTTATTAATTCATTTAGACTCAATTCTGAACAATTTCCCCTTCACTTCTTTGGTGGTTTTGTAAACACTCCTTTATCTGTTCTGTAACGGTGCGACTGTTGATGGCTGTAAGTGGAAATCAATTATCCAATTAATGTTAAATTACTCTCTTGACATTTACCTGTTTGCCCAATAGGATTTAGAATAAGTACATTAAGTGATGTAACTATCTATCGGCCGAAACTAAATGTGATTACATTATGCAGAGAGCGTAAGGAATGTACTATGCTGTATAATGTTACATCTATCACATCTCAGAATTGAGTCATTGGGTTCCAGTCGTAGTCATGCATTTTGTGTCATCGTGGTGGACGATGTCATCTATTGTATTTGTTGTCTCGAAGTACGTTGGGACGCAGATAAATGCCGCAGAGGCATTCATTTCGAGCCTTATAAAAAGCTTTGTTCCTGCCTTTCTTATTCGCTCATTAATAGATCTGTCGTGAACCATACCAGCAGCGCGTGCAGCTTTCTCATTGAACTTTTGCCAATCGTCATGGTATGATTCACCCACTGATTCACACGGCACACCCGTACCTCTTGTACCCAATCCTTACGACATCTGAAAATTAAAACGAGTTGATACCTATGTATTCTAAATCCCCATTAATATTAGCTCCGCACATTGACATGTAGTAGTTTGGTGGACGAATCACACGGGATGTGTCTGTGTCCAGAGATGATTGACGCTTTACTATGTAACACATTAGAATATACCTATATGTAGTTAAAGTGGGTGACTTGTGGCGGGCGTGATAGCCTAGTCGGCGAATGTACGTAAATCGCGTGATACTAACTTCACTGCTTGTTCAGGTAAAAACTAAAACAATTGATATCATGTGGCGATGCTCGTACACCCATCCCGCGGAATTGACAATGGTATTACTGTAATCGGCATAGACAGATTTAAACTACTTGACCACTGTATGTATAGCTTTACTGTCGTAAGGTCAGTTCCTTCCGATCGAGGAAGATATCTAAATATGTAAGTTTTTCTTATTTTTCAGTTTCAGTCATTCTTAATATTCCACACTAATGTACATTGCACATGAAAACATGACGCATGCTATCTCCAATTATTGAAAAGTGCTCCGTGCGAGGGCCGCGGACAAAGACCTGCCCGACCAGTAGTAGACCTACTAGTTATACTGTTAGTGGAGATACAATAGTAGCGGCGGAGGGATTTGGGCTGGAGGTTGTTGGCAGCGCGCGCGACCACGCGGCTCCCTCGAAAACCAGTTGGCCCCTCCCCCGCCACCGCAGCCCGCAGCCACCCACGCCCGTTTAATGCACCAAATGGACTTTTGGCATCTGGACCGCTGAACGTTATACTCGTTTTCCTCTTCTCGTGGACCTCGAAAATTGAAACTCAAATGCGAGGAACTCGCAAGGACGAAGACTGCTGCTGGGTGATGCGAGTGTCGCCCGGCTGCGCAACGCCATCGTGATCGGGCCACTAAAATACGTTTCCTAGCTCAAAAGTAGGCTCTGCCGCTCCCGGCGCCGGGTGCGGGGCAGGGAAGCGGCTCCGGGGGCCCTCTGCGGCGGGCGGAGGCAGTTGTGCGAGAGCCGTGCGCGCGAAAAGTCGCCGCCTGCGCAGAGAGCGGCGCGGCCGCGGACTGTGATGCGAGCGCGCCGCCCGCCATGGCCACGCTCGGCCTCTCCAAGGTGTTCATCCTCGACAAGTACTTCACCGAGCTGCAGAAGTTCTGGGAGACGGAGAAGAAGCTGCAAGGTGAGCGCGTCCCCCGCGCGACTGCCTCGTCCCCCTTTCCCCTCCGCGGCCCGCACCCGCCGCGGGACTGTGATCATTATACTTTTTGTGTCGTGTTCGGCGCTCGAAAGCTCCGTATTCTAGTAGTGTACGTGTGTGTGAGTGTGTGTCGAGCACCGGAGAGGAACCGCCCTGGCGCGCGATGGGCCCCGCCAGCCCCGGCATCCCCTGGTGGATCACACCTGTGCAGGATTCAAATCCGTGATCGAATGTAACGGCTCGACCGGTCGGTGGGTTCAACTTTCTCCAATTACCCGGAGATCGCGCGTACCATTACATAGCTCCACAGAGAATGCCGTAACAATTGACAGCGAGCTTATTCGATCTTAAGCTCGCAGAGACACGCGGGTGTGCCTGCATGAGCGCAGCGCAGTGCGCGCCGCCCATAGAACGTTCGCGTCTCTATGTAGAGTTTTTGCTCGAAAGGGCGCAGGGTCAGGTGGAGCGACGCTACCTGCCCCATCGCGTTGACAGGACCGAGTTAACTAAAACGCACTACCACAGGTAAAGAGATCGTCTGAGCAACGTTGACGGCTTCCAAAGCTCTCCTTCAAAATGTTTGAAATTCTGTTGTAAACGATCCAGGTCAGTTCTTTCTTCTTAACTGTATCAAACTGACTCAACTCGTACTCGGCCCTGTCAAATCTCGAAGGCAGTCGCAGTGACTTCTAATCACTGACAATTAAGTATTACAGGAACATGACATCTCGAATATGTAAACATTTTCCAGATGCCATGTTGTATGCACACGTATACTAAAACATTGCAGGAAATGACTTCTTGACTGTTCTGATCGTTCAATTTTATTTAATTCCCGATGTTCCCGATGTTAAATATACAAAATACACGATGAGAACAGTCAAGAAGTCATTTCCTGCAATGTGCAAATATCGTAAAAACCTAAGATAAATATTTCTTTGATTGCAACAACGCAAATGCATTTTGAAAGCACAAAAATCAAAATGTTTTTTATTGGAATAAATTCTTGCGAATGCTTTCAAATAGTCAAAAAAAAAGTATTATATTTAAGAGAAATATATAAATAACTAATCATTTAGTTTTTACCACCGGTTCGGAACGCCATTCCACAGAGAAGAGCCGGCAAGAAAATCTGTGTGTCTCTCTTGCTCTTTTAAATAAAAGGGTTACAATGATGGTGGTACAAACAAGTCTTACAGATTTGTGAAAGCAATAACACGCAGAATCATGTAGCCTATTAAAAATTTAAAATAAAAATCAGTGAAATTACACACAAATTACATGGTGCGTGCTGAAACGGCACTCACATACTGTTTACAAACTTCACTAATAAAATGGCTGAAAGATCAGAGCTAGACCATAACACAGCCGACGTTACTCCCATGCGTCACTATCTGATAGATAATCATTAACTTGATAGTACGCTTTTTTAATTAGACGGGACTAAATGTAACCTTTAAATTTCTCGAACGACCAATCCAAGACAGTTTCCGGTAATTTATTGAACAGGCGAATTCCGAGACCTACAAAAGAACCATGTGCTTTTTGTAGCCGGTGGAATGGTGTAACTAGCTTACGCCTATTTCTGGTCTGGATATTGGAGGACGAGACGTCACTATTTGTTTTAAAGCTATTATAATTTTGTTTAACAAAAATGAGATTTGAAAAAATGTACTGTGACGCTACAGTTAAAATGCCTATCTCTTTTGTTCCTATCACTAAATTTACGTTGAAATGTTTAAAATATTTATTACCAAGATTAGCTCCCGTCACTCTAACTTGGCCTGGTAATAGATTGAGAGTGTATTGACATAATTTATACATAATAATTTTCACAGGACATTGAAATTACCCTATAGCCTATATTATATGGCTACTCCGAAACCAAACTTGTGCTTTATGCTTGTGGGTATATATTTTCCTAGTAAAAGCCAATACCTATAAGTATGTGCTTACTGAATGACGCACAGCCTAAGCCGCGTATATTATTGAAATATGGACGAAATTTTTACAACCATTTCCCGTACGTTTCATTGTTATGAAAGTCAACCCTGACATGATAAGGGTTCAATAAAAAAATGGAATGTTTATTTGAGAAGCAGGAACGTAACTTGATGTTTGATACCTGTTTCTAGTACCTGCTCAACGAAATAATAATTGCGGAATGCGTGTAATGACACTAATATTTTTTTACGATTACCTTAAACCTGTTAGTGACAAGAGTTTGATCAAATTGAGAGCATGTGAAAATGCCCACTTCGTTTTTTGTGTGCTGTCATTTCGGCCATCATCGCCATAGTTTGGACTCCATCGGAAGGTGGCGCGCAATGCGTACAAGCCAGGGTGAAGCTAACGGCACGTAATAGAGAGGCGGCTGAGGACGAAGGTTCGCGGGCGGGGGGAGGCTTGGCCCGCAGCCTCTATCACGATTCACGACTGTTTGCACTAACAAACATACGTATAGTTTATAGGCACACGTCGTCCTGCAGCTTTCTAGCTCTACTGCCGGCAGCCGCGCCTTTGTTGTACAGTTATTTGGGTTGCCTAACTTCGAATGGTTAACATGTTGCGATCAGAGTTGCACCTTTTTATACGAAGCTCGAGAAACACTGATAACGAAACCTATTGAGTCCTAAACGATAATTTACAGGTACTTCATCATTTTCAAAATATCGCACAAGTTAATCTCATTCAAATGAACGGTACCGAAAAGAGAATTTTAAAGAAAAAAATGTGGGGTTTGAATGAAAAGCAAAACCTCTTCAAGCACATCCTTGTATTAAATAACCTAAAACCAATCACACTGGACTATTCGAAAGAGTTTGCGATTAAAACTTAATTGAATGAGGTTAAGTTGAAACACATACCCACTAAGATAGTGTCCCTCTGATGCCTACAGCAGAGAAGCCTTCCACCAAGTAAGGGAAGCTAGACACGTCACAAGTCCCGTGCTCTCTCCGACGGGAAGTCTCCTGTACTCAGGAGTTCCGTTACGTGAGCTCGCTGGGCCAGAGCCACGTGCGCCGCTCACCTCACCGGAGCCCTGCACCTGCTCCGTAGCTGAGCTGTTCCATCAAGCAGCAGCAGTGTGTGTGTGTGCGTGTCTACGCACACCCGGCTGTGTGCGTGCTATGCGGTTGGCATCCGGTGCAATTACGGACGCGGACGCAGCTTTTTGCCACGGCGCGAGCGCAGCGCTTGATGTCATATTGATGTAACACGCGGCTAATGTCCGGCCGCGCGCCATAACTTTCATTACAGAAAAGCATCTTGTTTTATCTCAGGCCCGAGCTTGTAAACGTAATTATATTGTTTCGTAATTTACAAGCCAGCCTAAGAATAGTTTCTGGCAGTATCGCACCTGGCAGCCTAGCCGACAGCGCGGCTACACGCCGTATTAAAGTTCTGCTGGATGCTTGACCTTTGACCTCATTCGTGCTGCAGCAAGTACCAGAAGCCTTCTGTCCATGCTGCATTCTACCGCCTATGGCAGTCGTCACGCTTAGTCATACAATTAATGATTGTTCCACCGGACGAGTCGCGAAGGGCAGACGGCACCAGCTCCGTGTAAATACGGGTAGTTAGCCAAATAAGGTTGTACCGGCTGCGGCGAATTTGGGAAAACGCGAGGAACAAGTTAACGATATGTTTAACTTATATTTTCCCAATGCTAGCCCATCTGGTCAGCATGACAAGGCTAAATTCTCTTTATGGACTGGGCCCCTCCCAGTCAACTCTCCTGTCATGAGTAACCAGCTTTTTTCTTCATAGTGTAAGTAGTGTTTTATTTTTAACCCCCGACGCAAAAAGAGGGGTGTTATAAGTTTCACGTGTCTGTCTGTCTGTCTGTGGCACCGTAGCTCGCGATCGGATGAAGCGATTTCAATAAAGTTTTTTTTGTATGAAAGGTGAGTTACGGGCGAGTGTTCTTAGACATGTTTGATGAAAATCGGGTGAGCCGTTTAAAAGTTATGAGGGATGAAAGTGGGGAAGAATAACCGAATGTCTGCAAATATAATCGTGTGGGGTCTCAAATGAAAGCGCATCCCGATAGTTGTAGTCGGGGATATCTTAACTTTGGGAATTACTCTTGAAATTTCGCTATCGCGGTGTAGGACTTTTTCGTAATTATCGCATTTATAGGCGATATTTCTTGATGCAATTAGTTCAAATTTTTCGGGTAAATTGTGTAAATTATGTAGCACTAGTGGCCCGCCCCAGCTTCGCCCGTGCAAAGCGGGGGTGGGTTATACATAAAAACCGCTTCAAAATCCGTTGCGTAGTTTTAAAGATTTATGCATACATAGGGACGGACAGAAGAATGCGACTTTGTTTTATACTATGTAGTGATGTGGTCGTTACATTACTTAGCAAAAACGACGTTAAGTAATTATCCTTACTGATATATTTATTAATAACACAAAATAATTTATTTCGCATAAGACACAATGGACACATACAAATTGTCAACATATTAATAAAATATAAAAGTAAACCTAAGTAATAAATCAAGACTAAAAATACCAATTAACCTAAAACTTAAATACTAAAATATATTATTTAAAGGAGTCCCTTTAGGCAACAAAAAAAAAAAACAAAAAAAAAAAATGTATATAAGTAGTTTATCAACCATCTCGTTACCATAACACAAGCATTAAGTTGCTTAACTTGGGACGAGATGGCGTTGTGTGAAATGTCCAAGGATATTTATTTATTATTTATTTATTTATACTGGCAGCGTTCCCCCTTTGAATCGCTAGACTGATTCTTTGTCCGAGGTAGCTACCAGCTCTTCGGTCTCCTGTGATGTCGACTAACCTTTTTGCTATTTCCTTATTTATTTATATATTATTTAGAATTTCAAGGACTCTAACGTCCCACAGTTTCGTAGGGAAACAGAGGAAAACCCTCTAAACTTTCATAGTTATTTTTCGGATAACTATGAAATATTTGTACGACCTACAAGTATTTGTTCCGGGTCTGGGTGTTTTCTATCTATGATATGTATGTATTTACAAAAAAAAAATGTATATAAGTAGTTTATCATCCATCTCGTTACCATAACACAAGCATTAAGTTGCTTAGCTTGGGACGATATGGCGTTGTGTGAAATGTCCAAGGATATTTATTTATTATTTAAACAATGATTGAGTTTTTGTGTAAAATTGTGTAAGTTATGTATTTTGAGATCAAATCAAAACTAGATACACGCATGGTGTATGCGCAATCGCATTTTTTGCGCGCGCTATGATGGCTCCGCGGCGGCTCGCGACATAACGCGCGCATGCCAGCACACGCCACGATTAGATGTGTACACGATGCTCTAAGGACAGTTTTTATGGCGGCTGTTATGGAAGCGAACATTTGTATCGTCCATCCGAGCACAGGTGTCTTTCTAGAATGGTTTACAATTAAGTTGTTAGTTATTCTCCGAACTAGTAACGAGCAGCTTTGACTGGAGAACATCGCATGCTGCATGTCTCTTCACTTTGCTCCAAGGTACAGTTTATGTTGGAGGTGACCATGGTAACTGCTGATCGAATTTCTCGGGCTATTTCGATAGCAATGCAAATTCAATTCTTGAACATATCATTATGAATTATTCCCCTGGCCCTGGGCGCATTGCAGTGAATGAAGTGCCTTCATAAAAGTAACCGCTTATTTTGCATTCAGCTCCTTATTATAACATCCAGTGACTTTGCCATATCAGATTTGCAAATGATTGGCATGCCCACTTCTAGTTACAAGCCGATCAGCCTGGGCCAGCTAAGAAAGATTTTTAGTTAACTTAATTCTGATTTTTACACCTAGTACTTCCCTCTTACTTGCTGCATGTATTTTATGGAGAGGTCTATGCCAGTTCAAATGAAACTTCAATTATTTTATTTCAATCGAAACTCTCTTAAACGGCATATAATGTAAAAAATATAAATTCTTTGTTTACCGTTTTACGTTCCGAGAAGAATTCCAAGTGCACAACACCACGATGGTCAAAGAAAACAGTCAAAATGACTTTGACTGTTGATCGGAGTTGGCGTACTTTCTTCGGTTTCGGTTCAGTTGCCTGCCTGACGACTAATTTGCATGTCAAACCCGCAAACCTATGTGTTTTCATCAGTAACATCTTGTTTCATAAATGTGTAGTCGGAATTTACTCGTTATGAGTTTTTTGTTATTGGAGAAAATTCAGGTCTTTTGACACTGGCACATGTGTGCGGTACGGGTCGAGTCGTGAGGCACAGAAACTAACATACGCTGGTCCAATGTAAAAAAAAAAGAATTTGGATCATAAGCAACTCCATTCCTGATACCTTTTTTAAGACAGAATGAATTTTCATATGAGGATGGATGCTGTAGCATCTTGTCACTTTCACCTGCATTTAGTGCGATGTGGAGTGGCTGGCGCGGGATGGAACGCGTGACGAATGCGGGCGCAACGCTTTTTGCGCGCTGTGCACGGAATCAGGATTCGCTCTCACGGTGACTCACGCAGCTTAATGAAATTCCTTGTCACTCATCCTTAATCGCACATCTACGCGAATTCCCACAAGAAATAGATTTAATAGTTTGGTATCATGAATCTTTCAAGTCGTTCGAAATATTCTGATATCTATCTTATTACTCGTACTATCCGTATAGGTGGTCAAAAGGACATAATCTGACTCAGTCTACGAGCTGTAAATATATGTAGTTCGTACCATCTATTGGCTAACATAGTCGACATTATGCGTATATTTCAACAGGAAAGTAATAGTCTCGTCTAAGTATCTAATATGCCGAAAGGATCGTCAGTACCTACTACTGCTAAATATTTAATGATGAAATCCCACCAGTTCGGATCGCGACCACTGCTGAGAACAACTTGCAAAGAACTCAGAGGTCAGGGTTTTGTCATTAAAATTGGATCACAAAAACGTATGTTTAACCCACATATTTCAAAATAAAAAAGTACACATAGAACACCCTCGTTTCGGTAGGCACTCTGCACTCACTTCGTATGGACTTAGATTCGCTGTTATACATATATATGTAATTAAATCCGTATTGTTTCAGACATTACACAGTTAAAAATTAAGGACATTAATTCGATGCCGATATTATAAATCCGATATACCATCAGTCAGCGGTACGAAAGAGTAAAATAAAATATTGAAATTAAAATTTTTACCACATTTATCGCGTGTATATTAGAGTAGTAGATTTAACTGTTTCTTTGTACTTTCTTTTGATTTTACCATCTAGTCTCTCCCGTGACCACGACTGCTGCAAAACATTCGAAACGCCGGGAATTAAATAATGTAATACGCACGCGGTGACGGATTTAGAATACACCAACCCATACTATCTTGAGGGTATCGTAAGAGGCGACTAAAAGAACGCAAGAGGCAGATCACAAAGCCGCAGGAGAAGGAAAACTTGACACAAACCCTGTGCCAACCCGTCTTGCCAGCGTGGCACAGCAGGCTAATTTCCTTCCATGAATTTGGAGGAGGCCCGACTCAGTAGTGGGTCATTTATGGGCTGAAAAGACACGCGATTAATTTGTTAAAAAGTATTTAATTTCAATGTGTGATCATCGCAAAAGCCTTCTGAAATATGTTTTGCGTTATACTGTGTCTGAATCCAAGACGCAATGTAATTAATTATGAGTATGAAATAATTTCTAAGTTCTTCATTTTTCTATACAATTGTGCTCAAGTAGAAGACGGCCGACCCATAATACAATATAGCTTAAACTATGAAAGGCGTACGTTATAGGACGAATTATCTTATTCCAGATTCGAGTATGTTAATCTATTCTGAAAAAACAGATAGCTAATGAGTGAAGCATCAAGATCTAGCAAACTAGTGCCCATGTATACCGTTACATTTTACCAATTTTCGGCGGTTTTTCCGGTTTTCTGCCCCTTTTATGGCTCGGGCGACATACAGCTAGCTAGCGGTACTGACGTGTTACTTATCAAAACAATCAAGCCAAAATGTTAAACCTTTAAAAATTACAGTTCTTTGACTCTACATTTCAAAAGCGAAGAATAAACCTGATATTGGTACCGTAAAAGTTTTACAGGTTAACTATTGAAGTACATACTACAATTTAATAACTTCTCCTTGGAATGTGTGTTGAAATGGAGTAACCTCAGCATGCGGCGTTAATGTTCGCCTCTCACTCGTTTAATAATTCCAAGATGTTCTGAAGGGGTGGCGGGCAACGTCCTTGGGCAACACTGCCTAATAAAAAGGTTTTTGACGTTAGCGTGAATTTCGTGGCAAGCTGTTCCGTTTTCAGCTTTCTGCGGAGGATGGAAGGACGATTTTCATGCGGCTGCGTCTCGTCGACCGGTTGCCGCACCCTCCCCGCGACCTCTCGCCCTGCCACGCCCGTGCGGCACCCGCTCTCTTGTATACAATCATATTTATTAATCAGGAGACCATTTAAGGCACATCGGTCGGTGGACTGTTTACGTAAATAACCACCCACAACTGTGTGAGATAGTTGTCATTTCTCTTTTCATTCGCTTATTATGTATGTGGTGAATGGCGCGATCGAGGCGCCATTGTTGAGCACTTTTCTCGCTCATTTATTATTTATTTGTATTTTAATTCATTGTAGCTAATTCTCAGACCATAAAAACGAAAGGAATTCCTCAGTCTTTCACAGGAAAGGGGTGAGCAGTGTGAAAATAGGTACTGTCATAGGGCGGTGGTTACAGATCCGTTCTATTTTATGATTTGATTGAAATAAAAATTAAATTACACACAATGACCTAAGTTCCCTTTACAAAGTAAAAATCTACTTATTTATTACCTGACCGCTGGTCCCCCAACGCGATGTATTTATGTATTTATTTTTTTCTTTATAAAGGGAATTTAGGTCATTGTGTCGGGGGTTTCTTTAAATTTTTATTTTCTGCTTTTTATAGGTAATGCTTATTATGATGTAGTTGTTGTTAAGTTGTCAATACATCGATTCTTGTCGCATCCTCATTTTCTCCCCACCACATATATTTGCAGATATTGGGTATTCCCCCCCCCTTTACTCCCAGAGTTTTTTCAGGGGTCAACTGATTTTCATGGAACATATTATTTTGTAATGTGCACGTGATGCGTTTTCATTTGAGACACCACTGGATTATATTTGCAGACTTTCGGTTATTCTTCCCCACTTTCACCCTGTTTCCCTGAAGGTCTACATCTGATAGAGGGGCTGTTCTATTGAGGCATATATAAAGTGCCTGGGTGGTCAAAATGCCATAAGTGTATTCTGTGATCTGTCAAAAGCTTTTGATTGCGTTCATCGCGACACGTTGTTGAGAAAGCTTCGTCATTATGGCATTTCGGATCATGGCCTCATACCTAAATGACAGGATTCAATTTGTAAGCGTAAATGGTGTTCTGTGCTAATGGGCGTGCCGCAGGTTTGTTTTAAGTATATATTAATGGCCTCCCCCATTTTGTGGAAAATATTTATAATACTGTGTTGTTTGCAGATGACACTTCGTTAATATTTAAGGTTGTCAGAGACAAAAGTTGCTGTGGCCATGTAAACAGCGCACTCTCTCAAGTATTCCACTGGTTTGAAACTAATAACCTTGCGTTAAACGCTCAAAAAACTAATAATAATAATAATAATAATAATTTATTCAAGAAAGATACTAACGTATTACAATTGTTTTAGATATAAAAACATACAGTAGTCCTATTTGAGAATATACCTGAACTAGGTTAAAAACCTGTGCTTCTACCACCGATTCTAAAAAACTAAATCTATTAAGTTTGTAACGCCCAATGTACGAATTGTAGACGCAGCTATAATAATATTTCAGTTATTATGTCTTATGCATGCAGCATTGTATTTTCTGTATGTATTGTAAGTTTTCCTTCTCTTGCGGCTATAGTCTTTGCGCTGTAGCATGGTGCGGGTGACAGTTTCAGTAAAATTTCGTTTCACTCTTGAAAGTTGCCGCGATTTCCAAATTATGACTTAGTATTTCAGCTGTACCACATTCGTAATTTATTAAATCATTAATAACTGTAGTAAATTAAACTAACTACAATGTACTAGTTTACAAATATAATCGAATTGGATGAAAAATCAAGCAAAGTGATGCGAAAAAATGCCTATAGCGTAACGTATTATAGACGTATTTAGTGATGGGATGTACTGCTACGAAGGATAGTATTTTTCATATTAAGAAACGTATATTGTGCGTATGTCACTTTTTATTGTTAAAATGGGTCTATAATTTATGCAACAGAACATTTATAGGGTAATGTTGCTTAAAAGGTTGCTAAGAAAAAAAAACGTAAACCCGATTTTGATTATTTTATAAAGTACAAACATAATTATGTAGCCAAATTGACAAGTTAATACACGTAGTTACACTAGAAAACTGAATAACACACAAATTTTCATAGTAGTATTAAAGATAACTAAATTGATGCCGCGAGTATCGTTAGCGATAAAAATGAATTGCATAACGCCGTACAGGCAACTGTCACCCGCACCATGCTACAGCGCAAACAGTTTAGGTGATTTGCCTCTTGCGTTCCCATAATCGCCTCTTACGACACCCTCGGGATGATATGGGTTGGTGACACTGCGTATTCTAAATCCGTCACCACACGGAGAATCGGTGGTAGATGGTGAATAATCTCTTTTTAAATTTTATATGGTAAATTTTATTTTATTGTTTGACTTGTCAAAAGAGCTTTAATGAGTCAACTTGATTAAATAAGTTTTGAATTTGAATTTCTTCGGGAACATCCGGCAACAATAAAATTCGTCTTGGCTTTTTCTTAAAAACGCCTCGTAATTTTCGACGTTCAGATTTTGGGGCAAGAAATGAGGGCCCAGCAAATAATTATCAACGACATAAGTTCAGGGAATATCTCACTTGTGACACAGTTACTTTAATTTTTTTGGATTCCTGCCCGCTTTAGGTACCCAAAAATGTAAGTTATGGTAATGCGTTATACCATCCCGATTAAACTTTGACTCGTCAGTTCACAAAATATTTCTTAGGCAGTTCCTAGTCAGCGTAATTTTTTAACATAAACCGAGATGATTCGAGTCGCCAGGCAGCACGAGGGAGTGCAACGTTTGGACAGATTGATAATGACACGGGTCTTGTTCGCGGAAATATTTTGAAGGTAGGTAAATACCTTATACTGCCTGACGTTTCGGCGTGGGTTACACCAGCCGTGGTCACAGGCTGACTGATGGATGTAGCTCAGCGCCGTCTTCGTGAAGCTCGGGTCTCCATGCCTACCCTCGCTTGCTCTTCACAATTTGCTAGGTTTTGTAAATTGTCGGTATTCCGACACACCACACTAACGACGTCTACACACGAGCGGATTGGTTTTTTATTACGGAGATGACATTCACTAAAAACTGGATTCCACGATGATGATAAACGGTAACCATCCTCTCTATTAAAGCTGGTATGTTTTTTAATTTCAATCGCTTCCCGCGCAATTCTTGAATAATGACAGTGAGAACCAATGGTACGCTCGCGCACACAGCTTATAGAAAACCGACCCACACAGACAGGTACCTGCACGGTGATTCGCATCACCATCCACAACATCTCCGCTCCGTAGCCGCTTCCCTACAGTCCAGGGCTTATGATCTATGCGATCCTGAATACTTAGAGACCGAACTGGCACATATTCAGAAGGTACTAAAATGGAACGGCTACCAGGAGAATTTCCCATATACGTGCAGGAAGAGGGTAAAATATCCAGAGGTAAGCAGAGCACCCGCATACCTGCCCTACGTAAAAGGCGTGACAGATAAGGTGGGAAACGCCCTGAGAAAATTATCCATTAAAACAATTTACGTTCCACAATCTCTTGTTTCTCGTCACCTACGGACACCAAAGGACGTTATACCCTTTCAGACCCCAGGCGTCTACAAAGTCGACTGCAGCTGCGGTAGC
Source organism: Clostera curtula (assembly GCA_905475355.2). Taxonomy (NCBI): domain Eukaryota; kingdom Metazoa; phylum Arthropoda; class Insecta; order Lepidoptera; family Notodontidae; genus Clostera; species Clostera curtula. The sequence goes on from FR997805.1 coordinate 157,730, forward strand.
TCCTATATCGGGCAAACAAAGCGAACTGTCGCAGAGAGAATTAAGGAGCATATTGCAGCTGTCAAAAACAGACAGGTCAATAAGTCGGCGATTGCGGAGCATCTACTGGAATCAGGACCAAACCATTGGATTGAGCTACATAAGCCAACCATCCTCTCCACAGACCGTCACTATTATTCAAGAATTGCGCGGGAAGCGATTGAAATTAAAAAACATACCAGCTTTAATAGAGAGGATGGTTACCGTTTATCATCATCGTGGAATCCAGTTTTTAGTGAATGTCATCTCCGTAATAAAAAACCAATCCGCTCGTGTGTAGACGTCGTTAGTGTGGTGTGTCGGAATACCGACAATTTACAAAACCTAGCAAATTGTGAAGAGCAAGCGAGGGTAGGCATGGAGACCCGAGCTTCACGAAGACGGCGCTGAGCTACATCCATCAGTCAGCCTGTGACCACGGCTGGTGTAACCCACGCCGAAACGTCAGGCAGTATAAGGTATTTACCTTCAAAATATTTCCGCGATCAAGACCCGTGTCATAATTATTTAAAAAAGATTGATAATGGTACGGGTACCTGATAGATGTACAAGTCGTCGTCAGCCTTGTACCGTCGAGGTCTGCCTGAACACTGCCAGTTTCAGACAATCGTCGATAGGTGCTCCCGAAAACCGCGTTTCCATCGACAAAACTTTAACAAAACATTATGTCGACGTACATATTCGTTGTTAAAATACCATATTTTTGAAATTAAATGTAAAATGTTGGGTAAATGTCGAAAATATTCAAATATCTTGAAAACTATTGAATTTCAGCCATATTGGGAGGTGCAATTTGTTGCATTTGGCCCCCCCTATGCGCCCCTGTCGGATATACGTCGAATTACCAGTAGCCCTGTATACAGGGTGGTCAAAAAGTCGTGGATCAAACGAAACCAGCGGTTAGATGGGGCCATGAGCAGCAAAAAATTGTTCCACGGGAGGTCCTTAGGGTCAACCCCTGCAGAGTTACAATTGATTTTGTGTTTTTATGAGAAATTGTCTTTTTTTTACTAAAACTTGATAAAATTCGAAAAAATCTACAACCTGTATCTTTTTTATAATTTTCACTAGATTGGTACTGATGAGTCCTTTCGTTAGACATGCTATTTATGGTAGTTTATTGGGTGTGTTGAAGATAATATTAAGTTTTCCGAAAGCAATAATTCTTAAATCAAAACTTGTTACATACTTCGGACCGCACTGTGAAAAAAAAATACTCTACAGAAAAGTGCCACTGTATCACAATTTTTGGCGCATTTAATAGGGATTCTAAAATGGTATTACACATGGCTATGCGTGGCTTCGATATCTTTCAAGGACGATCTTTTGTAGCAAGGCCAGAGTTAATTCATACATAAAACTCGGTTAGGCCCACTAACCTAACCTTACCAAAGCTTGATCATTTTCCGGACTACAGGGTCTTTATCGTCGTTTCAGCCCATAAATGACCCACTACTGAGTCGGGCCTCCTCTAAGTTCCTGTTGGGAGATTAACTTACTGTGCCACGCAGCCAAGACGGGTTGACACAGGGTTTGCTTCAAGTTTTCCTTCTGTTGCGGCTAGGTGATCTGCCTAATGCGTTATTTTAGTCGCTTCTTACGACACCCTCAATATGGTATGGGTTGGTGACACCACACGGACAATTTCGTCCATGGAGGGAGTCTTACCGGGTCAGCAAACCCTGTGCCAACCCGTCTTGCCAGCGTGGCACAGTAGGCTAATGTCACGGTCTAATGTCCTTCCATGAATTGTGAGTAGGCCCCACACAGTAGTGGGTAATTTATGGGCTGAAACTTAGACGATAAAGAATAAACAATGTCACCAACCCATACCATATTGAAGGTGTCGTAAGAGGTGACTAAAAGAACGCATTAGGCAGATCACCTAGCCGCAACAGAAGGAAAACTTGAAAACAACCCTGTGTCAACCCGTCTTGGCTGCGTGGCACAGTAAGTTAATCTCCCAACATGAACTTAGAGGAGGCCCGACTCAGTAGTGGGTCATTTATGGGCTGAAACGACGATAAAGACCCTGTAGTCCGGAAAATGATCAAGCTTTGGTAAGGTTAGGTTAGTGGGCCTAACCGAGTTTTATGTATGAATTAACTCTGGCCTTGCTACAAAAGATCGTCCTTGAAAGATATCGAAGCCACGCATAGCCATGTGTAATACCATTTTAGAATCCCTATTAAATGCGCCAAAAATTGTGATACAGTGGCACTTTTCTGTAGAGTATTTTTTTTTCACAGTGCGGTCCGAAGTCAGTAACAAGTTTTGAATTAAAAATTATTGCTTTCGTAAAACTTAATATTTTCTTCAACACACCCAATAAACTACCATAAATAGCATGTCTAACGAAAGGACTCATCAGTACCAATCTAGTGAAAATTATAAAAAATATACAGGGTGCAGATTTTTTCGAATTTTATCAAGTTTTAGTAAAAAAAAGACAATTTCTCATAAAAACACAAAATCAATTGTAACTCTGCAGGGGTTGACCCTAAGGACCTCCCGTAGAACAATTTTTTGCTGCTGATAGCCCCATCTAACTGCTGGTTTCGTTTGATCCACGACTTTTTGACCACCCTGTATAATAATGATTAGACAAACTCACGAGTGTCGTGTGTGCGCAGACGCGTCGTCGTCTAACGAGGCGGTGCACCTGCAACGGCGCCTGCTCAGCCTCAGCTCGGAGCTGGTGACGCTCCGGAACCACCTGCACGTCGGAGCGGGGGCAGCCGGGGCCGGCGGGGCGGCAGCCGCGGGGCAGCCCGCGGTGCCGCCCCGGGCGCCCCACCTGCCCCCCACTCTGGCCGCCGCGCCCCCCGCCCCGCCGGCTCCGCACCAACCCCCGCCTCCTCCGCCAGGTATGAATACCCAACTAGATTTGGCCAGCCACGATTAGTTAGACGGACCTATAGCCGTCTGACCCTTGGGACAGCCGGTAAAGATTTTGGTTTGACCGACTGTTATTTCCCCCTCACTGACTTGCGTCGATTAGATATAACGGTAACCGTGGTCCGCGTACTTGCGGCAGTAAGGGCATTGTGAACAGCTTTGGTTGTACTTGCGCGTAGAGGTCCGATGGCGCAACGCACCAGCGGCCCCCGCACCCGCCGCCCCCGTCCCGGGAACGGGAGGCCCGGGGGCCCCCGGGGCTGCGGGCATCGACGTGGACGATCTCATCCATCTGCGAGGCCCCCTCACGGAGGACGCCGTCGTCAGGGCGCTACAGGCGCGATTCTATCTCAATAAATACTATGTAAGTATATACAGAATTATGTCTAACATAGATTTATTTACACCCATTGATGTATAGACCATATAATAGGTTGGGGAAAAAGTTTCTTCGCATTTTTTAAGAAATTTCATAACATTTTTTAATATAGTTTATATGTAGGTACCATTTTGTTCGTTAACTTTTTGCCATCTTGTAGGTCAGGGACATGATCCCATTGCTATATAAATTTTGGGACTTCTGATCAAAATACCGCGACAAGTGGTTTTGGCAGTCCTCTCGTCATGTTAACCTGACACTGCCTAAAGAATTCTGAAGAGACCGAAACAGGTGGAAATCTGAAGGTGCAAGATCAGGACTATGTATACGGCGAATGCATTAACACCAAACTCTCTTAATTTTTGCTGAGTGGCTAAAGATGTGTAAGGTCTAGCGTTATCACGATAAAAAACCACACCCCTTCTGTTGATTAATTCCGGCCGCATCGCCTTGTTGCGAGTTAACCCGGGTTTCGCCACAGTCTATGTAGCCTGACCGGCCTTTGACCACGACCTTTTTCGCGTTCCTGTCGTACGTGATCCACTTTGCATCATCAGTTATCAGCTTCTTCAAAAATGGTTCAGTTTCATTACGTCGTAATAAAGAATCACAAATGAGTACACGGTTCATTAGGTTTCTTTCAGTGAGCTCGTGAGGTACCCAAAAACTGTTTTGAGGTCAATTCCCAGTTCTTCAGCTACGTCGTAACTACTGATATGCCGATCTTGCTCCACTTTTTCAAAAATGGCATCAATTTTATCCGTAATAGGGCGACCAGAGGGACGTGCATCTTTGACATTAAAAATTTCCGGATTGGAAACGCTTAAACCAAATTTGTGCTACTCTCACAGACACTGCACTAGGTCCATAAATATCGCAAATTTCTTTCGCGGCTTGCTTTGCATTTTTTCCTTTTTTGTAGTAAAATTTTAAAATGTATCGATTTTATTCATTAGATTCACTCATCTTGACAGTACGAAAAACAAATGAAAATCACACATTTTCCTAAAATTTAAACTTTCAATGATACCAAAACCAGCCAGATACAAATAGTATAGCCAAAGAGATTTCATTACAAGTTCATACATACTATAATGCGAAAAGACTTTTTCCCCAACCTAATATTATTTATTTATTTATTTACACTTCTGCACAAGTAATGTACAAAGGCGAACTTCTGATAATGCCGTTATACAAGCTAGTGTGGCGATGATCGATGTCCCGTTATTGCAGACGATGGTGGGGCCGATCCTGGTGTCGGTGAACCCGTACACCGACACCAACAACGCGCTGACGCTGTCGGCGGCGCGAGCGCAGAAGCCCGAGCTGGCGCGCCTGGTGCACGACGCGGTGCGGCACCAGGCCGACACCGGGTACCCGCAGGCCATCATCCTCTCAGGTGCGCTTCGCCGCCTTGGCACCGCAGTTCGGTCTCGAGATGGCCACGGCCGTTCAGCATTCAGAGAAAGACATGTTGCATGTGGCCCAGGGGTGTCCGGGTCGGGCAAGACGTACGCCTCCATGGTGGTGCTGCGGCGCCTGTTCGACGTGGCCGGCGGGGGCCCCGAGACGGACGCCTTCAAGCACCTGGCCGCCGCCTTCACCGTGCTGCGGGCGCTGGGCACCGCCGCCACGCGCCACAACTCCCATTCCAGCCGAATCGTAAGTCGCTTCGCGCCATCTCCGGCTCGCGCCTGACTACTCGGTAACGAGTCCGCCGTTGTCGTCGCAGGGCCACTTCATCGAGGTGCAGGTGACGGACGGCGCCTTATACCGCACTAAGATCCACTGCTACTTCCTGGAGCAGACGCGGGTGGTGCGTCCGCCGGCCGGCGAGCGCAACTACCACATTTTCTACCAGATGCTGGCCGGCCTCACTCCCGAGGAGCGCGCGCAGCTGCATCTCGAGGGATACTCGCCGCAGGACCTCAGGTGAGGCCGCCGGTTCCGGGCCGGAACCGGACATCACGTGCGCCGCCTCATGGAGATGCACCGTCAAGGCCATCTATGTGGCGCAGGTACCTGGCGACGGCGCAGCCGCGGAGGCCGGAGGCGGAGGACGCGGCGCGGTTCCAGGCGTGGAAGACGTGCCTCGTGACCCTCGGCATCCCCTTCCTGGACGTGGTGCGCGTGCTGGCCGCGGTGCTGCTGCTGGGCAACGCGCAGTTCGCGGAGGGCGCCGAGGCGGGCGACGGGGAGCTGGGCGCGGCCGCCGCGCTGCTGGGCCTGGCGTCGGGCGCCCTACGCCGCGGGCTCTGGACCCGGGGGGCGCCGGGCCGCGGCGTCCGGGCGCCCGCCACCGCCGCGGCGGCGGGACGAGCCCGCGACTCTCTGGCCAAGGCGCTGTACTGCCGCACCGTGGCCACCATCGTGCGCCGCGCCAACTCGCTGAAGCGCCTGGGCTCCACGCTGGGCACGCTGTCGTCGGACTCGAACGAGTCGGTGGCGTGGCGCGCCTCGTGCGGCGGCGGGGGCCGCGGGGCGGCGGGGGCTCGCTCCATGGCGGCCCTGAACGACGCCGTGCGCCACGCCACCGACGGCTTCGTGGGCATCCTGGACATGTTCGGCTTCGAGGACGCGGGCCCGAGCCGGCTCGAGCACCTGTGCGTCAACCTGTGCGCCGAGACCATGCAGCACTTCTACAACACGCACGTGTTCAAGTCGTCGGCGGAGTCGTGCCGCGAGGAGGGCGTGGCCTGCGCCCTCGACGTGGACTACGTGGACAACGTGCCCTGCATCGACCTGGTGTCGTCGCTGCGCGGGGGGCTGCTGGCCGCGCTGGACGCCGAGTGCGCGCCGAGGCCCCCCGCCTCCACCGCCGCCGGCGCCCCCGCGCCCCCCGGGACCCCCGAACGATACGTGGCGCGCGTGCTGCACGCCCACAGGTACGTGACGCATCGAGTATTTCGGATAATACTAAATCATGACAAGCGGCAAAGTACGGTCAGAACCGGTTGAATTGTGGGCAGGGGGCACCCGCGGCTGGGCGAACCGCGGCCGCCGAACCCGCGGCGCTTCACGGTGCGGCACTACGCCGGCGAGGTGTCGTACGACGCCAGCGACTTCCTGGAGGCTAACCGCGACGCCGTGCCCGACGACCTCGTCGCCGTGTTCGATTCTCGCACCTGCGACTTTGGCTTCGCCACGCATCTCTTCGGAACCGAACTTAAGGTGAGGTTATTGGAGTAGGTGCGAATTTGATTCAATCAGATCTTTTTTGAAATTTTTTCAATCAAAAATTTCAAATTGAGTAATTATATAATAACTTTTTCATAATACAAATATTAATTTCAATGGGGATTTTTTATATTAAATGTAACAAAAACCCTATAGCCATCGCGAAAGAATCGAGGTACTTAAAGAGACTGTAAAAATGACAGGAAAAAATAAATATACGTTTTCTTAAATTTTGCCAACCCAGTGACCATCAAACAGACCATTGGGTTCATATTCGCGATAGCTGGATATTGGTTTTGATAAAAATGGATCAGAAAAGTGCCCATTTTTCCCCTTTATCCTCCGAAGTACATAGCAAAGTAATATAAAGTTATACACAGAAGTACTCTTTTCGGTAGGCTACCCGGTAGAAGTTAATAATTTGGGTAAATTGGTTGTTGCTCCGCGTGACTGACCTCTTCTATCCGGGGGATGTCTAGCAAAGCAAAAAAGACACATATTTCTGTCCACGAAAGGGTAAACAATGATATCTTTCGTGAGCCGTTCAATCGTCCGGTAAACTGTTCGTTGGCGTCGGTCAGGCGCTGAGCGCGGCGGGCGGGCCGTCGGGCGCGTCGTTCCGCGCGTCGCCCACGGCGGGCGGAGGCGAGGGCTCCTCGCTCACGCAGGACTTCCACACGCGGCTCGACAACCTGCTGCGCACGCTGGTGCACGCGCGGCCTCACTTCGTGCGCTGCGTGCGCGCCAACCGCAGCGAGGCGCCGCTGCACTTCGAGCGCGCCGCCGTGGCCGCGCAGGTGCGCGCGCTGCAGCTGCTGGAGACGGCGCAGCTCATGGCCGCCGGCTACCCGCACCGCATGCGCTTCCGCGCCTTCGCGGCCCGCTACCGCGCGCTGGCCCGCCGCGGCCTGGCCGGGGAGGCGCCCGCGGCCTGCGCCGGCGTGCTGCGCGCCGTGCAGGCCGCCGCCGCCCCCCCGGCGCCCTCCTCGCCCGCCGCCGTGCGCTGGGCGCTCGGCAAGCGCCACGTCTTCCTCAGCGAGGGCATGCGCCAGGTTCGCACGCTCGTCCTGGAGTCTCGGTGAACGCCGGGCGCGCGGGACATGACGCCGCTTAAATCCCCGCAGGTGCTGGAGCGCATCCGGCGAGCGCGGCGACAGGCCGCAGCCGAGTGCATCCAGGCGGCCTGGCGGCGGCACCGGGCGCGCGCGCCGCGGGCTTCCGGGCCGGGCCCCCCGGGCCAGGCGACGGGCTCCGCGGCCCCCGCAGCGGCGACTCTGGCGCCCGCCAGGCCTCGGCCCGCGCCCATCGCGGGCACGCCGCCCCCCGATCCCGCGGACAAGTGCGACCCCGCCCTCGTCAAGAGAACGTGCTCCCTGTTCGGGTTAGATCTGGTGGGACCCTCTTCAAATACTATAGGCTGCGTGGAATTTAGGTGAAATATAATGCGGGAAATGACCTGTTTGTGTACAGGAGCGACCGCCTCCGCTGCCTCCGCCGCGCGCGTACACGGTGGCGGGAGGGGTGAAGCTGGGCTACCCGCAGACGCGCGGGGTGGCGGCCGAGTGGACGGGCGCGGGCGGAGCTCGGCTGCGCCCCGGAGAGACCGTCCTCGTCGTCGGCGCCGCCCGCCGCGGACACGTCGCCGTTCAGGTACAAACTACACGCGAAGGCCATTACATACCTTGCCTTTTCGCTATTTCCTTGGAGTCGGTATAAGATTAGCCGGATTTGACTACCTACCGGTATTTACCTGACCGGGACCCATGAAATGGGATTGACTGGTAATCGTGCCGTCATTTGGTCAGCTTTTACCCTGCGATTTCGTGGGCGCACTGTAATAGAATTAGGAAAGCCAGCCGGACGCATTATTTACCTTTTCCGTAAAGACCAAATAAATTGTGCAGTACACGGGCTGCCATTGGGCAACACAGCCTCCCGAAAGAAGGACCAGCGATGCATTCCCTCGGTCGTAATGCCCAGTGGCCCTCGAGAGTAACGTTCCGCTTGTGTCGGCAGCTGGGAGGCCGCACGGTGAGCGTGCCGCACCACGTGCTGTGCCCCGCGAGGGCCCCGCCCCCTCCGCCGCCCGCTCCCGCCCCCGCGCTCGCCTGACCCTCGGACCAGCCATCGGAATAAGAGTAGAATGTTGTCAAACCCCTTAGTGCCTTATATTAGTCGTAAGCTGTAAATAATAGTTGCTAGGTATTTATGTGAGCGCATCGCCCGTTACTAGAGCGGCCATTTCTCTGACCAATTTGACCCGATGGTGAAACCTCAACCAAGGATTTTTTTAAGAGTAAAATACGTAGCTAGCCGACGCTTATAAAAAAATACTCGATTGCAATGTAACTAAACTAAACTCTAAGAACGACAAATATTTAGTTATTGGCATCTTATCGGTCAGAGAAACGGTTGTCTTGCCTGATCTCCAGCACGCGTGCATTCTGTCGATGCCCAACGAGTAACACATCGCCACTGCAGTACCAAATCAACGGAACTGTGCTATGCAGTAGAGGACATTTGGTGTCGGGGACGCTGTTAGTGCGAGAGGGATGGCGCCCGAATGACCACCCACAGTATTATGTACAGGACCACCACAGATATCCACATACATAGATACACGATCCTGTATGCATTCGTTAAGTTGCGAGTGCAAGCGAGAGGCCAGCTCGTCCGCTTGCTCCATCTCCCGACTCGGTTCTGTGCCATAAATGTTAACGCTATCATGTATCTATAACGTTGGATTCAAATATTTTTCTTGTAGCTCCCTACATATTAACTCAGTACCCTATATAACAATGCCACATGTACAACGGATACTAAAAAGCGTAATTTGCCTGTGCCAAAATTACAGTCATTTTTAAATCAGCTACCGCGCTTCATTACATGAATTAGCCTATATACCTGTTTCATGTGATGTGAAATAGTACTTATAATGTTGGTACTTTATTAATTATAAAAAGGTCGCTTTTGTTTTCGAAATGCATTCATTTCCGCGCTACATTCAAGCGATATTAACTTCTATGAGATCCTGTTCAAAACCTACTTGTTTCGTGTGCTTACGTGTTTCCTTTAGCAGGGATAAATGAGAAATAATTACAATAGCTCTGGCGCATGGATCAAGCTAAGGGCTACGCGCTACTTTCAACCGCGGCAGTCCCATTTGGGGATTGGACATATCATTTTAGAGGCCATTTTCAAATCACAATTTGACCCGTGTAGAAGTTGGATTTCATATACATATTTTCAATGTAACATTTAAATCTTACAAGACGCCTTGATTTTGCGTTTGTCAAGAAGTAGGCCTAAAATTGGCGTAAAATTTAGGAACAGTCTGAATAGCGTGATCAGCAATGACCTAGAAGATAGCTGTTCGCTCTCGACTGCTCGCACGTGGAAAGTGACTGTCCTGCGAGGCACCCGTCACCCGCCACCCGTCTCCCGCGTCGAGAGCGCAGGCGCTGTGCTCCGGTGCTGCCACACCGCGGCCAGCGCCGCAGCTTGTGACGCTAGCTTGCCAACCAGAGTCTGACTATATATTATTTTATTCTTAGATAATTTAAAGTATCGCAAAACTGTTCGTGTAACTTGTATGTATATGTTCGTTAAAAAGGTACAAATAAAAGGATATTATAAAATAAACACTTTATTTATTTGATATCGTACAGTTGTAACACAAAATATGCGAACTGGAATGTCTTGCGGCGGGCCACCAACGTGAGAGGTTTCCTATTGACACCGGTCACCACAAGTGGCCAGCAACTAAAAACATACTCAGACGTGAGGGAGCGAGATGGCGTGATAACTAACCTAGATGAATTCTGAACACTTTAGAGCATACGTTAACGCGTAGACGAGACTTGGCCCCACTTTAATGTATTCTAGCTTTAACTAAGGCAGTCGCTTTGAACCCGATTCCCGCTCACTCACGTTAACGAGTATGGGAGTAAATGGCAGGAAGTACATGGCCACCGTCACCTTTAACGTAATCGACAGTGAGTCCAGCACACGCAGTCCGTGGACTAACGCTACATTTCCAACCTAAGGTTAAGGTAAGGATTAGTAAAGATGACATTAAGGTAAGAAGATTACATAAAAAATTAAACACCAACTTATTACGCTACCTATATTTAATAACTACTTACGAGTACTAATTCTCTCTTGGCTTCTGGCGCCGAAAGTAGTTAAGGGTATCTAATAGGAGATGCGATAAATGCACGATTAAATATATTTTTAATACAGTTGCTCAAAAAGTAGCGTATTGCAGGGACGTATAGCGTTCGGGAAGTGGGCTATTACACACGCGTGCTTTTTTTTACCATTCCCGCACTAGTGCGTTCTCTTTTCCAACTGTCAAAATAATGTCTGATAAAAGGAAAAACCAACCATGAAGTTTTTACTAAAAAAAATCGTAGAAGTTTTTATGATTCATGCAAATGCGTATATTTCTAAAATGAAACTACGTACTAATTTGTTTCAATATCAGATTTAATGATTTGATTGAATGAGTTTCATTTCATCTAATTAAATTTTATTTCATATCAATTAAAAATTCTACTGAAGACTTGGCTGTTTGGGCATTGTTCCATTTGCCTAATGGGTGAAAAAAAAACTGCTTATATTCTACGGTTTTTTTCAGAAATGATTAGTTAGTTGAGTTTGTTGTGTTTTTATTAAATTGCTTCATTGTTTCGCAACTGTATTAAAAATAGTCGTTCAGTACACGTGCGGAACCGTCATTGCAACTTGTTCCAACTGTCAACCCTCGCCTTCGGCTGCGCCTCGGCTCGGGTATACATTTGTCGGAACTCGTTGTAATGACAGCCTTTCCGCACTTGTAATGAAATATACTATTAACGCACAGACAGTAACATCGAATACATACGCAACATGGAGACACATAAACCCGTCACAACACGTGTAAAGAGTGTGTGCGTCGTTGATTTAAGTCACAATGCGCGGAGGGCGCCTCATCCCGGCCACGATCCCTCCAACGACGCGACGGTGCGTTGGCACGGCGCTCGCAACATGTGTACTATGGCTTGCCAGAGGCCTAGCCATGCGACTTTCGAATTGCAGTTGGCACGCTTTGAATAGCATAGCTCTTTATTCATCAACACATCAAACAAATACAACTCTATCCCACACATTTGATTTTTTGTTCTAACCAAAGCGTGCGTTACGAAAGCCACTGGCGTCAGCCCCGCCCGGCTATTGAATCCATTTGACACTTGATGGTGTTCACTAATATACACGTTAACGAAATTGTGTAAATTTATTTATTTATTTATTTATTTATTTATTATAATACAAAATACTCCCAACTCGGGCTACACCGTCCGTCGTCGGCCTGATAAACATTAGGTACGTCGAACTAGAGGTAAGACGGCTTCCATAAAAAAGGGTAATTTATCATTGTGTATATAATTCAAAATGTTATATATATCATGCCAAATGTTAAATGTAGACTTAACCGTTTTCCTGCGTACAGACTGAATATATAGTTCAGAATGTATAGTTCGGTCGTATTCAGTATAGAAAAATACATCTGACACTCGCCCCGAAAATATAGAAAGCTATCGCTAAGCTCGCCGCGCAGTCTTCCCTCCAAAACAGTTGTATTTCATTATAATCGGGTAGGACCAAAATATCTCGAACAAGTGCAGGAGACCCGTGGAATCAAAGACTACCGATTAATGACTCCGGAAACGGCGTTAATCAATATCTAAAAAAACAATTGAAGATATTCAGACTGATCCACATGACCCATGTTTCTAAACGCTATTGCATCCAGACAAACCACTCGGCAAGCCCGCGAGTCCGATCAACTAGTTAAAATTTGGCCACACTCGTGTTGGGTACACACCATAACATATTATATACCAATTAACACTATATAGTAATACTAATGTCATTAACAATCACATATTCATTTATTATAATTATAACTATTTATGACAATACTGTGAGATTTATATAATTATATTATTTATATGTATAAACGTCAAGCACTTGAGGCAAAATAACATACTCCAACATTCAGATCTCTTTAATTTTGGTAACACAATAATAAGCCAGCTTTCGGTAAGCGCTAATTCATATGTTTGCGTCCACAGAGATTAACATACATTTTTGAGAACATCATTTTTTTTTTCAATGCTCATTTTAGTATCAAATGCCAATTCAACAATATTTCGATGTTTTTCAAAACCAACCAAAGAAGAAAATTTTTACAATTTATTTTAAAACTTTCTTTTCGGCAAAATATATTCATCGAAAAGGTACATACAGCTCGCAGACAACATCATCATTGAAATTCTAGCACAAATAAAGTAAGTAAATATCTATATATGAAATGTTAAATTTTATTTCTTATAAGGCAATTTCCATGCAAGGCGCTAGTTAAAAGCAAATAATTCATTAAATTAAACAATGTAATATACACGCGATAAATCCGTTAAAAAGGGTTTAATTTCAAAATTCATTAGATATTGCCCAAAATATTGCTAACAACATTTAATTGGGGCACCCACGATGAGCACCTACGATAATAAGATCAAAAGCAGTCGAAGGACTTGTAACAAGATGCATTCTTAAAGCAATGCCGTGCCCATTTATATCATTTTATTAATCAAACTAAGTATACGCTCCTCTCAATACGAGTGGCGAGTATAGACTTCACTAGTTACTGCCACCCGAGACTCATGGCGCATTACACGTTAAATAATTTTCGACCCAACTACTATACCAATAGGGTCGCAATTATTTTAGAAGTAATGGGAAACCTATTCGGTTCTTCATGCACCCTTCGTACACATACGCAAAGCGCAGGTATAGATTAACACGTATACATAATATAAACTTTTTCACTTTACACAAAAATGCATGCGATATAATTAAACACGTTTGCGCGAATTGAACACTCTGTAAGGCAGTGTAGTGTAGTCGTACCTACGTCACATTTGTACTTGGAGCAATTCAGATCTACAAAATACTATACGAGAACCACATCAAATCCCTATACATACATTTCCCGACAAAATTTTGAGTACTTTGAAACTTCGTTGATCCTGATATTGTATATTCCCGGATTTAAATCAAACCCTCAACAACATTCGTGTTAGTAAATGTTAGTTCTTGTAAAAGTGTTCGCCACCAGGCCATGATGGCGGCTCTATAAATAGGGGTGGCGTCAGCGGCGGGTGTCGAGTGGTCAGGGCATCCGCCGCCACTGCAGAGCCGTTCAAACATCCATGTGGTACACTATCAAGGCCGCCATTGATGTCTGCCATTCAGACGCAACCTATCTGGCGCACAGATGACTTACACCGTGCAATAACCGGGAACAGCAGCATCGGCGCGGCGGTCGGTCATCTATTACACTGGATCTATATTAGTACTGTTAAGTCACCCCTAGCTGATGATTACTATAGAAGAAAGCATGGAGACACAATTAAAAACGAATAGAGAAGTTTAATTATTATCTCTACTATAAAATGCATTATCTTGTTCAATCGCATACCTTCCTGTGACGGTGCCCAGAGAACCGTTTTATGTACATCGTTCAATACAATGCATGCGAAAGTGAGTCTCCTGTATACAATTGTTTTACGATTAGCACCCTTTATGTGGTGCAGCAACAATGGTTCCTGCGATAAGGCAGCGAGGCAATCGTGCAGACATGCAGGCGTACCACAAAGTCTCGAGCTACGTCGAACGCGTTCGATCGATTTGACGATTCGATGCATTTTACATTCGATAAGAAGTTCTCATCCCGATCACCGATTTAATTACAGAAACCCGATAGACCCACCCATTTTGAGACACATTCGAGATGTATCCGTTTACCTAAAGATTTATTCATATCAAGCTGCGAATATTTGTATTCTACTCATTTAGGTACCCGTTATGAAATCTCGCGTCTTCCGGCGAAACGTTGGTACCAACTAGTCGCGAGTAAAAAGGAAGCGAGAGACAAGAGCCAGCATCGGGAGGCAGGAAGGCGCGAGCCTAGAGCCGGGCAACGGGCGTGGCGCGCCCGGCGAAGCAGCAGAGCAGGCGGCGTGGGGGCGCACCCGTGTGCTACTCGCTCGACTGCGGCAGCGGCAGCGGCAGGGGCGTGCTGCAGGCCGCGGACGGCGCGCGGCGCCCCACCGGGCTGCGCGGAGGCGAGCCCGCGCCGGACCCCGCGGCAGAGCCCACGGCCGGGCCGGCCACGGGGCTGGACTCCGCCGGGCCGCACAGCGACGTGAACACGGTGCTCGACGACACCTCGCGCACGCAGCGGCGCTGCTCCGCTGCAACACCACGGGCACCCCGTTAGTACTACTGCAGCGCTTGATTCATAGAGGCGGAGAAAACGTGTACGACTAAAATATGTATTATAGGCCATTGTAGCGAACAAATATATTACGAAAATGACCAACTCCTATAGGACTCCGCTTTGTTTTTCGCAGTGCAATGGGATTGAGATTGACAACGCAGACGACTCGCGGGCAGATCCTAGTGAGATGCCCTTTGATCGAGCCCACATCGCATTACGTCAATTGCTACAAATAAAACAAAAACATATGTTGACGCGAGGTGCGGTGTACCTACAAGAAACATCCTGGTCGCGGTATCGGCCAAAGCTGTAAAACTCCGACGATTCGCCGGTCGCCGAGCACGCGTCACCTCTACCGCATAAACCTTGAGTATCGCCGCGAGGATAGAGAAAAACTCATAGCACATATTTAAATATATTTTGTTGCTGTTGAATCTTTGCTTTTCATTTCGATACCATCTATATCTGAATTAAACGGTAATTCGTTCCTATTAGAATTTGCTGCCACCATTTGCAAAACACAACTTGCAACGTGGAAAATTTCTTTCTGTTTTTGATGTACCTGACCATATATTTTAAGATTAAACTATGCTTGCCCTTACAGTCAACACATGTCCATTGTTAATGGCCTCCTCCATGTGCATAAATACAAGCCGGCGGCAAATGTAATGCACTAGGCTTCTTATCAAGATTTCCGGCTGTTGCGGTAAATTTTTCTATTTACTCTATTCCTCTGGGCAGATTTCCTGAATGGATGGAGTAAGCTAGTAAGACTACGCATCCAAAGCCCGTAACCGCAACAAAAAATGTACCATATCACCACCGTACTGTGGCAATTACGATCAGTTCCGTCACCCTAGCTGTTGCCAAGGCATATTCGGGTAAGTTCGTATGAAAGTGCTTGTGCACCGACTGAAACTGGGCATGGGATATAGCGAAGCGGATATTACGCTCAGAGTCCATGCATTATTTTGTTTATGATCTTGGCTGTCTGTATGAGACTAGAATTGCCTAGCCTTCAGCACAATAGGAGAACGAGGATGGTGGAATCACAACAGAGCTTCAGAGAGTGGGTGGAAAGCTGGTGTTTGTAGTCTTTTAGAGGCTATACAACTCCTTCATACTCGATGCATCGGCTGAAGCATGGAACAGGAGCGTGGTGCCATTGTTAGACCCATCATGCTCCTAAGCCGTGTTTATAAGCTGTCTTTCAGGGTCTTTACTCATCGTCTCACATGCAGGTGTGACTACTTCCAGCCTCCCAAACAAAATCCTTTCCGAAAAGGCTTTAGCACCATAGACCACATACATTCGATACGGAAGGTTATACATAAGATCGAGGAGTATAACCCGCTATTCGTTTAAGTTCAGCAGTGGATGTCTGTGGCGGACAGATGATGTCTCAAATGACTATCAGGATTCAATTAGCCGATTGCGAGATGTTTTTTTACCAGACAGGCATAGCTAATGAACACAGGTTTTTAAGCACATGGGATTTTCAAACACTGTATTGGTGCAATCCGCAACGTATGGGGAAAATTTCACATTTGCGTATTTTTTTACGCGTGAATCCCTGTTTTATTTATCAACACAGGGTATGTCAACCCTTTGGTGCTTTGATCAGATTTTTATAATGTAAGTTTGAAAAGGTTGCTTCTACGGAGTTTCTTGCCGTACGCAATTTCTTGTCTTGCAAAATGCTAAGTACAGTTTGGGCAAGGATAATTAACGTGCATCATAAAAATGTTTCGTAACTACTAACTGTGTCGAATAGGGATGAAGCGCACAAGCGCCCAGAAGTCGTAAACCATTTTATGTCAGCGCCATGTTGTCACATCGTACATGTCGTTCGGGCCGGCATGGTGGCGAGAGGCAGATACATGCCGCACATCTACCATTGGTTTTAACTGGTTTGGGCCGGTTCGGTACACTTAAGTCAAAAATTATTTAATTCAAATGGGTTTATGTACGAACGCTTTTGAATCATCAGTGTGACGCTACCACCACCCGGTTCGGACGCTACTTTCAAGGGGAGAGTTTCTAATAAATTCTAACCAGTTTGAATCGCGGTATCAAGTAAAATATTGTACGAATTCACCCGTTCATTATTTTTTGCTACTTTCGGGTTCAATTTCTATATACTCACGGTTTTGGGATTGGTAGTATCGCCCCCATTTCCATTTTGACAGTTTTGTGCTCTTCAACCAAATAATCTAAGTTGGTATACAGTTCAGTGTAACCGTATATGTAATCCGCCAAGTCCCTGTATCGATTTTAGAGGAGGCTACAACCCCAGGACAGTGGACTGGGTAATGCGTGGCCACGATCCCTATCCACAACACCAAATGGTATAAGATCCACAGAAGATAATTTCGGGAGAAGTCAGAGTCAAAAGGTTAGGCTTTGGTACTACTCTAACTAACTCACCGATGAGGTTGTGCAGGTTGTCAACGACGACCTCGGTGTTGTAGGTGGCGTCCACGGCGCGCTGCAGAAACGCCGTCCACGTGCTCAGCTCCGCCTCCTGTGGAAACACAGGTGATCTACTCAGATATCACTCATTTGCTCACCGGTTCAGAGGATATTATGCCGCTAACGGACACGTTACACTTATAATACCCGTGTGGCGGTACCATCTTTAACTCCATAGACGTACAGTTTCTATGTCATTTGTTTATTTCGCCTTTGTTTAGACATCGATACTAGTGGAAGCAAAGGATGTGGGCGGCTCAGGACCTTGGGGGCGGTCTATGTCCAGCACAGGACGTCTTTTGGCTGAAATGATGATGAATGATGACTGGTGGAAGTAAATTAAATGGCACTTATTTTTTACAAGGATGATGATGATGATATCAGCAACAGTAGGAATATATTGAGATATAATTTCCGTATATTGTTGTTAGCATTACCATTCACGATAACCTTCGTAGTTATTAATAAAATTATAGTTATTATAATTTAATGGTATCCCAAAAGACTGTTGAATAAAATTAGCTAGAAACCAGACCAATAAAATACATAATTTACGCTCGTCATAAGACTCCATGTCAATATTCATTACGGTTTTCGCTTTGGCGATGATCGCTAACAAACAAAATAATGATTATGTACAGACAGGCTATAATTTATAATTAAACAAGTGACTTTTGAGATAAGTCAAATATTTTTATATGCAAAATTTATAAATAAAATACGACTTAGTAAATGGTTTACGTAGTCCGGCCGTACAGCGGCAAAAACTCGACAAACAAGTTTGAAAGAGCGCTACAAATAGAGCCTCTTTGCGAAGCCCTATAAAGTGCGAACACGTTCACGTCCAGATTTCACCATTCACTGGCTTTCTATCCATAGGTACATCGACTGTAATCGGTAAACGCGGGAAATTGTGGCCGTGTAGCAGTGCTCGCCAGAAATCTCCGTGAGATCTGTATGATGTATCGAACGGAACGATTCGAACGAACAGACACGGCTGATCAATTCATAGACAGCGTTAGATTTAAATTAGGTTTAGCTAACGCTGTTTACAATATGATCGAATTAAGATAATTAATGATATTGTGGACATACGCCCTTACAGAGGTCGTAGTTGGTATTTTTAAACGATTGACAATGAATGCAGACGTCCGATAGATAGAACACACAAAATATTACATGACTTTGAAATTCCCCAAGCTTTGCTCGAATGATTTTTAAGTGCAGTTGTGCATTTTTAAATGCAGTTTTAAGTCTCTAGAGCCAAACTTACCCAGGCATGGGTGATCCCAAGCCTGTATAGCTTTAACTGATCCTAAAAGCACGCAAGACCCCTCGCCACAGGACGGAATCCTGTAATCCCCGTGTTCGGTTTGGTGACCAGTATTCTAAATGCGCTGAGGTTATACAACCAGTGAATGACTACGGGTGATGATCCGTGTATTGTGGCACTGTCGGGGAATAAACAATGATGTCACAAATTAAATGTAGGTCTGTTGCGCTGGGCGCTACACATATACGTTAAATAGTTGTATTTAAACAAGTGTAAAAACTATATTCACATAGGTACTTGAAATTTGAAATTAGGACAATCTTCACTACATAGTACCTATAAAACAAAGTCGGTGTCGTCTGTCCGTCCCTATGTATGCTTAAATCTTTAAAACTACGTAACGGATTTTGAAGCGGTTTTTTTTAATACATAAAGTGATACAGAGGAAGTTTTTTATGAATAATACTTGCATAATATTGCGGAGAAACACTGATAAATGCAGATGTTCATCATTGCACCCGTGCGAAGCCGGGGCGGGTCGCTAGTTATTCAATATAATAATGTTACCTATCAATGTCATTCTAACTATTGGATTATGCATCTTAAAGTTTATTGTGTGTCAATTGACGAACAATAAACTTTATGTCCTAGGCGTCCAAACTTTGACACTCCAAACTCCTAACGACTTTAAGATGTGGTAAATGGCAATCCAGCATTTGGGGGAGGCCTATGTCCAGCAGTGGACGTCTTTTGGCTGAAATGATGATGATGAAATGGCAGTCAACTGGTTCTTTTACTAACAACGAGAAGAAAGTTAGTAACGGGCGTAGAAGCAGATATTTCTCACTCGGAAATGAGCCGGAGCAAGTTCGTAGTTCCTGGTGTGGCGGCGGCGTTGTTATGTCCACAGTGGCACGCGCCTGGCGACCGATGCACGCCCGCGTATAAAATAGCCGTGATGACGGTCAGGGCCGCGCGGTCGCTGCACCGTTTCTAGCGAGCGTGGCCTCCGCCCCAGTGACGTGCCTGGTGCGTGACGTACCCGCCGTATTGCCAACCATCGGCCTGTCTGCGCAGCGCCTCCGATCAAAGATGAATACAAAACGACCGCAACGGGAGCACCCACTAGGCCGGTGGTTAAAATTAAAACAAACCGGGACTGATAACAACTAAGTACGAGGAGCTCAATATAAAAATCAGGTTTCAATATAGAAGCAACTTTACAACTACGACCAGTGTCGAGCATAGCGCGGATTCATGGTTTAGCGGTACAGGCCCCAAAGGGCCTTAAAGTAACACATATACCAGGATAGCCTGTAATATTTTCCTTTTCCCTGAAATTTAAATGTTTTCATCAACGTGTTTTATATCTCCATCGCCTCTTTCACAATTTGATCGGGGTCGACACCATTCTAATAATATATGATTCCGATTGCCGCCTGCCCCCGCGACGATATGTATGATGCGAATACGACGGTAAAAGTTAAGCGCAATATGATGCGAGTACCCGGCAAGGACATGAGAGAAGTTAACTTTGTCTTCTGTACCTGTACTCCGAATCTCCACAACAAATTGCTGCGAAGCTCTTCAGTTCACACATAAGTTGGTGGATCTCTAATATCTCCCTCGTGGAACATAGAACCAACTAGACACAGATCTCGCCTCGTCAGACCTCGGCAATTTACAGAGGTGCAAATCGCCTTCGGGAGTCATCCAGTTAAGCGCAAATAGCGATGACGAGATCGCGCCTGCTGGGACCCGCCGGACCATGACCTGTCGTCCTGAATCACATAGCGCTGATTGCTAATTATCCCCAGTTTAGGATGACCTCCGCCTGATTTAATTAGAGCCACCCAAATTAGTTCACAGCCGCCCGCATCGAACAAATGAACGGGGATCATTCTCATTGGCAACATTTGGCGAGCCGCCAGCTAATCAGAACCCATTTTTGCGTAACGGGCTTTATGAGTACTAACGTAATGTAATCCGCGAGATAATATCTGGGCGCGCAGCTGGACCTTTCAGGGGCGGCAGCGTAATAGGCAAATCGGGGCTTGGCGAATCTCGTCAAGAGCCATGAGCACTTTCACGCAATCGCATCAGTTACTCCATTATTTCGAAATCAGCAACTGTGCCTCCAAAAAGCAACGACAGACGTCTCTTAGTAATCCGAGAGTGTGCTTAGACTAATGAACAGCACTTAAGCAAAGATACATTCGCCGATAACACAGCCCCTGTTCGAAGTAAGCGTCGTATAATTATTTTTAGCCGATAACTGGCGAGCTTTCAGTGTCAGCGATCCGGTCCATGTGGGACGGTTCGTGAAAGCTGAAGGATATAGGTACCGCAGTGACAACGGGGAGGAGCAACTGACAATTGGGCTTGGACACTCATGCTTTGTATTGCATTGTGGCACAGTACAGTAATTTCCCATGAATTTGGAGGAGGCCCGCCTACGTAGTGGGTCGTGTATGGGCTGAGTAGTAGTTGTATAGAAAAGGAAAAGTTTGTACGTTCTGTTAGATGTGTGTTATTCACCTTAAATAGCCACGAAGGGGTAGAAACGTAATAAGGTCTACCAGTCGTAGTCACAGTCGCGCCACCGCGCCCTAAACGAAACCAGGTCAATAGCGCGAAGGTTAAGGACCAGCCCGTCGTGCGATCAACGCGACGCACACGTTACAGGATCCCGCCCACGCCGACATGCACGCCTACGTGACATTTACAAACTCTCTCTCAATCAAATATTCATTTTATAAACTCATTTCACAATTCACATTATGTACCACGTACGTTTAAAAACTTTTATGTGAACCATGTAGCTTTTCAACTAGCTGTAATTCTGTCTCTGAAGTTCCGAGTATTGACCGAGACAGTACGACTAAGTTTACCAGTCAAAATCGACGATCAAAGGCACCAAGGTGATTCCATTTGAAAGTATTTTTTCGGTAATCTTCTAATACAATGGCGACACTTTGGCAGGTATACCGCCAGATTCGCGGTGTTTAGTGAAATACACAAATAAACGTTTACATTGACAAATGACTATTAGTTTTCCTAACATAACTTCGGATATTGCCTTTTATGTCTATCGCAACAATACAGCCTTATACAAATATTTGGATACGAGATGCTTTGGAATTTAGTAGATTGCGTATGGACACATCGATAGCCTCGATCAATGTACCTTATGTCCTTCGGTCGAAAATAAAACTTAATAGATTCAAATTCTAAAACAAAAAGGCAGCTTATGTGTAGAGAGCTACGACATGTGGCGTTCAGCACTGGCAAGATCAACGTCGGCGAAGCCGCTAGCCAAACCTAGTCTAAAATAAACGGCCACAATTAGCATCGTGCCACACCAATCCAAAACAAGCAGATCGTGTCTCGTCGCGGCTTCACCGGAACACGCTTCGCTCCTCCAGCAAATAGCAACACCGAGCAAAAAAGGACCCAAGTACAGTGAACTCGCCGCGGTCCGGGAACAACTCGCATTGCTTGATAGGCTAAGCGAAAAGCACATGACGCGATATAGTTAAACTGCGAGAGCCAACAGCATAGACGATCGACGAATACCCTCAATCGCTTAGTATCGCCCTCAAGGAGGTAGTAATGCGTAGCCGTGTACCCAAACGGAATTAGAAGTGGCCACAACCATGCCGGAACACTTAAAAGTTTATTGACGCCGTAAAAATAATTTTGCTTTTAAACACTTCACGATTCAGGGAAGCAGTACAGTTCTCATTAGGCTAAATGTTCTTGGAAACCGGTTCGCTAAACCAGTAATAACTAATAAGCGATCTGTGTAATTACTTTAATACAGAGTTTACTGTTTACAATCTAAATGAAGCGTCGCAACGCCGTAAGCAACGTCACAGTCTGGTCTCAGAAAGATACCTAATAATATGCGTTGAGTTGTGTTTAGAAGAGGACTTTTTATTAATTGAAGCTCGTACGTTTAGGGCACTAAGCTACTTTGTTACAGGCTTTTGTAAAAAGACCAACTATTGACTACCAGGCAGTCACCAGTCAGCCGTCAAGGCAGTCAGAAATTGCGATGATATGACGAAATATTATAACAGCACTTTCAGAGCTTTATAAGCTAATCGAATGGATGGCATTTACTGTGGCGTTTACATGACTAAGCACGTGGCAACTTTCTTTGCCTTAATCCGAGATAAACGAGAACATTAAGATACGAACATGCGTTTATAATCCGAAAGTTGGGACATAACTCATCTTACATTGGGGGACAAGGAAAATGTCACGTCCGCCAAATACACTTTCGTGAAAGACATTGGCTATTAAGGCGATTCATATCACGCGTGTAGCATAAACCTAGAATTGACACTCGGAGATAGTGCACTCGTTACGGAGCCGTGTGTCAATGATGCGTCCAAATAGGTTCATGGTGTGGCACATGATCTCGATACCGCGGTAGTTACTACAATCCTGTACGCTACCCTTGCCTTTGTAGACTAGCATAATGAGGCTAAATCGCCACTGGTTCGGCATTTCCTTCGTGATCAGGACGCAGTTAACGCAGTTAGTCATGTCCGTCAGAAGGTCCACACCATGTGGGCCCATCGACATCCACACTTCAATTGGCACATTGTCAGGCCTGACCGCTTTTCGTTCTTTATGTGGCGAAGAGCAATGCAGGTTTCGTCGTGGGAAATAGGGGAAATGTGGTTGTATACTGTGAAATTAATTATTTCTAAAAAAGAGACGATAGTCAAGGTTTTCCCCACGTGGCAAGTAATTATATAGTTCAACACACTTAATATTCTGTGCTTTTATCTAGCACTTACCCACCAGCATGGTACCCAGTCTTCGTCTGCATTTGACTCAATCTGGCTGCTACACCTATTTAAAACAACTATTTAAAAATAGCTGCATAGCGCGGAATGGTGTTGATCAGTCACTTTCAGAATTATAGTTTTAGTAGGCCCGGGCAATTCGCTTGGGTAATTCAGCAAGCCGACAGAATCCGGGCGACACTCTCACTTTCATGTGCATTTCGAATTTAAGCACGATTATGGCCATTGTGCCTCCAGTCCAAACGGCGGGCGATTAGCCCTAATCGCGCGGTGTCGAGCAGAGTCCTGCGCCTGCGCGCTTTCACTCTCATTACCGTGGGGGCGCACGCGCACAATGCCGCGCTCATTAGAAAGCGAATTTCCATTTATATGCAAATACCAATAATAACTGTTATTACCATTGTTGCAACCGCGTATCGCTCGATCACAATGTTTCATTGTTAGGATTCTGTTAGTGAAACGCCACATAACAAAACCTTGTGAATTGTTCGGTGCACACACAACACTGTGATGACGGCGCTTGGAGTGTGCGATTCTTGTAAACGAAAACAATGGGCCAATCAATCGAAACAGCTATAAATGAATCTCAATACTATAAACTTATCAAATCTCAGTTTCGGAAGCTCTCCAAGACCCAAATATATTACGGCATCGGATTGGTGTTCTTATTACCGTGTTCTGGATATATGTTTGTCTCTTGTGACTTAAACACCGATTTGCAAAAAGCCGCTGCGAGGCCAGTGATCCAATGCAGAGCTGTTAATTTGTATAAACTAGAATTGCCACCAATGTAATAAATCTTTGGTGTGCTGTGCTTTGGCCTAATAGATATCATGAGAACTATATTTTGATTTGCTATCTATTTATTGCGACCGGCTCAAACATAAACGTTGTTACGTGAATACGTAATTCAAATCCAACTGTTGAATTAAAGAGCATAGTTAAAAAACCATAGCGAGCTTTGTCCGCGGCGAGTCTCAATTCATTTTTGTCGTAAATCTAGGCAAAGTGGACTGAACTCGTTTAAATTATACCGTAATTGTTCCGTTACATTTTTATTACTTTAAATACAATAGCCCACCTTTTGTTCTTCTCCGCATTAGCCTAGATGTTCAAATATGTTTAATTCGTTCTGGTCTAATTAAACACCTGCGTAATATTCCGCCGCTTCTGTAGATTGTTCATTTGCATCCTTTTTAATGTCGTGACTTAATTCCCATCTTTGTTATTGACTTTGATGTACCTACCTCCCCATAGGATATCGCGTATTCGCAAGTTGAATAGAGAACGTAATGAATTCATGATTTACTTCACACGCTGCCTTCAATTTTGGATTTGGAAACATTGAACTTCGTAGTTGCCAGCCGCATGTAATGTAGTGTTTGGTCGTGTCCGCCATGGCACTGACCTACAAGACAGTTTAATTAGTTTCCTATCGGCAATCACCCAATCGATTTGTTGGCGCAGACAGCGTGTGTCCGATAAGCTTAGCCCACTGACAACGCGCGCTATCAGGTAATTAGTCTTATTGCTTGTTGGTAATTGACGTAGGGCTTGACCGAGCCGCATTAATTAACTACAATAAACATAGCCAAAATACGACTTTTAAATTGCTTTCTATATATATTGTCTATCTAGAACAGTTCGCTATCTGAACAAACCACGATAAACATGTTTCCCCGCAGTAGTCAATGGGACAATATTAATAATTTCCTCATATAACGAACTCTTCCGAACAAACTCTTCTATATTGAATATAGTTATCACGTTTTCAATATGGTTAACGTTGCTTAAATCAAATGGCACAAGACACATTTTAACGCGCCATCGCACCAAATTGCAGGCCCTCGTTGGCAAAACCTGGTTGTTCAAAAAACTAACATATTACGATTGAAGCATTTCATTGTCCACTTTTAGTATACCGTTGCCGTTGAAGCAAACACCAAATGGTAGCAGCCGCATCGTGCCTCGGGCCCAACCGAGACCAATCGGCCGATGCCATCGGGACCCGACACGGCCTCTAGCGACAGGTCAAAGGCAGCTACAGCGACAGGCAAATCAATTAAGCACCGCAAATTGCGCTCCGAATGACAAATCAATGACAGCACGATCGCGATGCTAACGATGCCAATTTAATTGCAATCGATGGCCGCTGCGTCAATCAGAAACTCAATGTGTCTCATGTCCTCTTAGTGCACTGCTGCAGGGTTTTAAACTAATTTGTCAAAGCTAACTCAAACTCAAAGTCTTTTATTTGTGGTCATAGGTAGGCCTACTTGAAACACTTACTCGATAAATCCGTATCTGATACATTTATTAGCTAAATCAGTTACGTTTAAGAAACACTTTTGGCAAAGAGAACATCTCGAATCGTTGCACCCTCACACAAAGGAATGTCCGCATGTCTGCCTTAAAAAGGCTAGTCGGTCCATAAGAGCAGCCGACACGTAACGACTGAGGAGACGGGTCGACGACACCAAGACAAGGCCCTAGCTGGCACATTGGCAACTGGCACCCAGACACGGCGAGCGCCGGACAAACACATAAAATCATACCTAATGGCAATCTGACGCGCTATTATGAAAGTTAAACAGCTCGTAAGTTCTTAGACGTCTGGTATTTCAATGGATATGGAAACGTCGTTTGAGCAGTTTTATGGGGATGTTCGGTCATAACTGAGAGACAAAGCTCTGGAGTGACGTACGTACATTTCTAAGGAAATGGTTCTGAGTCAGCAGTACACTTTGCTAAGATGTGATGGCAAGAGGAACATGCCAAAACATTATGCACGGTTGCTAATGTAGTTTCGTAAGAATTAGTCTAAACTATATTAACGTTGAATACCGCTGAATACATGTGGCATACACATGATATGAACGTTTGGTTAATCAACGCTAGTAAGTATAATGCCTTCAAGTATTCATTGTGTTAATTGCACGCCTGATGTCTGTTGTAGCTAACCAGACATCACGCGTGCAATTAACACAAGGGTAGGACACCCTAGAATGAGTCATTCTGGAAATGCATCCACTTACAAAGCTGGTTCTTCAGTTCAAGTGATACCTTAAAACATCGCTGCTGACAACCCTAATTTGTTTACAGTAAAAGGGAAATTGGAATGTTTAAGGCATTGTCTATCTGCTCGGAATTATATAATTTCTAGCTGCGCCCCGCGGTTTTACCTGCGTGGTGATGGAAATTTTCTCGTCAGTTTTTTTTTTCTGGATTCTTATTGTTATAATTTGGACCATTCACACAAATCTTTATAAAGTGTAGCCTATGGTGTTATTATTGTAAAGTTACATTAAAATCCATTCAGAAGTTTTTACGTGGAATAGGTAACAAACATCCATCCATACTTACAAACTTTCGCGTTTATAATATTAGTAGGATAGTATAACCGGAAATATGCAATTCGTGAATCATCCTGGGTTATTGGATCCCTTTCACCTGTCTACTTGATGCGAGCTCGTTAGCTGGAGTTTGTGTGTGAAGTGGGATTAAATGAAGGCAGTCAAGGTGCGATCGTGCGTGAAATCTCATCTCACGTTACGAAAAGCGAAGTAGACGCACACATGTTCGCGTAACTACGTAACTGCGTGTGCAAAAAAGTAATCTCAATGACAATAGGCGATTGGAGCTATTGGGGCAGTCACGGTGGTAACCCGATTTCTAGACTTATTTGCTGAGCAGATTAATTACACGCGGGTATTGTTTGTCAGGCTTCATAACGGAACAATATCACTATCACTCTCGCCCACTCTCTGTACAAATTAATAATTTGATATGTACCGACATATAAAGTAACGGAACTGGGTCAATTTTCGACTGGTGCAAGAAAATATATTTTAATAGAGACCGCATTAAAATCGAACGTAAAACAAAAATCTCCACTAGGCAACAATGTTGGGCTGATTTATCAGAATTTTCTGATTGAAGTTAAAACATGGACACTATCCACAAGACTTTAAACTCATTTTTCATCTAAGTAATGAAATAAGTCATCTAGATAATGGAGGAGTTACTTAGTGGCTTTTTTAGTTTGCAGATAACAACGTATTCATAAAGAACCGGGTCATCACAGTAACATATTCCTTTGAAGAAGTATTTGCGTATTTGAACAATCTCGACAACTGTGTAAGTAGTTCCGCAAACATTTATCTTTTGGCTCAGCATTTCCCCCACATGTAGTACAAGCGAACACTTTTCCGGAACAACGTTGTCAAATGCAAACCATTTAGAATTAGTAAAAAACAAAATTAGTAAAATAATTCCTAAATTATTTTCTAATATGAGCGACTCGGAATGTAAGTAAGTAGAGTAGGTAGAGTACCAGTCTGAGGCGTGGCTACTGCCCGTAGCTACAGCATCCTTGATATGGTACCGACGTAACCGACTAGGTTACAGTTAGGTAGAAGGCCCATCCAATTTGGACGCAGGGTTCGACACAAAGCTCAAGTGTGTGCTTTGCCACAGATACCGGCTGGTCATGCATTCATCTCATGTGTGAGTCAGGTGGTTGACGTGAAAGGGGTTAATCAGCGGCCGCCGGAGCCAAGCCCATTAGCGCATCAGCCCCATAATTGGCCGACAGAGGTTCAATTGGATAACGTCGGTAATAGGCGGCCGGTCACAGGCATTATATCGCACCGATTCACACTCACTTGATATTTTGCACAGTGAGCACGCAACTCACGGTGAAATGGGTGACGGACCGCACAGCTGCAAAAGGCATATCTTGGAAACAAAATATTGACAGATTTCAACAAAAATAGAAGCCTTCATAAGTGCATAATTTGTACAGAGAACGGGAAAGCCGTGCTCGGGTTCAGCGGCGAAAGGCCCATCGCAGGAAGTACGCGTCAGGTGCGAATTATAGATTTGACGCGGACGCGAGACCCATACAAATTGGTAACAAAGGACTACTTACCAAGTATTCGCCACGGGCTTATGTCGTGTCTGTGCCGACCTTGACCCGAGCGTTTGACCACCAGTTCTTCGTAATCATATATGTTTAAAGTACATTATACATACGTTTTTTGATTTTTTAGACTTAAAGCTTCTTCTTTTGTATGCCTAACCTATTTTGGTGTTCAGGTTGCAACATACTTCTAACTGTTAGTTACTAAAGGATTCCAAACTTTGCAAATAAATAATTTGTGCAATTTATGCGTGAAGGCGGAAACTGTAGAGCGACCCTGATCGTGGACTCCGACACGGGACAATGGTACAATGCCCCAGATATTAACTGAGTGAACAATCTTGCTTGACTAGGTTAAGTGAATGATCTGACTAATCGAGTGTGAGGTGGTAATTCGCCGCTGGATCTACGATACTCAAACCACGCTGTGAGAAATTCGACAACGTGGAGCGTTATCCACCATATTCTTTAATTGAATAATGTACAAACGCAAAAACCAACAACCACTAATGGTACAGTAACACAAATACCCGTACATTCTGTGACAAGTAATTCGAGAAAACCAATAAATAAATAATACCAATAGTCGTATAATAATACTATCTTTGTTACTGTTTCACGCAAAACTTACTGAATGGATATTAATGAAACTTTACAATAATACATACAGGTCATACATCAGCATAACATATACATTACTAGCTAACCGCCCTGGCTCCGACCGGGTGCAATGATGAACCTCTAAATTTATCAGTATTTCTCTGCAATATTATGAATTTATTATACATAAAAACCTTCCTCTTAAATCACTCTATCTATTTAAAAAACCGCTTCAAAATCCGTTGCGTAGTTTAAAAGATTTAAGCATGCATAGGGACGGACCAATGATGTTACAATTAAAAGGTGTAGATACGTTACCTGTACAACATTCGATCTATAAAAATGGCAAGCCAACGCACACATAGTTAACTTAATATTCAATATGCACACTGCATTAGATGTGTCGTGAAAGTAGGATGGTATGATTTAATAATCACGTGCTAAATAGAGACAAATATAATTTGTTGTGATGCGTCGTCACATGCACTAGAAACCATATAGATTAATTAAATCAGACATAACATTTTGCCCTACAAAGTTTTATGCCTATAAATATTTTGTAAAAACATTTTGTCTCGTTAAGTAAACATATATGTTAGAAACAGCTGTTTTTTTTCGCAATTTCAGGGTTGTTCCCGTAGTAAAAGTGGTTTATAATCATGAGAACTCCACCTTCTGAGATGTATGTTAATTAAAAATTGCCCTGTATTAATAGTTTATTTATTACTCAAGTAACACAGCTCAAAAAAATAAAACAATTTAATTTAAATAACAACTGCATTACAAAAAAATAACATCACCTAATAACCTTACTTTTGTACCTACTCCGTTAGCCAGCTCACATGTCTGCTTCTCTATAGTCTGTGAATGTGATGCGTAATGACATCTATCTCTTTTGCACTTTGTAATGAGGATACTTTTGTTCCACTCATTGATTTTTACCGCCATATTTACGAATAACATTTTTAATTTGTAAAAAATATTAATTATATTACGGAAATAGTGATTCCTTGACTTTTAGAAGTTTTGTTAGAGTAGTTTGTGCAATATCTCATAACACACGGCGGCATTTTCAATTGTTTTATAGCACTTTTTACACACGGCTCTTGACGTGCATTTGTTGACGCCAGCGACGCAACACTGAGGTCAGGTTTGCTAATTAGCCTACTTTTAACGTGCCGCTTGCTGACCGCTTATAACCCATCTACACGTTTTTACTTCTAACATCATTGGGACGGACAGACAACAGCGACTTTGTTTTATAATATGTAGTGATAGTGATAGTAAGTCTCAATCAAAAGTGGCAGAAATCTAATCATCGCTTTTCATTTGTTCGAAAGAATCGGAGCGATGGGATTAATGTTCCATTTTACCTAGCACTGAAGTGAGAGGCCGCGCAGCAGCCGCGCAGCAAAGAATGTATAAATTGAAATAATACTAAGGCTGATTTCATAGGTTTTCGCGCTTATTAGACATTGAAATTAAAGACTTTTTAACGGATTCATCGCGTGTATATTTTGCAACAGTCGTGGTCGCGGGAGAGACTAAAGGACAGTTGTCTTCAAAAGTACAAAGAAGCAGTTAAAATCTACCGCCTATAATTGTGTTTTATTGATAACGTTCCCGTGTACGCAGAAACGCAGAAGTGCGCGATAAATCTCAGACATCAGCCTCCCAAAACTGAACTCAAGGTATCACCATTGTATAGCGAAGTTTTGCCGTTCTGATACATGTCGACAATGCAATGACCCTATCTGCGGCGATAGATTGGCTTGCATCAATCAGCGGAAACTCGAGATCAGGGACCTACAATCACGGGTTTTTGCGCGCAGACTTCTGGGCGGTTTTGCTTTGTAGAAACTCATTAATATCTTTAACCATAGTCGTAGGCGGAACCGGTGCTATTGTCATGTTTTAGTTACATTAATAAATCAAAACATGAGTTCAGTTCGAGCTGACACAAATATATATTATTATGTTTTCGCAGCATTCGATCGATGATGCTACGCTACATCAACAAGGTTCAGTTAAATTGAATGGCTCGAATCTCGTATTCCACAAAGACTGTCTTGTTTGTCTCGGGGTTGAATGAGTCGCCTTTGGATGACGGTTCCCGGGTTCGATTCAGGGGTCGGGCAACTGCCTTTGTGTAAACCAGATGCAGTTGCAAACATGACACGAATACTATGTTCGTAAACAGCCCCCGGGATACAGATTATCCCTAGTATAGAGGTTTCGTTTTTATGTATTTTAAAACAACAAAAATAACTTATAACTCACAAACACCTCATTTTACGTTCCATGTGGCTACCACCTCTCCGGCTAATTCTCGGACATATTAGGGCTGAGAAGCCCAATCACTAAGGTTACATAGTGAATAGTAACCTTAGTCACGTGCTACTTCGCAACCATTGTGATGATTGCTATTTGTTATGGCAATGACTGTCCACAAATGTTACCATTTTAATGAAGATACATCTATGGAGCCAATGAGAGGAACATAATCGAGTTCTCTATGGCGCATTAATTAACAATTTGAATAGAGTGAGATAAATTTCTCCAGACTACCGACCAGTGCAGGCTAAATTAATTATACAAGTAGATCACATGACGTTATCTCGTGTAAATTGCGCCTAGTTTTATACATTGGATGATTTTAAGCATTAGCAGGACAAACTGGAAATAAGGCAAATTAGTTTGGTTAACACGAGTATGACGTGTGAGTGACACGAGCGAGTATGAAAGCAGGAAGCCGGCCCAATCAGGGTAAGCAGTTAAGCTCATTAGAGGCGCGGACACGCGAGCCCGCCATCGGTAAAACATTAGTACATACTCAGCAGTAGGGGAAACACTCCCAGTCGCTGCAGACCCTTCGAAAAACCGGGTACTGGTATTAACGGATGAATCCTCTCAATTTTTTAAGCGAATGCCAACTACAGGCGCCGGGGTCTGTGAGCCCCAATGCGGCGATAACACGAAGGCCTACCCGGCTTCAGCTTCTAAATGTTCTGCCTATTAGCGGGACGAACCGGCGACCTTGTCTCATCTGGCCCATATTTTGCTTGCTATATCGGGAGGTGGGGAGGTGCTCATGCCTAAGCATAATAAACATAATAAAATAAAAAAAAAAAAAAAAAAAAAATCATAGTCAGTCATAAATGAAATATTATTTGTTAAATATTTATAATTCCAGCCAACACAGTGTCTCTTTTTTGTCCAATTTACAGTTTGTTAATGCGCTAGATTCAAACGGGTGGTTAAGCGCCGAGGTCTACTTCCCGTAATGGTTAGTCCATAAATCTCCAAATTAAATAGAATATCCATGATCAGCTTTAAAACATATTCCATTTAACTTGTCACTAATTACGAGCCATACTTAGGAACAGAAGAATAAATATTGAATTATTTTGGGACAAAAAGCTACAGTTAGCGTGCTCAAAGGTTGCCTAAAAACCGTAATCAATCACCACAAGTGGAACGAAGTCGCAACACTCATTATCGTTCAGCCACTTTGTAAATGATATTTTTTTGCTCGAATAAACCTTTCGACAATGTTCAATGTTGTGAACTATTCAGATTCACAGCGAAAAGGAATTAGTAAAATTACCTTCAATTTTAATTACGCGTAGAACTCAGCGCAAGATAGCAACTAGTGAAGAATCTATGATCTTTATAGAGAAATAGTAAAAAAGTGTTTGTTTGAGCTTTAAAATATTGTAAACACGCAAAAACATCACCGCTGCCCATAGTTTTGCCTAATCATATTTAGGAAACCATTTGTGCAGAGGACCATAAATAGTTTAACTAGCAGGACTGTCGTCAACGGAAACGGATAAATAATAACTAGCTGTAGACGTGATAATTCAACCGACATAACTCACTCACAACTTTGATGTAGGCATTTTTATTATAAAAAGTGGACACCAAAATTAATTGGGATTAATGTTATTTCTACTTCCCGTATTGTGTAATTCCTGCTGTGGAGTATGATGTCAGATAGAAATTCAAGTCGAGCTGAAATTTATGAAGAGGTGGCTTCGCAATATTCATCACCAAGTTTTGGCGGTGGAATACATTAATGTCGTAACCTAAGAAATAAATTCTTTTTAATAACACTGAAATTGACTCGCATATTTATTATAAGTACTTATGCTCTTTTTCTTATTTGCCTCACTTTCCTCGTCTTTATTGCTATTATTGTGTTAAATGGATGATACCTTCGCTCGTGTGTCACGCAATCAGGTTGCCATCTAAAAACCAGTGCCGGGGCCACACCTAGCTCATGTTGAGATGGTGACTATTCGGCAAGGCGCACAGACCCAATTATTTTAATTCTATTAATTATTTTTTGTATAGTTTTTAAGTATTTGTTTTGTTGTTGTTGCGGTTTGTGCGCGTGTTATGTTCCATAAACATCCAAGTTCAATGCTGTAACAAGTTTGTTATTCTGTGTGCCTTGCGGTATAAATGTTCTTTTTTTCTAAATAAATTGTCGGTCTGAATTTAGAAAATAGATCTACAGCAGAAGAGCAGTAGAGCAGAAGTACAGTTCGAACAAATAGCATATTACGACTACTCAATCTATGACGGCAGCAAGTGAATACAAAATGTCCAATGGTGTCATTGTCTTTATTTGCTATGAAATACGTGGCCAGGTGGTTAGACATCCCACACGACAGAACAGCTTGAGATATAACAATATAATGATTGGGTCCATCATAATCAGGCGAGCCTTGACACGCGGACGCGGAAACTTGGGCCATGCTCCCGCAATTACGCTCAACAATACGCAAAAACACACGACACATAAATCAACAAGTCACTTGCGGGTTCAAGGGGTTTTCGCTTTCGAGATCTGCCAGTTCATTAGGTAGCGTAATCACAGCGACCAACACGTACAAATGTACTATACGAAATATGCACACGTGCAAATACAAATAACCAACGTGGCCCAGTGATATCAAATCATCATTTCAGCCATAAAACGTACACTGCTGGACAAGGATCTCCACAAAGGCCGGTCCCGGGGCGCCCGCATCCATCGTTTTCCGGCGACCTTAACCAGGTCGTCGATCCACCGTGTGGGAAGCCTACCGGAGCGCGGTCGCCACTCGAGGACTTTTCTGCCCCATGGGGCGTGGCAGTCCCTGCCCACTAACACTTAAATTTGGCAAATAAAGTGAGTGATATCTTAAGTGATATCAAATATGAAAAATTAAATCAAAAATTTAAATAAAACCCCGACACAATAACATTTAAAAAAAAAAAAAAAATACTTCGCGTTGGGGGACCACTCCCACTTATTTATTACCTGACCCCTGGTCCCCCAACGCGTATTTATTTTTAACTTTTTAAAGGTTATTGTGTCGGGGGTTTATTTAAATTTTTAATTTAATTTTTATTTTATACTTTTTA
Organism: Clostera curtula; assembly: GCA_905475355.2. Taxonomy (NCBI): domain Eukaryota; kingdom Metazoa; phylum Arthropoda; class Insecta; order Lepidoptera; family Notodontidae; genus Clostera; species Clostera curtula. The sequence goes on from FR997805.1 coordinate 192,047, forward strand.
TAGGTACATACTTATTATTATAATATTACTTATTATTATAATTATAATGTAGATTTTGTTAAATTGCACGTGATGCGCTTTGATTTGAGACCCCACTCGATTATATTTGCAGACATTCGGTTATTCTTCCCCACTTTCACCCCTCATAACTTTTAAACGGCTCATCCGATTTTCATCAAACATGTCTAAGCACACTCGCCCGTAACTCACCTTTCATACAAAAACTTTATTGAAATCGCTTCATCCGTTCGCGAGCTACGGTGCCACAGACAGACAGACAGACAGACCGATAGACAGACAGCCACGTGAAACTTATAACACCCCTCTTTTTGCGTCGGGTGTTAAAAACAAATATCTTTTTAATATCTCTTAATTTTTTTTATACACAGATACATATTAAGTGGCGTATAATGAATTCGTGCACCCCTAACGCAGCGAATTAGTTTGGAGCTTTTTATGTAAGCACATATATTATTTGTGTACGTAGTTACGAGTTGCTAGTCGCTGCGGCTCGCGTTCCTATGAATATTTCAAGCGGGGAAGGCGCGCTATCTATCTTTCAAAAGAACCAAACTTCGCGGGTTATTACTATTTACAACGTGCACTCTCATTGGTACACGAGGAGCGATTAAAACGTTGTGTAGTACTGAAGGTCCCAGAGCTTTTGTAACAAATAGTTGTGAGGCCAAATTAAATAATCGCACGCCATCATAACAAAACAGTTTTTCTAATACCTAGCCGTAACCACGATTTAATGTTCACACAAGCCATAGAGCCGAATAATAGGGGCGTAAATGTTTGAATAGAATACGCAGTTGCAATAGTAAGTCGAGCCACTGAAGTACATTGATTCAATTTGTTCACTATTTTATTTGAATTTCATTTTATTTATTCACTAGCGGATAGTGCGGAGCTTGTCGATGGCGGACTGTTTGCAAGAGCTCATCTCCTCCGTCCGGTCGATACGCGTAACCAGTAGCGTGACAATTGACAGCCGGTCAAACCACATAATTACCGTCAACTAATCGCAGACGGCAGACGGCAATCGCACCGTGTACTCGTAAACACTGGTACCTAGCCAAAAAGGTTAGGCTGGTGGTACCGACCCAATGAAAATGGGAAGAAGGCGACAAAGGAAGGCTCTATGCCTAGAACCTAGAAAACGAACAACGAGTAGCATTTATTATGTATCAAGTACATAGTATTAACAGTTTAGTAAAAAATGCTACTTACATTTACGTACTCTAACTGAATTTCAGTTTGAGTAAGGAAACAATAATTAGGATCCGAAAAAACTCATAATTTTGAATGACGAGTAATTAGTGTGCAATATCTATGCTAGACAAAAGCTCATGCTTATTTCAGTCAGCGGAGTCGATGCAGGGTGTGAGAGCGAGAGCAAGGACACAATTTGTACAATGCACCACGTTTAAGCAACTCCATGAGAAACTACTTGTTGCCAGGCCTATTCTATCATGGTTTTTTATTACATTATTCTTAGAGAGCTAATTAAAGATCGTTGCCAGCACTGCACGTTAATTACAAAGAATAATTCCTGAAGTCGACTCTGTCACAGAAAGAGTATGGACACATGCATATTACACATGAAAGCTAAATTTCGGTGAAAATGTTTGTTTAGTGAACAAGTCCAAAATATTAAATTTTCCAACTAATTAATATGTACCTATAACGGACGCAGTGCGCATTGGAGACTACAGTGCCCTCGGACTAAAACGAAGTTTGGTCAAGTACGTAATCAAATCGAACGCATTCATTTTATTGTACTTTGGAGAATGATTCTATTTGAAAAATAATTTTTCAAAAATTGAAAATCCAAAATGTAGTGTGGTTATTACTTAATTTGTGTCCATTATCTATTCAATACCTGTATGGTGCAAATCGCTTGGGAAAGCTGTTGCATGGCACCTTATCTGTCATGATGACACAACGGCAGTAATACGACACTGAATTTAAAATATTCATCAAAATAGTGTGACATGATTTAGACATAATTTTCTTTCGTCGATATATTTTGACGCGATTCAATTCGCGCGTTCTGTGTACTGCCCGCGCAAGTAAACCGGGTGTATACTTGCGCCAGTTATAGGCACCATGTAAAGCGAATAACTGGGACCAGTAGCTTGTGCATCTTTACATGAGCAGGATATTTGCACCGTGTGCAAGCACCCTTAATTAAGTTATCATTAGTACATGTCGAATATTGTCGAAATCTCAGATACTCAAATGTAACGGAGCACATTTGGCAAGAATACCTAAGGATGTCATCACTGCGCAGCACGAGTCTCGGCTGAAGCCACCGATATGCAAATCACCGAATGTGCAAATTGAGGAATTCACTAGAAGGTCGACGAAAAGTGAACAAGGAACAGGGGGGCGGGGCGGTGACAATTGCACACTAGACAGTGTCGGCTGCAGTTGCATCACACGCCACGCCGCGCCGGCTCCTTTGTTTGTAGGACCTACTCTACTATTGTCGAGGAAATGCGATACAGAACGTGATGTAATATTCCATGGCTTAGAGAAAGCGAGTAGCGACAGTCGGGCAACATAGGCGTTTAGAATACCAACCAACATCGCGTCAAATAGAAGAGCAAAGGCTACACGAAGTCTTGCGGTACAGTCATTAGAACATTATTATTTTATTGCTTTTGGCCCGTTATGAAATTTTAGAAGTTTCACCGATTACTGCAGAGAGTGCAGTCAAGAAGTGATGTAAGACAACGGCGCAGTTTTCATAAAAAGTGCACAATCGCGTGAGCACAAAGAGTGAACCAACGCGTGACCAACAGTGGCCACATTGAGACCACTCTCACTTTCGGCGCATCTTCACGGCCGTGTGTGCCGACAATGCTGACATCGGCGTGCGGCGCCTCAACGTCCAGACTGAATAGACTAGATTCGAATTTGCATTGATTCCCCACAAATTGGATTTGTGCACAAACAAAGTTTCCATCCATCCCGCTTGTACGGAATCAATGCAATCAAATGGTGGCGTCGTGTGGCGGGGCGTTCTCTTCCCTGCAATATGGTGGAGGAGGGCGATGGCATGCGTCATGCTTTTGGACAGGTGCCGTTGCTGGGGGGGGGGGGGGGTTGGCTCTGGCACTAGAAGGTTACTATTGTTGACTAGACCTGGCCGATGTTTGGCCGTTTCTCGCGCAACGAGTTTGCTCTCACAAATCTGTCTTATCCCGGCCTAAGAATGGCGATTTAAAAGGATCAACGAGAAGAGCAACATGGACATTTGATATAATTTTCGTCTTATCCATGTTCATTTCGAGACCCACTTGTTGAGAAACTCTGTTGAGGCCTCCGAGCATTGTACTTAATTCCTGCTGCGACAGTAGGCTAAGTATAACTGGAGGAGGCCCGACTCAGGAGATGGTCATGTAGGGTAAAACCGGGATAGATGCCCCACTTTTAGACAAAGCCACCCATTTTTTAATCTATGTGTTTTATACAAATAATTTCGACGAATGTAGCTAGCCCAATCCTTTATGCTTAATTATTATTATTAATATTTAACCTATCAAATACAGATTTTGCACAAATTGGCTTTTCGTAGAATGTCTTTTTTGAGGATAGATGCCTACCTGTATGGATAGTTGCCCCACCATGAAAATACTGAGAAGGATAGATGCCTGCAATGCAGGATAGATGTTCTTTTTACCGTGTAAACTAAAAGCCTAGCCTAAACGTTAGGTATTTCTAATCATATAACGAAACATGGGTCATAATAAAGAAAAGTATATTTTTTTATTAATAGTGTACCCATAATTATTTTTTACAGCGTTTGTTTAATTAAAATATAAATTATTAAGTTTCAACAAGCATTATCATGTTCTTTGTTGAATTAAATTTTATAAGCATTTTATTTATTTAACAAAAATAGAAATTCTTAATTGTTTCTAAAAATAATTTTACTTAAATTGTGTAATAATTTCTGAAAAGTGTACAGATTCTGTCCAGATTCAGATCCAGTTGGATAACGATTTCGTATTTTTTGTTTTGAAAAAACATTCAATGCAAATTCTTCCTTTGTGTGGCATAGTTATACTATAATCTTATATAGCAGTTTATGGAGGGATAGATGCCCCTAAGGGTACCTATACCTTGAAAAATCAGGGCAACTATCCTTTGTGATAGGGATAGATGCCTAAGTATTTTTTTAATATTTTATTAAAGTAAATAGCAATTATTTACACCTAGATACAGACTTAATGAACCAGTATATCGACATAATAAAAAATATAACGGAATTTATTAATAATTATAAAGTTATACAACACAGAATACTAACGTTTCAAACTTTGACGTGTTCGTGAATGTCGCCGCGGAGATAATTACATACACGACCAAAACGCATCCTCCTACACGACTGTCCATTGGTAACTAAGGTATGGGGTGACTGTGGCTCCTACTTATACAATTAACTCTGAGTCACGAGTTCGCCAAGTTAGGTTTTTAGAATATGGGGCATCTATCCCACTGGGGCATCTATCTCGGTTTTACCCTAGTAGTAGAAGACTATGTTGTATAGGTATTGCGTCTAATAGAGTAAAGTAACCCGTGTTTATTAGGGAGAACGGTTAAATCGTTAACACGCAGAATCAGTCAAAAATTCACTATACGCAAGGAAATGTGGTATCAAAGGTCGCGCTAAAGCCTACTTCAATGGCGTTCAGAATCAGATAGATGAAGCGTGTGTGCAAACATAAACACACATCGAATCGCATCGACCCTGAATACTGTTTGCTCAATAAAAATAAATAAAGCGAATACAAACAGATAACATCGATAAATGCTATCGATAAATTGCATTGTAAACCATGAATATTGCCGTAGTTATCTGATCGGAAGACGATGATTAATTGCGATACACATTTATTTCGAACGTCGCCGTCGCATCATCGGATCAGCCAAATCTCTCTATCGCTACATATAGTTGCATATTCCGTGGCGTCAATAAATATCAGCGCCTTTGTTAGAGAAAGGCCATAGGGAGGGATGGCACTGGCCTTTCTAAAGTGCTTTATTAAATGACATATAATTGATGTATTGCAGGACATTTTGCAAAGTAACCTTTAATGATCGAGTTATGCGAAGTATGGGTTATTGGGTAGGAGGAGAGGTTTATGACCTCTAGATTATAGATCCGTGGAGGCCATACCAGCTCAGGGTCAGATGGGTTTTGGCTACGGGGACTCTTCGGTCCTCAGAGTTGCCTTAGAGACTTAAACTCTCTGCGGGGTTTGGGGAGCGTCTAGAGCAAAGCGTAGGGTCCTCTAAAAAGCGGCCCAGGACCCGTTAGGTACGCAGAGCATGTGACCCCAAAGGGAGGCGAAACCCGTGGCCCTGTTTATGGATAAGTATGATCTATGTTCAAGGTTTTTATTAACCAAATTTAATTTTGAAATACATCTTAGTCAGTCGCAGAAACGATAACCTAACCTAAACTTTTTTTTTCTCGTGGGTGAAACCTATTGAGGCCCAGCCTACTACTCAGCCCACATATGGCCCACTGCGAAGTGGGGCCTCTTCCCATTACATAGAGGATATATGATATATCCTACTTTGCTATTCCCGCCAGACGGGGTGGCACAGGGTTTCGTATCAAGTTTTCCTTCTCTTGCGGCTTGATTGTAGGCCTTGTCGGCTTTTACGACACTCTCTGGTGCAAATAGGGTGGTGACATTATCACGCTATAGGTTTCGTGTAATCGAAAACGCACGAAAATGTCCATCGAAAGTGTTTTGCTGGAGTAGTGCTACGATAATTAGCATGAAACAAACAAGTCGTGCTGCACTCCGCACGATAACTGTTAATGACTTCCTGTAAACACCTGAACGCCTGCGGCGCCGCGCCGAAGGGCCGCTTGCGCAAAGCAGGCGCTGATTGGTTCCAGATATTGCCCTCATTGGTAGTTCTTAGTCGGCTGCATGTACTCGAAGCCAAAACGGTAACAACTAAGTAATTTCAATTGAGGCGTTTTAGGGGTATTATGGCGATAGAGGAAATATTGTTAGAGTTTTGTTGAACATGTTACTTATAGGGCAATGGAAATGGCTATGCTCGGAGTTTCCTTGCGAGATCGAATCAGAAATGAGAAGATACGCAGGCAAACCAGGGTCACGAACACCTTGCCTTGCCTGAACCTTGGGGGAGGCCTATGTCCAGCAATGGACGTCTTTTGGCTCATTCATTTCAAAAGTTCTTTATTATCATAACAATATTACATAATATACATTACAGCTCAGTGTACGTTAGAATCCTAAGCGTAAGTAAACATGAGTAATAAATTTATAGTTTAGTAAGTCGTAGCTTAATTAAAACCTTAAATCATAGATACTAGCTAGCTTATATAAATCATATGCACTTACGTAGTTCCAAAATAAGGTGATCGTAGTTAGGTGTCCCCGATTTTGTAAATTTTTGACGAAATTTACAATTTTTTCTAAGTAATGTATAACCAAAAAGAAAAAAGGAGTTTGGTACTGATATACCGTATGAATGTACTAGGTCCTGCTAGGGTTTTAATAAAAAGAATAGGACGCGAGCTTCTCGTAGCGGGCGCAAATAATTTTAAACGCAGGTAGCATGCAAAAAAAAAAATAAACGTCTTTTGGCTGAAATGATGATAATGTTACATAACGAGACTAAATTGTAAGGTTGCTGAGTGCAATGATAGACCTGCAACTTTTTTATCCTCAGTACCTTTTGAAATGAAAACATCTCACTCCTGCCGCATACGTAACGACGTCCCATAAATCCGAAAGCAATAAACAGCTGAAAAAGCGGCTTGTGAAGCACGTGGATGGTCGTGCTCGTGCTGCAAAGGGGGACTTACCATTTTAGCGAGCATGGTGTCCATCTGCGGCTGATGCGTGGCGGCCAGCAGCTGCCGGATCCGCGAGGCGTTAGCGACGCACTGGGCCATGCAGCGCTGCAGAGCCGCGGCCTGGCGCACCAGGCCGGCGCTGAGCGGCGCCTCGGCCGCGCTCCCGCCGGCCCCTCTCAGCACGGTCTCCAGGACGTGCGCGTGCTGCGACACGTAGTCCAAGCATCGCCGGAGCTCTACAGCTTCGCGCTGCTGTCGCTCTGCAAAGAGGGTGGCTGATTAACTATTAGGAACATTTCACAAAAATGGCAAGATGCTATTGTAAATTTTGTACCACTGCCAGAAAAATCTCCAAAAATACTATAGCACCAATCTTACCATTAAGTACTTTTCCTCCAGTAGAAAAACTTTACAATAAATCTACACAAATACATAGAAATGAAGATCTTCTTCTACAATCAAGCCAATCCAGTTGAAACATGTGAACGTCACATTAGCATATTTGATGTTACGTGAGAAATCTTATAGTATTTTAAGATATTTAAACTTCTAGTAGCTACAGCCTACTAAAATGAAAACATTAAAGTTATGAATATGATTGGAATAGAAAATGACAATCATATAGTAAAGTAAAACAAAACCAATTTGGATTGGAATTGACATGCACATTCTTAAGAACAATAAAATCTGTTTACTATCTGTGTTCAAATTAAATTGTGATTGTTAACACCAAACATAATTTGTTTAAATGTATGTAATATTTACTTCTCCATTTTTGTATATTTATATGTGCAAAGAAGTATAAATAAATAATATTATAAATTATTACAATGTTAAACTTACATAACTTAATCAAACAGTATGATTTACAGATTTAGTGTACCTATTATGGCTAAATAATACTTTTAAATAAGAAGTTATTTACTTTCATCATGAAAAAATATGGTACAGCATAAATAAATCACCACGAATACTCAGTGACCCGGATAATTAGGTAGTATAAAAAACAATAATCAAAGTAAATAGAAAAGGGCCACGAAAATGTATCTGAAGTAATGGTTTGGCGCGTTATTTATTTACCATGAAAATCATAGATCCTTTGAGTTCGCCTCAAATATTTTTCCTCCTGGAGCTGCCTATCGGCCTGTGCTTGCTTTTCACGTGCCTCTATCACTTCCAAAAATGATGAAAACAACGATTTTCTCTCAGTTGTGGTAGTAACGGTTTCTTGCATTGTGCTATCAATAAAAACTCTGTTTGTAAAAGACAAGTAGGATCCAGATGATGAAAAATTAATATTTGTGAAGTAAACTGGTAATATCCCAGAGTTTAACTGGAAACAATACCGTTTTTAAAAACGAATTTTTAAAATCAAATTCAAAACTACACAACCTCCAATCTTGCCTTACCGATAACAACTGATCATAGACAAATACAACCAACTGTCATGTCAAAGTCAAAGATATTAAAAAGTTAGTTCTCATTTAAGAAATTAAAGTAAAATATAATAAAAATATATCTTTAGATACATACATTGAAATTTTCTATAAGTCCATTTAAAGGATCCTTATTTTGTTGAAAGAGCTAAATCCTTTTCACTTCATAGGTGCGCAAAAAATACAACTGGTCTACTATAGACAATATCAATACAGCAAAGAAAACAGACTGATGGATGAGATTCGAGAATTGAAAAATTATTTTGTTGTCTGTGATAAACAAAGCGGCTGTCAGTCAAGCAAGAGAAGAGTGAGGTTTGCAGGTTTCTAAATAAGTTTCTTGTTTTATTATCTGGCTTTCGTTATAATATTGCACAATGGCACGTGAAAGCAGCGCAGGCTTTGATAGACACATCACTATATTCTCTCCAGAGGGAAGATTATATCAAGTTGGTAAGTTATAATTTCATTAGGCGATGACTTGCATAGAACAGTCAATCATATTTACATAAATAATACTGTTCTATTATTAGGCAGTTGCAAAATACTGATCATATTGATGCTATTAAGTATGTTATATTAAAGTTGTGGCACTAATTTATCTTTCTAAACCGGACGGCGGACCCTTAACCTGAAACACATTTAGACTAGCACAGTGATAAGTAGTAAATAACCCAAGAAGCCGAGCCGGTTTCGCTAAGTAAGGACATTTTACGTATGCGTCTACAGGTACAGTGTGCACTTCAGTTTTTGGTACTTGTATTTAGGTTCTAGGGAAACAAACTTTCATATATTAACCAATTCTTTGTATAGACTCCAATGCTATTAGAAATATCTAATATTCATCCATGCATCACATGATCAGAGAGAACAAAAAATGCAAAGTAAGACAAGCAAAGTAACAAATTGGACACTATGGTGCAATAGAGAGAAGCAAGAGACTGACAAAATAGGAAGTAACTGGAGGAGGCCTTTGTGTCAAAAGAACACGCCAAGCAGGAGACTGATGCAAAATAACTTTTATCACTTATATATTTGCAATTGTTAACTAGTTTGATTATTTTCTTTATCTGTATATATTGTGTGGCAAATAAAGTCTTTGAAATTGAATATTCATACATTAGTGTGCGAAACAACTAAAGTGTGGCAATGTGGTGCTCGCTGACACATTGACACTCTTGGATAGTTTGTATGAAATAACTTTGAGCATGCTGGCTTCATCAAAACATTCTCTTTTATGCTGAATCATGTTCAAGGCCTATTGAGATAGAGAAATAAACTAGTAATAGCTTTTCATAGTTCATTTCTGTAAGAACTTCATGGTAATCTATGGGGGAGGAATGTGTGTTTAGCAGACCTCCGTTACAGCCTTAGCCTTTACTTTTGTTTGTATATTTCTGCAGAATATGCACTGAAGGCAATAAACCAGGGTGGCCTCACATCAGTAGCTCTGCGTGGCGCAGATACAGCTGTAGTGGCAGCACAGCGCAAGGTGCCAGATCGCTTGCTGGACCCCATCTCTGTCACACACCTATTCCCACTCACAAGCCGGATTGGCTGTGTCATGACAGGCATGATTGGTATGTTGTGATCTCTAATGATAAATTTGCAATATTTTAAAGTATGTAGTTAGTTTCCATCTGCCATGCGGTGGCGGATTTAAAATACATAGTGTCTCCATCCCATTTCATCCTGAGAGTGCGGAAGAGGTAACAAAAGAAAACTTGATTCTAAACCCTGTGCCAAGCAACCTGGCCAGCATGGCACAGTAACCCTCCAGATAGTTGAAGGTCATTGACTCAGCAGTGGGTCATTTATGGACTGAGAAGTAGTAGTATTTTCCATCTTAATTAATGTTAAGGTTGAGTGACCCATATTACCAATTTTGTTGTAGGTACTGAATTGAAGAATTTATGCATTGAAAAAAAGGTTTATAGTACAAGTATTTTTAGTTAGTTACTTTAAACTCAAATAGAACTTTATTTAGGTAGCTTTTATCGCAAAACACTTATAAATCTTGATATTCAAAATTACCAATATCATCCCATCTTTGCTGCAGTAATTTTCATGATTGGCTTGACATATTATTTTTATGTCTAGTTTTATATGAACTGTCATTGAGTGCATAAATATAAGATTTTCAAATCTTAGGGTATATAGGTATTCCCACAGACTATTAAATGCATATGATAGAACATAGAGGCTTAATTAATGTTTCAGGTTTTTAAGAATTATTTTTGTTATAAGGTTAGTACTGCTCTTGTTTTGGGTGGCACACTGATTTGGCTTACTATTCCCGTGCACCCCCAGCAGTCTATTTACTGCTATAGGTGGTCCCAGTCAGGCCCTCGTGTTACACGCCCTCCAAAGCCTGGAGGTAACATCCAGCATGCTTGACCTGCAGACCGGTTCATAAGGATATGTTTGTGTCAGCCGACAGCAAATCGCAGGTGCAACGCGCGCGATACGAGTCTGCCAACTGGCAGTACAAGTACGGCACCGAGATCCCCATTCACACGCTGTGTCGCCGCATCGCCGACATCTCGCAGGTGTACACGCAGAACGCCGAGATGCGCCCACTTGGCTGCAGTGAGTACCACTACTACCATTCACTGCTGCGTTGGTAATAATAATATTTTAATGTCGAGCAAGATTAATGGAGAACCTTGGCCTATGTCCAGCAGTGGACGTCTTTTGGCTGAAATTATGATGATGAATGTCGAGCAAAACACTAACAATAGTTCTGTAGTTTCTGTCCATTTTCTCTGATGCAATATTTATTTATTTGGACAATGAAACAGAAAACCATCAAGTACTTAAATAGCAAAATAAAGGATGTCCCAAAAAATAGTATTAAAAGGAAGTCCAGAGATAGAGCACCCCTTGGGGTACCCGAATCACCGAATCCGAATCACATGTTATGCGATTTTTCATAGTATTCATGTTATGATTTTTAAATGTTTGGCTTTACACCAATATTTTCATAATTTTGTTCAAAGTTACGAAGCTGATTATTTTATGCTTAAAAGTATAATTCAAGATGATACAGTTCGAGAAAGAAAAAAAAATTAAAAGTCATCTACATAGGTCGAAAATTCCGAAAAAAAATTATGAAAAATCGTAGAACATGTGAATCGGGTCCCTCAAGGGTTGCTCTATCTCTGGGCTTACGCTTGACACAATATATGGGACACCTGTTTAAAAAAATGTGCACGTATGGGCTAGATTAATTGCCAAATGTCATTGACACGTCATTAAAACACATAATAGGTACAGTTAATTAATGTTAATATTAATTATTCGTGGACATCTCCTTATACATACGACACATTCTTGTTAGAGGATTGTATTAAGAAGTGTTGTTAACATAAGTAATAGCTTAAATCACACGCATATGTATTAGAAACAAGGGAATAACTATCAATATTGCCTAATCACATTGGCAAAAAAGTCCTCTCCGGCGGGGAATCGAACCCCGGTCTCCCGCGTGACAGGCGGGGATACTGACCACTATACTACCGAAGATATGATACAGCGTTTTATTAAAATATAGTTTAATAGTTTAACTAAAACTGCAAGGCGCATTTCATACTCATAATTAGCTATAAATAAACCTTTTAGAAGGGAAACAACATTTAAAGGCAAGGCTCCATAAAGCCAAAAATGTGTATAAAGCATTCCGATACTAATACATGTGGAGCAGTTAGTCATTATTTATGTGTGAGTAAATGAATTAGAACGAAACTGTTAAACTTTCTATGTTAAGTTATGCCTTGCTACAAATGTATATAAGCCCTAGGTGAAGGACACGGCCGTTATTATATCCTCTCCTACTTCCTACTAATATTATAAACGTGAAAGATTGTAAGTATGGATGAATGGATGGATGTTTCTTACTCTTTCACGTAAAAACTACTGAAGTTATTTTAATGAAACTTTACAATAATATAGCTTAAACATCAGAATAACACATAGGCTACAATTTATAAAGATATTGTGTGAATTGTCCAAATTAAAAGTGTTAAGTAAGTAGAAAAAAATCTGACGAAAAAATAAATTCCATCACCCACCACGCAGGTATAACCGCGGGGCGTAGCTAGTGTTTTATAATGTAACTTTATGCGGCGGGGACTAAGTAGTGTTCTGTGTTAAGGCATGATGCTGATCGCATACGACGAAGAGAACGGCCCCAGCGTGTACAAGACTGATCCATCGGGATACTACTGCTCGTACAAGGCGGTCGCGGCTGGCGCCAAGGCCACCGACGCCAACGCTTACCTCGAGAAGAAGCTTAAGAAGCGCACGGACCTGGCCGCCGATGACGTCATCCAGTTGGCAATCTCCTGCCTCTCGCAGGTCCTCTCCGTGGACTTCAAGTCATCGGAGATCGAAGTTGGAGTGGTCATGAAGGATCAACCCAATTTCAGGTCAGTGCGATATTGTATGTTTGTAATAATTATGTCTTAGGTTTTCACGATCCTTGTACATGCCATTCAAGTATTTTTGACGATCAAAACCGTCAAAAATATATTTTTAATACATGCTTGTATTATTTAAATATTTCTCAGCTGAAAAATCGAAACACTTGCCTTTTTATGGTTGTTAAACAAAATACGAAACTTATGAAAGTTTAATTTGAATTTAGAACATTAACATTAGGATTTGAAAACCTTTTATTGTTCACTATTATACGACATTGGACATATGTATATTTCTAATTAAATATTCTTCTCTTTTTGTTTCTGAAATTTTTTTACAAAATATAAACTTGCAAGGTGTTTTGATTTTTCTGATGAGAAGTGTAGTTTCTGTGTTGTGAAAAATATTATACATAGTTCACCAAAAAGAGTCTCTCCGGCGGGGAATCGAACCCCGGTCTCCCGCGTGACAGGCGGGGATACTTACCACTATACTACCGAAGACTTGTGAAGCAACTCGAAATATACGTTCATATTGGTCATACACACATCACTTGAGTGCGGTGTAGGTAGACTATGCTAAATCGCAATTATTTTTGTTTGAGCAGGTGACTTGAACTTAGGTAACAAACTATTTAACACCCGCCATTTCACCTGGTCTGATCGATTAGCGTTTCTACGAAATGTCTCATAGCTTTAAAATAATGTAGTACAATGAATTAGACGGACCCACTGTTTGTTTCAGGGTGCTGCCAGAAAACGAGATCGACAGACATCTCACCGCCATCGCCGAGAAAGACTAAGCGTTGTTGGGGGTCAATATAATGTGTCTACCATAATTTTCCATTAAAACAATGTCATAAACGAGCGCGCGTTTATTATTCGCGTGTATAAACCCTACGGGCCTCGGGGGGCCGGCGCGTCGGCCAGCAGCCCCCCGGCGCCGGCCGTGACGTTGAGCAGGCCCGGCGGCAGCTCGGGCGCCTGCGCCGCGAGGCCGGCCACGTCGCAGCAGAACACGAGCCCGTACAGCGGGCACTCGAAGGCGCGGTGGCGCCGCAGCGACGCCAGGTAGGCCAGCCGCGAGCACACGCTGTCGCAGAAGACGGCGGCGCGGACCTCGCTCACGGCCACGAACGGGTCGTTGAGCAGGACGATGGCCGCCGCCCGGCCCAGCTCGGGCGCGTGGACCACGGTCCAGATGTACCGCGGCACGGGGAACCGCCGCTCGGCCCCGAGGAACAGCTCGGCGCGGGGCCCTTCGCCCTCGGCCGGGCGCAGCGAGGCCACGCCGTGGGTGCCCGCGTACACGTGCAGGCGCGCGTGCGGCCGGCTGGTGGCCATGAGCGCGGCCACGTCCTCGTGCAGCAGCCGCAGGTTGCCGGCGGCCACGCTCTGCCACGCCGCCACGCGGTTGGACGCGAAGTCCGCGACCCGCATGTTCTGGTCCTCGAAGTAGTGCGGGCTGAGCAGTTGGGCGGACGTGAGCGCCTGCCCCGCGAAGGGGAACGGCTGGAAGCGCAGCAGCTCCCTCAGGCGCCGGTTCATGCGCACGTCGTCCGAGTACAGCCGCTCGGCGTCGCGCCGCGTCTTCGCGTCGAACATGTGGTTCAAGTTGCCCAGCAGCCTGTCCACGGGAACTTCTTCTTAGCGCATTTTAATTGTATGCGTCACGTGACCCAACAATTGCATGCAATGTTCAATAGGTGTGTAGCGACCGGCATGCTACATACATTACCCCAAAAATCGGAACGATCAACATCAATACGAACGCGAGCATTCCCAAAAAGTCCTACAACGCGATATTGAAATTTACAGAGCAATTAAGAAATCCCCTACTATAGTTAGGTGTCAAGTGGGTGACTTGTGGCGGGTGTGATAGCCTAGTCGGCGAATGTACGTAAATCGCGTGATACTAACTTCACTGCTTGTTCAGGTAAAAACTAAAACAATTGATATCATGTGGCGATGCTCTTACAGTACAGACACAGACGACCTGGTTGGTATAGTCTTTATCTTTACATAGTATAAAACAAAGACGCTGTCGTCTGTCCGTCCCTATGTATGCTTAAATCTTTAAAACTACGCAACGGATTTTGATACGGTTTTTTTTAATAGATAGAGTTATTCAAGAGGAAGGTTTATATGTATAACTTACCCCCGCTTTGCACGGGCGAAGCCGGGGCGGACCACTAGTTAATTATAAACTGATGACTGCCTCGTTGGTCTAGGGGTTAGATGTGGCGCCTTTGGATCAACGGGTCCCGGGTTCGATTCCGGGGTCGGGCAAGTGTCTTTGTCTAAACCAAAAGCGAGTCCAACCAAAAGAGTCTGGGTGTCATTTGTGCTCGTGAATACATGTTTGTAAACTGCCCCCGCGATACAGGTTATACAAAGTGCAGGGGTTGGTTTCGTTTTATATATAAAAAAAAACATCTTGAAAAATGGAAAAATGTATCCTGTCCAATGGTAGATTTTCGAGAATCTCTTTGGCGCTGATTAGCGGAAAAGGAAGTCGCACGATTGGTAATGACATGCGTGAATTTTCTCCCACCCGATCCACGTTACAACGGGCCGTGCGCCGGACGTGCGTGCGCCCCTTTGTAGCGTGGATCGGGCTTCAATGTCTATTTAGGCAATAGTGTAATGTATAAACTGCCTCGTTGGATGTGCGACCACGATCTCCGAGTCTGGGTGTCATTTGTGTTCGTGAATTTTGTGTTCGTAAACTGCCACCACGGTACTGGTTAAACCCAGTGCAGGGGGTTTCGTTTTTTTATAAAAAGAAAACGTGAAAGTTTGTAAGAATACTCTTTCACGCAATGACTACAGAACGGATTTTGATGAAACTACAATATTATAGCATAAACATCAGAATAAAACATATCACTATCACTACATAGTATAAAACAAAGTCGCATTCTTCTGTCCGTCCCTATGTATGCATAAATCTTTAAAACTACGCAACGGATTTTGAAGCGGTTTTTTTTAATAGATAGAGTGATTCAAGGGGAAGGTTTTTATGTATAACCCACCCCCGCTTTGCACGCGCGAAGCCGGGGCGGGCCACTAGTAGACAATATAATAAAGATATGTCATGTGTGTAGATTTTTGTTAGATACCAATGGCATAACGAGTTTCGACACATAGATTACGAAGCCTGTAGAATAATATTAACGATAGCCGGGTGGTTCATTTCCTATGGAACACACATTTTATGACCAAAGATTGTTTCGAACAATTCTTCAATTTCTCCGACAAATACAACTGGCCCACTACTACAGGACAGTATGTAGACCAGTGGCGGGGACTCACGTGAGCGGCGACGAGCGGTGGCTGTGCGCGGCCAGGGGCAGGGCGTTGCGCGGCGCGTTGCAGGCATGGGCGCGCACGGCCACGCCGCGGTCCGCGTCGTAGCACAGCGCGGCCACGTGGGACACGGCCCCCGCCCCCTCCCCCGCCGCCTGGTACGAGCGCCCCTGCAGCGGCGGCGGGCACTGCTCCACCTGCCACCGGCAAACGCTTAACTAAGTGAAAGCCGCCGTAGAACTAACGGGTGGTCAAGTGCGTACGTGATGCAGCGCGTCCTCGAAGACGTTCTCCTGGCAGCCCAGCTCCAGCAGGTGGCGCAGCGCCGCGTCGCGCCCCACCCTGTAGCGGCCGGCGTGGCAGCGGGCCTCGAGCGTGGCCAGCAGCGGGAAGGCCAGGAACTTGCCGGCGCCGCACGACAGGCTGACGGGGTCGCCGTGGGGCACACGCACCACGCCCGCGGCCGCGCGGTGTGACGTCACCAGCGGCATGTTCTCCGGGATGCACTCCGCGCACTCCAGCTCCATCACGCACGCCGCCGGCTCACCTTGCCAACGCATCGACGGCGATTTACTTGACATTCGCTCATATTTTTACTAATCGTAGACGTAGTGGTGGGGGTAAGCTTCGGTAGTAGGTTGACCCACGGTTGGGTCGGGCCTCTTCTCATGATTCCTCTCTCTTGCGACTAGGTTTTCACCCATATCGTTTCCTTTTGTCGGCCTTTCCGGCACTGCGCGCCACCCTGAGGGTGGAATGTATTCGAAATCCATCCCGAATTGGTTATAATAGTACAGTACATAAGTAGACACTTGCAATAGTGAAAACTTTCAGACATTTGGTAAATATGAAATGGCAGTAGATACTTACCGTTTGTGAAAGCGGCCAATTGGAAGCAGAATACTATAAATTCCACATTGAAGATTGCCATCTCTAGGCCTTTGCCACAAAGTCCACAAACGAAGCTTCCAACGTAGGGTACGCAACTGAGATCGCAGCGGCCAGTGGCCCGCTGACTCCGTGACCCCAGATAACACCGCAGTGCCAGACATCAAAACTGTCTTGAATGACTATTGAGATCATTGCTGGCGCAACTTGAGGTTGGTTCATCACAATACTTCTCGTAGGGGTTGTGTCATGGAACGTATGTTCTGGGGATTTATCTAGTACGTACTCAGTTTTGTACAGCATCATCATAATCGTCAACGTTTTATCTATTGTGCATTTTGAAACGTTTCGTTACTCATCTGACGGATACTTTAAAAAAAGTCACCTGCTCTGGCTCATAAAATTAATGCTGGTTTTGTTTATAGGCTAAATTTTTCAACACTTAGAACGGCGTGCATTCCGCATGTTGGAGCAGTCGTAATGTCATATTATTGCTGTGCTATCAGTTGGCCGCTGCGTTAACAGCAGTTTGTTTATATCGGGTATCCTACATACCTATTTCAATTTCCAGATTAAATAAAACAACATGTATGATAAGTAATTTAATATGAACATAATATACAATGCCGATGTTTATTTATAAAAGCAGGTAAAAACCGACGAGACACATACGTTAAAATAGTATTTTATTTATTCCATCGACGTACATAACTATAGAGTATAATTACTTAAACAATTACCTATACGTAGGACACGTGCTGCACATTTTGCCAAACGCATTTCCTTTCGAAGAGTAATCGTTGCAAGGAGGAGGATTCGGCAAAATGAACGACTCGCGAGTTTACCACCTCCGCTCTCGTTACAATAACATTCATCTATTTTATAACCACTTAGTATTGCGACCATCGAACAATAAATGCGCATCTTAAGCCACACTGCCCCTATTGCCATCTATTGCTTCGTGGATATGTTACGTTCTTTACCACAAAACCCGAAGCCTCTTTACTATGGCCCTGAGCAACTAAAATGCTAGCTGAGTTAGGGGGCGAATAGATACGAGTGTCTATACTAAGATCCTTTTTATCGTACACTCTTACCATATTTAAATAAGTAAACAGGCAGTACAAGCTAAATTTAACGTGATATGAGCATTTAATAAGAAAACTAAAATTAAACGAAATTAATGCCAACGTTTAAGACAAGTGATCATCTAAAGATGGAGTGTTACATTAGTATCTGGTTCAATGAAACGACACAAAATGCAAACACTACCGACATAATGCATGCACCATTCGATTTCAGTTTAGTGTCGTGCAATATGGCGATTGGTATATTAAGATTCCCTTTTATTCTTGGTCTAAGCCCAAATGTGCATTTCTGGATATTGCACGTGTTATTTTATAAATCGTGGTCCAAATGACTCCTTTTAAATATAGTGGACCTAAAATAATCTGGGAGTTTGCAATAGTTATCAATATGTATAAAAATATTACAAAACTGACGAAACGAAACTATAGTGAGAATTATGATCTGTACGTTGTTACTTAAAACTATTAAGTATGGTACTAAAAATAAAGCTCTGACGATTTGAATTTCCGCAACGTTGAAGCCGTGCATACGGACACTACCGGAATAGGTGCGTCGGTTCCGAGCTTGTTTTTAGTTGCACCAAAAGTATTATGCGACTAGACATACGACAGCCGACGTCGACCTAACGCTCGACCCAAAGTAGGCCACGAAGACGAACAATCTTCAGCAGACAAGAAGCACAATGTCTAATTGAAATTTAAAACAAACGTTTACATTCGGTGTGCAGAGGACACTTAAAATAGGTTAAAGATATAAAAAGGTGTTCGACAACATTTATATTGTTGAGTATCCAGTTTTAATTGGTATACTCGCTTTACATGTATTGTTTCCTTAGTTATAGGTCGCGATGAGAGCAAAGAGCCTGACCCGCAGCCCGCCTAGGAGCAGCAGGCCCGCGAGGCAGGCGCGCGGGAGGGCCTGCGCTCCACGGCGATGCGCGACGCGTCGGCCTCCGCGTCGCGGCCCGCCGCCTTGTCCAGGATGGCCTCGGCCAGCTCCGAGAAGGCGCGCTCGATGTTGATGTTGGCCTTCGCCGACGTCTCCATGAAGCGGATGCCGTGCTCGCGCGCGATCTGCGGGCAAGGCGCGGAGCGTTGCTTACCGACTAGCTTCCAACGACTAGATAAATGGACTCCTTTACGAGGGTCGGGCCGACTAGTTGTACTGATGCGACTAAGGCAAGAAACATAAGCAAACGGATGTGTCGTGGCACGACAGTGAGTCGACGCACAATGTGGCGAGTGTGTTGCTTTGGCACATTCGGCAATTAACGAGTTTTCACTTCACGCTACAAAGCAATAGCTATAAGAGCATCGCGTGCGTAAACGCGTTAATTAAAGCCTTGCAAATAGCCTTCAAATGGTTTTGGTTTGGGATATTCATCCAAATCACAACAAGTAAAAGAAATCCTAGCTCCATGTTTGATGGTAGGCATTCTTGATACAAAACCCTTTGCCAACACTATTTGGGTCATTGTGGCACAGTATGCTAATTTCCCTCCATTTAAGCCCGAGATGGTTCAATTGATTCTGACAACAGTGTTACCACAATATTGGTATGATAAGTTATTTATATCAATTAATTAATCAATCAATGTCAATAACACTGTTTAAATCTCTGGTTTAACTGGCTCTTAGTCTGGGTGTCTTTGTGCTCATGAGTTATTTATAATTTATACAATACAGTGGCCCTCATTAGTGTATAGAAAATTGTATTACCATTATTGTTAAAAAATATTGTTCATGCATGACTCGGAGTCTATTAATTGAAATACTACTTTACAAAATATTAAGATGTATAATGTAAGATCGACACCAATTACATAGTGAAAAGGACTTGCATTCTCAAGTTTGACCCCGTAAGGTGAAAAGAACATGATCATCATCACAATTTACCCGCTTTTGAATAGTGTCTGACATAGACTACTCCAATAAGTGAATAACATATCAAAAGTCTAATATAGAACTTGAAATATAGCTACTTACAGCCTCCCCACGCTCCTTGCTAACCACTCGCTTCTCCTCCATATCACACTTGTTTCCAAGTATCATCTTCTCCACATCTTCATTAGCATGCTGCAATGATTACAGTTTATTTAAGAAAGATATCAATGTTTATACAAATAATACATGAAAATATTGGTAATATAAAAAAACATGTCAACTTTTATCAGAATATTAATAAGCTAATTAAAACAACACATGTAAGTTGAATTTTCTAAATGGTGGCCAAAATTACTTAGTAAGTACTATAGTAGCTTTACAAAAGAAACATGTCAAGAATTTTTACAATCTGAAATTTAACATGATTAAATTGCAACAATGTTCCTCCAGTAATGACCATGCACCTTAGCAAGTGTGTGGGATCTTTACTCACTTGAATTTCTTTGAGCTTCTGGACATAGATAAGTGATTTAATTGTCCAATCATAACAGTTAATGTTAAACTGCAAGGACTAGACTACATTATTTATTTAGGGCTTGCTCACCTCATCTATGTTCCGTAACCATTTGACTATATCATCAAATGTTTTTTCATTAGTTATATCATAAACTAACATGATGCCCATTGCACCGCGGTAGTACGATGTGGTGATAGTGTGGAACCGCTCTTGGCCCGCTGTGTCCCAGATTTGGAGCTTAATCTTCTTGCCGCGGAGTTCCACTGTCTTTATTTTGAAGTCGATGCCTAGAATACATAGTGGAAGTGGTATTTTCTATTTGATTATTAACATCTATTTACTAAATGACAATTTTAGATATTTAAGCGATTGAATTATAGAAAAATTGTTTGCATGTGGAAGGAATAACTCCATAGATCACTATCTAAAAATTACAAATACAAAGGTATCTCACCAATCGTCGAAATAAACGTCGTCGTAAAATGGTTGTCAGAGAACCTGAACAATATGCATGTCTTTCCTACACCGGAGTCGCCGATGAGTAAAAGTTTAAACAATAAATCGTAGGTTTTCTTGGCCATTTTAATTATTTTATGCTTACGCAAAGTAAACTTAGAAATCCAAAATCATCCGAAGATCGGAAAATTGACAGCTATGCTCAAATTATTGCCGTTCAAAAATATATGATGTCATCCGGTGACTATATTTTTAGACATGGCAATATATATAACTCACATTTATCCGGTGTCGGTTTCTAGCTCAGAATAGTAATACGATGAGTGAACTCTGTGCACCAGGTAGAATGTTCTAGTTTCGGTAAGCGCTTCGCTAGATATCACTAGTTTACATTGGGACTAGTACACAGTAGTGTAGTAGCATAATAGGCTAAATTCCCTCCATGAATTAGGAGGAGGCCCGACCCAGTAGTGGGTAAATTTAAATACACAGTACTTAAACCATTTTTTTTTTCAATCTTTTTCTGCCTGTGTCTGTTTGTTCCGGCAGTCGAAATGAGTTGAGAAAATACTTGTTTTGAAGTCAGTTAAAAAGGCAACCTATGAAACCACTGGGATTTTAATTCGACTAAATTATCGATGAATACTATGGATGGCGGCGAGCCGACACTTAGGGAGAAAAAAAAAGCTCTGGAAAAGAAAGTGCTTTCTTTCTATCAATAATTTATCAAAAATCGTTCTTTATGTAAAAATAAATAATATAAGATTTATAAAAATTTTAGTACTATTTAACGTTTTAATTGTTATAATAAAAAAGAAATGATGAGCATCCCAAGAAAATGACAAACTTATTGTCTGGTGAATGTTCCAGGGTAGCCCGCGAAATTCAAATTTTCTTACGTTTTTTGCAATTTGCAGGTCAGTGCTAGGTTGTATGTTGATTAAAATGTTATTCGCGGCTGTAAGACGTATGCAGTTATAGAATTATATTAATCAAAATCATCAATACAACCCTCCAAGCTCACAAAGGTGCAAGAGTTACATTGAGCTTGAAAAAGTTTTTCTTGCACCTTACCAAGAAAATTACAATTTCGCGGGCTACCCTGGAACATTCACCTTAAAAAACTAAAGTAAATAGTAAATTGAAACTACTGTAAGGTTTTTGCATCTGTCGCATACATACGAGCTATTTCTGAAAATAGATTTAAATAGGTTATTTCATCAATTTATTAAATGTAAATAATAGTCGATTATAATAAAAATCGATTTTTGTAACATCCCTACTTAACCTACTAGCTGGTATAGACAAGATAGGGTATAGTAATAGTATAGATGATAGTCTTTGCTTTCTGACTCTGTCTGCTGGCGTCGATCAATAATATTTTAAGTTCTACCCATGTTCTACCTAAACAGATTCTACATGTTTCTTTTCTAAACTCTATAGAAGACTTTCTACTGCTTGACTAAAATTACTTCAAGATTGTAAAGTATAATGAGTTAGGTCATTGATATTTGTGATTACCTAGACTTAGAAGATGCATCGCCGTGGCGGGAAACGTATCCGGATGGATGATCCTCCGCCGGAGTACACGAATCCTATGACACCGGCGACTCCCATGACAGACTACGGCGGGCAATCAGTGCACGAGCCAGAGACGCCCAACGTAAATTACTCTGGGTTCAACGTAGGGCCAGTGGCAAACTCGACTGTAGCAGAGCCCCCTAGAGAGGAAGCTGAAGAATCTCACCATGAAGAGGAGGAGCCCCGGTCGCCATCTCCAACGCCCACAAAGCGGGTGACGAGGAGTCGCGGCCGAAGAGGTGATGGTGGATACCCAGGCCGCTTGGCGGAGTCTCCGCCGCCTCCGCCCGTGCGCAGGCGTGGCCGCGGAGGAAGGGGTCGCGGCCGAGGTCGTGGAACGGCTCCACCCCCCGCATTGTCACCCCCGCCGATCTTACTGCCAGGGGATGATGAAAACAGCCTCTACAATATATTGCGATTCAATAAAACTGCAATTAACGTAAGTTATTCACACTTACACTATTAATAAATTTAATGTAATACCCAATTTTTCATGTAGCTTGATGTGCATACCAAACTTGAACCTGGGTTGGTTGGGTAATTTTGTTTTATGAAAATAAAATCATCATAGAGAGGTCATAGTAAACAGCAACATATCTCCTGGAATCCAACCCTCTATCATGCACAGTTTTCCAGAAAAAACCCTGTTGCAATTCTTCTCCACAACATTAAAAATGCTAACACCTAGACCCTCATTACAAAGCACACAATCCAACTGCAAAAACCAGCCAGACAATGACATGCACTGACCCTGAACTTTTGCTATTAAAAGGATGAAAAAGAGTACATGTTTTCAGCTAATTCTCCAGTGCATCTGTGATATTTCATTTCCATGTGTAATTTTAATCAGTAGCTTCTGTATCTCTGAATAGTTATTATGGCTTGTCCTTTTTTATTATCTTTTAATGATAGAAAATACAATGGCTTACTATTATTTGCAGCAAGTGGTAGACATGTGGATAGAAGAGTACAAGACAAACAGGGAAGCTGCACTGGTGCAGTTGATGCAGTTCTTCATTAATTCGTCAGGCTGCAGAGGAAAAGTCACCCCAGACATGGCTCAAATGGACCACACTCTCATTATTAAAAAAATGACTCAGGAATTTGATGAGGTGAAACTAAAAATACGATTTCAATAAAATATGCTTATACTATAACGTAACTAAGTAAAACTATGTAATCCAACAATACATATGTTTATTGACAGGAAAGTGGAGAATATCCTCTGATAATGACTGGCCAGACATGGAAGAAATTTCGATCCAACTTCTGTGAGTTCATTCAGACTCTTGTGAAGATGTGTCAGTACTCTATCATCTATGACCAGTACTTAATGGACAACATCATATCATTATTGACCGGTTTATCTGATTCACAAGTACGGGCTTTCAGGCACACGGCAACATTAGCAGGTAAACCATTGTTCCATAAAGATATACTTACCAGCTCAGGGATATGTTCTATTGTTATTTATTTTTAGCCTAAACCATAACAATACCTGATATCTGCAATTTGAAGTTTATAATTGGTTTTGTGGTATTATTGAGCTTTTCTTTTTGCAGTTATGAAGTTGATGACAGCTTTAGTAGATGTAGCCCTTCTCACCAGTGTAAACTGTGACAACTGTCTGAGGCAGTATGAGGCGGAGCGAGTGAAGGCGCGAGATAAGAGGGCTAATGAAAGGTTAGAGGTGCTGGTGGCCAAGAGGCAAGAGCTGGAGGAGAACATGGAGGAGATCAAAAACATGCTGTCATACATGTTCAAGTCTGTCTTTGTTCATAGATATAGGTTAGTGTATTCTGGTACCTTTTTTAAATTGTGAATCTAATTTTAAACAGTCTCAAAAACATATTTTTTGTTATTAAAATATTCTCATAAAAGACAAGCTTTATTCCTCTTTTCATGAAATTTTCTTCATGGAGAAGGATTTCGGGAAATAGAGAGCCAACATTAGTTTTTTTTTAATTAAAAAAAAATCGGCACCCCTGCTCTAGGTATAACTTGAATCGCGGGGGCAGTTGACACAAATGACACCCAGATTCTGAGCAAGTGCCTCGGGTTTATACAAAGACACTTGCTCGACCCTGGAATCAAACCCTGGGCCCATTGATCCAAAGGCGGCACATCCGACCCCTAGACCAACGAGGCAGTCAAATTAGTATTGAAACTGTTACACATGGTAGTGTGTGTTAACACATATGTTCAGGCTGAAATGTCGTTAAATTTGTTATCACTGCAATGTCTACTAACAAAGTCTAATTCATAGCAAAGCTACTCTATGGCTGTTTTATGAGGTATCTGATTAATGAAATCATCTTCCAGGGATACATTGCCAGACATACGGTCTATCACCATGGCAGAGATCGGCATATGGATGGAAAAGTTTCCTGCACACTTTCTGGATGATCTGTACCTGAAGTACATTGGATGGACTCTGCATGACAAGGTGAAATTACAGGCTGTAGATGCTATTACTTATCTTTGTTTTTAATGACAGTTATTGCATGGGTTTCATACTTTATGTAAACAGATGGACTGCATACTTACGTATAATTCTTGTGTTCTGCATGGACATGTAGTCCATGCAGAACACAAGAATTAGTAATGTGCTAGGTGGCTGACCAGATAAAAAAATGTAAGTGAAAGTATAGGACCCACCCTACTTATGTTACAATTATGATACACTAGCGACCATCCGCGGCTTCGCACGGGTGCAATGCTGATACTAAATATACCCTTGCAATGTAAGTGCAAAAAATGTGTTTATGTACTGTACGACATCACATTAGAAACCTCTAAATTTATCAATGTTTCACTATAATATTAGGATTGTATCATGCTTAAAAACCCTCCTCCTGAATTATATATCTAATAAAGGAAACCACTTCAAAATCCGTTGCGTAGTTTTAAAGATTTAAGCATACTTAGGTATGGTACAACAGTGAGTGGTAATTTAATATGAACTTTATACGATAGCAATAAAACTCAAATTGTCTTTAAGTTTTAGTTAGAAAACGTTTATATGGGTAAAACAAAAAGGCTGTATTTAGGGGATTTCCGGCAATTATTAGAATTTTTCTCGCCGTAAAAACTATCCTCGAACTTCAACGAATATTTAAAAAAAAAAAGTGGCGAAATTGGTGCAGGCTTTGTTGAGTTATGCGCTTACCAACACATTTTGCTATTCATTTTTATATTATAGATTATTACAAATAAATAATGAATATCTAACCCACCTTAATAAACAACACCATCATTGCAGTAAAATTCTTTGTAAGTCAAATCAGTACTGAAATGATACAAACAAGAGGTGTAATCATACATTTCAGTTAATATGTTTTATGTATTTATTTTTTAGTATTAATACCTAAAGAAAAAAAAAGTCTTGGATATTATTATATGTCGTTAATATTATTGTTGTTTGTTAGTATTAATAGTGTCCCGTATATTGTGTAGGTTGGAGAAGTGCGCTTACGTTGTCTGCAAGCTCTGCAGCCTCTTTACTCGTGTGATGAGCTTAAAGGAAAGCTGGAGCTGTTCACCTCCAAGTTCAAGGACCGCATCGTGTCCATGACTCTAGACAAGGAAACGGACGTGGCGGTGCACGCCGTGAAGCTGGTTATAGCTATTCTCAAGTGAGTACGGAATCTAGCAAGAATTATAAAGTTGTTTGCTTTCCAATGAACTTCCCCCTTAATTCCCTGGACCCGTTATGTGGGATTATTCGTTATTACGTTCACGTGTTGCGTGTTTTTTCTCATCTAGCGATTTGCTCTCACTATGCCGTTTACTGGTTACTCGTAAACAAGGCAGATCTCTTTAAAAATGCAACCTCAGATTTTCTTGGCGGCTCTTCTCCGTGGAGATGCGTGGATCGTAAGAACGAGAACATGCTTACGAAAGACACGAAGGCCATCTAGCGCGGGACAAGGGCCAAAAGACGACGCCAGTAGTTTTAAACGTGACGATTTATCCTTCCCTCCGTTGCCCGTGTGGGGTTGCGCCGCTATCGAACCGCCACCAAAAGACGCGAAGCTTGTTCCCGGGCAGGATGCACCCGGACGTGCTGACGGACAAGGACTGCGAGAACGTGTACGAGCTGGTGTACTCGTCGCAGCGCGCCGTGGCGGCGGCGGCGGGCGAGTTCCTCAACGTGCGCCTCTTCCGCAGCGACGAGCCCCCCCCCGCGCCCGGGGCGGAGGCCCGCTCGCGGCGCGGGAAGCTGCGCCTGCCCAACACGCCGCTCATCCGCGACCTGGTGCAGTTCTTCATCGAGTCCGAGGTGCGTCGCGCGGGGCCCAGGCCGCTGCCACTGACCCTTCCTCCCCACTCCCCCTTCACCTCCTCGCTCTCTGCCGCAGCTGCACGAGCACGGCGCCTACCTGGTGGACTCGCTCATCGAGTCCAACCCCATGATGAAGGACTGGGAGTGCATGACCGACCTGCTGCTGGAGGAGGCCGGGCCCAACGAGGAGGCCCTCGACAACAGGCAGGTGGGTGGGACGACTCGGCGACGCCTCGCCGCGTCCGTGCGGCCCGACCTGTGACCGCTCGCGATTTGCGATTTGCGATTTGCCTTCAGGAGTCGTCGCTGATCGAGCTGATGGTGTGCTGCGTGCGGCAGGCCAGCACGGGGGAGCCGCCCGTGGGCCGCGGGGCCTCCCGGAAGCACCACCACATGCTGTCCAAGGAGCAGGCCAAGGTATGGCGTCGGTCGTGGTCGGGGCTCGATGTGGAGGACGTTCTGATGGCCCGGTGGTGATGCGCAGGTGGTGAGCGACGATCGCACGAAGATGACCGCGCACTTCATAGTCACGCTGCCGGCGCTGCTGGACAAGTTCGGGGCGGACCCGGAGAAGCTCACCAACCTGGTGTCCATTCCGCAGTACTTCGACCTAGAGCTGTATACCACGCAGCGGCAGGAGGGGGTGAGGTCTTTTTCACTAGTTCTCGTTTGCAATGTTCCGTATGTCCAATCATTGTATAAAGACAATTGTTGATTCCCATTCTTATGATGTTCTATTCTATTGAAATAATAATGGATTTAGAATACGCAATGTCGCCAACCCATACCATTCAGAGGGTATCGTAAAACGCGACTAAGGGAATGCAAGAGGCAAATCACCTCGCCGCAAGAGAAGAAAAACTTGATACTATCCCTGTGCCAACCAGTCTTGCCAGCGTGGCACAGTAGGCTAATTTCCCTCCATGGATTTGGAGGAGGCCCGACTCAGTAGTGGGTCACTCATGGGCTGAAACGACGAGTTTGTTGATCTGATCTTAAATGCAACATAGCCAAGTAGTGGTAGTCGTATCAGATACTCCCCTTTACGCATATACAATATCGGAAAGCAGTCAGTGACGAAGCGGCGGATATGCTAATGGGACTTAGTATTCCCTATTATTAATACGCCTTTATTAGCTTCAGACGTATGTTAGTATGTAACGGAATCTTTGAACATGATTGTGACATCATGATTCAAAACGTCGGATTAAATCGAAATTTGTCATACTTATTAGGGACTGATGACAATTCAATATTTTAAACATTTTGACCCGTTATCATTAATAGAATAATAATAATAACGGTGATCAAAGTGGAACACAGCTCTTCGATGCAATAGCGAATAGAGATGTGAATATCATAAAGCTATTGTTTATTTGTTTGAGGTTCAATTTGGTCTGACGGAGCTTGTGGAAATAAAACGAACGTCCATTCTCTTTGAATGTGTAATTAGTACTACAAAATGAAATGCATATGCCATATAAGTATCGGACATACCGCCCACCAAAAACAACAGTTTTTATAAAAATACAATAACTTTGAAAGGTATACGTGTAAATACATATCTTCGAATAATGGACTGTAAACATTTGTATAACATTTTGTTTTATAAGTTACTCATGCACCAAATAATTTTGTTTTAGAAATCTCTTTTAATACACATCACGACACTTCACTTCACACAATTTAAAAACAGTTCACGTTACTCGAATTATCACCACCGCCCACCGTAACTCACTCAGTCATTAGTTTCTTTCGGGAGCAGTATTAATTTCGATAGGGGTCGTTTTAACTCGTTGTTTCCCTTGCATCGAACTGTTGCCACTCTAGCCAAATTATCTGCTCCTGGATGAAGACATTTTATGCGACCTAATAACCACTTCGTAGGAGGCATATCATCTTCCTTAATTACAACCATATCTCCAATAACAGGTGATGGAACAGTAACCTTCCATTTGTATCTCTGCTGAAGTGTGTTGAGATATTCTGTTTGCCATCGACGCCAGAAGTCTTGAGTCATTTTCTGGATAAATTGCCATCTATTTAAAAAACCCACTTTCTTGTTCTCGTAGTTTAAATCAGGTACACCAATTAGTGATTCACCCACAAGGAAGTGTCCTGGAGTGAGTGGCGTGTCTGTTGTATTATCTATCTGGCAGATAGGGCGTGAATTGAGACATGCCTCAATTTGAGCCAGCAAGGTGACCAACTCTTCATAGGTGAGCTTAGTATCCTTATTCACCCGGGTCAGGTGTCTTTTAGCTGATTGAACACCGGCTTCCCATAGCCCTCCACAAGTTGGCATTTTTGGTGGTATAAAGTGCCACGTCGTTCCATCATTTGCCAAAAGTTCGGCTATTTCTTTGGCCACATTATTCCTACTTTGTTTGAACATCTCCTTTAACTCCTTGGCTGCGCCAACAAAATTTGTGCCGTTGTCGCTCCACAAATTTAAGCAACTACCCCTGCGCGCTACAAATCTCCGGAATGCAGCTATAAACGATTGTGAGGTAAGATCTGTTACCGCTTCTAAGTGAATAGCACGTGTAGCCATACAAACAAACAAACAAATGTATCCCTTGCTTGCTCGTTGTCCTCGTAATTTTGACGTTTTTATCATTATCGGCCCAGCAAAATCGACTGCGCTGTTAAGGAATGCTCGATGTTGATTGACTCTTACTGCTGGTAATTGGCCCATAAATTGATTTTTTACCTTCGCCTTATCCACCACACAAGTCTTGCATTGATGGATACATTTTCTTACTGCTGATTTTAGTCCTATAACCCAGTATCTTGTTCTAACATAGGCCATCATTAGTTGTATGCCGCCATGGAGTGTCTTCATATGAGCTTCTCGTATTATTAATTTTGTTAAATGCTGATTACCAGGTATTATTATTGGATGCTTCATTGTTTCTGCAATAGAAGCATTTTGTAACCGTCCACCCACTCTAAGTAAACCGTCGCAATCTAAAAACGGCGATAATGTAATTAGTGAACTTCCTTTGTAAACCCTTCCATTTTCCTTTAGTTTTTCGATTTCTCTCTTATAAACCAAATTTTGATAGTATTTTATGCAGTAACTTAATATTTTTTCTAATTCGCCCGGTGTTAGATATTTCTCTCTCTTTTCAGATTTTTTATTTTTCAATAATCTTCGGCAGTAAGCCAGTACTCTTTTCATTCTTGATAACGAGGAAAACGTCTCCCATATTGGTTCTTTTTCTAGGGTTGTATAATGTGATACCTTAATTTCTAGTGCGGTTTGTGGAATTTCACGTGAATTATCAAAACTAACATCTCTTTCCCTTAACCATTTAGGTCCAGACCACCAAGTCTCTTGTTCAACAAGACCGCTTGCTTGTAGTGTTCTAGTAGCAATATCAGCGGGGTTACTACATGACCGAACATGTCTCCATCTATCGTTATCTAAAACTCTTGTAATATCTGCCACTCTATTTGCTACAAAGGTTCGCCAGCGGCTTGGCTGAGATTGCAACCAAGATAGTACAACCATCGAATCTGTCCAGGCAAATATCTTGTGCTTAGGTATCTCAAATAAGTCTTCAAGATCACTGACTAGGTCTGCTAGCAGCGCTGCAGCACACAGCTCTAATTTAGGAACAGATAGCTGTTTTAACGGTGCCACCCTGGTTCGAGATGAAATCAATGACACATGAACAGAATCACCTTCTACGACTCGCAGGTAAGTTACAGCTGCGTATCCTTGAGTTGATGCATCTGCGAACCCATGTATTTCAATATCTTTATAGTTGTTTGTAGACGTTTTTAACCATCTTGGTATTCTAATGTTTTGCAAATATACCAACTCCTGTCGGTATTGTATCCATTCGTTGCTTAAGCTTGATGGCAACTCATCGTCCCATTGTAAGTTGCTTAGCCAAAGTTTTTGAATCAAAACCTTGGCTGTGATTATCACAGGCGACAGCCACCCAAACGGGTCGTACAATCGAGCTACATCTGATAGAACAGATCTTTTCGTTATTGGAAATGTCATCTCAGGTAAATTTACTGTTATTTTAAATTCATCTTCCTTCCTGTCCCATGTTAATCCTAGAATTCTAACAATCTTGTCTAATTTGATTTCCTTGTCATTCTTTGTACTGTTTTCTCCTTGTAAATATTCTAAAACTTCGTCTGAATTACTAGACAATTTTTGGATCTTGAATCCTCCTCTCTTTAAAATAGTTCTAATTTCTTCACACATAATCTTTGTCTTCTCTATATTGTCATTTCCAGCCATCAAATCATCCATATAAAATGAATTTTTAATTAAAGGTGCACAATCTGGAAACTCGTGTGTTTCATCGTCGGCTAATTGATTTAATGTTCGAACAGCCAAATAAGGAGCTGCTGCAGTACCAAACGTAACTGTCTTTAGGTTGTAGCTTTCAATTTCATCTTCAGGTTTATCTCGCCAGACAATTCGCTGCAAATTTGTGTGATCTTCTGTTATCATAATCATTCTATACATCTTAGCAATATCTCCCACTATACATATTTTATGAGTTCTCCATTTGATTATTAAATTTCTTAAGTCTGGCTGTAATACAGGTCCCACCATCATTGCCTCATTCAACGAGTAGCCTTTTGAACCCTTCGCGCTTCCATCGTAAACGACTCTCACCTGAGTTGTGTCTTTGTCTTCTCTTATCACCGCATGGTGCGGTAAATATACTCCAGTTTTATCATTTGACGCTCCACTTCTTTCTAAATGACCCATATCCTTATACTCGTTGATGACCTTTGTATAATCTATTTGTAGCTTTTGATTTCTTTGAAATTTCCTCTCTAATTGATTAAATCTGATTGTAGCTTGCTGTATTGTATCTCCACACAGATTGATTGTTTCTTCTACGCTTTGTTTCAATGGTAAATGTACTGTGTATCTTCCGTTTTCATCCCTTTTAGTTGTATTTTTGTATATCTCCTCACACCTTTCCTCTTCTTTTGTAAGTATCTTCTTTCTTTTGTATGACTCTGTTTCTATCTCCCAGAACTTTCTCAACATATCATTGTCTTCTGCAATCACCCTTGTTACATGTAGTGGGATTACGTTGTGATGATTATTAATCATTTTGTTATTCATTTGACCAGAAAGAATCCATCCTAAACTAGTTTTCTGAGCCACGATTCCATCTGGCAATTTAACCAATCCATTTTCTATAATTCTACAAAAGACATCCGAACCTAGCAATAAATCAATGTTGCCAGGTTTTGCGTAAATTGGATCTGCTAACTCTAAATTTTGAAGTGGTGGCCAGTTTATCGCGATGTGTTTTGAAGGTAACGTGGTGGATATCCTCTTGAGTACGTAAGCCTTCACTTCAATTTCTTCATCGGTTTTCAATCGTGATGTCACTGATAGATCAACTAGGTGTTTGATTGGTACTTGAGTTCCTTCTCCTACTCCTGAGACTACACCGTTGATGTGGGTTTTTGGTAGACCCAGTAGATCAACTGCTCTTGCAGACACGAATGAAGCCTCTGACCCTTGATCAATTAAAGCACGAAGTAAGTGTGTATCTCCATCCCTTGACTTAACTTCTACTTGTGCTGTAGCTAGTAATACTTCATGACCAGGTTGTTCTTTTGAGAAGTGTGCGGTTGTAATTTTCTGTTCTGGTTGTGGTTCTGGTGGTATATCATTGTCCTGATTTGTTTGTCTTAATTCATGTAATAGAGAATGGTGTCTTTTTCTACAGACTCGACATGACGTTCGATGCTTACACGTGTACACGCTGTGATTGGGTATAAGGCAATTGAAACATAAGTTGTTCATCTTCACGAATTCCCGTCTCTGCTCTACAGGTTGTTTCGCAAATTCTTTGCATTGGTATATATAGTGCCCGCCCTTACAATAGACACATGGCGGTTGTGAAAATCTTGCGTGAGCAGAGTGGATTACACTATCTTCATTGTCGTTAGTTGAAGCATGAAAAGATTTTTGAATATGTGTTTTTTCTCTCGAATAAGTTTGTTGTGGAGCAACCAGTTCAAGGATCCGGAACTTTGTTTGAAGAAAGCATTTCATCTCCTCCCACGTAGACATCTCATCACCCTTGTTCCTTTGTGAATATTCTTCCCAGTCCATCAGTGACTCTGGGTCCAACTTCTGCGATACCAGAAATACAATTACAGGATCCCAAGAGTCGGTGTTGATATTTAAATTAGTTAAGCTATTAATGCATTCTGTAGTAGTATCAAGTAGCGATTTAATTGGATTTGCCGACTGGCTATTAATTTTCTTCTGATTAAATAATCTCTTTAGAAGTGATGTGACAATCAATTTCTTGTTTCCGAACCGTCCTTTTAGCAGTTCCCATGCCTGTGTATAATTATTTTCAGTTATTTGGATATGACGTAATAACATTTCAGCTTCTCCCGAAACACTTGTTTTTAAGTAGTGTAGCTTCTGCACATTGTTTAGAGATGTGTTGTGAACCAATGCGTTGAATAAATCTTGATAAGTAGGCCAGTCTTCATAATGTCCCGAGAATGTAGGTAAAACTATTCTAGGAAGGCGCGAAAACGACAGCGGATCTTGGCATGCAACTGACATACTGGACGTGTCAGCACTTTTTCTCTGGTGCGACTCCAATTCTGCCAAAAGGTCAGTCATATCACCTTGTAAGCATAGATACATGTCTTCATATTTGTAGTACTCTTCATTAAGAAAGTAGGGCAATATCCCCTTTTGTTCCCGCGGCGTACATTTGTTCAGTGCGGTATGTGCTTGTTTAAAACTTGTCCAGTAATCTTCAATACATGCCAACCTGACTCTCACATAACCTGCCGTGAGTCTCGCTTTCGGGCACTTCTTCAAGTTTATTTGCGCCTTTTGTATCATACTAGCCACATCTTCCAACGTAGATAAATATGCACTTTGTTCCGCAGTCGGAGGAGTCATTTTCGACGTTATAAGTGCAATTTAATCACCACAAAGTCTGTACAAACCTTTCTTCACTCGCAATATTAATCAAAACGTTAATAATCTCGTGTTAAACTTTTCTATAAAAACTGCACAAATTATGAAAATAAGTCTTCGTCTTATCTAAGGAATGCGGGAGCCTATTGTATTCGCCGGTCGAGTCTGACGTTGAACTCCGCCAAATAATCCGGCGCGTTATCGACCATATGTTTATTTGTTTGAGGTTCAATTTGGTCTGACGGAGCTTGTGGAAATAAAACGAACGTCCATTCTCTTTGAATGTGTAATTAGTACTACAAAATGAAATGCATATGCCATATAAGTATCGGACAGCTATTGCTAAAATAATCACTAAAATAATTGTTAAAATAATTGCTAAAATAATCACTAAAAATTAAAGATAAATAATAGTTTAAAAAACTAAAATAAATACGTTTTTATAAAATTCCAACTAAAAAATAGAAAATGAATTTTAATAAATTAAAATTAAAAATAGTGTCAGGAATAATTATTTTATTGTAAAACTAGTGGCCCGCCCCGGCTTCGCCCGTGCAAAGCGGGTGTGGGTTATACATATAAACCTTACTCTTGAATCACACTATCTATTAAAAAAAACCGTATCAAAATCCGTTGCGTAGTTTTAAAGATTTAAGCATACATAGGGACGGACAGAAACAGCGACTTTGTTTTATACTATGTAATATGTAAAGAAGCGTGGGGTACTTTTCAGGATATTATCAAAATAACCCTTCTAGTCATATCAGTTCATAAAATATTTAGAACTATTGTTACCATTCACCCCACGCTTTTACAATAAAATATTTTTTTCTGACACTATTTTTAATTCAAATTTATTAAAACTTATTGTTACGTCCGTGGGTAGTGAAATGCCGATTACGACGAGAAATGATTTTTATTCACAAAAATCACAATACAACACACAATAACTCACAACTAGAAACACTCACAAGTAGAAACACACTGATACAATCACTAGCACTTGCTATCGCCCGATAGTTCGCACTCGTAACGCAGTTAAAACGATAACTGTTCTGTTGCGCGGGTCGACCGTCCTTATATTGTAAATCTATTCGAATATTCCCGATTACTCGAGATTATTCTCACGCTAATTACCTGGCGAGACGTAAACAACATGCCATAAAACCATAAAAATGCAACCGTTAAAATGCCGACAAATAAATAATAAATATCCTTGGACATTTCACACAACGCCATCTCGTCCCAAGTTAAGCAACTTAATGCTTGTGTTATGGTAACGAGATGGATGATAAACTACTTATATACATTTTGTTTTTTTTTTTGTAAATACATACATATAATAGATAGAAATGACACCCAGA
This sequence comes from Clostera curtula, assembly GCA_905475355.2. NCBI lineage: Eukaryota > Metazoa > Arthropoda > Insecta > Lepidoptera > Notodontidae > Clostera > Clostera curtula. The sequence continues at coordinate 227,081 of FR997805.1, forward strand.
CTCCGAGCCAGTGCCTCTGGTTTAGACAAAGACACTGGCCCGACCCCGGAATCGAACCCGGGACCCGTTGATCCAAAGGCGGCACATCTGACCACTAGACCAACGAGGCAGTCAACCTCAAAAGGATTGCACAAACAGTCGTTATTGTTATCACACAAAAGAAACTAAACAATTGCTCGTTGTAAAAATTAAAGAGGTTGTAAAACCATTAGCCGTTGATTACGCGCAAGTATTTCTTGGAAGTCCAAGCCAGAACTTTCGGCACAAAATGCGTTTCTAGAATAATCTCATGTGCGGCGTAACATTATTTTCTATTTTTTAGTTGGAATTTCTTTAAAAGCGTATTTTTTTAGTTGTTTTAAAGTATTATCAACACTTAAAGAGGAGTCGTGTCGCGCCCACAGAACCTGACGTTGCTGTTGAACAAGTTACGCGAGATCGTGGGCGTGCAGACGGAGGCCGAGGTGTTGGAGACTTGCGGGCGGACCTTGGAGGTGCTGTGCTCCGAGCAGTGCGGGGTCTACACGCGCTGCAACGTGGCGCGGGCCACCATCACCGACATGTGCGTCAACCGGTACAAGGAGGCCATCGACGAGTTCCGCAGCCTCATCGAGGGGGTGAGCTCCGACCACTGCTCCCAAATTGCAAATCCCAAACCTCATAGAGCTAGCAATAGATTAATTGTCGCAGGGCGAGACCCCCGACGCGGACGAGATCTTCAACGTGATCAACTCGCTGCGCAAGGTGTCGATCATGTACATGTGCCACGACCTGAACGACACCAACATCTGGGACTCGCTGTTCGAGGACCTGGGCAAGTGCGCCAGGCCGCACGAGTCCGCCATGCCGGCGCAGGCGCTGGTGTACGTGGTGCGCGCGTGCTTCTACTCCGTGCTGTGGGCCCTGCACGCGCTGGAGCTGCGGCCCTCGGAGGCCAAGGCCTGCCAGCTGAAGGAGCGCCTGCACGCCTACGCCGCGCACTGCAAGCGCGTCGTGGCGCACGGCGTCACGCCCGACCTGCGCGAGGAGGCCTACACCAGCCTCTGCGACCTGCTCATCTTCTTCGCCGAGCACCTGTACTCGCTGCACCACGCCGGCGACGCCGTCATGAAGCAGCTGGTCTACGAGCCCGACGGGGAGCTCTGCGACATGCTCAACGACTTCATCCAGGAGTTCGTCTTCGTGCACCACAACTACGGTAAAGTACCGCGCATTCAACCTACCTAAGTAACGCGTTCAATTAGTAGGTGCGACTGGAATAAACGCTACTACAATTCTGACTGGATCGTTTTGATGTGAAAGTTCAATCTTTGTGGACTTCAATAGTTCTCTGTCAGATATAAAGTGGTTCAGAGTAACTTGGCACATAGTATGATGCTATTTTACTACCGGTGTATTAATATAAATTGAAAGCAAAATGGGTTGTCACATTGACGACATCTTACTCATTATGTTTCAATAATACTACAATTTCCTTTTTAAGACTTGGATATATAGTTTGTTGACGTATTTAAACTAAACACTTTTTAACGGATTGTGTAGTGATTGCAAAAAGCTAAGGTATAAGCTTATTTTCTTTTTCATTTTCAAACATGAAAAAGCTCAAATTCATTATTCTGTAATAAAGCGTAATTTTTCTGTGAATGAATGAAATGCCGGTCTGTTATTTTATGTTATTTCAGTTGTAATACTGGTAAGGGTTATTTTGTTGATAAATGGTATGATACATATTTGGGAGGTACATCTGTGTATTGTGTATATAAATCCGATTTGGGGTCTTTGTTCGAATTGTAAGAACTAGGGTGTGGTGCATTTTTTAGGGGAACGAATTGTTTTTGCGGTGCGACTGCAACCAATTGCCATAAAATAAGACTTTTTCACGCGGTTTATGTTGTGCGTGGGGATTAGTTGCATTCGGAATTACGACTGCGCGGGGCAGTCCCTAGAAGTCACTACATCAAACGTACCTGTGGAGTGACGGAGAGAAAAAATATGCATTATTTCGAATAAACTAGAGCAAGTGGCACGGAAGCGATGGTGCAACGTGTCCGAGTTCCGCGTTAGGATATCGCGACTAAAGCATTTGACATTTCCAATTTTACGTGATTTCCACACATTAGCTTTCGTTGAAAAGTTGCGATATCCCGATAGTTGCGATCGCCGTTTGCCGACCACGTCCACGGAATCGTTATCGAACTTTGTAGCTTTCCCAAAAGTCTGATACTAAACGCGCCCAAAGCTCGAGCGAGGGCGACGGCGAGGGCGAGGGCGAGGGTCGATGCGATAACGGTGTGGTGTGTTTGGTTGCATGTCCCGCGGCGGCCACGCGCGACATTCCGCAACGGTAAGCATTGCTCGCACTCCGCTCGCACTAGACGACACACGGCGGCGTATTTTACCTTAGTAATGGCGCGGCCGCACCCTCGCCCCCGCCCTGGGCCCGTGGCTGCCCCGTGGCTGCCCCGTGGCTGCCCCGTGGCTGCCCCGTGGCTGCCCCGTGGCTGCCCCGTGGCTGCCCCGTGGCTGCCCCGTGGCTGCCCCGCGTAGGCGTGCCGGGTGCGGGCGTGGTCTCGCGTGCAAAGTGTCCCGTAGTGCCGGCCGCGTGCTCGGACGATCGTGCGTCGATAATGCATATTTTTGTCTCACGTGCACACTCACCTAACATTACTAAGGGAAAATCTGTCGCGCCCGCTTCATTCACGCGATCTAAACCGACGGCGAAACTCGATCGACTGCGTTTCACGGTTCGTTGGATGCCTGTAACTGGAGCGAGCACCGAGCGATTTACAATATACTCGTTTGTTTTTATCAGGGAGGAAGTGGTTAAATAGCGTTGGGATTGTAAAGTATTCAAACTCAAAAGTAACTTTACTTCTATGGCACCTTTCACAAAGATCTTACAAATCATCAAGCCGCTGGTAAGAAAACGAACTAAAACGAAAACTACGGTTAAGCGTCGGCCAATGTAGGACCTGTGTGATTTTTTGAATTAGAGATCCCTCCGCGCCCAGTCACACGCATCAAACACGTGTCACAACCAACGAAACCATTGAGCAATGCATGATTCCACTTCGCACTCGGTTGTCGATCGACATTGAATTAACACATTGAAGAGTTTTGTGACATTGTCAGCATGTTGTGCAGTTTCTGTTATTTTGCGTACCATTACTAGTCAAACGTCTAATACCGTTTCGTAGAACTTAACCAGGGGTTCAAGGTGGGCTTACTAAACCACAACTTGGGTTTCGGAGCGACTAACCGGTCGGTCACCGCCGGAGCTTTGTTTCTTTACATCAGTAGTTGTAGTGCGATGCATGGTCTCGTACAAAATTCTCAAGGTTTGCCACCAACGATCAATTTATTAATGGTTGTAGTACTTTTTGTTGAGTTTTATTGGTGTCAACTTGAGATGGAACTGATATTATAGTGCTTCTTTTCAAAATATTGCAGATTTTTTACGTTATGTAATATTAACGATACAGAGTGTCGGCGTTTGTTTCGTGGCAACTTTTTACTATCAAGCACTACAATATCAATCATAGACGTTGATTGCACCCGAAACTGTAATTTGTATACGAGAAGGTTCACAAGGTCGCGCATTGCAGATGGTCAAGACGAAAGACGCATCGAGGAATTGCACAAGCGCCGGAACTTTCTGGCCACGTACTGCAAACTCATCGTGTACAACGTGGCGCCTATCCGCCGCGCCGCAGACGTCTTCAAACATTATATCAAGGTAGAAACGAGACGTCGTATCTCATCGTATTTCGATAAGGATTCTCTTGCATACCATTTTAATAGTGTCTAGTCGTTTGAAGAAACATAGTTTTCATAGAAAGAACGAGAGACGAGTGCGGCTAGTTTCCAACAGTGGTTTAATATTGCAGTGCTACAACGACTACGGCGACATAATCAAGGCGACGCTGAGCAAGGCCCGCGAGATCAACAAGCTGAACTGCGCGCTGACCATGGAGCTGGCCATGCAGGCGCTGTTCTCCGACATGCTGCTCAAGCACGGCTCGGTGCATCGCCAGCTGCCCGAGTTCGTGGAGCTCAAGGTGCGTCCGCTGCGAGAGGCGCCGAAGGGGGGGGGGGGCGTGGCCCGGGCCCCACGTGACGAACGGCTGTTGCAGGAGCTGGCCAAGCGGTTCTCGGTGATGTTCGGGCTGGACGCGGTGAAGAACCGCGAGGCGCTGACGGCGCTGCACCGCGCGGGCATCGCCTTCGCGGCGCTGGAGCCCGCGGCCGCGGCCGGGCCCGCCGCCGGCCCCCCGCCGCACCTGCTGTTCCTGGACGCGCTGCAGGAGTTCTCGCCCAAGCTGCTGCGCCAGGACAAGCGCCAGGTGCTCAAGGTCAGTCCTGCGACTTCCATGTGGTGGAACAGTTTGGTTAGGCCGAGTGGACCGGTAGCTGCTAAGACTCAAAAGGACTTTTATTCATGTAGGTATAACGCATCGGCATGTATTAAAACTATGATCATCATCTTTCGACCTTTGTCCTATTCGTAAGTCGCAGTCTCCATGGACTCCTATCGGTGTCATATCGACATTCATGTGAATGTTTTCATTCACACAATCTACGTATCTCTTTACCCACAACCCTTTCGTACTGAAACTACCACCGTTTCGGAATTCCCCTCCACGAGGAGCCGGCAAGAAACTCTAAAGGTAATGCATTTTATCTTATCTGCATTCAACAATAAATTATTTGCACTATTTATATCGTCAAATTCGTCTTTTTACGGGCAACCTTAAGAATGAGGGATGTGAACAAAAGTGGACCCAGAAGAGGTCCCCGAGGCACGCCCACTGTTTTCGGGGAACCAGTAGATTTTCTCTCCATGTACGTCCACCAACTGCATTCTACTAGTCGAGTATGCGTCGGAGAGTGGCGATGAAATGATAATAAGCCCGAGTGAGTGCGGCAGGTGGTGGACGCGCGCATCCCGCAGTCGGTGCAGTGGGGCGAGGAGTGGGCGGCGCTGCACGCGTACCGCAGCTCGCTGCTGGCCGACTCGCCCGACGAGCGCCCGCCGCCCGCCCGCAGGCACTACGCGCGCCGAGCCCGTACGTACTTCCACATCCATACCACCCATTGTCCCTGCGCTCTTTCTGCAGCTGCAATATCCTTCCACTATTACATATTTTTTTATTCGGAAACATTCGTCAATTATTTTGTCTAATTGTTATTTGGCTCAATAAAGTTTTCGATTTTTTTTCTATTAATTCATTTGTTCATCGTTTTTACTTGTTTGTTCTCCGTAAAAAAATCTTTGTTCTCCATTTATTTATATAATAAAATTAGCTAAAAATATACCTTCAAGTTATCATCAAGATTCAAACAATTATTTTACGGTTTAACGGTTTAAAATACTTGCAACTGTGACGAGATGAAATGGGTATATGTGTGAAATCACTTTTTCTTAATTTTATGTCTTATAAAATTAAGAAAAAGTGATATTCGAATAAAAAACATGTTCATTTTGAAATAAAATTCGTTGGCTTTAGCGCATTGAAATTTAACACTTTTACAACTATTTTTTCTTTTCTTTTTTGTTTACTTTCATGGTCTGAACCACCAATTTAAATTTGGCGGAAGATCAAAAAATTACCCTGTAATATTAAATAGAAACTTATTATGAATATTGACCCACCATCGCTTATCTACCCAATGTTTTATATGTCTAGTGCAATAAAGATTTTCACACATAATACACCCACGCCAACTTTTCACTGTTACAAGTATTTAAAAACGTTATTTTTTTAACTACTAGATATTTTCTGTTTACCATCACTAGCCCGTCTGTCAAATCGATCATGCTATCTTGAATAGGGTATAATGATATTTGTTGTACGTCACTAGTCATGAAGTATTGGCAGGTGTCAGAAATGCATTTTTTCAGCGGCCGGACTTTAATTAAAAAAGTTATTAAACAAAAAATGAGTAATAGATGTGATAGAAAAGAACATGATGAAACTTGTGTTAAGAAAATTCTACAAGACATAAACAATGGCTCTGACTTCAGCGACAGGGTGTCCTCAATTCATCGCCTAGGACGTCGCGAACCTGGTAAAACAAGGCCGATCAAGGTAGTGTTAAAGTCAAGACAAGATGCAGTTTGGATACTAAAAAATAAGAGTAAGGCGAATAAGGAGGTAAGAGTTTATGACGATAAAACGCCTAAACAACGGCAAGAACTGGAAAATCTTCGGGAGTCTCTTAAAACCCGTACCGAAAGAGGTGAAACTGGCCTGACAATAAAATATATAAAAGGCAACCCTAAGATTGTCCAGCAAAAAAACTAATAAACAATTTCAGGTGCCTGTATACTGACCTTACATTTATGTACACCAATCTTTCGTCTCTACACTCTAAGGTTGATCTTTTCTTAGCTTATGTAAACAACAATAAACCTTGTATTGTAATAATTACTGAGACATGGCTTACAACTAATGATCGCAATAGTACATACAATATCCCTGAATACACTTTGTTCCGGTTAGACCGCCCCCATAAGAAAAACAAACAGGAAGGCAAAACTAGAGGTGGAGGTGTGGCAATATATGTAAAAAACTGTGTAAATGGTATTCCAATTGTGAGCAGACTCAATCAACAGTATATGTCTAATGAGACGGAATCCTTATACATAGACATACAATTCAGCACATACCACTTCCTTGTAATTGGTGTATATAGACCTGATGACAGCAGCGAAAGCGTTTGGAAACCACGCGACAGCTTATTACTACAAAACCTCATTACAGCAGCCGAAAATAACACTGTTGTTATAGCCGGTGACTTTAATTATCCAACCATAAAATGGCCAATTCAACTGAATCAAAACCAGTCTGGAGCAGCAGAACTTTTCAAAAATATCTTTATTGAAAGTAATCTAATCCAAATAGTTAACAAGCCCACAAGATATCGACTTGGCTATGAACCTTCTTTATTGGATTTAATAATGGTTAATGAAGAGACACTTATAAAGGAAGCAAGCCATAAACCTCCAATCGGTAAGAGTGACCATTGTGTTCTGGAATTCAGCATACAATGTCAACTGGAGAAATCTAGTGACATTCCAAAATACAGAAGAAATTACCACCGTATCGATTATGATATTTTTAGAACAGACTTGCAAAACAACCTAGAGAATATTGACCTGACACGTGATGACACGGAGCAACTGTGGATGGGATTTTTGGGGGCACTCAATAAAACCATAGATAATCATGCACCAATTAAAATAGTAAAGACTAAATCACGTAATAAGCCATGGATTAACAAAAGTGTTCTAGAATTGATCACTAAAAAAAAACTTCTGTGGGACAAATACAAAGCATCTAGTGCCCCAGAAGACTACATGGCATTTAGAGAAATTAACAATAAATGTGTTGCTAGCTCAAGACGACAAAGAAGTCTCTTTGAATTGAATCTTCTAGACCATGGAGATAAGGCCTTTTACTCTTACATCCGTCGTTGCACAACTTCAAAAGTTGGCATTCCTCCAACTATCAGAAGTACGAATGGTGACCTAAAGACAGACCCTAACGACATCGCCAACTTATTTGCTGAAGAGTTTCAGAAAGCCTACTGTAAGGAACCAACCTTGAACCAACAACTAGAGATTAACTCCATGCCCTGTGTAGAGGAAAGTCTATGTGATATTTCCTTCACCGTAGAGGATGTAAAAAGTGTGATTGCTAACTTGAAACTACAGTCTTCTCCTGGACCAGATAAAATACCATGCTGTATAATAAAAAATTGCCCAGAGACCCTTGCCCCCATTCTTGCAGCACTAATGAAACTATCTTTTGAAAATGGATATTTACCGTCAGACTGGAAACATGCAGTTGTAACACCCATCTATAAAAAAGGAGACAAAACCTTTCCTGCCAATTTTCGTCCAATAAGTCTAACTAGCATCATTGTACGGATTATGGAAAAAATTATTGATAAACAATTGACCCAGTTCTTAAACAAGCAATGTATAATATCGACAAAGCAACATGGATTTATTGAGAGAAGGTCAACCATTAGCAACTTACTAATGTGTATGCACAAATGGACAAAAGATGTAGATAATGGCAAACCCGTGGATGTGTGTTACCTAGACTATGAACGTGCCTATGACAGAGTCCCCCACCAACGCCTTTTAATGAAACTAGAACACTTCGGAATACGCGGCTCGCTGCTTGAGTGGATACGAAATTATCTGACAGACAGAACGTTTCAAGTACGTGTGGGTACCTCCTTGTCGCAAATCAAGAAAGTGCTCAGTGGAGTGCCACAAGGATCAGTCATCTCTGCTCATCTGTTTACAATATTCATAAATGATCTCACAGAATTAATAAATTCAGAATCCGCCTTTTTCGCTGATGACGGAAAGCTCTTTACAAACCCAATTACCAGCAGTGGACAACTACAAGACGACCTAAACCGTATTCTTCGATGGACCAAGGAATGGATCATTACACTAAATATATCTAAATGCACTATTCTTCATCTCGGTAGAGCAAATCCTAAGACTTCGTATAATCTCGACGGAATCACATTAGAAGCTGTGAATCAACAGAGAGACCTAGGCATCCTCGTAACATCCAATTTGAAATGGGAAGAACATATAGCTGGTATAGTGAAGAGAGCAAACTCATTTCTTTATGTAATACGTAGATCATTTCAAGCAATGTCAGTTGAAACTTTTAGAAAGATCTATAAAACATATGTACGCCCATTACTCGAATATGGCTTTCAAATCTGGAGCCCAAACTTTCAAAAAGACATTAATCTTTTAGAAAGTGTCCAACGAAAAGCGACCAAGATACCACAAGCTCTACGTCGAATGCCCTATGAAGACAGACTCCGCACACTTCGCCTCACTACACTTGAAGAAAGACGTCTCCGTGGCGACCTTATTGAAACGTTTAAAATCCTGACATCTGGATACAATTTACCTGACATTCAAAAAATATACAACCTGAAGACAACCTTAAAACCCACGCGTGGACACCAACATCAAATAAACCATGAGATAGCCAAAACCAACACTGCACACCACTTTTTGAGCAACCGAGTGGTTACCAATTGGAACAGACTGCCAAAGGAAGTAGTGTCTGCCACATCTATGAACTCCTTTAAAAACAGACTTGATAATTGGTTACGCACAAATAACGTGACTCTTAAACAAACATAATGAACATAAAACATTCAGTGAATATGTGAAGTGACTATCAAACTTTCAACAGTGCCTGAAATAGACATATCAGCTCTATGCTGCTCGTCTATAATCAAATAAATAAATAAATAAATAAATAATTTCGTACGAACAATCGAAAATAAATATTTACGAGTCATTATTGACGGAACAATATTGTAAATTGCAATAGGGGGGCTAACTTGAAGGTACATTTATAATTACATTTTTTAATAAATAAATGGAGAACAAACCATTATTTACAGGGAACAAATAAGAAAAAACTATGAACAAAACGCTTAATAGAAAAAAAGACAAATTGTTTTTGAGGGGCTAACTCTATTGAGCCTTGTTATTTCTTTGCGGAAATCCAATTTCTATTGGCAGTGGAACAAAGATACGTATCAATAGTAACCTTAACCTTCCGTTTCAGGAGGACACGCCGAGGATGAGGAGGTTGAAGACAACGTGGATTCCGACCAGGAGCAACCCGGGTGAGCGGTGACGTCACTGCCAGTAGCTAGTCGTAGTTAGCGAGTAGTAGTACCGTTAGCAAACCTACAAATACAGAGACGCCTGCTATTGGGGTCAGTTTCATTTCAATATATATGGGATGGGTTCAAGTATATGTATAATATGTGCTACATACAATTGTGTATGATATAATGTGTATAATATAATGCTGGTACATCCATGGCTATTCATTGTCGCTATTCCTATTCGTGTTTGCTGTTTGTCTCTTGTGACAAATGTTCCATCTACCCATGGTTCTTCTATTCCATTACGCTTGTGACAAATATAGTGACAAATTCGGGAATAACGGGATCGATACGGAAACACTCTTAATAGTTCGACAAGTTTATTGCGACTGAGTACCCACACCATATTGATAATATTTGTTCGTTTCATACCGCCACTAACCGATACATTACACCTCCGCGCTTATTCTAAAGTATAACAGTTACAATTACTAGTTACTTAAACAAATATTTATTTTAAAAGTATTACAAGTATACTTGGTACGTTTATTGAACATGGAAACGAACTACGGGTTTTCGAATCCTTCTAGGACGTTCTTCCGGAATTGACGGCGGACATTCTGTTACTGGCCCATTACAATATTCGTCTACATTTTCTTTACTGGTTTCGCCTACTCCTGGTGTTGCCGTAACACTGGGTTCCGTCGTCAAGTCCGGGGGCAGAAACGAATCCGTACTATTGCTAGTACCCGTGACCGCGTCGTCCAGGATGACGTCATCAGAACACGCTATATCCGACAACCTTGATCTGCGCTTAAGGTGGTCTATATGTTTTCTATCTAGTCGACCGTCACCGCTATCCACCATATACTCCCTATCACCTGCCCTAGCCTGTATCACCCCCTTAACCCACTTATCGCCCTTCGCATAATTCCTTGACCACACGGTATCACCGTCATCTAGAATGCGCACTTTACCCTCCGTGCCGTTCACCCGGCGGTTTTGCAAATCGTGAACGCGATCTTCCAGTGCGCGATTTCCGCGAATTAAATCCAAGCGGCAACGCAGGCTACGCCTCTGCAACAGCATCGCTGGGGTTTCTCCTGTAGTACCTTGAACAGTATTTCTATAATTTAACAAAAACGATTGTAAGTAGGCATCAATATCTTTATTATCCCGGTAAGCCTTTTTAATCGCCGTTTTGCATAATTTCACTGCGTTTTCAGCGGCTCCGTTCGATGCTGGATGATAAGCTGGTGAAAATAATTGGCGTATTCCATTGTTGTTTAAAAACTTACGATACTCCTCACTGGTGAATGGGGGACCCCGATCCGAAACTATTTCAATCGGAAGTCCGAATCTGGCGAATATACTCCGTAGAACCTTAATGACTTGAGTAGCATTTGTACGGGTCATTTCGAAAACTTCGAGCCATTTAGAACTGGAGTCTATCAGGATCAAAAAGGTTTGCCCTTGGTACGGCCCCAAAAAGTCAATGTGCAACCTACTCCAGGGTTGCGCGGAGAAGGGCCACGGCTGCGGCGGTGCTCGCGGTGGCGCAGGTGCTTCTATCGCGCAAGTTTCACAGCGGTGACACAGTGATTCTATGTCGTTATCTATATTTGGCCACCATACGTAGCTTCGTGCCAATGCTTTCATTTTTACGATACCGGAATGACTACTGTGCAACTGTTTCAGTATTGTTTCCCGAATAGTCGGGGGTACGACCATACGGTATCCCCACATCAAACAACCGCAATCTATATACAATTCATTTCGTCTCGCGAAGTATGGTTTGATCCGCTCGTCTGTACAATTTGAAGGCCACCCTGATTGGACATAAAGTATTATTTTGGTTAGTAAACTGTCACTCGAAGTGGCCTTTCTGATCACAGCATTCGTCACGGGCAAAAAATCTTCCACAAACTTAATATACGTCACCTCCTTATTGCCGTGGGAGCCAGATTCTTTAGTCGCTGGCGGCAGCCTAGACAAAGCGTCTGCACAATTTTTCTTTGATGACACGTATTCTATGTCATAAGTGTAGCCGGATAGCAAAATAGCCCAACGCTGCAAACGAGAAGCGGCCATAACCGGAATACCGACTTTGCTACCAAAAATGTGAGTTAGAGGTTTATGGTCCGTTCTGAGAATAAATTTCCGCCCGTACAGGTATTGGTGGTACTTCCGAACGCCAAAAACAATAGCTAAGGCCTCCCGGTCTATTTGAGAGTAGGCCCGCTCGCATGCGCTGAGCGAGCGGGACGCGTAGGCTACCGGCCGCTCGCCGTTCGGGGTCACGTGCGACAGCACCGCCGCCGCACCGACGCTGCTGGCGTCCACTGTTAGCACTAGAGGCAAGTGAGGCGAATAATGCGTTAGTACCTCGCTAGACGTCAGCAACTGCTTGATTCTTTCGAATGCCTCCTCACATTTCTTGCACCACTCGAACCGGACATCCGCTCGTAATAGCCGATAAAATGGGGCCAAAATGGTACTTATGTTTCTTACGAATTTCGCATAATACATAGTCATGCCTATAAAAGCTCTCAACTCTGACACGTTTCGGGGTGTTGGAGTATCCACTATTGCTTTTATCTTGTCCGGGCACGTTCGAATTCCGTCTTTGCTAATAATATGCCCCAAATAAGTCACCGACTTAGCGAAAAAGGTACACTTTTCTTTCTTTACCTTCAAACCATGCGATTGCAATCGCTCAAAAACCTTATGCAAATTACGTATGTGCTCCCTAGTGTTTGACCCGGTTACTATTATGTCGTCCAGGAACACACCTACATCCGGCTAACCGGCAAAAAGTTGTTCGAGACATCGTTGAAAAATTCCCGGACTCGAAGACAGACCGTAAACTAATCTATTAAATATAAACATACCCTTGTGCGTGTTTATTACGGTATATTTTTTTGAATCGTCCAGTTCTAATTGAGCGTATGCTTGTGACAAATCAATTTTACTATATCTTTCCCCCCCATGTAACCTGGCCAACAAATCTTCCACGCGGGGCAACGGATAACGGTCGACTTCGAGAACCTTATTCAAAGTGAGTTTGTAATCAGCGCAAATTCTAATGGTACCATCCTTTTTGACGACGGGCACGATGGGCGTGGCCCAGTCGGATCGCTCGACCGGCGTGAGCACGCCGTCGCGCACCAACTGTTCCAGCGCGCGCTCCACCGGCTCACGCAGCGCGTACGCCAGCGGGCGCGCGCGCAGGAACACCGACCGCGCGTCCGGGCGCACTTGCAGTCGCACCGGGCCGCCCGTGAACCGTCCCAGTCCGTCTTCGAACACCTTACAATATCTGGAACTGAATTCGGCTATGTTAAACTCATCGTTCGACAATAACGTTACACCGACAGTATCGCTACTGCTGCTACCTTTCCTTATACTAGGTATTTTAATATTTAATTCTGCCATCCATTGACGGCCTAGCAAAACGGTTTTGCCGTTTTTAATGACGTATAAATCTAACTCTTTACACTTATTTTTGTATCGAACAGTCGGTCTAAGTACACCCACGGGGCTCACCCGCTCACCGGTGTAATAACGAATTACTATATTACTTGGTTTCATACTTAATTCTTTGAAAAGTTTTTTACATAAGTCGTAGCTAATACACGATATGGCACTTCCCGTATCACATTCCATATGAATATGTTTTCCTTGTACTTCTAATGGCAAGAAAATTGGTGGACATTGGGTAATAGATAATTGATTCATGGCTGAAATTATTACCTCCTCACTGCCTTCGCTGTCCGATTGCGCCGCCTCTTCTTCTATGTGGTGAGTGCCCTTTACCAAGGGACACACCCGCCGCAGATGCCCCTGCCGATTGCACGCGCGGCACACATATCGCACAAACCTGCAGCCGGTCGTGTCGTGTGCCGCACCGCACGCCTGGCACTGCTGCTGCTGCTGCCGGTGACTCCGGCCACGTCTGTCCGGCTCGGGCGGTTGTCGTCCTTGGTCCTCCATCCTCCGCCATCTTTCCCTTCCTGATGGTGGAAGTCTTCGGATACCGCCACTACGAGGTCGCGCCCCCGTCATCGCCAAGCACTCGGCCGTCCTCATGTTTGCCGTGTCTGCTGAGCGTTCCGAAACTTGCCCTTCCACTATCGCTGCATTCTGTTCCGCGGCTTCCATGCTGCTCGCCAGTTTATAGGCTCTGACGTAGTCCAGCTTATCCTCCGCAAACAGACGTTGACGTATCACCTCGCTGGCTATTCCGCAAACGAATTGATCCCGTATACTTTCTTCTAGCCACGTACCAAACTCACAGGTTTTCGACATCTTCTTCAAAACCGCTAGGTAATCTGCTACAGTCTCTCCCTCTTTCTGTTTTCGTTGCCTAAATTTGAACCGTTCGGCCAAAATACTCGGTTTCGGTTGTAAATGTTTTTGCATGATGACCGTTAACTGTTCAAATGTTTTAGTACTGGGTTTGTCAGGAGTACAAAGGTTCACCAACAATTCGTAGCTTTCTGCACCCATCACAGTAATCAGTGTTGAAACATGTAGTTCACTTTTAATCGCATTAACGATGAAATAATGCTCCAAGCGTTCAACGTATAACGACCAATCGTCCGAGTGGACTTTGAACTCACTTATTTTACCGATTGACATTATCACAAAGCTTGAAATAACGTTTTTATATTTCTTCAACACTTAATGCTCACGCGAAAAGTCCAAATAATCCTCGTCGCCACTGACAAATTCGGGAATAACGGGATCGATACGGAAACACTCTTAATAGTTCGACAAGTTTATTGCGACTGAGTACCCACACCATATTGATAATATTTGTTCGTTTCATACCGCCACTAACCGATACATTACATATAGCAAATACAAATAGCCAAGTAAGTGGATGTGCCCTGTGATATAATATTAAACATGCTCTATGTGAAGATCAACAAAACAAAAAATATTTAAAAAATTGGATCAGTAATATAAATAAGTGTTGGCGCAGTGGTTGAGCGATCGACTGCTGCGCAGCATGTCGCGGGTTCGATCCCCGCACGGAAGAAATATTTGTACGACCTACAAGTGTTTGTTCCAGGTCTGGGTGTTTTCTATCTATAATATGTATGTATTTACAAAAAAAAAATGTATCTAAATAGTTTAACATCCATCTCGTTACCATAACACAAGCAGTAAGTTGCTTAGCTTGGGACGAGATGGCGTTGTGTGAAATGTCCTAGGATATTTATATTTATATTATTCGGTGTTCCACAAAAGTAGGCGCCGGCAAAGGCAGTACAGACATTTCTTTAAGAACCAATCGGAACATCCAAATAGCATTTTAACATGTACTGTCCAATATGGGGTATGGATATAGTAAACATTCTACACTGATTACCTTAAATCGGTACAATGTGACGTTACACATTTTGGGCCTTATTAAGTATAATCGTAGGTGTAATTTGGAGTAACAAAAAATAATGGTGAAGTTATTGTTATATTTTATTAGTTAGTGTATTTTAGTTCTTTGACTTATTGTGTACACAGTCTAAATGAAAGTGAGATAGTGTATTTGTATTTGGCATTCGTTGGTCGCGGCTTCAATCGCGTGGACTCAGGCTTTCTATATTGAAGAATATAAAAGAGCTGAACTGACCATACCGTCTTCTAAGTTGGCTGGGCCTGCGGCCAAAAATGCTGAGCTTTAATATTTATAAATTTGTGTAATTCTGCAAATGCTGGTTTTATGCAAGTTAATTTTTGCGTCATTAAATTAAGTTAAACAATAATGTTTCAGGTTCCAGAAAATACAAAAGAATGCATTGCATTACAATGACATCACTTGACTGTTTAGACTGTGTACATTGTAAAATGTTGTAATTGAGTAATTAAGTAACTGTAGTTAGAAATAAGGTATTATTTTTATAATAAATGATTGATTATTTATTGTTGAGAGTTTTATTATGACACGTGCAACATCTTTAATAAAATTGGAATGTGTATTGTTTTGAAAAGTGACTGAATTGTCGGATCGCTTTCGACCATGGCGTCATTGTGTTTCCACGGAGCTTGCGTTGCAACGCCGGCCACACCGCGTCTTGCCGTCAGTCGCCGCGCCCACCGGGTGGGACAGATCCCGATGTCATTGGGGCTGGCACCAGTCTAACCCGATTTGGCTAATTGCCAGTATTGCCGCGGAACAACTCCAGTTTTCCCTCCGCAACCCACCTGTGGAGCAATCCGTAATTATTTGGTGCGACCTCTCAGTTTTCACGCTACTGATTACGTGTAACGTGTGCTATAGATGGTCGAATGGCAGGGTTACGTGCCCTGCGAGGCACAGAGGAAGTCGTATATTACTATGATGGACTCACCAACTCGCGTCACACCGGGCAATGATATGTTGTAATGCGGTTTGTTATCTTTAGTAAACGCACATGGAACCATTAGGCACCTAACTTTTTGGCTTAATGTTAACTGGCATGTAGTGATTAAATTGGGAGTAACATGGAAATATAGGTTGCAGATCATATAGTGAAGAATAATATAGAGTTCGCGTTAAAATTTGGCGATTTGTGCCGTTTTAAACCCACGGTGGTGCACCTGTAGGTTGCAACTAGTTAATTAATATAAAATCATGGGTGCGGGTGTATTGGTGAAATACATACATTATAACAATATTGTAGTTATTTAAGTACATTAATGTCACAATATATTTGACATGATTCAATAATAATTAGCACGCTGGCGAAAGGTAAGTAGTTATTTTGTTAATAATTTGGATCATATTGAGCTAACACAGAGGTCACGATCGCCGTTTGTCTTAGCTTTTGTTTTCGTGAGCAATATGGCTTACACGTTTCTCACGTCAGTGAGTAAATATACGTCTACAAAAATAATATAAAAGCAAGTTTTACGATTCGATTGTACGATTCAACTATTACAACCGTGAAGTGTGCAGTTCATTCGTATGTACCTTAATGCGGCTTGTTTAGTGTATCTTGCATTGCAGGTACCTGTAGACTAGTTAGACATTTGATGTTTGATTTATTTGCCATTATTTCCATGTAGGTGCTAACTTTAGTTTCTTTCGTTACTCAGCGAGACGTCGCGGCGTCGTGTGCGTTCGCTGGGTACGCGACGCTTGCGGCGGCGGACCACCGTCTCCCGGGACTCCATGACTTCTGCCACACCCACCATCTCCAGCTTCGGCTCCCAGCGAACTCGCACGCCAGTCTCCCACGCCAGTCCAACTGCAGTAGACCCTCCGTTAAGAGCGAGCTCCTCCCGAAGACGTGCCGCCGACGTTACTCGCGATAACAATATCTCTGGGTGCGATTCTGATGTAAACGTGACTCGCAACACACCGAAACGGGCAACCCGAACCCGAACTCCGACGGAACCCGATGAGACCGCAGAAGCTGATGTATTTCTAAATAATGTTACGACTAGGTCGAGGCGGCCCGGTACAAGCCCGCTCTCGGAAGCACTTGACCGAGAGTCGGACTCTGAAAAACGCGCACCGTCTACAAGCTCTAGTAAACGATATACAAACCAGGATAACCTGACAGTCAAAAGTCAAAAAGGCGCGACTGCTGGTGACGTCAATAGCTCCACCGGTCAAGATATAAGTACTATTGGCACCGAATCTGATACTAAAGACAGTTTTGATGGAAATTCACCTGTTCGAGAAACCAATCGTAAACGTAAGAGGAGTGATGGGACGGGGCCTTCGGACGCATCCAGTAAAGCTAAACAAGCACGCGCCGAAAACCCTTTCGGTACAGAAAATGGAGATACCGATACATCCCAAATAAGTCATGACTCCAAGCGCGACTACGTCACCAGCAGAAGGTTCGGAGATATGAGCCGCACACCAGTCGGCCGCGGACGCGAACATGCAGCTGCAGATAGCCCCGAAAGGGCTCTGCGACATGCGGCTGCCAAGCCAAGACTTTTGAAAATGGGCACACGAGCTTCCGGCCGCGTGAACTCTGTTGAGCGTAATGGCAGAGGCAGGAGTTCAAGCCCCTCGTCGGATTCGCAAAGTGGGTCTCCCTCGGCTGGGGGAGAAAGTCGCGCGGCGCGTCTAGTGAGATCGTCGCTGGGAGGAGACTCTTCGGATAGTCGCAGGTGATGTATTCGTAGTCTGTTTGTGTGTTCCAATTTTGGCAATTCCCCGTAATTCATATTTAAGAGTAATTGCTATATATTCTATCTATATATTCTATCTATATATATAAAGTCTATCTATATAAATAAAAATTAATTACTGTTCGTTAGTCTCGCTAAAACTAGAGAACGGCTAGACCGATTTGGCTAATTTTGGTCTAGAAATATTCGCGGAAGTCCAGGGAAGGTTTAAAAGAAGAAATATGTGAGAAAATACGAAAGAACCTTTTTTTAATACGCCATATTCTGGTTCCTTTTTTTCTGGAATGATCATTCAGGTTTTTTATTCATCGATTCTGAGGCGGTACGAAGTTTGCCTGGTCAGCTCGTACTATAAATATAAATCAGTGAGAGAGATTTCCGCTCCTTTTTTCGTTGGAAATGCTCATGGATACAACCCGGTTGCGATTACCGGGCTATGGGAGATTCCGGGCGCGGAAAGATGTACACACTAAAAGCTACTGCGTCTCTCGACTGCCCGAAACAGGGCCACGGGTTTCGCGACCCTGACGAGCCCTGGCCTGCCTTTCGGCGGCCAAACTTAATTGTATCCTTCGAAATACCGTTTCCTCGCAATTAATACAGAAATATACTTCAGAGTTACCGACGGTTGTAAGTGAATTATGAGTCCCAAATACAGTTCACAATAAAATTGAGATAATTAGCCTATTCGTAATAATGAAGTAATGTTATGTCCGTGTGCACAGGAGACGCGGCAGCGGGCCAGTGGTAGTGCGGGCGGACGTCCACGAGCCGCGGTACGAACGGGCCTTTCATTCGGACGCACCATGGCGCCACTGCCAGGCCACATGGCATGTCAGCCCCACAATGCCGCTGCATTGGCTCCTCGCAATTTCACGAGGGAGAATAATGATGTTCTCCCAATTGCATTAGGATGAGCACTTATTAGGCTGAATCCCGATTTTTACACGGAGTATTTACCGTCCGTGTAGTGACGGATTTAGAATACACAGTGTCACCAGCGGCATTCCATCCTGAGGGTGTCGTAGGAGCCGACAAAAGGAAATGACGCCCAAAACCCAGCCGCAAGATAAGGAAACTTGATACGAAACCTCGTGCCAACCCATCTGGCCAGCGTGCCACAGTAAGCTAATTCATTATATCTTCATCATCATCATTTCTACTACTACTGAGTTGGGCCTCCTCCAAATTCACGGAGGGAAATTAGCCTACTGTGCTACGCTGGAAAGACGAGTTGGCACAGGGTTTGTATCAAGCTTTCCTTCTCATGGAAGGTGGTCTGCCTCTTGCGTTCCTTTATTCGCCTCTTACTACACCCTCAAGAAGGTATGGGGGGTGATGACATCGTGTATTGTGAATATGTAATTGGAGAATGCTCGACTCGGCAGTGGGTCCTGTGCTCGTGACTCAGGTGGCCTCGTGAAGCAGAGGTGTGTCCTGTGTGGCAGCAGGAGTTGCCAGGTTTCCTCAGTTTACGGGCCCACGACGTGCGACGCGTAAGTGGCAATTGGGCTCCAAACCTGCTATTTTCTAAAGAAAAGCTTGATATGCTACATTGAAATTGTCGTGCCATTAGCAGAGGTCCCGAAGTGACACTATAACATTGGTATGCTACCACGTGTCAAAATGGAGAAAGGCACACTGATTGTCCGAGTCATTGGCTTAGCAGCTTTGGCGCCCGGTGCACAAACGCGCGTGGGCAGGTGGGGTACTAAACACCCTTTGCCTTACACAGAAGCATCGGCAGAGGCAGCCGTGAGATGTCCTTCACCTCTCCGGAGTCCTGAATAAGAAGTTCTACGTGGAAACTCGTATCCCGTCCAATTCATAATGGATCTGTCCAATTTGTATTTAAACTAAGTGCGGTTTGCAATTCAATTGTGTCAGTTCGCTTCGAGTGTATGTTTAATACGCTATTAATGCATATTTGTTGAATTTTTGATATGTTTTTGTTTATTACTCGGAATACAAGCGAGCAGTGTTTTTTGTTTAAAATAAATATTGTATTCGCTATTACGAGGTTTTAATCCTAATTAACCTTCCATTTGAAGGATATCGAACGATATAGTTAAAGGAAAGGGTGTTAGAAACTGCGTAAAACTACCTGGCTAGCGGGGTGGAGTATAGGCAGTATGCCTCACTTGGAGTACGAATGGCTCGAAGTGAGTGCGTGGAGCTACTGAAACGGACCTTTTTTGAAATTACCAGCCGTCTTGTCCCCACGGCGCAGTAGGGTCATTCCCCTCTAAGAATTTAGAGGAGGCCGGACTCATCAGTGGATCCTTTATGGGGTACAAAAGTGAAAGGGTACATTTCGTAATGTAGTCGGCATATATTTTCAGGTTTTCAAGTCTTGTTATGATTTATATACTTTTTCCTCCACAATGTATAACTAAGAATAACCATGCCTGCCTGCGTTAATAATTATTTATCACCAAATTTCCCATTCGGCGTACTTAATTTGTCAAACCGAGTTTCAATAAGTTTAATTTCAATTAACTCGCAGCAACTACTGTAGGAGGAATAAACAAAGAAACTCACGCGCGGCTATGCATTATCTTTTGGAATAACTCGAGTACCGTCCTTCACCGTCTTTTTACGTCATCGCGTCAGTGGGTTTATCTGGCGCTCCATTCATGTCGGCTGCCGGAATGTTATTGGCTTGAAGGAAACTTAATATCGCGCGAGAAACTGGCGTGGCGCTTGTCCACTGACGTAGAGTTGGGTTTGGTGTTAGCCGTGACGTTACCTCGGTCACTTGGAGGAAAACCTTGTAGAAGGAGTATTTCGCCAAAACACTTGCGGTGAGTTCATGGATCTTGAGAAGACTGACGGTATGTAGTAAGATAATATTAATTTGCTTGTAGAATAGTAGTTTATAACCAACTTTGTACCTCCTATCTATGATTTGGATAACTAGTAGATAACATTTAAAATGAAACTACATAAATAAAAAAGAGCACAGCTAAAATACACAGTGTCACCAACCCATAGGTACCATGTTTAAGGTGTCGTAAGAGGCGACTAAGAAGACGCAAGAGGCAAATGACCTAGCCGCAAGAGAAGGAAAACTTGATACCAACCCTGTGCCAACCCGGATTGCCAGCGTGGCGCAGTAGGCTAATTTCCCTCCATGAATTTACAGGAGGCCCAACTCAGTAGTGGGTCACTCATGGGCTAAAACGACGAATAAAAAAAGGTGCAAAACTTAATATTTACCCGAGTATCAATAGTAGTTCTGTTAATTTACAAAAAGCTCTGTAGTTTGATACTGATCAAAGATTGCAAAATATTATTGATTTGACCACAATAAAATTCTATTCGAATATTACATCATTAGGATTGTTTGTAAGGATCGGCAAGGCGGCGCACATGCCCTGCCTACCAGTGCGCTTTCCTTTCATTACAAAGCTGCGCGCGCGCAAATAATTTCTGGTGCACGGTTCCATACAGACCAATTTTTCCATGGAAAATACTTTTAGAATTTTTACTCTTTGTGATAGTGCTTAAACATACGAAATTTAAAAAATAGTCTATTAAAAAGAAATTTAGACTATTTTATATTATATATTGTATTATTATATTGTAGTTTTATTGTTGTGTATAAATATAACAAATTTGGGTAATTAAAGAAAGGAGACTGGGAAAGTGCCTATGGAGTGATCACGCCTCCCACGAGGCAACCGCCCTTTGTTCCCCGCTCACGCCCCTGATCAAGGGCGGATCCAGGGGGGGGGGGGTCATGGGGGTCATGTCCCACCCCTGAGATGGTTCCAGGACTTAGGTGGACCACTAATTGAACATAATGATTTTATTTATATATTTTATCACCATACAGATTTTATGTAAAACAATACCTTATTAAGGAACAAAAGAAACAAGGACTAATTATTACAAATATATCTATAATCTAAGCAAACAAACATGCTGCCACCACATAAATAAAATAAATATCCTTGGACATTTCACACAACGCCATCTCGTCCCAAGTTAAGCAACTAAATGCTTGTGTTATGGTAACGAGATGGTTGATAAACTACTTAGATGCATTTTTTTTTGTAAATACATACATATTATAGATAGAAAACACCCAGACCCGGAACAAATACTTGTAGGTCGTACAAATATTTCTTCCGTGCGGGGATCGAACCCGCGACAGGCTGCACAGCAGTCGATCGCTCTACCACTGCGCCAACCGTGTCGTCAATATACATATTTAATTTTTATTTTCAAGTAATTATAATTGCATGCAGTCGGGATTTCATTATTTATATAAATTGTCGTATATTTATATTAATTTATTAGATATTATTGGTATTTTAATACAAATGTAATCATTATGTTTAATGTTTTTAAGTATTGTCGGTTTTTTATTTATTGTAATCATTTTTTTTATTATTTTTGTTATTGTATGAATTTGTTGTATTTTTTTTGTAGTCTATTTAATTATATAACTACTACACGTCACACGAACTATTCGAAGCAAAAGCATAGACCCCATACTTAGATTTATGTTAGACCTCAAGTGCTTGCAGCTTGGTATCCGTATGCCACAGCAGAATATCAGCGGCAGGTACTGCACTTGACATATGCTGAGCTGGATACCCTTTCGGTGCAGTTTCGAGACACATAGCTAATTCAGAAAATTTATTCTTTTTTGTTTTTATTTATTTTTTTATTATTTGGTTGTATATATGGACGTATAAAAAAAGGGGCTCATTAAAGTTTGCCCCCCAAAAAAACGTTTTTTTACAATTTTCGACTTTTTTTCTATTAAGTAGTTTGTTAATCGTTTGTTATTATTTGTTAGCTGTTAATAATTGTTTGTTCTCAATTTATTAATTTTTAAAAAAATAATTAAGAATATACCTTCAAGTTAGCCCCCCACTTGCAGTTTATATTTATTTTCGATTGCTTTTGCTCGTAAATATTTATTTTCGATTGTTCGTACATAAAATACGTTTGTTGTCTTTCGAAATTACTCAGTTTTTGTTTAATTAACTATCTGTTGTCTGGGGCAATATGTACGTGGATATGTACAAGTTATTATGTGTGGAGTTTTTCAAGTGTACAATAAAGAATAAATATTTTAAAGTACAGTCCTTACGTAAATTAATAAATTACTTGGACATTTCACACAACGCCATCTCGTCCCAAGCTAAGCAACTTAATGCTTGTGTTATGGTAACGAGATGGATGATAAACTACTTATATACATTTTTTTTTGTAAATACATACATATTATGTATAGAAATGACACCCAGACTCCGAGCCAGTGCCTCTGGTTTAGACAAAGACACTTGCCCGACCCCGGAATCGAACCGTACTTTACTTGTATCTATTGTTATCAAAATTATAAGTTCTTGACTTGACCACGACTATGTGACCCCCTCCTGGCGCCAAAGCTGGATCCGCCCTTGCCCCTGATAGGCGCGCACCCTGCCCGTCGCCGCGTCGCCGCGTCGGTGAAAAATCTCATATAATTACCACTGACGCGGCTTATCATTCGTAATGTGTTAGGTGGCTGAGATTCCTTATTACAATGCAATTTCCTTTAGCATGAAACATCAACATAAATTCAGTCAAGTATTTGTGTAGTTTTCGGCTGAGGTACGAGTATATCTTATATATTGCATTCGTAAGTAAGATTACATAAAAAACGGGTATAACAAACAAACCACCATAATCAAAATGTGTCATAACAAATTTCAGGCAACGTGCCTTTAATTTCTATAGACACATCATTTGTATTCAAAAGAAATTACGTGTGTATTGAACACATAATTTCTTTGATCGATGCTCGTTAGGCATATCAAAAATGTCCTCTGGTGAAAAGTTACGGTGAGGGGGAGTGGGCTGATTCTTCGTCCCCTCATCTCCTAAGTACATTCTCAAAACCTACCTCTACTTTGTCAAACTAATAGTGAGCCAACAACTGTATTAATAGCGGATAGGGTTTTCATTAATCCAATTAATGTAAAAGAAGATGTGAGCCCCTCTACAGCGGCATCTTCTAAAGTATTAGTTTACTCGGATAAAATAGGTCAAGGTCTTAGTTCATTATTAAGGCAAAAAATTAAACAGCCTTTATTAAACATGTGTTTGCCTGGAATCAACTTAGATAGTTTAGTTAAAAATATTAAGCCTCATAACTTTAATAAGGACACCACCATAATTATATTGTTTGGTGACAGTTTATCTGTTAGACGTTCACAGATAATAAAAATGGTAGAACAGCTATTGGACTTAAATAACAAACATGACTGCAAATTTATTGTAAGTGCCCTTCCATATTCTAATAGCCTGTCTGCTAATCAAAATAGACAAATATACAATTTAAATATGCTTATTTACAATTTGACTCATCGCCACAATAATGTAATTCAATATTTTGATTGTAACACATTTATTAGTAATTTTAAACTGACAAAGGATGACATGCATCTGCCCCTTAGGTTTAAGAGACAAATAGCTACATTGTTAGCTTATAATATACAACCTGCTGACTCTGTCACAGACAATTTTTTATATAATCTTAGTTCTAAGACTTTGACAGACTGTGCTATTCACAGTTCTCTAGACACATCTAGATGTTTAAACAACTAGATGAGACAACAGCCATGCCTTCTGCTTTACGAATTGTTCACCAGAACATGCAGGGCATGGCTAGCAAAGATTTAGAAATCGACCTATTTTTAGAGCATAGGAATGTTCAGATTTTTTGTGTAACTGAACATTGGCTGAAGGAGCATGAGCTTGGTCGACGGAATGGAAATCATAGTATTATAAGTGCCTTTTGTAGAAAGCATGCCATACGCGGTGGGTCGCTTATCTTTGTGTCTCATGAAGTTAAAGGTAAAGAACGCAAGGATATAGTTGATCTCTCTATAGAACGTACCATTGAATTATCGTGTATAGAACTCGTTCACTACACTATTGTCTGCGTCTACCGGCCACCCTCTGGGATCTATAATACTTTTGAGGTCGTCATGGAAAATGTTTTAAAGAAAGTCACTTCCTGCAGTAAACATGTTTTAATATGTGGTGACTTTAATATAGATTTGTTAGTTGAATCATCATTATCTTGTAGATTCATTAATCTTTTTAAATCATATGGACTTACGCCCTCTTTTAGTGAGCCAACTAGAGTAACAAATAGTTCATCTACGTGTTTGGACAATTTCTTCTGTAACTGTCAATTGATAAATAAATCTATCATTAATGATCTCCCATCTGATCATTGCGGGCAATTAATTACTCTTCCCAACAATAAAGCAGACGATCGATTCACATTTTCTGCTCGACCAGTTACAGGTAGGAAAATAGAAAAATTCCAAAACATTGTAGCCAAGAAAACTGTGGCAATGGCTCACGTGCGTGGTGACCCGGGTAGTCAATACGAAAAATTATTTAATATTATTCAGATCGAGTTCAATCGTATATTTGAATTGAAAACCTACACCAAAGGTAATAAGTTGAAGTTTTGTGAATGGGCTACTCCAGGTATTTATAAGAGTAGGAATACATTATATAATTTATACGCTTTGAAACAATTTAATTTTAATTTAGCCTTTCAGGAATACGTTAGGTCCTACTCAAAATTGTTTAAAAAAGTTTGCTATACGGCTAAATCTCTACACATTGGTCGTAAAATTAGACAATCCAATAACAAAATTAAAACCACCTGGAACATTATTAATAACGAAACTGGCAAAGCAAAGTTACCGGAATCTAAATTTGAATTGCATATTAATGGTAGTGTAATAAATACTAACTTTGATGTAGCTCAATGCTTTAATATTTTTTTTGAAAGTATACCGAAGGAAATCACCACGTCTTTGGCTTCATCTTCTGTCCACGCTGAGATGCTGCTCAAGGATAATGTTAGAGAGACGTCAGGCTTGCTCAGTTTCACTTATGTGACCCCTTCTGACATTGTTACAGCCTTTAATAGTATTACTTTGAAGAAAACAGGTGATTTGTGGGATATATCAACTGTTGTGATTAAAGGGGTTATTTCAGATATAGCTCCTCAGCTTGCTAATATATTTAATGAGTGTGTAGATGTGGGCGTATTCCCAAATTTAATGAAACATGGTAAAGTCATCCCACTCTACAAAGCTGGCAATAAGAAAGAGCTTGGCAACTATAGACCTATTTCCATTTTGCCAGTTTTAAGTAAAATTTTTGAGAAAATAATTTTAAAACAGCTACTGCAACATTTCCACAAATATAAATTGTTACATAGTGAACAATATGGGTTCACTAAGGGTCGCTCTACGGCTGATGCTGGTGCTGTACTCTTAAAGCACATCTATGATGCATGGGAAAACTCTCAAGATGCTATTGGTGTTTTCTGCGATCTATCCAAAGCTTTCGATTGTGTACATCACAACACTCTTTTGAGAAAGCTTCAACACTATGGTATCAAGTTTAACGCGCTTAATCTCCTTGCGTCATACTTGAGTAGCAGAATGCAGTTTGTGGACATAAATGGAGTCAAATCTACTGGATCGACATTAACAATGGGCGTGCCACAGGGGTCTATTCTGGGTCCGTTTTTGTTTCTTATTTATATAAACGATCTCGCCTTCTTTGTAAAAGATATTTGTAACATTGTTCTATTTGCTGATGATACATCGCTTATTTTTAAAGTTGACCGTAAGAAAACAAATTTTGACGATGTAAATAGCGCACTCGTGCAAATATCTCAGTGGTTCACTGTAAACAATTTATTGTTGAATGCAGCTAAAACCAAATGCATTAGGTTTACTACCTCTTACTCAAAAAGTATCGATACTAAATTGATATTAAATGACAAAAATTTGGACCTAGAAGAATCTACAAAGTTTTTGGGCATTACTTTAGATTCCAAGTTACAATGGAGGCCCCACATTCATAAACTCGCTGATAAACTTAGTTCAGCAGCTTATGCTGTGAGACAGGTAAGACGGCTCACCGACGTGGATACCGCGAGACTTGTCTACTTTGGTTACTTCCATAGCGTCATGTCATATGGTATTTTGCTTTGGGGCAACGCCGCAGACATTGAAACTGTATTTGTATTACAAAAGCGTGCTGTGCGTTCCATTTACAATCTAGGACCCAAGGAATCACTTAGAAATAAGTTTTGTGATATAGGAATTTTGACTGTGGCATCGCAGTTTATCCTTGCTAATATCTTATTTGTGAGACAGAATATCAGTCAGTATAAGACCAACTGTGATGTCACTACGTCCACTATCCGTACAAGAAATGGGCATAAACTAGTGATACCTCACCACAGACTGCAAAAAGCCCATGGATCTTTTGCAGGCCTCGGTGTTCGCCTGTACAATAAAATTCCTGACGCTATTGTAGATTTACCCTTCATAAAGTTCAAAAATTTTGTTAAAACTACATTAATTAGTAAAGGGTACTACCGCGTCAACGACTATATGTGTGATAATGATGCCTGGAAGTAACTGTCATTTTGTGCCTGTGCTCTGTTCCTTTGGCCCCTTCAATAATATATCTCATTGGCGAAATAATTTGTACGTAGCATTTTAGAAAATGTCATATATTGTACACTGTATGTGTGAGCAATGACGCAATGGAGACCTTTATTCGCGGATTTGTTTCTTGATTGGCCCTGTCAAGGTCTATCCGTCATTCATTGCGGAAACGTGTAGCGTGTTTATTTATTTATTTAATTTTTTTATGCAAAAATGTACATTTCTCTCATCTTGCGAACTTGCTCTCACTATGCTGTTTAGTGCTTTTTGTAAACAAGACCAATAATTTTAAAAAAAGCAACTACAGAGTTTCTTGCCGGCTCTTCTCTGTAGAGCAGCCTTCCGAACCGGTGGTAGTTTCGGCATGAATGTGAGTGAACGCAGGGATTGTGAGCGATCAGGGGAGATGGAGGGATTGTAGGAGTGCAGAGTTGTGTGTGAAAGGTGTGAATGTAGGTATGACGACTGAGAGGTGTGTGTGGAGACTGCCACCTGGTGTGGGACAGGGGCCGTAAGATGATAATGGTGTTTATAAATATGACGATTTATAAGAGTTTTGTGATGAAACCTACGTAAATAAAGTTCCTTTTGAGTTTGAGTTTGAGTTTACGGGATGTTAAACCGGCTAATCACTTAAGCGGAATCTTCCTAGACCGAACGATTCGCGAACTCAATACCTACAATAGTCTACTACCTATTTAAACTCGAGTATATAGGTCCCATACTTTGATTAATTGAACTTTGTTTTTTTTTAACATATTTTATTGTCGATTATAGTGGCATTTTTTTTTATCAATTTAAAATCACTATAATTCGCTTGCCAGTATTCGCCACAAAGATTTATGCATAAGAAATCCTGCCATTGCGTCCTTCGGGAAAAACGCCTTTGATTAAAGAAACTTTGTACATAGTGTCATTTAGTAGTTTAACATACTCTTCTTACACCCAAGTAACTCAATAAATATATTAAGGTTGACTAATTACTGGTTGAATGTATGCGAATCTGAGTGTCTTATTGTTCCGACGGATGTATGACGAAGTTAGTCGTTTATGATATGCGTATGAAGTTGTTCTACTGCTTAAAGTGTTTTGTCCGCGAGATACAGGTAGCGAGGGTCGTAAAGGAGGTAGCGAACCGGTGGCAGTGGGGTGGCGGGCAGGTAAACAAACAAACTTAATGTAGGTCATTGAAATGAGCCGCGGGGGTCGGCCGCCGAACGCCCTTGAACTTGCTTCTTGGCTGGCGACGAGGGAGGCAGCCGAGGCCGGGGCAGGGTGCCTGGGGGCCCTAGGTAATGTTCCTGTCTAATCATGTTTGGTTACGACTCCGGTACTCGGAATAGGGTAATCTGTGAAAAAACTCCTTATTGATTATGTTCCATTATAAATGTATCTGCGTAATTTTCTTCTATCAATATGTAATTATGGTCCTTAACATTAGCCTGGATTATGTTGTTGTAAAGATAATAATTTGCAAAATATGTATCCTTTCTTTGACTTTGAAAACCTGTCAATTCGTCGTGTCAAAAAGTAAGAAAGGAAATAATTTTTAAAATAACTTTGAGGTGACATACAGAAATAGTAAAATAATTGTAAGATTTCTTTTACCATTAGGTCGATACTTGAGGAAACTTTAGAAAAAATACAATTGAGATCTTCCATGGTTTCATTTGAAAGCAGTGGATGCGGGCGGCCCAGAACCGGCCTTAGTGGAGATCCTTGGGGGAGGCCTATGTCCAGCAGTGGACGTCTTTTGGCTGAAATGATGATGATGATGGTTTAATTAAAAATCTCTTCTATGTATAAACATGCATTTCGGTCCCATGGACATGACTCACGGCAATGATCGGACGGCAGATGTCTGAGCATATGGTGAAAACTTACATGGTGCAACAAAACCCGAAAAATAACGGCCTACCGAAACCACAACACTTCTACATTTTTTTATTTACTATATATTCCCATTGTGAACTAGTTGTACGTGGCTATTTCACTAGAATGACACATTCGTCACCAGTAAGTCACCAACATTAAATAAAGAAAATGCTTTGTTTTCCTCGAGTTTTTACTACTGACAAACTACTGTGGTGGTCGTGTGGAGATCTTCCGCTGAGCTTGTTCGACTAAATGCCTGAAGCCAGTATGGTGGGTAATTTGCTTTTGTCGGCTATTTAATCAAATATTGTATGAGTAAGATGTTGTAATGAGCTAGATACGTCAGGATTTGACTTCTAATAGCCAACGACCCTAGCACTGACGCTGCACCTTGGGAAAACCCCAACTCCGTTACGTGAACAGGCAACTTTCACTTCGTCATACGCGATAAAAGTCCAAAATGTTTATTGATTAATAATTAGGTAGATAAACAATATTCCTATATAATAACCATGATATGGTAGTGTGTTTATGAGTCGACTGTAGTGTACGTATTAAATAATAATTAGGGTTCAAATAGTGTAAAGTTTCAGTATCTGCGGATTAAGAATACTTCTACTTGTCAATGAAATTAATAAAAGGTGTTCAAAGATAATATATTCAATATTTTAATACTCCATATCAGTCTTGCATTCAATAAATAATATGTACTATAATACCTACTAGTTAAAACGGTTAGCTGCTACTAACTTAAACACTAAGATAACACTAAGATTGAGCCAACAAATAGTAGAATCCGGTCAGAGGTCAGACGTCCTGTGCAATTATCGGGTGTTGTATCATGCAGGTGCAGCCCACTGGGACCCGCATCGTGTACTGCTGGCTCAGGTCAGCACTGCTCACCAGCACTGTATCCGTGACCTCCACGCACGTCGCCACTGAATTATCAGAGAACAGGCGTTTGCAGCACTCCTCTTGGTTCCTCGTTTTGGCGCACACTTCGTCGGGCTCGTCCTCGCACTTGATGATCTTGATGGTCCGCGGCACTCGAGCGTCGTCCACGTCGTAGTCGACGACCGTAGGACACGTGGTGTTGTTGACGACCTGCGCCAGGTCTAAGGACAGGAGTCGCGGCGCGGCCCAGGCGCCATACGCCACAGTTACCAGCACATATATGAAGAGCATCGTGCCGTTCGTTCGCGACGTGTGGAATACGCGAGAGCCAGTCGACGTTGTGTGGAATGAGTCGCGCGTACAGCTTTTTATGCGCCCGAGTACATGCGATGACCGGACGGCGACGCGTGAAGCACTAGCCTCACTTTGTTGTTATTCAGGGATTTCGTCGCGTAATAAACTTTCCCAGTATAGGTACTCGTAACGTAACGTCGTGTTGAGTCCATCGGCACACCACTGCAGCTTATGACGGTTGGTAGGTACCTACCTACCTACTTGCTTAATCGCACACTGATGCTGAGGCGGTCCACTTTATTTATTTTATTTTAATACTTCATGCAAAATACAATGGCGGACTTAATGCCTAGAGGCATTCTCTAACAGTCAACCATAGGGTGGAGCAGAGAATGACTTGGGCTAGATGCACTAAAATAATAAGACTTCAGTGTAGTGAGCTAACTAAGAATAAAAATACATACACAAACAGTCAGAATATACTAAATTTATACGGTGAAGAATAATACATACAAAATAAAATAAAAATGATAATAATATATAAAATAATACATCATTATACTAAATAATTATACTACATAAATACATTATATTACTAAAATTCATTTTGAGAAGTATCAAAAAATTTGTTCAGACAGTATTTTCGGAACGCAACCTTAAAAGAATGCAGAGAGTTGGCCATTCTGATTTCAAGGGGGAGAGCATTCCACAGAAGAACAGATTGAACGAAGAAAGTTGAGTGAATGAAGTCGGATCGGTGTGAGGGACATTGAAGGAGACGATTATTTGAAGAACGGAGATATTTAGCATGGTTAGAGGATAGATAGTCAAAATGCGAGATAAGTAAGATTAAATATTATTAATGATAAGTAAGATGGGGGATGAGATGAGAAAAGTAAGGAGAACAACATTGTGAGAGCACGCATTTCTCTCCGCTGTCTAATGGGCAACCATTTTAAAAGAACGCGGTACTTGGAGATGTGATCAAACTTACGAAGGTTGAAAACGAATCGAATGCAGTTATTGAGAAGACGGTCAAGTTTATTGAGGAGATCAGCATTCAGGTCATAATAGCACACATCACCATAGTCGAGTATGGGAAGGATTAGGGTCTGTACCACTTTAGTGGTAGCGCTAATTATTATCGGGTACGGTTATTAATGAACAAGCTACCGTATTCATATCGGCATACAGCAGTTAATGATGTAACGGACGGATGACGTATCATTAATTTTAGTTATATTATATTACCTACTACAATTTAATTGGTGTGCTGATGGAATACATTACAAACAAATTAAAAAAAAAACCACCAGAAATGTAGGTAGGTACTTTGTGACTCTATGTTCCTTAACCGAGCGACCCACGGCCGTGGGTGAAATTTTTTTTTAATTTTATTTGTCATAGAACACAAGCCTCTGTATCATGTTAATTGTATAATCTAGGGTTTGCATCGAATAGTAGATAATTTTGGTAGTATACCGATTACCTAATATTCGGCGAGCCCCCTGACCGAATAGCCGAATATTAGGCAAAAGTATTCGGCAGGATTTTCGCGCCAAAACTTGTACAGACGTGATGGTTTAGTGCTCGTTTGTTTTAATGTACTCACCGCCCGCGCGCCCGCAGTTGCAATGCGCGGGATATTGCTAACGCTTCTTAAAACAATCTTAACTTTTCTAATATTGAAGATGATTATGTACCTGAATTATGTACCAATGACTACATAAATGGTTATACGAGAAATGAAAATTTGAGTAAATTATATGTATACGTCAGGAATCGATTTTCTGTTCGTTTTACCAATTTATTACCGATTTTAAATTGGGTATTCAGCCGAATAGTATGTAGATATTCGGTATTCGGCCTATTAGGCTGCTTTTATTATATTCGGCCGAATGGCGAATATCCACATATTATTCGGAACTCGGATTAGGGAGTAACCTAATATTCGTTGCGAGTCTAGTATAAACAATTATGGCGTTCACAATCGTCAACATCAATTTTATAACAGTACTACTAGGTCGGAACGCGGCACCAACCGAGAAGACATGGCGGAAGAAACTAGCTGGGCTTGTCTTTTTTTAAACGCCATATTACAATTACAGTGTACAACTAGTTTTGTCTGGTTTCGAAAGGCGCTCAAATGTAATATGAATTTTATAATTAAAAAAAGATTAAGATAATTAAAAATGAAAAGATAAGTCTTGAATCCAGTGAGCCGACCAACCCCGAACAGCGGCACCTGTTCTTATGCATAATAGATATTAAGAATTATTGGAGGCCAAATAACTTAAGCAGTACTCAAAACTCGCAAAATGTTTGTGTCCTCCATTTGACCGGTCAGCTACAGCTAGTACCTACAGTCGGCGTAAAAATATTGCAAAACATTTATTAGAAGCGACTAACACAGCTAATGATGTTTTTGAATTTAGTGAATTATTTTACGTTGGTACCTATTATTTTCTAGGAATCACGACAGCCGAAGAGCGACTAAATAGACAGTTGGCGACGCGCTGAAATTCCAATTAGAATTAGAGATTTTTGGTTCATGGTCAATTAATAATTTTCTTCTGTCGTAATCAGAAGTGGTTCAATGGACGGCTTGGGGGATATTCGTGAGCAGGTATACTGGTTGTACATACTACTTAATCCTAATGCCTTAATAGTATAACTTTTCAAATATTCAGTTTTCTGGTGGTCGAGTTATCCTGCTCACTTTAAGGCTCATGACAGTGGTGGCGTCGTGCGACGGGTCGTTCTCTTCACTGCAATATGGTTTAGGAGGGCGATGGCTGCCGCATGCGTCATGCTTGTGAACAGGTGCCGTTGCTGGGGGTCCGTTTGCTCGGGCGTTAGAAGGATAGTATTGTTGATTAGATCTGGCTGTTGGTAGGAGGACCTTTGCGACTATTGCGCGAGTTTGCTCTCACAAACTATCATTACACGGCCTCGTACCTAAAAATGGCGATCTAAAAAGAGCAACTATAGTTGCTCTTTTTAGATCGCCATTTTTACTATTTCGCATTCCGAACAAAGGTTACCAGGTGCATGCAGTTCCACAGAGAAGAGCCGGCAAGAAACTCTGTACCCAAGTAACCGGTGGTAGATGGTACATTTTAAATTTTATTTTGTTGTTTGTTTTGTCAATAGAGCTCTAATGACCCAACCTGACTAAATGAGTTTTGAATTTGAATTAGATTAGCCTAATAAATAAAAAATAAAAATCAAATTTAAAAATGTTTCCTCTTTTGTTTGTAGAATTACAAACATCATATTTCTAGTTTTTCACGATCTTTGCACATTGCGGGAAATGATGTCTTAGCGGTTTTGATCGTGTTCTTTTAGTTATTAAACCGTTTCCAACCTTCGTGACCACAACCATGCAAAATGGCTGAAGCATTGGGATTTCAATAAAAGAACACGTTTAGAACCGGTAAGACATCATTTCCCGCATATTTCTTTATTAGTTATAATTGCTTCAACCGACTGACTGACATATCAAATCAACAGACAGCCCGAACTCCGGTAAAATTCTCCCACGAATAACCCTTCCTTTTTTAAGGAATATTATTCTTAAAGAATTAAAAGTTTGTAAGTTAGTTAGTTTTAAAATGCCTCCCCTTTTTTAAAGTCAATCAGTTTTTAAAGTGCAGCCGCACATATTTAACCGTCTTTAAAAAAGGGGAGGCTCTCCATTCAGCTCTATTTAAGTATTCTTTAATATTATCGCACCACTGTATCACCGACGTTGGCATGCTTTAGGCACTAACTTCAAAATAATAGTTTATTTTATTTATTTTTTGGTGTTTAGTGCCGTTTGTAAAGTAAAGTCGTTAAAGTTTCTTTGTTAAAACTATTTTTGATAAAAAATGATTTCGGTACTTTGAAAGACCATGAAATGTTGTATACCTGTGTATTAACGTCGGATTTTAAGAATATCAACCCCGAGTGGTGAAACGGAAGCATGCGATTTTGCTCGCGAAGCAAAAGCTGAGTGATAGTAAATCTTATGATGATAAGCATATCATTTGTAAATCAAAATACAACAATTACTAAGTGGAGGCCAGTTAAGATGGCTCGTAGCAACCCCATAATTGGACTACTGCTGTGAAAACAGGCTGTTGTGAGAACCCCGCAGACGGCGAGTGTGCAGAATGGCCACTAACGAGGCAGTTATTGGGCCGACAATTTGGTGCCCTACTGACTTCAAATACTCCGTATTTCCCGCAATCTATGACCAACTCAATTATCTTGGCCGCCAGAGTCACGGTTGCCGTACACCAGACGACCACACTGACCCACCGAGACGAAACCTTGGCGGCAACAAGGCAACACGGTGCAAGGGCGAATCTTACAATGTGCAAATATCCTCAAGGCGAGAACGATAATACTAAAGTAATCAAATCCAGAGCATTCTCTAAATATCATCAGATTTGGCTAACTATTTCTTTATTTGCCAGTTTATTTATTTGTTTGTACAATTATCGTCCTCACTGTCTATAAAATATATACTATTAAAAAGAGGAAAGATTTGTATGTGGGTATGTTTGTAACGAATTGGCTCAAAAAGTACTG
The DNA here is from genome assembly GCA_905475355.2 of Clostera curtula. Classification (NCBI taxonomy): domain Eukaryota; kingdom Metazoa; phylum Arthropoda; class Insecta; order Lepidoptera; family Notodontidae; genus Clostera; species Clostera curtula. The sequence continues at coordinate 262,018 of FR997805.1, forward strand.
GACTGATTTTAAAAATTCTTTCACCATTTGATTACTATATTATCACTGATTAATATAGGCTTAGCTTTTAACTGTAAGGAAGAATAAAACATAAATTTAAAATTATTTGTACGGACCCGATTAACTATTACCACGGGGAGATGACAGCCTGCCCTCCATACACAAAATACTGGAGGTACTGGTGGTGGTATAATTACCGCTGTCAACATCAGTGTTTTCAGAAAATTTCATTATTTATACCTGTTTTTGAATTGTTAATTTCGTGCGCTTACAGTTAAGCCTCCATGCAAGCGACGCATACTTGTTGTACTAATTTTCTTAAATCTCCATTAAGCATAATATTATTAACTACTGCAAGAATTAAAATAAATTATTAAAATTTTATTTTAATATATTTTTCATGGTTCAAAAGTACAATTTAGATTTTTCGAACCTTTAAAAATATTAACTTTATCGCGAATTTTCATACGATCTTTTTGAAGTTATACTTCTTTTGGCGCGTAGGGAAACATGATGAGATAAATTTTTTACGATGCGCGCACACACTGTCATGAAAAACTGATACCCTGAAGTTAGCTATAATCAATATTGTGGACATCTACGTATGTTTGCGTGAGAACTGACAACTGTATTCACGATATTTATTTATTCAAGTGTTCCTGAACCTACCACACGTGTTTTGTATCAGTTCGAATAAAATATATACAAATATATATACTTTCTCAAATAATATAATTATAAAATAATATTGTAATAATTTACTGTGATTAAAAGTGATAATAATTGTTTTTACAATTACTTTGAGTAATTACCTATTATAAATTTGTGGAAATCCTTGGGGGACGCCTATGTCCAGCAGTGGACGTGTTTTGGCTGAAATAATGATGATGATGACGAATTATTATAAGTGATACCTAAAAATATTTTTTACATTTTACTTTAAGTACGTTTGTAGAATTTGGAGTTAGTTAACGGTTTTTCTACAAACGCAGAATATAGCGAAAGATGAAATTTTTGAAAAGATTTTTATCTTGTTACGGTAATGAAGTATATAATACACACGCAGAAGTATATAACGCGTGTATATAATACACACACTTTTTTATTTGTATGTCGTTAAAGAATATAACAAAAGAAACCGGATGGTTGAAAATTGTCATTTCCCTGCAATTGTTCAAACAATCTCGGTTTATAAAATATGGCACGGGGTGCCCCATGGCATTAGCAACGTGTACGAGTAGCGGAGGCCATAGGGCCTCTCCTAGAATGCTGGATGAACAGGACCTTTTTGTTTTTTTTTTTTTTTTTTGGTTTTCGCTGGGGAAATGCTTTATGCATACCACCGCACCCCGGGGGAAAGGTCGGTGATTATGTGGGACTCCGACAAGGGTCGTCTACCCAAGAGTCGTTTACCCACTAAAACCCCAGCGGCATACCCTCACACGACGCGCTTGGGGCGCCACAAGTTCGCGTAAACGCATTCTACTGTGACGCCCCGGCGTGGTGCCCGCAACGCGGGCAAGCGACTATCAGAGAGGGCGTCCCGGTATACTTGGACGCCCTCAGTCATCGAGGCTTTCGTCGGTGGTGGCTCCCCCGAACCACCACCGGCCTCCTAGGCGAGGGCAGAAGGGGCCCGCATCGTCACGAATGGAAACGAAGGACCTCATGGTGCGCCGCAGCGGTTTACGACTCCCAAGGCAGCTCTGAGGACAGAGGAGTCCCCGGAGCCGCAACCCGCCACGACGCTGGGTGCCGCTCTTCGTCTCACCTCTCCCCGTGGGCCCGCCCGGCATGGGAGGCCCTGGCCGGTATGGCCCCACGGATCATTGAGGCACTCAAGCCCCCTCACCACAGCAAGGTGGCAGCACAGTCGAGGGGGATTTTCTCGTACCACCTGACGCAGGTTCTCTCAAACTAAGGTTGCTTTGGGAGGACGTGCATGACTTCGCGGGTCGGGAACTAACGAGAGCGTGCCATCACTGCGATCACGCAGATGACGATGCGCGGCACACGTTGGAAGCGTGCCCCGCCTGGGCAACAGAGAGAGCGATTCTGTCTGCACAAGTGGGAAATGCTTTGTCGCTCCCCACCCTGGTGGAGAAGATAGTGAACCGACCGATCATGGGAAGAAGTGGCGAGGTTCGCCGACAAAATGATGTGAGTGAAGGAGGAGGCGGAGCGCGAAAGAGAGCGCGCTCCAGCCGCAGCCCCGCAACGTCGCGTTCGCACAGGTCGGCAACGAATGGCACACGACCGTCGCCCCCCTTGATGAGGGTCTCCGGGTGGAGGATTAGGGGAAATCCCTCGCCCACTGGAGAATGAGACCCCGAGGGGTACGGCGTTCTGCCAAGTGCTCCGATTCCTCCTGGATTAATGCGGCTAATAACATAAATTCGATCCATTCAAATTAAAAGTAAGTCGACTATTTTAAGTACTGTGGACATAACGATACAAGTGATAAACAATAAAGACATCCCCAAATGCCAGCTCATTCGCGTAGCGCGCGGCTACGAAATATGCCTACGAACAAACCGTAGCACTACGGACTTGCTTTTTGTAAAGTTTTGTTTCGCTTTTTTATTTTCAATCAATACATAATGGTAGGAAATATTTAAGATCTTTCCCAATAATATTTGTGCAGATGCTTAAATGTTCACCTTTTTAGATGTCAATAGTGTTAAAATTCAATGACTACCATATTTATACGGATATCAAATCAGATAACAGCTTATAATAAAAAGTCGTTTCAATGTTAACAAACAGCTCTCTGACCTAAGTCCCTAATGCCTAAGATCCCTCAAAGTGCTTAGATACCAAGATACACGAGTACGCAATGAACACAAAACGTAACACTCTGGTCACAGAAATGTTTGTCAAGGGAAGGAGGCGGTTTAGCTAGTCGCTAGAATATTTTTACAAACATACGTACATACAATGTTGTAACACTAAGCGCTATTGTGTGGTTTTTTTATTACAAATTTACCGAGATTCAGTGAAAAATAAATTATTATTAATTACGGCTACACCGTTACGTTACGTGTTTATTGTTAACATATGAATGTATAAACCACAATTGCATACGTGTTGATGAAATTGTTTCTTTTTAGATAAGCTAAGTTTGATTTTACCGTTACAAGTGATTGTGCAATAATGGCAAAACCTAAGTTATGGCAGTTATTTTAGAATTTCTAGATGCAGTGACGTGTGTTTTGCATGTGTGCCTAACTGTAAAAGAGTGTAGAAGGTCGGCATTGCTGGAGTGATTCACCCGAGTGTGGGGGCGCTGACTCACGCCGACACCAAGCCTCCATTCTTCACTCTCTGACCACGGTATCGTATGTGACAATCGTATTCCCTACCAATTCCAAAGTAAATGGAATAAGTCGATCAAAAGTTACACGCGTGGACCAACCTATTAAAAATCTTTATTATAAATAAATAACCTACCTAACCAAACCTTGTATGTACCTATATTCATTGAATAATCTATTCATGTATTTAAACACTGTTTCTAATTTGCTGTCTTTTTGAAAAAGAAATTTACTGTGTAAGTATGTGTGTAACCGAAAAGAAAATATGAATTTGCTTAATTAATTTTACGTAATAATGACAAAGAACATACTGATAGATGATTTCAACTTGACAATTTTATTGTAACCACTATTGCGTGTAATGCTCGTTTTTATTTTAAAAAATAAGGTTTAGGGTATACTATGAAGTGGATAGAAGATAAACAAAAAATCAGTACAACATTTTTTAATCAACATTACCGATACCAGCTCGGATAAATAACCAAATTTACAAGAATGCGCCCGCGCAGTAGCATAAATTTGAAACATTAAAAATATTAAATTAAACAACGCACATACAAACGAACCTTTCATCCAATCGCCCGATCAGTCAGAGTCGCACCTTACGCTAGCGGCCAGCTGCCGTATCACAACCATTAACAATAAATAATAAATTAACTAGTGAGTCACGAAATAAATAATGTCACTGGTGGAGTGCATAGGAACTTGGGTCGGCCGGGGCCGGAGGGTCGCGCCGCGGCCGGGGTTCACTCGGGCTCCGTGGCGCGCGTGGTCTCCTCGATGAGGCACGTGCAGCCCACGGGCACTCGGATGACGTCGGGATCGGCGCTGCCGCGGTACTGCACCTGCACGTAGTCGTACATCTCGACGCACTCGGTGAAGTAGTCGTGGTGCCTCCTGCGGCAGCAGCCGTGCGCCGCGTGCTCGGCGCAGAGCTTGCTCGGCGTGTCCGCGCAGCGCAGGAACTTGATGCGCCGCGGCACGCGCTCCGGGTCGTCGTCGATGTGCACCTTGATGGGGCAGATGGTCTTGTTGACGATGTCCGCCAGCACGAACTCCTTGTGCGGCCGCGCGCTCACGTACGCCACCGCCGCGAGGGCCGCGGCCGCCACCGCCAGGAGGGTCCGTGTCGATATCATAGTGAGTAGAGTGAGTAGATGCGAGCGGAGTAGTGGACGTGCGCTCCCCGAAAGGCTGACTTGCGAGTAATAGGTGTGGTGTACCGCGACGGCCTTATAAAGGGGTTTCCGAGTCGAGTGGGTAAGGCGCCGGGGGCAAGCGACGGCCTGCGCCGCAGACGCGAGGAGGCGCGGCGCCGGCCGGTCGTGTGAGTGCGGGCGACTCGCCGCTCGCCTCTCGCCTCTCGCCCGGCGGTGCAACGCGATGCAGTGCAGTGTGGTGTGAAGTGTTGCAGTGGAGTGTGGGGTTCGCGGGTTCCGAGGCCGGCCGCCGCGCGCCGGGCGGGGGCCTGGCCGCTGGCGGCTCGCTGCTCTCCTCCATTGGTCGGCTGCCAGCCAATAGTTTGTAGATGTGCCCGGGCGTTAGTGTTTAGTCAGGAAACGCAGCAGGGGCGGGCCGCGGTTTGCCGCCTGTAGCGATTTGTTACACGTATTTAGGGATTAATCGGTATACAGGTTATTAAAGTGTTCAGTTCCGTGTAATTAGTGTTTTTCTGCCTGGTCATTTGCGTCAGACATCGCGAGTTTAGGATTAATTATTTTGAGAGCGATTATAGTAAGTGTGAATAAAGAAAACTAATGTTATATTTAGCATGACCCTACAAAATCGTTACCTGCTGCGTTTCACGTGCTGTTGCTGTAGTCTCAGGTCGTTCATGTCCACAGGAGTTTAGACCACCTCGTTGTTTGGCTCCATTCTACCAGCTTATTGACACCTCAATGAGTTTCGTGTCTAGTAAAATCCTCACTAAGTCCGTGCCTCACAGATACCAATAATATACTCAAACTAAAAGTACAGGTCCAAATTGAAGAATACGTAATAATGTTGATGATATACATACAGGGCCGGATTTAAATCTTGCCGCCCTGGGGTAGAAGAAAATGCCGCCCTATGACTTAAATATAATTTTAATAGTTTTGATATCTTATTTTTTATGAATTAGAATAACTAATTGATTGCAGGAAATTTATTATGTAAGTTTATATATTATTTATTATACATTATGTTTTATTTATTCTTTATTTACTCATATATTATTTATTATATACTATAGTAATACAAAAATATATTTGTATTTTTCTTTGAATTATAAGTTTTGCACTAAGAACGGTCAAGGGGTCATATTACAAATCGTCTCGAGCAAGCTAAGGGTTATGGAAATAAATTAATTAAACTATTTGAATAGTTTTTACTTAAATTTCCTGTATTATAATACACAACATTTTAATTTGATACATAATACTTAAATTATATTTCTTGAAAAATAAAATGTTTATTTAAAATAAACAGTTATTTAAAAGTGTATAGAATAAAATTTACGTACACCTATACCTAAATTGTATACTCTTTTTCTTCTTCATATTGGAAGACGATACGTCATTTTAGTTTAAACTTAAAAAAAGCCATCATATTTTATTACTTTTTCTGAACCATCTTAAATAATCTTGCAATCAAATATAATTTGGTGGTGGATGGATTTTCCGCCTAATTCCGACAATTATGAGAAATAGTTATTTGTGTAACAAGAGAGCAAAGTCGTTTTTTGCTGCGAGTGCTGATATTGAATCCCGAGTAAGCGAAGGAATCAATGATTGAATCACGAGCGTAGCGAGTGATTCTAAAGTTGATTCCTGAGTGCTGCGAGGGATTCAAAGGCACGAGATGCGAAAAATTTTGCTCTCGTGTAACACACATAACTTTTCACTTCAGCAGCGAGAACACTATAGGAAATGAAATATATTACGTAACATTTTTGAAACTATAATTAAATATTTTTAAGTTAAATATCAGTTTTTTTAAGCAGTAAATACATGTTTTAGTTTAAATACAACAATAACTTAAAAATTCAATGAATTACAATAAAAGATATAATTATCATTTTTGCTAAATTTCTTTAGTTAGTACGAAATTCCGAACGTGTTTGTCTTTGAGGTCGAATTAAAAATCGGAGTAACCCCATAACGAACTCCTTTCATCCAATCGAACTGTTAAAAGTACGTCTAGTTTGTATTTAATCAAATATAGTTCCCATAATATTGCTCTATCAATTAAATATTTATAATCTGTACTTTAATGCTTTGTATTGTTTTCTATAGCGCTACCTGCTAACATTTAACTTCATAACTCTAACGCAACTTATAACCAATTAATTTAACTTTCATAATCACACGAAATTTCTAACACAACACACTTGTCATTGGCAAAATCATCGGTATAACGATGGAAGCCAAAACCTAAATGAAGAAGAAGAAGAAAAATCGGAGCTGTTGGTACTGGCCACTTGGTCTTTGTCTCTCTCTCTTTTCTATTGGCGGAAAGAGAAAGTGTCAATGTTTCGAATTAGAATTAAAAAGTTACTTTGTCTCACTCAGTGGGCAAAATCGCATTTTGTCCACTGTTTTCAGTGAGCAAAACCTAAATGTTTGAGCTACTGAAGTGAAAAATACTTTACTAAGCATGATTGGTATTTTGGTCCACACAGCAGTTTGCACACTGTTAAAATTAAGGGTATTTGGATTAAAGTTCCAAGTTGTTTTGTCATGACAACACCTGTTTGTTTACCATATTATTATCAAATTGTTTGCCAATCACTAACCAAGTCGATTTATAACTCCAAGCCTTGTTTACATCCGAAGATTTCCTACATGTTTCTCCACTCGATTAATGTAATTCAAACATTAAATTCTCGCCGTGTGCTCGTATGTGATTTCCATAAATTACCTTTATACATAGTTTGAGGTATTGACACTGATCGTGAACGTATTATCTGTGTCCGTCACTAGATTATTGCAGTGGAACAACTTAAAAACAACCATTATTAGTTTCTTTTAGATTCAAGCATTCTGTGTCCAAAGGAATATGGTTATCTATCTTTATATATAAAATTCTACTGTACGTGTGTATGCCACTAAACTCCTCCTAAACGGCTGGGCCGATGGCTCTTAAAGTTTTAATGTAGGTAGTCTAGAATATTCATTTCGGTATATTACGGAACATGTAAACATGTTTGGGAGTTCTTAGAACGATCGGGAACATTCATGGCTACTGCTCTTTTTCTTACGACGAGTCCCCTTTTTTACAAAGATAGGTACATAGTACCTATGCATCACGAGCACATTCGCTTATCAACTCCTTGAGCTAAGCCAGGGACCCCTGGTAGGGCTCAAATACATTCTTAATAAAAATCAAATACATTTTGCACACGTTCCCGTAAAATGCAAATTAAAAACCTAACAAAAATCGCAAGTTTATAAATAGACTTCTTTTGCTGCACGATAGTAGTTTACGAAAAACATTAGTTTCATAATTTGAACAAATAAGCTTATCCTATAAACGTTCACAAACGTGTAATAGTTATTTGTTATACAAGAGTGCAAAGTTGCTTTTTAACCGCGTGTTCAATTTTGATGACCGAGCAAGCGAAGGATTCTAAAATTGAATCACGAGCGCAGCGAGTGATTCAAAATTAGAATCCTGAACGTTAGCGAGGGAGCACGAGGTGAAAGATCTTTGCACTCGAGTGCAACACGTAACTTTTCTTTCCACCTCAGCGAGGAAATGACTAAATGCAAAAAAAACCGTTTACAATCACAAGATAGGTACTCTTTTATTACAGTTTAGGTATTAATTACTACATTATGACAGGTAAGTATTACAGAATAATCTTTACTTTATTCTCTAGCGAATAAAAACGGCTTTTGCACTCAGATATCGAAGAGCAAAAATACTCTTTCCGAGACGGGGGGATGAAAAAGATATTAATTCAAAGTCAAAGTAAATGTTTTTTTACCTTAATAATATCTCCATATTAGCGTAAAAAACTTGTCACAAACCTGTTCACCTGGTAACCTTATGCTTCTCTCCCAGCGACACCTGTGGCGTATTACGCGGCCTAAGCCACGTGCGACAGATACCTGTTCTGCAGCAGCTGGGATTTGTTTTAACGTTAAATATATTATAACGCAGTGGACCGGTTGTAGTGATGTCAAAAGTTCCACACGTTTGGGGCCTTACCAACTGTCATGTTTTGGCCTTTATTTCACAAGGAAGACGTTTCCTCTGCTCTAGGTGTGTCTGTATCATGGTTGCTCTTTACGATACGAAACGAATTTATTGTCCTATGAGTAATATTCACCATCGTCACTTAAGTCAAAGGATGTCCACTGCTAGACATAGGCCTCCCCCAAGGATTTCCACGATCGCCGGTCCTAAGCCGCTCGCTGGATGCGGGTTCTATCGTTTTCCTGTGCGGGCGTCAGTCCTGTGAGCTATGTGCTCTGCCTTTCAAGTTTGGCAATCCTGTGGGCAAACTCGGTAACTCGCAGGGAGGCTCCGAGCATAGCTCTCTGGGTGACTTTATAGGCTATGCCTGAAGTTTCCCTAGTTGTGAGTGTATTTAAAGCCTTGACAATACACAGATTACGCATGTAATTTTGGGTTTATCTTATTTGTCTCAACTGATAAGGAATCTCTAATTTCCCAGCCGGAACAGCGATATTTTGTTCTTACGAGTATTTTAAGTTGATAAGGTGCACACAGAAACGAAACACAAGCGATAGTAAAACCTTTGAATTATTTATAGCAAAGCAAACATTGATAATCTAAATTTGACTATCCCTTACTACACAATAAAAATTATAGATTAATTTTATTGTAATAAAAGCCTTTTTTGATATTAATTGTATACATGAGAAGAGGAAACTTTTGTATTTACCTCAACTTATTGAAAATTGATTTCCTAAATATAAATTAATTTTTAGATTCGATAGGTATACATTCAGGGTTAGTCGAATGTCGAAAATCGAAAATCCGGATGCAGTCGGCGCAAGGCCGTTCTGCGTGGTGTTTTAGACAAATAAAAGTTAACTAAAATTTAAAAATATATAACATACCTATTCGTAATATTGGATAAAACATATAAATTTTTCTCATCAGCTAAGACGTCACAACAGTTACGACGGATTGCCCGGCGCAAGGTTCTGTGGAAACACTTGATGACGCGCAAACTGCGTCCGTGGCGTCAGCCATGCCCTCGACAAACCTGTTCACCGAATTATTGCGGTACTCTCTTTCAGAAAAAATATTACATCGCACTCGTCTCAGCCGCTGACCCACTGAATGATAAAAATACTATTGGCTAGGTTCTCGGCTTTGTTATTTCCTATTGTCGCCTCTTACGACACCCTTAGGACGAAATGGGGTGGTGACACAATGTATTCTAAGTCCGACACCACACGGGGAATGGATATTAATAGACTTGCATAATGTTATGTCAAGTTCAAGCTATACTATACAACTCCTACGTATTATATACATATGCTATTTGGAGTTCTTCAATGTATTGCGCAATACTTAATGTGACATTTCTTCAACTTATGAGCAATATAATTGAGAGAAATTCGCGATTACGAACTTATTAAAAAATATTTTTTTGCACTTAGGGGAATAAAAAGTATATGTTGTCCGATTCGCAGAGCTAACCGATATGCATACAAAACTTCACGAAAATCGGTCTAGCCATTTCGGAGGAGCTCAATAACAAACACCGTGACACGAGATTTTTATATATTAGTCTAGCTGACTCAGCAAAATTCGTCCCCGCCTTTTTTAATTTTATAGAAATTTGTGGCTTTTTGATTTCGTTATATGCAATAAAGATGCACATTTATTCTTGAGTTATGTTATTGACATTAATAAGTATACCATACTAACGTCACTCAATTGTTTTGCCTTCCCGGAACACTTAAAACTTTTTTAGTATTATTACGAATCGATTGTAGGGGAGTACATAAAAGTGTTGTTTCTAGTCATTTTTTAATTTTTTAATTAGTATGTCTATAATGTATTTTTTTATTTGGTTTTTAGTGAAGTCCTTGGTTTATTATGTTTAAGTTAATTATGTATAGGTTAATTTTGTGTTACCTTGTCTCGCTATAAGATATTAATTTGAGTGCTATAGCATGCCTGTAATTTGTAGGATTGCCCTTGTATGTTGTGTAGAAATTTTATCGGTAATCATGCAGTTGGCGTGTGTTTTTTAGTTAAATAAATAAATCGAAGAGCAAGCATTTTCTTACAAAACCACTAATTTGGCCATCGCCTTATTTTTTATCTTTTTAACACTAGTTAAAGGTTTTTTTTGCAAATAATAAAACACACACAAGTTATTACTCATACTGAAACACGTAACTATGACTTATCCCGGCCCCCGGTAATCATCCCGGACGGGTTAGGAACAATCAATGCAAATACCCACATATGGCTCACAAGACGTCACAGGACGGCTAGCTCCGACCATATATGGAATACTATTATATTAGTTCGGTTGTTGAACCAAAAACGTGACTAACTAACAACTAACTAATAAGGACCAGATTCCGGAAAGTACTCTCATATTCAAAATGGATAAACAGCTATTTCTTAGTACCTATATAAGTTTTAAAAAGTTTATTTAGGAACAAGAACATGACACATGGTAAACAGGTAAAACGATGGTAGCCGCAAAAGTATAAACTGCAGCTATATCTTCTATTGCCTGCTTGCCTTGCTATTCATCAGTTGCCTGGACACCCTTAATATTGAATAAGCCGTTGACACTTTTTTTCACCCACTCATAAAACCTATGGCAGAGTATTCCAATGCAAAGCGTTAGTACGCAGTACCAAATGGCTTCACGATTCCCGTGACGTCACGGCACGCGAGCTGCGACTCGTCTGTGCAATAGTGTGGTCCGCAGCTGCGCTCCAGTTGCTTTGGCGCATTAACACATGTTTGAAAGTAGCGTCGCAATAACACGGATTCTGTCGGGTACAATATTGACCCGGCTATGAGAAGCAGGTCGTTTATAGTACGATATTACTTCGATTCGCGTAACCAAACGGATGTATTTATAGACCGGGTGAACGCGTGCTGTGTAACCCACTTGAGCGCATTTGTACGAGTATGTCATATCGGGCACGAGTGCAATATTCATTGAAATGATTGCAATGGAAGTAGTCAATCGCGGGGATCTTAACAACAGGTGTTTGGGCAGCGTGATACACGCGTTGAACTCTTTTTAATGTAACTGCAGGGGTAGCTTATTTTTCAGAAAATATAAACGTGTGAAAAGTTTCCATTGACCATGTACATGTTTAACTATAATAATTATCAAAATTAATATTTACCATATCTAGTCCCCTCATCTATTTACTTCAATTCATGTGTTTAAGTTAATATACTTTATTTAGAAAATTAAAAATAAAACACATTTTAGCAAAATGACATATTAATTGGCTGAAAAGATTAAGGATATTTAATTAAACAAAAAGACTTTTTTTTAAACTAAACCTCTGCAGTATTTATATAACCTGTACCGCGGGGGCAGTTTACAAACATAAAATTTATGAACACACACGACTCAATTACGGCGATATTCTAAAACGTACTTGATCCATAAATACTTTCGATTTATGTTACATTACCTAAATTAAAAAAAATAAAAATCGCACTAAACAACTATTATTTAGTTAGAACCCTTGAAACGCTGAAGCGATTTTGATAAAAAATGTCTAAAAACCGTGTCATAAGGAAATGCAGATAGGCCGAAAACCCGGTGGAGCAGCAGGTCTTTTACCGACTGATAAGAAGAAAAAGGACCAATGCACTATTTAGAAGATGCCACAGACATGTCAAATGTATAACAAGCCCCTTTTGTATGTGTGATTAAAAAATAAAATGTTGTCAGAGAAGACGTATTCTTTTTTCTCGGTACTTACAAAATAATGTATCTATAGCCCAAATTACAATGAACAGACAACAAATCGTCGCCAAGTGAAATAACAGACAATTCCGGTTACCAAAAACCGGATTTGTCAAATTTACTGGTGAGTTTTGGCCCAAAACACGATTTTCACGCGTCGATTTGTAACACTGACATCCGGGTTGACCGCCCACATAGAGGGCGGGCATGAATTTCAGCAGTCACCCAAATAAGCGACGAACTTTCATCGTTGATTGCGTTCGCGTGAAAACCATAAACGGATTTCCGTGGCCAATTACAGTGTGCCGGCCGCCGAAACTAATCCTTTTGTCTATTCTAAATTAAGCTTTTTCGCAATGACGTTGACGGCACAGAGCAATCGATTCTTTTGGCTTTGTTGCGGCAGATAAGAATTGATGTTTTTTCTATTTTGATCAAAATATTAACTAAATATAAATATCCTTGGACATTTCACACAACGCCATCTCGTCCCAAGCTAAGCAACTTAATGCTTGTGTTATGGTAACGAGATGGATGATAAACTACTTATATACACTCGAGAGCAATGAATCCGGGTCACTTAAAGAATCCTAAAAATCTCGGAAACTAAAAATGCTAGGTTAATGCAATAAATCGTATTTAATAGACAATGTAATACTCCTTAAATGAAGGTATTAAAACTTCTTAGTTATTGTAAAGTAATATCATAAAAAAATCAGACTTGAAAAAGGGCCACTTTCGAAGATCATCATTTTTTTTTTCAGCCAAAGGACGTCCACTGCTGGACATAGGCCTCCCCCAAGGATTTCCACAAAGGCCGGTCCTGGGCCGCCCGCATCCACTGCTTTCCGGCGATCTTAACCAGGTCGTCGGTCCACCGTGTGGGAGGCCTACCAGCACTGCGCCTTCCGGAACGCGGTCGCCACTCGAGGACTTTTCTGCCCCATCGGGCGTCGGTCCTGCGAGCTATGTGCCCTGCCCACTGCCACTTAAGTTTGGCAATCCGGTGGGCTATGTCGGTGACCCTGGTTTTCTTGCGTATCTCCTCATTTCTGATTCGATCTCGCAGGGAAACTCCGAGCATAGCCCTCTCCATTGCCCTTTGGGTGACTTTGAGCCTTCTGATGGAGCCCATAGTGAGCGACCACGTCTCTGTTCCATATGTCATCACTGGCAACACACATTGGTTGAAGACTTTTGTCTTCAGACACTGCGGTATTGTGGACGAGAAGATCTTTCGCAGCTTCCCGAACGCTGCCCAGCCGAGTTGGATCCGACGATTGACCTCTTTCTCGAAGTTGGACTTACCTAACTGGACAGTGTGTCCCAGGTAAATGTAATGGTCAACAACTTCGAGGGTAGAACCTCCGATGTTAACAGGAGTGGCTTGAACATGGATATTAGACATGATCTTCGTCTTCTCCATGTTCATCTTAAGGCCGACTCGTTCGGAGGCTCCACAGAGGCCATCGAGCATCGTAGTGAGGCCCTCCATGGTCTCAGCCATTACGACTATGTCGTCAGCGAATCGAAGGTGAGTGATGTACTCGCCGTTCACTTCACTTTCGAAGATGGAACTACGAAATTACAGCATTTGGTTTTACTTTTGTTTGTAATCTGTCATTTATGTGGGTACATAAACCATGTTGATAGTGCTCTATATTCATTATTCAAGCTAAAATTATGTCGCTTACGCCTGAAGAATGCACCAGAATACTTACAATACTGGAAACCGGCCGGAGTCAGCGCGATACAGCCAGGACTGTCGGTGTGTCGCTGTCAACAGTTCAAAGAGTTCTCCGATGTTACGAAGAAACTGGTTCTAACCTACGCAGACCAGGAACGGGCAGAACCAGCAGCAGCAGCACGAGAAGACCGATACTTGGTGAACACCATGCTTCGAAATCGCTTTCTCACAGGAACTGAACTCACAAATCAGTTTCGACGCCTCGGAGGAAGTAACCCAAGTGCATGGACAGTAAGACGTCGGCTTGCTGAATCTAACTTAAAACCCCTTAGACCTGCAAACGGCCCTAAACTGGAGCGTGGGCATCGTATTTCAAGACTAAGATATGCCCAGAGCCACGTAAATTATGAATGGAGTATTGAAGATTGGTCAAAAGTTATGTTCTCCGACGAATCAAAATTTATGCTCTACAAGCACGATGGAAGACACAGAGTGTATCGAAGACCAGGGGAAAGATTCAAGCAAGCATGCATCGAAGAAAAAGTCGCCTACGGTGGTGGGTCTGTACTTGTGTGGGCCGGAATTTCTTCTGAAAGTCGCACAGAGCTGGTGATCATAGAAAACGGCTCTTTAACTAGCGTAAGATATGTGGAAGAAATCCTCAATGATCACGTTGGTCCATTTATGGTCAATTTAGGTGAGGATGCTATATTTATGCATGACAATGCCCGAACTCATACAGGTAGGATTGTGAATGACTACCTTCAAGAGATGAACATTACTCGTATGGAGTGGCCAGCGCGCAGCCCGGATATCAACCCGATCGAGCATGCTTGGGACGAGCTAGGCAGATGCGTAAAACAACGAAACCCTCCCCCAATCACGCTTCGTGAGCTCAAAATTACTCTCACAGAGGAATGGGAGAATATTCCCCAAAATCGTATAAGGAACTTGGTGTACAGCATGCCAAACCGCGTAAACGCAGTAATGGAAGCACGAGGAGGCAATACGAAGTATTAAAATTCAAGAAAATCGTAATAAAGTTTAAAAATTTCATGTTTCCTATTTTTGTTTTAAGGAGAGATCAGCAGTTTTTTTCTTTATGTAATTTTGTGTTAATAAAATGTATGGTGACTCATATTTTTTTTACTCTCATTTAAGGAGTATTACATTGTCTATTAAATACAATTTATTGCATTAACCTATCATTTTTAGTTTCCGAGATTTTTAACATTCTTTAAGTGACCCGGATTCATTGCTCTCGAGTGTACATTTTTTTTTGTAAATACATACATAATTATAGATAGAAATGACACCCAGACTCCGAGCCAGTGCCTCTGGTTTTGACAAAGACACTTGCCCGACCCCGGAATCGAACCCGGGACCCCTTGATCCAAAGGCGGCACATCTAACCACTAGACCAACGAGGCAGTCAAGAGTCACTAACTTCAATAAAGTTATTATTTATATGTACTCGATAATTATCGATAATTAATATCCAATGTTACAACTCTGTTTATGAAACTGACGTTATAGAGCATTTGTTCAATCATAACTTATTATATTTATAACTCTCTGGCTAAAATAAGTAATTCTATAACTTTAGTCACTTCGAAGAGGTGAAAAAAAATTTCTTATGTTAAGGAAAGATAGTTTCTGCCATTGAATTCTTATTTCATTCTCATTACTTTCACTTATTGATTCAAATTATTCTTCAATCCAGTCTAGAACTACGTCTCAGTCAAATTAATTAAATGAATGAAACTGAATATGATATGTTTAAAAAAACATTTGATACTATCAATGGTATAAACGGTATCCCCTTATTTATTAGACGAGTGAAAAATTGGTCATAATGGATAAAATACGACGATAGAAGAAAACTATACTACACAACAAAAAGTCATTTAGAACATAATGTATAATTAATATTATGCAATAAAATGATACGGACGTGGCGCATTTATTTGCAGCCATGAAGCATTTATTTATATTAATTGTCGTTCCTCGTCAATGAGATCTACTGCTATGTTTAACATATTACATATTACGTTTTGCGATAAATGTATTTATAGACGAATGTGTATTATCAATAAACCTGTTTCATTATAATATTAGCTTATTTTGTGTGATATGTTGTGTAGGTGGTACAAGATGATGGAGATTTTCCCCATTAATGGGAATCAAAACCCAGATTTTGTAAATCGATGTTTTATTTAAAAGACTACTTAGGTCCATATCACTTCACTATCACTACATAGTATAAAACAAAGTCGCATTCTTCTGTCCGTCCCTATGTATGCATAAATCTTTAAAACTACGCAACGGATTTTAAAGCGGTTTTTTTAATAGATAGTGTGATTCAAGGGGAAGGTTTATATGTATAACCCACCCCCGCTTTGCACGGGCGAAGCCGGGGCGGGCCACTAGTATGATATATTTTGTTGATGTATTAACATTGTCAAAATTGTTTATTGAGTAAAAGCTTATAAATTTGGTAATATCAATCAATGTATGAAGTTCTTACAACAAAACTTTTGTCAATATGATATTTAGAGATACATATGTTATTACATTAGTTATTTACTGTTTTGTTAGTTAGTATAATATTATGTAATAAGTTATTGTTAGTTTTAATTATTTATTTAAACTTTTGTATGGAGCAGATATATCCTTTTCGTTATACCAACCTAATAAAAAGAACTGTTGTTATACGAGTAGAAGCGATAGATATTGTACGCTCTACGCAACTGCGAATTTTTGAATAAACATATATTAATAAATTAAGACTGTTTTATTTCTATTTTCCTCTTAGTATAAGCTATAAGCTTTTTTAAAATCAGCCCTTAAATGAACCACTACTGAGTCGGCCTCCTCTAAATGCATGGAGGGAAATTAGTGCCATGCTGCCAAGACGGTTTGGCACAGGGTTTGGGTCAAGTTTTCCTTCTCTTGCCGCTAGGTTATCTGCCTCTTACGTTCTTTTAGTCGCCTCTTACGACACCCTCAAGATGGTATGGATGGGTGACATTAGGTATTCTAAATCCGACACCACACGGGCAAGATTAATTAATAATATATTAAATTAAAAATGAGCTGTTTGGAATAAAGTTTAAAGCATTTATTTTGACACCACCACCACCATGCAAGGTTTTTACATAGATTCTGTCGCGGCCTGTGCGTAAATCTATGCGGCATGCTTAGGCCCTCAAAGAAACCACACCAACTTTCAATATCCAAAAGAAGTAAACATTAATTGCATTCGTGGTTCGAAATTTAAGATTCATCGCCTCTGTCAAAGATTGTCCAAGAGGAGATTAATCTTGTATACGCATAAGCGTCGACTAACATAGTTGCATAATGATTGTTGGACTGATGTCTCTAATATGTTTGGTGTTGGGAATGAGCTTGAATTGCGAAGTAAAACCCAAAGACAAGAAAGAGCTTTATTCCATTCAGCCCAGTAAAAGACCTGTCAAGGGATGCAGGTTGTGGATAATCATTGGAAGTGACATAAAATATTTGACTGATCTACTACTTAGTGTCTGTGAAGGTTGCATTCGCAACAGGTGATCGGCTAAACGCCGCACCAGCTGTGAGTCAGCGGGATTCCCGTACGATTCACTCTCACATCTTTCTACTAATAAGCTGATAACGACGGATTGTAGTCAAAGTCAAATCATTTATTTCGCCTAGAACACAATGGACACTTACAAATTGTCATCACCATAATAAAAATTAAACAAAGTAATGTAATTTAATTTAGTTTACCACCAGTACGGAACCCGAACACTGCTGAGAAGAACTGGCAAGAAACTCAGAGGGTTTGTCATTCTTTTATTACTTTTCGGTCCTATTTAATAATTTAATATTTATTTACTCAATAAATTCCATATAAAAACTGTGCTACTGGATCCGGAACGCGTCAACTGAAACGTGAATATTAGTACAATACAAAATAAGCTTGAAAGCGGCCTTGGTCCAGTGAGCCGACCAACCCCAAACAGCGGCACCTGTTACATATAACGCATGTGACATCCATCATTATTTATATGAATATACAATTAACAAAACAACTTAAAGTTCTAGTTATCTTTTAGCAAACCCTTTCGAATTACCATGTCTCTCCAGAGTCCTGTGAAAAAACTAGTTTCCGTACCTATCTGTAAATTCCAAAATAGTTCTATCTGTTACGCTTTCTCATCATACCTCAGATTCTATTTGAATTCATTCTCATATACAAAATACATGGCACCTTGGAGTTTGTTCATGGGTTAATTGCTAATATTAGACTATGAAATAGGAGAAGAAACATCTTGTAGGTAAATTCGTTGTTAATTTCAGTCTGTCCAAATATTTCGTATCCTAGTGTCGATCATGCGTGTTGTTGAAAAACCCTTAAAAACCCAACGCATTCAATCATGAAAATGTTCTCGGAAGTTGGTCTGTGAACTGTGTGTGTGCGAGTCAATGCAATTTCATTGTAACTGTGACGCATAGCCGAGTATTGCAATCTTAAACGGCTGGAGCATATTAAAGATGTAGATACGAGTATATCTAATTATCAGTAAGTGCGTGTGCATGAGCTAAGGGCGTAGAGGACAATACAGTCTGTAGATGGAGGACGGGTCTCCGTGCGTCGGAAAATGCTTATAGCCGCCGCTCTTGGTAGTACATGCACTTAGCCAGAAACATGTAACTTGACAGCTGATTTCACCAAATAAGTACCGGTACGGTAGTCCCACTCGAGTTTAGTAACCATTATCCGATAATAACTAGGTATTTACAATTTTGTTAATATTCTTCTAAAGAAAAAAAAAGTGTGATGATAATTTTATCTTTGAGGGTTATTTTTAATTAAAAAGAATATATTTTTTTAAATTCTTTAGACGACATAATGATCTTTTTTATGTACGTGATTGGCCATTACTTATGTACGTTTGTAGTGCTGAGACAATATCAACAGCTTTTTAATCGATGATAAAAGCAAAATACAACAGTTTTAACCAAGTTTACTAAGTTACTAAGACTACGATTCCTGATTTGAACCGTCTACCCGTGATTCAACGCAACTATTTGGGCATAAATTGCATATCCGTATTTCCTGTGTAAAATGTTAGATTATTGTAGTTTACACCACAGGCTACCGATAACGAGAGCCATTGACCGGCTCACACGGTCAATTAGGTAACATAACATCTGATTTAATAAACATCGACCATAATCCAAGGCTAGCGCCGGCGCCGGTGTATGACTCACGTACTTGCCATCTCGCACATTCAAGCGAACAATCACAAAATCTACTTGCTGTACTAAAACAAATAAAAAGCTTTCACCGACATTTGTTCAACATGTCTGTTTCATTTCATGAAATGTTTTTCGGAAACGCCTAGTAATTATAGTTAAAACTGTATACATTTTACAAATTTTACCTATATAATAGAGTACATAATGTCGCCAAGCGCAAGCAAGCAATACTATTAGAGAAGGTAATCGTCTGGCCAGCGTGGTACAGAATAGAATAGAATAGAATTAGGAAATGGAATAGAATAGGAAATTGAAATAGGCCCGCTTAATCTGATAAGATAAGCTCATTAATGGCCCCAGATACCTATTCCATTCTAGGTTTCGTTTATAAAGGAAGAAGAATACCTAATACCCGACTTGGCACAACGTTTTCCTTCTTGAGATACGTAAGTAGGTCTATCTTAAACAGTAGTTACAAAACACATAACATAGCACTGCCTAGTTTTCTTCCATAAACGGTCTCAAGACCATCCATCACAGCACAGCACATACTTAGTTTGAATACAGAAAACAACCCAGGAATGCTCCAGACGTTGCGCAGCCTCACGACGCAGATCACTACACCGAGGGTCATGTCGTTGTGATGAAGGCGAAGGTAAGTCGCCGACCTTTCAAGGGCGCTGCCCTACCCCCGGCCGCGGACGGACGTGACCATGGACCGCGCTCGACTCGTGCGCAAGGCTGCTACACGTTCTATACACGTTCAATGCAGGTGTCCTCTTTGTAAAATGAACAACTGAAACACACGCAACTGTCTGAAACGTTGGGATTTAAATAAAAGAACACAGTCAGAACCGTCAAGAAATGATTTCCTGAAGAAATGTGCAACGATCCTGGAAACCTAAGACATCATTAAGAACAATACTTTGTTATGTTTTATTACCTCATAATTCTTTTTTACAAGACTACTTTCTCATTTCTTTGTTCTTCTACTTCCTCCCCGGTTTCTCGAGTCTCGTTACAAATTTGTCTTGGAATCCTTAGGCATCAGTTGCGACCTTTGTGAAATAAACACAATTAG
Source organism: Clostera curtula (assembly GCA_905475355.2). Lineage (NCBI taxonomy): Eukaryota > Metazoa > Arthropoda > Insecta > Lepidoptera > Notodontidae > Clostera > Clostera curtula. Next base: position 282,267 of record FR997805.1, read on the forward strand.
GGACTTCATTTCAATATTATATTTTTATCGTGGATAGTAATTAACTCGACAAGTTGCTAGGGAGGGGACTAGTTCATGAAGAGGCAGGCTACGTTAAATACGCCTGCCACTATCCTACTCTGACAAAATACTATGTTTCCATGCCTTGGTTTCAAAATCTAGAATAATAAAAAATAAGCCTTTGTTAAAACTATAATTTCACAACGTTGTAATATAAGAATGTTGAGTCGCCAACCCTGATGGAGCAGTTCGCACGCTTGTTGGAAAACACGCAGTTTTTGCGCGTGGGTGACTCGTGCGCATGGCTCGCGTGCCCAGCCGCTGCAGAAGCGGGATTACCGCCGTTACCTCACATATTGACACGTAATTAATAACCTAGGTCATGTAATGTTATGAAATGCCCACGAAACTGAATTTCAGTTTTCACCTTCTAAATTAACAGCTTGGTGACGGATTTAGAAGAGGTAATGTCACCATCTGATCACTTCCTGAAGATGTTGTAAGAGGCGACTCAAGGAACTTGAATTTATAAGGTCTTCTGTCCACCTATTTCGGGGTCGTCCCACACGCTGTATTCCCAAGCGTGGTCACCACTTGAGGATTTGTTCTTCTTCGGGCCACATGACATGCCCACTGCCACTTCAATTGCGCAGTCTTTCGAACTTTATCGGTCGCTCTGGTTTTCCTACGGATTTCCTCATTTCTCATTCTGTATTTTTAGATGTATGTAAGCTTTTTATTATTTATCGGGTTCCATTTCTGCGTGTTGCTTTTTAATCGACATCAAAAAGCAGGTTGTATGTTTTGTACAAGCCTTTTAGAAATGTATATTTGTTTCCTCTTAGATGTGTGGCCAAACCCAACCTACCTTGTTATACGATGGATTTTCCGGAAATGTAATAGCAACATCTTGAGTAATTTATAGTTCCATATTATGTCAGATCTCAGGGCCAACTTGTGACGTGCCCCGTTAAGCCTTTTTTCAAAACCCAAATTGTTTTCCCAATTATAATGTATAATCAACTTCATTTCAAATTCAACTTCATTTAGGCGTCAAGGTCGCGTTTTGAAAAACCCATACGACCAATTATTTCTTTTGCATTTCATTATACATAATTATTGTTTCGAAATAATGGACTTACTCGTAATAAATTGCTTCGGAATGTATGGTTAATTGAAAGTCAAGATTTTATCTGTGAAAGGTTTGTAATAAGTAAAATTTCATTGATTATTTTCTTAACCTACGTGTATCGAAATTTAGGCGCTGACTTATTTTTCTCAAATTCAAATTCAAATCATTTCTTTTGTTTAGGTCACGGTGGACACGGACAAAAAGTCAATACATTATTCATAGTGATATTATATAATAAAAAGGTCTACCGTCTACCACCAGTTCGGAACGCGACCACTGCTGAGAAGAACTGGCAAGAAACTCAGAGGGCTTGTCTTTTTTTTTTGATGACTGGTTTAGTTTACAGAGAGTTTGGGTTCGGAGGGTCAAAGTGCTCACCCCCTATTCCGGAAAAAGCCAGAGGACTGGCCGACGAAGAATACTTAAGCATATCTCCTCATATTTAGCCTGGAAATGCTGCCAGCCTTCTGGGTAAGTGGCATGTTTCCTTAAAATATTTTTAATTATGGAATGATTATGTTGCTTAGATGACTATGTAGTTACTATTCCCTAAATTATGAATTTCTGTAAATGCCGAAAAACGCAGAAGATGTGGTACGTAAATGCTGAGCTTGATTTTACCCGAATGTCGTCATGAAAATCAATATATAGTCTAGTATTGTAATCACGTCATAAGCTTAAGGATAATAATATATTTTCCTTTAATCCAGTATAATATTTTTTAAATCTTGGTTCATATATATATGGCTAGCGTCAGATTATGGAACTTTTGAATTCGTCACTTTTGACGTAATGGAAACTGGATGACGATTTTATTTATTAGAGAAGTTACTCACTACAGGAAAGTATTTATGAAAGATTTCCTATACGCGTGTAAAAGCTATATATGTAAGTGATAGATTGAATATTATTTTTAGAGTGGTATTTATTCTTTATTATCTTATTGATACATATATTTTTATAAAAGTAAAACAATTTAATAAAAATATATATAAAAATAGATTTTACCCGCCGAGGACGAAGTCAATGACCCAAGCCAACGGCGGTTAGGGATCAGCAGAGAGGAACCTTCTTACAATCCTCGCAGTCCCCAGAAGGATGGCTTTCTGAATCAAGTGCCCAACCCAACAACTAAGCGAGAGCTTTTCAAGATGACGGTCAGATCTCTTCGCTATCAGACCGTTTACCGACACTACAATCGGCAACATTCCACAATGAAGTAATCTCATGAGCCAGCTCAGCTTGTCATTTTCGGCCTCTAAGAGATTACTGTCATGTGGAATGGTGATATCTACTATCACTGCTTTGCGCACCGAAGGATCTATTAGTACTAAGTCAGGCTAATTAAACTATTAGTTTTTAGAGTTATTAGTAACGTTATGGTAAGCTTTTTTTTATGAAATCAACAATATCTCTATCGTTATGTGAGCCAGGCGAGGGCTCTTAATAATAAAATTATTAGCCACACAGACTTCTGGACACAGAGCAAGCACTTCATATCTCCGAACCCTGACTCGAACTGGGTGGTACTACTCAGGTAGGAGTCCAGTGTAGTCCTACTCTACGTGGAGCCCCACATATCCTGACCAAGACCCGAGAGTTCCTAGTGCGGATAGGCACCGAGCAACCGTGTTATTTTTTAAATTGTGTATGTATGTAAATTGGGTTTCGGCAATGAACTCTACCAACAGGTTTAGACTTGTTAACCGTTTGCGGTTTGTTTATTTTGCTATTCCATAGACTCCAATTTACATACGACGAACGTAATTTCGATTAGCTTTCTTTAAATTTTTGTAAAGAAATATTTAGGTACGTATTTGCTTCAAACTCTCGCTCATTTTGTTTATGGTAAGCGTATGTTCGATTTGCGACGGATTTAGAATACCTGGGTCAATTTCAACAAATGCCATTTTTTTTATCATATCGGTGAACTTTTTCATTTAAATATATTTTGTATATTTTTCAGGTTTTATGTAATTAATAATACCATTACAATACAATACATACAATACAATACAATACATTAATACCATCGACTTATCATTTAAGAATAGGGAGAAAATTCAGTTTGAATTCTGGTTTCCACCGACATGACAAACCGCCACCGATGATTTTTTCTGTACACCGATATGATAAGTTTATCCACCGAAATGATTTACATATCCAGCGATATTATAATCTATCCACCTTTGAATATAAAAGTAAATAGTTAGTAGATGCCTATATATTTTACAAGGGTGACGTAGAACTGAAGACCTGAACTCACATCACATGCAAAGAGAACCGAGTTCTTAGAAATCCAATCAAAATATATTTTTTGAAATAGGTACTATTTTATTATATGTATTTATTTTCTTTTTATTAAATTTACTATGGGTAGTTACAATTAAAAAAGAATGTTTATTTTAGTTTTTCGCATTCGTTCCAGCAACCTCTCTCTCTTTTTTTCTCCTCCTCTTTTAGTTTTGGCCTTGGCATTCTTAAACAAAATTAAGCTAATATGATGTTTTCTATTTATTATTTTTTATTATGTACTTTATATGTTTTTAACTAGAAAATATTTTCTAGAAAAATCTTTATGTGTTCAATTGCTCCACCTCACCATCATCATCTCAGCCGTAGACGTAGGTTACCGAGTACAGACCTCCCCTAACGATACATTTATGCATCTTCTACTACCCAGTGATATCGTGGTAATGATTTTAGCAGTCTATGTAGGTAGTATGTATGTTTGTATGTTCCATTGTTTCTTTGTATACTTAAAGAAATGACACGGGATCTACCGATATGATAAAGCAAGCCACCGATGTGACAAAACTGTGCGTTGATCATGAATCAAAACACCGATATTAGATAAAAGACACCGATTGATTTTTTCTTATAATTTCGGTGTAAATTATCACATCGGTGGTAATAAAACCCACCGATTACACCGAAATGTGAACACCGACGTGAGAAATAACACACTTTTTAGGAAATTAGATAAAATGCATAAAATATAGGATAAATTCAATAATACTCAATGAAGCTAATTCACTTACTACCTCTGTTAGAACCAAACAACAACAATAAAACTACTCATTACACTAAAAAAATGCAACCACCGATAGTATAAAATAATTGTCCGGGAGCAACTGGAATGGCGTACTTACGTTATTTGCGGGAATATGAAGCGATTTGACAGGCATTCGTCCTGACTGCGCAATAGCACACACTAACAAGAGAATTCAAATTGGGGTTGAGACGCTTTCGGACTCGTCGATGTAAAGTTAGGTTTAAATTAGTTTTGTCCACCGATATGAAATCATATTGCAAGACAAGTACGTTTGTGCCTCTCAGTAATAATAATCAATAATTATGTAATAAAATATGCTATATATTATTAACAAAACTAATATTCTATTAAATAGAATAAGTTATATACTTATCTTACTTATTTTTATTCGTGTATAAGCTGTTTTGTTTGTAAAAAAAGTAGAGGGACAGCACCGATTTGAAAAAAAATGAGTTTTATAATTTTATTTCTACCTTTTGTAATAGTCCTATGCAAATCATATTTTTGCCACAGCCCAATAACAACCTATTGAATACAAAAAAAAATAAATTCAGAACAATATTCCTTTTTTCCAATACTAATTTCACCGAAGACAAAAAAAAAGTCATTTGGGAAATTCACCCACCTACATAGTGTCACCACCCCATTCCATCTAACATAACGTAAGAGCCACAAAAGGAAATACCTAGGCGCTAGAGATGGTCAACTTGGTACGAAACCCTGTGCCAAACCGTCTGGCCAGCGTGGCAGAGTAGGCTAATCACCCTCCATGTAATGGACGCAGCAGTGTCTATGGACTGAATAGTAGTAATACACCTTGCTTAAGTTATAGTTTTGTGCTCATTAAGACAATCGGAGTGTACCCTGTTAATATTATGACAAGAAGATGCTTATTATATTAATTATCTTCATCATTATATAATTTCGGCTGCTCTACAGGCCGCCTCCAAAGATTATATGAACCGATCCTGGGCCGCTTGCATCAAGATTCGGGTAACCTCAACCGGGTCGTCAGGCCACCGTTCCGGTACGTGGTGACCATTTAAGACTTGCCGTCAACACCTCATCATGCATAGATCTTTAAGAAGTGGTTTTCTATAGACACATCACATAACATTTACTCTAGATAGGATGTAGAATGTTGCATAATTTTCCACAAAACGGTGTAAGTAGATTTCGGGTGTAATCGCCGTGGTCCGGTTAGAGCGAGTGTTGTAATGCCGGAGGATCCGCGTGCGGCATGCTGCGCGTGCGTCATTCGGACACTTTCACTGGATGGCGGTGCGCGCGGCCTCTTTCTCCAGCGGCCTTGACCTGCGCGCGCGTCGCCCGCTCACCGACGCATTAATGGCCACAACCTCCAAACGGTGTGTTTTTAGATATAACTGATTTGGCACTATAATTATGTAAATTGTTGTTGTGTCCGGTGACGTATTTAGAATATACAACGTCACGAAATCCATCCTGAGCGACGCCCTCTTTTCCACTTCCACTTTAGGAGGCAACCAAAAGAATGCAAGCGATAGACAACCTAGGCTCAAGAGATTCTGAGTCCAACGAGAGCGCATACCATAGTTAAGCCGGGCTGTATTAAAAACTGTTTGCCTGGACTTAGTCAAAAATTCCTTCACTGATATTCTGGAACCTCTCAAACTAGTCTTGGACTTCCAAACTGCTGATATAGTCTCATAGCTGGCGAACTTTATAATGATGGGCCTAGGACGTCCCAGGCCACCACCACCACTTGGCACTAAATAAATTGGATTTAAATATGTATACTGAGGCCAAGTTAAGCGAAGTATTCCTCGACATAGGCTTGGTTTTTTTTATTACGTTGGAAACGCCAGCCGGCTTATGTGGGACGCCACGGCGCGGAATGCTGGTAGTTGCGCCCCAACCTACCCACTAAAACCAACGGTGTCCCTTAACTGCCCGAGACAGGGCCACGGGTTTCACTCCTCCCGATGGGGGAGCATGCTCCGTGACCCTGATGGGGCCTTAGCCCGCTTGTAAAAACGGGCCCCACGCTTTGATGGGCCTCTCCCGCCTCTCCCCGTGGGCCCGCCCGGCATGGGTGACCCTGAGCCGGTATGGCCCCAACGGATCCTAGTAAACTATTTTAGTAAATAAATATGTTTTTAAACAAGTAATAAGCTTAATTACACTTAGTCATCATTATTTGAAATAACTAATAATAGTTATAGCCTTTAACAAGTCACACGCGAGCCACGTGCCTCCATCGATTTTTATTTTTTCTGACGTTAAATGTCGTCTGCTGTACTACTCACGATCTTGTTAGGGAAGTCCAACTATAAAATACTGTGGTGCCATATCGAATGCCGTTGCCTCGGAAGCCCATAACCTTGCATAATGTTACTGAACTCAATATTTAAAAAAAATACTTAGACCATGTATCGGTACTATTACCGATACTGTAATGTTGTTATATAATATATAGTGAATTGGTATAGATTATAAGACAACACAATCAGCAAGTCCTTTCAGATGACGATGAAGCCCAACTCGTAAGCAAAACTCGGGAGGGAGACAAAATTATTTAGTGTAACAAAGTATTTTATAGTTATCAAGGACAAAAACACCGGTGCATCCAATTACTCTAAATTTACAACTCTCACCGGTAAAGAGGATTATCTCATTTTCTCATAGACATCAAGAAACAAATCAGAAAGTAGGTGAAATTGGTGTTTTCGTGTACGTTATATAATAAGTATATAACGATTCTTAAAATTCTGTCACGAGTTCTTAACAATGTTGTTATTGTTGCTTAACAATGTTCTTAACAAACCATTTCACTACGTGGTGCAATTGCCGCCACACTGAGAACTGTACTATATGTACTAATCAACGAATATAATATAATATCCGGAAAGCCATTCTTCGTTAAGAATGTTTGTGAAAGTATGTAAACAAGCTTTATAGTGTTATAGTTGTGCAATATGGTGAATATCGTGATGCAATATTTTTCAGTTAGCAATTTCAATTCTTAACGGTGTCTCACAAGGGCATCATTTGGGCCTCACTTGTTTTATCGAAGTGCTGAAATTTTAATTATTATTAAAATCGGTAATACGTATTATATTTTTTCTGAATCGTGGGTGTGAATTATTGGGGAATGTGATGGTGAACCTTTTTGAAAGAAAACAGCTATGCAAACTACTTGTCGATTCCGAAGAAAGGTGCTTGCGCACGCGGCTGGTTACATGACATCCGCCAATAACGGTACATTGGCCGGTGTGCCCGAGTAGCGTGGCCTTCACATACATATGCGATTCCATATTAGGAATGTTACTTCATTTACTTTCTCGAGTAATTTTGATAACGGATGCGTACGGTTAAATTTTGAGTAGACCGATAAATAAAATAGAAAACGAAAGTAAGCTAATATTTGCAGTGAGCTATGGAAAATCTTACTCTGTATGTTGTAGGATGTAACAATAAGAGCTCTAGACTAGCTAGCCAAGAAAGAATAACGTAAACCACGCCCGGACTCGTTTAACACGGACCCAGGTAACATTCAAGTTCCTATTAAGTTTTCTTCTCTTGCAGCTAGGATTTCAGCCTGTTATTTTCTTAAGTCAGCTCTTGACATCCGCAAGGTGCAATGCGGAGTTGACATTCTAAATACGTTACCACACAAATAAGGCTTTTTTAAATTTTTTATTCCAGGTAAAAGTGTACCCTCTCAGGTCTCATTTTCGCCTTCCAACAAGCGAGATGGAAGTCAAACATCAGCCTATTTTATATACAAACTAGCCACCAGCCCGGACTTCGCACGGGTGCAATGATGAACATCTAAATTTATCAGTGTTTTTCTACAACATTATGCATGTATTATACATATAAACCTTACTCTAGAATTACTCTATCTATTAAAAAAACCGCTTCAAAATCCGTTGCTTAGTTTTAACGATTTAAGCATACATAGGGACGGACAGACGACAGCGACTTTGTTTTTTAGTATGTAGTGATAGTGAAGTCACATATTATCAACACAAAAATAGATTACACCTGCCAACGTCAAGAAAAAAATTTTAAACCGAAGCCCACCATACCTCAAATACGTCAAAAATAATACCAAATGTATTCAATTCAGTAATAAGCTAAGATCCAAGATGATATGAAAATCCTTCTATTCCGTTAACGCATACCTAAACGGACCTACAAATAAATGATAATTGTTACAATTCCATTTTAAAATTTGCCTCCTTTTTGTATAAATTTAGTTCCTTTTTAGCAATGCCTGAAAAATGCTAGATAGTTACGTAAGTAAGCACCAATAGATATGAGACCAAATTTTTTACATTTAGTATGCAAATAAAGGTTTTGATAATACAACAGATAGTAACACTATCTCAACTTAATCTATTAATGTATGTTGTAGAATGTAACAATAAGAGCTCTAGTTAGCCAAGACAGAATACCACGACACGATACGAAACCACGCCTGGACTCGTTTGGGTAACAAGAAATTTCGCATTTTCGGCATGTCGCCAGCATTTTGGGCACCCTCCCCTAGGGAAGCAGTCTGGATGAAGCATCTTACATTAAATTTTACCTGTTTTATCGAAACCACGCCTGGACTCGTTTGGGTAACAAGAAATTTCGCATTTTCGGCATGTCGCCAGCATTTTGGGCACCCTCCCCTAGGGAAGCAGTCTGGATGAAGCATCTTACATTAAATTTTACCTGTTTTATACCTATTACTTTTAGCTTTAGGTGCAGTTAAGTCATGGCGGTACTCAATTACGTTAAATGACATAGCATTGCAAGAATCATTCACATAGTTATGTTGTCTATTGGATACGCTGCGTGCGTGACGCGATGCGCGTGCGCGTGACGTCGCTCACCCCGCCCACGCGCGTCGTCCCATTCATCGACGCGCCGAAATTGGAGGTCATGGAACCCGCTGGTCGAAGGGCCTGGAAGTCGCGTGCCGTGACACCAATTCACTACTCTAATGTCTGTCTCAATCGGCCAATCAGGCAGTGAGGAACAGCTGTAGTTATTATGGATGGTTCATTCTATTATAACTATACAACATGGATATGGAAGCCAGCCTTTCCAATTCCACAATGTCTCCAAGCTACACTACACTGAGGGAGTCGTTGGAATGATGATGATGACCATAAACAACTACCTACTGATTATTCTGAACAAATGTATGTTTCTTAAGGTCTCACCATATCAGTTTAGAGAACACTGCTATAAATAGACAACGACATACTCGTAGCCGCTTTGTTTAAGTTGCTGTGTAATAATTACATCTCATAAATTTCGTAGTGTAAACAGATACATATTTCCTATTGGGAATACCACACGTGGTGAGACATTCGGTACGAAGATGTTTGAGATCCTAGTCGCAGCAGAATTGCGTCAATGGACATAACAGATGCCGTATTGAAGCTATGTTTCATTTAATACATGATGAGATCCATTTTAGGACGCACACTTGTTTTATTAACAACCTTCAAAAAGAGTTCGTCTGTATTTTTTGTATGTCTGTCACTATATAACTCATTCTAATAAAAATTGACATGAAAAATTCTATTTTTTATTAGCTTGGTGTGGCCTTCAGACATTTGATTGAAATGGGCTCCGTACGGTGCTTTAAAACTACGTTACAACCTAAACAATGTAACAAAATCCCTACCTATCGAATATCTCCGGAACGTTGACATTAATAAATAATATGTGACCAGTTGACAGGTGGTGAACCGTGGCGGCACAGCGAGTGCTTGACGAAGGCCAGCCATCGCCAGCGCTTCGAATATTGCTTGAGCTGTTTCTATGAGAAAATACTCCACCACATTGCTCTAAAACAATGACTTCCTGCGGACCACACAAGTGACGAAATCATGACTTGGCCAAAAGGCACTTGTTACGTCAGTGAAGAGCATTTAGCTAAAAATAGGACACGGAGCGTTTACTCACCCTCCAGTCACCATACCAAGAATATGGATATATATCGTCAATGTGGTATATATCCATATTCAATGTCAATGTGGTGACTTTTAATTTTTTACATACATATATGTATGATGATGATGCGTGCAAAACTCGGGCGAAAGCATTCTATTGTTTCAGTGGAGAATATTTTAACACTTAACGTTTTTACAAAAACAAACGATCACCGAAACTTTAGAAAAAATGTCTCCAATTTTGTAACTGAATGGATAGCAATTAAAAAAGGTGTTTTGTTTGTAGCGCCGGCGCTAACGAGCGTGTTGCGCCCGCGCACCTTTACCAAGAACCACCTTTAATATTTTTTGCCCTTTGAATCCGGGCAAAAAATATTTGGACCATTGAGGTCGGCATCCGGTACTGTATTGTGAATGCACTTTTGACAACTTTTTTGTTTGCAATAGTTTGTAGAAATGAATGAGTCATTGAGTAGGATTGCGAAGCGGTAGTCAAGAAAGTACACAATTCGAATTCAGCTGGACCACCTTTGGAAGTCAAGTGCGAGCAGTTTGAAATGAGGACTTCGGAAGAAATGTCGAGTTGATTTATGGTTTCATCTATGACTAGCCGTAGTATTCAATTTATATCAAACGTTTAAACCGAACTCCCTCCATGTAAGTGGGGAAGGCGCGACACAGCAGTGGGTTAAGTAGTAAAGATCTAGAAATTAAGGAATTCAATATCCAGAAACCTAAAATTTATTTTAATTTATGGATTTAGTAGTTATATTCGCGTAGAAATTATCTACGCAAATATAACTATATTAGATAAAATTATCTTTATTAGATAAAATATACCGTTTGGATTGGAGCGCCGTCTTCCCATTCTCAGATAAGTAGAAGCCGGAAGCAACTTGTTCGCCTTTTAATTGTCTAAAAGCGCAGAGTACACGATATTAACTACAAACAAAACCTGAGGTATTTGTGGGCCAATTGTTCATTAATGCGGTGCCTCGTCGAAAAGCTCCATGCTATTGTTTGATATACTGTTTGTTTCCGAAAACTATCCTTAAAAGATTAAACAATTTTGACTGGCAGGGCTTACTTTGTCTCTGTTGTTCTAGAAGTTTCCATTCATGATTTAAGTAATGTTTTGCTGTTTTTGTAATTACCGTTGTTAGGCAGTAGGTGCGAGGAAAGTGATAAAAATGAAGTTGCTAGAAGATAAAGAGGGGTGTTATCTACATTAAATACTAGTCTACCTATACGCTACGATCTTGATATTTTTATTTGGGTTGAAATTAGAACCCATTTTTAAAATTGTTCAAGAATGTCACTATGTTTGTTTACTCAAATGATAACCGCTATATTATTTTCCCGCCAATTCAAATGGAATCCTTTGGAAAACAGCTAAATTAATGCTAATCAAGGAAACGTGACACTTCAAAATTTCATCGAGTAGTCGTAAAGGTCTAATAATAGAATATGTTCTAATAATGTGAACAATATTTCTAGCTACTGAATATCGGTAGTTGTCATGCATTATATGACCGCGGCCAATGAACACACGTGTTCAGCGTGCGTAAATGCTGGGCCACGGGACTCCACCCAAAACATAAAATCTATAGGCTAAAATTCGTCATTTTGAACTTTATATGGTGCAGGAACAATCGTATGACGAAGGAGGTCGATTCTAGGTGATCAGGTTACTGCAGAATTTTTATCACCAATTTTGGGAGTAGGTATACCTACTGCGGAAAATAAATAAATGATTTAAACAGTATTTAATCTTCAAATATTTCATTTGAAGAACAAAATGGAACAAGACTGTGTAGGCAACATCTCAGACCCATTTCTTGTAGTTGTTAAAAACAAGCGTCAACGCAACGACAGCACCGAGAGAATCAGCGGAGGATTAGTCAGCGAGAAATGTTGGGTATCCCCGGCCCACGTCATATCCTCGCAAATTGCACCGCTATGTTTTGGAGGAAGTGTCTGGTACCGCAAGTGTACACGGGCCAGACTGACGTAATGCCAAGGCGACGGGCACGCGTCAATAGACTTCTCTGAACCACAGCCACTGACTCACTGAGTATCTCACACTTGTTCATTAAGAGTAATTCGAGATCTGTTAGTCACGCGTCTTGTGCTCTCTCTCGCCGCTCAAAAGATTTGGACATCGATAGTACAAAATGGCAATCTATTGCAGCTACTTTTAAGGTCAGCGGAATTAAAGTAAATGCGTTTAATTGAGGTAGGTATGTGTACAAATCGAGATGAGCACATCAAAAGGAGCAATTCTGTGATCCAGATCGATTTAAAAATACGGGTGTCATTGGAAATAAACCGACGGGATATAGTTATTCATTTTATGTATTAAGGACGATCGCGTGGGTCAATGAACATTATGTTGACTAGCAAAGAAATCCACTTTTCTTTATTAAGCACCATAGTACGTGTTTAATTAGAGTCAAATCACTTTGACAGACCGTGGACATGAGTCCCTTATTTTGTGATCAATCGAAGGCTTTAAAAGTTTTTGTGCATCGAGCAATGACCGCAGTGGGTCGGGTCTCAACCTGCTCCTTTGACTAACAGCGTAAATATGCTTCTAAGAAGTGAGATACTTATAAGGGCCCCCATCAACCGTCAGTCGCGGTGAAAGCCCTTTGGGCGCACCGCTTCATTAATGGTTCTATGGTTCCGTAATTGAAATCGGAAAACGAGAGTAATCCAATTGGCATATACTCTACAATAATACCGGTTCGTAGCCCGGTGGATAGTGTAAAACACTATTGATCGGTGTACGCAACGTCTGGATGTTTGATGAGTGACGTTATATGATGTCTGCCTGTTCCCGTCTTTCGCAGGGCATTAACAAGGTGTTCATCAAATCAAATCTAAAACCGATTTATTCATGTTCACTCATCCGAACTCCTTAGGCATGTCAATATACATTATAAATTTGCTACTGTCCATCGGTTCAGAAGGCTGCTCTACAGAGAAGAGCCAGTAAGAGACTCTGTAGTTTCCTTTTCAAAATGTCCATTTTTATATACAAGCCCGCGTAATAGTCACAAAGGCCTAAACATCAACAGTATGTATTTCGTTGGTATTTAGAACTGCATGCCTGAGATGACCGACCTGCAACTACATTGTCATCCTAATATCTATGTGTCGAGCCATGAAGTTATTAATTACCTTAAATAACGACATCTAATGGAAGCAAATGTTTATAGCCCTACGGAAATTATCCCGTGCGCACTGGTCAAATCTGATTAGAACAGTGCTGGCGCCCCAAATTCAAGATATTAAGAAATATTTTGCGATAGTTCATTGAAGGAAAAGGAATTTATTTTCTTGTAAATCGTAGACTAAAGATAAATATTACATAATATATGTCGCATCTTATCTCCTAAGATATGCTCGTAACTAGTTTCCATAAGATAAGGATAACACCTCTTAATAAATATTGGTATTAACTCGTACTACATGTAAATTACTAAGTGACTCATATGAAAAGAGGCTTTCTTAGTCTTACGACACCTAGAGTCTGTCTCAAGCCGGTAACTAAATAATAACATTCAAGTAATCATAAACGAATATATTGTTTTTTTAACTACCGAGTACCAGAACGCGGCACCGGGGACCCGCCGAAGCAACATCGGGCTTGTCTTTTTAACGCCACAATTTCAATGTACGCTGCATAATAGGTACTAACATAATGTAACAAAGTTGTTCATCGGTTCCAAAAGATGCTCAACTGAAATATAAATTTAATAACAATCTAAAAGGAAGGGACGATGTTGCTTTAAAATGGCAGACAGAACCATTGGTACGACCTTTCAAGCTTGACCAGAGGGACAAGAGAACGCTAAGCCTGCCTGCAATAGTCTGGAATGTTGTGAAATACGCACCACCTACGTGGCGCTGATTTGGGCCATGATGTTAGTTAACAAGGGTAGGAAGTTTTTAGAACTCGAAAATTGCCCCGACTGGAGGCTCAGTGAAATTTGGAAACCTTATGGTGCAACATTGTTCGAACATGATCTGCAGTCTAAAGCTCATTATGTCATTGCATTAATTTTGTTAAATAAACGAAACCCCTGCACTAGGTTTGTCTTATCATAGTATATATTATGTACTTATGTATATAGATCAGATTAAGTTTACGTCCTTTTTTTGTTATTGTAGGAATATGGGAATGCTGTGCCATATTCCTACAATAACAATCTCATCAATATCTGTAATTGATATACATACGACATAATGCCATTGAATGTGTTCACTTTTTCATTCTTATTTTTTTATATTATTTTTATGTTTAATAAAATAAATTGAAATATTTTTGTCAATTTAGTAGTGCACCTGCCACGCTCCGTTTCTGCACCAAGGTAGACTGGTAGGAAATGCCTAAGGCGTTAAATCCCCCTTTGTGTATTACTGTACGTGAAAAAGGTATAAATAAATTAATTTTGGGCAAATCGAATTTCAGCTATTAATGGCACTACATAGGTAGAATCCCTTGAAATGGCACAGGTTGCCATTTCGGTCCACCCAATTGTAGGGTTCTCAATGTGTGAGCCGACATAGTGAACTGACTGACAAGTTAGCACAACATTTACAAGCATTTAGGCACGGGTTCCACCAAAGCAGAGAGGAGAGGAGACTAGAGGAGATGTGTTTGACTAACCAATCAGGTTTCGTTATTATATTTCAGGTTAGGGTTTCTTCTAATAATTTAAATAATGTAATATACATGATTTAAATCCGCCCGCAAATACACGCGATGAATCCGTTAAAAGTGTTTAATTTTAACGGATGGCAATCGCTCTGAGTGTTGTTCGACACTAGTTGACAGTTAGGCAATCAACTTAGACCGACCTTATTTTTCGTGGGAAATCCTTATTTGGACAAGCCGGAGTTCCAGCATTGCCGAGTGAACTCCGCTCCTCAATGGGGGAATATGCTCATCGACCCTCGAGGTTAGACTGACCCTTAGGTATGACATCGAGAAACTACAAGGTAAAATAAATCCTTGGCTGTGTGCGTCTGATGATGAATATAGAAAAAAAAGAATCTGAAAGAAAGAAGAAAGAAAGTAAATTTATTGAACCCAAACAATCCACACAAGACATTATATAATGTATTGTAAGGGTGTAATAGTTATAAAATAATACATCTAGCTATATACTATGTACTCAATACTATATATTCGACTAGTTTCTAATATACAGTCAGTTCTTATTCAGCAGTCGAGTGTTTGATTCCTCTCCATAAACACCCAACCTCACAGTATAGGTACCTAACGCTATACATGGTGCAATGTTCGGGCGGTGACATGATAACGTGGGGCGCGCGTCGCTTCGTCACAGCATCCATTAATCACGGGCCGGCAGAAGGTCTATTCAATTAATATTCTGTTCCTACAATTGGTGAGTCAATTGATAAGAATTACTGATTCGCAAAACTTTCATAACCTATTCATTAAACACTGCACCGGATTACATAGGTGCTGGGATGGATCAGCGATGTGACGAGCTAAAATAAATGCTTCTTGTAAAAATTGGAGCGCTGAACTCTACGAACAACGCTGAACAACGCTGAAAACCTGGTCGCAAGAGAAGTAACACTTGATAATTTAAAACATCCAATGGGACTTATCGCGCACAGAATTAATTTAGGTACTTAGGTCAATACCTGTTTTTGCTCGACGTTTCAACCATGTAAAGCCTGTAATACACGTTGGCCCAGCATTGCCGAGTGAACGCCAATACCAACGTATAGACGGTATATTTGCATTGTCTTGCCATCGCTCGGTGTCGCTCGCCTAGTTGGCCGAGTAAAGGCAAGCGCCAACGTTTATAGAACTCATTTGGCGTAGCTTGTCACAAGTTGCGCTCGCTCGCTACTTGCTGCACTTCGGAGCGCTGGCGGTTTTTCTGCACAGATCAAAGGCGCTCGCGCGCACTCGGTCAATAGTGTCCACACGTCTGCCAGCGCGCCATTACGTGGTTGGCTTCGGACGAGTTCGGTCGTGTGTACGCGTACAAAATGTCACTCTCAACAAATCAACCAAAATTTTTTGCCATTTTACCAGAATGAATAGGTTCTCTGGAACCCTATACTATGCTTAGATAGTTGATTTTTCATACTATTAATGTAAAAAGAAAATTCAATAAAAAAGAATTGCAAGCTACATACACCTCCTTCTTTTTTGTCTTTACATTTTCACAACTTTCGTGCGGTATTCACTGACATAATAATTCTAAGCGCTCATTAAATAATAGCAGCAGCTGCAATAACTTCTACGTCGTCATCAATCTTGTTTCAAGTCACAATACAAACTGACTAAGTCCAACGTGTCTCTGGGCATCTCTTCAAAATTCGTCTACATTGGCCATTTACATTGGTTTTCGATACACTTGGCGATCGTGTAGGCAGTAACACTTGCCTTGTATTAAATTGCCTACGCTCGCGTTAGCCTAAGCTCGGTCAAAGTGCTGTATTGCTGCCATTACAATGGCCGTGGTCGCGAGCACGCGAACATTGTGACTTTTTAATAAGCTTTTATTAGCTTCGCTTGTATGTATGTATATGTAACGGAATCTTTGAACATGATTTTGACCCAGTTAAAAACGTCGGAATAACACGAAATTTGGCATACTTATTAAGGACCGATGAAAATTCAATATTTTAAACATTTTGACCCGTTATCATTAATAGAATAATAATAATAACGGTGATCAAGGTGGAACACCGCTCTTCGATGCAATAGCTAATAGAGATGTAATAAATATCATAAAGCTATTGCTATATTTTTTAGTGATTATTTAGCAATAGCTATATCATATTTCAACTAAAAATAATAAACCAAAAATAGTTTATAAAAAAACTAAAAAATACGCTTTTATATAATATCGAACTAAAAAATTGAAAATAAATATTAATAAATTTGAATTAAAAATAGTGTCAGAAAAAATGGTTTTATTGTAAAAAGCGTGGGGTGCTTTTCAGGATATTATCAAAATAACCCTTCTAGTCATATTTGTTCATAAAATATTTAGAACTATTGATACCATGCACCCCACGCTTTTACAATAAAATTATTTTTTCTGACACAATTTTTAATTCAAATTTATTAAAATTTATTTTCCATTTTTTAGTGTTTTTAAATGATTATTAAATTATGTGTTCAAATCGCGAAAGTTTAAAAATTACAAAAGGAACAATTGATACCAAACCCTGTGCCAACCCGTTTGGCCAGCGTGGCATACCTAGTACCTGGGCTAATTCCCCCTCTGTGATGAGTTGAGGCCCGACTCACCAGTGTGTCATTTATGGGCTGAGTATTAGTGTCTGCATCATCGTGTCTCGTCCCACTAAAATAATATTATAATTCTGAAAGTGTCTCAAGTGTTAATTTCGTCATAAGCAACAATTTGACAAAAGGAAATGACAAAGTCGTAAACCTAGGTGAAAGAGAAAGACAACTGGATACGAAACCCATCTGGCCAGTGTGGCAAACGGCTAATTACGCCCCATGTAACTGGAGGAGGCCCGAATCACCAGTGGTTCATCTACGGACTGAGTAGTACTCTTCGAATACAAATAATGACCATGTTTTTGCACCTACGTAGCATTGCGTTGTGCATTCGATTAAGGTGAATGTTCCAGGGTAGCCCGCGAAATTCAAATTTTCTTACGTTTTTTGCAATTTGCAGGTCAGTGCTAGGTTGTATGTTGATTAAAACGTTATTCGCGGCTGTAAGATGTATGTAGTTATAGAATTGTAATCATCAAAATCATCAATACAACCCTCCAAGCTCATAAAGGTGCAAGAAAAACTTTTTCAAGCTCAAAGTCATTCTTGCATCTTTATGAGCTTGGAGGGTTGTATTGATGAGTTTGATGATTATAATTCTATAACTACATACATCTTACAGCCGCGAATAACATTTTAATCAACATACAACCTAGCACTGTCCTGCAAATTGCAAAAAACGTAGGAAAATTTGAATTTCGCGGGCTACCCTGGAACATCCACCTTAATGAAATCGTTTTCTCCGCCGACCTTGGCAGCCATTGACTCTCATTCTCGTTGACACTTCATGATACACAATAGGTAGGAATGCTTACGTGATGCAGTTCAGGTGCCCTTCCCAAAAAAGAACATTTCTCTACTATTGCCACTTGTAATCATTTTATTATATGTACTTCCGTAATATAATATTACTTGGTGTTTAAAGACCGCGAATTCAACGTGGACCTTTATATTTCATATAGACGATCTTGTGTCTAAAACCACAGTGACGTCAATTGCCCCATAATATAGCATCAGATGCATTGTCAAAATTCTAGTCCTTATTTTGTCAGACATTTGCCGGACAGGCCTTAAATTGTAATAGTACCGCTGAAAATTTAACATTTATATTGCGAAATAAGGTTATTATAATCCCTAGATCTGGGCTTTCTCTTTTATACTTCATCATCACTACATAGTATAAAACAAAGTCGCATTCTTCTATCCGTCCCTATGTATGCATAAATCTTTAAAACTAGGCAATGGATTTTGAAGCGGTTTTTTTTAATAGATAGAGTGATTCAAGGGGAAGGTTTATATGTATAACCCACCCCCGCTTTGCACGGGCGAAGCCGGGGCGGGCCACTAGTCAAGTTATAAAATACTAATGGTCCATGATTAAGACGCTTTTATCATATTATCGAAAAATATCGAAACTAAATAAGTTTTGTTGCTTTACATTCACAGGCCAAGGTCAATAAAAAATGTCAAGAACAAGAGTTTAACTAAATTATATATACGTACGCTTTTGGTGCCAACTGGATTTAATCATTGTTATTTTAAATGAATTTGGTAGTATGGAAGCTATAAGTTTTTCTATTACATAATGTACTTAAGATAATATTTGGATAGTATTGTATTTTATGTAAATGATTGCTTTGCTTTTATATAACTATGACGACGATTTAACTTGCAAAGGACCCATCTATTGCTTGCTTAATCCGACTTTGTATTCAAAGAATAGAGAGGAAGTGGTTTAAAACCACATTGCTAGGGAGCGGGTATATCCGAAACATACAATATTCTTTAGTATGTCTCTATATGGTATGATTACTTCGTTGGTGTGGAAGATAATATTATGAACCATCACGATCTGGACCTATATTATGCAGAAATATAAAAATGATGGTTCCACTGAGTAAACTATTCTATAAGACGAATAAAGGGGATAGATACGCAGAAAACTGAGTGTCAAGAGAATCTATTTGAAGAGGTCTAATTGACCAATAGCCAATTATGAGTTTAGAGTACCTAGCACTGTATACCCGTCTGAGAACTAAAAATAGCGCTTAGAGCCCTTCATCAGATATCTAGTCATTATCATAATCAGTCAGCCAGCCTTCCGAACCGGTGGTAGTTTCGGCATGAATGTGAGTGAACGCAGGGATTGTGAGCGATCAGGGGAGATGGAGGGATTGTAGGAGAGAGGAGTTGTGTGTGAAAGGTGTGAATGTAGGTATGACGACTGATAGATGTGTGTGGAGACTACCACCTAGTGTGTGACAGGGGCCGTAGGATGATAATAATATTTACAAATATGACGATTTATAAGAGTTTTGTGATGAAACCTACGTAAATAAAGTTCCTTTTGAGTTTGAGTCCATATTAGTCCACTGCTGGACATAGCCCCCCCCTAAAGAGCACCTTAGCGCTCTATCTTCCTTGACGCATCCAGCTGCTGCACGCAACCTTTCGCAGATCATCGCTCCATCTAACAGAGGGCCGTCCTACGCTACGCTTATGATATTTAGTCACGTTAGACTAACTACATATGAGTACGACTAAGTACATATGAGATGAAGAAGGACGGCAGAAATACATTATCATTATGAAATGTATCATCATCATTTCAGCCAAAAGACGTCCACTGCTGGACATAGGCCTCCCCCAAAGATTTCCACATTTCCATTTACATTGACCTGATTAAGGTCGCCGGAAAACGATGGATGCGGGCGGCCCAGGACCGGCCTTTGTGGAAATGAAATGTATAGACTCCAAGAACCAAGAGGTAAATAGTTATTATATTCAAGACTCATGATCCGCCAAGTTAACACGAAAAAATGAAAGTAGAGCCCATGGTCCGTGTGGTGACGCATTTAGGAATTTAGATTTAGACACAATGTCACCAACCCATACCATCTTTAGGGTGGCGACTAAAAGAACGCAAGAGGCAGATCACCTAGCCGAAAGAGAAGGAAAACTTGATATGTACCCTGTGCCAACCCGTCTTGCCAGCGTGGCACAGTGGGCTAATTTCCCTCCATGAAATCTACTTAATTACTTCTTAAACATAGGTGGTATGCTCACCGTATAAACGTACCAAGGTGTGTACTACGAGAGCAAATGATTGATCGCTCGGATATAGGTTATTGCCCGTTCGGGCAGCTGGGTCGGCGGAGTTGGGCGCCTGCGGTGACGGCTGCCCGCGCACGTACGCACTCCGCATTGACATCACGCTTTAATCACCAGGAAACCGCTCTAGGCGGCTGATCTGCATAACAATGGACCTCGACCGGTTCTCTGAACAACTCGCAAGTCACTTGCAGTTTTGAGAACACCAGGCGACTGGGGAGAAGTAAGTTTTCCAGTCATAGTTACATTTACTCCGCATTTTAATCACGGGTCTCCTCCAGTTCGGTGGAGGAAGACGGCTTATTCTGATACTGATCAGTGGCCACTGGTTGGAACAGGGTTTTATATTAAGGTTACCTTCCCTCTCGGCTAGAATGTTTCTTCATCTGGTTCGTTCGGTGGGCGTGTATGATAGCCTCGGGATCTGAATTGATCATCATAATATATTCTTAACCCATGACGGGCGTTTTTAATAGTTTAGGGCCGATGTCGTACCGCTATAACTGGAATTGTTAAGAACTCGCCCAATTAAGGGGTTAAAGTTACTAATGACACATAAAAGACAAGGTTTCAGTTCCAAAATCGAGGAATAATGGTCCACTGAGAAAAACTATAAGCGGATGAAACCTATACTAATCATGACTTCAAATTGTCAATATGAAACTGATATTCCAAGGCGTCTCGATATTCGACTGCCATCAAACACTGACTTACCGAAGTAAGGAGAATCCCAAAAACTAATTCTTTCAAATGTATTATAATGAACTATTTGGATATTCTCTAAATGTCGCACTGACATAAGTCTTCGGTCGTACATCACTCGCAAAAACCCAAAGGTAACACGTTTCTGGTGATCCACGTGCGCTCGTGGTCAGGAGCACGAATGCGCATACGCATTGACGTCACAATACTCGCTCCCAAAATGTGGATCAACTCGTTGTTACTAGGTATATTGGCTGGCTGATTTAGAGAGGCTTAAAACAAAATGTTAGGGAGTAAAATTATTGTACTCAGCATCGATCAACTTTATTGATTACATTTGTTCCATAGTAACAGTTTCTATTATGGAGTCCGTGTGGTGACGGATTTCAAATCTATGTCGTCGTTTCAGCTCATAAATAACACACTATACTAAGTCAGGCCTCCTCCAAATTCATAGAGGGAAATTAGCCTACTATACCACACTCTGGCAAAACGAGATGGCACAGAAAGCCCTGTGTATTAACTTTTCTCTCTTTCGCTCTCTTATTTGCGTTCCTTTAGTCGCCTCTTACGGCACCCTCCAGGTGGTTGGTGTCCTTCCGTATTCTAAATTTGTCGCCACACAGATATTCTTTGCATTCTTATGTATCTTTTACAGCCGATTCGGAAGGCTGCTAAAGAGCAGAACAAGCAAGTAATTCTATAGATGCTTTGTACAAACAGATTTGTGAGAACAAGCTCATGCAATAGTCACATTATAATGCCGCCGACCTCCAGTGGCACCCGTTCACAAGCATGACGCATGTGACAGCCATCGGGAGGTGTCTCTAGTCCCTGCTCGGCCTCCACACGACGCCACCGCTACCATGAGTCTGACAACTCAGACACCAATGCCAAGCCAACTACCAAATTAAAACCGCGTTTTTGTATGAAATACGACTCATGAGTCTAGATTTCCTGATCATATTTGCATCAGTTCCTATTTATACCATATACCATATGCGTGTAAAAAAACTCATATGCTATAACTCTTTTTTTTAGTACACCGGTAGACGACCTCTCTTCACCCGATGCTGAGTGGGTGTACAGCCCCTCCGTTTACACCTGGTGCTAGAGTCACATCTCTACTATTAGTCCGCGAGTATTAGCAACTGTATTGCTTGGTGTAAACGCTCAAGTGTTTTGTCTCTAAATTTCATACCTAGTTCTATAATTTACTCAGTTTAAGGAACACTCTAATTATAAAGTATAAAAATAGGCTTCCTCGTCACGTCATTTTCCTCATTACTGAGGGTCGTGACTCCCCCACTGCATCAGTTTCTCTCTTACGTTTTCCCTCCATCTGCTGCAATCCTTAGCTTCATGAAGGGCATTGTGGAAGATGATGTTCAGAGAAGATCGTATTTGGTCCGACCATCTCGTGGGTCTGCGTCCTCTGGGACGTTTGCCAAAGATGTTCCAAATTGTGACCCTCTTTATGAGCATTAAGTCCGAAGAATTCCAGCACCAGCAGCCTAACTCCAGCGGAAAAATTGGCAAGTACCTACTAAATCAAAATACACAATAAAATATTGTTAAATTTTATGAATTAACAACATTATTAACGTAAATATAATAATTACTTCAAGTAATGCATTACTTATAATGAATGTTTAAATTATAACAATCGGAAGTGGTTTGCGGTTAACGATGAAGTTACTCATAATATAAATAAGTAGGAAGCGCGTGCCAAGAGTGCAATGTCCGTAGGGCTACCACGAGCCAAGTTTACTTTAAATTTAATAGTTTGTTTATTGGCTAACAAAAAGTAAACAGTTACGAAATGCGGTTTTTATAATAGGTGCAGAATTGGAGCCAATTTGTGACTGGTTTAGTTTTCCTTTTGCAGAATCTTTTGGAATACGCCTCATAAGCGCGCAGCACTGCGGGAACGAACAAATTCCGAATTTGTGACACCTACAACTTTGTGTCCTCTTTTGATACCTTGTGCTGATTTGCTGTGTATGTGTAAAGAGTTGTATTTTTTAATAATATTTTCAGTAATAATTTATACTTACAATTTATTTTTCTTTTCATTCGGTTGGTTGTTTTTTATTTATGGGTATTTCGTTAGTTAGGCCCATCTTGGCAGTGGGCTATTAATGGGCGGAGATGATAATGATCATGAATAGATCGAGAAAGACGGACATTATTTTTGATAATGTTGTGAATTTAGTAAAATTTAAATTATAGTGTAATCTAATAATATAAATCACCAATAAATATTGTATTTTATATTAATAGTCGGGCTAAATCGTGTCAATGGTTTTGAAACTCACTTTTTAAACAAGTCACGGGGAGGTTTTTAAATAAATAAAATCAAAAAAAATCTGGTCCGGCACACGGCCGTGAATGTCATAAATATTTACTGATATTGAAATATCAACATGAAGTTTTTTTTAATATGGTAAACATATCTATAAAAAATAATTACTTAGATTATTGTTACACCTGAAATAAAGGTTGATGACAATTTCAGTCAATTTATTTATCAAGGAAAAGATAAATTCTAATTATATAAGAAGAGTATACCTAGATACTTTTCTAAGAAAAACAATATTAGAATTATAAAGTTGAATAACTTTTAATCCTAACGTTTGAAACGAAAATCTAACGATAAACGACGACACGACGAGTAACCTGGCGAATAACATGGCGATGTCTGGCACGCAGCATGGACATCATTCAAGGTCATTTTCAGATACCATGCTAAGGTGTGACGGCCCTACCCAATGAATGCGCAAGAGTACCTCGCTAGCCGCGCCACGGGCGCCGCGCAGTCTGGCCGCGCGGCACGCTTGTTCCCGAGCATAATTATGCCGATTATATGGTTGGGTATGCAGTCCTATAGGCTCATTAATAGTATCTGTATAGACATCTAGGCGCAAAGGGATGATCGTCCAGCCTGACGAGGTGGTATGTCTAGCAGGTGGCCGCGGTGCATATCCCCCTATAAATATAGTCTGGGATTTCTTAACCGTGCGAATTACTCTGTAAACTTTGCTATCGCGATGTAGAACTTTTTGGTAATACTCGCATTTATAGGCGATATTTCTTGATGTTGATAGTTCAGATTTTCCGTGGAAATATTATAATTACTTATTCTCATACACCTCAGAAGATAACTACACAACACAGCAATACATTCTGTCTTGTAGGGGGCCTAATACCCCAATAGTTAGGGCATACAATCTGACAAAGGTGTTGCACTGCAGTAGGTTGGTCTGGCAGGCTATTCCCAACATAAAATCGGAGCTGGGTTGCCCAGGCGTCATTTATGAGATAACTAGGCCTAGGCTGTATGTCCACATTTACCTTCATATTATCGACAAACAGCGTCACATACGTAATATTCGGTCGGTCGGTAGACGATGATAATTGTCATAGAATCGAGGCAGTGTCAGTTTTAAATTGGTTTTGATTGACGAAATACTCGTATGTGTAGTTTAAAAAAAGGTTGTGTTGCAATTGGCAAATGCATAGTTTTGCAACCACTCTTCATTATCCATTAAGTCTAGATCCTACTTGACCCAAGCACAATTTCCCAAGATGACCTTCTTCCCTCCTAAGAATGTTTGTCAATGAATCAGGCAATGATTCATTGAAAAACATTCTATGGATTACAATATTACAAAAGTACAGTCCGCACCAATCTTTATGGCCGGTCTGAATGTAGCCGTGGGTACGAACTTGCGCATCGTACATTTTATAACTAATACGAACGTAGCTCACTCACACTTACATGCGGGTGGTGAGGGCGCTTGCGGGTGAAAAACGGCGCGCGCGGGCGTGGCAGGCAGGGCCTCCCCACCCCGTGTACGTCCCGCTGATACTTGATTTTGTGTGGTGTTGTGCGCAGCGTAATGCGGCGACATTCAGACCGGCCATTAAGATTAGCGCGGACTGTACAAGGCATTCAACGTCCATTTGGATTTAAAATTACACTCCCGAATACTACGCATTTATTGCCGTATCAAGAGTAATTTACAAATGTTCGTTTCGTCGTCATTAACTGGCTAACATCCAGAAAAATAGACGTGGTTAGTTTAATTTATTAGATAAGGGAAAAGTTTCATTTATAAGTACATTTGCCATATTTAATGAATATTTATAAATAAGAAGTCGCCCTAAGCCGAATTTTCGCGATAATATTATTTTATTATTTAACTAGCGACCCGCGGATCTACTAAAAAACCGCTTCAAAATCCGTTGCGTAGTTTTAAAGATTTAAGCATCCATAGGGACGGACAGACGACAGCGACTTTGTTTTATACTATGTAGTGATGATTTAAGATAATATAATTATGGTACCAATAATACCACTAATACTTTAAGATACTAAAAACATACAATTCTCACACTCGCGTCCGTAGGCTTTACTCTAGTTACCCTACACGTGCCCCCTGGGTAGTGCTAAATGAGCAGCCAATCCTGGTGGTAGGTTTCGGCCGCAGCTAGTCACCACCCTCCTGCCTAAGCCATACCGCCAAACGATTTTGGTCGTGTTCCGGTATGAAGACAGGAGAAGCTATTTGAGAGGACGGGTCTAAACAAATACGCCGAGTTGGGAACCGGTCTCAGTGCCATTGGTTTGCCACGCCGGGTGCCTGGTCGGGAGGGTAGCGGGATCCGAAGCACGGTGCTCCGCTGGCCGACCGCAGGTAGTTGGGGGCCCAAGTAATGGTCTCGCCAATCGTGAAAGGCTGCCCCGCCAACTCGCGAAAAATCCCGAAGATGCGCTATCGTGCCGGTTGGCGACCGGATGAGAGGACCCGATAGACATCTTTGGGGGGGTTCGGGCGTCCCCGCAGTCTCCAGCCCAGGCTCCCACACGTGTGGTTGACCTCTGTGCATTGCTGGGTGACCGACTCGGCGCTTGTTTAACTTCCGTCTTCTCCGCCTATTCACACTCACAAAATTTAATGGTTAGACAAAGGATAAAGAGCAAGTGTTTACAGCGGAAGCACGTCCTCTCACTTAAAGTGCACCTCTCAAACATCCGAGGTTTGCACTCAAATCTCGTAGCAGTCCATCACCACCTTGAGACTCAGAAGCCACACTTGCTCTGCCTCACTGAGACGCAAATCAGATGTCCATTAGACGCGTCATACTTGCAATACCCAGGGTATACCCTGGAGCACTCTTTTATACCACACGCTGGTGTTTGCTTGTATGTTCGCGATGACATCTGTTGTAAGCGTCTCCGTAACTTTGAGGATCCTAGTTTTTCTAACTTATGGTTACTGGTGGGCACAGGCGTTGAACAGATTGTTTACGCCTTGGTCTACCGGTCGCACAGCGGTAATCAGGAGACAACGAGACTCTTCGAACGGCTCAGTGATATGACTGGTGAGGCTCAGCAGCGGTACCCGCGTGCGCAGTTGGTCTTTCTGGGGGACTTTAACGCTCATCATAAAGAGTGGTTGTGCCCATACCAGTTTACGGACCATGCTGGGAGGGAGGCGCGCAAGTTTGCACTATCGCTAGATCTCACTCAGCTGGTCGTCGAACCGACACGCATTCCGGATGTTGCTGGCCACACACCTAATTGCTTGGACCTTCTGCTGACAACCGACCCGGACAGGTATAATGTGTCAGTGTCAGCCCCTTTGGGAACCTCTGACCACTGTCTGGTGAAATCTGTATCGCACTACTCACCGCCCGATCCCAGCCCAAGAGGCTTACGGCTGGTGTGGCGATACAAGTCAGCAGATTGGGACGAGATGCGGCATTTCCTTGCGTCTTATCCCTGGCAAAAAGCCTGCTTTTCCTGTGATGATCCGTCGAGCTGCGCGGAAGCCATTACCGATGTCTTGCGTCAGAGTATGGAATATTTTATTCCTTACTCTGATATCGCACTCGGTGGCAAAGCACGCCCTTGGTTTAATGCTGAGTGTGCCAGTGCTGAGGCACATAAACATTCGGCATACCTATCTTGGGCGGATGCTCGTAGCCGCAAAGCTCCGGATGTACACCTTAGAAAGCAGGCTTTTAACAAAATTGCCAAGTCCTGCAAGAAGGTTTTACGGAAAGCTCGTTTCCTCCATGTTGGTCGCATCGGGACTAAGCTTGCTTCGTACCCAGTTGGGAGTAAAGCATTCTGGTCCCTCGCCAAATCGGTGGAGACGAACTTCTGTCAGTCATCACTACCACCATTGCTGAAACCTGATGGGTCGCTAGCTCACACTGCGAAGGAGAAGGCAAATCTATTTGTCTCCCTCTTTGCTGAAAATTCGCGTCTAGATGCTGGTGACGCTGCACCTCCTTCAATGCCTCGCTGCGACACGTCGATGCCAGAGATACGCATCCGTCAGAAAGAGGTGCTTAAAACACTACGTTGTCTGGATGTGAATAAATCTAGCGGCCCCGATGGTATACCAGCAATTGTGTTAAAGACCTGTGCCCCGGAGTTGTCTCCTATTCTTACACGCCTGTTCCGCCTCTCCATGCAGACGGGGCATGTTCCCAAGTCCTGGAAGGTTGCCAACGTCCAACCAATCCCAAAAAAAGGCAATCGTGCCGACCCGTCGAATTTTAGACCCATTTCGATCACCTCCATACTTTGTAAAACTATGGAACGTGTATTGAACACCAAACTCCTTGCATACCTTGAAGGTAACGATCTCCTCAGCGACCGACAGTACGGTTTCCGCCGAAACCGGTCCACTGGGGACCTTCTTGTGTATGCAACACACTTTTGGGGTGAAGCCATCGAGAGACACGGTGAAGCTCTTGCTGTGTCTCTTGATATTACAAAGGCTTTCGACAGGGTCTGGCATGAAAGTCTTTTGGGCAAACTTCCAGCTTACGGAATCCCCGCTAGTCTGTGCTTCTGGATCTCTGACTTCCTGAGGAACCGTTACATCCGAGTAGTCATTGATGGCTACTCATCGGATCAAGTGGCAATTAATGCCGGTGTACCTCAAGGGTCCGTTCTCTCCGCGACTCTCTTTTTGCTGCATATTAACGACCTGCTTAAACCTGGTATTTTTGGGTATGCAGATGACAGCACGGTCACGGAGAGATACGTATCTGATGCCCGGACCACCAGTAATGAGATTCAGTCGCTTAGGGAGGCCATGGTGGAACGTCTGAACCTGACTTTAAAGTCAGTGTCCAACTGGGGCGATGACAATCTAGTCGGGTTCAATGCGACCAAAACACAGGCGTGTCTATTCACCGCAAAGCGGAGTCCGTTCAACTTGACTCCCACTTTCCGAAATGTGTCCGTGCCAATTGCGGGTCGACTCGAGCTTTTGGGCATGAGGTTATGTTCAGACCTTAACTTCGGGAGTTCCATAGAGTCCAAAGCGAAAACTGCAGCAAAGAAACTTGGTATCCTATTTAAGGTGCGTCGGTACTTCACACCTGGACAGCTTCTCACTCTTTACCAAGCTCAGGTCCGCTCAGGTATGGAGTACTGTTCCCACCTTTGGGATGGCTCAGCCAAGTATCAGTTAGCCGCCTTGGATTCTGTGGAGCGCCGGGCCTACAAGCTCATTGGTGATACGCGGTTGGTGCAGGCAAAATTGCAGAGCCTCGAGCACCGACGACGAGTTGCTTGCCTCTGCGTGTTTTTTAGGATACATTTCGGTGAGTGTGCGCAGGAATTGCACGAATT
Source organism: Clostera curtula (assembly GCA_905475355.2). Taxonomy (NCBI): domain Eukaryota; kingdom Metazoa; phylum Arthropoda; class Insecta; order Lepidoptera; family Notodontidae; genus Clostera; species Clostera curtula. The sequence goes on from FR997805.1 coordinate 311,172, forward strand.
AATTCCACCATCCCCTTTCCATCATCGGACATCCAGGCGTGGGGAGCGACTTCATCCTTATGTGGTTGAAATTCCACATATTCGCACTAAGCGTTTCGCTTCCTCTTTCTTGATGCGGACCGCTAAGGAGTGGAACTCGCTTCCTACGTCTGTATTTCCAAGTAAATATGACTTGGATGCCTTCAAGTCTGGAGTGAATAGGCTTTTACTGTCCCAGCGGGTTACACCGTCGGCCTCATCGTCACTTACCATCAGGTGAGATAGAGGTCAACAGCCGGACAGTTGTTAATAAAAAAAAAAAAAAAAAAAAAAAAAATTTGAAACCAGAAAACAGACAACACGTAATTTCATACATGGATACTGCTTTTACTAGTGCGTAAATCGGCGAATTATGAACAAGGTGTTATTTAATTGAGTTTTTTTATATCAAAGACAAGATTCAACTCCCTGAAATAATCTAGATGGTATTCCATATACATAGTTTCATATATTTGTGAGACTGCTAAAAAATGTTGTTTAGCCTGTCGATTGGAAAAATAACATCACTCATTCATACATACATACACGTTTGGGGGTTGAAATGCGTCAAGCCATAATCTGTGTCGTCCATCTCATACTTGAAAGTTGAATCATGGACGTGAGAACTCGATATAGAGTGATTCAGCCCCGTGCCAATACCAAACGAAATGCGTCAAACACAAAGCCGTATCATCCATAGGTAAGTTTCCTGACCACCAAAAAACGTCAAGTTCGGTTGAAACTTTTAGTCATCACCCATACCTAATCATTCCTTAACACATGTTTCACGCATTTGCCCACAATCGTCATCATCTCCCGCTTATAAATAATAAACAGATTTCCAGGACCACTCAAAAAAAAAAGTTAAATATTCGAATATTTTCATGCGAATGTTTTCTTATATCAAAAAATATAACACAAACATTAAAATTTAAAAGAAATATAAAAATAATTAATCATTTAGTTTTTACCACGGTTCGGAAACTAAAAGTGAGACGTGCATGGTGCGATCAAATGAACTGGACAGGCTGACAATCCGCAAGAGGCTAGCTGGTCTTCCCTTATCCATGTGGATGAGAGAGTCCACTGCTGAATCACGCCTCCTCCACTGATGGATTAAAATATGCCTACTTGCCTTGGTATCACGTTGACGATACGTGTTGGCGCGTGAATTTTGAAGCTTAATTCATTTTCCCTATGTATTTCTGATATTATTGTGTATGTCAACGATCATTAAGGTTAACGGTAATTATTAATACAGAAGCAATGATAATCTCGATTGTTGTGTAAATTCGTAACCACATATCAGGTTCACTCACTGTCTACTGTTCAGATCATTGTTTCTGTTATGTTTGTCTGCTATCAAAAATATTTAATAAACCTTGAATAAATAAATAAAATATTGTTGGTATGTTTCATTCTTTTAATTACCTTTGTAATTGGTCTTGCAGTGGAATTGCCCCGTACTGCCGCCTCCGAGGGGTGGTTGGGCGGTAAAGCGGCACTCCTGGACACGCAGCGCCCTCTGGCTACTAAGACCCGCGGACCTTTCATTCCTTTAATTACGTCCGGGGACTCTAATGATACAATAGACTAGTGACACTATACATTCTAGATCTATCACCACACACATAATAAATTGGTTATTTGAGAAGGTACATGTGGTCACCGAGGCGGTGGTCTATTTATTTTAATCTCTATTTCCATCATAATATCATGATACTTCCTGCCAAAATGTATGAATTACAGTTGGCGTTACATCCATAACTATCGGGTGTATAACTCAGTTATTGAATATGTGTTGCGAAATTTAATTGATGCTCTTATTGCTAATGACCTAATAATAAATGTGACTGAGAGGTCGCGTGGTGGATAAATGTTTTTAAATTTTCCTTCACAGTAGATACTAAATTGTATAACTATGGGAAAATTAAGCTGCACGGGAAGATAGCTTGTTTGCAAGCTCTTTGGCAAGTGAAAAATGTATGTTTGATCTGTCAAACGAGCTCACATGAGCAAACATGACTATGATAATTTTGTATTAGGTTTATGCCCGACCTGACTGGCCAGTAGAGTATTTTTCCTCAACAAATTTGGAAGAAGCCTGTCTCCACAGAGGGTCATTTAAACCAAAATTATATGAGACAAGATTTTATATTAAAGCTAGCGGAGCATGTTCCTCCATTGGGGAGCACAAACCAACGGCGTTCTTCGACTTTCCACTTTAGGCTCTCGGGTTGTGCTCCCTTTTATATTAAATAAATATAAATAAATATCCTTGGACATTTCACACAACGCCATCTCGTCCCAAGTTAAGCAACTAAATGCTTGTGTTATGGTAACGAGATGGTTGATAAACTACTTAGATACATTTTTTTTTGTAAATACATACATATTATAGATAGAAAACACCCAGACCCGGAACAAATACTTGTAGGTCGTACAAATATTTCTTCCGTGCGGGGATCGAACCCGCGACATGCTGCACAGCAGTCGATCGCTCTACCACTGCGCCAACCGTGTCGTCGACGATATTAGATATTAGTGAAGACGATATTAAAGAAGTAACAATATTCATGTAACTAGTGTAACATTTTTTCTGGAAAAAAATCACATATGCCAGAGAACTTGACAATTGTAGAAAAAAATAAAGCTATCTATTTATGGCAATGCTAACATGCATGTATTTTAGTTCTAGTAATAATAACGAGCATATTGATAGGGGGTTTTCCAAATTGTAATTGTCTGAATTAAATCATCCATAAACCTTGCAAAACTGGTTCTCGTCGCTGACTCGACGCATCGCGTGCTGTGCGCTATGAGAAATCCAAATTGTTATTTCCAGTAGTTTTTTTACTCGTAAATCTTATTAGATAAACCCTGCCAGACTTCAATATATTTCAAAAACTTGCATCACTGATTGTAATTATTCTAAGCTTACGAAAATGTGGTTACAATTGAAGGAAAAAAAGTTTGTTAAGAATGACAGCCAGGGTCAACGTGATACAGTTCTCTTCTTTAAAAATAAAGGAGGCAGATTACAAAATATCTTAATTAACACATTCACAGCTCACAAAAAAATAAAAACTATTGCATGGTGCCCTAAACTTTTTAAGGCGAATTTTGATTAACTACATATGGATGTTTGAAAATATGGATAAATGTATATTGTTAAAACTACTACCGAGTCATCATGATCCTTTGCGAAGTCAGGCTTCTCTCTGGTGCAGGGAAATCAACCGGCTCCATATCATGTCAGGCTAGAATTTCTACCTAACGATCTAAAATCATGTTGCCCTAAAACAGGGTAACAGGTATGATATTTATGATGAAAGGTCGTTGCTCGATGGTAATTAATTCAGGTATGAATCAGCACAGGAGCTTGGAAATGGCCCTGCCATCGCGTGATGGCGGCGTGCTGGCCGCGTGCCGGGCCGGCTGGCGTGGCGCGATGGCGCAATTCCATCATTACTTAACTGCTAGACCACACGTCTGTTAGTCCCAATTAGTCACCAAGTTGTTTTTCAACTAAATAGACAAGCCCCCTTATCCTGTATCGCTTTAGCAGTAATACAGGCTTTGTAGTGCGTAACTATAAACTACAATATATGACCCAATGCTGAGTCGGGCCTCCTCCAGTTACATGGAGGGTAATACATTCAGCCACCACGGCTGAGATGTTGGCGATAATGTATTTTATTACCCCAATGGGTGTATCACGCAAAGCTACCAACATTGACTTGATCGTACGGTTCGGCGAACCAGCCGTGGCCTGATGATGGCACCACTGGGTCAGTACATGTTTAATTGCCGCCATTGCTAAACAGATGGTGAAACGACGAGCGATATCCACCGCGCGGAACTACGGTGGGCAGCCGCCGGTGGCGCTATCGTGGCGCGATGTTACTCACTGAACACCACCCAATTGCGGCTGTTCATTGATTGCAGGCGTTGTGTAATTGGAGTATCCATAAGAAGTACATGTTAGCTACAGATCTGCCTTGCAGTTCTAGGGGCTGGATGTGCCGCCTAATGTCATGGGCTAGGTTCGATTCCAGGGTCGGACAAGTGTTTTTTAAACCAGAGGCACTTGCTCTGAGTGTAAGTATAATTTGTGTTCGTGAATTACATGTTTGTAAACAGCCCCAGTGGTCCGTGTGGTGACTTTAGAATACATTATGTCACCACCCCGTTCCACCCAGGTCCTGGGCCAATCCGTCAGGCCAACGAGGCACAGTAGGCTCATTACCCTCCACGTAACTGGAGGAGACCCGACTCCACAGTGGGTCATCTATGGACTGAGTAGTAATATCCATTGGCCATATATAGGCCCTGAACAGTTGCAGGCTCAGGGTATAATGATAGAACAGGTGGCATCGTAACTATTTCGCTGACTTGCTCGGGAAAAATAAGTGGAGTTTTTCTCCAGCTCTCCCCTATGGAGCGAAGGTGAAGTTTGAATACATGTTTTTTAATGATTTCCTTATGATTTTATTCTACATATTTTTTTATTTGGTTTTATACAAAACTGCGTCCATATATTCCGTGTGGTGACGGATTTGGAATACATAGTGTCACCACCCCATTCCGTCCTGAGGGTGTCGTAACAGCTGACAAAAGGAAATGACAAGGCCTACAATCAAGCCGCAAGAGAAGGAAAACTTGATACGAAACCCTGTGCCAACCCGTCTGGCCAGCATGGCACAGTAGGCTAATCCTCCCTTTGATGGGAGAAGGCCCGACTTCAATAGCCGTTCAATAGCCTCTACAACACGATTCGTGTTGAATTGGCGTATATCACGCTTCAGGGACTTTAATATCTGCCTATTGAGCATCCGAAGCTGCGTCGCATCATCTGAAGACTGCAGGACCAGTTTTCGTCGTTCGTCCATGAGATTCAGGGTGAAATCCGAGAGCTTTGTGGCCGTTTTCTGGCGTTGGGTCTTACTGAGCTTCGACCCAACTTTTCGGACAGTCTCCACGAACCCGTCATTATAATCGTCCACGACAACGCCTAGGCTAATAAAGCGGTTCTGCAGTTCGAGCTGGAAGCTTTCCGGGTTTTGAATCTGAACAGGCACGGGGCGCAGCGTAGACCTCACCATGCGCGACCTTTCAAGCTTAACATCGATATTCAACGTGCCTCTTATTAAGCGGTGATCGCTTCCGGTTTTGACCATATTGATCACGGTGACATCATTGAATATGTGCTTCTTCGTCGACATGATGAAGTCTATCTCGTTTTTTTGTGGTGCCATCCGGACTCAACCAGGTCCATTTCCTCTGTTCTGGTTTTCTGTAGAAGGAATTCATCATATTATAGAGTCCTTCCTTCTCCAGAAAACCAGCCAAAAGCTGCCCCCGTTGGTTCCGGTGTCCAAAACCAAATTGTCCCACCTGCAGCTCATCTCCGCTCCGCTTGCCTAGTTTCGCGTTAAAATCCCCCATGACAACGGTGTAGTGCGTTCTAGAGCCATGTATGGCCGACGAAATGTCCTCATACGTGTTCTCTACCGCATCGTCAGGATGTGCCGAGGTCGGTGCGTATACCTGTATGACCTTCATCGAATAACGCTTGGTTATTCTGAGTATAAGGTACGCCACCCTGGTCGACACACTCTCGATTTTAGCAACGTTGTTCACAAGGGACTTATGGACGGTAAACCCAACACCACCTTGGGACTGTTGGTCGCCCTCCCGGAAGTAGAAGGTTATCGTGTCGTCCCCCTCTCTTCGGACGTCAGAAAACCCCACTATATCCAATCGCAGCTTGCCCAACTCTTCCTCGAGTTCTCTTCTCGTCAGTCCGATGGATCACTAACATTATCGATTTTTTATCTTCTGTAGAATTGTATTCTCTGCTAGTATCTAATCTGATATTAGTCACCGCAACATGTGTTACGGCGCGACTATCACATGTGAGTCCAGAAATGCACGCCAGTCCACCTGTTTATGGTACTCGTATTTGTGCAAGCACGTCCTCAATTTGCATGTGCCTGTAATCGGGGTACGATCCAAATGAGTCACCGCCTATGATCATGCGATGGTTATTGTCTCTATACAAGAGAGGTGACGTCTAAGGTTAATAAAATTAATAAATGCTACAGAGTCTTATGGTCAGCTCTTCAGACAAGAAGCAAGGGTCCAGGTACAGACAAATGCAAAAGGCCATACCGGCTCAGGGTCACTCGTTGCGGGCGGGTCCACGGTGAGAGGCCAGACGAAGAGCGGCACACAGAGTCGTGGTGGGGAGCCAAAACCCACCACGTCCTGATATTTTTTCACGTTTTCGTTACTCATAACATAACCTACCTCACCTTATCCCATTTTCATATTAACCTAATTTGGCAATTTACCAGTATTATTAGTATTTATTAACTAACAAAGTACCTATAAAACTTTCACATTCATAATACTAATTAATATGATAGTCGCTACTATTGACATTTTAATGTGGACTTTGTACTATTTCCACACGTTCGACGACCTTACATTTCGTAAAAGCTAACTCATAAGAGGTGTGTCCACGTCTAGTGAGAAGACGGAGTTTGGACTTATAACAACGACTGCAATGAATTATGACAAACCAAAAAGCCCAAAAGCTTTTGGACTATTGCGTGTGATACGATATTTATGCGGTGACCGAGTATGAATAATATACTCGTATATAGATTTTGCACTGTTATCAAATGACTATGGTTTCTTAATTCGCCGCTTAACGTTACGTCAGGGTCGTGGTGAAGGCTATTTTTATCTTTGAAATAGCTATAATATAATTTTTAACTTTTGACTCGAGCAAGGAGAGAGATGTGTACAAATGTCAGGGCGTGAGACCAATATATGACTTATTTCATGGTGCTTTTAAAACATACAGGTGATAAAAATTAAATTAGAAATTTAAAAAAACCTTCGACACAATAACCTTTAAAAAGTAAAAAATAAGTACATCGCGTTGGGGGACCGCTCCCATTTATTTATTACCTGACCCCTGGTCCCCCAACGCGATGTATTTATTTTTTACTTTTTAAAGGTTATTGTGTCGGGGGTTTTTTAAAATATTTAATTTAGTTTTTATTTTATACTTTTTATAGGTAAACACTTATTATAATGTAGATTTTGTTAAATTGCACGTGATACGCTTTCATTTGAGACCCCACTCGATTATATTTGCAGACATTCGTTTTTCTTCCCCACTTTCACCCGTCATAACTTTTAAACGGCTTAACCGATTTTCACCAGACATGTCTAAGAACACTCGCATGTAACTCACCTTTCATACAAAAAAAACTATATTGAAATCGCTTCACCCGTTCGCGAGCTACGGTGCCACAGACAGACAGACACGTCAAACTTATAACACCCCTCTTTTTGCGTCGGGGGTTAAAAATAAATAAAAACAAGATCTAGTACGTATGCATAATGTAAGATATATATTTGATATATACATATCATAACATTAATATATCCATGTATCATCAGGGCTTGTTGTTGGTTGGTAGGTTGTGTTTATTTTCTTTATTTTGTATGGTTTTCACGTTCACGTTTCGGTTGACGCCTTTCGGCAAGAACATCTTGAAATATGAAAATTATTTTAAACTCATTTATATTATTTTAAACAGATTAAATTTTAACGTAAAGTATACTAAATAGGACCGCAAAGTAAAGACAAAAATGACAAATTCTTGAATTTCTTGCCAGTTCTCAGTCGTGTCCCGAACTGGTGGTAAACTATGGAATAATATTTATTATTAATATGTTGACTATTTGTAAGTGACTATTGTTACTCTGCAAATAACCGATATGACTTTGAATTAACTAAAACACTTTTTAACAGATTTATCGCGTATATAACATTTATTTAACTTCATGCACATTGGCGGACTTAATGCTTACGGCATTTTTTCCCAGTCTACCTTCAGGTCATGCACAGAAAGATTAGGTAGGTGCACTTTTGAGGGAATCAGCAAGATAATAATATAAAAACCTATACAATACACATATATATCTTACAAAAACATATTATATACATATATAATTATATCCTAATATATTTAATAAAATGCATACACTATATACTGCGGAGGAGGAGTGATGCCAGAACAAGACCCAAGCAAATGCTCTGGAGTTTTCGCCTAGTTAAATGAGAGACGAGATTGTGGCATCCTAATTTTATGAGGCGTCGCGTGCCAGAGCTTCATCTCTTGAACAAAGGAGGAAGAGTGCAGGAAATTCGAATGATGGGTGGGACATTCCGGAAGACGTTTATTATTTGACCGAAGCTCATTTCAATGTGTAGAGCACAGGTAACGGAAGCTGGTCATAAGATGTTCAGGGCTGTGAGGAGTGAACAGTATAGAGAAGAGAGTGGTCAAAACCCTGAGTTGTGTGTGTTGAATTGGAGTCCAAATTGGCAGCCAGTTCAACGTCCGTCTGCGCACTGACACATGATCAAACGTACGCCAATTGAAGATCAATTACGTTATTTAATTCCCGACGATTTCAATGTGTTTAAAAATGTTTAATTTCCTTGTGTAATAATCGCGAAAACCTAAGACATCGACATAACTTTTTGGTAACGGTGGTGGGATTAGTTCCAGCAATGGTTCGCTAATTGTCGCATGCTAACTATCAGGGTGCTGGGACCGGAAAGTAGGCTTATGTCCAGAAGTGGACGATTTATGGCTGAAGTGGTGAAAAAATTAAGCGATATTTTAAGCTAATGTGAACGAGACGCGTAAAATAACTACTGGTTTCTCTGCATCTAACCAGTGTTACTGGTCACGTAGCAAATAGCCAACATTCGAATTCCGAATCCTTGGTTGTACCAATCCTTGGTTCAGGAAATTTACTCGTTACATTGTATTACGTAGCTTGTTGCATAAATTCACGGCCAATGTTACATGAATTTCAGGGAAATGCAGTTAGCAATACATGAGTCATTAGGAGCACGGTGTGGCATGTAGAAATAATTCGCTTGAATAGTTCACATAGCTTTCACCAGGTGCGGATGAGTCAACGCGGATCTCCACCGGCGGTGGTCTATCTAGGCGGATCGAACTGATTCCCATTCCTGTGGCGTCCACCTGGCTATTCCTCATCAATGAGTGGCCATAGGGCTGCGAGTATTGAGCTTTGGAATAGTTGTTTTTACCGCAACATTGATTACGTAGGGCCATTGTACACACACACTTAGTTTGACGAGACAAGTCACATCCAGACATCGCATAAATTCAATTTCAAAAATTCTATATGCATATCGAAGGAAGTGGTAGGTCTACTGATACACATTCTGTGTACAAAATTACAAGAAAAACGAGGAGTTTTTGTGTTGGTTATTGTGTACCTGGTGGCGAAAGTGTCATAACAGGGGAAATAAGTACAGAAAACCCAAGAAACAATATGGGTTTCCGATTACTAAACTATAAACGATAGCCAGTTGGTTGTTATTCCCTGAAACCCACGGTTTGTAGTAACAACCTAGTTCAGAAAAACAGTTTCTTGACCGAGATCTTTTGATTAACTCTATGCACCCACTCTGGATAGCTACAGGCATTTTGTTAGACTGTTCACAACATTTTACAGAGGTATCAAAAGCAATTTTTACCGCCGGATCGGGCGGCAGGCTGTGCTTTTTCGTTTGTGTTGAGGCGGCCTTTTCAGGGATTTGTAGAGTCAATAATTACTCTTTTCAAAATATTTATGTACTGATCATTTTGTTTTGCAAATGCTTGAAACTAAAATATTTCAGCCCTATGGTTGCGCCGCCCAGGGCGTGCATCAGCCACGGGTTCCCGCGAATCTTTTCACTAATCTTGCAAAACCGCCGACAGTCGACAACGCCCACTGTTAACTCTCCCTTATTGCATGCGTCATTACTCATTAGAATAGTATAACGAAACGAACCCACTGCTGACTCGGGCCTCCTCCAACTACACCCTCGGGATGGAATGGGGTGGTGACACTATGTATTCTAAATCCGTCACCACCCGTAGCAGGTCCGGTCCGGGTCTGCACAGCTGCCCTCATTTATTCATCACATTCTTACCGTAAAATATGTGCCATTGCTTATCAGTTACTCGTATGTATGGTATCACATAAATTGGAGACTAGATTATATAAAACTTTTAATAAAAACCTTTCTTTGTTCGTTACATAAGAGTTTAATTTTATTTAGCAATTATTTAAGACCACTTTTTGTTCTCGAAACTGTAAGATTGAGCTAAAGAGTTTGATCTACCTTGAAGATTATGAAGAACTCAGTAATGATGCCAGTTACGACTCTTCAAAATTATGGAAACGTAACGTCCCTTCTTACGAAACGTGACAATGGCGTTGACGTTGCTTGGCGATTTGTAAATTCATATTCTGCACACGATATATGTGTGATTCCTCGGAATACGAACTCATGAGGTTATCGAGTCGCGCCCACATCTTGCGGTTACATTATACTGCCTCGATTCGGGTCACTTCTTTATTATGTACCTAACCATCAGCTATCGTAACAACTGAATCAAATTTTCACATACATTACTTCCTATGCTGTTGTTGGTGCTCACCTACATTCTTCGATACCAATCAATGTACGACATGTATTGGGTTTCGAACAGCTGAAAGCATGCAATATTGAGTAGCTTACAGTTTGTCTCAGAATCGACCGGACATTCCATAAATGCATTTCTCGTCAAGTCCTCTAAATCAAAAATTATATACATTGCGGGTGCAGTGGAAGCCAGCTATCAACAAGTGTGCTATACGTGCAGCAATGAAATGTGTACGTTGGAGCCGAGTGACTCCATAGGTTAAAAGGGAGCGTGGGACAGACGCGCCGGAAGTGCTGCATACCTGCAATACGCCGGCGTCGCGCACACGACAACCAAAAAGAACATGGCTCCGATTAGGATTCCTTCCACTGTCTGGGCAGAGGTCGTGCACCTTTATAGCTTTTTGTTGTTTATCTTGGGTATTGCATATACCCTTAAAATTATGGCAAGGCTGTCTATAATTCTATTCTATTCTTAAAATTCTATTAATAAAATGCAATATTCATACCCTTATGCATGTAACTTGATTAATTTATTACTTTAGTGAAGCCTACACAACATGCTATTCACAAAAATTGCTATTACGTAAAGTTAACATTCCTTGTCTCCGGTGCGGATTATAAGAAACTTGAAAAACAAATTGATATTCTAAGCAAAATAATGAGACAACAAACGTAGTTTGGCAATATTTTGTGCGTTATGTTTTTTCGGTAATTATTGCAGTCATGGTATTAATGTCTGAAAAATCCTGATAACTTCAAATTAATTAAAGAAAGATGAAACAAAAATTGTGAGCAGTTGAAAAGGCAAGCGTAGCAGCAGTCCATTTAGAAAAAATAAACATTTATATGTATTTTAAATGGCTAGGGTTTGCGGTCGGGCCACGGCTGAGTTCAGAATGTACAGTACGGCGCGGTTGTCAAATTAACTGGCAACATTTTAGCCGTCAACTAATTAGCTGTACGGAATAAAACAGAAGTTTATTGACTAACAAAAGATCTTAAAGAATCCGATTATTTTTCTTCGGTCTTACAACAATCACCGGGCAATTTAATTAAATGTGGCGAAGATCGCGTTCATTAACAAAGTAAATAAACTTGGACAGATCCGTAACATTGATTCTATATTGGCCTCGTGGAACGTACCAGCACTTACAAATAGTCTCCCGCTGAGAAAATAACCAGTACTTGTCGATAATGTCAGAGTTACATTGAACGTAATTCGCACACAACTGGGCGCGCGAGAAAAACAAAACAGTAGAGTACGACTAAATCAGAAAAAAATTGATCAAGTCGTTTTTCATATTTAAGGGTAGATTTTAGGTACTATCCATATATTCATATATTATATGAAATATTTACTGGCTGCTTTGCGGTATAGTAAAAGCCGGTGCCCTGATGCGAAGCACCGTTTTGCTCTATTGAGGACCCCAAGTTTTTTAGAGGCTAACTTGGTTTTTTCCTTCCAGATGACCCCTAAATTGGGCTACGTTCGATATGTCGATATCAAGGATCCCAATACTCTTGGAGATTTGGAGAGGAATGTTCTGGAAACGTGGCGCTACTACAAATGGGGTTTTCTTAGCGGTGAACGCGCAAACTTGTGTCTTCAAGGGGTTAAAAAGAACGAGGTTCTGTGTACCCCATTTGGAAACCTGCTCCAAGGAGGTTTCGACTTCAGACACAAGTTTTGATATTTACTAAAGAATATATTATACCTCCAACATTGACACTCATATCTCCGATGACCGATTGCTAGTTACAACCTCAACATTATTAGATTTAGAAACCTATGGAATATCTGTTAACATATTCGCAATTGGTATGTTTTAATGATATCCTGTCTCTGCTTATGATTGGAACAAATTGTATGCAATATGAAGTTGCTATAAACTGATGTCCGCACACAGGATTAATTTGTTTTAACTAGCTTTTATTCTGGTTATTTTAACTAGAAAAAAGCTAAAATATATAGGTGAAGTTGAAGTGTATGTGGCTTTTTTTTGCCCAACTGGAATTTGTGCGTTTTCACCCGCGCAATGTGAATGGTTACTGGATGCATTGTTAGTTATATGTATTTAAATTTTTTAGATCGAATTCAAAATCTATCGTGAATTTATTGTAGCGTTTGAGTAACATAATCGAAGTAAGAGTAAACTAAGAAATTTGAAATTGTTTGATGAAGCACAAACCTATGAGACGTTAGTCAAGCTTAACGCTTATATAAATACATTTTCTCTCCAAAACGTAGCCGCGTCCCACTCAGTCGTTTCTCACGTATGTGGCAAGAGCCCAGTGATCTGTCATCCGAAGTCCCTACGTGACGTCCAGCACGCACCCCTTATGGGGACGGCACATGGTTTCATTTTACGGCAGCCATAACATTTCTTATAGCTTTTCGATAAATCAGAGGATAGGACATTCGGAACATTTACAATATTATTATCAATTTCTTGATACTTTAATCTTAGAATAATTACCAGGCTAATGCTTTTAATTAATTACCGCGAATCGGCAAGCGTAGTGTGGGACGGCTCAAACTCAAACTCAAACTCAAAATTAACTTTATTTACGTAGGTTTTATCACAAAACTCTTATAAATCGTCATATTTACAGTTACCATTATCATCATCATCATCATCTTACGATCCCTGTCCCACGCTAGGTGGTAGTCTCCATACACACCTATCAGTCGTCATATCTACAGTCACACCTTTCATACACAATTCCTCATGTTTACAATCCATCCATCCATCTCTCTTGATCTTCCACAACCCTTACGTCCATCCACATTCATGCTGAAACTACCACCGGTTCGGAATGCTGCTCTACAGAGAAGAGCCGGCAAGAAACTCTGTAGTTGCTTTTTTCAAATCAATGGGTTTGTTTACAAAAAGCACTTAACAGCATAGTGGGAGCAAGTTCGCCAGATGAGAGAAACACACAACACGTTAACGCATGAATGACAACTAGGCCTTGGGTCAGGGCCAATCAAATACAAGTCCGCGAATTAATAGCTATCCATTGCGTCGTTGCTCACACATACAGTGTACAATATATGACATTGTCTAAATGCTACGTACAAGTGAGATATATTATTCAAGAGGCTAAAGGAACAGAGCACAGGCACAAAATGACAGTTACTTCCAGGCATCAATGTCACACAGATAGTCATTGACGCGGTAGTACCCTTTATTAATTAAAGTAGATTTAACAACATTTTTAAACTTTATGAAAGGTAGACTGACAATAGCGTCAGGAATTTTATTAAACAAGCGAACACCGAGGCCTACAAAAGATCCATGGGCTTTCTGCAGTCTGTGGTGAGGTATCACTAGTTTATGCCTATTCCTTGTCCGGATAGTGGACGTAGTGGCCCTCTGCTAGATGGAGCGACGATCTGCGAAAGCTGAAGACAGGGCGCTATGGCGCTCTTTAGGGGAGGCCTATGTCCAGCAGTGGACTAATGTGGGCTGATGATGATGATGTCTGGTGCCTAGTTATTTCTGTGATCTCACATATCATAACTATTTAGAATACACGCTATTATTTCGTTAATTAATGTATTTTTGTTGAATTAATGTTGGTCATGGTCACATATTTTACGGAAATTAATAATGAAATATGAACCCCAAGAGCACCTTAACCAAAACTAACAGTGTTTGTAAGTGTGTCAGTTGTCTGTCAGTGATCTATAGCGATCTGCTCGTTTATCAACGGCTTTCGTTTGGGCTCGGTTGCCTTAGCGGCTGGGCGCGTGCGCGTGCGCATGGACACATCTCCCACTCGGCATCAATTGTTGTATCGTGAACATGCTTCATTCGTGTGGTGAGGAGTTCAGAATATAGTGTCACCACCCCATTCAGACCTGAGGGTACAAAAGGGAATGAGAATGCCGAAAACCACAAGAGAAGGAAAACTTGATCCTGTGCCGTCTAACCAGCGTGGCACGATGGCGCCTCGTCGATATCTCAGGTAAACTTGAAGAAAGGAAGACATCCAAGGCAAACCTCCTTGCTCTGAGAAGCTCTCTCGTTGCTCTCACTTCGGATGGCTATAAGGGGTTGTGCTACACCCTGTATACAAATAAATAAATTTGAAAGTGACTGAACAAAAACTCAATCCTTCGAACTTATCCATTTGGAAATTTTATCGTAAGAAACCAACCAAATAAGAAACTTAGATTTTTGGCCGTCAACTGTGTTAATCGTGAATGTCTCTACCTACGGTCAATGTAGTCAGCCAGTGGCATGGTTATCAGTTTCATAGATTTGTACTATCGTGTTCCGACATCCGGATCCGGTCCACGCGAGCGAAGCCGCAGGCAGCAGCAGTGTTATTAAAATTTTAAAGTCAATATTAAAATACAGCCTTCAGCCACCTCAGTTTACCTAAAATTGAATATAAATTGATGGTTTTTCCATTTTTTTACAGTTTAATCGAGTTTCCCATAGCAGCGAGAGTTTTTGCTGCACATTGGTCAACTGGCGCTGCTTAATCGATATTAATCGGTTTCCTAGAGAGATGACAATGAAATTCAGTACAGTTTTTCATTAAGGTTAATATCCCGTAAGTGTAGCATGTCCATCGAACAAGCGTGAACAGCGCTCAAGGCGATCGCGAGCGATGGCATCTTGCAATTCACAGAACAAATCCTTTAATTAATCGCCCGTTCCCTAGGTTCAAAATGCGACTAGGTTTTCCTATATTTCAGTCATGTTTTGAACCTTAAATTGGAGATATAAACTTCAATTACACTTTACGGTTATTGAAATGTTGGAGCTTTCCGATATTCGTTAGTCGACTGTAAGTACATAATAAGGTTTTTTGAAATTATACAAAACAGAAAATAAGAATTAAGTTGCTTAGCTTGGGATGAGATGGCGTTGTGTGAAATTTCCAAGGATTTTTATTTCTTTAATTATTTAATGTTTAATTGAAGAATAAAACTGATGCACATTTGCTGTAGTGAAGACACCTTTTTGGGCATGGAAATAATCCATGTAGACTAAACAACGGGTTCAATGTTCCTTCTGTTCAAAATGTCTATGATTACAGAGCGACTGGTCATGATGATTTATCATGACCAGTCTTCCATGGGTCTTTGTTAGGAAGCAGTAAAAAACCCTATTCAACTTTTCAACAATTTAGATTGCCAAATTTGACTCTTATCGGATTAAACATTCGATTCATTTTTCACGGTAAAACCTTTTAATGACTTGGATAATAATAAATATATTGTCTTAGTTTGACATGAAAATTAGTTTTTGTATTTTGTATCGAATGATTGGCGCATTTTTTACGGTTTCGATACGGGTACAGCGTAACGCCTGGCGCATCATTTAACCATGGTAATATGGCGTTATACAATTTGGGGAGGCCATTTATTTTATGGGTTCATAATGGTTATATTAGAAGAGTTCAAAATGAATAATATATTTAGCAGTATTGTGATACTTATTTCAAATTTTGTTTGTCTTGCTGAATTTTTAAAAGTAGATTCTTGTTTTATTTTTCTATGTAATCTACATTCGCACAATTATTTAATACGCGCAGTCAACTAAAACCATCCTAGGCTGGTACTGTGTTCCTGCGCGTGAGTAACAGGATCAGAGCTCTATATCATAACTTCCCTAGAGTTTTGGGATTTAGATTGATATGGGTGTTGAGATCGAAAGGAAAAGGGAAACATTAATTCTCGAATGAGCGAAAGCTTATGTGAGGGCGTTTTCGCTAGGATTCTCAGGCTACATTATTTTTGTCAAATAACGAACATTTCTATTTTAATAGATTTTATATATATTATTAGCGGCTTTTTAATATTTTCGATAGGGGGCCAGCGTAACGCCTAGCATATCATGTAACTACCATACCATATGACATGATTATGTTACATGTACATATAAATTTTGTTACATGTTGATATGTTTTATGTGTAAGGTTGTTTTTTAATTAAGTAATGAATAATACTGGCAGTAGTGACGCTGTCATAAGCTTATGATACATCTTCCTGTGACGATATCATTCGTCCTGTGCGTCAGCCCAGAAAAACCCAATGATATCAGCGATTACGAAAAGAGTGGCGATATCAATAAAAACAAAATGTACACTCTAGAAGCAGACATCACATACCCAATAATCCCTCATTACTAATTAGTATTCGATTATAGAATATTCAATTTTTTTTAAAGTGCGTTGTGAGCGTTATTTAATAATATATATTGAATAAGTAATTGTATTTTATACAAGCGGCCCGTCCCGGCTTCGCACGGGTTCGATGTTATCCGCGGTTATTGTCGTACCGCGGGTGAAGCTGCAGGGCGAAGCTAG
Source organism: Clostera curtula (assembly GCA_905475355.2). Classification (NCBI taxonomy): domain Eukaryota; kingdom Metazoa; phylum Arthropoda; class Insecta; order Lepidoptera; family Notodontidae; genus Clostera; species Clostera curtula. The sequence goes on from FR997805.1 coordinate 328,060, forward strand.
TCTAAACAAAGTAGCCTAAGTTACCCCTCTTATCATCACCTCTTATCAGTCCCGTCAAAATCGGTCCAGCCGTTCCAGCGGATAGCCGAAACAAACAGACAGACAGACAAAAATAAAAAGAAATGTTATTTTGGTCTATATACTATGTATACAAACTTACGCATTTAGTTAAGTGGTTATTTTATTATTACAAACAGACACTCCAATTTCATATAGGTAGTTGTATTTAAAGATTCAATTACGGCTTATTCCCTAGGGATACTTCAAAGTTAACAACTATATCTTAGATAAAATGCCTGGGAATAACTGACCGGGGTTGTTGCTTGACCAATACTCTCATAAAGATACTTCTAGAAAACTGACAATATAAATTGAAATAATGTTCGTCTAATGTACAATGATGTTTAAACACAGAATGTGAAAACATCCTAAGGCGTTATTATTATTGCTTTTTGAAGTATTTAGTTTCATGGTGCTCGAGTTATCATGCTCATTTTAAGACTCATGGCAGTGGTGGTCGTTCTCTTCCCTGTAATATTGTTCAGGAGTGCGATGGCTTTCACGTGCGTCATGCTTATGAATAGGTGCCGTTGCTGGGGGTCGGTTGGCTCGGACATTAACAGGTTACTATTACATATTGATTATTCAATCCGGTGGTAAATTTGAAATTGTATTGTTTGACTTGTCAAAAGAGCTCTAGTTAGCCAAATTGATTAAATATGAGTTTTGATTTAATTTGATTTGATACTGGGTCTAATGACTTAAACTTAATACGTTCTAAACCCATATTCTTCCAGATGCAGGTACGTTATCATTTAAAATCCTTGAAAAGATTCTCCGAAGTCGCATATCTCATGGATTTAGACTTCGGTAAATTTTGGAGCTAACTGAACTTGTTTCATTTGAGGAAACTCTGTAGATACTTACTATAGGAGGAACTTTTCGGATAAGATGAAATGACTGAAACAAAAGTTTAAAGAAGTTTATATATAAGTGTGGATTTAACTTCTGTCAGTGTTTTCAGAGGTTCAAGGCCCACTCAAACCTCCGTGTGTTCCTCTCGCACCTGCAAATTAACTTCGAGGACTACGTTCCCGCCGAACACCGACCTTCACAATATTCAAGGGCATATTAGGAAAAATAATAACAAGAATAATATTTCACAAATTCCATTTGCACCATTTTGACTTATATTCCATTGTTATCACCATAGCCAGTGAAGTACCTACTGCTGAACCGAAATAGATAAAGAGAAATAAGCCTACACATGCTGGAAGGAGGCTTGTATTAGAATATTGTGGACGTCCTCAATTGAAAAAATAATTTCCAAAAATAAAACGTGTACATGTGTCGCACGTTAACATGGACTGAATGCCATTCATAAAACTATTTTCTCGGATAAATATGTAAAAGGTACAATGCAAAATTTTGTAATAAAAAGTGGGCTCGCGAATTCAGTTTTAGGAATGAAGAAAAAATTAATGGCGTCTCGGCGCGTCACCGTTAGTCATCTTCTGCCAATATCGCTATTCAATTTTTTTACTTTTTGACGTGCATAAAGTGTGGACCGCGTAATGGGAGTAAGCATAGTGTTTATAAATATGTGAATTTCTTTACCAAAATTATAGTAATAGTGACAGCCTCTATTTTTAAACGAAACCGCTGCACTTGCAGGTTACTAGCATGTAATTCACGGACACAAATGATACCCAGAGTCAGAGCCCGACCCCGAAATCGAACCGAGGACCCGTTGATCCAAAGGTCACATCCAAACCCTTTTTTTTTTTTTTTTTTGTTTTTTTTGGTTTCGCTGGGGAAATGCGTTACGCATACCACCGCCCCCCGGGGGAGAGGTCGGTGATTATGTGGGACTCCCGGGACAGAACCCGTATACCCACTAAAACCCCAGCGGTATACCCTCACACGGCACGCTTGGGGCGCCAACGGTTCGCGCGAGCGCAGTCGACGTTGACGCCCCGACGAGGTGCCCGCTACGCGGGCAAGCGACTGTCGGAGAGGGCGTCCCGGTACACTGGGACGCCCTCAGTCATCGAGGCTTTCGTCGGTGGCGGGTCCCCCGGCCCACCACCGGCCTCTATGGCGGGGGAAGGAGGTGGGCGTACAGTCGCCTCCTCCTCCCCGGCCTCCGTCTGCGGCGCGGGTCGGCCAGGACGTCCTCCTCCCTGACCCGCTCCGCGGCCTCCTTCTGCGACATGACGTCCTCGCAGAAGGAGGCCATTGCTTCCCACCCCTCCTCGCTGTCGAGCATCCGTCCGATAAGGCTCGACAGCGAGAGGTCTCCTCCGACCTGTGCCGCCAGGGCCCGCCTCTCGGTCACCCAGGCGGCACACTCCTCCACCGTGTGGCGCGCCGTGTCGACTGGCGCGCCACACTCGTGGCAGACCGGCGTCGGCTCCCGGCCCGCGATTTGATGCAGGTACTTACCGAAGCAGCCATGCCCGGTAAGCACCTGCACCAACCTGTAGGTTAGGGTCCCGTGCCGCCGAGACAGCCAGCGGTCTAGGTGGGGGCGGACCGCCTCCACCGTCGCCAGCCCGGCGGCTGGGGACCCCAAATCCTCCTCCCAGTGGCGGATCAGGGCCTCTCGCGCTCTGTCCCTGACCCGCCTTGCACCACCACCGTCGAGGAGGGGCAGCGCTCCCTCCTCCCTCCGTGCCGCACGGTACCTGTAGACGGCCGCCAGCACCTCCGCCTGGAGCTCCCAGGGTGGGTCCCCGTCACATCCAAACCCTAGACCAACAAGGTATTTATGTGGCTCATCCACCCAACCCACATCCAACCCCAACCAACGAAGCATTTATGTGACTTACACAAAACTGCTTGCGTGACTTCTAAATCATACTGAGTGTTCATACTCCTGACTTGCAAACCAACATGGCGTCACACTGTTCCACTAGCATTGAGAATAGTATTTACGTGCTTTTTCAAAAGCCTTAATCAAATGTTACAGTTTACATTGCATAAGTGTTGGGTTTAGAACGATCCCTCTCCAAAATAACGGGTCAGTCGTCGCCAAGTTTTTGCAACAAATCAACTATAATAAGGGAATATTCTTTAACTAGCCACGAACAAAATTCACATTAGCTGACCAGTTTAGAATTCAAAAAATTAGTCAGCCTCTTTGTGAAGCCCGTTAGTTTTTTAATGGAGCTTGCAAAAAGTACAATCTATTTTTGCTGACCCAGTTGCGCGGCATGCTCATCACGGCCTCCACGTGCAGACTGGCCGAGTAGCCTACAAGCCGGGACCGTGGCCAGCCGACGCAACACTGCTGCCAGGCTGAACGAGCGTGGCATCGGAATTTTGGGCGGTCCGTTCGTAACGCCATAGCCATCTCGGCCTCCACGTGTAGAATAGAAATGCTCCAGTTTTCGTGCACCATGGCCAATCAGAATTTCAGAAACTTTTTGTTTTTTGAAACACTGGATTTTTGTAGCGTGGGAGTCTTTGATTAAATATTATAGGCAGAATATTCTTTCTTATTTAATTTAAGTCTTATCATCCCCTTGGCCTTTAAAGGGGCCTTTCTTGATGGAGAGAAGTCAGCCTACTCTGCCATGCTGGACAGGCTCGACAGGTTCATCTTGCCAAATTATTCATTGAGGTCAGTACCCATCTACCATGCTTTGGCTTACTGGTTCCAATCACACGAAGACTGGTAATTGTATGGATAGACAAGTTGTTAGGTTTTATTCAGTCATGGCTGTGATACTTATAAGTGTCGCAATCTTATTTCAATTCAATGATGATTATTGGAGTAAATTATGAAAAAATAACTGTTCTCGTATAACAAAATTTTATTTATTCCATAAACACTAACTTAAGTAAAAAAAAACCACTGAATTAAATAATAAAAATAACTAAAATTACAACAAAGGAATTTGCGCCAGATCGCTGTCATCGGGTACGGTGCCAAGAAGGCTGGTAGCATTGCCACGTTGAATGGCAATGCTAATTCGCTGAGCGAAGTAATAACCAGCCTTCTTGTCACCGGTTAAATTTAGGAGACGCCGGGACAAATCTTTGTAAAAAGATTTAAATTCCGTGCCCCACGGACCAAAAGTTTCCACCCCAAGCGGCACAAACATGTAACTCGAATCGAGCTGACTATATTTGCGCCGCTTGAGGGATTCAGCAGAATCCGCAGCGCTGCCAGCCCTTTTCGCAGTCCCCGGAATATGCGATGGCGCTAGGGTGTCAACGCATGTGACATCCCATACCAAGGGCCGTCCCATGGTCCAAGGTATAAGCGTCATCCCATCAGGTCTCTTGCCATCGTCACGCATCAATCCATTTGGCTCCAAAATGGATGGTACACCGGCGGTGACAAGAGTCCGACGAACTACGTCATTAAGAGTGGCATGCCGCGATATTCTGCCTGCACTTCTGTAACAGGAAAGTCCGTGGTGGCCAAAACGATCAACTTTAGAACCACAATGACATTATGTGGCGCAAGGCATTGGATGCCTAACCTAAGAGATACGGCCAATCTGAACGCAGTAGAATCAATGAGGGTGCCTAAATGTTGTGAAGGGAGAGCCTGCAACCAAAGACCAGATTCCCACTCTCCCACGGCAATAAGGCGCGCACACTCTGTGGGATTGCTAGCGTTAATAATTTGTTGTTTCCGCACAATCTCACATAGCTGCACGTCCCATTCCCGCTGGGAGGATGGTATTGATGGCTGGCTATCATTTGGGCAAAGCTGTTTCCAAGCATTTTTACCTTCTTCCAGGTAGGATATAGCATAGGCCGAAAGAGAATTTTGTAATATATTTTTAACGAGCTCCTCCGTGCTCTATATAGAAGACAAAAATGCTGGGAGCGCTACGTTGGACAATTTTCTGACTCCCAAACCTCCAAATCTTATTGGTAATGTGGCCTGGCACCACGAATCATCAGAGAATTGGAGGTTCAGAATTTTAGTTAAAGTTTGCCTAATAATATTGTCTATTTTTTGTAAAAGATCAGGGAACTTCCAAAGAAGACTACATCTCAAACTGTATGTAAATTGAGGGACAAAAAGACAATATCTAATGATGAAAAAGGCCATATGTGTATTAATTTCTAATAGTCGTTCCGAAAAATCGTAATATTTTTTAATTTTTTCCGCTACGAAAGACGGGACCGATTCTTTAAAAATAGGGGAACCTAAAAGGTAAAGCGAATCTCTACTCAACATTTTTATGCTAGGCGCCAAATTGTCGAAGCTTTGGTGTATCAAATTTGGGTTTGAATAGGTTTTGTTCAAAAATAGTTCACATTTAGAAAAATTTAATTTAAGTCCAATGTTTTCAAATTTGTCTTTTATAAAAGACAAATCGCGTAAAACGGTTTCGACGTCACCGCCTATAGTGCCATCATCGAGATACCACACATTGAATTTGGAATTTAGATTACTTACTATCGGATGGATGGCCAGACTAAAAATTGCAGGACCTAGAGGATCACCTTGTTGGCAACCTGTTGATGATAAGATTAATTTGTTTTTGTAGATTAATTTTGTACTAGTGCCGTAACACTGCGAAATGAAACTATAAGTTTCCGGCATCTTACTTTTCACTTCACTCAAAAGGGCTCCCCTATCGATTGAATTGAAAGCGTTGCGTATGTCCATTTTTAGTAAAACGTTACCACCATTTTCATTTAAGTATGTTCGTAGAGCATGTACAGCCGCTTCACAACCTCCACGAGAACCGAAACCGAGTTGAAATGGGCGAAAGTACTTACTAATGTGTTCCTTAACTTTTGCGCAGCATACTTTTGCAGTGAGCCGTCGAAAAGTCGTGCCAACGGCTATGGGTCTTATGCCTCCGTCTTTTTTTATTAGGGCGCATAAGTTTGCTCCATACAGAATATCGACGATCTCACCACAAACGCGACCTGACAACATTAAATTCACGAGGGCTGTGAGGTCCTTTAAAAGTGATTCGCCGGTAGTACCATTGCTAAAACCCAAAAGATCTTTGAGGTGCTGTGGTGTTAAAGAATCTAAACCACCGGCAGAACCACTTGGGAAGGAGATGATTGCTCTCATGACATCATTCTCGTTGACTTGAAGGAACCCATCATCGGTTGAGCTATCCGGTAAAACCAGATCTTTTGTAGCAGAAGGATGTTTTTCTTGTAAAGCCAAGAACGTGTTAAGGTTATCTGGTGCTAATTTGTCGCTAGAAAAAAGTAATCTGGCAGCCCCTTTTATATCTCCCTCACCTAGTCTATGTTCTACGTGACGATAGCCCAGTCGTTGTGGTAGTTTATTTTCAATAAAACGTTCAGGTGTTCTTTGAAAATATTCACAGTTTTCTTTGATTCTAGAAGTTAAGCTATGTTTATTATTATGATCATTCTTGACATGCAATATTCTATACGTATAACTCAACATATACTTAAAATTGTACCTAACAGCTGTAAGGCCGAGTCTTAAAATAAATAAATATTCTCGTATTTTAAGTCCATGGTTACTAATGGTCTTTAAAATTCGGAACCAAATGTGCTTGTTAAAATTTAACATAAAAGCAACCCACGTTTAAGAGGAGAGTTAAACACATTGTTATCCGAAGACGCGACCACAGTCAGCTGTTCCATTCGCCTCATGACCATAATGATACAATTAGTATCACTGTTTACTTGTACAACAATAAACTTGTATCTCATAACAGCAGCAATAACTACAATTACAATATCAAATCGCTGCGTTTTAATTAGACACGGAGCGATTGATTTCCGAGACCCAAAAGAAATACAATTCAACAATATATTGCTCTTCCGAAACCGAAGAATAAAAATAAAATTTCACTTAAACATTTTCAGCGATTGAGAGGCAGTATGGCCATCTCGGAATCTGTGACGTCGGTCTCGGCGGTACGCAGTTCGGCACCCAATGATCTAGTTTCTGTGGGCGGCACGTGGACAACTGGTGCAGAACCTCGACTGGGCAGCTCACTACTAGGTATCAATTTATCTATCTAGGTATCAATTTATTTGGTATTTTTGTGACCAGCTTTCGCACACGTCTAGAAAGGTATAGTTCAGTAGAGATGCATAAATGTAATCAACTCTACCTGTCTCTACCTCTACCTATCTAGACATATGCGAAATAATAGGAATAAAACACACCTTGTTGTTTGGTTGCACCTTGAATTTTTTTCTTTAAAAAAAATGTGTTTGTAATACCCGGCTTAATAAACTTGAAATTGGCTTTTATTCGAATATGATTTTCAAATCAAATTATTCGTTCCGTTTCATTTATCGTCCTAAACAATTGTTATGGAAAGTTTACGTTTGTTGGTTGTTACGGAAAGAAGGGAAGGAAAAGTCAAATGTTAAAACGATGCTCTTCCTGAAAAGCTTCAATAGAGGTATGTAACAAAGTGTGGTGACGGTGTCATTAACTCATACCATACTGAGGGTGTCGTAAGACCCGGCTAAAGAACCGTAAGTGGCACCCAACCTAGCCATAAGAGAAAGAAACTGATTAAACTTGTTGCAAGTGGGCGTTATGGGTAATACACCTACATTCGTTTTAAAAATAAAGTATTCGCAATTTTGATGCAATTATCAAACTCTAATGGGGTAGTTAGTTGTTATAATTCCTGTAAGCGCGGAACCCGAGTATATTACTTAAACTTCGCCATCTGTCAAAGTCAAATCATTTATATTTTTAACAAAGACACAATGGTCACTAACAAATTGTCAACACGGTGATAAAAAAATATCCAATGCAAAGTAATATAGTTTACACTAGTTGTTCGGAACACGACACCGTCTCGTCATAAGGCATCCAGGCACATAAAAAATTGACCAGAACACACAGATAACAGATAAATGTTAAAAACCCTATATTTGCTTTCATAGAACACTCCAATTGACGTAAAACGTATACATTAACATTTTTTCGTCAATATTTCTTTCAGTTCATACTGAAAATGCCTACAATTCAAAACATTTTATTTAAACACGGTTTTATGGTCCTCATAAATTTCCATTTACCTGTGCACTGCACTGTACCGGATTCATGGAAATAGGAGAGTCGGGTATTACCTAGTACCCACATCTGTGACATTCACACTGAAATACGTCTGTCGGAGTGACATATAGGGTATAGGAAATTCTGCAAGGCAATCCAGAAGATTATTACGTCATCAACCGCACAAAGTGCGTTACTTTGTTTTTCTTTTTTAACAAAAGTGACTTATGCCACGTCACTTCAACCTTTAAATAGTCGACTGAGTCTCAGGCCTCAAGTACACAGTTCGTATAAAGTTTTCTTTCGCTCATGCCAAGTTTGCCTCTCTAGCTGCCTCAGTGTAAAATGGGCTGGTGACACTAAGTAATTGTGTTAAAATCGCCACATGGCCCACGATAACGACTTAGTACCTAAGGCAGAGCGTGGTGGTTGCCAAAAGAAATAGGAACAGTCTTCTTGACTGATATTCGGCAATCGGGGATGCGAGTTAAGTGAGATTCCAAGGCAAGTTATACCCACGGGCTGCCCCTTCCAAGACCATTAGTTTAACTACCCACGCGGGAAGATATATTATGCGAGCCTAGAGTCCCCTAGAGTGGCATATAACCCGACTACAGTACTGGTAAACGGTTGCACGCCTACAATGAGAAAGAGGTGATGTTACCTTAACTCAGCAGCCCTCAATCTGTCAAGGCACGCACGGTCAAGGTTGCCACGCGACAATCGCGCCTGCCTCGTCGACTGTTACACAACTGTTATGCAAATTGTGGCGCACGCGCTGGTGTCATTCAACCCGCGCTGATAGACGCGAGCCCGAGGACGCGTTATCTTTTGTTTCACGTTCAGCAATTAAGGATAGCATGCGGTTTTCCGTCCGTGCACATGTGGCCACGGAATGAGAAGACATAGTGTCACCAACGCATTCCATCCTGAAGGCGTCGTAACAGCCGAGAAAAGGAAACAAGGAAATTTTACCCTGTGCCAGTCCGTCTGGCCTGCGTGGCACAATAGGCTAATTACTGTGGTTATATACCTAGTAATTAAAGTGATGGGAGGAGGCCTGACTCAGCAGTCGGTCATTTATGGGCTGAGAAGTGGTGGTAGTAAGTGGTTTTCAATTAATAAAGCAGCATTCATACTGGAAATGGCCGGGATCCTAAATATCCCTTCGCTGTAAACGCCATAATTTCTCCGATGGAGCACAGGCTAACTTAGCGCGCGCAGGAGCACAACACCGCTGAAGGATGGTATTTTGCTGCCTTGTTGGGCAGCTCTCGTTTATTGTGTGTTCTCCGGTATGCCCAACCTCTCTTATCTTATTAAAGTCAAGAAACTCCTATAGGAAACACCACCGAATTATGTAGATCTCCGTCGGTGCGTCATGATGGTAAATCACGCTCCGGTTACCCACTAAAAACCTAACTATGTTCGTCTCTCACCCTGCGCCCGGGGGGGGGGGGGGGGTGCAATAATGTGCAGCTCCTGAGCTACAGGTCCGGCGGCGCAATGCCCGGAGCATGTGTCATGGAGCCGTTCTTACCTCTCTTAACCTACTCGTACTTAAGTTAACGTATGTGGAAATGAATTCATCAAATGGGTATCCATTTGATGAATTCATTTCCCATTTACGTCAAGTTTATTTACATATTCAAATTTCCTGTGGAAATCGTAGGAATTGTAAGGCATCGTCTAGCGGGACTTACTTGTTGCGTCACAGACTTGTTTATATTACGGTTGGATCACTATTCTATGGAGTAAATTGTGAACCGTTCCTGTGTTCTTCAATGTGTATAAAAAAAAATTACAAGCCCTCTGAGTTTCTTGCCAGTTCTTCTCAGCAGTGGTCGCGTTCCCAACTGGTGGTAGACGGTAGAATTTTTTTTATTGTATAATATGACAATGTGTTGACTATTTGTAAGTGTCCACCGTGACCCACACAAAATAAATGATTTGAATTTATCTCAGCTCATAAATTACCGCAGTTGAGGGCTCCTCCATATCGTGGAGGGACAAGAGCCTACTATATATACCACAGTGACCAGCTGGGGTGGCACTCTTCTTATTTACCCCTTGGTCACTACAATATTCTCTCAAGGCAACTCTTAATTAACGAGACACACAAAATGCTTAGCTACACCGCACCTATTTAACGCGTCAACAGTAATTAATGTTGATCATGGGAAAATCTACAAAATCCTAATCTACAAAAGCCTACTCAACTGTAGGAACAATATTACCCTTTGAAACACAACCTTATTGGTACTATGATAACGTCCTATTTTCTGTACACATCGAATGACTAGTGCAAGTGTGACACGCGCCCGGTGGAAATGCCGGAGGGAAACTAACTTGTCGTCAGCAAGTACGAGTATATCGATATTCTTGCCATGTTTACATAAAAGTCTGAGCTCTGTACATAGGTTGTAGTGTCTATTGCGTAAATTTGTTTAACGAAAACACTTTATTAATTCATTGTACCACTGAGTCGGCCCTACTCCCATTACATGGAGAGTAATTAGCCTACAGTGCCACGCTGGCCAGACGGGTTGGCACAGGGTTTTGTGTCAAGTGTTCCTTCTCTTGCGGCTAGGTTATCGGTCTTGACATATCCTTTTGTCGACTTTTGCGACACCCTTAAGATGGGAGGGGGATGACGACACTATGTATTCAAAATCCTTCACCTCAGGGACAAATTCATTGTGTATTTATTATATTACGCGAAATTAAAGTTTCCTTGTGAAGAACGGTTCTCAGAATGTCAGTCTTCAAAATTAAGGCTCAAAGACATTTAAGAAAGTTAAATAAAAGCAACAATTGTAACTAACATACCTTTACTATAACGCTTTACAATAGCGGTAAAATGTATTTCTGGTTGAGATTGAACGACATGTCTAAAAAATCTATATAGGCACTCAATTTTGCCACAAGAGAAATAAATTTGGTTTACAACTACTTGCCAACACGTCTGGTCAATTTCCCTTGTATGATATATAGACATGTACCTACATTACACCAGTATAGCCTACTACTCAGCCCATAAACGACCCACTGCTGAGTCGGGCTTCCTCCCAGATACTTGGAAGGGTTTTAGAATGTAGGAAACAAATCAAAAAATAAAATGAGGCTATAAAGATAAAACATTGTTTTATTATATTATATCTTTAAATGAGCAATTCTTGTATATATGTATATATATATGTATATATTTATAGGTATAATTGGAATCTCGGAATCGGCTCCAACGATTTTCATGAAATTTATTATATAGGGGGTTTCGGGGGCGATAAATCGATCTAGCTAGGAATCATTTTTAGAAAATGTCATTTTATTCGGGTTTCAGGGGCGATAAATCAATCTAGCTAGGAATCCTGACATCTATTGGCGGATAAAGGAATCCGGACATCTATTGGCGAATAATAATACTACCTACTTTTTTGTGAGCACAACAGCAGATGGCGTTGTTAAGTAACACGAAGTCAATGAGTGTTTGCGTAATTCGTACTTAAATATAATTTTCAAAAAAACACAATTTATTAAAAAACAAAATATCGAGCGAAGCTCGGTCATCCAGAAATTGTATTATAAAAGAATATCGATAGTTTCACGTGCAACGCAACGTTCCGTCTCTAAAGGAAACGGCGCGTGCGCGGGTAATCCGTAGCGCGTGCGAGGATTTCCCTGGCGGGTTTACCGCCGTGCTTGACCCTTATTGGTGGCACTTGCTTGTTGCGATGTTGCACTTTCTACTGGCATGCAGCTTGTAAACATTGACATACACGCGGGCTGGGGGCTTTACCGCAAGGATATTATCTACATTTCTAAGGTTTATTTAATGTGTGTTGGTTGAAGAGGTAGCAGCCTAGCGAAGAAAGGGATGCAATTGATCTGGCATTTGATCTAGATGTAGCGTCTAGCTTAGCTGGTTGTTGAACGTGCTACACAGGGCAGGCAGCGCTTTCGGTCAATGGCGTGAAACGCTCTGTATAATTCGTGGTAGTATGGAAATCGGGTCAGCCTAGTAATTTTAAAATAGACAAGGTTGATACTGAATCTGTCGTGCCAGTTGGAGGGTTGAGTGAAATTCACGAACACAATTGACACCCAGACTCAGAGCAAGTGCCTCTGGTTTACACAAAGACTCGTGCCCGGCCCCAGAATCGAACCCGAGTCCCCGTGATCCAATGGCGGCACATCCAACCCCTAGACCAACAAGGCAATGTTGCTCTAAAGTCGATGAACTTTAAAAAAAACTGTATTGTTATGAACCGGCGGTGCTGTTTGTAACCCGTCGGGACGCGCGCTATTCGTAAGTCTGTGATCTGCCGTAACGACGGCAGAAATTATACACCGAGTGTCTTCTATGTAGGATACCTGAGTAAAACTTTAATGTCAAGATATATTCATGTTTTAACCTGAATTCGTCTTTAAATAAACTGCCGCGGTAAAGCTATTTAAAAATGTAGAAATAAATAACATTTCCATCGAAATTTTCACTGCTATTCTTACTATGCATCATCATCTGAGTGCTGATCCCACTGCTGAGTTGCGCCTCATCTATTTTCATGTGGGCACATAGGAAATCAGTGCTTAAAATGCGCTTGTCAAAAAATAGTATGTTGAGTTCCGATTCGATCGCTGCAATTAGAGTAAATTACCCGCAGAAACGAAGGATCATATTCCCAGTAACATATATAAATTTTACAAAAAAAGAAACGATACTGTCCCCTGCGTCGATAGATCTTGTCGTTCTCTATTTATTCTCTATCTTTTCCTATTTTTCTATCTCGTTTTTGAGTAGGTACACTTCATACTGAACCCTCGATAATTGAAACAAATTTGAGCACTATTTTAACTACTTTTTGCTTAGGCAGGCTAAAGTTGATGGGGAATACCGACAACGGACTCGGCTACGGAGACAGCTAACTGATTGGCAATTACAACGCTTAATAGCGTTGCTGAAACCAATGAGCCGATTGTTTTGGAGTCGCAATGAAGATTCTAGTGCTTTTGTTCAGATATTTCAAGATATAACAGTACCTACTAATCGGCTGACATTGTCTACACAGCATCTGTACACTGATACAGAGCAAAGCAATATCGATAAGTGTAATTACCTACTACTACTCAACCCATAGGTGACCCACTGCTAAGTCCGGCCTCCTCCAGTTACATAGAGGGGCATTAGCCTACGGCACAGGGTTTCGATTCCTTCTCTTGCGGCTAGTTTTTCAGACTTGTCATTTCTTTTCGTTAGCTCTTACGACATCCTCAGGATGTAATGGGATGGTGTCACCACAAGGAAACGACGATTTACCTACTATAAAAAACTTACCGTGAAATAAATCTAGCAAATATTTAATGAATCACGGAAAAGGTGGTAAAGTGAATGTATAATTTAACCCAAGATGACGTCTGTATCTGTTGGTGGGTCCAGCAACAACGAGGCTTAAATGTAAGTACATACTTTTATTTAAGCACTAAACAGGGCAGGCATGGATACCCGGAATCCACGATGTCGACGTTTTACTATTTCCATTAGTCTATAGGTAGGTCGTCGTTTCTGCGCATAAATGACCCACTACTGAGTCGGGCCTTCTCCAAAGTCATGAAGAGAAATTAGCCTCTACCAAACGGTGTCAGGTCCTTGATCTCTTGCGGCTAGGCAAGTGCTAGGCAAGAGCGGGCAAGGCCTGCCTCTTAAGTCCTTTTAGTCGCCTTTTACGTCACCCTCAGGATGATTTGGTTTGGTGACCTTGTGTACTCCTAAGGTACCTATTTAAGGTACATACTTTTAAAACATTTCCGTTGATTGTCATCTTAGGACAAGCAATTAATCGAACTCAGTAAATTTAATTATAATTATTCAGCAAATTGCATTGTTTGGCTGTAAAGAAAATACCTGACCTTTCTAGTTTTTTTCAACTTAGCTAATGCCTAACTACAGTCCTCAGACGAGCCGTTCAGTCTAAGGTTAAACCAAATCTGTTGATTTTATTTTAATTTCTTCGGGATCCGAATTTAAGTGAGACTTGGGTTATATCCATTTTTTCTAACTAATTAAACACCGTACGGACAGGCTTTGTTCATATTGTTTTGAAATATTAATTTTATGATCATAATAAAGATCAAGAGATATATTGGCAAGCAAAATCTCCATACAGTCCTCGAAGAACCATCTAGTAGGATTTGGAGTAGTAGGTTCGGATAGCTCTGCTGTCAGATTTCAGGATCATTTTGCCAAAGAAAATACATTTATTAGACACATTTTCATTAAACAACGAACTAACAAATAAATGTTGCTGGAATGTGCCAAAACAGGCCCGTTAGAAATCATCCATACCCATCCAAGGTCAGACAAAGTCAGAGATAAATTTAATTCCGAACTACCAACTGGGCTTCTGCGGATAAAATCCAAATATCAGATACAAATAAAATTCAAACTCTCCATGATACGTCACTATTTGCCCGTGAGGACAGCCAAGCGTTGCTAACGCTCCTCTCGATAATAGCAGACTATAACGCTATAACAGGACATGCACAGTTTGACAATCGAAATATAATTTTTTGCCAAATCAATTAAAAGTTATTGGGAGCTGTCGCATCCGGGTTCACAGAGATCCGGAATAGTTCGTTTGCCGTGAAACATTGGTGAGCGCTGTCCCGCGGCCCAAGGCTTGTGGCCTATAGGACCACCACGCCAAGCCCAAACAGTGGCTCCACAAATCTGCTTACTTCTTATTGAAAGAGAGAAAGTAATTTGAGGCCAGTTTTTACAACCTTAAGCTTTCATAACACTAACTATAGATATATTGTCCGATGCGTCCCTGCAAATATGTACTAATGTAATTGTTTTTTACCCGATTACGCGAAACTAAGGATATTCTCGTCAAGAATATTTTATGTGTATGTACTGATATTGAGGAGAGAAAAAAATGCCGTAGTCAAGGAACTGCGTCATGCTTTTCCCGCATTTCAGCTCTTGGTGCTTGATGCCTGGCGGCATACTGCGGGTGGTAGGTAACTTGTATTAGAAGAATATTGAACAACTTTCGGTAGTCTATAAATGATCGTGTTAAAATAGTTTTTTCTGTAACTATTCTAAATCTCTGCATTGTTAGTTAGCACACCTAAGGGTTTTAATGATTACCTACATAGAGTTTCCAATTAAAACGAAAAGTAGCGGTGATTTGTTAAAACTCTACCATAAACTCATGCTGTTTTAATGAAATTGGAAAAAAGAATGCACTGTTTAAATCAAAAGTATATGTAAATGTAAATAATGATGTCGGTTTCTGATTTCAGTAAAGGAACCCCAAATCATGAAAAGCGGATATAGAGGTACACTACAGGCTAACGTCCCTTGCTCTCCTTGGGCTGTAGGCACTCATTAAGTAATTTTACCTGTCTACATTATCATTATTAAATAGCCCGTTAATTATTGCAGTTTCACCAGTAATTAGAACGGTACACAAAATTGTAATTGAATTTTAGGGAAAGTCAACTTAATGCGAATGATTTTAAGGATTAAAATGGATATGGTTGGTCTGGTGAGGGTTTATTCACTACCTCGATTGATTTGCTTATGAAGTCATCATATCCTGTTCATCTAGTCACCATTTGTATTATATACTAAAATTGTGTTAGTCTCACAAGTACAAATGAGAGTTATTTTTCCAAAGTTTGTTTCATAAAACCTTAATTGGTAATTTAATTAACAATGCTGTAAACGTAAACAATAGTTATATAATGTTTAAGACATAACTTGTTATTTTATTTGTAATAGAATAAATAAATAAATAAATAAATAAATATCCTTGGACATTTCACACAACGCCATCTCGTCCCAAGCTAAGCAACTTAATGCTTGTGTTATAGTAACGAAATAGATGATAAACTACTTATATACATTTTTTTTTGTAAATACCTACATATTATAGATAGAAATAACACCCAGACTCCGAGCCAGTGCCTCTGGTTTAGACAAAGACACTTGCCCGACCCCGGAATCGAACCCGGGACCCGTTGATCCAAAGGCGGCACATCTAACCACTAGACCTTTTGTATTTTAGATTTCAACACATTTTGTTTTGTGATAACTAAATGTGAAATTGTAGACGGCATTGTAGATGCATGTTTCGCATTTCAGTCCCGATTTTTTTAGTAAAAGCTGTGTCTTTGTCTATCATTTTTGCAATATAGATAAGTAAAACCAATGAAAACGAGTGATAAAGTTAGTTACTGTGCAAGTTATGTTCCTACACACCTATTTGAAATACTTCTGACTATCTACCTACTGTTTTCGTAACTTCAATCAAGAATGGGATTTGATATTTTAGATTTTCATTAGTATCAGGCAAAAAGTATTACCGATAATTTTGGTTGAAACTACAATTATAAGTTATAGATGAATATATGGAAGGCAATTAGTTATTTTATGTCGATATGTTAAGAAAATATGTTAGATAACATACGTGTTAATAAAAAAAACGCATTATAATTTGTCCATTGGTTTAGAAGCTATGATGCGACAAAAGCCAAGTCAAACTTATAACATCCTTCTTTTTTCACTGGTTAATAATATACACCGATCACTAAGACGTCCTAGTGCCATCTGTTAACTATAATAACAACTTAATTTTACTGCCATCTATTGAGGATTTATCATGATATTGTTTCTGCACGCACATAAAACTAATGATATAGCGACGTCTATCGATTGCACTCGAGTTTAGCCTTAAGATCTAACTATGGTTATGGATTATTAGGTGATTAACAAATTAATTATATTTAATTATTATTAAAAGGCTTACCGCGTGGCCACAACCAACAGCGGTGCGAATTGCGGAGCGTCTTGCGGCGCGGTAAGCGGTGAGCGGCGAAAACAAATGGTAGACAATCTATGAAGTATGCCACAGCTACCGGCGCCGCGGCGCGTCTTGCGGCGCGACTAGCGGCGCGGTGCACTCGGCGGCAACGAGCTGCGCGAGTGAAACAAATGTACTAGCCAATATCGAGGTGGCCACAGCTCAGAGCGTTGCGCGCGGCGGCTTCGGTGGGCGATATGGAACAGTTCTTTAGTGAAATACTAGTACAAGACCAGCAATATGGATGTCAAAATCCACATCATAATTAAAACTATGTTGTAAAAAGAATGTGGGATGAAATAAAACAACAATTTCCTGGTGGTACCTAGTTAACTTTAGTTTTCAAGTCTTCGTGTATGTGACCGAGTATACAATACGCGTGTAAAAAAGGGAAGTTCCTATATTCATAATAAAGAGTGTGAAATTCGCCAAGTTCTCTCCTTTTCTGGTTAACTGGGTGCGCTCCTATTTTTGACTAAATGATATCTTCAGCTAAGAAAGCACTTGTTTCAAGGCAATATCGTGCCACTTTTGATATTTTATAGTTTAGCCGTTCTCTAAATACGTGCCTGGCGACGCCACCGCGGTCGCAACTAGTCTAGCTGTGGCATACCACCGCAAATCGCGCCGCCCGCCGCGCCGCTCAACGCACCGCGCAACGCACCGACAGTAGCTGTGGCCAGGCCCTTAGTCTGCAATACAATACTCTGCAGTAAATGGTTTCTATCAAACACGTATTGTGTTATTTTGAAAAACAGTAATTAAAATCATATTTTTTCATAGATCGCATAGAGATTTGGAAGACGAAATAAGCATCAGTCATAATAATATTCTTTAATTATTAAAAGGCTTAATAGTAACTAGCGCCATCTGGCGGTGAATAGCACAAACTTATTTTAATAACGCAACATTATTGGATCCAAATTAATACGTTTCACAAACAGATACCAAGATATAACTGACCTAAAAGGTTATGCATACCAACTTTTTTCTTTACTTAAACAATTAATGTTTCTGAATATGAGATTACCTTGAGTGGCCATTGGCCATAGTCACTCTAAGATTCAAGGCATATAGCGAAGAATTTTATTTTAAACGCCATGCTTATATGCGACAAGCGCCACTTCTGGGGGTCAATTGCTCAAGTATCCTTGTCCTTATTTTAATATGTAGTATGAAGATTGAAAGAATTTTGAATTTTGTTAATTACTGACTTTTTAGTAAATAAGTCAAATTTGACGATAAGTCTGTTTTTACTTAATTTTATCTATAAATATGGTTTTTAAAAATGCGCAGCTACAGCATATCTTTAAATCCCTGTTTGCTTCTTAATTCATAAAACGTTAATTGATTTCATCCAATGCACGGCAAATGTTTTAGACCCCAATTAGTCTATTCAATGTAACGTAATCTATTGGTTCTTAAAAGTAAATATTTCGTAGTCTCGCACAGTGAAGTTGTAGTCCGGCGCCAGCGAAGCGGGGGTGGGCGCTGGGGGATCGCCGTAGGAGTGCAGGTTGCTGTAGCTCTCGTTATTGGCATTGCAGTTGTGGGAGATGAATAGGTCTGCGCCAGCTCCGAAGATTGGCCCACAGCTGAGACAAATGGGACGATACCATTAATATTGAGTTTGAGTAGTGTGAAACCGTAGTTTCACAGAGCGGCAGTTTAGGAAGCTAATTACTATATTTAGAGAAAGTAAAACATGGAGTACATCATATATTTTACACAGACAGAATGAGACAAGTAAGTAGAAATATACATAGACAGATATTCAAATATACAAGGTATCAATGGCTAGACATCATAAAATTTATACAAAAAGTTCCTATTCGCAACAAGTAGGAATTATCTTCCTCTATCTACTGAAGGTAGAGGAAGAATTACTTGCACACCATCCTGATTATGCACTCCGTAATGAAGGAGTGCCCCTTGGTAGGTTACAATATAGGTACCATTATTTCCAAGGTTATAAGAAGAAAATTATCGCTGGGGATAGAATATTCTCTACTAAGCTTGTGACATCTTGTTGTCCAACAATGTAATACTAATTAGGTACGTATATCGCTTCAAACAACTGCAGCAGTAAATAATAATAATTACTGCCGGGATATAAACGATGGATTTAACTTTTCAAATACATCGACAGACACAAGGTTTAAAGAATTCAAAGTTCATCTATTCCTACAAATAGCACCAAAAAGGTGTGACTAACTCTGGGTGGTAGCACAGCGCGAAGGCTTTCTTGAGCAGGGAGTACCTCGCCGGCGGAGCGGGAGGGTCGTGCAATGCGAAGAGGAAGGCGCGCTCCGCGGGTGAGTACCCTCCCGCGCCGCCCGCTTGCCAAGCCGTCTCGCTGAATCCGCCGATCACTTCGCCGCGTGGCAGCTGATACAAGGATCAAAAGTATCCAAATTTATTATTTCATGCGAGTTTCTCGTCAAGAAGGGAAACTTGAAATGAAACCCTGTGCCAACCCGTCTGGCCAGCGTAGCACTGTAGGCCAATTACCCTCCATGTAATGGAAGGAAGCCCGATTCAGCACTTAATATGAGTAGTAGTACTACTGCTAAGTTATTCGTCTACTTTTTCATAGATCGCCACAAATTACGACCTTGTACAGACTGCATCCACCGCCTCACAGCGTCCTTCATAAGGTCGTCCGTCCACCCGGTCGAGGATCTTCCCACGCTTCACTACCTCAAACGTGGTCGCCACTCGAGGACGTTTCCACAAATTGGGGGAAGTCTGATACAGTTATTTACAAAATTAGGGCTACCTACTTGAACCAATAGCAGGACAGGAGCGACGCCATCGCAATGCGAGTGGAACGCCTGTGCCGAGTAGCCGTGAGTGGACGCACGGAACACCAGACGCCAAGACTGCTTCGGGGTCCCGCACCTGATCACCAATCACTGTTTCAATCTCACTCTGAAAATATTCTTACAAACCCTAATCCAAGATTTAATTCACTGAACCAAATTAATAATCATTTAACGATTTTCAGCTGGATTAACTTATGGTATACCTTAACACCTTCGGATTCACCGGGCCCGGTTAGATTTGCCGGCGTAAGTCAGATATACAGGTATGCAGTTGTTTTAAAAAATCTAAATAGTGTAACGACATTATTGCTAGCGTCGATTGAAACCAAGGAGGAGCGCCGCGCTTTTAATGATATAGTGTACCTATATATATTTTTTAATACAGTTGCTCAAAAAGTGGCATATTGCAGGGCCGTATAGCGTTCGGGAAGTGGGCTATTACACACGCGTGTTTTTTTTTACCATTCCCGCACTAGTTCGTTTTCTTTCCCAACTGTCAAAATAATGTCTATTAAAAGGAAAAAATAACCATGAAGTTTTTACTAAAAAAAAACAGAAGTTTTTATGATTCATGCAAATACGTATAGTTCTAAAAAGAAACTACTTACTAATTTGTATCAATATCAGATTTAATGATTTGATTGAATGAGTTAGGTTAGGTTTCATTTCAATTCATCTCATTAAATTTCATTTTCATTTCATATCAATAAAAAAAATCTACTGAAGACTTGGCTGTATAGTTGCTTTTGCCTAGTAGAATGGGTGAAGAAAAAAAAATCTGTGCTTATATTCTACGGTTGGCGCCATTTTTGTTTATAAGTCATAAATGATTAGTTAGTTGAGTTTATTGTGTTTTTATTATTTTATTAAATTGCTTCATTTTTCGCAACTGTATTAAAAATAGTCGTTCAGTACACGTGCGGAACCGTCATTGCAACTTGTTCCGACTGTCAACCCTCGCCTTCGGCTGCGCCTCGGCTCGGGTAGACATTTGTCGGAACTCTTTGCAATGACAGCCTTTCCGCACTTGTAATGAAATATACTATACCAATTGTTGATGATAGCTTGAAAAGCACTCTTGTCCTGCTGCAGTATCAACGAGCCGGAGAACATGTTCACAGCCAGACTGAAACGAATCAGTGTGTTCTTAAAAATATGACCTTACATTTTCTGGTCTCACAACAAGAAAGGCTCTAGTTTTACATTTATCAGTAATAAATTGTAGGTGAAAATATAAAAATCACTTTCGATTGGGAAGACTTACAAGAGATCTTCATGTTTTTATAGATACAGGAATGTGTGTCATACTATAAGCCAAAGGATACCAAGCACTCGAGGCAGAATTTTCATTTCAGGAAAGATGACCTTTGCTTCGGCCATTAACAGCAAGTATAAAAACTCAAGAATGATTAAAGCAAAAATTCAATTGTAAATCTCGCGTGATTTACAATTTAATTTTTGCTTCAATCGTTTAAAAATACAATATTCTATACGCATGGTATATAGATAGATAAACTCTTTATTGTACACGAGAAAAATAGACAGAACACAATAATATGCAACAATTTGTACAAGTGGCGGTCTTATCGCTGAATGCGATTTCTTACAGACAACCTTTGGTAGTTTGTCGACACGAGAAAAAATGTTTGTCAAGGTAGTTACCGCGGCGTGGTGCGTTTGTCTGCATCAGAACGAGCAGTGTGGTGAGCTGGGACGGCAGGGGCTGGTGCAGGGGGCGCAGCCAGCAGTGCTGCTCGCCGATAGCGCTCCAATGACAGCTCCATTGGCACCGCGCCCGTTGGTTCCACCTCCTCAGCAAACACCGTGCTATCTATCGACACACAACCGAGCATTTACTAATGACGTGGAGAAGATTTCATACCTCAAAAGACATAATATGATCAACACAGACAGCATATGATCATGTAAACTAAACGATGTCGTAAGTGGAAGGGTGATCATTGCGCCATCATGGAATAATGAAGGTTTCCTTATCAATTATATTTGAAAGCAAGTTTGGATTGCTGCTTCTGACGAATTAAAACCACTAACAGCATAGCAAATCTTAGGAATTTTGAACATCTCTCTCATCGAAATCGGAATATATGCTATGGGTTTAATGTATGTACTTCTACTACAACTCTGCCCTCGTCGCCTCGTCCCATCACTGGGTGGACAATAGTTTCTTTGTAAATTAAATGTGTCATGAATATTATCCCCAAGTTAATTAAAAAAAGCAGTTTAGCAGGAAGTTATAAGCTATGGTGGTTAAGGTGGACCGATGACCTGGTTAAGGTCGCCGGGAAACGATGGATGCGGGCGGCCCAGGACCGGCCTTTGTGGAAATCCTTGGGGGAGGCCTATGTCCAGCAGTGGACGTCTTTTGGGTGAAATGATGATGATGATAAGCTATGATAGAACATATCGCAGAAAATAACCTATGAGTAGTAATCGCACGTGCTGCATGAGCGGTGCGAGATGTTGGCAGACGCGTGCCCGTTCTTCCTCAGCCCAATGAGCCGTGGGCTGGGTCACTCCGGCTCGCTGCTTTGCCCACGCTAGCGCACATCGCCATACCTCCTCCTCTTCCAAGCATAGCTGGATACGACAACACAACAATCATTAGCATGCACTAGCCAAAATAAAATAACAAATCAAACCGTTGCCTTTTTGTCTCCTTCAGAAATGTAAACGCACCCCCTATCGTTGTGGGACAGCAACTATCAAAATATCTGACAAAGAGAATCTTTTATCGATGCTTTCTAAAACATCGTTAATTCAAGTACGACAATTATTTACAATTACAACCAATTATACAGGATGTCCCAAAAAATTGTGTCAAGCGGAATTCTTTAGGTCGAAAATTCAGAATCATAAAAAATATCTCAGAACGCCTACTATGTAAGATCGCAGAACATACATGGGGGTGATTCGGGTACCCCAAGGGATGCTCTATCTCTGGACTTCCGCTTGACACTATTTTTTGGGACAGCCTGTATATAAATTTTGTGTGTATATTGGGTAGGTCTGAGAATCGGACATCTACCTTTCATCCCCCTAAATTTTAAGGGGTGGTCTGTCCGTCCCAATGTACTATGCTCAAATCTTTAATACTACGCAAACGATTTTGAAACGGTTTTTATTAATAGATAGAGTGATTCAAGGGGAAGGTTTACATGTGTAATACATGCATAACTGCACCCGTGCGAAGCCGGGCCGGGTCACTAGTAAAATATAAAAGATTGGAAGGAACATCAAAAGTACTACATAAATTATTGACTTTCGATACACTGTTATTAGAATAGCTAAAGGTACCTTACCGCCATCTACCGGCCAATAGTAAAACCAAATAAATATATTTATATACTAACGAAGTCGGACGAGATGAGTTTGATGAGCGCTTCCTTGGGAAGGTTGAGGAAGGCGTTGGTCTTGACGCAATCGGATGCATTGTCGCCGATGAACGCGATGCACCTCTCCATGAATGATGAAGCGCTCTTGCCTCCTGTAGCAACCATGAAGGCATCAGAGCTTTATATTGCGCACTGCCGAGACGGATGGCAAGGACTTTTCATAACTTTATGTGGGGAAATTAAATGACTGTCCCAATGGGATGTGTCCAGTTTCCCATCTTTTAATGCTAGTAGGGAACTTGTGCTAGTGGTAGTGACTTGTTTTATTTTAGTACTATTCTGGACGCATATAGCTAGTACATATTTAAATATAACCTATACAAAGAATGTGGGCCATTTAGGTCCACTTCTGTTATTTCCCCAAGTATGGAATTGACTGATTGCATGATGTGTTCTAAATATAAGGAAAATACGGTTTTTGCCACAGTTTTAGTGACTTAGATCCACCAAGAGTGTATATGTGCCTAGTTGAATAGATACCAAGTTTTATGTGTTGTGATAGGTAATGTTTGCATACACTTCTCATCAGAAAAATCGAAACACCTTGCAAGTTTATGTTTTGTAAGGATTATCAGAAAAATTTATATATTTAGGAATATACTTAAGTCAAATGTGGTTTAATATTGTGAACATTAATATGTTTTCAAATCCTAAAGTTCCAATTTAACAACCATAAAAAGGGAAGTGTTTCGATTTTTCTGATGAGAAGTATATTTCATACAAAATGTCACCAACCCATACCACCCTGGAGGGAAAAAAATTAAATCCCTGGGCCAATCCGGTTTGCTAGCTTAGCACAGTAAGCTACTTACCCTTCATGCAATAGGTGGTATGACTCGGCAGTGGATCTTTAATGGGCTGCGTAGTAGTTTAGAATATCAACAATTTTGAAAGAACTATTCATTAAAATGATGGATGTGGGCGGACCAGGACCGGCCTTTGTAGAAATCCTTGGGGAGGCCTATGTCTAGCAGTGGAAGTCTTATGGCTGAAAATGATGATTCATTCCACCTTATGCAGAATTTGTGAATATTTCTATTGCTATAAAAACCTATTTTCAAAAAGAAATTAACTCAATTCAACACTAACAGACGGAGACTGAGAGTAACAGCTAGACATTCTTAATCTAGAAAAAGTAAACAGAATTCACAACTAGCATTTAGCTTATCTGTTTAATAGTACACAGCATTTAACCAGTAGACTTATTACTCTTTTAAAAGGGATAAAACAGAATCAATTATTTCAAGTGCAGAAATAAAACAAAAGATTGTGAGAATCTTATTTTAATTAAAACTTAGTATTAATCCGCAGTGAGGAGCACATTGACGATATTACTGCACAATATCACCATAGCATTCTTGTTTTCAGAGGAATGAACTTAGCAATTACACATAACCTAATTCTACACTGACGCGTTAGGGTTAACGTTTTGTATCAAAGTTATGTTGTCGCCTTTCATCATAATTCTTCCTATTTGCTTTCGATTCTTTGTCTTCATGTGGACTTCTTCGGCTTCATCTAGCACAATGTTCATGTATTCATCAAATCCCACGATGTGTCCCTCAATCCGGAGGTTGACGTTCTCGTAAAGCCAAATTTGCACTCTACTACGATTCTGCAAATATCTGAATATGAGGTTGATGGGCTGAACCATCACCTTCTGGACTTTCGGTGGGCCTTTGTAAGCCATTTTGTTATAATATTTCTTAAATTATCTGAAAAATTGGACAAAACTAAACCCACAAAATTCCCGGCTTCGCGTCTGTCAAACAACAATGACGCCGATCGAAGGAATAGTGACGCACACAGTGGATATTAGTGGAATACGGGCGTAGTCGAGTTGACAAAATAATTGAAATCGATTTTTTAATTTATGTAATAGTTTTTTAGTATAAAATATAATAAAAAATATGAAATGAATGTTTAAATTTTAAATTTTATCGAACCTTCATTCATTTACTTGAAGAAAAATTGCTGTGATTATGACATTCATACATTTACGGCTTTGTATTCATAAAATGCATTTAACATGGCCATTCATGTTGCTATTCGTATACGGTTTTTATTTGCGCCACGCTTATTTGCTATTTTTGCTTTTTTGACAAATTTTTCATCCACTCATAGCCTATCGTCAAATATTTAAGACAGATATGCGCGTAGCCTTAGACCATTATCGAACTATAATCCGCCAATAGAGATTGTTATAAGTTTTAAACTCTATTTTATTTTGGAATTTCAGCACGGGATTCTATCTTCTCTCCAAGTTAACAAGATAAAGTCACACTATAATTTAGGTTACAGTTACAGAAACCAATGCTTAAAGATTATTATTTTAACTGTGATGTGCACGTGCTTAGCTCGGCTACGCTATTCGCATATAGCGTTATTTAAAAATATATTACAACAGCATTCTAAAGCTAAACGACTAGTTCAAATCGGTCCAGTAGTTTTGAGTTCATTCGTTACAAAAATATATAACTACATAGATTACAAATACCCAAAAATTATAGTTGATTATACCAATTACCATGTTTTTACTGGTAAGCGTTGAACATATTAATTAAATTGAAAATAATTTTCACGCTTCGGCAACTTGCTACCTTTTTTGTGGTCTAAAATCATTGGTGATTTTATTTTAGTATTTTGCTGAATTCATTGAAGCTCAATTCATACAACGATCTCAATTCGAATTACCAAACAGTGAATATTTTAAGAACATTTCTCGACAATTGTCTTTTGGAAATATCCTATTATCCAAACAATAATTTTAATACAAATTAAATAGTGGCTAGTGTATTGTCGGCATCTGTATTTTTTTTAAATCATTATACACAAAAAGAGTGCGATGGCCGGGAATCGAACCCGGATCAACTGCTTGGAAGGCAACTATGCTGACCATTACACCACCATCGCATCTGTTAGTAAGACCAAATTAATGAAATTACTATTATTATATGTATTACCTGGACGATCCTGAATTTCCATTGCAGCAGCCAACAAGGTACAAGCACTTTCTACACTTAATGTTGAAGTAACATGATCTTCACAGGCTGCTCGCAAATCTTCAACTCCGAGATCTGCCGCTAACGTCATCATTTCAAACACTCCTGAATCTTGTAGTAAAAGCTGAAATTATTTTTAGAGAATGGTACACGGATTTTAATACGACTTGTAAACCATTGGAATTGTTAATTCATGCATAGAGTAATGTGCTATACTAGTGCCATCCAGCAGGGATTAGTGTAGACCAAATGTTGTTTGATAGTTACGATATTTGTTTTGAGATGGCGCTGTTTTAAAGTAACTATATTTTACCTCTCTTAAAGAGGTATATTAGATTTTTATGGAAAACATATTATACAAGGATTTATTTTAAAATATCTGATGTTTTGTACCTTTCCCGTGTATACGTATTGAATAAAAAGACGGAATGTTTCGATTTGGACGTGTGGCATACGAATTGGTATTGGCTGACTACCAATAGATGGCGTCACCGTACATCCTGGAATCCGACATACTTCACCTCGTTTTGTGTTTTGGAAGCTTTTGCACCTGTAACAAGATGAAAATTGATGTAAAATTGAGATATTTTATGCATAATCGTATATTAATTGGTATAACGCATCTACAAGAAGCCCCCGCTTACTGAGTGCTGGCTCTTCTCTGAAGACTATATAATAATATATAACCTTCCGAACCGGCGCTCAATTAAATCTTTTCAAAATCTTTGTTAGTTTAATATGGGAAATTCTAACAAAAGTAAGACAACTTGAAGAAAGATATGTTTCAGACCTGCTTAGTCCCCGGGGCAAGTTTATCCTTATTTTATTATGTCACACTTAGTCTCTAAATACTCTTTGAAGAACGTAACTAAAAGTTCGAATACCGCAGATTTTGTTTACAAAGAATAAAAAGAAAATCTGCAGTTTTCGAACTTGAAGTTATGTTCTTTAAAGAGTCTTCGCCTAGCTCCTGCACCGAGCTCCTGCTCGGCAGGGCATAACGTCTATTGAAAGATATTATCGGTGTTTAATTACAGCTTCCTTTGTGAAATATTATAGAAAGTTTGAGATGCACTTTAGCATCGTTTCACAGTCTTTGAGTTGGCTTTAAGGTACCACAACATCGAAATTAAACACTTTTTAATGGATTTATCGCGTGTATGTTCTGTCATCTAGTCTCTCCCGCGACCACGATTGCTGCATAGCATTCGAAACGTTGGGAATTAAATAATGTAATAAACACGCATTAAATCTGTTAAAAAGTGTTTAATTATAATGTGTAAATCGCGAAAACCTCAGGAATCATTATACCACAACATCATTGTGCTTAAGATATTTTGTTGAACATCTACGTCTTGTGTATTAAGAGACTAACAATTACTCTTATAGATTGTGTGCAGGTGCCCCATAATGTAAGATTATACCTACTGTTTTCTTATCTTTTTGTAATAATAATAAAAACACACACCACGCCATCTTGAGTGAGAGGCGACTAAAGATATATCATACGGAGATCACCTAGCCGCAAAAAAACAAACCTAATATGAAGACTGTGCCATCCCGTCTTCCCAGCGTGGCACAGTAGGCTACGTTCCCTTCGTGAATTTGGAAGAGGCTGGACTCAGCAGTCACTCTTTTGCATGTTGGAATAAACGCAGATTTGGAGACGAGGTAGGCATGTATGTAGGACATGATGTGACGGTTCTGATCGTGTTGTTTTATTTATATCCCAACGCTTCGGACACCTAAGACAACCTTTCGGCAGGTATGTGTTTATTTCCTTAATAAGAACATGATATTATGTACTTATATATGATGATAGGAAGCATAGAAATAGTAGATTTATCAGCCGTGAAAAGGCAAATCATGTCGCTAGCAGCTATGTAGCTAGCCAAAAATAAAAGGCTGATTTCTGTCGGCACTGTCGACGTAACGCGAAGGAACACACTTTTTTTATCAGTTACTTAACTGCCTTTGACCCTATGCTCACGTGATGGAAAGCAACGCCAGGGTCTAAGATGCATTCAAGGGAATTCAAGGAAATCCCCTGTCGGGCACCGGCTTCACATACACATGACGAAACACGGTAAAACTGCTTGGCTTCGATAAAACTGACTTATATGTGAGGGTGGTAGCTAGCCGGGCGGACCATTAGATCCTCCCACCAACCGTGCTGGTTTTGTTGACTTTTACAACAGCCGTTATTTCCCAGCATGCGGGTTTTTTTTTTATATTCTGCTCCATCCCTTTTGACTGCCTCGTTGGTCTAGTGGTCAGATGTGCCGCCTTTGGATCAACGGGTCCCGGGTTCGATTCCGGGGTCGGGCCAGTGTCTTTGTCTAAACCAGAGGCACTGGCTCGGAGTCTGGGTGTCATTTCTATCTATAATATGTATGTATTTACAAAAAAAAATGTATATAAGTAGTTTATCATCCATCTCGTTACTTTGATTCGTTTTTTTTGATAATTTTATCGCTATGAATAATAGTAGCTTTGTGCAATTTGATGTACAATTGTTTGCATAAAAAGTAGGTACTCGTATCTCATTTCGTCCTGTAGCCATAGCGTGCTACGTCTTAATTTTGTCATGTTTGTACACTATATTATGGCGCGATCTCATTTTAAGCATTTACATGGCTCACGTAAGGAAGCTCGACACTCTACGTAAATATTTTAGCACCCCTGTCCTACATATAACGAGTTTACTCAACTTCTCAAGGGGTATCTTAAGCAAGCTTACGACGTGATGTGTTCCAAAACGCGCTTTATCACTACATCATCATCATCATCATCATCATTTCAGCCAAAAGACGTCCACTGCTGGACATAGGCCTCCCCCAAGGATCTCCACAAAGGCCGGTCCTGGGCCGCCCGCATCCACTATCACTACATAGTATAAAACAAAGTCGATGTTTTCTGTCCGTCCCTATGTATGCTTAAATCTTTAAAACTACGCAACGGATTTTGAAGCGGTTTTTTTTATTACATAGAGTGGTTCACGAGGAAGGTTTATATGTATAACACACCCCCGCTTTGCACGGGCGAAGCCGGGGCGGGCCACTAGTGTATTTATAAGTTAAGCGCGTATTTCAAAGTGACATCTCTACATCTTCAGCGTGGCACATTGATGACCCACTGCTGAATCCAGATTGCACTGGAGTTATTACGTAATAGGTTTTACTTCATAAAGACTAAAGACAAACATTATGTATCGAAAATTATGTTTAGTTTTGGGGTTAGGTAAGTCTTCGTACGTTACTTTAGTTGCCTCGCATGACATTTTAAAGATGGACTGGCGGGTTGGTGAAATAATGATTTAGAACCTGAAAGATTTTTACTGAACATGTGCTATACATTTATCGAGCCATTTCTCGCGGCCTCACCTGCATGGATGTATAACTCCAAAAATATTTCCCAAGTTTAGAGAGTGTTCATACGTCTCATACAATAATTACTCTATTCCACGCACACGAAAATCAATTTGTGTTGATTCTGCCTTAGATTATCAGTTAGCAATTAATCACGGATTGCAAACTGCGGCAAGAGCTGGCGTCGTCACTATTAATCCAGTGGCTTCCGGATTCTAAGGGGCCTCCATTAATCTTGGTCACCCACTGAAGTATTGAGGACATAGAGTAAAGAAATTGGTCAATAGCATTATATTGACCAATTTCCTTCAGACCAACAAACTTTTTGGAATATTTCGTTGAATTGTATATGGAAGGTGTGAATGTAGGTATGACAACTGATAGGTGTGTGTGGAAACTACCACCTATTGTGGGACAGGGGCCATAGGATGATAATGATATTTATAAATATGACGATTTATAAGAGTTTTGTGATAAAACCTACGTAAATAAAGTTCCTTTTGAGTTTGAGAATAGCCCAAAAAGTTTGTTTGCCTTTTCATTCGTGGCATAATTTTTTTCAATGTCTCTCCAGATGGAATGGGAGGAGACTTGGCGGAAGAAACTCAATGGGCTTGTTTTTAACGGTACATTTATTATAGTTGTATGTTATCAATGTAATAGAAGAATATAACTTAAGACTAGAAAGAATGATTATATAGGTGCTCTCAACCAGAACATTGATTAATCTAAATACTAAATAGATACAATAAATATTAAAATTTCTGAGAGAAGGGCTTTAAAGTTTTTTGATCAAGACGTTCATTTACCTTCAAGTGTAACCATTTGAAACAGTCACTGAGTTCATGGTATAAATGACTACCCACTAGATGCAGGTACCTATATGCCCTTCAGAAACATGCTCTGAGAGTTCTAAAAATGTATGGTTTTATTTTACGCAGTGGACATCAACGGCTAGTAAAAATAATGTCAAATATTAAGAATAACATCTATGACTGTGATGCTCTTTGCAAAAGAATGTCGTGTCTGAACTTGTCTCCATTTTTGTGAGCCCCGTCTGCGTCAGATGTTGACTAATGGAGCGAGTGTCCACGCACAGTTTTTGCCGATTTCCATTTAACACGTGAATCCAACGCTAAGTGCTTAGAGGGTGGACTCAGCCCAAATTTCCTCGTAATCGACTTCTTATGAAGTCGAAGTAAATTAAAAAATATTTTCGCAGATCATTAGAACAATCAACGCGCTATTTTTCCTGTCCATAAAAGACCCCATTACGAGTTAGACCTTCTCCAATGTCATAAAGGGAAAGAGTTAGGTAAGAAAAAGATAGAAGACGGGTGTGGTAAAAACTACTAAGAGAGAAGACTAAGATTTGAGAACCCTGTTCCATATAGCAAGCGTGGCACAGTGGGTTAGTTCACGTCCTAGTATTTTAGGACTTGATCTGATGATTATTAAAAACACAACCATACGAGCTACGGTCACAAAGGAATACGCTTGACGTTGCAAAAATTGGTTTATCCGAAATAGTTCCATGCGATACTATCGGATGGCGTGTGACCATGATTGACGACGTCACAACCGCGTTGACGCCTGTGACGTCACAACACAGCGACATCGATCAAGCGCAATTTGCACTATTCGGAATATTGTGACCAAAATGTTCATTTACATTTTGAGACACCTACGCAAGTTTTGAATACAGAGCGTCACGGTGTGAAATAGTCCAAAATAAAATACTCCATAGAGGTCACGACCTTCAGCACTGAGGACACGCGATGCAAGGAGGACGCAAGTGTCGCAAGACTACAACATTTACGTAATGCGAATAACATCTATCTAACTATACCACGCACAAACTATGGCAAGATAAATATAACATTTGAAGGAGCACAAATGTTCAACAGATTGCAACCAAATGTTAAAAATTCTAAGTTTCAAAATCATTATGAAAGAATTAAAACAATTTAATAAGATTAAAATTCAAATCCGTTCCTGATTGCTCCAATTGCGAGCGTAGGGTATGTTGAGGCTCACTTGGCTATAAAGTCGTTCGAATGATTTGTTCGCTATGCAACCACATTAATAATGTAATGATTCAATTGCAATAAATTATAGAATATTTATATGTATAATAATTGTTGATTGAAATTTATTTAATGTTTATTTTATTTTTTAATGAATGTGGACGTAAAATTATTATTTTATTAATGTCTCATGAAGTGAATTTATGTAATTCTTTTGAGTTCAATAAAGTTATATAACCGTAAGTCTGGTGGAGTATCAGTTAATATAGATCATCTGTTGTATGACAGGTTTAGAACGCATAGTGTCACCGCGTCGTTCCATACGAGGGTTGTACGGGGCCAACAAACTGTCAGTTTTCACGTTGACTGAGTGTCTATGTTAGAATGACAGTCGGGATGATTGGCTTTTATGTGCAATGGGAATTTATTCGACAATCTTCTCTTGAATTTGCAACACATACCACATGGCGGACTGTGACCACTGAGACTGGGAATAGAGGACTTTTCCTTGCAGAATACCACAACCTCTACTAGAGCAGGCCAGGACGCGGGAGTTGATATCTCCGCGGTTGCAAACGTGCATAGACGGTAATTGCTATCAGGGCGTGTGCTTGAGCGCCATAGTGGTGGTATACCTATAAAAAAGGACTCTATTATATAATCATTTAGATTTTCTTTTGGCCGCGACCATGGTGCTCCTACCAATCACGATTAATAGCATTTGTACCGCACCGCTGTCTCTGGCGGCGATGCGAGGCGACGGCGATTAATCAAACCCACGACTTTTTGCGCTGTTTGCTTAGGCCCTGTTTGAATACACAAATTGGATGAGTTTGCGTATACCGTGTGAAACGTGTTTCGCAGGTACAATTAATATTTGGGATGTTAGAGACATCACATGAGTGCTTGGTAAATATATTGCCAAGATTGATTGAGTGTTCGGATATTTTATAAATTCTTATACATATATGTTTAAGCGAGTACCTAATTGCTGGATCGTAGGATTTATAATACCTATAAGTATAGATACTTATTCTTTTGAGCGTGTAGTAGAGACGTGGGAAGACCGGACAACCTAAATTTCCCAGCGATTCCCGCCTTGATGAACAGATACTTTTAAGGTTTATACTAACAACGGTCAGAGCAACGGGCTCAGAACACTCTTGCTCTATAAACGAGGCCAAAGAAAAGTAAGCGGTCTTAGTCAATTTAACGTCAAGGGTCGAGTCTGTACTCCCCATCCAAGTCACTGCCAAACGAGTAATTTATAGAGGTTTTGAGCACAAGTACTAGCTTTTCATGCCCCCGGAGTTCCACGTATCGCAGTCCATGTCCCGCTGGATAGGCACTCATCAAGGGTTTCCCCCACAAGAAAAAAATGGGCGGCCGAAAGGACTAAACCTAACAAGATAACGACAACCTGTAGCGACCAGCATGCAAATCTCAACCAATAACATCGAGAAATATCGCCTACAAATGTGAGAATTACCAAAAAGACCCACCACGATTGCGAAGTTTCCAGAGAAATTTGCACAGTTAAGAAATCCCCGCCTGCAGTTACGCGCCTCCCTGGCAGACAAAACACTTCGTCTACCTGGATGATCACCCCTTTAAAAACTTGTTATGAAACTCATCTGCGTGACACAGTAGGTAATATCCGCCCACCGAAGAGGAGGAGGCACGCCCCTGTACAGGATCAATAATAATATTAATTTCGAAATTAAGAAGTCATTTGTGCTGTAAACTAAGCAATTTATAAAATGAATTTTATAATCGTCATGTAAAAAGAAAACAAAAAGCAGTACAGAGTCATGCAACCTTATCTCGTTAGTTAATTCAGTTGGCAATGCACAAGCTTGCCAACATTCTAAAGGCCTTAATCCGCACGCTACAGCGTTTTGCAGCCAAATTCTAATTTTCGCCGCTTTCAACACGCGATTTAGTTGTGTTCAATTAAATACATTGACATAGCAAAAGAGCGGAACTCGTATTCGGAACGATTTAATTCTATCTTTCCCAACCTAACGATAACCTATTTTAGTTCTTGCCTATTTGGCTAACTACTAGGTAACTACTGAGAAGGTTGTCGTCTAACCCGGATGCGCTAAATTTACACCATACTGATTTCATGGGAAAATATCTTAGGATAGCAGTCGGGACGATAGTAAATGGTAGTCTTTAAAGTACGGGGGAGAACATGGTTACCTTACCAACACCCCGCTTTCACATCCCATGGATAGACGTTACATTTTTTATTTCATTGTAATCCATCACCACCCGTATATTGTTTATTTTTGCAACAGTTTTTCTGTTTTCGTAGTGTTTTTATTTACGTTACTTTATGAAGGTTTTTGGCAAGCCTCTGGAACTAAGTCCAAATTACAGAGTGGTCCTGAACGAAACATTACGTGCTACATCGTTGAATTCATTCAACATTTGAATTTGAAAAACTTTTCATCGGATTGCCATGAATAACTTTAGGGCACTTGTTTGTGCCTAGAAGATAATAAAGAATAGTGTTGCAATATTAGTAATTAAATTATATGCCAGCAAACATAGCATTATTTTTGAAGTGAAAACTTCTTTAGCGGCTTTAAGCTTAAGTTTTCACTTCTGCCGGCACTCCTGGTGTGCAACCCGTTGTTTTTTATCAGCATTATGTTTCAGGGTAACCGATGCCGCAATTCTACGTAATTAGAGAGCAAGAAATTATAGATTGAAAAACAAATTAAAACGATTTGTAATCTTTGATTATTTGAAGAGAATGACATTTGTATATGACAATAATTCATTTATATGGGAGTATTCAGAGTTTCATTAGTTTAAATGAACTAATATGTTCGCCTAAATCTTGCTAAGTTTAGATACCTATTAACATAAAACGTTTCTCACTCCGCACGTTTTTAGATACTAAATTCCTCAGTGATGGGACGCACTGTACTTTGTCGACGTATTGTATTTTCATGCCTTATCTCGCTTTGCTGAAAACCATCAATCTGAAAACGAAACACACGCACACAAACAAACACACGTGCATTATTTTGGAGTAAGCTATATGGGGCGTCTGAAGACTCATGGCAACCCATTACGTTTCTGAGGGTGTTCTAAGGACTAAAAGAACACAAGAGGCAGATTACCTAGTCGCAAGATAAGGAAATCTTGATACAAATCCTGTGCCAACCCGCCTTGCCAGCGTGGAAAAGTAAGCTAATTTCCCGCCAGACTCAGTGGTGGGTCTTAAATGGGCTGAAATTGTGATGAAGGAGGGTAAAGTCACAATTAATATTCCAAGCCGTATTACAAATTACAACTGTTTAAAATGTATTGAGATTTGATAATTTGCGCTAGATTGTAGGTAGTGCACGAATAATGTTCCCAAAAGTGCAGTCCCTTAACCATATTTCAAAATATTTACGGTGGGGAATGTGGATGTTTCCGGCCAGCGTGCATTGATCAAATGGAATTGATGTGGCGTTTTGCGTTTTGTCGTAGCCAGTATTGTTCGTTTCTGTATTGTTCACTGATTTGAATCTCGTTCGGATCGTCAATAGGGTGGCCATATTGAAGGGTAACTTGTGTTCCATGTTTCAACTCACTCTCTTGCCTTTTTTGTAACTAAGATGATTTTTTTGTAACGGTTTAAAGATGGTTTATTTCTCATTTTTTAGATTAGTTAAATATAATATTCTGTTAATAGGCTGACATCACTTGTAGCTACATTACAACTACATATATGTAGATATAATTAATGTTAATATAATTTCAATGTGCTATTAAATAACCTTAAGGTTAATCATTCAATAATTATTGTATTTAGTTTATTATTTTAATTTGTACTTTTGAAGTACAAAACGTAATGGGCAGGCGGATATCAGCTAAAGAAGCAACTAGGTACAGTTTCGTAAAAAATACGGGAAACAGAATAATCCGTCCTAAATAATAGTCCGACAGAATGCATGATTTTCGCCGTCTAGTACCGCATTACGCGGCCATCTTTTGCTCATGGTCGGCTGTAAACATTACACTGAGCACATATTCGTAAATGCATTTCCCACAAAATATACTTAGAATTATAGAGGTTCCGTAATATTTTGAAATTACTTGGTCACACGAACGGAACCACGTAGAAGCACAAGTTGTAATTACGATTCGTGTCGGTTTGTTCACCGTGGCGCGCCGATAGGTGGCGTTGTTACAAACAGCACGCATTGTTTTTGCCTCGCGTGTAAACTTTTCTCATTTATCCCAACAATCCAACAAAATATGTCTAGTATTTCAGCGGCTTAACTTTTCCGAGCTGTTTATAGAATTTCCAACACATTGTCAGTTACAGTATTTAAATTCGCAATTGTGATATTATGTTCAAACAGGTTTGTAATTAAAATATGTTTTCAACTCATATTTTTATCTTGGCATTTGTATGGCGCGTCACTAGCTTTCCTGCCATTTTGACCGTCTTACTTGTGAACAAACATTGTTCAAGATCTAGTGACTAGATAGTAGATTGTAGTCATTTATGCTGATAATATTATTAAAATAACTTTGAAATTTGGGATTTTTTATTTTGTTCAGCGAGTTGGTCAGCAGGTTTGTAAATTGAATAGAGAATTTGATTCACAATAAGCTGTTACCAATTTTCACCGATTATCTAAGTTTTTAACCATAATATAAAAAGAAAAACGCAAAATTCTACAGCGGTTTAATCAGCTACCATTCAACTTATAATGAAGTAAGTCAAAGTTACCAGGCTCGAATAACTTCGAGGAGGTTGCTTAGTCGATAAATTCACACCAGGCGCACGAGTCATGGAGTCATCAATCACCCGCGCTCCCGTACTACAGTAATTATGTCCTATACCTAACATCTTACAACCATGGCTTCGCTTGCGAGTATTATAAACCAATGCCGGCGATAAACTAGTTAATGTAAACCTATCTCCAAAAATTATGGACTATTTGCTGTCGATATTTTTATCGCTTTTTCTCCACTTTCATATTTCAAATTATATAAAAAAGATCACTGTATGTACTTCTCCGAGGTCTAAAATCCGTACTAAAAGTCATCGGAATGGGTTTAGGGCATGAATAATGTAAAATTGGATTAACAATAATACATTTTTATTATTGCAAGAACTTACAAAATATAACTCTGAACTGGTGATTCACCTGTAATAAATATCCTTATTTTCCTCCTCAAAATAAGAACTGCTAATAATATGCATACATCCGTCAAACCTTTTTTGATACATAATTAACATAGGTACAAAGTAATAATTCGAGAGGATTGTTGATTTTGTTAATTATAACTTTGTACCAATTGAAATTATTAATAAACATAATATCTGCTAGGCACCGTAAATAACATTTGTGTCCTAGTTTTATTTATGGCAGAAAATCGTTGAGAGTTTAAGTACCTCTTAAACTCTCAACGATTTTTTGCCATACCTTTAATTAAAATATAATTAAGTTAGCCGACATTTATGGATTAAAACTTCAAAACGAAAAACCCAAAAAATCCAAAACGTTGATTAAACCCAGAAACAAAAAGTACCGTTACCATAAACAAAATTATGGCGTTATAATATTCCAAGTTGCTGTGAGAGCTGAGATTGAATTGGCCAAAGTTGATTATGAATTGTAACAAACTATCCTCTATATACATAGTACTTACTATTTATTGATTAATCCCAGTTAAAATTATTATGGTGCCTATGGTTATCTTTAAATTGTTTGTGCATTATATTGATATTTAAATAATATTTTTTATAGGTTTGTGGCAGATTTACACATTTGCCGCCAGTAGGCTATTCGAATTTTGCCGCACTTACGGTTTTCAACAATCAAACAAATCTAGTTCATAATGTTATTGATAAAATAATGCATTTTTTAAACAAAAGTAGTTTAAGTATCTATGAATTTGCCGCGCGCAGAATTATGCCACCCTTAGCTTACTCAGCCTGCCGGTAAATATGTCATTGTGTATAATTCTTTACAGCGACATTACGGTGGTTTAGGCGTGTGAAATTAGAATGTTCATGCATTTCTGTAGAGCCTCCTTGTTGTGTGGCATGTGGTGTGGTAGGTGATGTGCCGAAATTAATTTGGAAGTACAAATTGAACAGTCGGAGCAGACGAGATGTAATTTCTAAGTTGAATCTGAGAGTAATAGATATTGGAGTCTTCCTATAAAGCTCCCTCTAAAGATATGCGTTAGATTTAAATTAAACTAAATGACAACATTTTTATAATGCGCCATCTGTCGCGTCATAACTCAATCTCCAGTCGAATCATCTGTAGGAGAGATGTCGCTACCAATTACTGAAATGTTCACCGCTTGAAATGCAAAACTGTTATGAATATTAATTTATGTACATACTTCTGCAGTCTTTATTTCCGTTTAGCACATTACAGAACTTAGTACGCCTCATCAAGCAAATTACTGCTTCACATCTCGGGTTTCGAAATTAATTTGCATTTGAAACAGCGACGAGATGAAATGTCCATAATTTAGGTGGAATTTCACGAATTCGACGACTGAATAGAATTCAAAAGATTTCATTATATCATAAATAGCCCAAACATAAACTTCGTCATTTCCTTTAGCTTAGCATTAAAATAATTTATTGTTGTTGTTCTAGAATATAGAGACATTCAAGACAAAAAGATATTTCATTTCCTATCTATCACCTTTGCTATAGCCAGTGTGTGGATATAATACTGTAGCAATGTAGGTAGTGTCTGACAGAAAAAAATATTCACACATATTTCTAAGTCGGCTAAATTAAGCAAAAATATTGAAGGTATATAAAATTTATTAGAACCTTAATTTTGGCATTCATACCAACTCCCGTATGGTCTAGTGGCTAGGATACCTGGCTTTCACCCAGGAGGCTCGGGTTCGATTCCCGGTACGGGAAAATTCTTTTTGTTGTAATTTTAACAATTACTACAGTGTACTTACCTTGCGATCAAAATAATTTTGTGCGCATAAACTTTTTCTTCAGATGTTCCCAATATGAACACTATATCCGCCGAATCTTGATCTTCCGAGAGCCTCTGTAAATCTCTGAGAAGACCAGGCAAACCAGCCCGTTCTACCGAAGCCGTACAGCAAGTACCCGCCACCCTATTCGCCATAGCGATATTTAATCACTATTTTTCCACACAGTAACTACACACTTTTAACTCTATTAACTACGATGAAAATACACACACTTAGTATTTATAGTCATACTAATTCATTCGGCATAAGAAAACAATTTAAGTCAGTTTATATACAACCTAGACCAAGTACAATTTGTCAACATAACCTCAATCGCATAACTTAAACCCAACTTCACATTACTTAGAACAAACTCACTGACCGGTTCCCTGTTATAGCTACCTTGCTATTCATCCTCGCATTGAAAAAGACACACTTCTTTGTATTTTGAATCGGTCGTGCAGGTATCAAAAAGATTAAAACGGGTTTACATTTAGTTTTGGTGCTTGACGCTTCTTTTAATATTTCTATCTTTGTCAGATTTTAGCGACTAGACTAGAGTGTAATATATAATTTCAGTGTCGCAAACAAGAGCCTCCGTGGCGCAATTGGCTAGCGCGTTCGGCTGTTAACCGAAAGGTTGGTGGTTCGAGCCCACCCGGGGGCGCAGTACATTTTGTCGGGTAAAACTTATTTTTATCTTCAAGTAACAAAAATGATTAGTCCTTAGGAGAAACTGAATAACTAGTCCATTTTGTTTCTTGATAATGCTTACTAACAATGTTAATGAGCTACATACATACTCAAATGAATGAATGCTGCCTAAACAAATAGCATTCTCAAACTAATTCCAGCAGCAATATACTTCAAATAGGAAGAGCGACTGACATTTTGGCGTTAGGAAGTGGGCGCACATCGGCATCCGCATCGAGTCAGCATGACAGTTGGGAAATTGCAACCCGTCAGCTGCTGCGGTCGAGCGCGGCGGAGTCTAGCTCTATGACATGCTGGCGAGGCGCAATCACGCACGATTAGACATTTCAAGGGGCAGCTACAACTATCGGTTTATTTCTGTTAGACGCCACAGTGTATTTGCGTAGTACGTTCTCAGATTGAGGCTATTTTAAACCTATTCATTAACAGCGTGAACTTACGATATTTAAAATTATGTTTTTGGTTCTTAATTGGTGAGTAATAATTGTAATAAACGATATCTATACATGCAAATAGTTAACAGCTGCTCGCGACTTTGCTAACGTGGGCCTAGTATAAATCTTCATAGTCTAACCATCATCATATCAGATCAGCTCTTATAAGATCCACTATTGAGTGGGCCACTTCCACACTTGGAGCAACTCATTATCCAAACCTCTAAATTAACAGAAGAGACATCACAACCTGCGTCGAAAATGAGGCAGATTCGACTACTACTACTAAAACTGGGTACAGTAAAAAATACAAATGGCCGAATATGAAGAATTGAGATTCCGTTCAGTCATTTTAAAAACTAATTGATTAGTTATAGATGTTTAGGTAATTGTAACCTAGTGAATTTAAACACTCTAAAACGTATTTATTGCGTGTTTATGACATTTTTAATTCCAACGCTCGACCAAGTCTGCACTTTTGTGCATATTCAACAAGACCACTATATTGACTTTGTCAGAACTCAAATTCTTGCCCAGGAAAATCATTACATCCCAAGAATGATCCGCGAGACTATAGATTAAAAATCATCCAAATTTAAATAGGGAGGATGGTTGGCAGGTACCACAAATCTCAAGCTACACTAATCTGCAAACCTTCTGACACCGTGAGCGATTTCTGCGTGCACATTGAACGTTTTCAATAAATAGTTATTTGTGCAACAAGAGAGCAAAGTCGTTTTTTGCTGCGAGTGCTGATATTGAATCCCGAGTAAGCGAAGGAATCAATGATTGAATCACGAGCGTAGCGAGTGATTCTAAAGTTGATTCCTGAGTGCTGCGAGGGATTCAAAGGCACGAGATGCGAAAAATTTTGCTCTCGTGTAACACACATAACTTTTCACTTCAGCAGCGAGAACACTATAGGAAATGAAATATATTACGTAACATTTTTGAAACTATAATTAAATATTTTTAAGTTAAATATCAGTTTTTTAAGCAGTAAATACTTATTTTAGTTTAAATACAACAATAAGTTAAAAATTCAATGAATTGCAATAAAAGATATAATTATCATTTTTGCTAAATTTCTTTAGTTAATTCCAAATATCCGAACGTGTTTGTCTTTGAGGTCGAATTAAAAATCGGAGTAACCCCATAACGAACCCCTTTCATCCAATCGAACTGTTAAAAGTACGTCTAGTTTGTATTTAATCAAATATAGTTCCCATAATATTGCTCTATCAATTTAATATTTATAATCTGTACTTTAATGCTTTGTATTGTTTTCTATAGCGCTACCTGCTAACATTTAACTTCATAACTCTAACGCAACTTATAACCAATTAATTTAACTTTCATAATCACACGAAATTTCTAACACAACACACTTGTCATAGGCAAAATCATCGGTATAACGATGGAAGCCAAAACCTAATGAAGAAGAAGAAGAAAAATCGGACATGTAGGTTTTGCTCACTGAAAACAGTGGACAAAATGCGATTTTGCCCACTGAGTGAGACAAAGTAACTTTTTAATTTTAATTCGAAACATTGACACTATCTCTTTCCCGCCAATAGAAAAGAGAGAGAGACAAAGACCAAGTGCCAGTACCAACAGCTCCGATTTTTCTTCTTCTTCTTCATTTAGGTTTTGGCTTCCATCGTTATACCGATGATTTTGCCAATGACAAGTGTGTTGTGTTAGAAATTTCGTTTATGAAAGATTATGAAAGTTAAATTAATTGGTTATAAGTTGCGTTAGAGTTATGAAGTTATATGTTAGCAGGTAGCGCTATAGAAAACAATACAAAGCATTAAAGTACAGATTATAAATATTAAATTGATAGAGCAATATTATGGGAACTATATTTGATTAAATACAAACTAGACGTACTTTTAACAGTTCGATTGGATGAAAGGAGTTCGTTATGGGGTTACTCCGATTTTTAATTCGACCTCAAAGACAAACACGTTCGGATATTTGGAATTAACTAAAGAAATTTAGCAAAAATGATAATTATATCTTTTATTGCAATTCATTGAATTTTTAACGTATTGTTGTATTTAAACTAAAATAAGTATTTACTGCTTAAAAAACTGATATTTAACTTAAAAATATTTAATTATAGTTTCAAAAATGTTACGTAATATATTTCATTTCCTATAGTGTTCACGCTGCTGAAGTGAAAAGTTATGTGTGTTACACGAGAGCAAAATTTTTCGCATCTCGTGCCTTTGAATCCCTCGCAGCGCTCAGGAATCAACTTTAGAATCACTCGCTACGCTCGTGATTCAATCATTGATTCCTTCGCTTACTCGGGATTCAATATCAGCACTCGCAGCAAAAAACGACTTTGCTCTCTTGTTGCAAAAATAACTATTATATTACTACTTACCCACATCACTTATTTAATTCCATAGCATTAGCCTTTTTTATATCGTTAGAACATTCTTATGACTAGCTATACTTTTAAGACGTCTTATAAGTTCTAAAAGCCATTACAAACGACATAATCGTCAGATCATAGCTTCTTATTTTAAGAACTAATCGTGATATTACCGTAATCTGAGAAACTTGTCCAAACAACTGGTCCTCGCTTCCAATTTTACATCGCCATTTGTTAGCCAACATAACGAACGATATTCGCATTTATATTAGTAGCATTACACACGGTTTGTTAGGTATGTGCAAACAGAGCGTGTGTCAGACTGATGCATTATTCGGCTGGACGTCCCGATTCGGTCATCCGATTTTAGTTTGCACTGCATTTAACAAACAATCTCTAATATAGTAAAAAATCATTGCGTGCCGACGGATATTTGTTGAAATCATTGTTTTTAGTATTTTGAAAGTTTTATTTGTATGCGATATGATTTTAGTGTTGAATGGAATATTTTTTGTGTTTATCTATCTTACGCGGAATTTATTACGATGGTTAATAGAATTGCAATGTTAATAAAATATTAGATGTGACGTGATTCTAAATTAAATTGGCAGTAATGCTCTAATACCAAATGATCCCAATTAAGATCGCAAAATTACAGCCAACAACAGTTCGAATAAATCTCATTAAAGTGTGTAACTTTAAAAATACTGAATGCTTAATCTCTATTCGAACGCTAGAAAATGTTCGTTATCAAACGTGATCAAGAAAATGTGTTATGCATTGTTACTAGAAAACCAGAGTTCTA
Organism: Clostera curtula; assembly: GCA_905475355.2. Taxonomy (NCBI): domain Eukaryota; kingdom Metazoa; phylum Arthropoda; class Insecta; order Lepidoptera; family Notodontidae; genus Clostera; species Clostera curtula. The sequence continues at coordinate 370,869 of FR997805.1, forward strand.
GCTCACGTAAGCCAATTATTTAATATTTTAAAATATAATTATTTTGTTGTTAGTTGGTGGATTTAGATCTCAAGTGCAAAGTAAATAGTAATGATATTAGCTTTTTAATACAGTTGCTCAAAAAGTGGCATATTGCAGGGCCGTATAGCGTTCGGGAAGTGGGCTATTACACACTCGTGCTTTTACTATAAAAAATTTTAACTATGAAAAAATTCTACTGAAGACTTGGCTGTATGGGTATAGTTGCTTTTGCCTACTAGAATGGGGGAAGAAAAAAAAACTCTGCTTATATTCTACGGTTGGCGCCATTTGTTTTAAAGGCATAAATGATTAGTTATACTATTTGCGCTGTAGCATGGTGCGGGTGGCAGTTGCATGGTGCAGGTGACAGTTGCCATTATGACGTTACTAGGGATGTGACGTTATGCAATTCATTTTTATGGCTAACGATACTCGCAGCATAAATATGGTCCTCTTTAATATTGTTATAGAAATTAGTGTGTTATTCAGTTGTCTAGTGTAACTACGTGTATAAACTTGTCGATATAAATGTTTTATGGCTAAATAATTATGTTTGTCCTTTTATGCAACCTTACCCTATAAATGTTATGTTGTATAATTATAGACCAGCTTTAAAAATAAAAATTGACCTACGCACAATATACGTTTCTTATTATGAAAAATATCGACTATCCATCGTAGCAGTACATTCCATCACTAGATACGTCTATGGCGTTACGTTATACACATAACACTTTGCTTAATATTTCATTCAATTTTATTTTATTTGTAAACTAGAACATTCTGGTTGGTTTCATTTAATTTTCTACAGTTATTAATGATTAACTAAATCACGAATACGAATGCGGTACAGCTGAAATACGAATGTCTTAATATGAAAGTCTTAATTTGTAAATCGCGGCAACTTTCAAGAGTGAAACGAAATGTTACCAAAACTGTCACCCGCACCATGCTACAGCGCACAAACTATAGTTGTAGGTTAGTTGAGTTTATTGTGTTTTTAATTATTTTATTAAATTGCTTCATTTTTTCGCAACTGTATTAAAAATAGTCGTTCAGTACACGTGCGGAACCGTCATTGCAACTTGTTCCGACTGTCAACCCTCGCCTTCGGCTTCGTCGGAACTCTTTGAAATGACTGCTTTTCCGCACTTGTAATGAAATATACCATTTTATGAAGAAACTTTAGCTGTAAGGGAAGAATAACCTGGGTTATAATATAACACTGTGATTCTGAAGTGTGTGACAGCGATTCTGAAGTGAGTATGAGAAGAGATGATAGATGGATAGATTACAGTACCCACGCATTCGGAATGCAATTCCACAGACAAGAGCCGGCTAGAAACTCCATGGTTGCTCTTATAAATAAAAGGGTTAGTGAGACAGATTAGTGAGAGCAGGACAGGAGCAAACTTATTTAAAATAAACTGATTTGACATCACGGAACATGCTAAAATATAATTGGCAAATAATGGAGACAGGAGACACTAGCCAGGGAGGGAAGCAAGGTGTGATGAAAAAACGAATATGACACATATCTCACTGTTGACATGTTAACTGTGTTTAAACTAAAATTAAAAGCCACAGTGTACCCATTCCATTCGGTTCTGCTTCAAGAGCCCAATACCCGAAACGGATAATCATAATTTGTGAACGTTTATTTTACCAGACGCACGTATTGATCATGGCTTCCAACGGCCTCGCTGACAGGTATATGTGGCAAACGGTCTGGTTTCTATGAACGTCACCATACATTAGTAGCATTTACTAAATAATTGTGAAATAAGAGTACTGTGTGCGTCGATAATAATTCTCTCGGTTTGTTATCTTTGGGCGGGAGAGGCGCGCTGGACGGCTCCCCAACTGCTTCGATGACGTACAAATGCCCCATTGATTTTCCATTATTTTTATTTGTGACTTATTTATGGGTGTCAAGGTTAATGTTCAATTTGTGGATGCTCCGTTTGAAGTTGGTTTACGTAAATCGAGCTCTTGTGAAAACAGCGAAGTGGGAGCTGTTATGGTTCGAATGCATGTGAAATATTTGAGTTATGGTTTTAAATGAGGCCAATAATGGTTTGCAAATCTATGTGACCGGATTCATATCCGGGTTTTTTAACCAGACACATGACCCCTATATCTTTTTAAATAATTGACTTTTAGTGTGGACAAACTTAATGTATTAAGATATTCGTTTCCCATGTGTGACAAAGTATTCGAAATACTACGAATTAAAATTCAAAATTTATACACATTCGAATATAGAACAGTTCCAAATTCTAAATTGCCAGGAAATATGAAAACGACAGAACTTAAAAGGCATGCCTCGTAATATGAAATACACTTTACAACTGCAAATTCGGAGATCATTGTAAAAGTTAAAATGTCAAGAAATTGCACCCCGACCATTGTACAAATTATTGTTGTATATATTGTGTCCTGTTTTTATTTCTTTAGTTGTTTTTATACTCTATATTGTATAGAGTTTATCTGTCTATCTATCTAGGGGTTGGTTACGGATGTGGCTCCCGTAACCGAAACCAAAACTACTAGACAATTATAGGCGGGTTCGAATACGGTTTTTAAATTATTATAAAACAATAAATTATTTTTCTTTTTAATATAAACTTATTGGTTTACCCAAATCAGTCCGACTAAGTAATAAAAATCAATCCGTATCGCTTTATCGCCGTTTGAGCAAACACACGTTTTATCAATCACTGTCGCCTTGCCACCGGTGATAAAATATTTCTGTTGGTTGTAGATAGTCTCGTCAATAAGCGGATTATGTCCATTCTGATGGACGGGACCCATGTTTGCTTACACGTGTACGGCGCGGTATCAACGGGTTAAGTCAATACCTGCATTTGGTGTACCATATCTGTTTTCGATTAAAATTGTCGTTACGATTACGTGTAACAGGCGTGTAACTTGTATTATTATGTGAAATAGCTCACGGCTTTAAAATACAGCTTTTTAAAGATTGTTAGTGTGCGATAAATATTATGCTTTTTCTCTTATATTTTTGTTCTAAGACATTTCAGCAAAGAGCAAAAGCTATGATCAGGGTAAGACAATGATGCTTGATTGCAAATTAAATTATAAAAACAATGATTTCTCCCTAAAGTAATCAAAACAACCTTTGTACCAAAAAGGGCCAATTAAAAAGGGCGATGCCAAATGTCACTTAAGCGTGGAACGACGTCGGGTCGCGGCGACTGAGCCACGCACCGATGAGATCTGCCCGCAATTACACCACAAAAGAATCAATTAAGCGCGGCAACCGGCAAAGCAGAGAGGAAACAATATTGCACTGCAACGCTTACACTCTTCAGTGTTTCTGTGTCTTACCTCGCGATGTGATAGGCTTACGAAGGGATAGAGCAGGATTCCAACATTTGTTTGCCAGTTGGGTTTCTTAAAAACCTGTACAGTCAGTGACTGCATCACAGGAGCTCTTTGCAATCGTGTAATAAATTGGTAACAGAAGCTTCTTTTCTTTTTACTTTAGATTTTTTTCTTTTTTTTAGAATGTTTTGTAATACATAGAAAATGGTTCAGGACGCCCCATAGATCCCTCCATATATAGCACTAAAACAACCAGGCGACAGCATGTACAAAATAATTGACTGTATTTTGAATAACGATGATACTTGTATGAGTAGGTACTAATATATGTAGTTAAACTTCCTTGCATATCCGTCGACCTCAGTAATTTTTTCGTAAGAATTTAGGCATGATTCGTCATCAAGATTCAAAGTATTTTTCCAAGTAGCTGGGTACTTAGCTTTTTGTATTACCTAAAAGACTCGACAATCTGACACTCTGAATGATAGGCGGTTACCTTCGCTGACGGAACTTTATAATACCAGAGGCGTTCCTCACGCTTCGCCGACACGATTAAAGCCTTTCACGTCTGTCTTGAAGAACCACATGCTTTGCCGGAAAACCTGTGTGCGCTTTTCAAATATACGGGGGTTTGTTCGTACCTTTGATAGGACATTTTGCAGTGAATATGAATTCTAACTGTACACTACATTAAGGATACACGTGATCGTAGTTCAGGATATGCCAATTCTATCCGTGGGTAGGTCTGGCGCGTCTCGCGAGTTCGGCCCTCGTCTCTTTGAGGTGCAGATCAAAGCGCGTGTTTCTATTAGCCCTGATTACGGCGGCGCACTCGACGCCCGCGCCCTCTCGCGGCGCATTGTCCCGCGGCCGACGACGGGTTAAGCTAAGATGCGTTCTAGTGCCATTGCAACTTTAATTAGCTTTCATAGAGACAAGCTTGATGCTGTAGTGAAAGCCTTCAGAAATATCAGTGTTCTAATTAAACAGTGCGATACTTAATTCGCGTGGTGACGGATTTGGAATACGTAGTGTCACCACTGCAATCTATCCTGAGCGTGTCGTGAAAGCCGACAATAGCAAATGACAAGGCTGATAACCTAGCCGTAACCCTTCTGGCCAGCGTGGCATAGTAGTCAAATGACTCCCTGCGATGGGAGGAGGCCCGACTCAGCAGTGGGTCATTTATGGGCAGAGTAGTAGTAGTTGCCTAATTAGCATTGGAATATTTGATCTTCTTGTGGGTATAGAGCGTGTATTTGTGTTTGGATATTTGATCATCATAAGCGCCTTTAAATCACCCACCACTGAGAGTATCTAATCTCCTATTGCACGGACAGAAATTTGCTTAAACATAACTTATTTTATTATGTTGAAACTATATCTATACTAATATATAAAGCTGCAGAGTTTGTTTGTTTGTTTATTTGTTTGTTTGAACGCGCTAATCTCAGGAACTACTGGTCCGATTTCAAAAAATCTTTCAGTGTTGGATAGTCCATTTATCGAGGAAGGTTAAAGGCTATATTTTATTTTCAAAAGAATTAGGGATCCGTATGCAAATTGCGATTTTGTAAACCAAGGTGTAAAATCGAAAACCTATTTATGCGTGCGCTGCAAAAACTATTGACAATAGAACAAAATGATGTACTACGGGTTTGTAGGTCATAGTTTAGTCACAATAACCGATTTTATGTTAATAAAAAATATGCACGGGTTCGAAGCCCACGCGGGCGAAGCCGCGCGCAAAAGCTAGTTTATTAATAAAAAGAGACTATCGTACACATAACTTGTAAAGTTAACATGATATTAGACAGTTACGTATTGATTAAATTAGGGATTGGATTCCGCTGACGATAGTGCTTACTGGGTGATATTTTTCCAGTCATATCAAGCTGTTGATCCAGTGAGTTGTAAGATTCTGAAACTAAGAGTTCGGCTCTTGGCTGTCGCATTTTTTTAATTTATGCTTTATTTTATCTATGTTTTATTTCGACATTTTAAGAGAGTTAATAACATCTCAGGTTACACCTTCAATCCCACAAATAAGCAATTGGGGGCAAATTGTGCGGAATGCGTCTAGTTTGTGAACGGAAATTGTGTCTTCTACCAATATTGAGGGTGACTGTATGCTAGCGCAAAACCTGCGTTCCTCAGTGTCAACATAGACTTTAACTTATTGTGATAAAGCTCAAATTGTAGGACAACGTTTGGAGTCGGTTTCGTGTAAGGATTTTGTTTAGTAATTGTATGATTGTCTTGTAGGTTAGGGTGCGTTGTAGGGAGCGAAACTAAATATTGGTATCTGCGCTTAATATGTGGAAACTAATAACACATTCCCTATATTGGAGGAGTGTTTATTGTGCGCAGCTTACTACAGAGTTCTTGATTGTATTATTAATGTTGGTGTGTGGCAAACAGAAAAGGAATTTAGTCGTCTTTATAATACACGTTTATCGTGTTGCGCTTGGAGTGACAAATTTATTAAAACAAAGTAGTTAAACCTACTTGAAATAACTCTCATTTATTATTTATTGAAATTAAACACTTAATAACACATATCTCGCGTGTATATTACATTAGCTATTTAATTTCCGTCGTTTCGAATGCTTTGTAGCAGTCGTGGTCTCGGGAGAGATTAAATGACAGTTGTCTTCAAAAGTACAAAGAAATAGTTAAAATTTTGTTTTAATGATAATGTTCCCTGTTCGTTTAACCGATCTTCCCATTTCTTATTGTCATTTGGGTTATCTATATATATATATAAAGCTGCAGAGTTTGTTTGTTTGAACGCGCTAATCTCAGGAACAACTGGTCCGATTTCAAAAATTCTTTCAGTGTTAGATAGTCCATTTATCGAGGAAGGTTATAGGCTATATTTTATTTTCAAAAGAATTAGGGATCCGTATGAAAATTGCGATTTTGTAACCCAAGGTGTAAAATCGAAAACCTATTTATGCGTGCGCTGCAAAAACTATTGACAATAGAACAAAACGAAGTACTACGAGTTTGTAGGTCTTATTAAAATCTAGAAAAAAGTCCGCGAGAGCTCATATCTAACTATCATAGTTTAGTCACAATAACCACTTTTATATTCATAAAAAAAAATGCATAGAGATAAGCATGGGTTCGAAGTCCACGCGAGCGAAGCCGCGCCCAAAAGCTAGTCAATGATAGAACGTAGAGACCCTACTTACTTTTGGTGAGTACAGTTGGTACAGTTGGTCTTTTGGTGAGCCTGCTGTAATTTTAATCTTAATGCGCCTGCATATGACGACTGCTGTAAATTTGGCATTGTAGTCAACGTTGAGAGTGCTGTAAACTTGTAGTTAACATGGCTTCCTGATTCATACGAGTAGGTTTGAATCGCAGATATAAAGTGTTCCCGTTTTAAGTTTGACGGGTCTATTTGTCCTGAGTGGACGAACTGATTTTGATTTAGCTTTCTGATTGAATGTTCTTGATCGATTTGAAGAAAATCTGCTCATCAATATTGAGATTAATGCTTTTTGTGCCTTTTATACTCTACACATCTTTATCTGCGTTTCGTCGTTTCAGCCCATGCATGACCCACTACCTCCTCCAAATTCATGGAGGGAAATTAGCCTACTGTGCCACGCTGGCAAGATGGGTTGGCACAGGGTTTGTATCAAGTTTTCCTTCTCGACCGGCTAGGTGATCTGCCTCTTACGATCCTATAGTCGCCTCTTACGACACCCTCAGGGTAGTGTGGGTTGGTGGCATTATGTATTATTAATTCTTTGTGTAAATGTACAATATAGACAAGGAGAGAGTGCTTAAAACATTCATAACCATGGTCTCCCTCTTAGCTATACTTGAAAATACCCTGCTCAGTCGTTCGAAGGTCGTCTTTCTTCTGGTAGCTTTTTCATACTATAAATCTGCCAACGCCCCAATGTTTGTAGACACTAGCATCGGATGGAGCTACAGAACGCCGAATGCGAAGACATTTTTCTTAGAGTGCAGTAAACAAACAGCGCAGTCCGCGGTCTGTTTACGTCTAGAGATTAGCGGCGGCGTCTTGTGGAGCCCGACCGACACGCGGGGGTATTCTGGTGTGAAACACTTGTGATTAGATGAAACGTGTATCATTTCGGTTGTCGCGGGTTCGATCCCCGCACGGAAGAAATATTTGTACGACCTAAAAGTATTTGTTCCGGGTCTGGGGGTTTTCTATCTATAGTAAAGAAAGAAAAATAATTCATTCGGCGCAATTTTAAATACACTACTACACAATAACTATATCTTTTCAGAAAATAACTTCAATTATTTTAAGTATTTGATATCCATAAATTATTGTGAATTAAAATCTCAAATACAATTAAGCAAAGACTCTAATTCGAAAATGAAGATTCTACTAGACTCATTAATTTATTATTTTAACATAGCATTCCCGAAAAAAAGGCAGCAAGTACGTAAATTAAATAGGAAATGGACTACATTAGGCATTAGAACTTCCAAGAATAACTTGGTAAAAATGGAATTATTACAGAACTATGACCCAAATGATGAAAGAAAGATACGAATTAGCAAGTATAAAAAAATATTAAAAAAGATAATGATTGCAGCCAAACGAGTACAATATAGTAATAGAATAGCTCGTTCTAAGAATAAAGTCAAAGAATCCTGGAACATTATAAATGAACAAGTTAATAAAAGTAAACGTAAGCCAAAACCTAATATCTCATCTATAAAAAATGACAATGGAGAGAATAATACAGAACCAGGAATAATTGCTAATATGTTTAATGACTTTTTCTGTAACATAGCTAATAAATTGACTAGTAACTTACAAACTGACGCACAGCATTGCTTGAAGTATCTTGATAGTACTACTAAACCTTTGACATCTATATACTTTTATCCAGTAAACTTTATAGAATTAAGGACGATTGTTATAAACATGAAGCAAAAAACATCAGTGGACATATACGACATGAGTACAAAAACTATAAAGAAACTGCTATTAAATAATGACTATCTAATGGAACTGCTATTTATTACTGTTAATGCATGTTTAGAAGAGGGAGTATTCCCCGAGGTTCTAAAACTTGGGAAAGTGATTCCACTATACAAAAAAGGAGAACGCTCAGACCTCGGCAATTACAGGCCAATTTGTATATTACCAACGTTATCAAAAATACTGGAAACTGCGATTAAATCGAGGATAGTAAAATACTTTGAAGATAATAACTTATTCACAGTGACACAGTTTGGTTTTAGAAAAGGCCGCTCAACCGAAATGGCAATACGCAAGGTCATGTCCTTTGTTCTGGATGCCTTTGATGGATCGCAGAGATGTGCTAGCATCTTCCGTGACCTGTCAAAGGCATTTGATTGCTTACGACATGACATATTGTTATTAAAACTTGAGTATTACGGGTTCCAAGGAGTTGAACTCAATATGATGCGAACTTACCTACAGAACCGCAGCCAAATAGTTTCTGTCAACGGCACAAACTCTACGGCGCGTGCTATGAATATTGGAGTACCGCAAGGCTCGATTCTGGGACCGGTGTTATTTTTGATTTACATCAATGACCTTCCTAACGCTATGCCAGACTGGACACATGTTACTTTGTTTGCGGATGATACTCATGTTGGAGTCGGAGATAAAAATAAACAGGGCTTACAGCTCAAAATTGACAATGTCATGAACAGGCTCAAACATTGGTTTGATGCTAATGGTATTATACTTAATGCAAACAAAACTATTGTGATGCAGTATCAGTCACGGCTCGGAATAGATAATAGTCTAGATGTTAAAGAAAATGTATTTTTAGGATATACAGTGGACCATACGATAAACCATAGAGCACATATAGATAAAGTTTGCAAGAGATTGTCTAGCGGTAACTACGCGTTATTTAAACTGAAGCATATAGTTGACAAACAAAATCTCGTCTCAATTTATTACGCTTACATACACTCTATCATAAGATATGCAATCACTGTATGGGGTAATGCAACAGACATCAGTAAAATTTTGAAATGCCACAAAAGAGCTATTAGAATTATAAATGGACTAAAGAAACGATGCTCCGCACGGCCATATTTTAAACAAAATAAAATAATGACTGTAATATCATTATTCATTTTCAATAGTTTACTGGAAATTCACATAGAAAAGGAAAACTTGCCTAAAAATCAGGATATACATTCATATAACTTGCGCAATAAGAAAAAGCTTTTTCTTACATAAAATTCAAAAACAGGGAGATTATTTAAAAATAAAAATGTACAATAAACTGCCCGATAAATTAACTGAGTTAAGTTACAAAGCTTTTAAACGAACCTTAAAATATTTTTTTGAAGGGAACCCCTTTTATTTAATTGACGAATTTATGTCCATGAGACTAGATGACTCTTATTTATGTATACAGAGCGAGAAAAAAAATGTTATTAAATGAAAATTGTTTTAATAATTAATAATTATGTTTATTATAAGACGAAATTGGTATGACTTTATTTATTATGTGTATTTATGTAGCAAATTGCGATTAATAAGAACTTAATGTATGTTGACTTACCTAGTATAACGTTCATTGTTATAAATGGCTAATAAACGATGAAATGAAATGAAATGAAATATAATTACTTAAACTATAACTTAGTATGTACGTATTTACAAAAAAAAATATGTATATAAGTAGTTTCTCATCCAGCTCGTTACCATAACACAAGCATTAAGTTGCTTAGTTTAGGACGAGATGGCGTTGTGTGAAATTTCCAAGGATATTTATTTATTTATTTAATATCAAAATTTTTTGGTTGAGACATTATATTTCTCCCAACAGATGCGTAAATATACTTAAATAAAGAAGGACATTTTCAATTCAATTCTGCTATTCGTTACTAACTTGGTGGATGGCATGAATTGAGATTAACAAATGAAACTGTTGGTTTTGTCTGTGGTGTTAATATCTCACGCCAGCAAGAATAAGATAGACTTTGTTTATTATGTAAATTCTGTCAAGTAGATCTTTGAAAAGAACCCTTGTGTTACAAAAATCTATCCATATAAATAAAAATGAATTGCTGTTCGTTAGTCTCGCTAAAACTCGAGAACGGCTGGACCGATTTGGCTAATTTTGGTCTTGAATTATTCGTCTAAGTCCAGGGAAGGTTTAAAATATGAAACATCTTTTTTAATACGCATTATTTTTGTTCCAGTTTAGGTTTGCACGTATTTTAATAAAGTTGTAACATTCTGGAAATATTTTTTTTTATTTATTGATTCTGAGGCGGTACGAAGGTTGCAGGGTCAGGCAGGTTATTATAAAAATGAGGTGCTTTTTACAAAAGTGTGCCAAATATCACAAGGATAGCCATGGTGTCCAGATTCCAGAATAGGCGTGTGGTGCAAGCCGCGGGCGCGACCCACATCCTTTCACAGCATTTGCGCTATCTCTGTTTGGCATCGCAATCGTCTCGGGACGCGTACAAATGAACGCCACCATCAGGATACTGCAGTAATATGAATAAACCGTGTTATATGAAACTTCTCTATAGAAAACTGGCTTAAGCATATTCAGGATTGATCTGCGGGTAAAGCCTCCTCCGATTAATGGAGGGTAATTAATAAGTCTACTGTGCCATGCTGGCCAAACGGGTTGTTTCGTTACAAATGTTCCTTCTCTTAGGTGATCTGTCTCTAGCGTTCCTTTAGTCGCCTTAGGATAGTCGTTTCAGCCCGTGAATGACCCACTACTAAGTCGGACCTCCTGTAAATATATGGAGGTAATTCGCCTCTTACAACACCCTCGGGATGGTATGGGCTGGTGACATTGTGTATTCTAAATCCATCAATGGTTAGACGCCAGCGTGATATCGTAGGCTTATTTCCCTCTATATGAGCTGAAACGACTGAACGAGTTAGAGACGATATGTTAAAACGACGAGGCCGTACTAACAGATTCAGTTACAGTGATGCCATAAGCATGTATCTATATAGACTTTCATGTCCTCGGAACCACTCCAGGGCACTGCGAAGCATCGCGAGTGACATTCATTAAACAACGCGTTCGAACGAAATTTGCTTCAGCAAGACACAAGATAGAACGTACCAATGGCTCTAGCAAAATCGGAATAATAAGTATCATCACTTTTTTAATCTGACAATGATGCTCAAGCTGTTGAGCGCAGTATCGCCACATTGCTTTTGAAAACTGTCTTTAGATCTGTTTTTAAATATACTTATAATGAATTCCACCTACGACTTCAATCGCATGTAGGTATATCTGGCAAAAATACCATTGCAGTAGAATTGTACCTAAAATTTTTCACTTTAGAAAGTATGTGTTATTCCAAACTACTCTATCACTGTGTCACATTTTATCTAAATCTGTTCAACTTGGTGTCCAAATTTTCGCATTTATAGTCTATCTATTCTTTCTATTATTATTATTATCAACAAGGATTATCACTAGCTGGACCAATTTAAGTTAGAAAGCTAGTCCCTTCTGAGCCAATGCAACCTCTAGTATTGTTCAGCGTCACTCGCCGATCCGCCCTAACTACTTCAAGTCGGGCGCACGCTCCCCACTAAAAAGCCATTACCGCTCCTTTGATCCTCGCCGCGGCCGCTTTGATTGCACCGCTGCCGCTGCCTCCACTCCAGCTGACTGTTGCCGTATTCTTTGAGGAGAGGGATGGATATTGGATATTAGTTTTTGGTGTAGATTAGCTTGTTAGTGGCTCGGAACCTTTGTTCATGATACGTAAACTTGTAACAATAAAAGTGACTTCTGTGTAAATGTCAATAAAAGTGACTGATGGAAAATAAAGGCTCAAAGAAAGATAGTCATCATCATTATAATGACCAATAGGCCCACTCAAGAGTCGGACAGTTGAAAAGGCAAAATTAGCCAGAGAGTTTAATTAATCACAAGATAGACCAGAGGGCAGCAACATTTATACAGTGTGTAGGCGAACTGTAGTCGTTTGGTAAAAAAAAATCATCACAGATTTTTTTAAATTAGCTCTATATGCGCACTTTAGATTGCTATAGGATTTTAGTTGCACCCTGTATAGATGACGCAAGCTTCCATAATTCGTCACCTTACTTATTACATATTTCCATTTCCATTATTTTTGATCAGTGACTTGAATGCCTTTGACCCTATGCTTACGTGATGGAAAGCAACGCCAGGGTCTAAGATAGAGCAGACAACTCAAGGAAATGTCCTGTCGGACACCAACTCTCACATACACGACGAAATACAGTACAACTGCGTGGTGTCGGTCGTAGATGCGAGAGTGGTAGTTAGCCTGGCGGACCAATAGATTGTGCCACCAAGCAAACCATTTCCATACTGAGCTGATAGAAGGGTATTATTATCGGCCGGGCAATGATTCGCTATTAACCGCCGAAGCCGGGCATGTTATTCAGGGATAATGAAACATTCCAATGGTGAAAATAGTTTTGAAATTGGTCCTCTCGTTTTTGAGTTTATTTGATACAAACATAAAGATTTGTAGACGTGAAACTATTGGTAGAACATTATGGAAAGTCGAGCCTCGGATTTTCTGGAAATGAAGTAGAATTTCTTTCTTTTTTTTTGTCTTAAAAACTAAACCTCTGCAATTCGTTTTTACGATAATCTGTATCGTTCAGTTTTACAAACATGAAAATTCACGAACACGAATGCCTTAAATAAGTTATACAATTTCCACAATATACTAAAACTATAGAAACCTGACCTAAAAATAGTTACAATATAATATGCAATATCATCTATTTATATGAAGCTCTTTCGACTTTTGCAAAGTTGTCAGCATTTTTTTGGAAATGCTAAAAAAATACTGATAAAAATACTTCGTTCATCATAATTGAGACAACTGTGCACTTTTCTTTATTCTTGTCTGAACCAGCTAATTTCAGGGATGTGTCGTGTGATGTTACGTCACAGTGACGTCATCAAAGCACAGCAGCTAATTATCAGTGTGCATTGAGAGCAGGAGGCACACTAGAGCTGTCTCATAGCGAATGCTAAAATAATATTGTGAGAGATGTGAGCTGCGTTACTTTGCAGGATTATACTTGTTTATTTTTTTTAATGCTAATGAACTGTGGCTCTAAGAAAAATAAAATTACTTTTATAACACAAGTCTGGTAAAATATATTTATGACGAATCCATTTTGAATATCAGTAGTTGCTTAGATTTGCATATTCGAAGCTACCTAGCTTTTTTCATTTATTTTGGCAACGTAACAACCACATCACCGAAGCGAATACTATCTTTGACTGTAAACCTTTTAAATAAATGTGGTTCATTCTATTTTCTAGCCACAGCCTACTTGCAGAGTGAAAGTCTTAGCGAAACATCTTCAAGATCGATCCCACAGGGTGCCTAGTGTTACGTTTTGAGCCCACATGCACCCCAACTTTACCTTCCCTTGTCACTCTATCCCTTTTTCACACCTCTTTTCATTACTTTCTTCTCTTTCGTTGCAAACGTCATTGCGTGGCGCATTGTCTGGGAAGCGAAGCCAATGAAATTTGAACTTAAGGCTGTGTTATATTGGAGTGAATTTCTATCGTTATTTTGCGGTAAAAAGGAAATTGGCATTTACATCGACAGTGGAGAAGCCAGTTTTCCACAGCAGAATTTGAAAATGTAATCGGAGCATGTACCGCGACAAACTTAAATCTGCGGTTGTCTTCACCCGTTTAGTTCTAAGACTAGTTGGTTTTGAACGTGGAGAGGTGCAATATTATGTTTGTCGCTTTGTGCGTTCAAAACGCGCCGACTGGCCGCATTCGCTGACATGTGCCGGCACGCGAATGTTTTTGTTCCATTTTTGAAATTTTAAATTTCCATTCTTCATACGACATGTGACTTTGGCAATCGGGATCCGTTGCGTAGTTCTAATTTAAAATGTAAAACATACCAGTTGTGTTATTGTCTGTGCCTATTATTGTGTATACGAATACCTTAAGATAAAACAAGTTAATTAGCTCAATAATAAAAATTATAGGTGCTTTATTTAATTATAATATAAGATTAATTTATTATAGTGCTTGTGTATAGTTCTTGTATCATTTATAAAAAAGGTAAGTCAATTTTTATACTGTTAGTAGCATTAGCAAATTCTTATGAATGTCGTCATATAAAACGTTTATTGTCGATGGGAAAAAGCGCAGTTGTGCATCTGCGTGGGTTATTGACCTCGGTTGCCATGGCTACGGCGCCCACCATGTGCGCGGAGGCTACGCGACACTGCTCGACTACCTGCTACGATGCTACGAGCGTAGCGCATGTAGAATTGTGGCACTTAAAAACACTTACGTGTTATCAATGTGAAAAGAACTGTCTGGTTAAAATGGTATCACAAGTGCGTTATTGTTGCAGTTGTCGTATAGATATGATGACGATATTCGATTTAGTACGCTTAATAAACTTAAAAAGATTGTGAAGATCAAGCTTTGACAATCAGTGTACGTTTATACCATTATTGAAAATTCTACGGAAATGCATACATAAGCGGAAGTTAGGTAGCATTTTTTGTGGATACATTGAATACTTCATAGTTTAGTTTCGTCAAATGTTATGGTGTATTCCTATGACTAGCACCCGCTGAAACTGCTGAACAAAAGGTTCCTACATAGAAGGTCATACGTATTAACCGTACGGAATGAAACTTTTTTCTTTCTTGCCGGCTCTTCTCTGTAGAGCAGTTTTCCGAACCGGTGGTAGTTTCGGCATGAATGTGAGTGACTGCAGGGATTGTGAGCGATCAGGGGAGAAGGAGGGATTGTAGGTGTGAGGAGTTGTGTGTGAAAGGTGTGAATGTAGGTATAACGACTGATAGGTGTGTGTGGAGACTACCACCTAGTGTGAGACAGGGGCCGTAAGATGATTATGGTATTTATAAATATGACGATGAAGAGTTTTGTGATGAAACCTACGTAAATAAAGTTCCTTTTGAGTTTGAGTTTGACTACTTAAATTGTAGGTACAGTCAACGTTTGGCAAAAATGCTTTCACACCTTAAAGCCGAAAATACCTTTACTTGATTATAATAATTAATAAACCTTTAACGTTACCTGTATAAAATCACAACAAAAATATTTACAGTACCCTAAGTTACCTACATAACTTAACTTTATTAACTTAAACCCTTGAGAAGTCCATAAACTTGTAACTAATAGATTTATGGTCGTTGAACAACCGACCGTAAATCTATTACTTTACTTGAAACCAATAAAACGTTATCCTTTTATTGTTCCGCAGTTAGTATATTTATGTTCCAGTCAAAGATATTCTATACTATATATTGATTAAGTCCTTGTGGTGATGGGTTTTTAATAAAATGTCACCACTCTGTTTTATCCGGAGGGTGTCGTAAGAGCCGGCAAAGGGAAATGACAAGGCCGATAATCTAGCTGTAAGAGAAGGAAATCTTGAAACGAAACCCTGTGCCAACCCGTCTGGCCAGCGTGGCGCAGTAGGCTAACTACCCTCCCTGTGATGGAAGGAGGCCCGGTTCAGCCGTGGGTCATTTATGCTCTGAGTACTAGCGTTGATCACTCACTATCAGGCCCACTAGTTTGCCTCTCCCTTTTATACAAAAAATTAAGCCAGGTATATTTTAGATTACAGCTTTTAGTGGTTGTCGGCTTTGAACTGTTCAGGGACAAACACCAACCCTTTTATTGTTTTATCGTCTCACTGGGCGGCGCTGGGGTTGCCAGTGATTTACAAAGGTTTTCCGACGCTACAGCAATTATCAAGTAGCAATGCCAATAGGGTTTGTCTATGTGTCCGTTATTGCTTCTACATTATAAGCTTCTTGACTCCGTATAAATAAAGCTCTCTTATGATATGGTAAATCGATTTTTAGTGAATAGACGTGTTTTTCTAGATGATTTTTTTTTTTTTTTCTTTATAAAATTCTTAATGGTTACGTTGATTCTTCCTTGCTGCTCAATTTGATTGCATTTAGGGTTCCGAGAGTCTCCTCCCGTTCTAGAGATACTTTTTACTGTTCTCCTGCAGCCACCAATTACGCCAGACATACTTTTGTTAGACGATCTTGTAGGTTTTTTAATGATAGACTAAATGAGGTCGACCTTTTTTCATTATCGTTGCAAAAATTTAAACAAAAAGTGGGTGACATTGTGTTTAACAGAATGTTGTCCTAGTAATTTTTGGATTAATATTGTTTGTATAAATTTGAAATATTAAATTTATATCCACTGCTTTCATTTTTGAAAGCAATGGATGCGGGCGGCCCAGGACCGGCCTTTGTGGAGATCCTTGGGGGAGGCCTATGTCCAGCAGTGGACGTCTTTTGGCTGAAATGATGATGACGATGATGATTGTTTGTATAATGTCTATTACGTCGTACAAATTATCGGTTAAATTCGTATATAAGTAATGGAACTATTAGGTCTATTTGTAATTTAAGTCTCATTATATTATGCTTGTGTATGACTGTATGTTTTCCTGAATAAATAAATAAAAAAAAAAAAAAAAAAAAAAAAGAATCGCAAAATGTGTTGGTAAGCGCATAACTCAACAACACCTGGACCAATTTGCCCAATTATCTTTTCTTAATGTTCGTTGAAGTTCAAGGATGGTTTTTACGGCGAGAAAAAATCGAATAATTGCCGGAAAACCCCTGAAAACAGCCTTTTTCGTTTTCCCACACAAAAGTTTTCTAACTAAAACGTAACCAAATCATTATTATTACCTACTAGAGAGCGGCCCGTCCCGGCTTCGCCCGGGTGCGATGATACCCGCGGTTGACGCCGCGGGGTGAAGCTTTTTTTAAGCATACTGCTTAAAAAAATAGTAAAGTGACGTGCCAGCATTATATCTTATAGCTGTCCCGTCCCGGTTAACTTCGTATCGCCATATTATGAGGTGTCCAAAATACTACTACTCCTATTCAGCCCATAGATGACCCACTGCTGAATCGGGCCTCTTCCAGTTATATGGAGGGTTATTAGCCTACTGTGCCCCGCTCTCCGGACCGTTTCGTTTTAAGTTTTCCTTCTCTTGCGGCTAGGTTTTCGGCTTGTCATTTCCTTTTGTCGGCTATACTGAGGGTGTCGTAACACCCTCAGTATGGAATGGGGTGGTTACCCCAAGTATTCTAAATCCATACTTCCAAAAATAATTGAAACACAACTCTTTTTTTGGAGTTGAAAAAAAAACGACCTTAAAGAAGTATCTTATTTGGTAGATTCGTTCGGAAATTATGCGATTTATTGAAATCACATTGATTTGATAATATATTCAATTTCTTTAGTTTGTCTGAGTTAGGATACTATAGTGGCAGTAGCAAGCTATGTATTATATTTACAAGTAATAATAATAACATTTAATTTACTGAAAGAAAATGTGAACGAAGCGTAGAGCTAAATCCAAAACAGTACTTTGATACTACAAGAAAATAAAAAAGGGCTGCGGGAAGTGTTCCCGCTATAAAGTGTTTTTTTCACACAGAGGCGCAAACGTGGCTTACACTCGGACACCTCACGAAGCGGGATTCCCGCGGGAATCGATCCTTCCCGCCCCTGTCTGTCGGGTACAGCAGGGTACGACTTGAAATTGAAATAACTCAGTTTTAACTTAACACATACGCAGTTAAGAGACTCGTACCAGTATTTATTAACGCGAGATGTAACAAATAGGATTTATACATCTAAAATGATGTTTAAATGGCTTATTGTATACAGGTGTAATAAAAACCCTATTGCCATTTAAAGTGAATGCACAGAGTAAATCTCGCTGAGCCTAGTGCAGGGAGTTTTGGTACTAAAAGTAGTTTTATTCTTATTAGAGGCAATTCATGCATAATAATTGAATTTGAATTTGTTAATCTTTTCAGTAAATAAATCTAAATCTATATTGAAATGCTTATTTCGAGTTTGAATGTATGAGGAAGCGATTGATGTTTCTCTGAACCGGATTTCTACTACAAAACAGGGTCTGCTAGTGTATGGTTTTCACAGCAACTTGTAATCGTTAATGTTATCCCACACGCTTAGAGTTCCACTTTGTTTAATCGATTGTGAGTACTTATTGCTCAGATTATTACAACTCCGTCAAAATTTCAACAATAAGCAACTACTTCTCTACTTAAAAACATCCAACGGGACTTATCGCGCACAGAATTAATACCTGTTTTTGCTCGACGTTTCGACCATGTTACACCAGGCGATAAGTCCCGTTGGATGTTTTTTATTATGTATTCAAATCGCAAACGTTTATAACTATCAACTACTTCTCTACTCTCGCTCTAACTACTACTCTCTTTTAAACTCTTGGAAAAACTAGAGTTTAAAAGAGAGTATAGATCTCTATGCAAATTCTAGGGAGAATCTAGTACTATCCATCCTTTCGCTATGGCCATAGTGTTTTTGCCACACCCTGTAAATTAAGTCTTCTATCCTGAAGTATAAGGAAGAATGTAGGGAACACATATTATATCGGAAATGTTTTTATTCTCCTGTAAGTTCAGTGATATGAGTTTCACGTTTTTTGGGTTCCCAATGTTTATTTCAACATAGGTGATGTCACAACTTAAAAAGTGTGTATTTTTATTGTCATTAAATGCCGTACCTTGTGTATTCCCAGAAATCTGACACGTCATAAAACCATACCCTCACCCTAATCCCAACTGCTACTCACCCTTCGATTTATTATAATTTTATATCATGCCTTAAAACCGTGCACCATATTATTATAAGTGTTGATGTGACACAACAAAAGTATATCAAGATATATATTTTCACGACATACTCGTAATAATCCTATACATATCATGTATTCAACCTACAACCTCAACATTAGCAGCTTCGAATATTTTTGAAAATAGAATGTGCAAGTGCAATAAACCACCTTAAAAAAGTAATTTATATTATAGTTTAAAGTCGGCGCTAGTTTCAGTGTACATCAATATTACACTGAGGCTATTTGGTCACTATGTGGTTAATGCGCCACATTAAGGTGGATGCTCCAGGGTAGCCCGCGAAATTCAAATTTTCTTACGTTTTTTGCAAATTGCAGGTCAGTGCTAGGTTGTATGTTGATTAAAATGTTATTCGCGGCTGTAAGACGTATGTAGTTATAGAATTATAATCATCAAAATCATCAATACAACCCTCCAAGCTCATAAAGGTGCAAGAAAAACTTTTTCAACGTCAAAGTCATTCTTTTTTATGAGCTTGGAGTTTGAAGTGAGAAAATTTGAATTTCGCGGGCTACCTTGGAGCATCCACCTTAAATGGGACCTTTCTGGGTATGATTAAACTTCACATGGTTTCCATTTAATACAATCTTGGTTTATTTAACGGTATTTTCTCTGTATCTGTTATATTTTGTTCGATAGCTCGGTCTAATGTTTGTGTCTAATAAACATAGATAATTCCATTTTATTCAATAACTAGTGGCCCGCCCCGGCTTCGCCCGTGCAAACAGGGGGTGGGTTTTACATATAAACCTTCCCCTTGTATCACTCTATCTATTAAAAAAAACCGCTTCAAAATCCGTTGCGTAGTTTTAAAGATTTATGCATACATAGGGACGGACAGAAGAATGCGACTTGTTTTATACTATGTAGTGAGTAGTGAAGCTACATGGTTGTAATATTTTCATCTATTTCTTTAGGAAGATGCATTGCTTTCAAAATTATATCTCACCTTAATGGCGACTTTTTCTAGTTCACATTCATGAACCCACTCATGTTGGTTCATGCAGATTTCATAAGAGGGTTCATGTTGTTTTTTTCTTTGGGAATTTACATTTCCATCCTCACACTTTACATTCAATTTATACCAATGGGCAGTTAAAATCTTCATTAAAAAAACCCGATGACAGAATATCTTGATAGTATTTTTAATAAAAATGTAATAGTGTTGGTTACTATGGCTTCATTATAAAAATAAATAAAATATATTTTATTTCATCCCCACAAAAATTACAAACAGATAAGAAACATTTGTTACTTTTTCTAAAAACTATCAAGACAGCAGAATGTAATCTGTGGGAGATCTGGAGTCTAAACTAAGCCTAGGCCTGTATTTTAGAACACCAGGCCCCCCTCGCATAATTATTGCAATTAAATTATTTAAGATGGAGAAATATATGTGTGAGTGTGTGTATGTGCGCGTGTGTGTGTGTGTGTGTGTGTGTGATGTATAAGAGTACTATCAGAAATTATCTATAAAGTATTCACTATACCATTATTTCCAGCGCATTTTCTGTATCATTATAATCTAGAGTTAACAGCCATTTAGAAACTTTATATTTGCATTTGTATTTACAATCATATATTATTTTTAATATTTTGTTTACTTTATTATACAATAGGACGCTCCGAAAAATGAAAAAGTTTTGAGCAAATGAGGTCTTTACTACATATGGATTACACACTGTATGATTCCTTCTGTAGAGGTCTATCCTATTTATGTTATCTATAGGTATATTTGAATGTTTATATAAAATCGTTAAAAGTATGTACTGCTGGCGCACGGAAAGAATTCCAGCTTCTTCATAGAGTTTTTTAGTGGGATATAAACGTGGTTTACGCAAGCTGACTTTCAGGATCATTCTCTGTGCTCTTTCCAGGACCAACAGTTTAGTTTTAGGTACACCACCCCATGATGTGATGCAATAGCTTAAGACAGAATGCACAAAAGCCTCATATACCATTTTTATAGATTTTATATCAGCTATATCTCGAAGGTCTTTGAAGATATAGGCTAACTTACGTATTCTTTTTGATACAGAATTTATATGGTTTTCAAAAGTTAGATTGGCATCTATTTCAATCCCAAGGTATTTAATACATTGTGTTTTATTAATAATGGGACAGTTACAGTATGTATTTGGAGGAAAATTACATTTGTGCGCATAGATATGTGTAGATAGAATTGGTAAGTCAGCTAGATTACGAATTGAAAATATAACGTATTTTGTTTTATCTTCATTTAGTGTAAGAAGATTAGATGAGAGCCAGTGACACACTTTATTAAATCCTAGTTGTGCAACATCGAAAAGTTCATTCCAAGAGTCTGCATAGAAGGTTAGAGCAGTATCGTCAGCATATGCTGAAACACGGCAGTTGTCAATATTAAGCATACACAACTGGTTTATATAGCAAAGGAAAAGTGTCGGACCCATAACACTGCCTTGCGGAACTCCGTATTCTATTTGAAGTTCATCGCTGATAAGCTCTCCTATTTTAATGCGCTGTGTTCGGTTTTTTAAATAATCAGTTAGTAGAGACAAAGCAGTCCCTCTAATTCCAAAGTTTTCTAGCTTTTGTATAAGATGGGGGACAGAGACTGTGTCAAATGCCTTTGCAAGGTCAAGAAATATAGTCAGACATTTCTTTTTATTGTCCAGTTTGTCAACAAGGAAATTAGTAAAATCAAGTACTGCATTATCAGTTGATTTTCCACAGCGAAAGCCATATTGCGAGTTAGATAAAAGTTTGCGTTCTTCAAGATATTTGGTTAGTCTTTTGTTTATAATCTTTTCAAATAATTTGGATAATGATGTTAATATTGATATAGGTCTGTAATTAGTGATGCAACCTCTGTCACCCATCTTATGTATAGGATGTACTATTGCTGTTTTAAGTGCGTTAGGAAATACCCCAGCTGATAGACAACGATTTATGAGATCCGCTAGAATAGGTGCTATTGATGAGGATATTGTTTTTAGGGCTTTGGCACTAATCATATCCGAACCTGGTGAGCAATCACTTTTTAAGAGTTGAATTGTTGTTTCGACTTCTTCGTTATCAGTGGGCATAAGAACAAAAGAGTGAAGTGGTGGGTCTACAATTTGCTCGAATCGAGGAAAAGATGTTGGCACCATTTCCGCCAGTTGCTTGCCTATATTAGAAAAATATTCATTTACTTTATTGATAGAGTCTTTACAGTTTTCAAGATTTAGAAGTTGTTGAGAGGCGTTATTATTTTTAGAGTTGTTATTTGTGATCGTTTTAACAGTATTCCATAGCTTTTTTGTATCCTTTTTAGAATTAAATAATTGATCTTTTTCATATTTATTTTTTAGTTTTTTTAATAGATTATTGCAGAAGTTCCTGTATCTTACATAAGTCAATTTAAGTGTAGTATTATGTATATTATTTCTAAGAGTTTTGTGCATTCTATCTCTATTACGAATACATCGAAGCAAGCCACTAGTAATCCAAGGTTTAATGATAACTTTGCTTCTAGGGACTAACAATTTAATAGAATTATTTGCAATTAACTGTGATATATTACTAATAAATATGTCTGTAGCAATATTTAAATCGCTCTCATTATAAACGTTTCCAAAGTTATAAGAAAGGGTTTCACTCTTTAGTTTTTCTACATCTAGTTTATTATGGGTTCTAAAACTATAGGATTGACTTTTGGCACGTCCAGTTTTAAGGCAAAATAGAACAGTGCTATGATCAGTAATAGTTGTTTGTAAAATAATAGTCATAGCATCTAATTTCGTCCGCAGTACCACATGATCCAAGCATGCCTTACCCCTAGTTGCGGTGTTAATAGCAGGCAGAAGGCCATGGAAAGCAACGGTATCTAAGTAAAATGTAGTATCCTTATGGATTCCTAATAAGTCAATGTTGATATCACCTACAATAACAATATTTTTGTATGAAGCCAGGCCTTCTAATAATGTATGAAGTGAATTAAGAAAATTATCAACAGATTTGAAACTCGGCGGTCTGTAGATTGCTATTACTACAGTATCATTCCCTATTTTAATTAATAAGCAATTAGCATCCGTAATGCTGGGTTCTTCAACTTTACAATGTATGTTATTTTTACAGTAAACTACCACACCATCGTTTTGATTATAGTTATTGTTAGTATAGTATGAATTATATCCCTGAATCTGTGGCACGGCTGTAACGTACGATAACCAACATTCGGAAAGCACAATTATATCACATGGTACATCCAATCGTTTCAGTAGAATGGGTAATTCCTGAAAGTTATGGTTCAAACTACGAATATTTTGCTGCACAATCTTTAGGTAGTTATTTGGATATTTAATATAGCTAGAACAATCTTCAGGATCACATAATATTGGAGCAGACACATTGAATTGATCAATGTTAAACATTAGGTTATTTATAGAATCAAATTTTGAAAACAAGAGTTAATAGTAAAAATAAGTAAGGCGTTAGGATATTTCGATGTAATGGAATAGTAAAAAGATTGTAATAAACTTGTACATAGCTTAGCAAAATAGTTATGATATGTGCAAAATTGTCTTGATTTCGCGTGATGATGTTAGCACATGTATGTGTAAGTGTTTGAGTGGAATAGTTGCAGAGTGTCGTGTAATCTAATAAGAGTTGTAGTATGGGAGATAATACATATTGGTAAGATTTTATGAGACAAATTGTAGTGTTGAAGAGCAAGGTAAATAGCTTAATATGACGGTTTAGTAAAATATCAATATAGGTTTTTTGTTTTAAACGGCACAAAAATATAATCATACTTATTAAGTAGATTAGTACCGCTGGAACAGGATTCATAGCTGCCCCCTCGACCGTGCTGCTACCTTGTTGTGGTGAAAGGGCTTGCGTGCCTTTAGGATCCGTTGGGGCCATACCGGCTCAGGGTCACCCTTGCCGGGCGGGCCCACGGGGAGAGGCCCGACGAAGAGTGGCACACGGAGTCGTGGTGGGTTTTGGCTCTGGGGACTCCTCTGTCCTCAGAGTTGCCTCGGAAGCCTAAACCTGCCGCGACACACAGCGTGGTCATTGCAGTGGAGGGCGGCCAGGCGTTGAGGCCAGGGCTGCCACCACTAGCAGCGAAGGCGCGGCCAGGCAGGCGTCCCACAGCTGCCGCTGCAGCCGCGTGGGTCGGGCGCCAGCTAATCCGGCGCCTGAAGGGGCACGTGCCTCTCGGTGGGTTGGGGAGCGTCCAGAGCTCCCCATCAAAGCGTGGGGCCCGCTTGTACAAGCGGGCCAAGGCCCCATCAGGACTCCCCCGTCGAGGGGAGTCAAAACCGTGGCCCTGTCTCGGGCAGTTAAGGGACACCGTTGGTTTTAGTGGGTAGGTTGGGGCGCAACGGCCATCTTTCCGCGCCCCGGAGTCCCACAGGCCAGGTATCAATGAGGATTTCCAAAGTAGAAAAAAAAGGATTCTTAGCTGAGAATTTAGCTTTTACGCAGACCCACTAAGTAGATGAATACAGGAGTTTTGTCTTCCAAACTATGGGTGGGTAATGAAGACAGAACTTTTTAACAAAAAAAAACCGCGTGACGAATTTAGAATACGTAATGTCACCAAAGCATTCCATTTTGAGTGGGCTGTACGAGGTAGCTAAAGGAACGGGAATTAATTTGGCTCGAGGAGAAGGCATACTTGATACAAACCCGTCTGATCGTAGAACAGTATCTAAGATCTCTCCAGGAATTTGGAAGAGGACTGACTCAGCAGTGGGCCACTTATGGGCAAAGATGGTGATGATAAAAGCATATCACCTCTTGGTCTTCGGAGCTCTAACGTCACAGTCAACCACGTCAACGTATAACAGCTTCCTTTTTGCCTAGAGTAAAGATCGTACATTTAACAAAACAAAACCATTATACCATATACCTGTTACCTTCACAGTCACATTGTCATGTATTTGTGATCGAGCTGTCAGCATGTCACTCGATACGCCGAGGGTGGGTGTCGGAGTGTCGCCGTGGCGGTGTCGGGTGTCAAGTCTTTCACACCTCGACGTCGGTGTCAAGTGTCATGACAGATGTTGCGCTTTACAATGTCTTTGTTTCCAATTAACTGGTGTTTTAAGTATTCTGGCACTATACTGTAATGTCGGTATTTAGAACGAGTTGAGAGTAAGTGCCCGATTTAAATACACGGTCTCACCACGCTACTCTGTCTTGACGGTGTCACCCAGCCGCAAGTAGCGGAAAATTTGATGCAAACTCCTGAGCCAAGCCTGCCCCAGCAGCGGGGTTATGGGATCAGGCGATTGTCATAATACAAATACAAGTTTTTAAATTTTAGGCACCCCGATACCGGTTTTGGTGGAACCGATAATCACCGCTAGAACACCTGATTTAAAAAAAAAACATCATATCCGTCCATTCGTTTAACCGTTTTGTCGGGGGTTAATAAAGTGTTGCACATTTTTTAATATAAAATATGTTCAATGAGTTGATACTTGAATGAGTTTGAAACAAAAATATTGAAACTGATTAATGTTTACTTATTTTTCCCTACTACTTCAGCGGTGTTGTGGAATTAAATAAAAAGTTTAAGAGAAATTCTTTGAAGAACTTGATTTAAAAGTTAAATTGGTTCTGCGGGTAGCGGTAAACCTCTTCGGCTATGCTTATTATTGAGATAACTGCTTTTGCTGTGTTTAGAACATTCACTTATATAACAGTTGTATTATATGAAATCCATACACTTAAGTATAATTAAGTGCGTCTACTTTCTCTCATTTCTCATTATCTCCGATTTTCACCCCTGCAGATAACATTCTCTGCTACCACACTAACCACTAGATCACCTCATAAGACACCCCTAAGACGGAATTGGTTGGTGACACTATACACACCACACTTAACTACTGTTCTAAATCCGTCATCACATAGACACGTTTTTTTGTTATATAAAGTAACTCTCTGATTACTTCTGTTGGAATTACGGAAAACAGAACAATTTATTACAGTAGTGGCGGAGCTTTCCTGTCATTGTTCTCATTCCATCCCAAGAAATTGTTGTTCAGTGCAAAATATAGTACAACAAGGCTCATTAATTCCGCTCTGTTGCACACGGCACGCGAGCCGATCGTTAACCAAACCAAAAATGGATGTGAACAAGCATTTAACTGTTTTCTCTAGAGCGCAATGCTCATATCTGCTTGGGGATGAAATACTGTACTATTAAAATACTCCTTTTTTTGTCAATGGTAAGTGAATTTTTTCACGTTTCAAAATACCTCATAAGATGATTTGAATATTTATTTTTGATGTGAACTAATATCGAACCAAACAAATAAGAACTATACGTGTCCGTGTGATGACGGATTTAGAATACACAATGTCACCAACCCATACCATCCTGAGGTTGTTGTAAGCGGTGACTTAAAGAACGCAAGAAGCAGAATATCACCTAGCCGAAAGAGAAGGAAAACTTGATACAAACCCTGTGCCAACCCATCTTGCCAGCTTGGCTCAGTTTCCCTCCATACATTTGGAGGAGGATACTAAGAAGTGGGTCATCTATGGGCTAAAAGGATGATATATGTATACTCGTATATTTGTATGTTTTTTAATATTATTTAAATAAATTTTGATGAAAAGCAATTTATCACACATTGGTATTATAACCAGTGTGTGATGAATTATATTTTTTTTAATGTGACATTTGAGATTATTTTTTAGAGCACCGAGATTAATATATAGCGCATAATGAAATCGAGATCGTAATCGATAAAGCAAGTTCTATTCGCCACTAGTTAGGCTACACATTAAATGAAACGATTCTGCGTTAATCAAATCCTGGATATTGTTTAGTCATTAATTGCGAGTACCGAATATTACGTTGGCTGGGACGTCCCTTTGTGAATTACAGTGTAAATAAACAGATTACCCACCGGTGACCCGCTTAAACGAGCGAATCCGATACCATAACTCGATACCTGACTAATTGGCATCGATTCGAAGCCAGTAATTGGATCGTTTATCTGATCCAATATAAACTGTTTAGGAATGTTTAATGTTGTGGAAAATTATGTTGTTATGGAATTTACTGTCGTAACAGTTGGTATCGAAACAGGATCATCTGTATTATGAATATATCTACTTTAGAATACACATGCTGAGTCAGGCCTCCTCTAACTACATTGACGGTAACTAGCCTTCTACGCCACGCTGGACCAGACGGGTTGGCTAATCATTTCATTATGTCGGTTCTTACGATACACTTAGGATGGAATAGGGTGGAGGCACTATGTATTCTAAATCTGTCAGCACACAGAATTATATTATATTTGAATATAGATAATAATACACATGGTTATAGAAGTAATGGGATACTGCTGTACTCTTCATCATCATCGTAGCTGATTAGCTTGTAATAACTCGTTCAACACCCTTAGCATGAAATGGGTTGATAAGTCCCTTATTCAACTAAACTTCATAGCTAATATTCAATCCTGTTTACCTAATGGAGAAACAGTGTCAGCTACGACGGCAGATACGCATAAACAAGGAGATAGAATGAAAATATTTTCCAAAAAAATCTGCCGTCTATTCATAAATTAAAAGTGTGTAGAAATATTGCTTCATACATTTTATGTGACGAAGAAACAAGTCACTAATTGTGTTCTTTTCTATTTGCTTATCAATTTTATAGCACCCTCAACGAAAGGTCGAATATGATTGGTGAATATATTGTAAAAACAACACACCCATAGAACACTAGGTAAAACCATAAAATCGTTTGTTTAAAGCGCAATGATTAGTAGGTAATGTTGTAATTGTGGTAACGGTTAAGGTGTAGGTAACGTGTGGTAACTGATTTAGAATGTACAATCTCACAACCGCATACCGTCCGGAGAATATCGTGGGAGGCGACTAAAGGAACCTAATATGCCTCAAGAAAGAAAGAAAGAAAGAAAGATCAGCCTCAAGAAAAGCAGAGCAAACCTCAAGCCCTATACCAACCCGTCTTGCCAGCGTGACACAGAGGGCTAATTTCCCTCCATAGATTTAGAGGACGCCCGATTCAGTAATGGGTTTTGTGGGCTGACACATGACTGTAATTTATGTTGGTAATTGTAAATAAAATGTAATTTATAATGATACTTTATGTTGGTAAATATTTATTCTGCGAAAGGTTGCAGGCAGCAGCTGGAATCGTCAAGCTGAAGACAGCGCTTTTTAGGGGAGGCCTTTGTCCAGCAGTTGACTAGAGTATACCGATAATGGTTATTATTGTTTATTATTAACTTAATGTTTATTATAATACACATGTGAACGACGAAGAATTTTTGGCAATGTAAGGTCCCAGAATGGCGCAGTGCTGGGAGGATTGTGGACTGACGACCTGGGTAGGGTCACCTGTTTCCGATGGATACGGACGGCTCAAAGCTGGTCGTTATCGAAATCATCAAAGTCCAGCTGTGGATTTCTTATGCCAACGACAATGATGGTGAAGTAATTTTACGCTTATTTGATGGGGGAAAATTAGCTAATTAGGGTTTTCTGACTAAGGGTTTTACGTCAAGTTTTTCTTTAAAAATCAGGTCAGTCTTTCTGCCTATTCTGGGGTCACAATGTGTTGATGATAGTATAGTCGTTTATCGGTCTCGCTCGGACATTAATAATCAACAATATAATAGGATGCACAAAACAGTTGATAACGGCAAATGGCCACTTCATTCATCACGGCGAATGAGCGATGGTTTGTCACATTTCTCAAAATATTTGACGTCGGTCGCCTTACTGGGCTACTACTTTTGGTTTCTTGAACGTATTTCGGTTCGAAGATCGTTTTGTAGCAGTGAACCTAGGACGAGATGGAAATATTGATACAAACCCGTTGCCAAGTCTTCTGGCTATGGTACAGTAGGCTTCCATGGTATTTAACGAAGCCAGACTCAACAGAGTAAGATCTTATAATGTACATCAGGTGGGTGCATTTTACGTGCGAAATAGTTTGATGCAGGGTTCAACCTTACTGTGGTTTGGCTTACGTCCATTTAAGATCTTATTCTGTACATTTAACTAATAGAAAAGAGAGAGACTTAAAAATAACTGAAAGTCCAAGAAATGAAGTAATGGACTTCTCGAAGGCATTTCTTAAGTATGGATAGATCTGTAAGAAAACTCGTTCCAGACCGGGACATTCTTTTTCCGATATTCTCGGAGTACCTACACCTCTTAAGCGTCGTAATAAATCAGAATGGTAGAAGCAGATTATGAATTTAATATTCATGACGCGGTGTTTGCATGGAATAAGAACAAGCGGAGTTTACTTTGAGGCGAAGACTACGACACAGCTTAGCAGTAAGTTTTAAATTCAATTATAACACTTTGGAAGATCGTACACTTGCAAAGTATGTGTGGTGATGGATAATTAATCCTTTGTGACACCAATAAGCTTATTAAAGGTGCCAGAAAGGCAAAAAAATCTATCTGGAAAAGATAACCTAACATACATAGTACGAAAGGCTAATTCCCTCCACTAAATTGGACAGCTACCGACAGCTACAGACCTGTAGCACCAAAATGTAGTCACCCTCAAATACAGGTCAAATGGTGACAACATGTATTACATATATGTAAATCCGTCACCACGGTTATATTCATATCATAAAATTATTCCACTCGCGAAAGAAAGTAATTACTTCCACAGAGGCATAAAACTCAAAGGTTTAAGTTTAAGGCTGTGTTCACACATGAAGCGCAGCGTTAATTTCCTTGTAAGCCTAATTACACATGGGCTTATTTGCGAGGCGTCGACGCCCGCGACGCCGCCGAGGTGTCAAGTGCGGAAAAATGCTTTAAGTACAACTTTTTCAAGGGTAAAGTTTATGCATATCGTCCCGAGTTTGTAGGAAGGGAGCTGGGTAATGACATTCTACGTTTTAGATTTCAGGGATGCTGTGGAGAAAATGTAATGTGTAGTGATTTTTCGTAATTAAAATATGTCGTTTACAGCTCATCAATTCAATCAATGTAACCAATATAATGTATTTGCTACGAATAAATAAAATAAAAAAAAAATTAATTGTATTTGCAAGCATTATTGTCGACATATTTTTTTATTTTATTTATATTGTATGATTTTAAATTGTATAATATCGATAAATTGTATATTTACTTAAAATCCGTGTAGTTACGGATTTAAAATAAATAGTGTCACCACACCATTCCGTCCTGAGGGCTTCGTAAGAGCCGACAAAAAAGAAATTACAAGGCTCTTAGCCCTTAGCCGCTTGCGAAATAGAAAATTTGAATCGAACGCTCCCGGTACACGGCCGCGCGTCAAAGCGCGTCGTCGGATTGCAATTAAGAATCGCACAACGACATTAATTAAAGACTGCTTTTGGAGCTCGTCGCCGATCTAAACTAGCCTTTAGCAAAAAAGTGTTTTAATTAAGAAATTTCGTTGCCGTTTATCGTAAGTTTTAATGGCGTAGTCGGGGGCTGTAAGGCTTTGTGAGGATGTTTGACAAATAGTAAATCTTACTTGTGAAGTTTTATTTTTAGAAAGAAAATTCAGTTCGTTAGTTTGTTTAATAGTGTTTACTTTTATTTAGACATTTATCTAGTTTTATCGCGAAAAGAACGCTATATTATATGTATTACAATTTATCAATAACAAATTAGTTAAAATATATAACAAAATTAGCACAATAATGTAACATATTGATAACTAGAGGTTTTCGCTTTTATAATATTATTTAAACGATGAATAATTTTCCCAGAATATTGTATAGCCAAAACCACACACAAAAGAAAAATTTAAACTTAAAAAAAGTAAGACAGATTGTTCGTCGCCGGTTTCTTAATTAAACACAGTAATTGTCATAATGAGACGGGGGTGTCACAATAAGCTGTGTCTGTGACCGGGACCCAAGGCTTGGGGGTCCGGAGGTCCGGGGGATCACTTGTCGTTTTGTGGGCCCCATTTGGGACGCGCCTATTTTTCTGACAGCACACAATGGGGCCTCAGTGAGACGTAAGATGAGGGTGATTTGGATTTTATGCGGTGTTTTATTAGAGTCTTTGTCCCGTACGTATTATTTTACATGACTTTAGTATGAATGGTGGGTTAATTAAGGTTAACATTGTTTTAATGTTGAGGTTATCACTATCATTTCATTATCACTACATAGTATAAAACAAAGTCGCTGTCGTCTGTCCATCCCTATGTATGCTTAAATCTTTTAAACTACGCAACGGATTTTGTAGCGGTTTCTTTCAATAGATAGAATGATTCAAGATGAAGGTTTATATGTATAACTAGCGACCCGCCCCAGCATTGCACGGGTGCAATGATGAATATGCATGAATTATACATATAAACCTTCCTCTTGAATCACTCTATCTATTAAAAGAAACTGCTTCAAAATCCGTTGCGTAGTTTTAAAGATTTAAGCATACATAGGGACGGACAGACGATAGCGACTTTGTTTTATACTATGTAGTGATAGTGATACATCCATATTATTGTAGAAAAACACTGACAAATTTAGAGGTTCATCACAGCACCCGCGCGAAGCCGGGGCCCGCTAGTGGTTTTATAAATGTTGAAATTTATAAATCAAGTGATAACTGTTGTAACTAGCTCTAGATAGTCTTGCAGCAGAAGTTTTCAAATGCCGATGCCACTCAGACCCACAGCAAGTATCTCTAACTGACAGATATGGCCGTGCACAACTTCTTTTCTTTTGTGCGTCGATAAATGACACACTGCCAAGTTCCTCTTTCAAGTAAAACACGCAAATAATCAACAATATTTTTATACAGACTAGACAGTTAGGCACAGCGAGTTGTCACAGCAATGTGATGCAAACATTTTATTTGCAGAATTCCATAGAAGGATAATTGAAGGGCGTTTGGCAAAACAAGAAAACAAGGGAGTTACAACATAACCATAACCAAAACCACGAAACTAGTTCGCGCCGAACTACAAACGTATCAAGAGTTTGATGAGTTCGCGCAACTTTCACACGCCACAGTCTAAGTATTAACAGAATTTAGTACGAGTCTCATCTGGTGGAGGATTAATACACGGTGTCACCAACTTATTTCATTCTGAGGGTGTAAGAAACTCAAACTCAAAAATAACTTTATTTATGTAGGATTTTCACAAAACTCATAGAAATCGTTATGTTTAAAAACTACCATCATCATATTTCGATAGGTGGTAGTTTCTATAAAGTCATTTAATTTATCATTAACTAATCGTATCTAAAAAATAGAGTAGGACCTACTTCTTCTCGTTTCAGCCCATATATAATTTGGAGGAGGCCCGACTCAGCCCACTACTGAGTCGGGCCTCCTCCAAATTCATGGAGGGAAATTAGCCTACTGTGCCACGCTGGCAAGACGCGTTGGCACAGGGTTTGTATCAAGGTTTCCTTCTCTTTCGGCTAGGTGTTCTGCCTCTTGCGTTCTTTTAGTCGCCTCTTACGACACCCTCAAGACGGTATGGGTTAGTGACATTGTGTATCCTAAATCCGTCGCCACACCGACAACTACTTCTTCTACCTACTCCCAATACTTCTTCACTGGACGCCGAATTTTGACTCTTCGGTAGCGATTTCTAAGGTAGCTCGTACACAGATCAAGTCGAGTCCCTCTCACACCTAGCTGCTCCAAAGAAACAAAATTTATAATTTAAACGTATATTACTTAGTACTTAGCGATCGCTTGGAGGCATCACACTGAGTGGTTGCTAGCTAATATACTTCTACACATTATTTAGGCTGTGGCTACACCACGTCTAAGGCGAGGCAATACCCGTCAACTGCTATGTCGCGGTAAACAGCGGAATGGTTTTACAACCACTTTTACTGTCTCGGTAATACTGGCGACGCGAACTATGAAGGTTTTCCTCTTAAAATTATTATATAAATGAGTTAGCGCATATAGTTAATATAATTTTCATATATCTTCGCTTAGACGCTTTTGAGAGTTTTCGCATGTATGGTTTAGAATGCAAGATGCAACGTTTGCGTTCTAGGTACCACTGAAAACGTTTTTCTTGCGTTGCGCAGAAATAATATTGCTGCAAAGCATGAAAAGAAGTATTTTACCATCGTTTTCAGGTCGTAATTTAAATAATTCACTTTAACATTTCCGTGTCGCTTCACCTCGAGTGAATTATCTTATTAAACACCCTGCCAGCGTACCTCGGGTGCAGGGCCAGATTTAGAATAACGACTAAGTGTGCTCATTGGAAATTGGGGTAAATTTGAAATTAAAAGACTATTCGTAGGTAACCGAGATTTGCATAACAGCTTCTCTAGATTTGAAATCAGATCACTACTTTATTTGATATTGTGAAAACAAAATAATGATGTTATTGCATCTTTTTTTTTAAATTTAGGTAAGATTTATTTTTACCACACTGTAATGGACTTTAG
Source organism: Clostera curtula (assembly GCA_905475355.2). Lineage (NCBI taxonomy): Eukaryota > Metazoa > Arthropoda > Insecta > Lepidoptera > Notodontidae > Clostera > Clostera curtula. Next base: position 404,370 of record FR997805.1, read on the forward strand.
AGACAAGCTATAATATCTTCGTCGTCGGCTATTTTATGATTATAAAACGTAATAAAAGTTGTAATTTTTATTTATTTGCATAGATTAACTATGAACTACTGCTCAACCCATACCTGCCCCAATCCTGACACGGGCCTCCCGAGTTACTGAAGGATAATAAGCCTACTATGCCACGCTGGCCAAACGGGCTGGCACAGGGTTTCCTATAAAGTTTTTGCTCTTTCGGCTAGGTTTTCAGCCATGCCATTTCCTTTAGCCGCCTCTTACGACACTAACAACTGTTTAGAACTACTTTGAGTAGTTGGTACTTTTAAGGGGCCCCGCATCCATGACCCACATCATTAAATTTTAAGGTGAAACCGGACCTGGCTAAGAATGTCTTAGTGCCCATCCTAGCTTGTCATATACCTGCAAGGTAGGAGTCATTTGGCGCGGTGCCAGTTCATTTTACACTCCAATTTCACATTTTGTCAACATTACCCGTGAAATAAGTTATTCGCCTTGCTACGCTTTTATTTTAAAATCATTGACTTCTTTAAAGAAGTGTTTATGATTTAGAAATTTATATTAATGAAACCCCAAGTTAGTCTTAATGGACCCCAATATTGCAGGAAATGATCTATTCACGGTTATGATCGTTTTATTTTATTTTATTCCCAACGTTTCAGACACTTTGCAGTGTCCGTGGTCGCGGGACGACTGCAAAGTGTCTGAAACGTTGGGAATAAAATAAAATAAAACGATCATAACCGTGAATAGATTATTTCCTGCAATGTGTAAAGATCGTGAAAACCTAAGACATCATTACGACCCCAATATTTGAATTCAGCGAAATAAATATGATCTAACAACTCGTTGGTCTTGTGGTTAGATGTGCCGCCTTTGGATCAACGGGTCGCGGGTTCGATTCCCAGGTCGGGCAAGTGTCTTTGTCTAAACCAGAGGCACTGGCTCGGAGTCTGGGTGTCATTTCTATCTATAATAAATAAATAAATATAAATATCCTTGGAAATTTCACACAACGCCATCTCGTCCCAAGCTAAGCAACTTAATGCTTGTGTTATGGTAACGAGATGGATGATAAACTACTTATATACATTTTTTTTTGTAAATACATACAGATTACTTACAGACTCCGAGCCAGTGCCTCTGGTTTAGACAAAGACACTCGCCCGACCCCGGAATCGAACCCGGGACCCGTTGATCCAAAGGCGGCACATCTAACCACTAGACCAACGAGGCAGTCAATATGTATGTACTTACAAAAAAATATGTATGTAATTAGTTTATCATCCATCTCGTTACCATAACACAAGCATTAAGTTGCTTAGCTTGGGACGAGGTGGCGTTGTGTGAAATGTCCGAGGATATTTATTTATTATTTATTTATTTAATCATTGAAATTAAACACTTTTTAACGGATTTATCGCGTGTTTAAATACCTAAGAAATCATTAACTTAAAATCATATAGTCAAAGATGTTTTTGAGCACACGCGAGCTCAGTGGCGTATGTACAGGACCATTTTTTTGGAGCCGGGGTAAAATCCTTTATGGACTATCCCTGCCAGCCTGGGGATGGCTAACAGGGGGTGTGTGGGCCCCTCCGCCTCTGTGAGGAGACGGAGTCATACCCACTAAACGTCCCCAGGGTGTACCGTCCGTGCTTGCTGCCCCATGGGCCCTGACTGTATCTCCACGGGGACAGCGTGCGCTGGGGGAACGTTCAGAACCGTTCAACTCCATTTGGTTTACAGGCTCCTTCTGGAGCATCCTCCTCAGGAGCAATATTGCTCCGTGGTGCCAGGCCCGGCACACATGGCGCGGCACCCTTCGCCCCGGGGTCTCTCTCCTATGGGCGAGGGATTTCGCCTATTCCCTCACTCGGAGACCTCTGTTAGGGCGGTATATCCCGGACGTGCGCCCAGCGCCGTCTTCCCGTGCGTGCCCGGCAGAGCGGGTGTGCATCGGGATCCCTTTCTCTTTCCCGTTCTGCCAACTCTTTAGCTTTCATGACTGCCTCCGAGACCTCAGTCATTGCCCTCCATGCGCTCTCGCTCTCGACCATCTTCGCTATGGAGCGAGAGGTCTGTCCTTATTACCGCGACCAGCGTCGCGCGCTCATCGGTCCTAGCCTCGCACTCCTGTAAGGTGTAGTGACTGTGGTCTACCAAGGCGGCACAGTGGTGGCAGTTAGGAGTTGGCTCCCTACGTGCCACCAGGTGCAGGTACCTCCCGAAGCACCCATTGAACAATATAGCTATACAATGTAACCGTAAAAGAAAGAAAAACTCGAAACGAAAGGGTTTGCACTATCTGGCCAGCTTAGCCAATTTCCATCCATCAAATTAGATAATAACAGCATGTCATCGTGTTATCGATTTAAGACCATACATGACCTACTTACTTGTGAGTCGGGCCTCCTCCAATTATTTGCCTACTGTGCCACGGTGACCAAATTTTCTCTTACGGCTAGGTTAGGTTCGGCCTTCCTATTGTCGGCTTTTACGAAACCTTCAGGGTGGAATGGGATGATGTCACAATGTATTCTAAATCCGTCACCGCACGGAATCGACCAGAGACATAATTATGAACATCAACGCCTCAACCGTTGAAAAGGAAATGCGATCATTACACAGTTGCAAAAGTTCGTGTATGACAGAGCAGTAACGAATATTGTTATTACAACAATTAGTCGCGGAAACACGCGCGCAGCGTTTCGCGGGCAAAACTCTGACGACAAATTGCACTTAGTTGCAGATTGTAATGGTGCGCGGTCCACTGCGAGCAGCGCCACAGCTATCACCAAGCCACAGTGTAATATCACAGATTTTTATTTCCTAATTGTTTACTATACTACATGTTTATGCGTGTTATTGCTTTCACTAATCTGTCAGACTTGTACCACCATCATTGTAACCCTTTTATTTAAAAGAGCAACCGTGGAATTTCTTGCTTCTCTGTGGAACGGCATTCCGAACCGGTGGTAAAAAATAGATAATTTTTTTTAAATTTTATTTTTTTTATTATATTTTTGGACTATTTGAAAGCATTCGCAAGAATTTATTCGAATAAAAAACATTTTGATTTGGTTTGATTTATAAGTCTATTATCCAAGCAATTTGTGTTTTTGAAAACTTTAAGATAGGAATGAATTCCGCCAAGTAAGGGAGAATCTCATCCCTGAAACCCTTACTTAGTTCACAAACACAGAGTTCACGACCACAAATGACACCCAGAATAAGAGCAAGTATCCACTACTACTGCTCAGCCCATAAATGACCCACTGCTGAGTGGGACCTCCTCCGTGGGCCACACATGGGGTTGACACAGATTTTCATTTCATAGCCCTGGACGGCTGACGGGCCTCTTTCTGCGGGAAAGTTGTGTCGCAGAGGGGGGCAGCGGGGCGGGTCGTAAAGGAGGGAGCTCCGGCTGACCCGCGCCGCGGACGGAGGCAGGGGTGGAGGGGGGCTCGTGACGTTGCGGGCCCCTTCTGCCCTCGCCTAAGAGGCCGGTGGTGGTTCAGGGGAACCGCCACCGACGAAAGCCTCGATGACTGAGGGCGTCCCAGTGTACCGGGACGCCCTCTCTGATAGTCGCTTGCCCGCGTAGCGGGCACCACGCCGGGGCGTCACAGTAGACTGCGTTTACGCGAACTTGTGGCGCCCTAAGCGCGTCGTGTGAGGGGGTATAGGTACCGCTGGGGTTTTAGTGGGTAGACGAGTCTCGGGTAGACGACCCTTGTCGGAGTCCCACATAATCACCTACCTCTCCCCGGGGGGCGGTGGTATGCATAAAGCATTTCCCCAGCGACAACAAAAAAAAAAAAGGTTTTCATTTCATGTTTTCCTTTTCTATTTCATTCGCTAGGATTTCGGCCTTGTCATTTCCTTTTGTCTGCTCTTACGACAACCTCAAGATGGGATGGGGTGATGACACTATGTATTTTAATTCCGTCACCACACGGATAAGTCACTGTCTTTTACAAATACACTTTTACAAATGATAAACTAAATGATAAATTATTCTTATAATTTTTTTTAAATTTTGATTTAATGTTTTTTTTTACTATTTGAAAGCATTCGCAAGAATTTATTCGAATAAAAAACATTTTGATTTTGATTTGACCAATCCCGGAAACAAACCCGGGAGGCGCGCTCCAATAATGGCGGTATATACAACCCTTGGGCCAACAAGGCGTTAGTCACAGCATGTGAGTGGACTTTTAGTACACACCATATTCCGTGTCATTTCAGTGGTTATATTTATGTGCTACATATTGCAGAGGTTTAGGTGTGTCTTTGGTCTCACTAATCTGTCAGATTTTTTATTTAAAATAGATTCCATGGATGATTTCTTAGGTTTTCGCGATTATTACACATTGAAATTAAACACTTTTTAACGGATTTATCGCGTATATATTACATTATTTAATTCCATGGATTTTCTTGCCGGCTCTTCTCCATTGAGTGGCATTCCAAATCAGTGGTAAATACTAAATTATTACTGTTAATATCTATTAAACTATTTGTTTATTTATTTATTTTAAATAAATAAAATAAATAAATATTTTTTTAATAGCTGGAGTATAGCTTGTATAGCGAATCTTTCACAGAACCGCAAGGGCAATCCAACAGGGGCGTCTCACCCCACTTCATTACGCGCCCTTCACGCAGCGCACGTGCGTCGCGTGCACAACGCACGGACACCCCTGCGCTGACCAAGGGTTGGAGGTCTGCCAGGGGAACTTGGCCTGTGACGTTTTAATACAGACATTTGTCAGGGGAGACCTTGCCGGAATGCTCGCGCCTTTTACATCTTTTGGGATCAGGCAATACTACATCTATGGGAGGCACCGGAAGTTTCTGATTTCGATAAGCTTTTTAAAAATTATTGTTTATTACTACTACCAATTTATTGCCAGGCCTCCTTCAATTACAAGGAGGTTAATTAGCCCACTGTGCCATCCTGGTCAAACGGTTTGGCGCAGGGTTTTTTTATCAAGTTTTCTATCTCTTGCGGCTAGATTTTTTTACCCTTGTCTTTGCCTCTTGTCGGCTCTTACGACAACCTCAGGATAGAATGAGGTGGTGACACAATGTATTCTAAATCCATCACCAGCATTAGCTTACGGCCCGCCAGATGGTAGCTGTCGGTAGTTACCTTATGGCCTATGGACGTTTGCAATGACTGACTCCTGTCTCGATGACCACATAAAAAATATAAGCAAAAAGAAAAAAAATGAGAAAAATACTGGCCGAAATTAACATTTTCCTTCTAGGCAAATGTGTACTATCTTAGGCTTCATCTTCGCCTTCCATCAAGTGAGATTGTGGTCAAACGAAAGACTAATTTAATTTAAAAAAAACATGAGGCTGGCTGTAGAGAGTAACTCACGCGTGGGAAATGTATTGACATTCCAAAGAGCTCTTTCGACTAACATAACTTGAGTATACCTAGTCCAATTGTACTTTTTTAAAGTTCACTTTGTAAATAGATTATTTGTTGTAAAGTTTAACTTGGATTGGCTATCCACGCATGCCAAGCTGTGGGTGGAAGCTAACGCGTTATAATAAAATGGTAATCCCCAAAAACCAACTGTTATTATTAACAAAAAGATCAGGGGTCTACGTCGGCTGGTCCCTTCTCTTCTGCCAAGGTGTCGCGGGAAATTATTAGGTCTCAACTTGACTTGCAATTTTTACCCAAAAATAAGCATTGGTGTATTATTGGGGAAAGTACCCATGCTTTACCCTTCTTAGTCATATTTTTTACTTTATTACTATTGTATGTAGCGATAATAATGTACCACAAACCTGTGCCTATCTAGGTTACAGAATTGATCAAAATAGGTTGACCCGGTAACGTTTGACGTAACAGATAAACTAAGAGTCATAATTATCATCATATATTAATTATAATTTTATAGTTTGGCTAAAGATGAATATCATGACCCCATAAGATTAACCATAACTACACAAAAAATTCAATCCCCAAAAAACCGTTAAGTGAAGCCGTCGCCAATGATGACAAAAGTGTCATTACTCGAGAAATAAGCACAAATAACTAAAGAAACTTAGTGGAATACTGTTTCGAGCGTGGACTGTTCAGGCTGGAGAGGCAGGTCGTAGGGATGAGCAGTGAACGGAAAACAACCCTTGCAGCAGAAAACTGAATTTATTTTAGTAATAATGAGAACACTGACAACGTGGCTCGTGGCAGGCACACAGAGAGAGAGGGCGGCAGCCCAAAAAAATATAATTTCTTAAAATTAAAATGTTGGTGTTACCAACATATTGCCGGCCACCAAACCAAGTATCTACATACAATAATTATTTCTTATGTTTTGTAGCCTTTAGAATATAAAACTATTTATGCTGTATACACAATACACCTTACAAGTGGGTTACAAGCATTGTCACCACAATAACCAATGTTATGTTGACAAATTAATTAAACCGATATAAACTTATTCGTTGTGAATAGGTAATAAACACACCTTTGTAACAGAACGCCTATGCACCCTGCCGTTGGCAGTTCTAACTTCGACGGTACGAACAAGATTGTCTGTCCCTGGGTAAACATTAGTTACTCTTGCCATCAGCAACATGTTAACATGTTTAACATTTTTCCATTTCGGACGTGACTGTAAAATATTTAAATATTGCTTACTCCAAGTTTTCCAAAATGTTTGTTTTAAATTATTACATAACTGCCAGAGTCTTAACCTATTTGTTGGAATATCAATTACATTTTTCTCGGGAAGGGAATTTAAAGCCGTACCGATTAAAAAGTGTCCAGGAGATAAATAGGAGAAATCATTAACATCATTTGACAATGGCATCAACGGCCTGCTATTCAAAACTGCTTCAATTTCACAAAGTACAGTTACAAGCTGTTCATAAGTAAGAATACATTTTTTTACAACCCTTTTCAGATGAAATTTGGTACTCTTAACGGCTGCCTCCCAAAGGCCACCAAACACTGGGGAATAGCACGGAATAAAATGAAATTGTATTCCCTTTTCACTGGCAAATGACAAAACTTGTGCTTGGTGATCTTTAGAAGACTGCATTTTATACAAATTGTGTAATTCGTTTCTTGCACACTTAAATGTGGAAGCGTTGTCACAATATACATCTGTAGGTAACCCTCTACGTGAAATGAACCTTTTGAAGCAAGCAAAAAAGGTTTGCGTTTTTAAATCTGAAGCTAATTCTAGGTGTATAGCTTTGGTAACAAAACATACAAAAACACATATGTACCCTGACCCTACTACGGAACGACGCAATGTAGATTGTTTTACTGTAATCGGTCCAGCAAAATCAATTCCTATTTTTTGCAGGGGACGACATGCAATTACCCTGTCCTGTGGTAGGGAACCCATTAATTGTTCAGATACTTTTTTCTTTAGTTTCCAACAAGTGATACATTTGTGAGTGACTTTTTTAATTTCTCGAATGGCATTCACTATCCAGTAATTTTGATTTAGAGACGCTAAAACTAACTTAGGACCGGCGTGTAGGGTTTTCTCATGCTCGGCCTTAATAATTAACTGTGTTATTCTTGAATCCTTAGGTAGTATTATTGGATGCCTTTGAGAATATGGTATGTTAGCATTTTGCAATCTACCACCTACTCTGATTAAACCTTTGTTATCCATGAAGGGATGTAAAGCCTTTAGACTGTTGGTTTTTACAGAATATTTACATTTTAAATAATGAATATCATCATTCATATATTTTTGTTGTTCATACTTTAGAATTAACCATAAAGATTCATTTAATTCACTTGTGGTAACATAATTATGCTTAATCTTATTTAATTTTGTACGTACATTATAACAGAACCTTAAAACATATGACAGAACTCTTTGCATCTTGTGTATATTAGAGAATTTTTCTAGAAAGTCTAGACAAAGCTGTGGCCCTGAGTCAGTACAAACCATCGAATGAAAAGGCTCCCTTTTCAGCTCAGGTAAGTCCTGAGGGATTAGAAGGGCGCCAGTCTGAGCGAATACATACTCATGGCTGTGAAGGAAACCTGGAGCCTTCCACCACAAGGAATGATGTTCCAGTTCATGTGGCGGAACCCCTCTGCTCAGACAGTCTGCAGGATTTTCATCTGTATTTATGTAAAGCCACAAGTAATCATTTGTGAGTTGCAATATTTTACTTACCCTATTTGCCACATAAGTATTAAGCCTTACAATATCTGTAGCGATCCATGCCAACACTATTTGTGAATCTGAATACAAAATAACCTTGTCGATGTTAAGCTTTTTACACAGAGTATTATGCACTCTGGCTGCCGTGATTGCCAGCAGTAATGCAGCATTCAACTCCAGCCTAGGAACTGTCAGATCCTTGTTGAGGGGGTTGATTCTGGATTTTGAGCAAATTAGAGAAACCTTGACATTACCTGTAGAGTCGACGACCCTCAGGTATATGCAGCAGCCATAAGCAGTAGTGCTGGAAGCGTCAGCGAAACCCACAATTTGCGTGCATTGGGCATTGTGCATATGGATGTAGCGATCAATGAAAATTGGTTTCATGGCTAATAGGCTATTGTAAAATTCACACCAAGCCTTATGAAGCTCCTCATTAAGAGTAGAGTCCCAATCAATACATGCTTGCCATAATCTTTGCATTATTACCTTTGCCGAGACAACAATGGGACCCGCAACCCCAAGAGGATCATAGAATTTGCTAATGAAACTTAACACATCTCGCTTGGTTATTGGAAGGTGGGTATTAGGCTTTGGAGGGAGTATACACAACGAGTCTGAGTTTACATTGTAAGTTATGCCTAAGGTTTTCATAAAGAGATCATCCTTTTGTAAATCAATATTATCAAAGTACTGGTTGTCCCTTGGGATATCGTGGAGAATCTCAATTGCGTTGGAGGACCACTTGTGAAGCTGAAACCCTCCTGCATCTAAAAGCTTGCAAAGCTGTTCCTTTGATTCTAACAGTGATTCAATGGTGTTATCTGTGGCTATGACATCATCAACATATGTTTGATTATTTAAAATAAAGGCAGCTTTAGGGTATTTATCTTTGAATCGTTCAGCTAATTCTGCTAAACAACGTGTAGCTAAATAGGAGGAACATTTAAGACCATATGTAACAGTATTCAACTGAACACACTCCACATTACTATCGGGAGAATCTCTCCAGAGTATGTTCTGTAATGATCTAAACTCCTTTCTTAAGGAAACAGCTCTGAACATGTGTCTTATATCTGTGACAAAAATATATTTATCTGTTCTAGTAAGAATTAAAATATCAAGCAATTCGTTTTGTGTTGGCGGGCCATTCAACAATAAATCATTCAATGCAACCTTTTTGTTTGTTTTCATTGATGCATCAAACACTGTTCTACACTTTGTTGTTCTTTTGTCCATTCTAATAACTGGATGGTGTGGTAAAAAATATACAGGGTCCCTACTTAGATCATATTGAGAAATATCAATAATGGCTCCATGACCCATTTTAATATAGTCATAAATATTTTTTTTATATAATGTGAGTAGCTGGGGATCCTTGTGTAATCTGTTTTCCAAATTGTAAAATCGTTTTAATGCAAGATGAAAGGAATTCCCCAATGTATCATTAATGGCGTCAAGTGGCAATTTTAAAGGTAAATCTACTTCAAATTTGTTATTCTCAAGTTTTACAGAATTCTTAAAAATTTGTTCGCAGTTATCATGCTCTGACAGGGCTTCAGGAAAAATTTCAGTGACAGCTTCAGTTTGCCAAAGGCGAGAGATATTATTGTTAATCCATAGGTCGCTGGTTCATATCCGGCTCGAAGGACCAATGTTTCGAGCGTGGACTGTTCAGGCTGGAGAGGCAGGTCGTAGGGATGAGCAGTGAACGGAAAACAACCCTTGCAGCAGAAAACTGAATTTATTTTAGTAATAATGAGAACACTGACAACGTGGCTCGTGGCAGGCACACAGAGAGAGAGGGCGGCAGCCCAAAAAAGCACACAGAGAGAGAGGGCGGCAGCCCAAAAAAATATAATTTCTTAAAATTAAAATGTTGGTGTTACCAACAAATACAAATTACTGCGCTTGTAGGATAACAATAAACCAACTGCTACTCTGGTTGGCTCTATGCCCTTACCTTACCTTGCCAGATGGCTATAGGACTATTGTTAAACACAGTATACTTAATCTACATAAAATCGGTTTAGCACATTATGCGTGAAAGCTTGATAAACCTACCGATAGAGTTATTTTCTCGTTTATCTCACACAGACTACTCTACTCCTAGTATAAAACTTCTGTTCTATAATACCGAATCCATTTACAGCATTTTGCAGTAATAAGTGTGCATACAAAAGTTTCAACGCCACCGCTACGGGAAACTGTTTTCATAAACATTTTACATAATTTCAACCTGTCTCCAACTCTGTTACATTGTGGGAAACATTTTGTATAATTTGGTTTCTGCGATAATTTGCACGCAATAACTTATTTTACTTTATTTATTAATATTTTATGGTACAGATAGAAGAAGCTTAAAATAACTGAAAAATATATGGTAATAGATGTGGACTTTCCTCAATTCAGCATAAACAAATGTTCAGATGAAAACTAATGCTATGGTAAGTATTCGATGGTAATACATCTTATAGATGTTGAGTTTACATAGATAGCAAATAAGTTAAATTCTTCTTTAAGGTTTCGAAGGATAGGCGGATATCGGGCAAGACTGCTGCCAACTGAAAGTGGGAAAAAGCAACACAGATTATCTAATTCAAACCGGTGATTGGAAGTATATCCTATGTAAATAACCAATCGAGATTCTCCAAGAAGGTTACAACTGGTCTGTGTAAACTTTGATTACCAATCACTCCAGGCACCGAATGATGACGTCATCATCACTGTGATCAGTGATCACTCAACCGATGTGACAGCTCCCGGCGCTGTGATTTCCTTTGGGAGTAGAACAGGTACTGCTAAGATTGGGGTAGAAATAGGGTAGGTGTAGTGATGTAATAGTGGCTCACAGGCGCCAAAAAACCCGATTCAAAAGAGAGGTGTTATAAGTGTCATATGCCTATACGTGGCTCTGTCTGTCGGTGGCACTGCGTATATCGCTTGAACTGATGATACGATCAAGTAATTTAACCCAAAACGAGGGTTGTTATAAGTTAGACGTGTATAAGTGCCTGTCTATGATATCGTAGCTGCTAAACAAAAGGTCCGATTATCACGTGGGACGTTTTGCTTGAAGATCGTTTTTGTTGCGTGATTCTTTGAGGTGTTATCAAAATCGGGTCAGCCGGTCAGCCGGTTTGCTATCAGCTCCTTTGTCAATCACGTTTTCTGTAAAATCTTCTATTTTGGTTATAGTGATTAAGATATTTTTATCCTTAACTCATGTGAGTGTCCTTAACTTGGTTGAAGTAAACTTGCACATACGTTTGAAGATACGACCTAGTTGTATATCTTAAAATCATCTCAGCCGTGTGGTGAAGGATTTAGAATACATAGTGTCACCACCGCATTACATCCTGAGGGTGTCGTAAGAGCCGATAAAAAGAAATGACAAGGCCGAAAACCTAGCCGCGAGAGAAGGAAAACTTGAAACGAAACCCTCCGCCGACCCGCCTAAGCATTGTGGCACAGAAAGCATCCATTACCCTCCAAGTAATGGGAGGAGGTCCGAATCAGCAGTTATTTATGGGCTGAGTATATCATATAAAAGGTAACTTACTGTAGGTGGTCGATCAGGCCGCGTCCGGTCAGTATGTTCTAAGCATAGAGGCGATTCCACACATAGCGTAATGACGACAAATTGTTGCTGTCCCATGTAAAATATCGGCTGGCCGCCATGGCGTCGCCGCCGCGTCCCTCGCCACCGCTATATTTTCATTTGCGTGGCTAATAAATGAAAATGTTTAGGACCGTACACGCTGAGAAGGATTAGGCGGGATTTGCTGCGTGCTATTTAGCTTTTTTATTTATTCAAAATATTGTTAGGCGTACGCCTGTTATCTGACCGGGAGCGATACAGCTATTAATTAAACAGCTAAACGTAGAACTTCTTCCATTTTAAGTTGGTTCAAAAATAATGCTAGACTTTTTTTAATGACTGCTGTATCGAATTGTGGAGGTAAATTAGTTGTTTATGCTATATTGTATTCTACCACAACGTAGCCCAAAAAATTTAAATGAACCCCCGACACAATAACCTTTAAAAAGTAAAAAATAAATACTTATTTATTACCTGACCCCTGGTCCCCCAACGCGAAGTATTTATTTTTTACTTTTTAAAGGTTATGTGTCGGGGGTTTATATAAATTTTTAATTTAATTTTTATTTTATACTTTTTATAGGTACATACTTATTATAATATAGATTTTGTTAAATTGCACGTGATGCGCTTTCATTTGAGACCCCACTCGATTATATTTGCAGACATTCGGTTATTCTTCCCCACTTTCACCCCTCATAACTTTTAAACGGCTCACCCGATTTTCATCAAACATGTCTAAGAACACTCGCCCGTAGCTCACCTTTCATACAAAAAAAACTTTATTGAAATCGCTTCATCCGTTCGCGAGCTACGGTGCCACAGACAGACAGACAGACAAACAGACACGTGAAACTTATAACACCCCTCTTTTTGCGTCGGGGGTTAATAAATAAATATTCTTGGACATTTCACACAACGTCATCTCGTCCCAAGCTAAGCAACTTAATGCTTGTGTTATGGTAACGAGATGGATGATAAACTACTTATATACATTTTTTTTGTAAATACAGACATATTATAGATAGAAATGACACCCAGACTCCGAGCCAGTGCCTCTGGTTTAGACAAAGACGCTTGCCCAACCCCGGAATCGAACCCGGGACCCGTTGATCCAAAGGCGGCACATCTAACCACTAGTGGTTAGATAGTCTAGTGGTTAGATGGTAGTGGATAGTGGTTAAATGACCCACTGCTGAGCCAGGCCTCCTCCCATCACAGGGAGGGTAATTACCCTATAGCGCCACAGTGGCCAGACGGTTTCGTATCAAGCTCTCCTTCTCAAAGCCTTGGCGTTCGGCCTTGTCATTTCCTTTTGTCGGTCCAGAATGTATTTTATATGCTTTAAAATACGGAATAACTAGGAACTACAATTTATATCATAATGCTCATCAACCAAAACATTCTCGGTCGATGTGCCTATAATGTCTCCAAGGCATTCCACAACAAACGGTCCTTTACTCTGAACGGCTAAATGGGCGTATAAAACTTTGTACTGAAGTGGGAATACGTAATGTGCAGTCGGAATGACTAAACAAAGTGCAGAAACAGCAATATGGCCGCGATATCGCCCGGGAGCTGTGAGCTTCTTGAATTTCATAAAAAGAAACCTCCTATCACTGCGCAGACGAGATCGGTTTCGGTTGAAAGTTGTGCTGTCAATGTTTTGTCTATGCTTATTACTAGCCGTTACCTTCGAATTCGTCTGCATTTCCTTTTTGCACGTGGATATCGCTGCTTTGATTTTGCTTTAGTACATTTTAATTATGCAAAATTACATTTGTAGTCACTGTTTCAGTTTAGTTTTGGTAAGGGGAGCAGTCTATTTGTGGAGGCATATTATAGGTGCATGTATTACACTGTACTGAACACACAATACTCGCTCGTCTGTCCAAATACTAGGTACACGAAAAAATACATTTTATATAAGTTTGCGATAAGAGCGCGATTTGCATAATGTTTGCATTTTTATGTCTTCTCCTCGAGGTTTGGACTGATGAGTTATATTTGTTCCAAACTGGGGTTTTGCTTATTCAGCGTCGCTGGCAATGGCTTCATTCTGACAGCGAAAATGGAAGCGTTTACAACTTGGACTTTTCTCTTTAGATGGCGAAAAGGAGATAAGGCGACTTTGTAGGGGTTGTTTTTCTTACATAGAGATCGGTCGGTTTCGGGGAGATATCTAGTTTATCGGTTGTAAAAATAACTAAACAGGTATAAAACGTACACATGAAGGAACATGTGCTATTTGGTCAGAATGATTTTACGGAACAGTGGATGATACACGGATTATTCAAGCTTCAAGCAATTTCAAGCTTTCTGCCAAACTATGGAACGGGTTTCGATAACATTTTTATGGGACTCATATACAAACAATACCCGTGGAATAAAAACAATTCGAATTGGCTTAATAATGAAGGAGTTATGCAGTAAAAAACGTACATCCTAACTGTCCTCCTTTTTGAAGTTAGTTGAAAATAAACAAGTAGGGCAAGTGCTACAAGTATCCTCAAAGAATTCAAATTCAATTTGTTTTGTTAGCATCAAATAATAAATGTTTTTTCTTTAATGCGGAACCCAAGAAAAATGCCAGCTCTTTAATCTAGGCTGGCAGTTGGTCCAGTCGAAATGTACCATAAAATGCTAAGCAGCTCACGGTCGCTGAAGACATCACATTATGCTGTTCTTTCAGCGATGAAGTCGTATTTCTAAAGTGACGCTTTTTGTCGTGACTTTTTGACATCTTTTTGTTCGACAATTTCAATGTACATTTTCCGATGTGTAGTAGGTACAACGGAAAGTTATTTTCACAATACGGCAAGTGAATAATTATTGGTGATTGATTATTCTTCTTAGATTTTCGCGAGGAATAGTTATTGAAATTACACTGCAATGGATCTATTTGATTTCAACTCTCTCGTGGTCATGGTTGGTTCAAAGCAGTCCAAATGTCGAGAATTAATTCAATACATTTGATATAGTTACTAGTTAAAAATAAAATAGTTTGAGTGATTCGGTGTCATTCAAATTTATGCATGCAAATTGTTTGCAAATTTATCTAACAAAATCTTACCTTTTCTTTTTTTCTTTCAAAACTGTAATCTCATCTAAGACCACATGAAGTTTATATTAATATATAATTAAGGTAATAAAGTTTTTATTATATAGATGCAATTAGTAATTCTCTGTCTGAGAGAAAGAAGAAATCATGACGAACTATATTGAACAAGTAATTAAAGTTAGCTCGGGCCCGTTTCTTCCACACGATATGACATTTGATAAATAGTTACGAGTACTGTACCTGTACACTCCATCACAACTATAAGATAAACGCCTAAAAACGTTGACGAGCAAGTCATCTCCATTTGGCATTATATTAACACCTGCCAGCTAAGAGCAATAAACGTGAAACGCTAGGCTTCTTCATCAGGTCTGCCCACCTCGCGCCGCCATTGTGCCGAGATCATATGCTCCGACACCTCAACTTAAACTGAGAGGTTGCTTTTTGTGTATCGTCACATACAAACGGACTAACAACGGTTTGTTTTTTGTTAAAATGTAAAAACCAAAACATACAGACGTATTAAGCAAATATAAAGGCACAGTAGAGTCGCTTTTGTAGTTAGTTTGAGTAGCAATCACTACGAAATTTAAAAACTCCGGTGGTACGGCCACGTTTTGCGGCAACCGGCTGCGTACGTGGGAAACAAATGTCTGGCCATGCCGCCTCCGCTGGGCCACGGCAGGAGGGGTAGACCCAATAAGTGCTGGCTTGACGCCGTAAAGGGTGATATGCGTGCCAATGGCCTCACTACCAGGGATGCTGAAGACCGTGCGAAGTGGAGAAGAAAAAGCCGGAAAGCTGACCCCGGGCGCCGAAGCGAGAGTTTGGGCTGCAACCGGGATACAGGCTAAGATGATGATGATTATGACTACGAAATTTAAACACATGCATTGCTTTGTTGTGCTAGGGGATGGTAGTGCCGCGTGTAGATCACGGTTTCTCGATCGGTCGGGCAAGTGTAAATCAATGTGCTTGGTATCTAGTCTGGGTTTCATTTGTGTTCGTGAAATATAATAATAACTTTTTTTATGTAACCAAGATTATTCAACAACAACTTGCCTTTAAATATGGTCTTGTGAGTGCCGAAGTTCCATATTACCAGTATCAGCCTCAACCAGTTCTCGAAAATGACCATGTCACGCTCTTCTGGGACCGATCTATTATAACGGACAGGTATATTGCTGCCAATAAACCTGACATCGACGTAATAGATGGGTCTACACACCGCGCAAAGTTGGTTAAAAACATCATTCCGCATGATGAGAACCTCGTGAAGGCGGATATAGAAAAACATATTAAATATTTAGACCTGGCCCATGGGGAATGCTGAGTCAACCAGTATTATTCTGATCGTTGTAGCAGTGCATGGTTTCGATCAGTGCAGTGCATGCTTGCTATCGAAAAGTTTTGATGGACATCTCAATCAACTCTCGATATCCTGTTGGGTTAAGCCATGCAAAAGGCAGTTTTACTTGAGACGGCGCGCATTGTTAGGCGGTTCCTCTCTTTGTAGCACTAACCACAAGGCGGCTTGAAATTTTTTCCGCCCCTAGGGCTGTCATAATGTTTAAATTTACTATTTTTGATAATATATGAACAAAAACTTTTAATATAAACATCTTGAGGCGGTGTGGATTTAAATGTTGTTAATCGCGGACTATGTATTTGCTCTGAGCATGGTCGTCGTCAATCTCCCATCTTTTTTATTTACTACACCTTGAAACTACGTAGATTCTCTCTCGCTTCTTAGTTCTCGGTTCATATTTCTTAGTTCTGGTTGAATCCTAAAGCCGGATTTATATTTGTCTGTCGTGTTATGACGGGTCGCATCAGAGAGGTATCGGTTTCATAAATTTAATATGCTGAGATTCAGGTTAATATACTCGTATGCGACAGACGTGACGCTATCTGTAATTATATAAAACCGATACCTCTCAGACAAGTATAAATCCAGCTTAAGTCTTGCGTGAGCGAGCGTACGTGTAACAAGTATTCCATCACAGATATTGGGGCTTCACCGCACCTTAGATGCGCGCTGCGGTGCCCGCGTCGCACGCGTACGACAGGGATCCATAAATTCAGATGTGGTATACATACGGTATTATACAGATTAGGAATACATCATGTTATCAATCTATTTAATCCTGCGTAATCATCCTACTGTGAACTGAAGGCAATATTTCCGCAGAAAAGTTCGGAACAGGAAAACTTAATATATAATATAAGAGTTTTTTGAAGGTATGGTGCAGTAGATTAATTATTTACCCATCGTTCTATTAAACGGAGAAAGCCCGACTTGGAAATTTGTCTATTCAAGACATTAAACGAGCAGATATACAGCATAGTAAGAGAAGGAACGCTTTAAGTGAAATTGTATACCACCCTGTCTGGCAAAACTAGGGTTGGCTAAATTGAATTGTATAACCATGATCTTATAATTAGATTGGATTTAGAATAAACGATGTCACCACCCTATTCTGTCCTGAGATTGCCGTAAGAGCCGAAGAAAGGAAATTACATGGCAGAAATCTAGCCGCAAGAGAAGGAAAATTTTACACAAAACCTTGTACAGTAGGCTGATTTCTCTCCTGTGATTGGAGGAGGCCCGACCCAGCAGTGGGCATTTTACGGGCTGAGAAGTAAGTATTGATTATTTCAATGATGTAATTTTGCCATATCTGTGTAGCATTGTGCGTAGTAACTGTAGCCCTGCTACGTAAGAGCTACGGCGTAGCTGTGCTACGACGCCCTGGGGACCACGGCGTATTGGAAATTTTCAGACACACGCATAAATGCATCATTGCGACATACAAGCAGTCAGGGAATTGGTTTGATGCTGTTCTAATGTACCCAAGAGTAAAGAAGCTATCTCTGACGAAGCTGAAGCTATCTCTGACCTAATTGGGGTACGAACATTAGTCTTCAAACCGTGGCTGTTATTTTGTTTATTGATTTATGTTCATAATATCAAATTACCCTCGAAACTTAATTAAACGGAGATAAAATATAAAATGGACCTCGAGTAGTGTCTGATACAAAACATGAGTTTTAATTATCGGCAAGAGAAGGACAACTTGATACAAAACCCAGTGACAACCCGTCTGGCCACCTCCATGTAGTTGAAAGAGGCCCGACTCAGCAGTGGACCATTTATGGGCTATTTTTAGAAAATAAAATTCTATTAAATTAAAGTTTACATTGATAACTGCATGCTTTCTTGAGTTCCATCCGCCCTTCGATTTAAAGTAGAAGCAAACTCAAACTCAAAAGGAACTTTATTTACGTAGGTTTCATCACAAAACTCTTATAAATAGTCATATTTATAATCACCATTATCATCTTACGGCCCCTGTCCCACACTAGGTGGTAGTCTCCACACACACCTATCAGTCGTCATACGTACATTCACACCTTTCACACACAACTCTTTACTCCTACAAACTCTTCATCTCCCCTGATCGCTCACAATCCCTGCGTTCACTCACATTCATTCAACTCAAGAAATGATTATTGGATGGATGTTCAGTACTTAGCGAAAGTTAATAATATCGTGAGGTCGTTTTTAAGCTACCTGCGTTCACAATAATATATCTCAATATTTATGAAATAATATAGTAATACCATTTAATTAAATTAGTTCAATGTTCCTAATTTATGCCATTGATAATTTCGCGTTAGTTCTTAATAATCTAAACATAATAATAATGGTGTCGTCCATGTTCTTTCGTCAAGTGTGCCTTGGTTACATTGCTTCAAAGAGCCGCCGCATGTGATCTTCATAAAGATTCTAAGATTGGTCACGAATACTCCCATATCAGGTTCCCTTTGAGTCAACTTGTATGATAAGTAGTTGAATTGTGCTAGTGAGAACTAGGTAGAAAAATTGAAAACTATTCTTACTTATTAGTGGGTACACCACGGATTCAGAATACATAGTGTCACCACCGTTTTCCATCCTGAGGGTAAGAGTTGACAAAAAGAAATGATTAGCCCGTAAACCTAGCCGCAATAGAAGAAAACTTGATACGAAAACCTGTGACAACCCATATCCTCCATGTAATTAGAGTAGGTCCGACCCAACTGCGGGTCATTTATGGGCGGAGTAGTGATAGCGTGTAGGATATTACCATGCAGGGTTTGGTTGATTAAGCAGAAGACTTCATCATCGGAACAATAAAATCTATCTATCTATATAAATAAAAATGAGTTGCTGTTCGTTAGTCTCACTAAAACTCGAGAACGGCTGGACAGATTTGGCTAATTTTGGTCTTGAAATATTCGTAGAAGGTTTAAAAGGTGAGAAAATATGAAAAAATATAATTCAGGTTTTTTATAAAAACAAATTGAAGATTAACAATAACTATTACTACTCATCCCATCAATGACCCACTACCCACTACTGAGTCAGGCATCTTCCCATCGCGGGGAGGGTAATTAGCCTACTGTGCCCCGCTGGCCAAACGGGTTGGCACAGGGTTTCGTTTCAAGTTTTCCGTTTTTTAAAGCTAATAAAGCTATACAATCTCCCTGTTTTACTGGATCTGCGCCATTTGGGTCCGTTTTGGATAACTACCAGTTTTTACATGAAGCAATTGCCATCAGTTGTAGTAAGACAACCGGTAATTAAAGGGTTAGACCACCTGTCAGTTTTCACACTACTGACTACGTGAACTGCCATAGCTTGTGGAATGTCAGGGAGGACCGACGGCTTTACGTGCCCTCCGAAGCCGAAAGGTAAGATGATTACCACCTTTGAGTGGTATAAAATATCCTACATAGCATTGGAGAGTACCTGACTCTGCAGTGGATCTATGAGGTAACTTTGGAAGATGCCAGAATGTCTGCGCAAGCCTGTATTGTGTACAGTTTGTATAGGTACGTCACGCATTGCGGGCTGTTGTGAATGGTACTCCAACTTATTCGTACGTGTATTGTGGTCAAAATGGATCACATTCGGGCACGTATCAAATAAATTACGCATTTTATATGTTTGTTTGTATAGCTTTTGTAGTCAAAACATGAAAGTATATTCCATTTTTAACCCCCGACGCAAAAAGAGGGGTGTTATAAGTTTGACGTGTCTGTCTATCTGTCTGTCTGTGGCACCGTAGCTCGAGAACGGATGAAGCGATTTCAATACAGTGTTCTTAGACATGTTTGATGAAAATAGGTTAAGTCGTTTAAAAGTTATGGGGGGTGAAAGTTGGGAAGAATTATCGAATGTCTGCCAATATAATCGAGTGGGGTCTCAAATGAAAGCGCATCACGTGCACATTACAAAATAATATGCTCCATGAAAATCAGTTGAGCCCTGAAAAAACTCTGGGGGTAAAGGGGGGGGGGAATACCCAATATACCTGCAAATATATGTGGTGGGAGCAAATGAGGATGCGACAAGAATCTATGTATTAGCAACATAACAAACAACTTAAGCGTGTACCTATAAAAAGCAGAAAATAAAATATTAAATTAAAACTGTACTTTTTAAAGGGTACTTAGGTCATTGTGGCGGGGGTTTATTTAAATATTTAATTTAATTTTTTTATGAGATTTACTTCAACATTGTTTCATCGAGAATATTAATTAAATTAATACATCCGCTGGACTTACCAATGCCAAGTCAGCTTTATTTTACACGTCGCACAAATCCATTGCTGCATGACAAGCAACAAAGTTACTGCATGCAACATGTCATTAAACACTAATCAAATTTTTTTCTTAAAATGTTGTTCAGTTGTCTTGTTGGACAATAGTAACGACAGATAGTAGGTTGGTTTTCACTAAAGCTTTCGTTTCAGTTCTCTTCCTTCCTTCTCACTTCGGATAGATTTAGGGGATTTGTTACTAACAATTGTTGTTGATGTTAATTCTCATTGAAATTTACAAGCAGAACCAGGTATCGGCACTAGTTCGGCAGTTGCAAAAGTTCTGGCCACATTGCTTACGGCGAGCACTAACAGATACAAAAAGACCCACATTATTTATATGAGTTGGATTATTTATTAGATAAATTTTTCCCTCTCTCGGCAGAGGGGACAATTGTAAACGACCTTTTTAGATTTGTGAGTTCCAGTTAATAGAATAATTTATACTCTATGGGTTTAGATATATAGTTGTATTTGTTTGTTGTAAAGACTATTAGACGGAATTTCGGGCAACAACATATTTGTTAGACTGACAACCAGAATTTTAATAATAATATAATAAATCTGTTCTCATAATTTCAGCCAAAAGACGTCCACTGCTAGGCACAGGCCTCCCCCAAGGATTTCCACAACGACCGCCCGCATCCCTCATTTCCCGGTGACCTTAACCAGATCAGTGGGAGGCCTACGTAGATGATAGGTGAAGACACGAAATCAAAATTGATAGCCGGGACTACTGGCACTAGACTCTTTTTTGCACTCGGACAACGATCACGCCGTGTAACTATCCCAATGGAATTGGAAAATAAACAAAGTTGGCGAGGTGGTGGTACCACTTCTCGGATTTTATTTAAAATTTCTACCTGCCGCTTTGTTTAACTTATTCCATAGTTTTTCATCCATCTACCAGAACAAGACTATTAGCTCTAAACAAATCACCATATCAATGAACACATCAAGCTCAGAGGAACTTCGCAACGCCATTAAATCAACGAGACGCCCAAATTATTCTCTGCCTATTCCCAGTACAAAATATACTAACGTTTTGCGTAAGTACCAACCCCTAACTTAAGGTAATAGAATTCAGTTTAGCGTACCGTCAATAAAACGTAAATTCCTAAACTAGTTGCATATTTCACGGCACTGACAATTTTTTCGCGGACATGTAAATTCGTTTCTATTACAAGAGCATTAGAGTAGGGTTTTGTATGGCAGTTAGTGAAATTTTTGACGGTGAAAATTATAGCGACAGGCTTTGTCCGCGGTCAGCAATAAGAGGATACGGCGCCATCTGTTTCGTTTCGACTTCCGGCCGGAGTTGGCTGAAATTTTGATCAGGGCATAATGCAGCTTATTATGCAGCGCGTAATGTCCTTCTTTTGGTCAACTGCAATATTGACTTTAGTGTAGTATTTTTTTAGGAAATTACGGAAATGTGGATTTTCAACGCCGTTCTCAGTGTACCTCATGTTACTTATATTTAAAAAGGAAAAATTGATTTTATCAGTTTATCAAAAAGCGCAAGAAGACATGTAGAATACATAATCTAAGTTTAAAATATTTTTATATTATACTTAATGGAGGAAAGATTTAGGTTTTTATATGCTTGCAACGAATAAATGCAAAAATTGAAGAACTAATTTCATAATAAAACTCTATAGCCATAACTAAAGAATTAATAGTACTACGGATCGAAAATTGCTTGAGAAATAAGAATAATTTCTTCACCAATTTAAGAATAAAACATGCTTATTTTTACCTGCGATTTTTCACACAGTACCTACTACTATTGTAGCGTGTGGTAGCCCCGAGTAATAATAGTTCCCGACTTGACCGCGCGGCGCAGGAGCGCAGTCAAGTCAGTTCGTTAAGTTGTCAGTCGGCGGGTTACAAATCTGGCGTCGCGCCAGTCGTTTTATAATAAATGTTATGTTATAAGTTTTAGTCTGTTTTTCGTAATCCCACGCTACAATTGGCTGCCCAACGTGGTGATTTCATTGTTGTTAGTGTAAAATAAAGTTGTGCTCGCGCGTTATAATCTCGGTGAGTGAAAATGCCGCAAACACGTTCGCATTTACAACATGAATCGGACAATGATGGCGCCGGCGCTGCCGACATTACGATGTCGCAGGATACTCTGAAGAGTTTTATCACCACCATTCAGCAAACCCAAATGGATTTCTGCCAGCAACTTCTACGTGAGGTGCGCTCATCAACACCACAGCCGCTTAATTCGTCGTCTAGTTTCGCATCGGGCGCGAACAGCGCAAATTTTGCCAAATGCACAAACAAGTATGGCGGCCGAGCAGAGGAATCGTTGGACAATTTCATAGATGCGATTGTCACATACAAAGATCGCGTCAATATGTCGGACGAAAATGCTCTTCGTGGGTTTTCGATGTTGCTGGAGGAAGCAGCTGCAGTGTGGTGGCAGGGAGTCAAGCGCTCCACAGGTACGTGGACGGAAGCGCTTTCTCGACTCAGATCGGCGTTCGGTGAACATGACCCGCCACATAAAATCTACCAAAAATTATTTTCTCTCCACCAAGGAGAGGAACGCACTGATTTATTTATCGCCAAGGTCAGAGCCCTATTTGCAAAATTACCTAGAGACGATTTGTCGGAAAAGGTTCAGTTGGACATGGCCTTCGGTCTCCTTAGTCCCCGAATAAGAAAGCGCGTTGGCAGGGATGGCTTCGGATTCTTTGATGAGCTTTTGCAGAAGTGCCGTTCCATCGAGGACTCTTTGCGGGAAAAGCCTAAAGCAGTGCACGTGTCGCAGCCTCAGACGCAACTATTGCGCGCCTCGGCGCGGGCGAAGTCCCCGCCGCGACATGAGTTGGCCGCTGGCGTCCTTGCCGAGTCCACCGCCGTCGGCAAACAAGCCAAGAAGTTTTGTTTATACTGCAAACGCGTAGGCCATATGAAATCTGAATGTGAAAAATTGTCTAAACGTACCATCAATAGTGGAGGCGATAATAATACTGAAAACAGTAATGTTGATTTAAAAAAGTCTGAAATCAAGTGTTACGGGTGTGGTGCCGCTAATGTTATAAAATCAAAGTGTAGAGTTTGTAATCCGAGTCAACCGTCGTCGTCTGCGTTTTATTCTGTAAACAGTGCGTTGCGTCCTGCCATAGGTACATCGAGTACGTCGCCGCGTGAGCCCGGCGCGCACGCCGCTCACGCTATTGCTACGCAGACGCCAGTTAACCCGCAAACGAACGCGTTTGGTACAGGTAACCCTGTAAATGCGACAGGGGTTTTAGATGACTGTTATTTTGGTTTTGATAAAAATGTTTGCGAATGTAATATTGATTTTTGTTCATGTGTGTCTAGCCGTAATGATTCTTGTAATAATACTAATAATTGTGAGTATATTGTTAATGTTAACAAGAATGTACCTTATCGTCGCCCTGTGTTAAATATAAGTATTTTAGGGAATTGGGGTACCGCGCTTGTTGATACGGCTGCTAAAAGCTGTATTGCTGGCCACACGCTATACGCTCTCATGCTTAAGTTACGACACCCATTAGTGCCGTCGACGCAAATTGTTAAGTTGGCGGATGGTGTTGTTAGGGAGATGAATGTACTTACTACAGAGGTAGAGGTCACACTCGAACATAAAACTAAAGCAGTAACTTTTTTAATATTTCCAGAAGCTAATAATAATGAAAGTTTGTTAGGCATAGATTTTCTTACCATGTTTGGCCTTGTCTTTGATTTTGGTGATGGAAAATGGCATTTTTCTGAGAACAATTTACAAAAATTTCTGTTAAATTTTGAAAAAGTGACACCTGTTCCTTCTTATTCAGCTCTTGAGGTACTACGGGATGACGAGGCGACTTCGCTCAATGATGAACAGCGTCAACAACTTGCTGACCTGCTCGTCGAACATGAGGACATCTTCAGGCCAGGGGGAGACGCGACCCCTTTTGCTGAGCATGCCATTGACACAGGCGACCATCTTCCCGTCGCAGTACCACCATATAGGTTGACGCCTGCCAAGAAGGAACTTATGCGGGCAGAGCTTGATAAGATGTTGGCGGACGGGATTGTGGAGGAGTGCGAGTCTGCATGGGGTTCTCCTGCGCTTCTCGTCCCGAAGGCCCATGGTAAGGTACGCTTTTGCGTTGATTATAGGAAGCTCAACGCAATTACAAAAACTGATGTCTACCCGATGCCTTTGATTGACGAGCTGGTCCAGTCGACTAAAAGGAACTGCTTCATGAGCTCAATTGATTTACGGAGTGGGTACTGGCAAGTAAGGGTCCGCGAGCAGGATAAGGACAAAACAGCTTTCCTAACGCCTTTCGGTGCTTTTCGCTTCAACCGCATGCCCTTCGGACTGAAAAACGCTCCGTCAACCTTTCAGCGTCTTATTGACAGGCTACGTTCGGGTGTTTCGCTTAAGGACATCATTATTCTGGCGTACCAAGATGATCTGCTTATCATATCGGAGAGTAGCTTTGAAAAGCATATCAAAGATCTACGCGCTGTTTTTGCTAGATTGCGCATGTTCAAGCTACGCGCCAATAGGGAGAAATGTGTCTTTGCACGTGAAAAGGTAAAGTACCTGGGTCACGTGATCACACAGGATGGTGTATCTCCGGATCCGGATAAGATTCGTGCGGTTTTAGATATGAGACCACCGTCTTCACTCCGTCATTTAAGAACTTTCCTTCAAACATGTTCGTGGTTCAGGAAATTTGTAAACAATTTCTCCGCCGTCGCTGAACCACTAACACGCTTGCTGAAGAAGAATCAGCCCTGGTCATGGGGTCCGGACCAAAATCGTGCTTTTGAGGAGCTTAAAGTTCGCCTCTCCTCTGCACCAATCCTCATCCAAGCTGACTACAGTAAGCCTTTCGTTTTGAGAACCGACGCCAGTAATTATGCCCTGGGTGCAGTATTACTACAAGGTGAAGGTATAAACGAACGTCCCATTGAATATGCTAGCCGCCTGCTCATTCCAGCCGAAAGGAACTATAGCACTACAGAGCGCGAGGCCTTGGCAGTTGTGTGGGCTGTAGAAAGATTCAGGGGTTACATTGAGGGCCATGAAGTCATCATAGGTAGTGACCATCAGCCGTTAAAATGGCTTCTCACTCTTAAATCACCATCTGGTAGGCTGGTTAGATGGGCTCTCAAGCTGCAGTGCTTTAACTTCAAGTTTCAGTACACACCTGGAAAGGCCAATGTCATAGCTGATACGCTGAGTAGACCAACCTGCAAGGAAGAAGATAAGAATCAATGTGGAGTGTGTTCCGTTGTCGTTGACTTACCAGCTCGTAGTCCGACCGATCTCCGAAGTGCGCAGCTCGATGATCTGGAACTAAAGAAAATCATTAGTGATCTAGAGGATACATCTGACGACGAGTCTATTAATGTCAAGCGTTGGACTGAGAGAGGTTATTTTTTGCAGCAAGGTGTTTTATTTAAATACAACCCAGATGTAGATAGCGAAGAGCCGCAGTTAGTAGTACCATCGTCTCTTCGGTCTGAAATTTTAAAAGAATGCCATGACTCTGATATCGCTGGTCATCACGGTGTGGACAGAACATACAGTAAAGTTGCACAAGGTTTTTACTTTCCTGGTATGCGCAGAGCCATCGTTGACTACGTCAAGAGCTGCGTTACTTGCCAACGATATAAGGCCTCTAACTCAAAGCCGTCAGGCCTTCTTCAAACCCCTGTCTTAAACCAGAGAGGCGAAGTATTGGCCATCGACTTGTTTGGTCCGCTTCCCCAGGGAGAAAAGGGAGAAAGATGGGTATTATTGGTCGAGGACACTGCAACTCGTTGGACGGAACTTTACGCTTTGAAAGAGGCAACCTCCGCAGTATGTGCTCGTACGCTGATTGAGGAGTATTTTCTTCGTTATGGTCTTCCTCGACGTGTTATTTCAGACAATGGCGTTCAATTTGTTTCTGAGGTAATGCAACAGTGTATGTTTGTTTTAAACATTAGTCAAGATTTGTTGCCATTGTATCATCCCTCTGCTAATCCAGCAGAGCGTAAAAATAGAGATCTAAAGTTTCAACTGTCACAGCTAGTTAAAACAGATCATTCATCATGGCCGCAGCATATTCCCGCAATAAGGTTTGCCATGAACTCGGCAGTTTGTCAGACCACAGGTGTAACGCCCGCATACCTTATGTTTGCTCGAGAATTGCGCTCGCCACTTGAGTTACAACATGATATCAGATCGATTCTCGAAAAAGACAATTTTGTTCCACAAATCACGCCTTATTTGAAAAAGTTCGTGAACTCTTGTATTGCCGTCAGAGAAAGAGTCGAAGCACAACAGGATCGGCGAAAGGAATGTGCTGACACTTCTAAAAAGCCTGCTGAAGTCTTCGAGGTGGGAGATCAGGTGCTTTTGAAGTCCCATGTTCTGAGTAATGCCGCAAAGAATATATCAGCCAAGTTTATTCCTAAAAGAGATGGTCCATACGTGATTGCAAAGAGAGCAAGTCCTACAGCTTATCATGTCGCTAATCTAGACTCACCTGACAATATATTTGGCAAATTTCATGTGTCGGAATTAACACGGTTATTCCGTAGCCGCGGTATTTCGCCTCCTCGTCCCGTTGTACAGAAAAGACAAAGAGGGCGTCCCCGAAAGCATGTTTGTCCTGTTTGTAGTGTTTCTCAAGAACTCGAGGGGGAGTGTGTAGCGTGTGGTAGCCCCGAGTAATAATAGTTCCCGACTTGACCGCGCGGCGCAGGAGCGCAGTCAAGTCAGTTCGTTAAGTTGTCAGTCGGCGGGTTACAAATCTGGCGTCGCGCCAGTCGTTTTATAATAAATGTTATGTTATAAGTTTTAGTCTGTTTTTCGTAATCCCACGCTACACTATTCATTATTTTGTTATGGCTATAGAGTTTTGTTACACCTCGTTCATTGAAATTATAAAAAAAGATTCGTGAATTCATGATCTCAGCCTAGAGCGTCTGAGTATAGATGAGGCTATTTGGTGGATAGAAATTAGCCTACTGGGTCACGTGAGTTTTTAGTTGTTTTTTTAGAATTTCGTATCCAAGCCTTCTTTTTCTGCGGTGCAACTTCCTCAAAATCTCTAAGAAGTCTCTTACAACGCTCTCAGGATGTTAACAAATTCTAAATCACCATGCAGCCTACACGAGTGGTATCGAACAATTGAATGCTGTCTGCCCTTCACTATCACTATCACTACATAGTATAAAATAAAGTCACTGTCGTCTGTCCGTCCCTATGTATGCTTAAATCTTTAAAACCACGCAACGGATTTTGACGCGGTTTGTTTTAATAGATAGACTGATTCAAGAGGAAGGTTTATACGTATAATACATGCATCATTGCACCCGTGCGAAGCCGGGGCAGGTCGCTAGTAACATATAAATCTTACTAGCTAGTGCAGTGTACGGCGATGTTGAAGATTTAGCCTTCCGTTTGCACAGCTGTTTGCCAATCTGTCTGGACAGGGTGTAGATACCCTTACCTATTCGTGTTTGTTGATACGCCGTCCTCGCGGCGAGGTATTTGGAGAGCTCGGTACACATCGGCACCTATTTCACACCGACTAACTTCTTTGACATATATAGATCACAGGTTACACATTTCATTTCTTTCCTGCTATTTATTGTTTGATGGCGAGGCAATATTTATTTTATAGAATAGAATTTCAACTTTGGCCAACCAATGACTTCATAAAAGTAACTTAGGCGTAAAGGTGTGATTTGTTTCAGTGTGATATATTAGTAGGTACATAGTCTACGTGGTTGACAGTTTTTAACTGACTTCAGAAAGGAGGGGTTCTCAATTCGATTGGTATTTTTTTATGATTTAATTTAGATTTATGATCCGAATTACGTGATTCTTCTTTAGTGTGAAGCTGAATAGTTGCTATTTCGTTCCGTAAAAATGTACATAGTTTGCCTAGCTCGTGCTTGGAGCCCTGTAGTTTTTATTTTATGAATATTTCAGTTTACGTGGACAATGTAATTGTATGTGTACAATGTAATGTAATGGTGTAATCTAGATAAAACCTACTGTAGTTTACAGTACAACCTATTACATCAACCCATGCACTAGGTATAAACCTGAATCGCGGGGGCAGTTTATAAACATGTAATTCACGAATTCAAATGACACCCAGGCTCAGAACTTCTGGTTTCCACAAAGAGAATTGCGTGACCTCGGAATCGAACCGGCGACCCGTGATCCAAAGGCACATCCAACCCCAACACCAACAGGGCGGTCTTCCCTTCTTACAGGGTCGGTGACATCTCGTGAATAACATCTCCGGTGCTACTTGCGTGTTACTTACCATCATGCTTGAGCACTACCCTAATTGAATAAAATTCGTTTCGTAAATGCAAAACCTGAATGTTCATTGGATTGTAGAAGCAATAGTAGCTCAATATGCCTGCCCCTTTGTAAATACGGGGTTCATATCGCGAGCCGCAGGCAAGACGTGACGGTAAGTTCCACTTCAAACGTGCTGCTTTAGATGCGAAGGAAAGATATGAGGGCCCTCCATGTTTGCTAAAACTTCTGTATCAATAAGCCATCTAATAACTCGTATTTCTATTTCGTCGTTGAATTCTGTTGTGCCAAAAATATTAAGTCGATTTGTGGACTTTTTTGTGCAGTTTACGTGAGCGAATATTGGGAAACCGAAAATATCTTATGATTGAGCGATGGAAAGAAACAAAGCTTATTTATGTTTTGTTCCTTTTCGATGGGGCGATCAAAGGAACAAAGAAGGCTTCTAAATAGTAATGACTTTAGTGTTATGAGCACAATTTATACCTAAAATAAAAACATGAAATACTGATGCCTGAATATTAGTCATTGCTTACTCTATTCAGAAGCAACTACTACTACTACTAGTCAGCCTATAAATTACCCACCGCTGAGTCGGGCCTCCCCCCATCGCAGGAAGGGAAATTAGTCTACCGTGCCATGCTGGCCAGGTGGCTTGGCATAGGGTTTCGTTTTAAGTGTTTCTTTACTTGCGGACTCCGGAGTAGAGCGGTGACACTATGTTTCTAAATCCATTTTTTTTAAAACGAAACTCATGAACTTGATATAACCTCTGTTGCGGGTGCAGTTTACAAACACGTTATTCACGAGCACAAATGACACCTAGACTCCGAGCCAGTGCCTCTGGTTTAGACAAAGACACTTGCCCGACCTCGGAATCGAACCCGGGACTCGTTAATCCAAAGGCGCCACATCTAACCACTAGACCAACGGGGCAACGAGGCAGAATTATATGCAAGAGCCAGCCTAACCTAGCCCCTGTACATATATCCGTCACCACACGAACGCCTGCCGTCTTGTGCCTAACACCAGTAATTTCATAGAACGAAAGAAATATCTCCTCAATCTTGGATTTGACCCAAAGACCTCGATTGGGAGGTCGCAATTTTCTTAACTAACTATCTAATCTATTTACTAGTCTGCGTAAACTCCTACGAATGTAGCCTCCTACAAACGGTTTGTGGTGCAAAACTGTGTATGAAAGTTTGTATTGGCCGTGCCCGTCGGTCCTGCTCCAGTGCAGTTAATGGCAAGTGGCATAGCGGTGCGCTCCGCGAAACTTCTTCCCAAGCAATACACTTTGCAGACTTGATTTCCTTGCCTTTGCACCGGGCCGGTGGCACAACAAGCTAGGAAAATATGACTACATTGGGCACATATAACAAATTATGCTTTTACCACCGGAATTAGTTTTAACATCAACAGCTCGACCAAAAATTGTTTAATTAGAGGTAAACTTACGAATAGGACATTTAAAAAAACGACTTGTATTCCCATTTACAATGGTTTGACAAAATTGATACGCTAGCCAGTTTGCCAGGCTATTTAGCTTCTGCTCCTGAACTCCCATGCTCCTACTATTTTTTAAACAAATTCTAGTAGTTTTCGGGTATGATTGTGTATTATAGGTATCTGTAATAACAAACACGACGGAGCGGGAACATTTCGAAACTAACGCAATCAGTGTAGTGTGTAGAAACTTTTTTAATACAGTTGCTCAAAAAGTGGCCTATTACAGGGACGTATAGCGTTCGGGAAGTGGGCTATTACACACGCGTGCTTTTTCTTTACCATTTCCGCACTAGTGCGTTTTCTTTCCCAACTGTCAAAATAATGTCTATTATAAGGAAAAACCAACCATGAAGTTTTTACTAAAAAAAATCATAGAAGTTTTTATGATTCATGCAAATACGTATATTTCTAAAAAGAAACTACGTACTAATTTGTTACAATATCAGATTTAATGATTTGATTGAATGTGTTTTATTTCATCTAATTAAATTTCATTTCATATCAATAAAAAAATTCTACTGAAGACTTGGCTGTATGGGCATTGTTCCTTTTGCCTACCAGAATGGGTGAAGAAAAAAAAAACCTGCTTATATTCTACGGTCGGCGCCATTTTTCAGAAATGATTAGTTAGTTGAGTTTATTGTGTTTATAATATTTTATTAAATTGCTTCATTTTTTCGCAACTGTATTAAAAATAGTCGTTCAGTACACGTGCGGAACCGTCATTGCAACTTGTTCCGACTGTCAACCCTCGCCTTGGGCTGCGCCTCGGCTCGGGTAGACATTTGTCGGAACTAGTTGTAATGACAGCCTTTCCGCACTTGTAATGAAATATACTATTATTATGTATATAATATTATTATATTCATACGTAATAACTTTACTTTACTTTACGAAAAACTTATAAAAAACATAATCCTAATCAATGTACATAGTCATCTTTGTTGACAAGACAAAGACAATCTATAACGCGAGGTTAGTCGGGAGTGATTCCGAAACTGATAAGAGTGAGCGCTACGTCTGTAGTCAGGGACAGCGCTTCGTGTGATCCAGTCGAGACGGGTGAAGGCAAAATTCACATTTCCTTCTTTCGCGAAAATTCCTGAAGAATTATAGCTCAGTGTGTGGGCAACTTATGCGAGTGTCGCGGCAGTCGCGGGTCCCGCTTCTATTCATGCTAGAGCGACGCAATCCCGTCCTTTGAAACACGCCGATTCCATTCGATTCCCTACATTTTATACAAACCAACATTTTAAATTCCACGAAGATATTTTAGTGCGACAAAAGAACGACTATCTATTCCATTCTCAAAATAAAGCCGTACTTCGGTTTGGAAGTGGATTGGATTCCGGGTTCATTGGATTCCAGGAGATTCATTGTTCTTGGGTTGTACAACTGAGAACTATCGTTTAAATCTGAAAAAAGGAACATTAACAGTATATTGAGATGATATCATTATCAACATTCGTGATAGGTACTACAATATATATTAAAACAGTTTTAGCTAATTAAAAAGAAAAGGATTTTCATTAATTATTCTATTTCCACTCAGCCTATAAACGACACGTCGCCGAGTCGGACCTACTCCCACCGCTCCCTCCCTGCTTCTTGTAGGAATTTAGCCTTAAGTGGTAGGTTTTCCGACATGTAACTTTGTCGGTTCCTACGACAACCTCGGGAGGGAATGGGGTGGTTCCATCGTGTATTCGTATTTTAAATCGGTCAATACAGTCACTTATTTCTTGATTTTGTCAAATATTGTACTCCATTTGAATCTTAATAATAACATATTTAGTTCCTGTAGTAACTGGGTTAGAATACATAGTGTCACCATCCCATTTCATCCTGAGGGTGTCGTAAGAGCCGGCTAAAGGAAATGATAAGGCGGAATATCTAGCCACAAGAGAAGGATAACTTGGAACGAACCCCTGCGTGTGCCAGTAGGCTAATAACACTCCATGTAATAGGAGGAGGCCCGACTCCGCAGTGGGTCATTTCCAGGCTGACTTCTTCACTCATATCTCTGCTGCGACTTGCCACCCTGTTCCATGTGTGCGGAGGACACATGCAATGCACTATACGGTATTATCTGTTGTGCGCCTAGGATCTTCTTTCCGTCTTACTTTAATCAGATTTTGAAACATCATCAGAAGATATGAAGTTTCAATGCACCACGAAACATAGCCCTTTTATTCTATTTTGTATAATAGATTATTTATCGTGATCTCTTTTTTTTACAGCTTTGGTTTCCGCACCGTTGACAGGACTGCCTACTATCAGACATCAATATTAAGGTAGGATATATTGTAAATAAACCATGTTGCTCTGAACACCGAACATCCAAGATCTCAATCGAAATGGATGTTGATCAAATATTAAAGTGACCCCATCCAGACGCCTCCCGGGGCAAGAGCACCGGCGCGCGATATTGCGAGACGCGACCCCATCGTGGGGTCATACCCAATTCGATTTGAAGATTTTGTAGAAAAATACAATTATCATTCAGTGTGTACTTAGTAAAGTCAATTTTCACGGCATAGAAGTAATGGGTTTAGTTCAATTCGCTGACTGAAGTCCGTTTGAGGATATTTTATGTCATACTATACTCTTCGTTCTGATAATATCAATATATTATTTGGCTACTGTACGAGGCTACGGTTAGAACTGATTAAGCAGAAAATTAGGTCATGAGACAAGGATATCATGGTATAATCTGAGCCCGTTCGTCAGCCTAGCTTGCCTTGGTGGGCAATCTATCATCAAATCATCTAAGATCTATTCATTCAATTTGGCTCATCTGAGCTCTTTTGACACATCAATATCCATTTTACATTTATTATCGAAAGGCTGTTCCACAGAGAAGAACCGGTATGAAATAGTCACAAAGGGCCAAACATCAGCAGTATTTAGGACTGCATGCCTGGATGACCTACCCCAAGCAACGGCACCTGTTCATAAAAGTGACGCATGTGGAAGATCCGTCACCATACGCCGCCATATCTCGCCATTATATCGCCTACTAAACCGCCACAGAATTTTAACCGCCAGTGCGCACAGACATAAGCGGTTGCATATTAAATTAGAAAAGCGGCAGGCCGCGCGGCTAGCCGCCTAACATTGGTGGAGCTCTGACTCAATTGTGGGACATTTGTTATATCACCTAATTGGTCAAAGGATTCGATATCACGTCTTTGGATTGCGAGACCCCGATTTGATTCGAGGCAATATAATGTCAATTACTATGTTAACCAGATACACCTGCTGACGATTAGGTACTATTTTTGTAAATAAAACAAAAGAAAAATAAGGGGTTGAAAAAGGAAGTCGTATTATCTTAATTATAACCTCATTCACCCATATTAATAAGCGCATATTAAATTTTGAAGTACAAATTACCGGCAAGGGCGATACGTAGCCCTGGGCTTACGCTAAAAAGGGTTAAGTACTCTGTTAATTTAACATTGCAGAGGTCGGGTCACTCCGTTTATAATTAAGTCACTTTTCAACCCAAAGCAGAGAGAGACAGGTATACTAAAGCAGTGAGGGTAGACGAAGA
Source organism: Clostera curtula (assembly GCA_905475355.2). Classification (NCBI taxonomy): domain Eukaryota; kingdom Metazoa; phylum Arthropoda; class Insecta; order Lepidoptera; family Notodontidae; genus Clostera; species Clostera curtula. Next base: position 438,224 of record FR997805.1, read on the forward strand.
AGGAAGATAGTAGGGATGGACATTTTAAGGGGTAAAATATTGGTCGCGATAAAAATACGACGTCACGGAAGGCCATTTAAAAAAAAGTTTACAATTTAAAGTTTTAGGCATTGGTTAACGAGCAACGTTACATTGCTTACCACAATGTAACGTTGCTCGTTTTTAGGGGTATTTTGTTTCGGTGAATAGGAAGTTAAACTCTAGAATAATGGACCCTGCTGAGTTGGGTCTTTCCAGTTACATGGGAGGATTATTAGCCTATGTGGGGCAGACGGCGGTCGGGTGTGGAGATACAGTCGGGACCCACGGGGCAGCACGCGCGGCACGGTGCACCCCGGAGATGTATAGTGGGTAGGCCTCCAATCTGGAGGAGATTCCCACACCCCCCTGTCGGCCATCCCCAAGGCTGACGGGAAGGCTTTTCCTCCGGGCAAAAAAAAAGGGTTTGGTTAGGTTAGGTTGGCCTAGTCATTTTCTTCTGACTCCTCCCTAACGTCGGCGTAATTTGCTACGCTGATGACACCCTCGTAACCGCCTGCGCCAAGTCCCACAGGGACGCAAAAATTCTGGCTACGGCAGGAGTGGCCCAAGTCGTAGCCAGGATCCGGCGGTTGGGCCTGGAGGTGGCTTTGCGCAAATCGGAGGCCCTCTTCTTCCACGGGCCTCGGAACGCGCCACCACCAGGCTCTCACATCGTGGTTGGAGGCGTTCGCATCGCCGTCGAGCCCACGATGAAATATCTGGGCCTGCTGCTCGACGGTAGGTGGACCTTCGGGGAGCACCTCCGAAGGTTGGCCCCCAAACTACTGGGGGCGGTGGCCGCACTGTCACGGCTGCTGCCCAACCTTGGGGGCCCGAACACTTCCTGTAGGAAGCTGTACACGGGGGTCGTGCGGTCGATGGCCCTATATGGGTCACCAGTATGGGCGGGATCTCTGACGGCCCGTAACGTCGCCCTGCTGCGAAGGCCGCAGCAGGTGATGGCCGTCAGGGTAATTAGGGGGTACCGCACGACCTCCTTCGAAGCGGCTAACCTCCTAGCTGGGCTGCCCCCGTGGGAGCTCGAGGCCAAAGCCCTCGCCACCCTGTACAAGTGGCGAGTGGCAGAGGTGGCGCAGGGGCGGCGTCCCCTTCCGAGAGATGTGGAGGAGCGGCGGACCGAGCTGCGTGCCAGGGTCCGCCAGGAGTGGGCGGAACGACTGGCGAGCCCCAGTGCGGGGCACGCTATCGTGGAGGCCATTCGTCCCGTATTGAACGAATGGCTGGAGAGGAGGCACGGTGCTCTTACCTTCCGGCTGACGCAGGTTCTATCTGGGCACGGGTACTTTGGAAAGTATCTGTGCCGCATCGGCCGAGAGGAGTCCCCAGGGTGTCACCACTGTGCGGATGGTACGGTGGACTCCGCGCAGCACACCCTGGAGGTGTGCCGTGCATGGGATGAGCAGCGGCGCGACCTTGTCGGCGTCGTAGGGAGCCTCTCGCTGCCGGATCTCATTAGATCTATGGTCCGGAGCGAGAGCGCTTGGAGAGAGACGGCTTCCTTCTGCGAGGCCGTCATGACGGCTAAGGAAGAGGCCGAACGGGCCAGGGAGTTGGCCTCCCGGCGCCCAAACAGCCAGCGCACCAACAGGTGCCGGAGGGCGCTGGCTGACCTCCGCCCGCCGTAAGTGGGCCTGCGGGCGATGGACCTGGAAAGTCCGTCGCCTGCGCATAACAGGCCCCGGGAGGAAGGCGCGCCGCGTACCGCGCGTAACGCGCCTCTCAGCGGCGGAACGGGCGGCTGTAAGCCCCCCATGACAGGAGGGGGCTGCATTAAACGAAACGAGGCGGGCCGAGGCCCACAGGGTCGCGGAGCATGCTCCCCCAACGGGGGAGCGAAACCCGTGGCCCTGTTTCGGGCAGTCGAAGGTCGCCGTCGGTTTTAGTGTGTAGGCTGGGGCGCAACTTACCATCTCCACGCGCCCCGGAGTCCCACATAACCCGGCCAGTCCCCAAAGGCCGGGTATCCATGATGATTTCCGACGAAAAAAAAAAAAAAAAAAGTCATTTTCTTCTGTCGGCTCTTATGACACCCTCATGAAGGAATAGTGTGGTGAAACTATGTATTCTAAATCCCTCACCACATATTATCCAACTGTGTATATTTTTTTTTAACTAATAATGTAGGCCTGGATATGTATATAAATTTAAGAATATCTTTGTTCAGTACCTCAATACTGAAAGCAAATTTTCATATTTTATCGACATGTTAGTCAGTAAAAATATCTATAATTCGGTGTCATTCACATTTTCCTCAGTTCTATAGATTTTGTTAAAATAACTTTAAAAAGCCAAGTACGTTAACTTTTAACTTCACAAGGTTTTATCTGGACGCAGTTAACGGCATTACAGCAAGAAAAGAAAAATCTATCGTTTGCGTTTACTGGAAAACCTGTTTTCAAACCGTCATAATTCTGCAAGCCTTCCATCGTTCTTGCGATACAAAAAAAAACACCAACGTCATTAGTCAGTCCGTAAAATCAATATTCACGTACGGAAGTCAACTTCGGCTTTAACCCTTATTTCCAATTCACTTACAATTAACGACGCCGATGCACTTAGTGCATGGCACGGGTCTCCCAGGGGGTGAGGCACTGAAGTGGAGCGGGGGAGGGGTTAACTCACTTATGAACCCAGAACGGTGACTGTACCGCTGATTCAATTTGAAACGTTTTATTGAGTGAAAATTGCTTTACACTGTACTCCAGCTTTTGTGAGGCTGACTGTACACGATTCGTTTCCATGCAAATTCGGTTTAATGTATTCGATTTAGTTGACAGCTGCATCGCCTGCAGTGAGCTTTATTAGGGATTCTTTTGACTGAGAACGAGGCTCTCTCATTATGAAAAAACTACGTCTTAGCGATATCTTCTTTTGAAAATAATTAATTAAAATATATAATTTTGTTTGTTACACAAAGGTCTTGCAACATTTTATACATATCACATTTTATACCGTGTAGATACTATTTATTACTAATCCACTGATATAATTATCTTCAACGACTGAGCAGGTCTTTTTAAACGTAAATAATAATACTCTCGATGAGGTACAGAAGTCGGCAAAAATTAAAAAATTAAAGCTTACTGTGAAAACGGCTTGTTTTCCATTTATTTAATACTAGCGACCCACCCGGCTTCGCACGGTTGCAATGATGAACATCTAAATTAAGCAGTGTTTCTCTAAAATATTATGCATGTGTTATACATATAAACCTTCCTCTTGAATAACTCTATGTATTAAAAAACCGCATCAAAATCCGTTGCGTAATTTTAAAGATTTAAGCATATATAGGGACGGACAGACGACAGCGACTTTGTTGTATACTATGTAGTGAAGTGATGACATACATTATTCTCCAAAATTACGAACGCGTGACGTTTTTATCCTTCTTTAAAAATAAACCTAATCCTCCTCCTTGCTTGAACGGCCCAGGTGCCATTCTATCATCTATGCCAGTCTATGAAGAAGCCAGTTGGCTGAAAGCTGGCTTTTAATCTTCCCAAATATATAAAAAGACATTTAAGCTCCTAATACGCAACAACATTGGAAGAACTAAAAAAACTACGAGTAACAGTATCAAGCGACTAGTATTTCCCATCACGGACAGGTTAATGAGTCTCGTGTCGATCGGCAGATGGAGCTAATCGCGAACGGTTCACTAAGCGTAATGAGTTGAGGATGACTGGACGGGATGATACAGACTAGTGGCGGACATCATGTTTCGGAGTTGCGGGATGTATTGTTTCTTTGACGATAAATACCAATTTAGGTTAAAAAAGAGAATGTAGATTTACAGATCTCTAATCATACATCAATCAGGATGCTACAGGAATAGCGAGCTCTGGAAGCCTAGGATAAACAACGCCTCCCACACGGTGGAGCAAAGACCTGATTAAGGTCGCCGGAAAGCTATAGATGCGGGCGGCTCACGACCGGCCTTCGTGGAAGCCCTTATGGGAGGACTATGTCAGTGGACGTCTTTTGGTTGAAATTATGACATGTTGATGATTGTTGAAGTATCACCTTCATGGATTCAACACAGCACAGGCTGTTTGTAATTATATTATTGTTTGAATATTTGTCAAGTTTATTCTATTGTCTTGTGTACTCCATTATCTTGTTATGTCGTGTTGTTTTACCATTTTATATATTTTATTTATTATACTTACTACGAAGCTTCCACCGTGTTTTGCCTACTCCGCCATGACCCCCTAACAATAAAAAAATTATGAAATTATGACATGTTGATGATGAATATTTAACAATAAAAAAATAACATACAGGGAGTGACAAAAACCTACAGCCATCCGAAGTGAGGGCCTGGAACTTATTAAAAGGGGCAGTTCGGCATAAATATTATTTTTCTATAATGACGTATGAGATAGACATTTTTATGATCCAATGTTCAATCACAAAATGTCTGTGTTGTCATAAATATTATCCTACAAGCTTCGCGAGGTCCACGATGATGCTTAGGGATTTTGTGCTCATTTCTCTAGCTATGACACTTTCGTCACTAACTTCGGTTTGGCACCGACCAAAGTGACAAGATATCGGACAAGTTCATGAAGCACTAACAAGTGTCGTCAGCAGAGACAACTTGTTTTTTTTTTTCATTTGCACTCAGTGAGCCGAAAGCTGTGAATTGGCAGACGAAATAAAAAGCGATGCGAAAGCGACTATCGCGTCGTATCACCGGCCCTTTCTGCAGATAAATACTGTCTAATACATTTGTACAGATATACCATTAAATAGTAATTGTTCTGGTAGTACCAAATTCCTTCCTCTTCCCTGCCATCTACTAATTTTATTGGGATTGGCATTACTGGTAGGTTACAGACATCGTGTATCGACTGCAATCGGTTTGATTAAGAATAGCATCCGGGAACGACGGCTGTATCTATGACATTATAAAAACAATCAAGTTATTTTAAGCAATGTTACACTAATATTGGGATCTGCACTAGTGCAAGATTGCTTAAAATAATTTATTTTTCAATTTCACGCACTCTAAATTGAAGGAAAGCTAGATAGATGAACCTCATAACACGTTCTGCACGTCCATATTCTATATGGATCCGTCGATACGCCGGCGATTTGTCCGCTCCGATACGTTCCGATTTGATCCGATAAGGATTTCACACTATTCCGCCACTGAAATATTCCGAATTGTGAACTTTTCCGATATTACGCTTCGCTGACATCGTGTTTGTATCTGCAGGAGGCTTTGCGATTTACGCTTCACTTACAATGTAAACAGATTTCAATTGAGATTACAAAACGATGTGTCGCATATATGAGATAGTCTAATAGCTTTCAACTGTTATTTTCAACTTTCGCCTCCGACGTTTTTGCTGTTCCTAGTGGTCGTACCGAGCGACAAGCTTGGGTGAAATTCGGATACCATGAGCAGTTTCCGCACTCGACAATTAGCTGGAGTCATAGACTTATTGTCTCTGTGCAGTGGTGCAGCGGACAAATAAATATTTATTACGACAATTGCCATTCTAATTAAATTATATAAATGAATAAAAAAAAACTATAAAGAAGAGGGCTGCAACTCGAGTTAAACGTCATTAGAAAAATGGGATCCCCAGAAGCGGCTGGCCCTTACTAGAATATTTTGCGGTGAAGATTAACATCACTAGATCGATCGAGATGCTTTCTGTTCACCAAAATTGGATCTTTGTGTCTCATAAAAAGATTTCTTTCTCATAAGGGCCAGTTTTTTCCTATTCAAATGTTTAAGGTGTATGACACAACATGGATATAAGCACGATGTATCTAGTTTATCTGCGCGGTGACAGTTATAATATAATTAGTAACAATAATTTTGGCGGCGTCGTGTGGCGGGTCGTTCTCTTCCGTGCAATATGGGTGAGGAGGTCGATGGCTGCCATATGCATCATGCTTGTGATCAGGTGCCGTTGCTGGGGCTCGGTTGGCTCGGGCATTAGAAGGTTACTATTGTTGACTAGATCTGGCTGTTGTTTGGCCCTTTGCGACTATTGCGCGAGTTTGCTCTCACAAATCTGGATTATCCCTGCCTTATACCTGAAAATGGCGATCTAAAAAGAGCAACTACAGAGTTTCTTGCCGGCTCTTCTCTGTAGAGCTGCGTTCCGAACGGGTGATGGTAAATAATCAATATTCAATTTTAAGTGGTAAATTTTAAATTTTGTTGTTGTTTGAGTTTTTAAAAGAGCTCTTTTGAGCCAACTTGGTTAAATGAGTTTTGATTTAGATTTCTTTATCTTTAGGCGTTTTAAAACGATTGAACAAAAAAGTTATTGAAAATAAAACCTGAACGTTGCTTAAATCCCAGTAGTACTCAACACAGTTATATTAAAAAGTTCTAGCAATAGTTCCGCGATTTTGCCCAGTGCGCCGAGCAACGCCTTGCGAACTAAGTTTCACAGCGTTCCTCTGTCAAGTTCCTAGTCTTTAATTTTAGGACGACCACTGGCTTGCGATTGGTTTGGGCTACCCTAAATTATTTTATACTTGCATATTTTTATAAGCTAGTTGTTTTAATATTTGAAAGAAGACCCAGCAATCTTTAAAACCCCGGAATCCTATAGGTACCAGTAGTGTTGCCCAAATGCAAGAACAAGACGAGACTTAGCCAGTCTTGGTCTTGGTCTTGCGCCAATACACCTGGTCTTGGTCTTGGTCTTGGTCTTGCGCTCCCAGTCTTGGTCTTGGTCTTGGTCTTGCAGCAAGAGTCTTGCAAGTCTTGCAATTACCTATTAGTCTATTACTATTTATTAAAGTGTAACGTTATTGTTACATATCTCAATTTCTAATTAATAATATAATAATAATAAACATTAAATCAGAATTAAATCAGTTAAATTTCTTTTCATTTCATTCCATATAAGTAATCAATATTATAATATATACTTACTAGAATGAATTAATATGACATCTACTACCTATCCTTACCATTTTATCCTAATCATAATACTACTTGCGTGATCAGTATAATGTATTCATTTTCATTCTAAGCACTCTGAAACTTATTTATTCTTTGGAACACCTGTAGGTACTCTACTAGGAAATTATTTTGCATGAGTATACCTACGCCCTATGGCGGCAATCAAATAGTGTCAAATGTTATGATTTGGCGTGGCGGCAACGATTGTTTTAGATTTCAAAAGAAGCCGCCGGCGCGTGTATCATAACCATGTACTTCCGAAAAGCGGCAAATTTCTTTGAGAAGTAAGTACAAAACCTTTGATGCCGCATTATCAAAGTGCCGATGGTTAAAACATAACTATGCATGCACTCAGTTTGATTTTAATAGATATTTTTTTATTCGCTATGTTTATGGTATTAGTCGTAATGCGCATAGGTCCAGTTTTTCATATTCTTTGATACAGTTTTTTGCGTCTCATAGAATTCCTAAGCGTACCTACCTATACACCGAACTGTTACACCTAACTACTCAGTGAAATAGCGCTAAGTCCTAGCTGCAAGACCCAAGAGTCTTGCAGGCTATGTCTTGTTCTTGCTCAAGTCTTGCATGGTCAGTCTTGGTCTTGGTCTTGCTAAAAATACGCGGTCTTGTTCTTGGTCTTGGTCTTGCAAAAACGCAAGAACAAGACCAAGACTGCAAGACCAAGACTGAATTTGGGCAACACTAGGTACCAGAAATTAATAAAACATATTTCATCCAGCTTGATAACAGAAAGAGTTGCAGTTGAAATGATAAGAATTGAGATTTCTTTAGCGATAAGCTGTGCCTTTGTACAAATTTGTCCTATATTTCCATGTGTTCGACTTATGTTTTGTATGTGTACTTAAGTAAATTGTTAAATCTTTATCGTCTTCTTCTCATATCTCTAAAAATAAAAATGAATTGCTGTTCGTTAGTCTCGCTAAAACTCGAGAACGGCTGGACCGATTTGGCTAATTTTGGTCTTGAAATATTCCTGTAAGTCCAGGGGAGGTTTAAAAGGTGAGAAAAAAATATATTAATACGCGGTACGAAGTTTGCCGGGTCAGCTAGTATATAAATAAGAACGTTCACGTAAATGGGGCAATAGCTAAGTATTAAGTAAATTCGTATGGAAGAACCCTAAACCCTGTTGGAAGATCGAGCCTTGAATCATGCGACTTCGTGCATAGTTGGGAACTACCGTCAATTATAAGCTATGATGGAATTAATTCACTGCTCTTTCAAATGGAAATATTGAACACTCGGTTTAAGGAAACTTTAATAGCATATTTTTTCTGTTCTCGAGTTTTAGAGAGACTAACGAACAGCAATTCATTTTTATATATAAGAGAAAGATATCTACATGTAAATGGTGCTGAAAAGCCTATTTAGACTTGCAGGGACTGAGGGCCTTGCACAAGACGGCTAAAGGCATTTGAAATTTGGAAAATGTTGCCGCAATATATTTATCATTAATCCTTGAATATTTAGTTTCCTTCGATCTAATGAGCCCCAAAAGTAGGGTAAGAATTATTTCCTAAACCCGCGTATTACATATTTGTGTATTAGTTGCATAACGATCGAATATGGAATGAAAATGGTAGTGTGAATGTGGTACAGGGTCCTGGACTCACCCTTCCGATCAGTATCAACCATGGATTGTTGATCGGGTGACGCTGGGAGAAGGTGTGCGCTTGGGATTGGATTGTAATTGGGATTGTTTGCTTTAGAAATTGCGGGGAAACGCAATTCCAAAGCAGTTCTTGTATTTAGTTATCAATCAAACTGATTACAACAACAATTGAGAAAGAATTGAAAGAATTATTTTACAGGTTTTAATCCTATTCGATAATCGATACGAATCGTATGTATTCATTGATTAATATTCATACGTCCATACATAATAAATATGACAAATAAAAAAGATATTGAATATTCCTCTAACATATTTATTTGCAATTCGATTAGATGGTCCTGTAGTTTGACCCTCCAAAACTTTAAGGTTACAATGTCTTCTTACCAAGATACTGTTAAAAAATTCTAATAACGTTTCGTTAAGTCTCAACTAAAAGATTAAGTGGCAGAAACCCAATATTCATTAGCAGAAAACGAAGTTTAACTGAATTTTGGATACTGACAATAACCAAAAGTAATGTGAGTTAAGGGAATTTCTGCATGTACCTCGTTAATGCCGATTCACGGGGACTATCTCACATCCCGTCTGTCAATACCGCTTCGCCCGCAGGGTGCAATCAATCAGGGGATCAGACCCCGTTCTCCAGGAGCGGATTACCCCCGGACCCTCGTGTCCATTGCTCGAGAATTACGGCAATGTTGATCTTGTATAATACCTTTTTATTTTTCTGTGTATGTAATTGTAAGTATTTTATGCATTAAAATATGACTCACCCGCAAGGCCGCTATATCACAAGGGTTTTATACAATCCTGTAATTTATTAATAAATGCAGACAGATTGAATTGAGCAGTCTACTCAATTTAATACCATAGTTTAATCACCAAAAGCTTAAAACAATCTGAGAATTGCCCTTCACTACATCATCACTACATATTATAAAACAAAGTCGCTGTCGTTTGTCCGTCCCTATGTATGCTTAAATCTTTTAAACTACGCAACGGATTTTGATTCGGTTTTCTTTATTCAAGAGGAAGGTTTTTAAGTATAATGTATGCATAATATTGTAGAGAAATTTAGATGTTCATCACTGCACCTGTGCGAAAGTCGCTAGTTCAGAATAAGCCACAGGGCAAACTGCAAAACGTCATAACATAACATAGCAGATTTCTAGACGGAACGTAGTACTCAAAGGGTTGAATGAAACAAATTGTAATAGCATAGTACAGGCTCCTTACAAAACCAGAAACGCTTGCTGCGCGCTCGACACAAATTGAATTCAATACGTATATTTATGAACCTGCAACCATAAACAGGGTTTATAAGTTAGATGTGTCTATCTGCTAATGCTATAGCGCCATGGCTTACTATTGATTTCTTTAATCGGGAGTCTGCTTAGCTGTGTCCTAAGTAACTAAGAATCGGGTGGTGACCGCCTGTATTCTCAATCCGTCACCAGACGGGCCATTTACAAAACCAAACAAAACCGCTAAGGTAGACGAGTTCTTGAGTGGAGACCGCGAATCGGTAAGCGTAGTTTGGGACGGCGCTCTGCTAGATGGAGCGACGATCTACGTAAGGTTGAGGGCAGCAGCCGGATGCGTCAAGCTGAAGACAAGCTATGACGCTGTTTATGGGGAGGCCTATGTCCAGCAATGGACTAGAGCGGGCTGATGATGATGTGGATGATATAAACTCATCTCTATGACAAAATCTATACGTTTACAGTGCCTACCTTATGGAGACTTTCATTTCACATCTAATTTAATATTTGTTTGTAATGTTAATATAATATTTATAACAAATTGAGATTACTCGGCGGGAAACGTGGTCACCACTGTGGCGCCCCTCGACATTCTGAACGTGCTGCTTTAAATAGTTAAGTGGTGGAGGAACAAAAAGGCCGCAGCCGTCGCCCTTAACAATGCCACACTCATTCCGCAGAAGTTATTTTTTATTATTTTTTCGACCTTATTATGGCTGAAAGGAATTTTACTGTATGTATGTACTTTATGCGCCATAATTCCGTGTCATTTTTCCCAAACCGTACTAATGGAGTGAGTCGAGTCTTCTTCAATGTAATAAAGGGAAAATCGCCTATTAAGTCACGCTAGCCGGAGGGATTGGTAGCAAATTAATTTAATTTGTAATTACAATACATAATTGTTGCATAAGAAATGTCGCCTTGGAGGGCAAAAATACAATGGCCTAAATCGCAGTAGTGAAATTCCCAGTCAACGAGAAATAGACTCCGTGGGTACTTGGAAAGATTGCTGTCTTAACTATATGTGTTTGATCTAAAAATGGCCACATCGGAATTTCTGGCCGCAATTTTATTTTAGCGCAAACGTGGGAATTTGTGCGAATTGTTCGGTAAACTTCGAAAGTGCAATGTAGAGTATTTAGGTATGCGATTTTTCTTGATGCTGTGCTTGTTTGCGCGTACATCATGTAGCCGTAATACGTCTCAAATTAATGTTCATTAAAACTAGCCGGTGCCAAGTTTTAATGACCGTACTACATACCCAGAGGCAATATCACATGATGAATAGGAGTGTTAATTTATTGAGCTGTTCCACGCCATAACACCCTATAAACTAGAGTAGTTTGTTGTCCGTACTTTATGGACCCACTTCAGTGACGCAAGTCGCGGTGTTCTCTACCTAACATACTAAAGGTCTATTAGATTTCCGCGATAAGAAAATCGATTGATACGATTAAAATTAAATATGTATAATTGCACGGCTAAATAATGCTTAAGACGATTTTCAGTTGTATCCGGGATTCATGCGTCATGCTTGTGAACAGGTGCCGTTGCTGGGGGTCGGTTGGCTTGGGCATTACAAGGTTACTATTGTCAACTATATCTGGCTGATGTTTGGCCCTTTGGAACTATTGCGTGAGTTTGCTCTCACAAATCTGTCTTAAAACCAGTCTTGTACCCAAATGGCGATCTAAAAAGAGCAACTACAGAGTTTCTTGCCGGCTCTTCTCTGTAGAGGTGCATTCCGAACCGGTGGTAGATGGTAAATAATTAATTTTAAATGGTAAATTTTAAATTTTACTTTTTGTTTGACCTGTCAAAAGAGCTCTAATGAGCCAACTTGATTAAATGAGTTTTGATTTTGATTCCCTGAAAGGTTTATACATTTTATTTGTTTTGAGTTTATTGCAGACTAACAAGTACTTAGTTCTTTCATACATTTTTAGTTATTTCGACAGGGCACATAAATACATTACAAGCTGCAACAGAAGAAAAACATATTGATATGAAACCGCGGCTGATGAAGTATTTATTCGTCATCATTTCAGTCAAAAGAAGTCCACTGCTGGATATAGATATAGGCCTAAGCTTTCCGGTAACCTTAACCGGGTTATCGCTGCACAGTATGGGAGGCCTGTGATAAGCCCACGACCTTGTCTATATGAGTAGTTGTAGTTATTTCGTAGGTACCGATAGCAAATCCCCTTAGAGATGCGATGTTTGCTCTCCATATTGGATGCTGGGAAGGATCACACCCGGCGCCTGTTTGCATTGTCACGATTTTAGATTAGAGCACTCACGCAATTCAGAGAGGCTTAGCAAAAAGCTGTTAATCCAAAGAAAGTGTATAGACCTTATCGTGTCGTGTTAAGATTCAAAATTCGTACGTTCTTGCCGGTTTAGCAGAATCTTGAAAATAAAGGCCATTGAAAGGCTAAATAATGGTTTAATTAAGTTTCTATAATATGCATACCTCATAAATGGTCCACTATTGAGTCGGGCCTCCTCCAAATTAATAAGGGAAATATGATGAAGATGAATGTGCCTTGCTGGCTTGGTATGGGGTATTATGTCTTCTCTTACGGGTATGGTTTTCCACATATTTAGATCGGTCAGGCTGATTTGAATGGGTGGAGTTGTTTAATTGGAATCGGTGACTGAGATCCTTTGCATGGTTTTAATACCTAATATTTGTGTGTTACATTATTGTGTTGCAGTTCCAAAAATCACAACACATCAATCACAGATACGATTCACGCAATTTAGTCTAATATCGCCATCTAGCGCAGTGCTGGTAGGACCGAAGACCAGGTTAAGGTCTCTGGAAAACGATAGATGCGGGCGGTTTAGGACCGTCCTTTCTGGAATACTCGGGGGAGGCCTATGTCCAGCAGTGGACGTCCTTTGGCTGAAATGAAGATGATGAGTCTAATATCTATTTCTAAGATGTCGGGCCTTTTCCAACTACATTGAGGGTAATTAGCCAATCTGGGCTGGCCTAGGCTTGTGTATCAAGTGTTCCTTCTCTTGCTGCTAATTTTTAACTTATCATTTTCTTTTGTCGGCTTTTACAATAATCTCAGGATGAAATGGGATGGCGACACTATGTATTCTAAATCCGTTACCACACGGAATAATATTATAAGATAGATAATGCAACATACACAAACAGATGCGTATGCTTTAAGGACTGACGTATACTCCACATATATCCAAGCTAAGATAAGCCCAACGGATATCTGGCGTAAGCAGCCGGAAGGGACACTGCGATAGTGATGATATCTCGTTGGTGGTGGAAGATAACTTGGGAAGGTACCCACTGTCTGATAGTTTTAAGGAAATCTTGATTATGTTAAAACGAAAAAAATAGCAATATTTCGGTATTTATGCACACACAGAGATATAATTATAAAATTTAAGAAGGACACAATTTGTAGCAGACCCGTGAGAGGAAAAATCTCAAGTGGCAATGTGAGTGTAGCGTGTTCAATACTTAATATAAAACTATTCCTGAATAAATTACAGGGCTTACTTCACTATCACTATCACTATCACTACATATTATAAAACAAAGTTGCTGTCGTCTGTCCGTCCCTATGTATGCTTAAATCTTCAAAACTACGCAACGGATTTTGAAGCGGTTTGTTTTAATACATATAGTGATTCAAGAGGAAGGTTTATATGTATAACCCACCCCCGCTTTGCACGGGCGAAGCCGGGGCGGGCCACTAGTGAACAATATAATAATACAATATTATACGTAAAGTATAACGACTGACTTTATTTATATCAGTACTATGTCTTAACCTCGGAGGATATGCAATAATCGTTTACGTGTCTGATAGGTTACCCTTCTATATCGATACAGCTAATTCAATTTCAATATGTAGTCTGTAAATTATAGTGCAATATTTTGTTCATCTAATGTAAGCATCGGTGGTTCAGTGGTAGAATGCTCGCCTGCCACGCGGGCGGCCCGGGTTCGATTCCCGGCCGATGCAAGTCTTTTGGTTTTTATTTATGTATACTGTTATAAATTCTACACCAATTTCTGTTTCATTATGTATATTTTAATAACAAATATTTATAAATAAGGCTCATGTTTGAAAAAAGCCATTGATAGAAAGAGTAAAAACGCATAATACAAATCGTGAATTATACAGTATTTTCCATTTATGACTCTTTTGTTTATACGATTTTAATTCTAATTAACAAATTAATGCCAAGCAGCCCAACTAGCATTAATGTAAAAGAGAATAAAATGTTTATGAGGGCTAACGCCTGCCACATTTATAATAGCAACAAAGCCCACTAGCGCTATTGCTTCTCAAACAGATTATGCTAAACATAAAGGTGCACACACCCCAGCTTGCCACACTTCCATAAACCCCTCGCAGGGTTGGCGGATCACTGAAATCCAAATATTTTGGTATTTTTTTACCTGTTTTTGTAGTTGTTGTAGTACTTGTTGTTTTTTAGTTGTTTATGATGATGCATAATATTGTCTCCTTAAATTCACCATTTGCTGTATCTTATTCTGAAGATACATTATCTACCTATTTTGATATCGGAAAAAGTAAGTATAGTGAATTATTCAAACCAGATACTGTGCAAGTGTGTGATAAATGAGAGTAATAGAATTGTTTATTTCGTATAAAAATAAATCAACCTTCTTTACTCAATTTAAGGATTTATTTAATACATTAATTTGTTACTGGACTACTACTCAGCCCATGACTGACCCAATGCCGAGTCGGGCCTCCTGCTATCACACGGGGGTAATTACCCTACCGTGCCTTCTTTTGCGGCTTGGTTATCGACCTCGTCATTTCCTTTTGTCCGCTCTTCCGACACCCTCAGGATGGAAAAAGGTGGTGACTCTATGTATTCTGAATCCTATGTTTCGCTTCAACTGTACCACTAATAATGGTACAATTCATGCTTACCTAAATTTGCCTATCCTCAGCATGTAACGCCGGAGGTGCTAGAGGAGTCATGGCGACCTTGCTCACACGCAAGGACAATGCCATCTATCCATCCATAGAATATAAGTAAAATTTTGGCTTAAAATCTTGTGAACCGTGCAGTGCCAGCCCTACTCCCCGTACGATGCACTGCAAGGGATTTGTCGTAAGTGGCATTTAATTAAAAATATGTCACGCCGGGAGGGGCCCGGGTGCGGCGCGTGGGGGCACTTTGTGGGTCTCAGAGACGGACTACTTGCCAGACACCAAGTAAATGCTGCTGGGAGATCTTTTAATTGCCATTCTTCAACCGATGGAAAAAATCTCTTAAAGCTGTGCCGTTTTGTGCTCTCGTTCGGTCTTAAACGCTAGTGTTCTTATAATTCCGTTATATCTGTGAAACTTATAATTGCAATATCATTTTACCCAAATACATCTAGTATTTACAAAAAAACACTTTCAAACTATCCACTTCACTCGTACATAATATCGGCTAGTGCCTACGACTTACATTTTTTTATCTTTCTTCTCTCAATCATAAGTTTTTTTTTAACTATATTTTGTAATGAAAATATTGTGAATCCAATAACCATTCTTTATTTAATTAAAAAACTATTCTGTTTTTAGTTTCACGGTTCATCGTTTACCAAAAAGTTAACGTTTTACAAACTAATCATTACTTCGAGTTATGGTCGCTTTAAATTAATTAATGTTAATTATTTGCATTTAAGAGACGTACTTACAAGGTAGATATCGCTCTGTATAAGTTAATACACTGAATCGTATTTTGAAAGACAGTTGCTTAGCCTAGCCAGTCAGCTACGCTAGCAGACCTAACAAAGCCCCCTTGTGCACCAAACTGAGTCTAAGCCTATTGCGAGCGACATAGAGTCGCTGGAAGCATTTACGATGGCCACATTTCATTTACAAAGATGTCAAGAAATATATTAAACCGCATATTGCTGATATTGTTGGCAGTAGCGGTAGTTTGACAGTTTTGTCGCATGGACACGTTTTGTGACCAAAATCCGGCTTAGAAAAACGTCATTCTCCCGCCAAGTTTAACACAGAACTGCTTTTGCAGCAGAATACATTATAGTCAGCGCGAAGCCTAGAGGTATTGAATTGTATACTGTATACAAACATCAACATCAGGTTCGGCGGACACATAAGTTTGCACCTCTTCTAAGCTTTGGAGTGCACTGAAAAAAGCGGTTGCGACTGCCATTGTAATATTAGTGGCATTATTCAATAACATAAAAATCTGATAGCTGGTCTAACCAAACAATTATTATAAGTAGTTTTATCTCTCGCTCGTTATAAATACTGGTTAGCTAAATCAGGTTTGACTGGTCGGCGACGCTAATGGACATCATTGACTAAAGGTTAGGTAAACAAACCCTGCATAGATAGATTTTACATCACTTACGTCTCATCCAGTGATTTTATATCTTCGTTGTCCAGTGTACAAGCAAGCTGAACAATATCAGAAGACTAAGTAAGCCACGCGGCGTCGGCCGCTGTGTTGCACATTGGCTTTGTGAACGCACGTGTGGCTGACAGGTGGCGCCACTGCCGGCCTAACTTGGTGTCGCTGTATTGTTTTGCCTCTTGGAAAGTTAGGACGGTCCTTTACATCTGGGTATCTCGCCATTTGTAAGGATTAAATGGCCTGTTTGCATGGTTTTAGGATATTTAATTTTTGTTTCTATGAGACAGCAATGGTATCTAAGATTATGGAAATATTTCATATTGAAATTATAGGTCCATGCGGTAACGGATTTATAATTTAAAATGTCACCAACCTCACATGCACCCCGAAGTGACGACGAAAGGAACGTAAGAAGAAGACATTCTGGATTCAAAATAAGGATATGAATACAATACAAACTGAATACCAACGAGATTTTCCGAATTTCTAATCCCCTCAATTAAATCGCAGGTAGGTTATTAATCGATTGAGATGAAATGCTTGTTGATGAAACGACGATTTATTTGAATTTGTGTGAGTATATATATTAAATAATAAATATCCTTGGACATTTCACACAACGCCATCTCGTCCCAAGCTAAGCAATTTAATGCTTGTGTTATGGTAACGAGATGGATGATAAACTACTTATATACATTTTTTTGTAAATACATACATATTATAGATAGAAATGATACCCAGACTCTGAGCCAGTGCCTCTGGTTTACACAAAGACACTTGACCGACCCCGGAATCGAACCCGGGACCCGGGCTTTTAGGCAGTCTAGGTAAACGGCTTATCCGTGCCCTCAGAAGCAAGGAGTTTAAATGTTTTTCCTTACTGTGCAGATTTTTTATCCACGAGATATAGAACCGCCACTTCCCCTATCTAACATATACACTGTTTCACTAAATTAAATCCCCATAAACTATTACCGGTCTCCCTCACCACGATCCCACCCCACTGCAGTTATTTCTTACAAATACTAATCCATTCGAGTGAGTCGTAAAATTTTTATAGTTACGATTGTAAAATTAAACGGAGGGTCGGCAGAGGTGTTGTCCGGTCGTATACTTAACTGTTTACAACATCATTTCTTTGTTACCTTACCTACACAGAAGTTAGCGCGCTATCTTGTTAATTTTATGCGATAATTTATAGACTGACTTCATCGGCTATTTCCAAAGTTAAAATAGAATAGAATTCTCTTTATTGTACACCAATAGTATAAAAGGTCATCGGAGAAATACAACAAAGAATTGTAAAATGGGCGGTCTTATCGCACAAGGCGAAAGTAAGGTTATTAGGTATTCACAAACTGGTATTAACTTTTTTTTCAAATATTAATATAGTTTAACGTGATAAAACTATTAACAGGTTGCTATATAACCGTTTTTCCGGAATTTTCAGAATCACTGTGAGTCAATGCTGAACTGATTCTGATTCTGATCTATGTCGAATGGGTTGGTAAACATGTTGATTAAGTAAACATTATACAACCTAAATAAAAATCGGTTATTACGTTCAAGACACTTGTTGTACATACACGTAAACATATAACACCCCTATTTAGGTGGCATATTAAAAATAGAAAATGTGTTGTTCCCCTATTGAAGTTTACTGTTAGTTAACAAGTCGTAAATGTACCCCCTTCGTACCTTTTGACCTAGAATCATGCATATGAACGGTACGTCCCCTTATTCAAGTATTTAATTTTACAGTCGCAACAATAAACATTTTATGAGCCAATCCCTCCGAAATATTTATACTGTGCATTGCTATTTGATAGGGCGACGTACTTGTAGGTCTAATTAAGAGTGTAATTGAGGACTGGACAGATAAGTGTGTCCGTTATGACGGATTTAGAATAGTTACATAGTGTCAGTAACCTGTGTATACCAATCTATACCAATGTTGTAAAGAGGAAATATTTGTATGTTTGTAACAAATAAACCCAAAACTACTGAGCTGATTAAAATTAACTTTCATCATTAGAATTTTTCATTATCCCTGAGTAGCATAGGCTAAAAGTGATTCGAAAGGGCAGCTAGGAAACACTATATTAGATTCAAAATCGCAATTTTTGGATACAAAGACTGGTAAGACATATTTGCGATAGCAAGCCCGCGCTTAAGTAACAAAGGGCCAACTATCAGCAGTATTTAGAACAGCATGCCTTTTTTTGTTTTATATGTTGGGAATTCTCATGGATACCCGACCGGTAAACGCCAGCCGGGTTCTGTGGGACTCCGGGGCGCGGAAAGATGGTAGTTGCACCCCAACTTACCCACTAAAACCAACCGGTGTCCCTTAACTGCCCGGAACAGGGCCAGGGGTTTCACACCCCATAGGGGAACATGCTCATATCACTATTCACAAGAGATTACCAATTAAATGCAAAATATTAACAACGTAGACGTAGTTAATAATTAATAACGTCTACAACCAACATCAATCATTCGCGACTATCTAATCCACATCTAATTACATTGTAAAACATAACGTTAACCCGCAGCTAACTATAGTTGGTAATCAAATGGGATTTAAGCTCTGGCGCCCACAGTGCGCCCTCACTCGCCGCCCAGAGCCCGAGGCGCCCGCCCGCCCTACGCGAGACCCGCCCTTCGAAACGATACGATACGTAGTACGAACTTTTTAGTGAGACGTGACATTTGAAATTGGAACACTTTGCACAGTGTACTCACGCAAAGTGCTGACAATATTTCAACGCAAAATACCACGCCAAAATAAAAACTGTTTAGTGATACGTTGTTTTGAAACTGGAACATTTTGCTCAGCGTACCCGAAATAATACAAACTATTTAGTGACGTTTGAAAATGGAACATTTTATTTAAAGTCGTGACTATTTAAGGGTTAAGCTTGCATTTTTTTATAATTTTCATTGGCCACTAACATCGTCGTCTTTAAACCGGTATATAATCATAAAAATAGTGTAAGAAATATTGTCGACGATAAAAATAACTAGCAAGTTAAACAGTTAGCCAGTAGTTCTTAACACGTTTACTATTTGTTTGGGGCAAACAAGCGCCGTGTCGATGGACTTACGACCGATTGTGTTGTCGAGATAATGTTGACTTTGTGTTGGGGACTGAAGGGTTATTTTTGATTGTATGCGGCTGGTTGTGCGGTAAATATTTACAGCAGAGTACTACTGGTGCAGGAAGGTGGTATCGACGCAGGTGAGTTCGTTGTTGCGGTCAAATACTTCGCTGGGAACGATATTGCTTAGTTTACTCGTTGTTTTAAGAAATTGCTTATGAGAAATGTTTTAATTGATGTGCTATGGTTTTGTATAATATATTTAGATAGTTTAACTTAATTGCTTTGTAATGTACACCCATATATCGTTTATTAAATGAATAATTTTTCTTTAATATTATTAGTAATATTTTGTTTTTATGCGACATTATGCATTATTTTAGTTGTATGGGTGGATTAATTATTATAAAAACAAACTGGGCTTTTCTGGAAAACATCCAAGCCTTTCCCTTTCCAAAGACCTTTCCGATAAGTCATAAACAGTTTAAATATGGCGACGCACGGTATTTTTTGACATAACTTCTATCTATCTGTGGCTGATACCACAGAAGTGCACTGATGCGGTCTCGTGCAGATCGCATCCACCGACTCCCAGCGACCTTCACATGGTCGTCCGTCCACCCAGTCGGGGGTCTTCTTCTTTCTTTTTCTTGACATAACTTGTTGAGTCGAAATTATAATTCAGTGGATTAGGAGCGTTTTAGATACTCACTCTATTGGAATACTCTCAAACACTTAATATGTTTTATGGATTATATTTATAGGTACATCTGTTCAGGTATGCTATTAAAAATAAACTACTTAAGTTATAAACTTGAAATTAAACACTTATTAACGGATTTATCGCATGTACCTCTGCTCTAAACACCATCCGTACTGCGATCGCCAACCCGCCTGCCAAGCGTGGCGATTGTGGCAAACCCCCCCAATGATGCACACAATTAAAAAAACGGCCCCCAGTCCCCGGCAGCCCCGCTATTCTTTCGGCCACGGTAGCAGCCAAGGTAACGGTGCGGCTGGGGGTGCGAACCAAGGTCGCCGGAAAGCAGTGGATGCGGGCGGCCCAGGACCGGCCTTTGTGGAGATCCTTGGGGAGGCCTATGTCCAGCAGTGGACGTCTTTTGGCTGAAATGATGATGAAAAAATGACCTCTGCTCAGCCCATACAAGCCACAGTGGGGAGCCTCCTCCAGTTACATGGATAATTAGCTACTGTGCCACGCTGGCCAAACGGGTTGACACTGGGTGTTTTCTTTCTCTTGTGGTTACTTTATCCGCCTTGTCATTACTAGTAGTGTCATAATCAGGGCCGGATTTAGGGGGGGGGGCAACCGGGGCGAAAGCCCCGGGGCCTCCACAAGCAGGGGGCCTCCACAATAGAGACTTTCACAATAGAAAAAAATTGTTCATTTTATTTGGAAAATATTTTTTAGCAAGGGGGCCTCCACTCCATTGTAGCCCCGAGGCCTCTGGACCCCTAAATCCGGCCCTGGTCATAATCATTACTAATATTCTAAATCTGTCACGGATATATCGCGTATATTTTACATTAATGTAAATTAAAGGTTTTTTTAAATAAAACGAAACCCCTGCAGGTGGGGGCAGTTTATAAACATGAAATTCACGAACACAAATGACACCCAGACTCAGAGCAAGTGCCTCTGATTGACACAAAGACACCTTACCGGGCCCCGGAATCAACCCGGGACCCCGTGATCCAAAGGCGGCTCATCTAACCCCTAGCTCGACCATCAAGGCAGTCCCGACAGCGACGTTTCGAAAGATTTGTACTAGTCGTGGTTACGGGAGAAACTAGATGACTATTTTAATTATTTTATAATGATTTCTAAAGTTAATAAACGCAAGTTGTTCATGGGGGATTTCGAATACATAGTGTCACCACTTCATTCCATTTTGAGGGTGTCGTAATGGCCGACAAAATGTAATGACAAGACCAAACACCTAGCTTGAAACGAAACCCTGTGGCAACCCGCCTAGCCATCGTGGCACAGTAGGCTAATTACCCTCCCCTGTCATGGGAGAAGGCCCGACCCAGCAGTGGGCCATTTATGGATATAAATTCTGCCGTGACCATGACTTTTGTAACTACTTTGATAAAAAGGTTAATTATTTTGCCTGACTAAATAAAGAAGTCGCATCACGTGAACTTTCATGACGGCACTAAATCTGTTTAACAAATGTCGTCTTATTTCTGACCCTTCCCGATTGGGCATTGATTCCGCCTTCATTTAGGATTCCGCACGCCGCCCAATCACTGGCATTGTGCGATGGACACTGCAATTGAATTACGGAACCCGCGTTTCGTATGCGCCCCACACTTGCGCCCTCTGGTGAATACCACTGAATGCCCTTTCAGAGACGTGTATCGGGGACGTAGACTCATTGGAAGTGCCTTGTCTAATGACAGCATATTGGGAATCTGTCTGAATGGTAACAGGTTCAGAATCAACTCATTTTGTTGTGAGAGTGCCGTTTGAGACACTTCGAAAGAAACTTGATTTATGAAATCCATCAGGGGGATCTTTGTTAAGGTCGACAGAGTCAGGTCATCCTTTTTCATGTGGTTTTAGAATAATATATACATATAATGTCACCACCCATTCCATCCTGAGGGTTTCGTAGGAGCCGACAACAGGACTCGCCATAAGAGAAGGAAAACTTGAGACGAATTCCTATGCCATCCCGTCTGGCCAGCGTGGCACAAGGCTAATTGCCCTCCATGTAACTGGAGGAGGCCCGACTCCGCAGTGGGTCATGTGTGAGCTGAGTAGCAGTGGTAGAGTCACCCTTTCCCTGACGGCGAGTGACATACGTCCATAGGCACCGGCTGTTACTTAACATCGGGCGCAAAACCCCATCATCATCATCAACCTACACTAGTCCCCAAAGAGAACCACAGCGCCTCTTTAGCTTGAAAAATACCCATAGTAAACTGTAAATTCCCTAAACAGTACATGTGAGTTGTGAGCGGATATGATAGTGATGATGTTGGCAATCAAGTCTACAAGTTGATAGTGATAATAGTCGATCAAATCAAATGTTTTTATTCGAATAAACTCTTGCGAATGCTTTCAAAAAGTCAAACAATATTACACAAAAATAAAAATTTTAAAGAAAAATAATTAATCATTTACTAGAAGAGCCGGCAAGAAAGTCCATGGTTGCTCTTTTAACTAAAAGGGTTACAATGATGGTGCTACAAACAAGTCTGACAGATTAGTGAAAGCAATAACACGCATAAACATGTAGCATAGTCAAACATTAGAAAATAAAAATCAGTAAAATTACACAAAATACATGGAATAGCCCATCAACTATAAACTCCGGAAAATCATAGTCCCCATGGCTTATATTTTATTTTCAAAGCCAGCGGGCTTAGACTAATCAATATCCGATGTAACACTAGCAACAATCCGCGTCGAAAGTAACACATGCACGAACAAACAACATTTCACACAAATATTAGAATTCAGATGAAATGAGCAACGAGTTCAACAATGGAACAATAACACCACATGCTACCAATACATTTGTGTTGCAATTCATATTTACATTAATATAATAATTTCACTCGCAATCGATATTGTCAACACATCTGCGGACGGTACAAATTGTTGAAGCACAATCATTCCAATCGCACACTCCAAATTAAACCTTAATACATTCTAATAAAGTGATTAACGCACCGCAGTAACATTCAAAACACTGATGAATTACTGTTACATGCCAGGCTAAATTCCACTGTATAGAAAAGACTAAAGGTTAATTCTGGGTTGAGCGTGAAGTATAGTCAACAACGGAATTTGATGAATTACTACTAGCGAGCGCAGCTGGCGGAGCTCGATCGCGAATGATGGATGGTCGGTAATGATGTTACGGTTACACAGAATATTGTGCAAATTACTCTGATACTGACCTGAAAAATAATGGTTATTCATTTCTAAAGATGTAGTCAGTATCTATATGTAGGTTGTATCAAAAACACGAAGTCAGTGCACAGACGCTATCGAAAGGAGCTAAGGATAAAATAAAGTTTAAAGGAGCTATTTTTATGAACAATTTTTGCTGTGCTTTTCAGCTGTCGTCAATATTTATTATCTTACAAGCTTCGTAATGAGTATTTCACAAGGATTTTAAGAGGTTCCATGCTCATTTATGACGCTGACCACCAAGCTGACGCTGGATAAGTAGTTGTACTGGTGATACCTTTAGCCAAGTTGCACCAGCGTTACGAAATAAAACGTAGACACCTATTTAGGTATTGGGTAGTGGAGCAGTTTTATGTATAAATAATTCAGCGAGTGGTTGGAGAGCTATCCATTATTGGCAGGCTCCTACACAACCCCAAGACTACCCTTATCTATTTTATTTCCATACTTTCCATCACCCTTCGACATCCCTTGCAAACATGTCAACGGCGATCGGACAGAAGCATTATTAAACCAAGAAATCTTTGATTTATATCATTAAAGATATTATTTAAAACAAATAAAACCGATACAAAAGAAACACTAACAATTAAAAATCAAACAGTCAGTAAGTGAAGTTTGATCTAAAAGCGTCGCTATGAATTATTAACAAAAACAAAAGCTCTAAAATGTGTTATACAAACCCAATCAAATTTATTAAAATGTCACTTATGAACTGGACTTGATTTGTATAACACTAAAGCTATAGTACCTACAAGAACAAATCCTATTGCCAAATATTTTCACGGCAGTAAACTTTTCGAAATTATGTATATATCTTTGAACAATAAAATTAAGCAAGCACACCAAACTTTAAATGCAAGCCTGTTGTTAAGCATGTCTTGCTACGGGATTTAATTTACACTAGTGACCCGCCCCGGCTTCGCACGGGTGCAATGATGAACCTCTGAATTTATGAGTGTTTCTCTACTATATTATGCATGTATTATACCAATAAACCTTCCTCTTGAATCACGCTATATATTAAAAAACCGCTTCAAAATCCGTTACGTAGTTTTAAAGATTTATGCATACATAGGGACGGACAAACGACAGCGAGTTTGTTTTATATTATGTAGTTATAGTGATAAATGTAAAATAGTGTTAATTCCACCCTGAGGGTGTCGTAAGAGCACTTTAAGATTTTTGTTTTAAATAATAATGTAAATGATTCCAGATTTTTTAATAAGCGGATAATGTACGTTTGAATAAATCAATATCAATTATTTTACTGTTGAGTTGGTTACCTCTGTTCTAGTTATCTAGATAGTGGTTATGCTGCATTATGTAGCATAATTTAAGAATAGCTTGGGAACCAGTGTGCCTAAAAATACATACTGTCTTATTACAACCCGCGGAGCGATGATACATTGATAGTGGAAGTGATCCATATCTTAAATGTTATAATTCAAAGATGCAACCGCTTCCAACCAGATATCTAAACTTATTATAATATAAATGGAAAATTCGCCGCGACGGGCGTACATTCACGCCGGCAATTAAAAGGGGTGGACAGTGGGGGTGGCAGCCGTCATCCATCACACCGGATTAACCGACGACACTATTATTATTAGCAGTCGATAACCGGTTTAATCCGGTTTTTGTTCGCCAATTTTCGGCAGCCGACGGCTTTCGGCGGGAGGGTGTCGCTTTGTGTGGTTATTGAAGATGTTGAATGGAACCCCGACTTATTTATTCGCACGTCTTTTGTGAGACGAAAGATGATTATCATATTATTAGAGATAGGGAATATTGAACGCGTTCCCATTTTCCATATTCTTAGGATGTACAAGATTAGATACCCATACACAGTTGGGTGCAGTTAATTTTGTCGATTGGGACAACTTAGTTCAGTCGCATTTCTTTAAATTGAGATTTTTCTAAATTTATGTACTTATTTTTATGTTCGTGTGGTGCTGGAAGCAAAATCATTTTGCAAAGCTACTAAGTAATTCTTAATTCTAAGGGGCATTACTTTTGGTGTGTAAACTGAAAATAGATAGACACTTAAGTGTTAGAGGATATCATTGCAATGAATACTTCGATATATTTCATAGGACATGGACAGGGCTGGTCTAGGGCTGGTCAGTTTTTGTGGGACCCCGGAAAGATTGTAATTTGCACCCCGACCTACCCACTACAACCTTGGGCGTTCCTCGACAGCCCGACACAGGGCCACGGGTTTCGCTCCCCAATGGGGAACATGTTCCGCAACACAAAACCACTATTTACGGCGACAAAACCCTGACGACAAAGTAGCTGAATCAAAGGTACCAAAACCCGTCTATTCCAGCCGACAGTGCCAACATAAAGAATAAAAATGTTCTCGGGGACCACTTAAATGATATTTATGTAGGGAAATAGGGGCGATTTCCCTCAGAATTATTTACACGCCGCCCCGAGATAAGAGGAATGCCGCACTGACGAGATGGATGGAGAACATGTGAATACGTGTTCGGGAGGTTTACCTCCTTGTTTTGCTTTTGCCCTGATTTGTGAGTTTTTGTGGTCTCTTGACACGGATTTTATACTTAAAAAGAAGTATTTTATAAGAGTACGAAATATTGAACCCCACCCGATGTACGTCTGTATTGAACTTGGGATATCTTAACTCGAAATCATCACCATAATTTCAGCCAATAGACGTCCACTGCTGGACATAGGCCTACCCCAAGGTTCTCCACAAAGGCCGGTCTTGGGCGGATGCGCCATCCATCGTTTACCGGCGACCTTAACCAGGTCGTCGGTGCACCGTGTGGGTGGCCTACCAGTACAAATCGAAAAACTATATTCATATATTTCATTCAATAACCTAAAAATTTTGCAAGCTGTAAATTTTACCAAATATTTATAAACTAGCGCCGCCCCGGCTTCGCACGGGTGCAATGATGAATCTCTAAATAAATCAGTGTTTCGCTACAATATTACGGATGAATTACACATATAAACCTTCCTCTTAGTTAGGTAGAGTGATTAAACTAATAAAAACAACTGCTTCAAAATCCGTTGCGTAGTTTTAAAGATATAAGCATACATAGGGACGGACAGACGACAGCGACTTTGTTTTATACTATGTAGTGATAGCGAAGTGATAGTGATGATACGTGAAGCAAAAACTTTCTACCCCTTTTACGAAAATTGCGCGGATGGAGGAGTATGAACTTTCCCATATTTACAATTTGTGCCGAGAAACCGAGTGCAGAAAGCTATATTATATTCAAAATGATTTAAAAAAAATGGATTAAATGACAAAAAAACATTACAAACACTACCATGTATTTGACACACACACACATAAAATATATACTCTTTTGTTTATTTTTAAATTAAGTGGTCAAATTGAGACTAGAAATATAATTGAAAATTTAATATGCTCGAATTTCGACCGCTGGGCGACCACTAGTTTTTTATAAGCTAGTTTAACTGTGCCCTGAGCCAGTTGCTACACCACTAACTAACATTGAAGGAATGACAATGCACACATTTTCATTTCTTTTGTTCAGAAACCTTCTCGCTCGTCGTTAACACTTTCCTGAAGATCATCACATGATCAAATGCATAGTTTACGATTCTACAAAGGACATACAGACAAATATTCGTTTCTATTTAAAGGAAGAAGAAAATAGCGTATAATGATTGCGATTTCAACTTATGCTTGTGCTTACGCTTGTGTGCCAAACATCTTTAATGAAAAAAGAAAACATTTTCCAAGAACGCTATAAACCCGCCCACCACTTGAATTACTGATGAGGTGAAGCCCTTTAACAATGTGAAGACAATGTTGTATAAGGAACGAGTATTTTTTATCATATTTAATGCGCGGGAAGAACATACATAATATGATGAAAAGTAAGGCGCCCCAGAGGGCTCATGAGAGACGTGGAAGCAATGTGGTGTGGAAGGTATTCCCCGCGGAGACTACGGGGATGACGATTGCGGAGTTCCAACGTGAGCCGGGAGTTTACTTTTGTCTATAACATGTACTAATTTTAGTAATGGTAAAGGTAGCAACTAGTAATCGATTTATATACTACTGCCTGTTTCTGATCCCGAACCCATAGCAGAATTGAAATCCACAAATAAAAAGAGGGGTACATTAAAAAGAGGTACTGTTTGTTTTTCCTGCCCAAAATAATATTATGCCTATAATCATAATGGTCACAACACTATGTCATAATTAAGTTCAATTTATAACAGCTGTGGCCATCTACCTGGCCAGCGTGGCACAGTAGGCTAATTACCCACTTATGTATTGGGAGGAGGCCCGTAATACAGCTGATGTCCAAGGCTTTTACGATGTCTACATCTGGTACATAAAGAGCCGTCGTGAACATATAACTTGAAGTAGGATTAAGGTGTAAATAATGACAACCCACGCTGGTAAAGCCTAATTCAAAAGTTAATATGAATACATTCAAAAAATGACTAAGTGAGAAGCCATTTATATATTACCAAATGTATAAACCGTGGTGCGATAAAAATAATTCACACTTGACGCTGGCAGCACATATTGCGTTCTAAAGTGTTTCTTTATTTAGCCATAAACACGCCAAATACCGTATGTACACGGAAAAATGTTTGTATGAAACAATTGGTGGAAGGGCCAAGGATTACCGTAATAAGGCTCTGTCGTCCGATGGAGCGTAGACTAGCGAGAATTGCTTCATTTGCGAATCTCCCTCTTTGCCGGGGGGCTGCTGGTAAACTAGGAACACCAAACTACACAACAAGCCATATGTATCGTTTGGTGTCCCAGGTGTTTGCTGTGACTGACTTTATCTTAATTTAGGAATTATTGTATATTCTATATCACGCACGCCGAGCAGATTGGCAAAGAGTTTAGTTTAAAAACATCCTTCTCTCGTTATCATTAACGATCTGCTCAAAACACAAAATCTGGTCAACTATTGATTTTGTGTTTTGAGTATAGGCGAGGCATGGAGCCAGGGTTACCACAGCTAACAGTAGCTGAAAGGTGAATAAAGCGCGGGGTTGAGGAGCGTCCAAAGCTCCTCATCAAAGCGTGAGCCCACTGAATGGCAGGCTAAGGCCCACCTAGGTCTCGGAACATACTATCTCCTTCAGGACCAGTGAAATCCGTGGTATAGAACTGTACATTTGTTTGTTTTGAGTTTTTAGTGGGTAGGTGGGGCACTCTTCAATATTCGGGTTGCCCTCGAGTCCACACATAACCTGACCGGCCCTATATCTTACAGCCGGGCTTCCCGGAAGACAAATAGGGCTGTTCATACGTTGTGGTACACAACATAACTCGCAGGGCTCTATACCACTGCTACTAATCGGGCCCTAATTGATCCACTGCTGCCCCTAAATGACCCTCCCTGTGAAAGTAGGAGCCTCGACAGAAACTCATACCTTCACAGGGAGGGTGATTAGCCTATTGTGCCAGGCTGGCCAAGTTTTCAAGTTTTCCTTCCATTACGGCTAGATTATCGCCCTTATCACTTCCTTTTGTCGGATGGAATAGCGCGGTAACACGATGTAATCTAAATCCGTCACCAGGCGGACTGCCGTCACCACACGGTGTCTTTATGAACAATGTTTAATGACGGCTTATTACCGTCATAAAACACCCAGATCCAGACCAATCTGGGGCCAACAAAAAGAAACCAGTTTGATTCCCTTATAGTGGAGGTCCTATTCAAAAGTAAAAAAAAAATACTCTTCATCATTTAATGTCAGTTTTTTTCAATAAACTTACATATTTATTTTGGAAACGGTATTAATTTATATAAGTAGTCCGTGCCACCATATTATTTGGAATACAGTGACATTATCCTAATCCATCTATAAACTGCCGTAAAACCTCACAAATCAGAAAACTGGCTATTTAATGGTCATATAGACTTTGGTGTCCCCAATTCTCACGCAACTAGACATTCTGTAATTTCCGGGATCCCTCTGTGCGGGTATTCCTTTCTTTTTCCTGTTCTTAAATCTGCTCAGGCGATATTAGAGCTTAGGATAGATCGTCAGCCTCTAGCTATCCTCATATTGTGTATTCTTGTCTTGTCTTGCAAGGTTTGGCCTCAGGCTTTGTTCGTGATGAAAATTGGGTCCAAACCTAATTATGTTATATAGAAAATATTCTAAGCTCGGGCCGTGCTAAAAAAATACAACCTAAATTAATTATTGTGTTCGTGTTTCAAAGAAGGGAGGTGGGTAAGGGACGGGATTATTTCCTTTTATGGTCGAAACGGATTTAGCCTTATTGTCGCCACCTCATCCAAGAGTAGAGATGCCGGTCGACCAGAAATTCAGGTCAAAATTATACCAAATTTCACTTTATTTCAATAGATTTCATTACTAGCTTTGTATGTCCTCTTTTGAGACCGTCTATATAATTTTCATATTTCTACTATTCTATCTATACAAATAAATAAAATTGGAGTATCTGTTTGTAATATTAAATAACCGCTTCTTGGATGTAGTCGGTACTTATACCAAAACATTTTTTTTTACTATTTTTGTCTTTCAAGTGTACCTGAGTTTTCCACATTGTTAAATACCACGAGGAAGAAGTCGCAAGTAACAGCTAGTATACATTACAATCGCGATTTACTTCTTGGAACATCATTTAAAAATCCCTGTATATTGTACGCCTGACAATGATCAACATAATTCGGCTCGCGTTCACATTGTTCAATGTTTGTTCGTTGCTTTCGCGGCGTTCCGGTTCATTGTTTAAAAGCTTTTATATTGTTTGTTGGATTGCGGAGTGAAGGGCCTGAGAATTTTTGTTACGCTTAAGGGATGAAAATACTTCAGTAACTTGTGTGTTTTATGATTCGTATGCGAACGGATACGCTGTATGTGTGATGTTATATGCCACACAGGCGTGTGGCAATGGATTCAGACTGCGTAGTTTCACCACCTCACTGTATTCTGAGGGTATGGTAAGCCACAAATGAAGGGACACTCGACATGTAACACTGTGCCAACACGTCAGTCAACCACACATACGTTTTAAAAGTAACCACTAAGACATGTGACATTATGCAAAATTGGAATGTAACATTCATTTTAAGCAACATCTTAGCATCTAACAAAATTGCAGAGTAGATGTGGCTAGGAGATCTGATAATTATAAGTGAACTAAATATTATATAATTAAGTACTATTCTTGTACAACCTGCTCATATATAATACTAATTGTTAACCGCGACTGCACAAAGTTAATTTTAAATTGAATTAGTTACTATTTTGCACAAGATGTTAGTTACTGTTACATTTTTAACGCGATAAAAAGACGTACTGTCTTGTGATTTAGTCACTTTCAGAACTTTTATATAAGTACAATATTTGTGTTATTGTAGTTATCTGAACCGCTCATTAGTACATACATTCATTTTCGGTATTTTTGATGAGTTGGATTTGTGTCTGTACTGACTGTAACCACCTAGAAGAACCAGCTAAAAATATAAATTATTTTGAAGAAAAGAATCTTGTCGGCTCATGCTACTACTCAGCCTATGAGTGACTCACTGCTGAGTCGGGCCTCCTCCCGTTACATGGAGGTTAATTAGATTACTGTGCCACGCTGGTTGGCACAAGGTTTCGTATCAAGTTCTCCATCTCTTGCAGCTAGGTTTCAGCCTTGTGGTTTTCTTTTGTCGGTTCTTACGACAACCGCAGGATGGGACGGGGTATTCTATATCCAAAAAAAATATCACCGCGTTCATGCTGTGAGGATAAATATACTTAAATAGTAAAATATTACATAGCAACCTCACTTGGTCTCTTTGAAATGGCAGAAAAACGTTGACACGTATTTCCAAACGGGTTTTTAATATGGGAAAGTGCCGCATCATGGTTTCCTTAGTCAAACCCCATTAAATTCGTTCGCCATTTTTTACGCCGGATACGGTTTCCACCTCGTCATTGTGGATGTACACGCGCCATATCTTCGGATCCTCGCTCCATTGATTCTCAATTTAGCAGCCCATCATTAATAATGTTTTCTTTATGTAGCTCTGGGATATGGTAGAATATTTTTGTAGAATACCTCTGGTATTAGACCCCTACGAAATAAATAAATATCCAGCCTTGCGACGTCTTTTATTAAAAAAGGTAGGTTGTTTTGGTCGCAATCTTGAATGTCGGCACTGACAATTTTTAGGCAGTATGGTTAGGTTATGTGTACATTTTTTTATCTAATATGATCGGACATCCAGATCTGAATAATGATTTAGGGTGACGGATTAATTTTAGACAATATCACTAATTGAGGGATTACGACTATCGGAGCACAAGAGGGAGACAACATCAAAAGCTCAATAGAAGAAAAGTTGATGCAAAACAAAAGCTGTGCCATTCCAATTGGGCTGGGTGGCACAGTAGGCTAAATTTTCTTCCTTACATGGAGTGAGTCATTCATGGTTTGAGATTATTGAAATGTTTTGGAATTATCGCTGTAATAAGACACAAGGACTTATACCAAGCAAGTTTAATCACGTAATGATGGTCGGTACAAAAGGAAAATGCCTACCCACATACAAGTGACAATAATAATTATCTCAATACCTTACAATTATAAAGACAAAAGAATTGCCATAATCATTTAACACAGCGGTAAACGGAAATTGCCCTGCAAAAAAATAATATTAGACAAAAAATAAATACAGTCTTGATCACAACTAGAAGATAACAAACTGTTTTACACTGTAAAATATCTCTTCTCTTATCTTTTTCCTACAACCCTTTTTATTTCATTTTATTTCTTACATCTTGTAAACCCGTCTCATTAAACGTTTTCATTGAGTTAAGCTCCGGTAAACGATAAAACTTAAAACCGTGACCCAATTATTAAATAAGGACAATTTAAACTTTTCCCCCACAGTTACGCTATGGAAGGGTCCAACTGGAAAAAATGCTCGCTAATGATTATTTTTAGGACAGAAAATTTTACTCCAGCGGTTAACTTCGCAAAAATTATAAAAAATACAACGGCTAACCCGGATAGGCGAAGCGATGAGTGTATCAAGCTGTACGTTATAATTTATGTATTCTTTGTGTGCAGGCTGGTTTTTGTAGTACTTCTCTTCTTTGGGTGGAAGGTAAGTAGCCTACTGTCCCACGCTGGCCAAACGGGTTGGCACAAGGTGTCGTATTAAGTTTTCCTTCTTTGTCATCTAGGTTGTCGGTTTTGTCATTTCCCTTTGTCGGCTCTTACGAAACCATTGACGACGAGTTGACATGATAAAAACTCTATCGTTGGTAAAACGACAAAAATATCATTACACTTTTTAGTGTTGTTTGTATTCAATAACAAACTTTGTTCTATAATGTGCAACTGATTTAAACAAATAAATCCATTTGTCACAGAGACCTCTTGGACTTGTTCGGAGAAATATGAGAAACACCGTGGTTACTATATCATAATCCTTACTAAAAATTATGGGTGAGGCGCCGTGGCGGGTTAGGGCGGGTCGTTTGTCATCCGCCGTTGGCACGGTGCAGTGTTGCCAGTGTCAAGTGGCAAAACTTCAACATTCTGGAATGCGAGATGATACCTGAAATATAGTTAATTAAATATACCACCTTGTCTAGAATGGCATAATAAGTTATATCGATTAAGCGGCATGATTTAATAAACAGACATATAATACTCGTATAACTAAATATATAAATATATAAATATAAGGACATATGAAATTGGCGTATTGTACGGGAGGAATATAAATTATTATTTTTGTAAAGTATATGTAATTAATCAAAGTATGCATCGCTGTTATCTGTGCACTTTTGCCATCTCATAGGTAGTTCATTGCTCCCCGTTACTAAAAAAAACCGTGGGGCGAGAATCAATAAACTCTTGGAAGGCAGTTTGGACTGCCGCATCGGAGTAGAATTTTTTTCCTTCTAAGAAGTTTCCGTTTTCCATTTTCCGGAAAAAAATGGTAATCTATTGGAGCAACGCCCGGTCCAATGGTAGCTTAGCTAACTTAATGCTTGTTTGTTGTGCAGTGTGTGGTCTTGCGTTGTCGTGAAGCAGCAGTGGCCTAGAGCGATTGACCAATCTCGTTCTTCAGCTTGTTCTTCCTTCATGGTTTGCAGTTGCTGACAAAAGATATCTGCCGTAATCGTTTGGCTAGATTTTACCACAAGTAAATCAAGTCAATTTTCGTTTAGGGCTAGATTTGGCTGGTTCTCCAGAGTTCCGCCATTGTGACCAGCGCTTCCGATTATCGCACAGTATTAACTTTTCATCACAAGTAATGATTCGATTTAAAATCCCTTCATATTGTGTTGGTCGAGCAAAGTAACACAGCAGTCGACGCGTGTTTGCTTTAATTCTTCATATTCTACTTTGGCCTCCGTCCACGGAGCTTTTTCTGAAACTTGAAATTTCCAGAACGAAAACGTTGAAACCAAAAACGTACCGTGCTTTCTTTCGCGACACCAGCGCCGTACTCTTCATTAATCCTTCGAGCTATTTCTGCATCGTAAATATCTCATGTTTTCCATTGTGTGGTGACAAGCGACCCAATGAAAAACATAATGAGGAAATTCAAAAGAACGAATGTTTTCAAAACTCAAACGTAACAGATAAAGGAATTTATAAATTTGAATTTGGAATTCTTGACCAAAGAGGAGATATTGCAGATCATAAATTGTCAGTACGACAAAACGCTAATTTCATATGTAAGGACCTAATACTTCAAAATAGCTCTGTATTTTGATGTTAATTTTGTTAATCGTCTGGGCAATATTTTTAACATAGGGTTTGAAGAAAGTGTTGTTTTAAAATAAAAGAAACACCCCACGGTGGCCAGAACTATCTCGCTGGAAACCTGATGCTAGCAGCGTAAGGAATATTTTTTTCCTCTGCTGCATCAACATTTCTGGTATTGCAAACGTCCATAGACAAACCTGTTACAAACTGGCTGGCCATGTGCTTGATGCCTGAGTGGCATCGTAGTGGCATAAAAAAACTTGAATCCAATTCCAATCTCCCTAAAACGTCACACGGTTATTCGCTGCGGCAACATTGCAGCTGGTTGAAATATGCCACGTTTTCACTTTTTTTATCCACTTTCCCGGGAAGCAAGGAGGCATGTGAATAATTTAAGTGGGCTTTCGGCCTTTCGCGGTTAAAAAATGAAGCGTCGCTTTCTGTTTTAGCGGAGGCGCGATAAAGGGAACCCGGGAAAGTGGCTGCTTAGTGGTGTCTTTTGCGTTTGACAAATGACGCCGAATGCTTATAAGTAGTTTGTTTTGTGCATCTTTTTAACTTACGATTTGTGCGTACACTCAAAGCAGTGGTTTTAAGGAAATCTTTTAAGAATGTTTTCTTAATTTTAGAGTGCCTCGTTGGTCTAGTGGTTAGATGTGCCGCCTTTGGATCAACGGGTCCCGGGTTCGATTCCGGGGTCGGGCGAGTGTCTTTGTCTAAACCAGAGGCACTGGCTTGGAGTCTGGGTGTCATTTCTATCTATAATATGTATGTATTTATAAAAAAAATGTATATAAGTAGTTTATCATCCATCTCGTTACCATAACACAAGCATTAAGTTGCTTAGCTTGGGACGAGATGGCGTTGTGTGAAATGTCCAAGGATATTTATCTTTCGTGATATATTTAGCGAAGTTATTAATTCATGTGTAATGTGGTGACGGGTTAAGAATATATAGTGTCACCATTCCATGTCAACCTGAGCGTGTCGTGAGAGCTGACAGAAGGAGATGACCAGGCCAAAACTTTATACGAAACCCTGTGCCAACCTGCCTAGCCAGCGTGGCGCAGTAAGCCTAAATGTAATTGGAGGAGGCCCGACTCAGCAGTGGGTCTTGTATAAGCTGAGTAGTAGAAGTGTTCAGCGTTTAACCTAATTTTTTTCCACTTAAAATTTAGTATGTCAATTCCGTTGAATTACAACGATAACTACTAGTGGTTTATAGACAAATTTCATGTAAGGTTAGGTTAGCTTTAAATACAACTGAGCGTAAAATACTGAATATTGATATTTTTAAATTTTACCTTTAAAACACTTAATAACACTTCGCAAGTAAAACCTGTGTTAGTTGGCGGTGGTGTTCACTTCACCCCAAGGGTAGGAATCACCCTCACCCGGCTCGGGGCGTCTCCTTGATTTACTGGCGAACCACCTCGGAAATTATTCTCGCTTCGTGATTTACTGCCCGTATATTTTCACCTGCATTATTCATTGCTACAATTTATATATAACCTTATTCTTTAGACCGTACGGTGCAGTTTGGTTTATTGTGGTTCGATAATTGCATAGGTATACTTAATTGTTCCGATTCTTGCGTGTGTCAAATACATGTAATATATTTATCATAGTAGTATTTGTGATTACATGCAAGGGCTGTTAAATTACAGTTTTGTAGTGGAATAATTTTGTGTCTGCATATGACAAACATTTGAATCATCAATAAAATAATAAACAATCAACACAACTGGAAAAGAGGTTTTAAAACTAAATCAATATCAGGTTGGCCGTTTAGGAGCTTAGGAGATATATACTTACAGATATATACACACACATATCGACACTCCATACTTATAACCACTCTTTTTTGTCCGGAGTTAAAACACTAATTTATTTTGTTTTCGTGTTGTCTCAAATATTGTTCCCAATAAAATTTGTTATTTCATTTCAAAATTGTTTCGCGCAAATCTATCTAATTCTGATTTTCCCTTTTTCTTAACGGAAGCTAAATCGTAAGGAATATCGTGGAAAAATTTCTAAAGCATAAAAGATTTTTCCAGTGAAATTGTGAAACGTCCCGACCACTGCAGCACAGAAATATTTTCGAGCGTAGCAATACGTAGCTACTACGTCGTAGCACAATGGACTTGTAGCACGTAGCCGAAGTACGGATAAGTAGAGTGACACTTCATTTGGGAAATTGCGGGATACGTTTGCTTTATTTTACTTACTAAACCGATACATCGACCGTGATAGCAAACTATCCTCACGTGTCTGCTATCTACTCACAAGCAGTCACAGGTATATAATAAATAAATAATAATATATAACATATAAATATGTTTTGTGGTGAAAAAAAAAGAATACATCTAGAAAAGATCTATTTAGAACAAAACAGATTTCTTCAAACACTAACAAAAACAATCGATTACATTTCATATGTAAAAACTACATCTAAATTACACCCATTCAAGACCTATGCCACAGGTCAACATATGCTGAATGAAACGAGACTCTGGGTGATTTCATCTCTTTTTTGTCGTGTTTTAAAAACAGACGTAACAGGTAACATAAATCATGGACACATTACACCAACAGACGCCTCATGAATGCCACGTTGGACTTCCGCCAGTGGAGCATCCGACCGGGATATCAGTAAAAAAATAGGACACCCATTGGAACAAAACAGTCAAATCCTCCCATTCTTAAGAGCATTTGCTCCAACCCTGATTATTGCATTAACATTTTTTCTTAATAAATTTAATAAGTTTATTCCTAACGCTCATGTATCGCCGTAGTAATTTGAAGAGAAATTACGCAGAGAAAACAAATCTGTATTGATTTCAAACAAATTTTTGTTCTATTTCTTGAATTCAATGTCTCTTTTGTTATTTGAATTGTTCTCGTTTTCTATTTTCATCTCTATTTGTAATTAATTTAATTAATTCTTTTGCTGTATTGGTTTTTTTAAAAGCAACTAATACAATGAAACAACCGTGTTGCATAAACTTTAATCAGTGAAACAGTTCTTATAAAGTGCATCGTCAAAATATGTTCTAGGAAATTCCAGTAACTTAATTTAGAATTAACAAAAGTGTGCCTTTTGTGAAGCTTAATTTGCACATCACAGCTATTAATTAAGCTTTAATACAATACGAACGCAATTGTTCAGAACAATTTAATTCCATAACAAATAATGGGGATCGTTACTTGAGATTATAGAGTATCAATACTTACAGTCCCTGCACAGACGCTTGACACTTTTGACGGCATTCAAAATCGTGTCTTATTTCCAGGTGAACAAGATTGAAGATTAACAATATTAAGTGATGTACAAAGCGTCTTTCCTTACTTAGGGAAAGCGTCAAAGCCTTCATTAGACAAGTGTACAGCGGCACAGACGGAGGAGTGCCTTAGGGTACGAGTATAGGTCCATAATTGTACATGGTTTGTTACGCAAGAGATGTTTATAATTTACAGACAATGGCTAAGTTTTTTAAAGTTTTATGACTACATTTCGTCACAACTCCATATAACTAAGTAATATTATTGTATCTTCGTGTTCAAATTGTACGAGCAAGTTTTGTTATCATCATTATCATCATCATTTCAGCCAAAAGACGTCCACTGCTGGACATAGGCCTCCCCCAAGGATTTTCACAAAGGCCTATATTTTTGCCTATATTTACAATATTTTTGCATTAATAAGTTAACCCAACGCAAGCGATCTGCAGGTTAAATAACGTCTGGGTCAGCCGGAAGTTGGAAGGCTTGACATTATATCTATCATTTGTGTGTAATATCTGACCTCCTCCGCTCTTCAGAGAGCACGTAAAGCTGTCGGTCCCGGTCCTGCTATTCTACCATTGATGATAGTCAGTAGCGTGAAATCTCGTAGCCGGTCTAACCAGTTCACACTACATCTAGGTCGCGGATGGCCGACGGCCATCGCTCCAATGAAATGGAAAAAAGATGAAGGAGATCATCATCATCATTTTAGCCAAAAGACGTCCACTGCTGGACTTCCACCAAGACCAGTCCTGAGCCGCTCGCATCCATCGCTTACCGGCGACCTTAGCCAGGTCGTCGGTCCACCGTGTAAGAGGCCTACCAGCACTGCGCTTTCCGGAACGCGGTCGCCACTCGAGGACTTTTCTGCCTTTTATGAATACAATTTCTACTTGTTCACTCGAAACAAAAAATGGAAATTGCAAACTTGTTGTGACGATTTTTCAATACTTAAGAAGTTCGTTTGCCTTTTGCAGCGTGCACAAACGAATTCAACTTGTAAAGATTTCTCGACTCTCGTTGCTATTTTTAGGGTTCAGTAATACAATTTTCAACCACAAATTTTATAATAGCTGGGAAGTTTGGATTTGGCAATAACATTCTATATAAATATTTTAGATTGAGGTTTTTTAATTTGGCCATAGACGTCACTGTGTCTCGTGCTCTTTACAAACAGCAGTGAGTTTACTCAGACACTCGACGTCCATTTACGAAGAAAATAGTTTTATGTAATATTTAATGTTGAATTAATGAACGTTTTGTTCATCCTATCATTTATAAGGACATTTAGAAGTTGAAGTTTTGAATTTTTATACATATTGTCGTTACAAAAATTATGTTCAATATTTATTTCAACGAAATGCAAGTAGAATCTTGTCCGCTTTTTTGTTCGAAGCGCTAAGTTTGTGAGAATAATAAATTAATGCTGTAAGTATCAGACATGGCAGACGTTTCTGAACTTTTTAAACAAACAGACGTACCCGACGATTCTTTATTTTTGTTTTGATAAGATTCCTTTGCAAAACTAATTTTATTTTTAACAAGTATACTATTTGAAATTGCAAAGAACACTCAAGTTAAGTATCTGGGTCCTTCGTTACATTATGGTTATATTAGTTCCAGTTATTGTTTTGGGAATAGACATACAGGAATGATTTAAAACACATTTTCTTGTCGCTGGCTAAAAAGGCAACTAAATATTAAATTGACTAACCAGTGGTAATTTTATGCTTTTTACCTTTTAAAGAGGTTTAAAAATGTATTTTTAATGAACTGATTTTTTAATAGTACGCAACTTGTGCTGGTGAAATCTTACAATGGTTGTTCATTGCGCTATCCATAAGAAAAAAAATTGTACCCGTTTTAGCTCCAGTCGTGCATCTCACATACCTAAATAAATTGTAATAAAAATATGTATACGTATCTTAACGAAAGCAATCAATCAGGGTGCGCTCTCACCGCTTTTCGGGGACACCGCACGAATATCTAATTTTGTTTGTTAGAGTCCCACTACCACGGCCCCGTAGCCCCCCTAAGCCCCCCAGGACTGGCACCATCGCGCACGCGTCGTACGCCCCGAATCGCGGACGTTGATGGATCACCCTTAATGACAAGCACCAGAGGGGTGGCTAGGGTGGGGCACTATTATTGTCATCGATATAGAGTATCGATAAACTCGCTTGTGGAAATTGACTCGATAAGATCTAAATTGTTTGTTGTATGGGGTAAGCTGAGTGAAAGTGGATAATTTTTAAAGGAATTCATAATTATTTGATACTACGTTCGTGAAAAACGAAGAAATGTGTTCGACGTCAATCGTTATTTGGATATTCGTTTATAGCTTAGATTTTGTAGGAAATTTAGTCGATAAATTTGGATGCTGTAAAGTTATTATGTGAAGCAGTAATTTGTGTAATTACTCAGATGGTCTTGAGAAAATCGATATAACTATCACACCACTAATAAAAACGTATGCACCCTCGCCCATCCACCAAAATTGTATTACATTTACAAAATTTTAAATTTTGACTTTTACACACCTATAGCGCTGGTCATGGTACAGATGTATTTATACATATATGATCAGCCAATCCGGTTGACCATTTTTATTTTCCATTTTGTGGTCTAATAATCACCAGTGCAAGCGAGCGGACTAATACTGTCGTCCGTCATCTCCACAGTATTTCCTGTATAAAGTTGTTAAAATGTGGTCAGATGTTATTATGCCCCAAGACCTACCCACTTTAATCGGCGGCGTTCCTCGGCTGCAACTATCCGACACAGGGCTACGGGTTTCACTCCCCAGTGGGAAAACATACTTCATGGCTCCAAAGGGCACTGGCCCGCTTTTCAGCGAGCCCCATGCCTTGATGGGGAGCTCTGGACGCTCCTCAACCACACAAGGATACCACAAGTACTACCAAGGACAAGTATACAAGTATACCACTCCATCTATTATTATAGCTATCTTGCTGGTCTTTCTTAGGAAAAGAACCGGTACCAGTCTACCCTCCGAAGCAGGTTGGAGGATACGTTTCGGATAGATAGATGAAACGGTGTGAGTTTGAAAACGCATACTCGTTTTAAGAATAAATAAAGAAGCTGTGACGGATTTAGAATACACAATGTCACCTATACTATCCTGAGGTTGTCGAAAGGGCTGACTAAAATAATGCAAGAGGTGCATCACCTAGCCGCAAGATAAGGAAAAAAATATACAAACTCTGTGCGAAGACGGATTCCCTTGAACTTATAAGAATATGGAGGAGGCCCGTTGTGTGGATCATTTTTGGACTGAAACAAACTTACTTTATTTTAATTCATATCGATACCAACTTTTCCCAACACTATGTCTACCGACATACGCCCTCAGTACAATCGCATTAGACATTTGAAATTGAACGAATCACGCTACCATTTTGGTACTTCCCATTTTGGTACTGTTCGTCTCATTCATTAGTTAGTTAGTTCACTAGTATTTTGATGTGGCTGCTATTCTTCGTTTGGGTTCCTAATCCTAATCCTAATCCCATAAATGGCATATTGATGGGTTGAACCTCCTTCAATTTGAGCGGCTAACCAGCATTCTGCTTCAGATTCCAGCCTCTTCAATTTCGAAAGAAGGAATATATGTGCCCTAAATAGCGATAGTTATTCTTTAATATTCTTCACACATCATAACGATATACAATGTTTCCTCCATAAAAACAATTGTTCCACTTAATGATTCGAGTCACGGCAAGCGGACATCAATCGACATCAATTTTACAGGTCTCCATTGGGTTTGGGTTCGTTTGGTCCTTTTATCAAATTGTCCTGTTTTTGGGGGTTGTGAATGGTATTGAACATCGATGTAATGTTCATTGTTGTGTTCGGAATTTTAATGTGGATATTGATTGCTGTTCCACGCTTCTTTGTTCTTAACGTTTTCTTATTTGAATAATGCTATACATTTGTACTTTGATTCATTAATAATTTACTGTCATCACCAAAAATGTTTGTGAATCACGGGCCCACACGGTAAGCTGGTACGGTGGGACAAGATAACACGGGTACCCTTAGAGAACATCTCAAATACTCCGGCATTACCAAACAGAACGCGAGCAACACGGAACTCACTCACTTTCACTCTGGGATGTGCCAACAAGGGCAGCAAGTTATAGTCGGACTTGGATCACTCTGACAGCCGAGTGATCCAAGTCCGACTATAACTTGCAAGGTGCAATTATCTTTCTAGTATGGCAAATAAATTAAACAGAAAAATCATAATAAATTGCAATTGGATATAGATAAAAAATATATAGGTAGAAAATCTAACCGCTAGAGAAAGCATATCAGGTATCAGTGATATGAATCAATTTTTTTTTACGTTGCAAATCCTCATGGATACCCGACCGCTATATGCCAGCCGGGTTATTTGGGTCACCGCAACCCATCGAGAGGCACGTGCGGGAAATTGCGCGTGCCCACCTGCTTGGGCGCCCCTCCGTAGCTGGCGGCGGCAGCCCTGGCCCGCCGGCCTGGCCGAGCTTCCGGACATGGGATGGCTTTAATGTAGGATATAGCGATGTCTTCTCAACCCATTAAAGACCCACCGCTGAGATGGGCCTCCTCCGATTATATAGAAATAAATTAGTCTAGTGCCAGGGAGGTCCTGGCCAGACGAGTTGGCCTTTGTAACAAGATTCCTCCTCTTGTGTTCTCGACTGCTCGACTGTTCGAACCAGGGCCACGGGATTCACTCCCCGCTGGAAGAACATGCAATCCTGCTATCCTGCAATCAAATAGGTCACATACGGACGGTCACCAGCAATCTGTGAGAGGAAACATGACGTAGGTATCGTCCGGCCTTTTTGCAGTGGTATAAAATACCAAAACATGGTAAAAGCTGACCTTAATATTAAAAGGACTGGGCGTTTGGCACTCATAAACACAGGAGAGCATTTTTATGAACATTAAAAATGATGCGTCAGCCACTGGCATGTCGTTTATCTTATCATCGCTGACCACCCGGATGCCCGACCTTTGTGGAGAGACTTCTATGCGGATGATATATTTGGGTATGCGTCATGGGTCTGCATTTATCAGGATTGTACTGAGCTACTTTTGGATGAATAAGAGGACTAATTTCAGTTATGTGCCGACTCTTCTTTGTATACCAGCGCTCGGAAATGGCGGCCGCTTCATGAAAATTTTAGATTTTTGTAAAAACACATTTCATTAAAATGATTATTAAATTTAATGTCTAATTTGGAAAAAATACAAAAACAAGAAGTTGCATTCATTAAGATTATGATATCATCATCATCATCATCATCATCAGCCCACATTAGTCCACTGCTGGACATAGGCCTCCACTAAAGAGCGCCATAGCGCCCTGTCCTCGGCTTGACGCATCCAGCCGCTGCCCGCAGCCTTTCGCAGATCGTCGCTCCATCTAGATTATGATATACAAAAACCAAATTTTTGACGTGAAAATACAAACTTCGCGACTATACTAACGTAATACTTTAACCACTTTCATCATCTCAGCTCTTAAACGACTGAGACAAGCTACTTCCAATGACATGCAGGAAAATAAGCCTACTATATCACGCTGGCCAGACGGGTTGGCACAGGGCTATGTATCAAGTTTTGTTTCTCCTAAGGCTAGGATTTCTTTCTTTAGTCAGCTGTTACGAAACCATTAGGATGGAATATGGTGACACTGTGTATTCTAAATGTCCCAATATGGACGCATAACTTTATTTTATTACTATACTAGCGTACATTGCGAGCGTTGCTACGCCACCAACTAAAATAAATTTGCAGGAAAGACTTTACACAAATATTTTTTTTTTTTGGTACTGAAACCTTTGCATTTTTCACAATTCTTTAAAGGACATACAGACAAACATTAATTTATACTACTTTACGCTCGCAGCTTTGTCCAATTTGGCTGCAAAATCGTGCTTACTTCGGCCTATATTCTATGGCACTAAAAACTAATGTAGCTTTATAAAGGTGATAGAATGTTTTTTATTGTCTTTATTCAAATGAATTCAACCACTTGGAAAATAGTACTATTAGTCCTCAGGTGCAATGTCTAATTGTAAATTAGCCGACAGCGCGGATGGCAATTATGCGGTAGTGGACGTTGGGCGATAGTGCCTTCTGATTAGTGGCAGCGGGAATTATCTCGCGCTATTTCATTCTAATAAAGGGATTAGTACTGCGGGCGCGTGGTACACATTGTGTTTTATTACTAAACTAGACATTGCGCGTAGCTTCGCCCGCGTTTGCTTCATACCCGTGCTTATCTCGGCTTCAGATGTTACCTACTTATGGCACTGATGTTACTTATGGCACTTATGGATGATATTGGCCCTCTAGTAGTAGTATTCGTGTTTATTCCTTACAAACATAGATTGGAAGCACTTGCTTTCTCGCTTTTTCCGTGTGGTGATGGATTTAGGGTGTCGGAAAAGGCGACTAAAGGAACAAAGTGGCATATTGCCCAGCCGCAAGACGAGGACCCTTTTACACAAAACCTGTGCCACCGATCTTGCTAGCGCAGCATGGCGTGGCCAATACTACTATTACTACTTAGCTCACAAATGACCCACTGCTAAGTCAGGCCTCCCCTCATAACAGGGAGGGTAATTACCCTACTATGCCAAATGGGTTGGCACAAGGTTCTCTTGTGGCTAGGTTTTTGGCCGTCTCTTCCCTTTGTCGGCTCTTACCCCACCCCTGAGATGGAATGGGGTGGTGACCTTATATATTCTAAATCCGTCACCACATAAACTTAATCACTGCTAATATCATAGAATACATACTCTTTATAATGTATTTTATAAGATAAGGACAATACCACTATATGAGTGATTTTACTGATTCTATCGTTCTTTTTCAGATAACCTCCAAATAAGCGGTTAAGGTAAGAAAGTTATAATAAAAACAAATTATTTTAATGACACCTTTAATCTAATAGCGTACGTTTACAATGAAGCGGGTGCTAAATTTAAAATGAAACTTTAACACGTGTTGCAGTGAAACATTTAACACGTCAAAATAATTTCATAATGTAAAAATCAGTATTTAGAGTTGTTGGAATAATAAAGATATATAATACACTAGATGATGACGATGATGAATGAAACATGCTTAAAAGAAAGAAATGAATGTAGATATGATGCCATTAAGAGTGTATGGAAACTGCCTACTAACGTGGGACAAGAGCCGAAAGAAAATGACAAGCCCAAAAAGCTAGCCGCAGAAATGGAAAACTTAAAACGAAACCCTGTGTCAACCTGTCTTGCCAGCACGGTACAGTAGGTTAAATACCTTCCAGGAGGAGGCTCGCCTCATCAGTGGGTCATCTGCCTGTCAGCTCAGGAGCAATATGAAGCTATAATTAAATAGACATCACCCTCATAGCTTGAGAAGAGCCGATGGTACTCGT
The DNA here is from genome assembly GCA_905475355.2 of Clostera curtula. Classification (NCBI taxonomy): domain Eukaryota; kingdom Metazoa; phylum Arthropoda; class Insecta; order Lepidoptera; family Notodontidae; genus Clostera; species Clostera curtula. The sequence continues at coordinate 483,014 of FR997805.1, forward strand.
ATGTGGAAGTCCATTAAAGTCGTCAGCGATTACCCACTAAAACGGTTGTGGTACCTATGTTTGGGAGGGGGGAGGCCACGTTTGGTGCAAGGTTGGGTACATTTTTATGCGCGTAGGTAACTGTAAAACCGATTGAAATAAACAGGTAGATAAAAACTAACAAAACGATCTACCAGCCATCGCAAGCTCATAAAACTCTCAATTAGTAGCGCCACAATAAATAAACTATCTTCGAGCAGGAAACGGAAGGCGCGCACATCTCTGCGCGGGCTGTAAATCGGTCGGCGCACGCGCATTGCGCTGTCGTCGCTGCGCTCATCGCACTAGGATGTACCTAATTTATGAATTCCCGGGAATTGAGAATTATATTGTCGACGTCAATTTAGAGATGAGATGAGATGTTATATTAGCAATTTATTGGAATTCCTGGTATGAATATAAATGTTTCCTAAATTGAAGTTAGCATTATAATCTCATCATCATCTGATAAAAGGCCCAACGGTGAGGCGAGCCTCCTCCAATTGCGTCGGGATAAATTACCCTACAGTTTAGCATTATAATGTATAAAATTATTTTGCAAATATGAAAGAAAATATTGCCCTAATCTTGTCAATATCGCATGATGTTACCCTGGAGAAGGACGTATTACAAATCTTTCTTCTACAAATAAAACTTCAATGGAATAGAACAGAATTCATATATTTGTATAGATTTGGGTACATTAGATGAGGTGTAATTGTTTATGATATATTAAAATTACGTACAAAATCTGCTTATAGTAAGTACAAATATTAATTTTATAATTGATTAATGTAATTGAGTAAATTAGGTCATCAAAACGTAATAAACATGATCTACGTATGTAAAGTTGAGGGCGGAAGCTCAGTATTAAGTATATGATAATGTTATTAAATTAAAATTTCTTCACTGACTAATGTCTTTTTTGACAGATAACTTATTAAATTACTTACCGAATTCAAGTAAACTGGTATTACCTACTGTTATAGTTTGGTCACACTACTCAAGTTAAACTCCCGTCAATAGCGTTGCAACTCATCCTGCGTATGCGCATAAACAAAGCCAGCACTGACATAGTAGTTCACCGCGACATGGGTGGTCATTTCGCACATAAGAACGGTTGACTTTTTTTTACTTATTCATTTCAACTGAAACACCAATGTTTCAGTTTTATCGTTTGTAATTAAAATATGTTGTTTTTTATTTAGTGCTGATGTTGAAAGGAACCCTTGAGTGAGTGAGTGACCTGGTATACCAGACGGGCGGCATACCCTGGTGGTATAAATAAAATATCATGGGAAAAGGTGAAATAAATAAATAATATTAATTCAAATTTGAAATAGGCATAAAGCCTGGTCAGATGTAGCGCACTATACCGTTTTTGATATAAAAAATACAAACAGGTTTTTAATCTAATGCTACTCAGCCCATAAATGACCCACTGCTGAGTTGGGCCTCTCCCGTTACAAAGAGGGTAATTAGCCTACTGTGCCACGCTGACCAGATGGGTTGGCACAGGGTTTTGTAACAAGTTTTCATTCTCTTGACGCTAGGTTTACGGCCTTGTCGTTTTGTTGTCGGCTCTTACGACACCCTTAGGATGGAATGGGGTGGTGACACTATGTATTCTAAATCCGTCATCACACGGATAAAAAATTAAATCCACGCTATTGATAATCTCTTAAGAGCATCCCGGCTCCCATATGCATGCTTAATTATCGTAATACCACCTTTCTTGATCCGGAATATGACAGAAAACACGTGTATGTGCCGTATTAATAGTGAGTGGGTTTAATATAAAGAGATCTCAGAGCTCCAACAGAAGGCTCAAAGTCACCCAAAGGGCAATGTGGGCCCTTTGGGTGAGAGGGCTATGCGCAGGAAAACCAGGGTCACCGACATAGCCCACAGGATTGCCAAACTTATGTGGCAGTGGGCAGGGCACATAGCGCTCAGGACCGACGCCCGATGGGGCAGAAAAGTCCTCGAGTGTCGACCGCGTTCTGGAAGGCGCAGTGCTGGTAGGACTCCCACACGGTAGACCGACGACCTAGTTAAGGTCGCCGGAAAGCATTGGATGCGGGCGGCCCAGGACCGACCTTTGTGGAGATCTTTGGGGGAGGCCTATGTCCAGCAGTGGACGTGTTCTGGCTGAAATTATGATGATGATGATGATGAGATCTCAGAGACTTGTGGGCTAACTAGGATATGGGTGGGCTAAAATATTCTCATAAAAAAGATTTCTAAATAACGAGAATAGCATTTTTCGGTATGTCTTGTTTGCGATAAAGGATTTTATAATAGTTTAGAATTATTGTGTGTATAAAAGGTAAGTCTATATTAAGGGTGTTATGAACGTCTTTCCAATTTAATAAATATTTTTTTATAAATAATATTCGGCACGTTATGTTTAGAAAAATGATTGATAAAATATCAAGTTTAGGCAGCTTAAAAATAAACAAACATTGAAGTACATACTATAGATACGCCTGGAATATCTTGCGTGCGCGCATCTCGACATCCGATATCCTACGCGCACACTGTTCTCTTTGAAATCCTAGTGGTACAGAATAGGATTACGGGGAGATACGGGAAACAGGGGTCACTGTTTCATAACTGCCCAGCGGTGGTCTGGTGTCGGACATCTGAGATGATTTGAATTCATTTGATCCGTAGTGGTTTCAAGTTTATGATATTTTTGTTGCCTTCTCTCTTATTGGAATACATTTACTTACTTGTGGTAACAACTTCTCTAATGTCATAAGGGGAAATAAGTCTACCACAAGTCTACCACGCTGGCCCGACAGGTTCGCTCGTCGAGATTGTCTTGTCTGGGTGTCGGTTTATTGTCCAATTAGCTTAAGCAGTTGTTTATTTAAAAATAACGGTCGCTAACAAAGCTACGGTCGTTTCTCCCGTCATGCCGCTCTGAATGACATTATCCGCCGTTCTCTTGCCACCATCAACGTACCGGCTATTTTAGAGCCGAAAGGTTTAGTACGTGATGACGGTAAGAGACCTGACGGTATGTCTCTTGTTCCATGGGTTAGGGGTCGGGCGCTGGTGTGGGATGCTACGTGTGTTGACACATTAGCCCCGTCTCATATTCATGGAACAAGCAAAAGAGCTGGCGCGGCGGCAGAGACGGCTGAACTTTCAAAATTTCATAAATATAGGGGTATCGGCGCCGAATACATTTTTATTCCATTTGGCGTCGAAACTTTGGGACCGTGGGGTCCTAATGCATTGGGCCTCTATAAAAAGCTCTCAAAAAAGCTTATAGAGGTGTCTGGCGACCCAAGGGCTGGCAGCTTCCTCGGCCAGCGTATAAGTCTGGCCATTCAAAGGGGAAATGCTGCCAGCATTTTAGGCACTTTACCACATGGGCCTAATTTATTAAATCACTTAAATTAGTTTTAATTTATTATATATATATTTTTTACATATTAAACTGTTAATCTATAAAAAAAAAAAAAAAAAAAAAAAAAAAAAACGGTATTTCCGGAGATGTTTTTGTGACTATAATTACCAGTAACGCTAAGTGATAAGATTTCTTCATTTAAGAAAGTAAGAGACTTTGGAAAATCTACAGTTTCACAAAAATGTACTCGGCATACCCGAAATATTGGAATATTAGAACATCCAGCCAACATTCCAAGGGTTTTAGCTGCACATCTTTGTCAGGCCCACTAATAGTTCTAATGTTCTGTATATATCTAAATTTTAAAATACCCACATTTTTTAGAGCTTTCTCTAATTTAATGGTGTGTTCTTTGCTAGGATGTGTTTCGGTAACAATCAGACTTTGCCTATCCTGTCCTTAAGCTTAAATACGATGGAATGTGATATGTCAACGGTAATTTTTTTGCAGAACCCACTTATTTCTTTGTCTTGGGTTATCGAAAATAAACAGAAGTCGATCACCAACGGCGTCTCAGTTAGGTAAAAGTTTTTTGTGACAGAACATCTCGAGTACGAGACGAGTCAAGAGTCACCAATACGAGTGCGCGTCCGTTCCGATAACAATCTTGAGTGTTTGATTTTCTGAGACATAGGGCTGGGATGTGAACTATCGATGTTTTTGAACAATTATTATATCTGTTAACATGGTCCGTATGTGATTTAAAAAGCACAGGATCGCCTACCGAATTCTTCCTGAAGGTTTCCAATGCGGTGACCAATGTGGCATTTCTAGAGAGCGAAGGAAGAAGTAAAAAGTTATATGTCGTTATTTTTATGTGATATCGCTTATTGTCATTATTTTGTAAAACTTTAACCCGTGCTTTAAGTCAATTTGATACGTAAATTTGCCCTAACTGGCCCAATTTAAGTACATGTATACTATAAAGTTGGCTTAACGGGTCAATATATAGGTACAACGATTTCACCTTTAGTCAATGGGATATTTAACTAGAATGACAAGCTACCACAGGAACTATAAAAGGCAAATATTTTCTGACAAAATGTTGACAACTGTTTATTTAATATAACACTTTTCATTTTAGCTATAAACTGTGCATACTTTTACCTAGTGGATAGTATAGGTACTTTCATGATATTTAAAATAACATGTAAACATGTTATAGATCAGCTAAAACTGTACTTTGAAGTATAACCAGTCAACACATCAAACGAATTTATTGATCGTAAAATTTTCTCAGTTATTTGATCGAATAAATTGCTATAAAGTATTAATGGTTTGATTTATTTCACATAGAGTTGTTTTATAAAACACAAGTCAAATTCCCAAGACTTAAACGGTGGTTTTGGCCTTCGGTATAAAATGTATGCTTCGATCTTCTTAATTGATCCCACTGGTATTGAATTTGACTCGGCGTATAAAAAGTATTAATATAGTTACAAATTTATCGTTACCATTTATTTTTCGCAGCTCTACAGCACTTGATAGAGCGGTCTTGCTACCTGCGCGCGGGCACTTAACGTCGCCAACAACTCGCACAAATGTCGCCAGACCCACCGAGTTTTTTTACTTTAGTGGGACACATTTCGTTAAGTTACGATCGTTCTTTGATAACAAAATTAGCTTTGAGTTAAGATTTGTGTTAAAGATACAATTTACTTGTTTGTTGACTTTTTTTCTGATGAGTACGAAATAAAGGAAAAATTAATTTATTGAATGTATGTTTCGATTTGTCCCTCAATTTCTTAATTAACATGCGATAAACCATTTTTATGTAACACTCTAAAAGATAAATTTTGTGTATCATTTACACCATTTTAGATTTATATTTTATTTAACTTCCAATTTGAGTCAGGGAAATTAAATAACTGCCCCACGCGAGCCACTGGAATTGACCAAGGGCAAGTCCCAATCTGGTACATATTTGCTTCTTTGGGTGTGAGCTAAAAGTTAAAACTTAACTGTTTATTTAGCCATCTCTTAAAATGCTTCTTGTTCTATTAAATATTTTATTTTGAAGTATTAAGTTTAAAAAGAAATATTATCGCTCATGCCACCAACGTCTACGACAGGCAATCGACTAGATATATTTTGTTCTTTGACATTAAAGCTTAGATTATTATTAAATAGGTACCAAAGTCTACCGGCAAATAATGCCATTCCACATTCCTCGACGCGCTACGCATCTCTGTTTCCTGGGCTGCACATCCGTTCGTGGAATATCTTATCAACAGGGACAAGAAAGCTGAAACCTCTATCGACGATATCCCACTCATTACTTTAAGCAGTTCTTGCAACATTTCAAACAGAGAACAGGTTTCCAGTCTTGTACCGACAATAAAGGTACTAGTTCTGCTGCTCTATGGCCCAGTGGGCAAAATTCCTTCATTGCCTTTTTCTTCATAGCATGAACAACTATGAAATTGTTAGCTTCTACTTGAAGTGATGTATATTTCTTACTAAAGTAAGAAGCACTGCATTTAATTTTCCATTGTGGGGTAATTAACAATCAATGCCGCGACCTAAGTGCGCTTGCCGTAATTTGGGTGCGTTTCCATTACAGAAACGAGGAAAAATAAAGTGCGATTACAAATGTGGGTGCATTTTGGCGGGATTTGAAATCTGATTCAATACATTTTTTTTATCACGGCCAGGTTTCGAAATGGCAATTGGTAATAGTCTTACCTGTTATGTACAACGGTGTAACGTAGGATTTGAGTTTGAAATTACTTTATTCTCAAAAGAAAACAATTCACTTACATGAGACATTTCCATCAACATCTAGCAATTATTACATAGCAGAAATAGGATAACATTATTAAGAATCATTTTTACTCCATTTGAGTGATGACACTTGACATCGTACGTCACGACATGTAGCAACGATAATATGTATAAACAAGAGTGAAACATGTGGCACGTCAATGGACACACGCACCTCTCTGCGACTGCCCCATTCAATCTCCAAAACGCGGTCTCGGCCTCTCCACATTTATTTAATTTGTCATCCATTGGGTGTGACAAGTGCTCCCCAATATATTAATTGGAATATAAACTCACGAGGAAAGCAAATACGTCTACACAAAAGTGTCATCGTAAAATATTTTTATAGTTAAGTTCTTGTTTCCGTAAAGATTTGGTTTTAACTGTTTGATAATGTAGGTAGTCATTTTGGTTTGAAATATGACTAGGTATTTTTGTTAATAATGACTGTTGGCTAATTCAATTCTTGAACTATTTGGACTTCAAGGAGGCCTGGTACGTCAAAAACGGGTATTCACAAACATATAAGTAATGCAACTATATTGAGGGTAATTAGCCTACTGTGCCAGCGCTGCCCAGACGGGTTGGCATAGGGTTTCGCATCAAGTTTTACTTCTCTTAATGGGCTACCTAAATAACCTTAAAAACAACGCAAAAATATCGCCTCGATACTACCACATTATGCAACACCAATTCATAAAATTTCAAAATAAAATAACTTAATATTCACAGTAAATGTTTAAGAGACCCTCAACACAATGAATTAAGAATCAAATATGCAATATTAAAGTAATATGTATCATGTTCTCAGTAGTGTGAAATTAACTGCGGGACATTGGGTTTTAGTATTTATTTTGCAATCGTAAATATTGTAACTAACGTTTAGCAAGAATAGCTCATGCCACAATATTTCGCTTTTCAAAAATGGACTTTCAATTAAGGATTATAAAATCTAAGTTCAACAGTCTGTAGATGTTACATTACAGGCTTTCAATTACTGTACGTGTGTGTTTTGATTGGTAACATGATAGTGGCATATTTGATGTTGGCAATGTGAGGGTATTGACAATAATGGGTCGGTTCTTGGGAAGATGATGCAGGTAAGGCAATAACAAACACCCCAAGAAGATAAAAATACACATTAATACTGACATTTCGAATTAATTTATTATGTATCGTGTATTGGGCATGGTGCACTGAACTCTAATTTACTCGAAACATTCGTTCAAATTATTTATACACGCAAAATATATAACAAAATAGGTATATACATAATGAAATGATCAACTGTGTAAAATTCAGGAACTTTTTTGTAAAATATCATTGCTTTTTTAACTTCGTTAATAATAATAAATATAATAAATAAATATCCTTGGACATTTCACACAACGCCATCTCGTCCCAAGCTAAGCAACTGAATGCTTGTGTTATGGTAACGAGATGGATTTTAAACTAGATATATACATTTTTTTTTGTAAATACATACACATTGTAGATAGAAATGACACCAGACTCCGAGCCAGTGCCTCTGGTTTAGACAAAGACACTTGCCCGACCCCGGAATCGAAAGCTTGTAGGATAATATCTATGATGAGCTAGTCGGTTTATTGCGTATAAAACAGGAAATGTGTAATTAAAATGTTTCTGGACAACCAGTGACTCCGCTGTGCCACGAGTTAGCAAAACAATTTAAGGGAGGCAAAATAAAGATTAAAGTAATATAGTATGTAAGAGAAGTAGGTTAGGATACAAAATATCGCCACCTCAATCCATCCAGAGAGTGTCGTAAAAGCCGATTAACGGAAGTTACATAGCGGAAAACCTAACCGCAAGAGAAGGAAAACTTTAAACAAAACCCTGTGCTAACCCGTTTGGCCAGCGTGGCGCAGTTGGCGAATTTTCCTCCTGTAATTGAATGAGGCCCCATCAGCAGTGGGCTCAGCGACTCTTTTACGGACTGAGAAGAGAAAAAGGGAGGCCTCCAGGAACCCGGCCAGTACAACGGCAGGGAATCTATGAGAACACTACTTTTGGTTAATGTTAAGTTCCTGAGCGTAATAATAGTCGTTTCATCTTTACTGGGTGAACCATGGGCTACCTACGTTTCTCTTTGTTGTCAATTAAGTCAAGAGCTGTGAGTGACGGACTCTGGTGTTGGAAACTTCCATAGGCAACGACGACCGCTTACCATCAGGCATAGGTATAAAAAATACTATAAATTCGTGATCGAACCTTTTTGGCAAACAATAAATATGCCTGGCATTCATTGGCTTGCAATTCTGCGAGCTGTTACAACAACAGGAAACGAGGTATAGTTCCGGCGGCGTGCGTTTCCGCTTCAGCCACTTCCGGTACAGTCGAAGCTAACCCTGGAAGATTTTATTTACTGATCCATCCGGTACAGGATGGGGCATTATAAGTAACAAGTATCTGAATAACGTTCTTCAGATATGGGTGGTATGCTGACTGACGGATTTAGAATACACCGTGTCACCCTGTTTCATCCTGTGGGTGTCGTAAGAACTGACTTAGAACTAAAAAATAAAAGAGGGGTATTATAAGATTCGCATATTCGTCTATCAGTTAACGTATCTGTTATAGTCCCTGAACGAATGATTAGATATCCATATTTTTGTTAGAAAGGTGTCATCGTCATCATCATCATTTCAGCCAAAAGACGTCCACTGCTGGACATAGGCCTCCCACAAGGATTTCCATGAAGGTTGGGCCTGAGCCGCCCACATCCATCGCTTTCCAGCGACCTTAACCAGGTCGTCAGCCCACTGTGTCGGAGGCCTTCCAGTACTGCGCTTACCGGCACGCGGTCGTCACTCGAGGACTTTTTTTGCTCCATCGGACGTCGGTTCTGCGCGCTATGTGCCCTGTCCACTGCCATTTAAGTGTAGAAAGGTGTGCTAATCTGAGGTTTTAGTTCAATCAATCAATCAATCAATCATTTATTGCGTACAATGTAGGTACATTTTAAGAGATATTACAGACTATTACAGGTACATCCAGCTACATTCTACCTTAAGGCATGCAATTTTTATATGTAATTATTAGATTTATCATTCTGACTGCCTCGATGGTCTAGTGGTCGGATGTGCCGCCTTTGGATCAACGGGTCCCGGGTTCGATTCCGGGGTCGGGCCAGTGTCTTTGTCTAAACCAGAGGCACTGGCTCGGAGTCTGGGTGTCATTTCTATGTATAATATGTATGTATTTACAAAAAAAATATGTATATAAGTAGTTTATTATCCATCTCGTTACCATAACACAAGCATTAAGTTGCTTAACTTGGGACGAGATGGCGTTGTGTGAAATGTCCAAGGATATTTATTTATTATTTATCATTATGCAATATTAATAACAATAAACATAACAGTTATATTTGAAATTAGGCGGTAGGTGTCAAAAAAGTAAAGACACAACTCTTAATTTAAAATTATATTTAATATATTAAATGCTATTCAATTTTGCCAACATACAGTTTACTTTAATTATAATTATCCAATAAAGTGGTACTCACGTTTTTAACAGTTTCATGTAAGAATTAGTGTTTTTTTACACCACCTGCCAGCTCACCACTACAATCACATTGTGAAAATAACTGACACTAGAATTGTCTCACTATGTCCCAACTAGAAGAGATCAAGGCTGCACAGAGAACCATTGAGGAGCGTTTCATGTTGAAGATGGGAGAACTCTCTGACCAAATTCAGTGTGCTGGTCCTGGGAAAGATACAGTTGCTCGGGTGGCAGAAGAGTTCCGGACCTTTAGAGAGCTTATCTTCAGCATGCTGGGATTGCTTCGCAGGCAAATTAGTGAGTTTGCCCGTCAGGTTGATGATCTTGACACAAGACAGCGAAGGAAGACTGTAATATTTCAAGGTATTGCAGAGGAGAAGAATGAGAACTGCAGTACAGTGATATTAGATGTTATTAATAATAAGATGGCTCTTAAAGCCATCTCCATCTCATCCATCAATGCCTGCCATCGTTTAGGGGCCTCTGGCAAGGGACGTCCCAGGCCCATCATTATCAAATTCAATAGTTATGAGGCTAATATGTCCAGTAAAACACGAGATTTAGGTAAATCTATTTATTGCGCTAAGTAGCACTGCACAGTACAAAACAATGAATGTGCAAAAACGTCTACCCCCAACTTAGTGAATCTTTTTTAATGAAAGAAGATTTCACAAGTACCTACCATAATCCATATGTGACATACCTTTCCCCCAAGTACGTAGAACATAATAAGAAAAGGGATACAACCTCAATAACATATAACAAAATTAAAGTTACTTATATTAACCTTCACCACATATTCACAATTCATCATATATCAGCAATCACTCATAATTAACATTTATACAAAAGACAATACGCAAAAGTCTTGATCATATTCACACTTATACAAAACGATAAATGATTTTTAGCTACATCATAAAGTTACAATTTCGAGTTGGTCTAGTATAGGGAGTTTTTCCATGGATATCTAATTTATTCTTAATTTTACCACCTGAATAACTAAGTTCGGACTCAACTGGTATGCCTAACATTTCAGCCCATTTATCTGCACTAGGTATTTCTGTAACTTGTTCACTCTCCTGTATAACTGATTGATCCTGATCTATTTCCGGATATTGTCCTTCCCCATCCCTTTGTTCTACTATATCTTTGTCCTCACTCATGTCTAATTGTTCATTTGCACCCTGCCTCTCTGAATCCGGTACATTATGTTTCTTAACCAATTGGTCTATATGTCTACTGACTACCGTTCCATCTCCCGTTTCCACTTGATAACTGGCTGGTCCGTCCTTGATTACGACTGTACCAGGTAACCACCGAGGTCCACTACTGAAATTCCTGTACATAACTTTCTGCCCCACGTCTGTCTGTCTATTCTTTATTTGACTATTTCGTACAATTTGATTTTCCCTCCTTTTACGTACTTGATCATGTGGATTAATCGTGTCTAGTAATGTCCGGATTCGTCTGTTAAACAAAAGCTCTGCTGGACTTTTGTTCGTAGCTGCACTTGGTATTGCCCTTAGTCCTAATAGCATGTTCGGAATTTTAACATCCCAGGACACGCTGTCCATTTTACGAAGCTTATCTTTAACCGTCTGCACCATACGTTCTGCCAATCCGTTGGTGGCTGGGTGAAAAGGCGCAGACGTAATGTGTTTAATCTTGTTAGCTTCTAGGAATGCCTTCATCTCGGAAGAAACAAAAGGAGTACCGTTATCCGATACTAATGTCTCGCACAATTCATGGATAGAAAAAATCATTCTCAAGTGCTTAATAACGGTGGCTGAAGTCATATTACCGACAACAAACACTTCTGGCCATTTCGAATATGCGTCCACTAAAATCAAAAAAGTTTTGCCTTGGAACGGCCCTGCAAAGTCAATATTTAACCTAGACCATGGTTTCGCTGGTATCACCCACTCATAACTAGTTTTTGGTGGCATATGTCTATTTTCCAAACATTTATCGCAGCTATGAACTAAAGTCTCAATGTCGTCATTTAACTGTGGCCACCAAACATAGCTTCTGGCGAGTGCTTTTGTTTGGACAATACCACTGTGCGTTTTATGAAGAGCACGCAATACTGCTTCCCGCAGCGGTGGGGGTACTACTACGCGGCAGCCTAGGAGGACACAATCTTCATGCAACGACAACTCAGCCCGATGCAGCCAGTATGGACGTAGCTGATCATCTGATACTTTGGCTGGCCAACCGCATAAAATGTGATGACTTACTCGATTAAGAACCTTGTCTTGTTTTGTAGCGTGTGCTATTCCGACTACATCAACCGGAAAATCCTCAGGGGCCTCTGCCATCAACAGTACATCACAGAGCTGGGGTTCAGCTTGTTCAGGAACAGGCTGCGGCCAGCGACTCAGTCCATCAGCATGACCTATCTGTGTTCCTGGTTTATGTATAATGTCATAACTATAGGACGTTAATATTAAAGCCATTCGTGTCAAACGTGGTGATAAAACATTAGGTATGGGTCTTTTTGGGTCAAAAATTCCCAACAATGGTTTATGGTCAGTTACTATTACAAAAGACCTACCCATTAGGTAATTGTGGAATTTATTTATTCCAAACATGATAGCTGTTGCTTCTTTATCGAGTTGCGAGTATCGTCGTTCGTGCGAATGCAATGTCCTAGAGCCCATGGCAATAGGACGCTCATGTCCGTCTTCCATGATGTGGGACAAGACAGCTCCCGCTCCGTACTCTGAACTATCGCAGGTGAGGACCAGCGGCTTATTCAGATCATAGTGTACAAGTGTCAGATCAGAAGATAGAAAACGTTTAGCAGTATCAAAACTGGTTTGCTCTCGGTCAGTCCACAGCCACTTCTGCGTTTTGTCGAGCAATCTATGTAGAGGCTCTAATATGGTAGCTTTATGAGGTACAAACCTCTCATAAAAATTGTATAAACCGAGAAATGCTTGTAACTGTTGGACATTTTCAGGTTCTGGAGTATTGAGTATGGACTCAACCTTACTCGGTGCCGGGTGAATACCCTCAGCATCGATAACAAAACCCAGAAATTCCACTCGTTCCTTTGCGAATTTGCATTTGGTCTTATTAAGACGTAAACCTGCCTTCTCAATCCGTCCCAACACTTCATCTAGACGCTGTGTCATCTCTAGCATGGTGCGGCCGCTAACGATGACGTCATCGATCAGCACGGCTACCCCAGGCACACCCGCTAGCAACGCTGTCATCAGCCGTTGAAAGATGCCCGGACACGCTTTCACGCCAAATGCTAACCTATGTACAGTGTAAAGGCCCTTGCATGTGTTTAATGTTAAAAGGCGAGCTGTGTCGTCCGTAACGACCACTTGTGTGTACGCACGATCAAGATCTAGTGTCGTATAAAATTTTCCCCCAGATATAGTTGCGAAAACTTCGCTAGCTGTCGGCATCGGGTAAGTATCGGTTTCAGTAGCTTGATTTACCGTACTACGATAATCGCCGCACAGACGGACAGTACCGTTCTTTTTTATTATTGGGACGACCGGTGTAGCCCATTCTGAGAAAGATACAGATCGCAAGACATTTTCACCCACCAATCGGTCTATTTCTTGTTCAACCCTAGCTTTAATAGCGAACGGTACCGGTCTAGCTTTTAAAAATTTAGGCGTTGCATTCGGTTTTAACTGTATCGCGACAGGGTGTCCCCGGTATGTACCGAGTTCGTCCTTGAAAACCTCCCCATACTTGATAAGTAATGCACTCGTTGTCGACATATCAATATCACAAATTTTACAAAATTTTATGGAAATTTCGAGGGGCTCAAACCAATCACGCCCTATTAAATTGGGCCCCGAACCTCTAGCCACTATTACGCTTAATTCAGTTTTAATGTCTTTATACATCACCGACACTGTTGCTTGTCCAATGACCGAAACCCGAGAGTCGTTCCAGGTGCGCAGCTGGGTGTGCAGCGGGCGCGGCGTGGCGCGCGGCAGCAGGCGCGCCCATGTGCGCTCGTTGACGAGCGAGAAGGCGGCGCCCGAGTCCACCTCCATGTCCACGGGCACGTCGTTCAGCGACACGCGCAGCTTGTAGGCAGGCACGCGCGTGCGCACGCTCTCCACTTTGTAAATCCCGTTCAGCTGCGTGTCCGACACCATATCTTCGGCGTAATTTACTTTCCCAAAGCTACTTTTCTTCTTAGCGGTGCAGATTTTCTCGATATGGCCTTTCTTCTTACAAAAATGACAAAGTGCATTGATAAAACGGCATTCACCACCGTGGCGATCTCCACATCTGTAGCAGAGACGAATGTTGGTTTTGGTTTTGAACGCGTTGACGTCCATCGGTTCGGGCACGGGCAGCGCGGTGGCGGTAGCGCTGTGCGACGACGTCGTCGCGTCCTCGGCCGCCTGCATCATGCGCGCGTCCTTCCCCGCGGACTCGGCAGATACCATGGCGTCGACTACGTCCTTGTACTCGAGGTTGTCTTTCTTCAATAGCTCGTACTGCAGTTTGCGATCGCTCATACCACACACTAACCTGTCCCTCAGCATACGTTCTAGATTTGGAAAATTACAGTTGGTACTGATTTTTCTTATCTGAGCAATGTAATCTGAGGCTGTTTCGTCTTTTGCTTGATCACGTTTATAAAATTTGTAAGACATTGATATTTCATTTGGTTTCGGACTATAATGTTTGGTCAACACATTTATAACTTCCGTGTAAGTCACTTCACTACATTTTCTTGGTGTAATTAAAGCAAGAACAGTCTCGAAAGTCTGAGCACCACAAATCGTGAAAAAGTTCGCTTTTTTGACCGAATCGACGTCGATTCCACTAGCTTCAAAGCAATAATTGAGACGAGTTATGTAACTGTCCCAATTGTCTGTTTTCACATTGAATTCATGAAATTTCACTAGTTTACGCTCCATAGTTCACAATTTACACACGTCGCCACTAATATGTCCAGTAAAACACGAGATTTAGGTAAATCTATTTATTGCGCTAAGTAGCACTGCACAGTACAAAACAATGAATGTGCAAAAACGTCTACCCCCAACTTAGTGAATCTTTTTTAATGAAAGAAGATTTCACAAGTACCTACCATAATCCATATGTGACAGAGGCTAAATCTGCAGTTTGGAAGTCGAAGACTAGTTTGAAAGGCTCAAAAATATCGGTTAAGGAATTTTTGACCAAGTCTAGGCAAACAGTTTTTAATAGTGCCCGGCTTCACTTCGGCATGCGCTCTTGTTGGACTCAGGATGGTGCTATTCATATTAGAGCGAACGATGGAAGTCATCATAAAATAGTGTCTTCAGATGAGCTGAACGTGTTGCTGAAGAAATTCCCGATGCCACCTGGTGCTTCCTCCACAAGTAAAGCAAGTGTCGATGCTAGTGATTAGTGGAAATCAATTGTACTAAGTAGGTTGCAACAAGTCATTTTATGTTACTGGATTCTTCCACATTTAGTTCCGTTTTGTTATTGTCCATGTAAGGCATCTGTGTAGAATTTTACTTAGTATCGCTTTTAAGTTCAACACAAGTTTTGTTTTTCATTTAATTATTGTTTTGCTTGTGATTTTTCTTGCTTTAACTGTTACACAATAGTGTCTATTCTGTAATATATATATATAATCTTGCCGATATTGGTGTATATGGGTTGACTGAGTGTACAGTACACAGTAGTTGCGGGTAATTAATTATGATTACACTTACTTTAACTTATCTCATCATATCATAGTAATTGTCAAAATAAAAATATCATTATTTGACATGCCAATGACAACTGTCAGGTAGTGTCAAGTTGACGTCAACTCAGGATCGGGGCGTTCGGATACCCACTTACACCGATTTTAGGACTGTGTATCATCGTTCATATCTGTCTGTGATGCATGAACGATGGTTTAAACATATATATTTTTTTTGTTGTGATTATTTTTATTGTTTTTTTGTTCTTCTGTTAGCTGGCGGGTGGTGCAGTGCTGTGAGCCACGCGCCTTATATTCCTTATTGTTTAATATCTATATTTGCATATTATTTATCTGTATATATATTTTTATAGTTTAAGTATTTTATGCCTTCAGATTCTGATAATGATTCCTTCCGTTCCGCTAACGAATCTTTGGTTTTCTCTGATGACGAAAGTTTCTGCTCGTTGTCTGGTACCCTCTGCGAACTACTGGAAAAATCATTCAAAGACCAGAACAACCGGGTCTTTAATGTGTGTCACATAAACGCGCAAAGCATCCCCAGCCATCACACGGAATTGTTCGACACGTTTTCCACTAATAACGTTCACGCCATCCTGATATCCGAGAGCTGGCTCAAACCAAATTTACCATCAACCTCCTATCCCCTCCCTGGCTTCGTTCTCATTCGGAATGACCGTGTTGGAAAGGGAGGAGGTGGAGTAGCCATTTATTTGCGTAGTGATTTTCAGTATAAAATCTTAGCATCATCTCCGTCAAATTACACTGCCTCGGCAGAATTTCTTTTTCTGGAAGTGTCCATTAAAGGAGTCAAGTCTGTGTTAGGTGTAGTCTACTGCCCCCCATCAACTGATTACTTCACTGAATTCGAGTCAGTTCTTGAATCTTTGGGTTCAGAGTATGCACATTATATCATCATGGGTGACTTTAATACTAATCTCCTATCCAAAACCTCTCCCCGGTCCAAAAAGCTCCTGTTTATACTTGAATCAGCTGGCCTGCATGTGCTACCTCTGCAAGCTACGCACTGTAGTGCTACTGCTAACGACACGTGGCTCGATCTGATTCTCACTTCCAACCCTTCCCTTGTCTCCTGCCATGGACAGCACGCTGTGCCTGGATTTTCACACCACGACCTCATCTTCCTTTCCTACGCCCTAAAACCTCCAAAACCAAAACCCAAGGTCATGTACATGCGTTGCTTTGCGCGTATGGACGTTAGCAAACTGAACAGGGATGCGTCTAAAATCGATTGGGCACCTCTAATGGAGGCAGCCACGATCGACGAGAAGGTCTCCATCTTTAATAGTCTGGTTGTCAAATTGTACGACACACATGCCCCCATCAAGCCAGTTAAATTGAAACGTCCATCTGCACCTTGGATGACCAAGGGTATACAAATGGCTATGAGACTTAGGGATCGAGCATTTCGTAAGTTTAAGAAGGATCGCTGTGATAGTAATGGCAGTTCGTATAGGAAGGTCAGGAACAGATGCAATCAGATGGTACGTGACGCTAAACGCCGCCATATTCTCAGTAATATAACCTCATCTTCTTCTGCTGATGTCTGGAAATTCTTAGGAACTCTTGGCATCGGCAAACCGCGGCACTTAGACCCACCTAGCTCAATTAGTTTAGATGATCTAAATCACCATTTCACAACAGTTTCTTCTTTGGATCATGAAACTAAGAATTCTACTCTGTCTTATTTATCTGGTCTAACGCGTCCTGATATACTACCTTTTCATTTTTCTTCCCTCAATGTTGGAGAGATCAAAAAGATAATCCTATCCATCAAATCCAAAGCTGTGGGATATGACAATATCACCCGCCACATGACCACTACTATCATTGAACATCTTCTTTCCCCCATAGCTCACATAATTAATTTCTCTCTGGGATCTGGTGTCTTTCCCGACATGTGGCGGAAAGC
This sequence comes from Clostera curtula, assembly GCA_905475355.2. Lineage (NCBI taxonomy): Eukaryota > Metazoa > Arthropoda > Insecta > Lepidoptera > Notodontidae > Clostera > Clostera curtula. The sequence continues at coordinate 500,366 of FR997805.1, forward strand.
TTATGTGCGTCCTCTCCCTAAAGTGTCTAATCCCTTGCTTCCCAACCACTTCCGTCCTATTTCCATTCTTCCTTTCTTATCCAAAGTGTTAGAGGCCTGTGTCCATAAGCAGTTCAGCCATTATATCCATTACAATAGCATCATTAGCCCGTTTCAATCGGGTTTTAGACCAGGCCACAGCACAGTTTCTGCCCTCCTAAAAGTGACTGGCGATATTAGGGCAGGAATGGAGAATACTGAACTCACTGTTCTCGTTCTCGTCGATTTTTCGAATGCCTTTAATACCGTCAGTCACGACATCCTGTTATGCATCCTTTCTCATCTCATGGTCTCTCCGCAAGCAGTGGAATGGTTTTCCTCTTATCTTCAGGGACGCCAGCAGAGTGTTCGCACTGATGAATCTTCATCAGGGTGGAAAACGCTTGAAACTGGTGTCCCACAAGGCGGCATTCTTTCCCCTCTTCTATTTTCTCTTTTTATAAACCTTCTCACACCTGAACTTCAGTGTGCGTATCATCTGTATGCTGATGATTTACAACTGTATAGAAAATCCAGCCTCGATAATTTGCCAAGCACCATCTATAAACTTAACCGGGATCTGGAGCGTGTCAAGAGCTGGTCTGATGGGTTTGGTGTGGCAGTAAACGCGTCCAAATGTCAAGCTATTATTGTTGGGAGCTCCCGATTAGTAAATCGATTAGATAGCACCGCGTTACCCAATATCATGTTTAACGGCTCTATTATACCCTTTAGCTCGTCGGTTAGGGACCTTGGCATACACATCGATAGCACTCTCAGCTGGCGTCCCCAAGTTGCCAGCATTTGCCAGAAAGTCACCGGTACGTTACGGTTCCTTTACCGGTTCAAAAACCTGTTACCACCCAGCATCAAGGTGATGCTTGTGCAGACCTTGGTTTTCCCCATTATAGACTATGGTGATGTGTGCTACTTTGACCTGAATGCAGATCTCCTCGATAAACTTGACCGTCTTCTCAATAACTGCATTCGATTCGTATTCAACCTTCGCAAGTACGACCATATTTCAGAGTCGAGGACCCAGCTAAAATGGTTGCCTATCCGACAGCGTCGTGAGTTAAGAGCGCTGACGACTCTTTACTCCTTCCTTTATTCTCCTAATCCTCCTACTTACCTATCCTGCCATTTTCAATATTCCTCTTCCAGTCATAACAAAAACCTGCGTTCCACTTTCAACCGACAACTCCAATGTCCTACCCACTCTTCCGATTTTTTACACCGCTCCTTCTTCATACAATCCATCCTTTTGTGGAATGCGCTACCTCCGGAAATCAGGATGGTCAACAGTCGGGACACTTTTAAGCGGAGACTTCGTAATCATTTAGAGATTACTAATTAGTCGGAATGGAAGTGATGAATCATTAACTATCTCTATAACCTTATTTAATATATTTGTAGCACATGTATGTAGTTTATGTATGTAGTGTATATATATAGTGTATGTACCTATGTAGTGTATATATGTACTGTATGCATGTAGTGTATGTATGTAGTGTATGTATTAGGTATTTTATTTTTATTTTACACCTACCACACTTTATCTCTGCACCACCCAAGGTTGACTGGCAGAAAATGCCCAAGGCATTAAGTCCGCCTTTGTACATTTGTTGTGCATAAGTGTAAATAAATAAATAAATAAATAAATACCGACTAAAAGACGGGTGTTATATGTTTGATGTGTCTGTATGTCTTGTGGTCTATGGCCTTGACGAATGGGCCTTTTTATTTGAAAGTAGTTATTGTAGCAATGATTTTTGAGCATGTTTTGATTCAGCAGTTTCAAGGTTATCTCAACTCAACTCTTTTCCAGTTGTATCAGGGGTACCGTTAACTTTGGCTACGTTGTAATCTGTATTTCCTTGTTCTCTATATGTATTGATAAGAATATATGTATATTATTACGTATGTCTATGTTTCAACTCGATTTAAGGGTCTAGCGCAGCGTGTGTTCACGGCCAATCCGGGTACTGACAAATCGAAGGAATCCCAAACAAATCGTACCCGCGGATTGGACGATATTTTTCTCGCCGACAGGCGATTTTTTGTAAGGTCAGGAGCAGCGGTGAGGTCATTGTCCTACGTACCGTTTGCATAAACACAACTGACATAAGCATGGCCAATCCATTCTATTGATCACGCAATACATTTAAATGATTGCAAAAATAAACAGAGGTTGTTTGATTATTTTATTTTATTACAGGGGATGTTGCGTATATCGGATTTAGAATGTCACAATGTACCGATTAATGGATCACAAGAGGCAACCTTGCCAGCGAGGCACAGTTGGCTAGCTTCCCTCCATGGAATTGGAGGAGAAAGTTTCGTATCAAATTTTCCTTCTCTTACAGCTAGGTTATCGGTCTTGACATTTCCTTTTGACAGCTCCTACGACACCCATAAGGCGGAATGAGGTGGTGACACTATGTATTCTAAATCTGTATCCACACGGACTACCCACAGCAAGCCGCTTATAAAAAGAGGAAAGATTTGTATGTATGTTTGTAACGAATTGGCTCAAAAAGCACTGGACCGATTTTAAAAATTCTTTCGCCCGGGATCCTTCATTATCACTGATTAATATAGGCTATTTAATTGTGTGCATTCATTGGGGACGACCTGGTTAAGGTCGCCGGAAAGCAGTGGATGCGAGCGGCCCAGGACCGGCCTTTGTGGAAATCCTTGGGGGAGGCCAATGTCCAGCAGTGGACGTCTTTTGCCTGAAATGATGATGAAGATGAAAATAGGCTAATCGCAAGAAAAAAATAAAAACTAATGACAACCCGTGTGAAGCTGGGACGTGCCGCTAGTTTTACATGCATGTTCATTGTGGCCTATTCCAATTAAAATCCCATATACGCGGAAAATAATTTTACGAGACCTAATTTTTTTTTCCTGTTCGCTTCTAACGCTACCTGCATCTGAAATATATATCTCGGAGCTTTCGAAGTTAAATTGATGAGAGCGAATAAAAGTTTATAGTGTCGTCTGATAACTTAAGATGTATCTTTGGCACGATACCTACTTCTCGCTGTTGTAATGGTATAGCAGGTATTAAATTGATTTGCTCCGAGTCTAAAAATGAAATCGGCAAAAAAAACCTAGGTTTAATAATATCTCAATCAGTAATAGTGTCTCTAGCAGTAGCTTGAAGTAAAAGGGATTTTATCTATTCTAATAGCATTAAAAGGCATCTACGCGGAGCAAATGTTAGGTTCTCTTCGACTCTTGGCTATCTTACTAACGCCAAAACAGCTGAACAGATTTTAATTAATTAGAAACAGCTCAACAACGGAAATGGTTGGAGGAGCAGACCACAATCTGGTATGCTCCTCCTATATGTCATTGTGGGAGAACTTTTCGTCGTAATGTTTTATGGAACTTCAAATATATCTTATTTAATTTAATTTGTAATTTTTTTATTTCATTATATTATAATGAAATTCATATTATTAAAAAAAACATTTTTTTTTAATATTTAACCTACTAAATAAAATACTTATAGATTATTCCCCATTTTGTTTAATACGGTTTGCTTACTTACCTAAAATATGATTGGCCTTGTTTAATCTCGTTTCATTTCACCCAAATAGAACGAATTAAAAGATAGGCCACAGTGGCTCGTAGTGAACGTGCGGGATGGGTCCAGCCCTGCGAAGGGAGATAGGGGCATTAATACAGGTGGCTGGGCTTAAATCTTTCCGCCAAAGAATATAACGACAGAGCGGGTATGTTTTTCGTTCTAATGGCTTGTTACTGTTTTGACGGAATTAGAATAGTTACATAGTGTCACTACCCGAATACATCCTGAGGGTGTCGTAAGAGCTGACAAGGCCGAAAACCTAGCCGCAAGAGAAGGAAACCTTGATGCGAAACCCTGTGCTAGCCCGTCTGGCCAGCGTGGCACAGTGGGCTAATTGCCCTCCTTGTGACTGGTGCAGGCCTGACTCAACAGTGGGTGAAGTGTTGCCGGCGTGGTAGTAGTAAACGTGCTAGGCACTAAAAGGTAACAGTGATATTGATAGGTTGTCGCGTCTGCATTTACGTTATCACGAAACTTAGTTTTGGTGTTGTATAAATCAAGATCGGCGCGCATCACGTCTGAGTGGTGGAGCAGGGTTTACCAGGCTTAGGGGAAACTTGGTCGGACTGCCCTACACAATAGGCAACGGTCTAGCTCTTGGAATAAAAAGTATATTCTATCTGTTTAATGTACACGTACATTTTTATTGTTTTGTCTTACTCTAGACATTATGACTTATGCACACTGTTAAGTATTTTGGTGACTTACTTCACTCATCGTCATGACGTATTTCATATTCCTTAAGGAATTTGTAGCTATAAATCTGCACATTTCGAAGACTTAGAGACTGCGCAGAAAAATCGCCATTTGGACATAAATTGCTTTTGAGGTTTCGATCTGATTTCGAGGAAGAAAGGTTTTTCAGAAAACACATACTACATAAAGAGCAGCTTTATTGAATCGTTATTAAATATATCGATACTGATCAATAAATAAAACAAATAACGGTTAACTCGTATATAAAGTTAACCAAAATTTTATTTATGTATAAATTATATAAAATCGAATAGCCGGCACAATAAATACAATAGTGATTATCTCCAACACATTATAATGTAGATATTTCAGTCTAACACCATAAAGGTATGTAGGTGATATTCAAGATTTCAAGAATTTCCAAAATGGATTTTACAATAGCCTTTTTAAGTTCAGTTAAATTGGTTCCTATTCTACTCACCACCGACATCGAATTATACAATCAAATCGTGGGGTCGTGTCGGGTTCTGTAAATTAATCAGCAACCAAGTAAATCAGGTACATTGACACGGGTCTTCGTCTTTCCACAAGAAGGGTGGACTGTCACCTGGGACTTCCTAGTTGACAGCTTGAGCCGGATTACCAATATCTTATCTGTAAATACACCACCAACAAAATTCCTAAGAAAAGTTAATAAAAATAGTCAAAGAGCAACGCATTTGTAAACAACAACATTCATTCAAAATTAGTCCCTTATTTCATAATATCTAGCCATTTGTTAATTGTACCACCGCACCGGGTTATAATTCGACTAAAGTGACGTCTATTATTAAATAAGATGGTTAGGGGTTATAGCCCAGGGTTGTAATATTGCAACTCACCTTTGGGCATGACAGGCCCACGGGGAGAGGTGAAACGAAGAGCGGCACACAGCGCCGCAGTGGATTTGGGCTCCAGGGACTCCTCTGTCCTGGACCACTGCGGTGCACCAACGTCCTCGGGTTAACGCTAACCCGAGGGATGACGGGCCTCCTTCTGCGAAGCCGTTATGTCGCAGAAGGGGGCTGCGGGGCAGGTTGCAAAGGAAGGAGCTCCGGCTGACCGCGCCGCGGACGGAGTCAGGGTTGGAGGTGGGGCGTGTTGATACAAACCCTTCCTGCCCTCGCCTAAGAGGCCGGTGGTGGGTCGGGGGAACCGCCAACGGGATGACCTCTTTGACAGTCACTTGCCCGCGTTGCGGGTACCACGCCGGGGCGTCACAGTAGACTGCGTTTACACGAACTTGTGGCGCCACATACGCGCCGTGTGAGGGTATACCGCTGGAGTTTTAGTGGGTAGACGACTCTTGGGTAGACGACCGTTGTCGGAGTCCCACATAATCACCGACCTCGCCCCCGGGGGTTGGTGGTATGTTTAAAGCATTTCCCGAGCGACAAAAAATAAAAAATTAAGGTTTCGTATCAAGTTTTTCTTCTCTTGCGGCTAGGCTTGCCTTATCATTTCCTTTTGTCGTCTCTTACGACACCCTCAGGCTGAATGGGGTGGTGATACTGTATTTTGACATCAGACAAGACCCGCTTATAATTGTATATCCAAGCCTTTCTAAGCAAGGGTTCACTCGAACGTACACCAAAAAACGTCGCCTGAAATATATGAATCATAATATTGAAAGAAAACGTTCTCACCTCTTTTACTATAAAAGAAACACGTCTAGTCAAGGACTAGCGTGTATAACATGAAAAGGAGAGACTATGAAATAATCCGATAGTAAAAACAGCATTTCTCTCTCATTATTTGGTGATGAAATGTTCCATCCATTTGGCTACGTGAGGGAATGTCGGTAGGCCATTAAAATCCTAACTCGGGTCACAATAAAAGCGCCTATGACGTCATTACGGGCCACTGCTCAGCCCTGCAAAGCCTACCCCGCCATCAAAAGGCTATACATATAAAAAGAAAGACATTTCCTCAAACCAAAAGTACACTCAGGAACAAAAGTGTAGCAGAATGTAAAGGAACATTTTATTTCGCGTTGATCTGAAAATGAAAAGAACGGCTAGGGTATTTTTCCACTGGCTACGAAATACCAAATCGAATCTTTATACGATTATAATGGATATTCTATTAGTCGACGTTTTAGCCCGTGCATGACCCACTACCGAGTCGGGCCTCTTCCAATTTCATGGAGGGAAATAGCCTACTGTGCCACGCTGGCAAGGTGGGTTGGCACAGGGTTTGTATCAAGTTTTCGTTCTCTTGGGGCCAGGTGATATGCCTCTTCCGTTCCATTAGTCTCTCTTACGACACCCTCGGGATAGAATGGGTTGTAATTCGTCAATACTATCGTTATTCAAATACAATTTGTGTATTTTAAATTTGTGTGTTTATGAAAAATACAGTCGGATTACTAGTTTCACTCTGCAAATGCTTTATAAGGTCCTATAAATTTAGTACCGAAATATTGATTTTTACAGGCAATGCATCAAATTGTATTTGATTTTGTAAGTTATAAAGTTGGTTTTATACTTTAATATTTGCATTTACTTCTGAATACTCCAAAATTATAGATAGAGTACACTTTATTGATAGTCCAATAACAAAAATATACAAAAAACACATTTTGAAATTGATAGAGATGTCATTGGCGGCCTTATTGCTTAGAGCCATTACTTCCAGGCAACCATGGCTTAGAGCTAATCAAAAGAAGCTTTGGGTTTTTAACTCTGTCTATAGTTACCTTTTTTTTAAAGAAATAGAGCCAGTGGAAACGCAGTATTAGCATCTGTTATTCTCTCGCGAGGATCGTGAATGTCAAATGGGAAAAGGGATTCGTGAAGTCTCCGGATATGAGCTAATACGGTGTTCATATCCGCCAAGCTCCGCGGCATGGCGCCTGTTTCTCTTTCTTAAGGAAGTTTACATGTAAGGCATTCGATACGTTGATACTGACAATATTGCCACTACTCTAAGCGTATATGAATGATTCATCCTAACATTTTGTCATCTAAACTTATAAATGAGAAAGTCACTCTGGCTGTCCGATCTTAAACGACAAAGGAGTTTCTTCAACGAAGAAACTCATGATGGTTTGGGTTATATCTCTGTCTTTTAGATTAAAGAGTCATAAGTTTAATTATTATTTTTAACTATACGTATCATTGGATTTAGTTTAAATGACTATCCAAATAAACCTCAAGAATCTTCGAAGTATTTCAGATCTTTGGCTAACCTAGGTCATTACAAAAATTGAACATATTAGGGCCCAGTCACATGCAAAAACGTGTGGCTCACCATTTACTGTATCGAATATGCGACCACCTGTAACTCTCCAGCTCTCTGTTGAACACTTCGCCTCGAGGGTTTGTGCGATACGCAGGTGGCATACGATTTTTTTCCAAAGCATCTATCAATTTTTTTATCGAGATTAAATAAAATGGTTAGATCTTAATATAAATTAAATAGGTTTTTTTTAAAATGTTTATCTATTTTACTAATAAGAAGGTGAAACTATCTTGTCCTCGACTGTCGACCTAGACGAATATTATTTTATTCGTGCTTAGTTCAAGATCGCTTCGGCCTTTGGGTCCTTGGGGTAGGCACAGTTTTGTTTTCTACTTAAGTTTTCTACTAGCAATCAATGAGTCCTTTTCATCCATGTCATGCCATCCTTCCATATATTCTTCTGACCATCCATTTCCTTTCATATTTATTTCAGCAAATGTTTAGGGAACTGCTACTTAGCTCACAAATGACCCACTGTTGAGTTGGGCTTCCTCCCGTCACAAGGAGAGTAATTAGCTTACTGCGCAACGCTGGCCAGACGGGTTGGCACAGGGCTTCGTTTCAAGTTAGTTTAGGGAACATTACATGAAACTGTATAAATACAGTTTAATTTGAAGTTACCCAATAATCCTACGTGGAAACCTAACTGTTATTACTCTAACGCAGCCCTGACTTAAAGACGATAGCTGCGAATGATCCTGTACCCGCTATGACTAAACTGCGCGGGGCGCCGCCGGGTCATTTACGACCTACTTGTAGCCTATCCGTGCCTGCTGTAGCACACAATTCCATTAAAGTTACGTGTTAAATTAAGGTATTTACCGGTTTATGTAAGTAGTTTACGGTTTTGACGACATGGGTGTGAAATCCTTGAAGATTTTATATGAAGACCCATTAATTATATTATTGGTGCCCTTTGGTGACGATTTTACAATACATTGTGTCACCACCCCATTTCATCCTGAGGTTGTCGTAAAAACCAGCAAAAGGAAATGACAAGACCGAAAACCTATCCGCAAGAGAAGAAACACTTGAAAAAAAATGTGCCTGTGCCATGCTTCTGGCCAGCGTGGCACAGTACTCTAACTACCCTCCCTGTGATGGGAGGAAGCCCGATTCAGCAGTGGGTCATGTATGGGCTTAGTAGTAATTTTATATTATGTATATGTTAGTCCGAAAACCCAGCGCACTTACATCAGTTTCATCGATAAACACGAGTTGTTCAAACCAATCATTCACTTTGGAAGCTAAGAAAATACTATTTTGTCATTTTTCAAGAAGGGGTGTTTTACAGTAATAGATATGACTGTCGAATTATTTTGTGTGCAAAATAGCAACAAAAATCATATGTCAGTTTTTTTTTTATGTGGTCATACCCTAGTTACGGTATCAAAAAAAAAACAGTTGAATACGATAATAGAATTGACTCTTTTTTATAGCAGAACCCTGCTAAGAATGTTCACGATTTTTTAATTTCTATAATACTATACCAACATTGGACTTTTCAATTTGGACGTTAGCAAACGTTGAATACGGTTGTGGATACGTTTTAATAATGACGTATTTTAAATTATATTAACTATTTTTAGTTTTATTAGTTTCTCTTTTTCCCCCAAATATTTAAATTATGTGCACAAATTTAAATATTTGCCCATAGCAAATATTTAAATTTGTTTTTTTACAAGTTATAGTTAAGTACTTTATAGATTTTTAATACTATGCAACAACCTAAGTAAGAAATTAAACGTTAAAATTTACATTTTAAATAGCCGCTATAGTAAAATTTGCGATCCAACAACATTAATAACGTTTACCATAGCCCATAGAGTAGATAGGGGCGAAAAGGTTCAGCAGTTTGGTCCCAAACACGGGCGCCGGGACCAATGCTCTTTATCATATCATATTGAAACTGATTGATTGGTTTATCGCCAAATTTGTTTGTAATAACCTTCAAAAACATAGAGAATATCTCATATCTTTTGCTCACTTGTAGGACTGTCATAATGATCAAGAACGCAGAATTAGGTACACCACATTATTACAAGAAAGTTTGTAATATAATATTTTATATTGGAAATAAATAATGAAATCTACAATATGTTTATATCCGTTACGTTTTTCCTACTTTCATTGGGGTCTGCCTGCGCGACTCATCTACTCGAACCACGGGCAATTATATGGTTAGACCGGCTGTCGGTCATTTGTCAATCATAGATGGTAGAATGGCCGACGGCCTTACATACCCTCCGAAGCACGGAGGAGGTCAGATAAACCCATCGAACATGTAGCAGAGCCAGACGTTGCTTAACCTGTTGATTGATTGCGTTACGCTAGTCTACAACCTTCACAGTTATTGGTAATACATATAATAAGAAGAAACATAAATATTGTAGGATATAAAATAAAACTTTTCTGACAATAGTTTGCACATGCGCCCGCTGGTAGTAGTAGTCCATGCGGGTAGGCATTTTAATTAGGTATGTCAAATAACAAACACAAAATAATTGTCCCAAATTAGTTCTGGTGACTAGTTGACGTGTCGGAGTCAGTTTGTAATTAATTAACAAGTTCGTTGTAGTATCATGTTACAAGGCGGGGCTCGGGTGGCCGCGGCGTGCGATATAATCCCAATTTATTTAATTACAAAATCTCGGTAGCGACACCCTTTAACACACTTAATTGTGTATTGATATGTGTAGACTTAAAACATATATTGATATCAATTTTATTTTAACGTGGCCAGGCCAAAGGGCTCTTTTCGTAATGACATAACGCTGTGTTTTTTCATGTGTATTGTCTCTTCTCATTTACGCGTATGAAATACATTATTATTTCTATTTAGACATATAAATAATACAGCCCAATGTTTTAACTTACCAAATATAAAATAAAATATTGTATAATGTAAATAATACATAACTATACAAGAACAGTCAAACATGTACCTATGTCAAAATAAATAACTGTGTTTATTTATTTTGAATTATTGTTATTAAATAAATAACTGTGTTTATTTATTTAATATCAATAATTACAGTATGGGCATAAAAACGAACAAATTACACAAAAAAAAATATTCAAAACGTATGCTCTTATATACTTTTATAATTGACTCCATAATTCTTATAGGCATGTATTACAAATTAACAACATCGTCTAATTTTATCAACACAACCTAATCTTCCACAGATAAGGACCAGATCGTACATTATCGTAAATACAATTTTATTTCCTTACTAATCTTATGTTTGCCGCCAATTAACTAAATCTTAAACAGCCACGGACAACAGCAAAACTCAGCTTGGATTACATAAAGGTGAGGGTCCAAAGAAGACGCCGACTCATTATTTAAAAAAAATACTTGTCTTTGTATTTTCCATTCATAGTTAACTTATTTTTTTAGTTAGATGGCAAAATGATTGCTAAAGATATATCAAGTACTCAACGTTCAGAACACGAACGAGGTAAAACATTAAAAAGAGACTGACAGTATTGTGCAATAACATTTACTTCATATATTTTATTTATAAAATACACCCGACGGTATTTATTTTGTCAGAAGTTCACACCAGATAATCACAAACGAAAACGAAACTGCACTCGTCACAAATTAGACAACATTTAAAATCTTGAAGTTCAAACAATCTATGTTTGAACACTCAAGTCACAAAGCGAATTAATTAAAAAAATCAACTTAAGCAACAATTTAAAATATCTCTCCCTCGTCTCGGATATCAAGCCCGGCTCATTAGACGCCTGTCCACCGTCTCTCAGTTTGCTTTACAAGATCCAGGTGACACTCTATTAGAAACTGTTTTCTTAACATTGTTTGTTTTGGAAGAATTAGCCGATTGTTGATATGTGACGCTATACAACTTTATGTACATAGCTACACTGTCTTTTCTAGGGATTTATTTACTAGCGGCCTGTCCCGGCTTCGCACGGGTGCGATTTTACCCGCGGGTGACGCAGCGGGGCGAAATTAGTCAAAACAATACCTAAGTTACTTCTTATATTATCAGCTACCTATCAGTGAAAGTCCCGTCAAAATCGGTCAAGCCGTTCCAGAGATTAGCCGGAACCAACAGGCAGACAAAAATTTCACAAAATGTTATTTTGGTCTACGTACTGTGTATACATACTTACGCATTTATTAAAAGGTGGTTATTTTATCATTAAAAACAGACACTCCAATTTTATTTATTTGTATAGGTCTTCTATTTATCACACGAATAATGTAATGAATACCGGAAAGGACAATATATTTAAAACTTAGAAATGACTAAAACCTCTGCTATTCACGTGTATAATGGTTAGATTGTCTATGTCGACACAGCATAGGTTGACACCGTGATTTAAATCATTGTTTACGTCCTGGCAACTCATGACCCTTATCACACAAATTTTATTCTTATTTTGGAATGTACGTCGAGGTAATAGAGTCTATAATTGCATGCGCAGTATTTAGGTCAAGTGCAGTTAGATTTTTTGGTCCTTAATTTAAAGTCGTACAGTACTCGTGTCAATTGGAGATGCGATTTGTAATAGTGTCAGTGTAATTGATATGACGAAACCTAATTTGATTTCGTTGTCGTTGCGCTTCACCTAGTTGTGAAATCTTTTTGTTGCTACAGCGATGAACCTTATGTTATGGGCCGGCGTAAGGGATTACTGCCGCCTATGACCGTTTGTAATGCTGGAGTTAGGGCTATAGTGATCTCTAAGGTGGAAGTTCTTTCCCCGGAGGGCAGGCCCTGGTTCAGCAGTGACTATAGATTATTCAATTTAGTCAGTAATCATCACACCCAAAATCCAATTACAACGGTAACCGAATGATACCCACGTCAGCCGTCATGTCGCGGTAATGCATCAGAATTGAATTTCACGTAACTGTCCGGATCTATTACGAGCCGGTCGAAGCGGTATCTCGGGAAAATCTCATATTGACCAGTTTTTGTGCACTGGAAGGGACAGGATTGATGATGGCATTTTGGCAATTCCTTTTTTGTACCGGGAATTCCTTATCACGTTTTTTTAGAAAGATTTTTTTTTTATTTCTTCTTTGCTACAAAACACTTTAGATAGTATTCGATTAGAAATTGTGCAAACAAATGGTTTCTGGTTTAGCACATTATGTGACGCTTAAAATATGTAAGTATATTATCACATTCAAACTTTCTCCATTTTAAACAAGCGAAATTAGTATGCTAGGCCATATTGGCCAAACAGTTGGGATGACCGGATTTTTTGCCTAATTAGTCCAACTCCACGCACTAAGTCGTCCTGTAATGGGCTTTATACACTAGTCGAGTAACTCGTACTATGTTTGATACTAATACATTCAATCTGACGTAACATTTGCATAGAGCCAAATATTGGACCATATCAAATTGATTCCCAAATTGGGTCATCAATCCTTAGTCTCATCCTTTCAATCAATCAGAACGCCACCAGTCAGTGATGGCTAATGAAAGCTCGCAGCAGTGTTGCGACATGCATACGGTACAGCACAGTACGGCGCGGTACCAGGACCTAACGAGCGGGCCACTAACGCAATCAACAATCAACGCGCATACTACAAGGCAAGGGTGACGTCGATTCTGGAATCGACCTGGATAACCAGACGTGTGCAAATTAGTACCTTGCCTGCCCATAATTTACGCATCCTCCAATTACATGGAAGGAATATGTCAATTAATCTGCAGGTTAATTGGATAACCGCGGTTCCCAGCAGATGGTAAAGTTATGAGCGTGAAAACTAGAAAGAAACAAAAATGGTTTATTCGGCACAATTTTACCTTAAATACTATCTATAATTACATAAACTCTAATATAAATTGCGCTGAAACGGCGCTGGTTCAGCATAAGCCAGACGAACCTAAAAATATAATTATCGGTTGACCCATTAGATGCGTTTCGGAGGGCAGATGATAATCATTGCGTTTTATACTGATTGTTACCCAAATCAGGTTAGGCTAATACCAGGAACCAAGTGGAGTTTGCCCCGTTGGATCCCCCGTTCGAAACCAGAGGCACTTGCTTCTAAGGCTAGGTATAATTTGTCTTCGAGAATTTCACGTATGTAAACCGCCCCCGCGATACAGGTTTTGCCTAGTGCAGTAGATATTTCTATAGTGCATAAAAAAATACAAATCTCAGATTTTACCCAAATCATGGTACCCCTTCGATCGGCAAGCCTAAGCCACATTTGGCTAGGGCGCACGATAGCTTGTGTTCGCTGGAAATGTTTGTGTTGCCCCTAATTTCGTTCCCACTGACCCTTTGAACGAGTGTTTCAGTGCTGAAGCCAATTTGATCGTGTGCTGAATAATTCAAAACTTTCCTCATAAAGCTTATCTAACGAAACTGATATTTAAATTGCTGGTTTAGTTTTACACATATTACGAAAAAGCTATATCATATTTATTGTTGTATGTGTGTGAGTTCCTCGTGGTGACGGATTTTGAATACACAGTATCGTCGCCCCATTTCATCCTGAGGTTGTCGGAAGAGCCGACTAAATGAAGTTTTAGACCTTATCATACGGCCTAAAACCTAGCGGCAAGACAACTTGATACAAAACCAGCCAGGCACAGTAGGCTAATTACCATGTATTTGGTTTAGGCCCGACTAAACAGTGGGTCATATATGGGCTGAACGAATTTAGGGTCCCTGGCACAAAACCTGTGCACCAAATTCGGGCCAAATCAACGAAATATGTTCTACATACTTCTTAATATTCGAATGTGTTTTGTTTTCTGATTTGATTATCAATACGCAATTTAATTCAATTCGCTGAAAAATATTGTTTTGTTTTATAAAAATGCATGGGTCGCAATACCTTTATTGAGGCAGATAGGAACTCTTATCCAGACGAGGTTGTAGCCTATCAGATTGTGGAACGAGTTGATCTCAGGTTAAGCAACACCTAAGTCTTGTAGATTGAAACACCTGACTTGATTCGATGGTTGATAGATGGGTTGGCGGGGGCCTAATCAAAGTCGAAATCTTTTTTGTTAAAATACATTCTAAAATGTATAGTTTCTGAATTTAGTCCGTGTGGTGACGGATCCCATTCCTTCCCGAGGGTGTCGTAAGAGTCGCCAAAAGGAAAGTGCAAGGCCGAGGACTTAGCCGCAAGAGAAGTAAAACTTGATGTTCTATATAATCTGTGGTTTGAAGTGTGTTACATTATCTATGAATGATAGACGAAAAAAATGTCAAGTAATGTAAAAGACCTAATGCTAATTATTAAATGATTATAACAAGATTTTCAAGTGTTTAATTTATTTAAAACACTTGATACGGAACCCTGTGCCAACCCGTCTGGCCAGCGTGGCACAGTAGGCTTTTTTTTATCAGTGACTGGAATGCCTTTGATTGACCATTTAACTGGAGGAGGCCCGACTCATTAGTGGGTCATCTATGGGCTGTATAGTATTCTAAAGAATGCTTTCAAATAGTCAGATAATAAAAACACACAAAATTATTTACTCTTCACTTTTACCAGAAGGTAATGTATATCTGCTCGTACTTATCCAAATCGGATTAGAATAAGATATTATATATTGGTGTTTCTATTGTGCAGTAGACCTTAAGGTGTGAAATAAATAAATTCTTACCCCGTTAACATATTTGGTGAAATCCTTAAGCGCATGTATTCCGTGCGCTCGTTTTGTCAACCTCAACGCACTTGAGTCGTGACAAGGCTCCGGCGGATTTGAAAATCACCCTCTCAACCCACGGCTACACTGTCGAGTGATGTTGAACACTGTATTTTCACGCCCACAGCTGCTTGAAGGCGCGCAGAAGTGGTGTATCTATTTGACGACGCAATGGTGCTGACATGAATGTTATGCGGATCTGCAGAATTTGGAGACAACGGTTGTTCAATCACCACCATCGTCTTATCACCATCGTCCATTAACAAAAAAGCTGGAGGCTGATGAGTACAGCGCTTCTGCCAATCTAGATCCATAAGTCACCCTGTGTGACGCTCTCAGGGTAGAACGGGTTGGTGATACTACCCAATCCCAAAACCAGTTAAGAATTTAGTTATCTATATGTATACTCTATACTAATGCTATATATATAAAGCTGCAGAGTTTGTTTGTTTGTTTGTTTGAACGCGCTAATCTCAGGAACTACTGCTCCGATTTCAAAAAATCTTTCAGTGTTAGATAGTCCGTATTTTTATACGATTTTGCGATTTCGAATCGAAAACCTATTTATGCGTGCGCTGCAAAAACTATTGACAATTGAACAAAATGATGTATTACGGGTTTGTAGATCTTATAAAGATCTACAAAAAAGTAGGAGAGAGAGGAGAGCACATATCTAACTATCATAGTTTAGTCACAATAACCGCTTTTATGTTCATAAAAAATATGCATAGAGATAAGCACGGGTTCGAAGCCCACGCGGGCGAAGCCGCGCGCAAAAGCTAGTTACATATATTTCCCATTTATTTTGTGCATTTGTCCTTCGTACTCGTCTTATCAACTCAACCGTACATAGTTAGTTTCTCTTGTATCTACTATCTGTCACCGCCCATGTGTTAAAACAGACTCGGTTGTTGGCAAAAGCATCAAACCCATGATGGAAGCCATGTCAATTAAATGAAGAAGAAGACACTACCCAAGCTAAATAATTATTCAGACCAGTAGGCACATTAAAAATGAATGCAGAAAGTATAATACTATTTTAAAACAGGCTCTACGAACTAGGAGGAGGCCAGAATCAGTAGTGGGTGAATCCCACTGAGGCCACTTGCGTCCATCTATCTCGCATAGATCTCGCGGAGTCCTATGTGTCTGCTAATTACTTAATTCACGTAAAAGAAAAATACCGGTGCCGTTTAAATGATGAAATATAAACCTCGCACTATGGAGGTTTGTCTAAAAAATCATAAAGTCCGCAAACACGTATACCAGCGTCAATGATTGTACAATTTTGGGAATGTTTGTATTCCTGGTTAGTGGTGAATACACACACAAACACACGACGCTACGCGACGCGGTGTGAGGTTACTTTTCGTGTGTCACTTGTTGTTTTTGGAGACATCGTGCCACCTAGAATTTTGTAACGAAAGTGTTGTTAATGTCAATAACTATCTAATGCAATTGTTACAGAGTCAGTGTTGGACAGATATACAAAGTAAATAAAATATAACTAACATTGCAAGTGGATTCCAATGACCCAAGTGATGACATCAAAATTGGTACAGCAGTTCAACAGCTATACTAATTCAGCCACAAATATACGTCAAACTTACAACACCTCTTTTTTCGTAGGGGTTTGAAATGTCAGTTTAAATATTATACATAAACTGTTCACTTGCCTTGATGGACGACATGGATTCATTGAGTTTGTGAGATGATTTATTATATACAACCTTCTTGTTGTCATCCAGAATGGGTCATCTTATTAGAAACCCAGATTAATTTTTACTTAAATATACACGGTTTCTCAAAAAATTGTGTCAAGCGGAAGTCCAGAGATAGGCAACCCCTTTTGGTACCCGAATCACCCCATGTATGTTTTGGGATGTTTTCATAGTTATCGTTTTAGGATTTTTTTTCTGAAGTTTCGGTGGAAAATACTTAATTTCATTTTTTTTGTAAAGTAGAAGACTTTCTATTTTTTTCTTTCTCTAACTGTATCATCTTGAATTGTACTTTTAAGCATAAAATAATCAGCTTCGACAGCTTTGACGAAACTTATTAAAATTTTGGTTTTAAGCCAAACATTGAAAATTCAGAAAAAAAATTAAAAGACGAAAACTATGAAAAATCCCAAAACGTACATGGGGGTGATTCGGGTACCCTAAGGGGTTCCCTATCTCTCTAACTTCCGTTTGACGCTACATTTTGTGACATCCTGTATATATATGTATAGATAATTCAATGTAACTTTTGTATGTTGTGGAGAGAAATACTACTTTTCTCCTCTACTACATAATGTTTTGTAATGCTGGTGCTTCTCCAGCATTATAAAACCATAAGTTTCTTCATATTCACATCAAAATATTAATATCATCGAAATTGTAAGAGTTGCCATCGCTTATGCCATCACACGTTCGGAACTTTCCTGAGCTTTACTCAAAGGATCAGTCGACAAATATTAGAGCACTCTGCTCGAGTGTTTAACCTTAAGCTACGCTCACGACCAATGTTATTTTATTCATGTTTCAGATACTAGACTATCTGGTCGTCAAGCTTGATATTTTCTATTGACGTCACGCATCTGACACGATGCAACTGCAAGTATTATCCGCTAAATTCAAAAGTATTAGTCAAATTGTGTCAAGCCGTGTGGTACTTCCAAAAGACTTGACCTTTGGATCACGGGTACCCGGTTGGCTTCCGGGTGCGGCCAAGTGTCAAGTAAAGCAGAGGCACTTATTCCGAGTCTTGTTTGTAATTTGCCCCCTCGATACAGGTACCTAATGAAGGGGTTTCGTTTCATCAATAAAACTATAAAGTATTTAGTAAAACCTTTGGTAAGCCATTAGGCTTACCAAAGGTTTTAAATTCGGCAAGCAACGTTGCTTGTCGCTTTTGACTTCAGTCAAGTAGTTTGGGGCCCAGGGGTTGGTTTGGGTTTTTGGCATAAACTCAAGTTTATGATCGCAGCGAAGCCAATAAATATGGCGAAGATAAAGTGATGCCTTGGGATATGTTCAATATCCTATCCCACTGAATGGATTTAGTTGAAACTTTACAATATTACAGCTGACATATTAGAATAACGCATCATCATCATTACACAGTTTAAAACCAAGTCGCTGTCGTCTGTCCGTCCCTATGTATGCTTAAATCTTTGAAACTATGCAACGGATTTTAATACGGTTTTTTCTAATGGATAGAGTGATTCAAGAGGAAGGTTTTTATCTATATCATCATTGCACCCGTGCGAAGACCGGGTGGGTAGGCTATAATTTATAAAGACATACATAGTGTATTTTTTTCAAAATATTAAGATAAGTGTCAAGTAAGTAGGAAATGAATCTGCCAAATGCGAGATACTTGGGCATGCGCGATAAAATCCGTTAGAGTTACAGGTATATAATGTATAATCGAAATGTTTATCTCAAATAGTTCTACAATAGAGCCCTGGACAGCATATATCTATCTTTTATGTGTAAGCCATTATCGGCAAAATAATGAACGATAAATACAGTCACAATTGATACTTTCTATCATTACCACGCATCCGCGTGGCGCAGCTAGAGTAGCAAAATTTTTTTCTCTTTTTATAACTTGGAATGGTTTGCCTTTTAGCATATACAAGTACGTTCATTTATTTATTCTTCGTGTACAGTAGCGGTATTTATGGCGGACTTAATGCCTTGCGGCATTTTCTACCAGTCTACCTTCGGGTTAGACCGAGGGAATTTAAGAGGTAAAAAAAGAAATAACAATATAAAGTCAAATCGTACTGTGCTTGATTTGCCGCAAACAAAGAGCAGATTCTGATGTTGAGTCTGCGTAAGGAGCTAACACACCATTTCCTGGCGTGGCCCGTCGATCGATCCTCATCCATCACAGACCGCTGCTGCACGCTGACAGCGCTCATTGGGTAATTGTGGGAGTGGAAACTACTATACTTGTACAACTATACTCATCATTAATAGTACAAGAAGAATGTGATGCATTATTTGGCTTCATAAATACCCCACAATTTTCAACACCCGCTATTTAGCTAACATTTTGTTGTACCATTGTATATATTGAATGTCACCAACCCATACCACACTGACGGTGTTGTAAGAGGCGACTGAAGGGGTGAAAGGGGCAGATCACCTAGCTGCAAGTAAAGGAAAACTTGATACAAGCTGTCGTCTTTCTAGTGTGGTACAGTAGACAAAATTCCATTCATGCATTTGGAGGAAGCCCGAAAATAATAAAATAAAATAAAAAGCTTTTAATTCCTTACAAGTTACATTTCATCATCAATAACAAATCATAGATAACTACGTGTGAAAATCTAATCTTTGTTAGTATATTTGTGTGTTTTAGTATTTTATTTAATTATTTGGTTTTAGTATGTTAATTTGAGTCTTCTATGTAAGGACCGCCTAGAGCGGTAAAAGCCTCCTCCAAAAGCTGCCACTTTTCTCGATTTTTGGCGGTTCTCGCCCATATGTTACCAGCTGTGGATACGATGTCATCGTCCCATCTTCTGAATGGTCTACCCCGTTTTCGTTTCATGCTGAGGGGTAAATAAGTGATGTTTAGACCAACAGTGCTAGCCCGAAAATAGTGGATCGAAATGATCATGATAAAATATTATTTAATATTTGTCAATATGACTATCGCAAAAGGGCATGAAACATATAACCTGGATGTAACTTTTTGCAGTCCATTAGATAGGAATTAGCCTACTGTGCTACCATATCCAGATCGGATAGCATTTCCCAAATGCTCAATGATAAAGGATACTATTCCGGCAATAAAATTAAACGCGAATAGTTGCAATACACACGCGCATCCGGTGCACCGTTCTAATTATACCACCACCCCCAATCCTACCACAGTTTCCGTCCAGAGCATAACTAGTCGATGAAAATCAAACTTTATTGCCAACAGCAGTAAAATATTAATTGGATCGCACCATAAAGCATACCAGAGGTAAAACATTATTGAGAAACAAAATACGGGAATGTTTTAATATCATTTGGAAAATAACGTTACTGAAAGATGTTCGTGCTGTATTTGAATTCTATCCTAAAGTGAAGGCAATATAGCTTAAAATTCCTTGATGTTCGGTTTGTTTGTTTTGAAGTGAATCTGGCAACGAGGAATGGATTTGAATGTGTTTGCATGCGTGCGCAGACGCAGCGAGCGGCCCGAATGGACTGAATAATTATGATGAACGGTATATTAAGTTCTAATGGAGTAGCTTTATAGACTAGTAATTTATTATTTTATGACAGATGTGGTCTCGAGTTTAGTTTACTACAACTTAATCAGTAATACAATTTGTTCCTAAGAACATGAGCTAATAATTGCATATGTGGTTATGAAATAAAATCTATATTCTGGTTATTATTGAGCTTATCATTTGATCGGTTACGTAAAGAGTAGAACCGAAAAATACTCTAGTAACTCTATTGAAACTGCCAGTATTGTCTACAAAACGAATATTTAGGTTATTAGCCCGTAAACCAGAAGAAAATTGGTCGTGTTGGTCTGATCTAGCATTAAGCTCAGAAAATAATGCTCTCATTTTATCACCGCCCCATTTTATCATACAATTTCGTGAGAGGAAATGACAAGGCGAGAGAAGGATAACTGGAAAGCAACTGTGGTCCAACGTATCTGCTGAACGAGGCCTAGTAATATTTCGTCGTCCAAAAAAGGCTACATAATTTCATTCCTAGTATTTGAAGGATGCCCCACTTAACAGGACTGAGCCAATTATGATGATGATACATGCTGTCTTCATCCTCAAATCATCAACAATTGCATTAAAGAGTTGTCATAAGTAAACGCACTTGATAGATTGGTACAAGCTTCCTGTACCAGAGATTCCAATGAATTCTCGAGTCATCAGATTTATCCAAATTGATATAAAGCAATCGTGAATAAGGATGTGTACACACGAGGCGGAATTAGCGTTGTGTCGCCCATGACAGCTCTGATGGATCACTTGCCTGCGCCGGCGCAACGTGCAATGAGCTCTGATCGATGGCAATTCGGTTATTGCTTTGATGAATGGAGTTTGGGCGATGTTGTTCGTAAATTGCTTGTTCAATTGTTGGTCTCGTAGTTTACAGAAGGGTTAAGTATTGTTTCTTCTTTAATTTATGACATAAATGCGAATTATCTCTGTTTGTTTGTATATTACGTGGTTACGCTCATGGTACATGGAAAGACTTGTGTTGGAAATAAAAGTCGAAGGGGTATGAACATTTGAATAAAATCCATATTTTATAAATAAATACTTTGCGGGTTAATTAAAAAATATAAATCACAAGTGCAGGATATAAAATGAATGAATGTTTAATTTAAAATTGGAACAGACTGACAGACTTCAACCGCAATGTTTTATGGCGCACGCAAAAATGGCATGTACCCATAGTTTACGCAGAACATGCGAGCGGGACATCTTTTACCGGTTTTATTGCATTCGTTCGCACGCCCCGTATCCGTCGCATTAACGTGTCACCGAAGATATTACCTACACGGGTGACACGGAATATTCTGGAATTTACATAAACGAATAAAACTGCTATGAAATCGTATTTCAACGGTGCTTTGACAACATTATGATATGGTGTAATGAACAAATTAGAGTTATGTTTTTTACAAAATTAAACTTTTTTTTATTTTTTTAGTTTCAAGTTTTCTTAAAAAATATTTATCTATTAGGTATCAGTGCAAATAGATGTCGGTTTTATAAATATTTCAGGTCGTAACTAAAATCATACAGCGTAAGCAAGTGATACATTTCTATGATTTTCACTCATTTTAATTATATTATGATATATTTCTGTGGGACAAACCTCGACTAAATAGTCTAGGTCTACTACTAAATAATAGTCAAACAAAAAAAGCATTTTTTTTTAATCGGGACATAAACGCCGAATTTTATATTAAATCTTCTTTTTTTTAAATATAAAACACAAAGGTGACTGACTGACATAGTGATCTATCAACGCACAGCCCAAACAACTGGACGGATCGGCATGAAATTTGGCATGCAGGTAGATGTTATGACGTAGGCATCCGCTAAGAAAGGATTTTGATAAATTCTACCCCCAAGGGGATAAAATAGGGGATGAAAGTTTGTATGAAAATTTGTCAATTTTAAACAGATCGGGCTGAAATTTGGCATGCAGGTAGATGTTATGACGTAGGCATCCGCTAAGAAAGGATTTTGATAAATTCTACCCCCAAGGGGATAAAATAGGGGATGAAAGTTTGTATGAAAATTTGTCAATTTTAAACAGATCGGGCTGAAATTTGGCATGCAGGTAGATGTTATGACGTAGGCATCCGCTAAGAAAGGATTTTGATAAATTCCTGCTGCAAAAACTACAACTAATTAATAATAATACTTCATAACGCGAGCGAAGCCGCGGGAAAAAGCTAGTTTTAAAATAAAATTAATAGACAACCCACTTCAGACAATAAACAATTCAAACTGTTTTAATCAGTTAAATAAAGAATTGAACACTCTCGCTTTTTTTTCAAGTCAGTTAAAATATGACATGGAAAAACTGAAATTATGGTAATGTTTCTGAATTATACCATTAGTAAAGACCGCAGAATACTCCTGCAAAGGTGAATCATCGAATCCAAGAACAACAAAACGATATTAATCCGATGGCTAATGCTATACTTACAGTCTAGCACTAGGTATCCCCACTTCTGGACGGCATTTCCACTTAACATCAGGCGGAATGCAGTCATCTGCCTGCTCTTACATAAAAAAAAAAAAAAAAAAAAAAAAAAAAAACACTGCGAGAGATGCGCACGCGCCTCGAAGCCGTAAATAAAACTCCACGTTTACGCTGATCACCGCTATTCTGGGACACCAAGTCATGTGGTATGCTCTTAATTGCTAACTAATGACTGTAGCATGTGGGAGCATTGAGATCATGCTTGGACCTGCGAACTCATAAAAAACGAGTCGTGGTTGTATGTGTTTCGCAATGCACAATGCAAGGTTGTCTGTAAGAATCTCAGTCGGCGGTAAGAGCTCTACTACTACTTACTACTCAGCCCATAAATGACCCACTGCTAACTCGGACTTCCTCCCATTACATTACATGGAGGGTAATTAGCCAACAGTGTCATGCTGGCCAGACGGGTTGGCACAGGGTTTCGGTTCAAGTTTTTGTTCTCTTATGGCTAGGTTTTCGGTATTATCATTTCCTTATCCATCTTATCATCATCTTATCATAATCCATCTTATCACCCTCAGGATGAAATGAAGGGGCGATACTATTGTATTCTAATTCCGTCTAGATAAGTATTCTTTTCTTTTTCTGTGCTCATTCTGATACGAAAATTTAATGTGAAAATACTAAAAGGATAAAAAAAAACAAAATTAATGTTTCTGGTATAATCCTCGCATTTTTAGGTGATATTTCTTGATGTTTTTAGTTCAGATTAATTGTGTGAAGTATGTACAATGTCCTCGAAATAGTCAAAGAAATTTATAACAGTTTATAGCAAAAAAGGAACTGTAATTTCCTTTACGGCACTCGACACCTCGTTAAAACATTTTGCTTCCAAACGAGTAGGTATCAAATAAAGCGGGCCACTCCCACCACTTCACTCCCATTGTGTTATATCAAAAGATATTATTCTTAATCCTCACAATCCGCTCTTGTTCCCGACCGACTGACGTATACAATGACAAGCCTTAAGACGACAGCTTTTATATCTGCGTGAATGCGAGTTAATGTGACGCAAAAAATGTGTGACATGTCGACCGGCGCGGTTCCATTGTCGTGGACTAAATATACTCCAGTATTTTTAAGTGATATTTTAGAGGGAGGCGACGTTTCTGCACGTTTAGCGTTTAAAATGGGTGCCAGTCATAATACATCATGAACTTCCCCATGTTCCGGAAGGCAAAGTCTTCGGTTCCGGTTATCATAGTAACAAATAGCCCAAAATTGGCATAGAAAACTGACAGCTGGTCTGACCTTTTGTTTAACGGGGCTCACCAACTGTGTCTTGTGCCAAAGCCCTGTGTAAATACTGGTTCATTAGACTGGTGCTGACTCTGAAAATTTTGGATGAACCCAAGTATTAATCAAAATGTTTTTGTTCAAATAAATTCTTAGGAATGCTTTGAAATAGTAAAATAATAAAAACACGCACACAATTATCATTTAGTCTTTCCGACCGGTTCAGAATGCCATTCCACAGAGATGAGAGGGCAAGAAACTCCATCGATGCTCATTTAAATAATAAAATTTACTATAATGTCAGACAACAACAACAAGTCTGTCAGCCTGACATCGCAGACAACTAATTTTAGTAAGTGTATGTAACGATTTTTATACAGAATTATGACGTCTACGTCGTATCGTGCGAACAAATGGAAATGCACGAGACCTCGACAAAGAAGTTCAACAGTAGCTAACATAGGTCGGCGCTTGAATGGCACGCCTTAATGCGCGCATTGTCCGCCAATGCCCGTGTCCCACTGCTGGGCATAATATTGTGATCAGCCTATTGTATTGCAATTTCCTCTATTGTCGCATTTAATAGGCATACAAAATATAATTTGATCAATTCGACTGAATCCCAATACGTTAATGAGCGGCTGCAGTATGACTCTGGCTCATGTTGGCGCAGTTTATACAAAATGTGCCTTTTTGCCTACCTCTTGTGTTCCTATAAATAAATACTTCCTACGGCACCCGGAGTGAGTACTTCATCTATGGATCTTGCGTGTTCACATCACGTCGGGGTCACCACTTTTGGCGCAAAGAGATGATCATCCAGCCAAACGAGGCGTTATGTCTGGCTAGAGGTCGCAGCGCCTATCCCCCGATAGTTGTAGTCGGGGAATACTTATCTAACGCATAGCTCTTGAAATTTCGCTATCGCGGTGTAGGACTTTTTGGTAATTCTCGCATTTGTAGGTTTTCGGATAATGTGTAAAGTATGTAGCATGCGGTCGCTACAAATCATTGTGAACTTTACATCCGTCACCAGACGGTCAATCCTTCACACTAGAACAGCACGGGTACTGGTACACCATGTTAAAGTGCATCTATAAAAATCTTGGTGCAGCTCAATACTAGATTTTCATTATTCAATAAATATATATTGTGCGGTTGTAAAAATCTGATATATTTATTTTAAATCAAATATTTTACCGTGTACGTTGTATATTACCCTCCATGTAGTTGGAGGAGGCCCAACTCAGCAGTGGGTAATTTACGGGCTGAAAATTAGATGTAATTGTATAGTTGACCTTCAATCGGAATAATAGGTTTGAAGGATGGGGGGGGCTTCGCAGATCAATACATTGCTTAGAGTATAAGTATATAATATGCCATAGATAAACTTAAAGAAAATGGTTGTATTTTAAATAAATAAATCATCATTATCATTTCAGCCAAAAGACGTCCACTGCTGGACATAGGCCTCCCCCAAGGATCTCCACAAAGGCCGGTCCTGGGCCGCCCGCATCCACTGCTTAATAAATAAATAAATATCCTTGGACATTTCACACAACGCCATCTCGTCCCAAGCTAAGCATCTTAATGCTTGTGTTATGGTAACGAGATGGATGATAAACTACTTATATACATTTTTTTTTGTAAATACATACATATTATAGATAGAAATAACACCCAGACTCCAAGCCAGTGCCTCTGGTTTAGACAAAGACACTTGCCCGACCCGGGAATCGAACCCGGGACCCGTTGATCCAAAGGCGGCACATCTAACCACTAGACCAACGAGTCAGTCCTACAGTTAATATACAGTTAAAAAGATAATATTGAACGAATGACAATGACAATAGATAGTCCCAAAATCATAGCAGAATCTCGAAAGTGGCCTTCCTTTTTTGTTCCGATCGAATTAACCTACGAATGTGTAACAATCGTATGTGCAAAATGAGCATCAAATAAAATAAATCAACCATTACCTAAATCACCCTTTTACTCCAAGCATTCACTTGCCATTTCTGGATTTGTGCATCTAATTGAGTGTAAGGGATTGAAAGGGACAATTTACTTCAGAAAATTGCGCGACCAGGCGTTGCCAGGGAATTATAACATTACTGTTTTGTAGGAGAATGTGGAACGCTTTGCAATGGTGGAGATACAGTGGAACATGATGGGAGAGATACAACTTTCATTTTTGCAAGAAAATAACCTCCAACCTACTTTAACAATCGTTCCGATGAAGTAATAAGGAACAGTAGTAATTAATCATTTGAATTTATTTGTTCTTCTTAACATTCTAGTTTGCTTAATACAAACCGAGATAGTTGAACATATAATATGTATAATATATATCATATACAGAGGTTTTTAACAAGTACATTATAGGTGTTAGAAAGTCCTAGTGAGGCTTTACACAGAATAAATAAATAAATATCCTTGGACATTTCACACAACACCATCTCGTCCCAAGTTAAGCAACTTAATGCTTGTGTTATGGTAACGAGATGGATGATAAACTACTTATATACATTTTTTTTTTGTAAATACATACATATTATAGATAGAAATGACACCCAGACTCCGAGCCAGTGCCTCTGGTTTAGACAAAGACACTGGCCCGACCCCGGAATCGAACCCGGGACCCGTTGATCCAAAGGCGGCACATCTGACCACTAGACCAGAAGAAACGCTAACGCCTATTTGCCTGACGGGACTGGTCATTGGTGTATTAAAATAATGTTTTTTTATTAGCATTATTTATGTGGAGCTACAAATTATTCTTAAAATGTGTCGATATTTCTGTTAAGTTAAAGCCAGCAAGAGTTTTCATGAAGGCTTTTATTGTAAGTAGAGAGTAGCCTTAATCTTTCCACTCGGCTTCGGAATCAATTCCTGCACTCTTATAAAGCTTCATACCCAATAACACTTTTTTCCAAGTCACAATTTAATATTGTGACCTCCATTTTTTATTGTCAGGAAATGAGGGGCCTTTTGTCATTTTGTTCTGTCTCCGTCCTTTATTGCTTTCTGATTTTTATACAGATCAACCCTCAGATAGTCCGGCGAGGCCGAGTTTCAAGACAAAAGTATTGATTCCTCAATTTCTTAGTAGAGTTCATAATAAGCTAACTATTGTCAACATTCCATTCTATTTTGAGTATGTTGTACAATGTGACCAAAAGAAAAGAAGGATAAAAAATTTAGTCACTACGTAAAACTAAAATAAATACTTCAGTTGAGAAAATATGCCAACTTAGTATATCCTTCATTTTCCTTCAATCAAATTCTTCAAAAAACTTCACTTCTAATTTATTGCCTAAATTGCAAATCCATGCAACTTCGTACCATGTCCTATTTCTTAATGACCACCGCGATGACAACGACTGTGACATCGATTAATCATAAGGCTGTATGATTACCATTACGCCGTGGTTATAAAAAAATACATGAAGCAATATATTTAGGATATGCATTTTCAGCCAATCTAATGCAAAGTATCGTCGTTCACGAAATTAAAATTGAAACATTTACATCTAATCAACCTAGGTTTAACAGGGAGAACGATGTCTATACCAATATCTATGCTATCACTAATATGATATTTATATTTTTATGTCTGTAACGCTATAAATTCAAAACTTCTTTCACCGTTAGAATGCTACATTATAAGGGAAGTCGGGTTTGACGGACAAAGGCTAGTTTAGTATACCTAAATTAAAAGTACGTCAGAATTAGAACTCAAGCTTGTAAACATCTTTCTCGTCCCGGAGTGTCCGGCTACGTTCCGAGTTGACGTAATTTGACAGAATTAATGTACTTAAATTTCTCTGGGACGAGTTGTGTAAATTAATTCATTTAAGTCTGACATTTTGCTTTATTATTTTTCAACAATGGCAGAATGAAATGAAAAACAATTCCTCGTTTCCTCTGTGAAAGTTATTGTTCGATTTTTGTGCCAAGCTTTTGTAGTTAATTAAACTTTTCAAGTAACCTTCATTGACTTTTTTGCTTCTTATGTGAAATTAATTAGGTTATCGGTTCTTCTATTTACCCAAGTCTAGAATATAGTCATTTTTTATATATAATTTCTTACGTTCATCGTAATTTTTCACAGTATACTATTGTATAATGTGAAAAAGCAAGGCAAGAACCACTATTGTTACTATTGTAAAAATAGTTCTTCTTGCCTTATTTTTTAAATTAGAAAGCTAGACTAACTTAAACAGGAGTGAGCAGGGCACATAGCAGGACTGATGGCCTATGGGTCAGAATAAAGCTCGACTGGCGACCACATTCAGCGGTAATGATGGCCTGAACCGATGACCTGGTAAAGGTCGCCGCAATTCGATAGATGCAGGCGGCTCAGGACAGATCTTTGTGGAAAGTCTTTTTGTAAACATCGTTCCGATTATATATATGATATTGTGTAACTTTAAAGAAGGTCAGGGCCAGAGAGTTGTCATTATGACAACTCTCTGGTCAGGGCCGTGTACGTAGCGTAGCACAGCAGGCTAAAATCCCCTCTTGTAATTGGAGGAAGCTCGACCTAACTGTAGGACTTTTATGGACTGCGATGACGATGAGTAAGTAGTAGAAGGAAATAATATTTAATTTATGTTTTTGTTTCAGACAAAGTTACGACCTCGCCTGCACAAGACTAAGGTTAGTCCGCCTACTCCCTGTTGCATAGTCATTAGTTGGATGTAGTCGATACTCGATGCTAATCGATTAGGAATTCATCCGATCGCAATGCCCGTTTTGTAAAGGCACTCACAGACTAGCGAATGAAATTGATTAATTTAAATTGCCGAGTTCTTGATTAGATGCTGTTTTTTATTCAAATCTAAAACTACTTTAGGTATACAAATCTTTAGCGTTTTATTGAATGAATATTTACCCTATTGGAGGAGATAAAGCAAACGTCTTCGGCTGCTTAGTAGTGGTAATATAATTATATTTATTGTTTCACAAACTAAATGTCGTGTCTATTTTTTAAGGGAATTGATCCAATAAAAATGAGTGACAATGGCGCCACGCGTTGACTATATCTGAATCACGCCTGGAATACTTTACTGCGAAGTCCCGTGGGTTTTATGATGATAATATTGCATTGTATGATACGTAGATACCGTACTTTGTGACTCTTTAAGAGTATTTTTTCATCACCAGTAGACGGATAATTAAAAGCTCGGCAATGTGTTTATTACGTTCCGAAAAGAGTTTCTAATAAAGACGGGAATATAATGGGATCTACTTAGTCGGAGTTAAGTCATGTCACTAGAATAAATCAGCGGCAGAAAATAGATTTCTTACAAACCACCCGTCTGTTAAGATCCTAATGTATAAGTAAAAAGATTACACTGTTGTTTAATCGACAAGTTTAATTAACCCTGTAAAACAATTGTCGAAGCTATAACGATTGTAGATATGTTTATGATATGGCCACACACGACATGACTATGCACCTGCACCGTGTTTCTTTGGACTTTGGTAACATAAATAAGTTAAAAATTACTTATGTTACTTAACTTAATTAATTAATATTTATGCTTAAATCAGCTGCAAGCAATAATTAGCTCCTACAAAAACATCTCATTCATTTATTATTTTTTGTATGTACCTGTTTCTCGTATCCATCATAAAATTTGAGAAAAGCAACTACAGTTTCTTTCCAGCTCATCTCCGTAGAGCAACATTCGAAACCGGTAGTAGTTTCAGTAGTCACAATACTACTGACGACGGGTTGTGGGGGACCAAAAATCGATGAATGGATTGTGTGACTCGTAGATACGAGTGTGACGACTGATAAGCGTGTATGGAGACAGCGGGGACAAGGGCCGAAAGATGATGAAGATGCTAGTTTGAAACATGACGATATATAAGAGTTTTATGATATAACGAATGTAAATATAGTTCTTCTGAGTTTATTTTGCGTGTGAAATCCTTAATGTTTGGATACTAGCCGGGGTATGTTGGACTCCGGAGAGCAAGAAGACGGCAGTAGTGGCCTAATCTACACATTAAACCCACCGGCGTCCTTCGCAAACGAGAGATATAAAGCTGACTAACATTGAACGGTAGATTTAGTGAAGGAACCGTTGCTCAATGAGCCCGTGACCACAGCGTAATCCATGTCTAATCGTCTGACCTTTTTTTTTTTTTTTTTTTTTTTTTTTTTGCCCGGGGTAAAATCCTTTATGGACTATCCCTGCCAGCCTGGAGATGGCCAACAGGGGGTGTGTGGGAGTCCCCCCCGCCTCTGTCAGGAGACGGAGTCATACCCACTAAACGTCCCCGGGGTGCACCGCCCCGCGCTTGCTGCCCCGTGGGCCCTGACTGTATCTCCACGGCAACCTTCGAATGTCGTTGTCGTTTCTGCCAATGAATGACCCACTACTGAGTCGAGCCTCCCCTAATTCAATGAACTACACCCCAACCTAACCTGTAATCACAACAACATTCGTGTCACGTCACGGTAGGAAATTAGCCTACTGTGCCACGCTGGCAAGACGGGTTGGCACAGGGTTTGTATCAAGTTTTCCTTCTCTTGCGGCTAAATGATTTGCCTCTTGCGTTCCCTTTTATTTTTTCATTTAAAATTATAATTATCAATTAGTTGAAAAAAACATACATTCTTTATGAATCAGTAAATTGTAGGAACTAGGAATAATCTATGAAACTGGTATAGCTGACATATAAAGTCGCTTATACGCCTTAGTGACCTCAAAGGCAGTTAAATAGATAGCAGACAATAGCGTGGGCGAATACAGCCGTTCGCAACATCGAACCAAATAAACAAGTCTATCTACACAGCACAAAGTAGTTGAATGCGTTGTAAATACTATTTATGGCGACAGGACGCAAATTGTAAACCAATTCTGTATGCCACGTGTAAAAAAGGATATACACACAGTGATTAAATCTATAGTAAGCTCGGTGTGGTGACGGATTTCGAATACACAATGTCACCAACCCATGCCAAGCCGAGTGTGTCGTGAGAGTCGACTGAAGGAACGCAAAAGCAGATCACCCGCGAAAGAAGGAACACCTCATACAAATTCTGTGCCAGCCCGTATTGCCAGCGTGGCTCAGTAGGCTAATTTCCCTCCATGAATTTGGTGGAAGCCCAACTAGTAGTGGGTCATTTATGGGCTGAAACGATTAACAACGACTTCTGCAGAGCTTTTTGTCGGCTATCACTACATATCACTACATAGATCTAGGGGTTATCTTCACTCAGGAACTAACCTTCCGTGAGCATATCAATAAGATATGCAAGAAGGCATACCGAAACCTAGGTTTCGTTCTCAGGCAGTCTCAGGGGTTTACCAACATCACGACACTCAAGGTATTGTATGACGCGTTAGTCAGAAGTCACCTTGAGCATAGTGCAGTTATTTGGGCTCCTCACGAGGTGAAATATAGTGTCATGTTGGAACGTGTCCAAAAAAAGGTCACTAGACACCTGTATTTAAAACTATATGGGGTATATCCTTTTTACCCACTGATGTACCCTACACTATTTGTACTAGGTATGGTAGGGTACAATACGTTAAAGGTGCGACGGGACTTTGCACTCGCAGCGTATGTAGTGAAGCTACTGCGTGGCGAGGCACACAACCCGGGAGTACTGCGGCACCTGGAACTTTGCGTGCCTGATCAGTACGTGCGGAGGCGGCGACGTCCGCCCCTGCTTGCTGTGCCTGCGGCCAGGACCAACTTACTGGCGAGGACTCCTCTTACTAGAGCCTTGCGGGTGGTAAATGAGGCTCACGAGAGGGTAGATGTATTGCTGTGCAACTCGAGTGAATTCGCAAATGCTGCATTATATATAATATGTTATTTAGATGTAGGTTAAAATTTAGGATTTATGTAATTTTATAGTAAGTAGAATAAGGATTCAACATGTAAGGCCACTCTACCGCATTGGATCACTGATCTGTAATGCTAGAGGTGGAAGATGAATAAATAAATAAATAAATAAATATTATAAAACAAAGTCACTGTCGTCTGTCCGTCCCTATGTATGCTTAAATCTTTAAAACTACGCAACGGATTTTGAAGCGCATTTTTTTAATAGGTAGAGTGATTCAAGAGAACGGTTTATGTTTATAATACATGCATTGTAGAGAAACACTGATAAATTTAGATGTTCATCATTGGTGCGAAACCGGGGCGGGTCGCTAGTTCTCAATGGAAGAGGATTACCCTTTTGTCGTATCGCCTCAGTTCCAAGGGGTATTATCCCTTCGTGTCTCCGAGAATATTGGAATCCTCGGCGTCGATATTTCCAGCAAGGTCCAGTTTGGGAGTCATCTGGAAGGTAAAGCCAAATTGGCTAGTAAAAAGATGGGCTTTCTGAACAGAGCCAGGGGGTATTTCACGCCCGGCCAACGACTTGCACTTTACAAAGCACAGGTTCGGCCGCACGTGGAATACTGCTCTCACCTGTGGGCTGGTGCGCCCAGTTACCAACTCGATCCTCTTGACTCCCTCCAAAGACGTGCTGTTCGAATCGTCGGGGATCCCAATCTCACGGACAAATTGGGGACGTTGGAGCAACGGAGAGACTTTGGATCTCTCTGCGTGCTCTACCGTCTGTTCCACGGGGAGTGCTCCGAGGAACTGTTTGACATTGTACCAGCGACACCGCAGCAGGGTTCACCCATATCACCTGGAAACGATAACTTCCAGCACGGTACGCTTCCAGCGATCATTCCTACCACGCACGTGCAGACTCTGGAATGAATTACCTGCGGAGGTGTTTCCCGAGCGCTACGACATGTCCTCCTTTAAACGAGGTTTAAAAAGAGCACTCACTTCACGGTAGGCAACGGATTTACACTTACCATCAGGTGGGCCGCTAGCTCGTATGCCTATAAAGGCAATAAAAAAAATAAAAAAATAAAATCTGAACCGTTTGTAATTGTATAAAATTACAGTTGTATGTACTTATAATTAATATTTATTTCTTGTTGATCAATCAAAAGTTAACAATAAATAACAAGTTGCAATCATTGAAGGACGTTACAGCGTATAATCAACACAGCTTATAAGACACTTATCTTCACAGTGTCTTAAATAAAAGCAGTAGCTTCCCCTTCAGTAGATTGTGCAGTGGTTGAGCGATCGACTGCTGCGCAACATGTCGCGGGTTCGATCCCCGCACGGAAGAAATATTTGTATGACCTACAAGTCTCTGTTCCAGGTCTGGGTGTTTTCTATCTATACTATTATTGTATTTACAAAAAAAAATTATATAAGTAGTTTATCATCCATCTCGTTACCATAACACAAACATTAAGTTGCTTAGCTTGGGACGAGATGGCGTTGTGTGAAATGTCCAAGGATATTTATTATTATTATATTTTTTTCTTTCTTTTCCGTTTATCATTTAATTACAACTAGTAGGTATTAAGTACATCAGGTTCTAGTCTATATTGTTGATTTTATGCTGTAACGTTCTTCAATAATTCCGTATCAAAGGCAATCAAGTAGACATCTTAGTCAGACACAGATAATTATTGAACGCGTGTAAAGTACTTGGCCATCGCGATATTAGTTCCATTATTCCTAAATCTATCCATCTAAAAAGTCACCGGTTAATCAGTAGGTATATTGGACGTTCCCTGATATTTTAAGATGGAAAAATATTTGGTTTAGCACATTAGTGCATAAGTCGGTGCAAGATGTCGGTAGCCTAAAACTGAGAGATAATTTCTCTCACCAGTAGTTCCAGTGCATGTGTCTCGGAAAAAATAATTA
Organism: Clostera curtula; assembly: GCA_905475355.2. Lineage (NCBI taxonomy): Eukaryota > Metazoa > Arthropoda > Insecta > Lepidoptera > Notodontidae > Clostera > Clostera curtula. The sequence goes on from FR997805.1 coordinate 534,373, forward strand.
TAGTCTCTGTGATCTTCTATAACTGCAAACCCTTTTTGCTATACCTGGTATAATCTTAACTTGTATACATTTGCATCCCACTTATAGAGACATAATAGAACGTGAATTAGTAAATCTTAAAGGACTGGTTCTCATCATGACAACCTGGCATAATTTGTATAAAAACTAAATAAAACGAAAATAAAAACTAAATTAAAAATTTAAATAAACCCCCGACACAAGGCCCTAAGTTCCCTTTCAAAAGTAAAAAATAAAAATAAATACATCGCGTTGGGGGACCAGGAGTCAGGTAATAAATAAGTAGGAGCGGTCCCCCAACACGATGTATTTTTTTTTATTTTTTTATTTTGAAAGGGACCTTAGGTTCTTGTGTCGGGGGTTCATTAAAATTTTTAATTTAGTTTTATGATAATTATCTTGACGCAACCTCATGGACACATCAACCAAGTTGACGCTTGTGTCCGGTGACCAGTGGGTTAACGTCAGTCAATATTTGATACGTGCACTCAATTAGTGTCCAATTATATTTGAGCCCATTACGTTCGGTTAATTATGGCATTAACATTCACCTTAGTTTGCATAATTATGTTTACGCTAGTGCGTCCTAATTTCTTTTATTATGTGTTTAATACTAGTTTTATAGAGGTCAAGCGTGGCGATTGCCATCGCTCCCAGACAAGATCTGCAAATGGCTATGGAACTACTACCACCACCACCCCCACCATCGCAGCCCATTAATACAGAGTCGGGCCTCCTCCAATCACATGGAGGGAAATAATCCTACGGGTTCCCACAGAGGTTTGTTTCAAGATATCTTTCTTTAGCGGCTAGGTTATCAGCCTTGGTAGGTATTTCCTTAGTCCCCTCTTACGACAGTCGTAGGATGGAATGGGTGGTGACACAATATATTCTAAATCCGTTACCCTATAAACTTACCATTACCATGTAAATCTAATTTACCATGTGGAATTAGATGCGGCGTCTTTTCATTTAGGTACATCGCTCACCTTCAAATTAATTGTGGGAGCTATCGGCAGATCATACCACGTGTGGAATACAGAATTTTATCCTTGGGTTAGGGGTGTAGAAACGTACGTAGAATTACTACTTAAAATTCAATCATATAAAAAACAAAACCTATTGTCATAATAGAAATATATAGTGCGAGCTCACTCTCAGAAATATATGTTCATCTCTGCTTTTTTACTAAAATCGACTAGTTACTATTAATTAAAAAAATAATTATTAAACATAATAAACTACAATAAAAATAAAATAAACTACTACGACTACGCAGCCCATAGATAACACACTACTGAGTCGGACCTCCTCCAGTTACGTGGAGGATAATTAGCCTACTGTGCTCCGATGGTCAGGTGGGATGGCACAGGGTATCGTATCAAGTTTTCCTTCTCTTGCGGCAAGACATTTACGACACCCGCAGGCTGGAATGGAGTGGTGACACAAAAACTACTTTCAAGTTTATTGTCGGCTCTTCTCTGTACAGCTGAATTCAGAACTGTTAATAAATGGTAAATTGAAATGATTAGGTATGATAAAAATGATTTATTACATTTAAGATTTATTTCAAGAGAACTCACCTAACCCAGCTTGATTTAAAGAATTTTTGATTATTATAAACCATTCATATCGCATGTTTACAACAGTAAACAAGTCTAGGTGTACAGCCCTGTTCCCATTGGCATGCATGCAGTGTCCCACACGAAGTCTTGGACAAAGGTTTCAACCGAGGATATTTAAAAAATAATATATGTGTTTAAAGACGCCAGCTGTCAACAACCCAATCATCAGCTAACACATTTTCCTTATATTTGTGGACAACTATCGTAATACTGTAAAAATAAAAAGAAAGGTTATGAACAGCTGTCTCTTACCATCACTCACGTACGCCAGCCAAACTTGGAATTCCACACGGCGAGCCAAAAACAAAATACCTACTTGCCAGAGGAGTATGGAGAGAAGCATGATGAAAATCAGAAAAATACATAAATTACGCCACTCCAAGATAAGAGAAGTAACAGGAGTAATAGACGCTCTAAGTTACGCTAAGAGATTAAAATGGCGATGGGCGGGACACGTGGGGAGAATGAGCGACGACAGGTGGACAAGTCGAGTAACGTCCTGGCAAGGACCCTCAGGAAAAAGGAAGAGAGGTAGAACTAGAACTAGATGGGAAGATGACATTACACGCACTGCTGGAAAAAGATGGATGGGAAAAGCTGCGGATAGAGACCACTGGGCATCTCTGGAGGAGGCCTTTACCCTCAATTGAGAGGGGTTCACGTTTAGAAAATATTTAAATTGTTTATTCTATAAATCGTATTCTTACTTTATCAAGTGATTTTAGTTTTTAAATATAGTCAAATATTAAATTAAATAACACTAATTACTTATTTTCAAATACTGAATATTTAATCAATCAACTCTAAAATAATGTTATATTTTAAATCTTAGATTCCTAATCCAAGATAAATTGAATTTTGTATACCTATTATTTATATAGCTTCCCCAATTAAAATTACGAAATGTATATTACCTAGAGCTCAATGATAAAAATGAAAGATGATCAATGAAAACAATTACATACCTATACCATTATTTAATTTTATTATTGCATGAATTTGGAAAAATAATTATTATCTACTATTAACTGTTATACATATTGCAAAGGTGTGAAATAAAAGGCTTTTTTATTTTTATTTTTATTTTATTTATCGTAATACTAGTAGCAGCCCAGTGGTGGAAATACGAACATATTCAATTAAATCCAATTAAAATAGTTCTATAAATATAGTTATATTCTCAATATGACCCTATACTTTAAAAATAAACAAAAGAATATATTATGCGTGTGACAAACACATGTTAGTGTGTGTAATGTTATTCGTATTCATTTGTCCTTAAATTATTTACCATAAAACTTTATGAACCGAAATAATTCGCAAAATATTTGCGCTTGAATTCATTTTTGAAATGTTCATGTTCGTATTATGGTTAGCTAGTAGATTACATTTTGATAAGTATACTATACCACCCGTTAACACAAATGATGAGGAGAAGTGGAGTCAACTTTGAGGCCAAGAAGTGCTCGTTTGTACCTATGTTTCTTTTTCCATGTGACTGATGTCCTAAATGAGCCATTATTAAGTCAGGGATCTGCTCCATTATCGTAAAAGGTAATCATGCGAGCTGGCCAAACGGGCTGTCAAATCTTCACGAACATACATCTATGTAAAGGTCACTCGAACATTGTTTGGTTAGTTAGTAGATTCAACTTAAAAACTATGTGAATGTAAGTTCATGCCATCTAGGTCCATAATACATACTTTTAGCGCGCGTCTCCATCATTTTGCAGTTCTATGAAAAAGTACATTTGCAATTTAGTCACGGAGGCATTACGCGAATTCCGATTACTGTAATCTTAAAACAATGAGAGGAAACTGTGGAATGGCAGTATGATCGATAGCCCAGGCGTGGACATGTTATGTGGAATACAAATTTATGGCGATTTATGCTTACCTTAGAGGCCAATCAAATAAGGTTCAGAAAAACATATAAACCTTGTAGAATTGGTATGTAGTACTAGCTTCTGCCCGCGACTTAGCAAAACTCCTATTTACGCCATATCTTAATACATACATAAATTGTAACCGTATGTATGAGCTATTTATTGTAATGCCTTTAACGGTTACGAAAATTACCTTTTTCCTTTCCGCTTCGTATGAATATTGCACTGACCAAATTATTTTCAGGTTTTCAGGTTATAATAAGTAACTTTGTATTATTTAAATGTTTTGGCATACCCATCATCTAGCTAAGAGTTTAGAAAACTGCCATAGCATGCGGTTAGTAAAGGCGGTATGCCTGTAGGTAGCCTGACACCTTACTGTGGTGGGGAGCTTGCGTGCCTTTAGGATCCGTTGGTGCCATACCGGTTCAAGGTCACTCACCCGGGTGGGCCCACGTGAAGAGGCCAAACAATGAGAGGCACACGGTGAGTTTCCTTGAGAGGTGAATACGGATTCCTCACCCACAGCGGGAGTGAGAGGACAGCCACGCAGCAGCAGCTATGTGCTGCGCTTGTTTGGGGCACTTGAGGGACGCCATTTTAGTCAGTAGGTCGGGGCACAAATGTGCGTGTTTTCGCATAATCCGGTTAGCTCTCAGTGGCCGGGTAACTATGAGATTTTCCAACGTAAACAAAAGTAACACAGAGGAAGCCCATAGCCGCAGCTGAGCAAGCATCGAACCGGGGATGCCAAGTCGCATTACCCTGCGCCGAGCCTGCCATTGCCGGCACCAACAGTATAGAGTTTCTTGGTGTAGGGTTGCTACTCGGTGCAATGATACATGTCATTAATAATTAAGTTACTATTACCACTCAGCCCATTAATGACCCACTCCTCTGTGCCACACTGGCCAGTCGGGCTGGCACAAGTTTTCGTTTCATTCCGGGGCGTCACAGTAGAATGCGTTTACGCGAACTTGTGGCGTAGGGTATACCGCTGCGGTTTTAGTGGGTAGACGACCCTTGTCGGAGTCCCACATAACCACCGACCTCTCCCCACATAACCAGCGACAACAAAAAAAGAAAAAAGAAGTGTTTCGTTTCAAGCTTTCTTTATTTTGCGGCTAGGTTTTCGGCCTTGTCATTTCCTTTTGTCGGCTCATACGACACCCTCAGGACGTAATGGGGTGGTGACACTATGTATTACAAATCCGTGACCACACGGAACTCTTACTATTATGTGAATAGCTGAAAGTAATCAAAGAATAGTCAATTTTATTTTCCGTTCAGCCCTACACGTTGAACTCGGCGCCTCTCTTCGTTGCAGAAACATGATAAGTTACAATTGGCGGCACTTAGCCACCTCCAATTTTGGGGGTGGGCCAAATCGGGTGCGTTCCATCCTCAACGCACAATCATTTGTGGCATAATATTTTACAAATACTTATACTATACCTACAAGTACTTATATATGTGTCCGTGTATTTAAAGTACATTGCGTCACGACCCCCATTACACCCTGAGGGTTTCGTAAGACAGCCGACAATAGGAAATGATAACGCCGGTAACCTAGCCGTAAGAGAAAACTTGATACGAAACCCTGTGCCAAGCCGTTTGGCCAGTGTGGCACATAGCACAGGTTTCCCTACATGTAATTGGAGGTCGCCCGACTCAGCAGTGGGACATGTATGAACTAAGTAGAGTAGTAGTATACTATACCCAAAAGCTTTTTAGGTTTTAATGGTTTTTGAAATCGGTTTACAAATTTTGTTATACATATATAGTTTTTATTTTAAGTGCGGAACCAGCGACTAGTTAGTCATCAAAAACACATATGAAAATTTGCCTTCCAACAATAGGTTTGGCTATGTAATTTGAGACATACTGAGCTTAGTGTGAAAGTGGCTTCGTACCTTAACTTTAAATGACTGAAGACTGTCGGCCATCCTGATTTCGAGGGGAAGCGCGTTCCTTACAATAACAGACTGCACGAAAAAAGTCGAGTGTACAAAGTCAGAGCGGTGAGAGGGACATCGGAGAAGACGATTATTTGAGGACCGAAGGTGTTGCGGTGACAGCAACCGCAGCGACCCAGTAATTTTTTGCCTAACTCGAGCGATTTGCTTACTCCAGCTGAGTGTTCTAGCAATAAGTTAACAAATAGATTTCTGGTGCCATTCTTGTCATCGTGGCTATAACAAGGTTGCAATACTAGGTACACGGCGGAATAACCACCGCCCCTAAATATTGACAGCAGCAGTTCATCTTATTTCTATAATAAGAAGAGAGTCGATTATGAGAGTAAACATGGCTATCAAAGCTCAGAAAGGGAGACTGCACAAAATGGTGTTCCTTTCCATTAGTGGAAAATATGTAATGTCAGGGAGTGACTGTCATGTTTGAAAGAATACTTTACACATCTATAGGGTATTTCATGAGCCGCAATATTGCGAGGAGTTCGGGATACATTGCCACTCATGATTAGTTTTCTGCAGTATCTAATATGAAAATGGCAAAGGTATAGAAAACGGTACAGCAGGGAATATTGGAAGAAGTTCCTAAAACTAAAGTGAAAGTACAAGTACAAGATTATACCGAAATATAAAATTGTTATACATTTAGGACCAGAAATCAAGATCTTCTCTTATTACTTTAGGCGCAAAGGGATGATCATCCAGCCAGACGAGGTGTGATGTATGGCTAGGGGTCGCAGCGCCTATTCCCCCGATAGTTGTAGTCGGGGATATCTTAACCTGGCGAATTGCTCTTGTAATTTCGCTATCGCGGTGTAGGACTTTTTGGTAATTCTCGCATTTGTAGCCGATATTTCTTAATGCAATTAGTTCAGATTTTTCGGGTAAACTGTGTAAAGTATGTAGCATGCGGTCGCTACATGGCTCCCCCCCAAGACTGGAGGTCGATCCTCTTGAATTGCTGCAGTGTAAAGAGCTTGCAAGTGCCAGGAGTGCTCGGAGTCTACGGTGAGTCGAGACTGAGCACCTCAACTGTGTAGTGGAGCTCACTGGGCGGTTGAGTGTCGTGCCGCAGAACCAGGTAGCACGGTGAGTCGGCTGCGTGTGGTCCTGTTAAGGCTGTGACGTCTTGGCTTGCTAGGTGACCGCTGCTGCTGAGGAGTGTTCGTCTTTACCAGGTTGACCAGGCAGGAGGATGTTGCAGACTCGTTGGAAGGTTGCTCTGGAGTCCAATGTCGAGGGTTACCACTTCAAGGATCTTGCGTGTTCACATCACGTCGGGGTCACCACTTTAGGCGCAAAGGGATGATCATCCAGCCAGACGAGGTGTGATGTCTGGCTAGGGGTCGCAGCGCCTATTCCCCCGATAGTTGTAGTCGGGGATATCTTAACCTTGCGAATTGCTCTTGTAATTTCGCTATCGCGGTGTAGGACTTTTTGGTAATTCTCGCATTTGTAGGCGATATTTCTTAATGCAATTAGTTCAGATTTTTCGGGTAAACTGTGTAAAGTATGTAGCATGCGGTCGCTACATTACTTATTAGGTATTGTGATATTATACATTTAAATTTTAGTATGTAATGAAAATTCAAACTAATCTTAAACATGGTAAATTTATCCGTCCGTTTGTTACGTTTTTACACCTAACCAAAAATTAACCAATGAAACATTCAATATTTCATGAAAATTACTTCGGCCTGTTTATAAGGGTGAAGCTGCGGGAACAGGGCTATGTTCTATACCTTTGACATTTTCAATAAATAGTAGATACTAGCGGACCCGGCAGACTTCGTACTGCCTCAATCGATAATTTTAAGACCTAAACTTTTGTATAAAATAAACTTAAAACAAACGAAAGGACTCGTCAAGCATTGAAATTAAACACTTTTTAACGGATTTATCGCGTGTATATTACATTATTTAACGCGACCTCGACTGCTGCAAAGCATTTGAAACGTCGGGAATTAAATAATGTAATATACACTCGATAAATCCGTTAAAAAGTGTTTAATTTCAATGTGTAATAATCGCGAAAACCTAAGAAATCATGACTCGTCAAGCGTCACGTCAAAGGAAAAGAAAAATTTTGCATTTTCTTATATCTATTTATATAGATATATAGATAGATTAAACAATACTAAAAACGAATGGCCTAAGTATGTAATTAAAAGGTACAATACAGTATTTGCTTTGTCTGTCACAACCTGATATAAACGTATGAGTAAGTAGGTTAGCTTTAATCTCGCCGGGCTGGCTTTCTAGCTGGCATAATGTCTGGCCATTGCAAACAAGCGTTGAGCCGGTATTGACCGAGCAGTGCTCAATACAAACGTTGCACAAAAGACAGTGCGAACGGTAGCCCGCACTTATGGTACATTGTTGCAGTTAATGTTAATGGTGCAATGGTGACTTCAAACTATGCAAGTTGTAATTTTGCAATAGTAAATGAGTTGTTTAATATAATGTTGGTGACAAGCTCAAGCTTACGGTGCATCTGATGGTAAGCGCCGACTGTCGCCTACTGACGTTTGTAAAACCAGAGGAGGCTCTCAAACGTCACCGACCCTGGGAAAATTAAAATATGGACGCTGGCTGCAGATGGCAGTAGGCTATTTGCGCTGCCTACCTATAACATATATTATAATATCTTTATTTTCTAAAAAATATCATTTTTATAAGGCCATTATATTTATATTTTATATATGACCACACGATTTAACTACCCATATTCGCAAAATAAATTAGCTTGTACCTGTATAGCAGGGGTTGTTTACAAACATAATATATCATTCACGAGCACATAGACACACCCACATTCAGACTAAGTGACTCAGGTTTACACAAAAGCACTTGCCCGACCCTAGAATCGAACCAGGAACACGTAATTCAAAGGCGGCACAATTGGTTCAAAAGCTTGTTCATTCTTTAACAAGCGATGTACTTTTTCTTTATGACTGAAAATCTAATTACTAATGTCCTGATGAAGAATCAATATGCTTGATGATAATCCTGATATCACGACGCAACCATGTTTGAAAAATCATTCTCTCTTCTGTAGGTTTGTGTGGATCCTATCTAACGTAACAAACTTGCGCGCGCGCCGGTTCACCCGCGCAGTTTGTTTATGCGTGTTCATTGTATCCACAAACACGGGTAACGGTGATGATAATTAAAACTGCAGGCGCAAGTGCTGCCCTCTGCATTTACTACTGAACATAATTCTGCCTTAAAGCTACCGTAAGGTTTACTAAATATAACAAAACATTTCTTAACTTTATTCAACGTCGTGTTTCAGGATAGTTATTAGTATACTAATACTACTGGTCCATGTTAATTATAAAATATAATATTATAACTATTGCCATTATGGGATTTTTAATGTACAAACCGTTTTATTACCCGTGAAATATACAGGGTGAAAGGTTCAAATGCGTGGATGGCCACATAGTATTTCTTATAAATATCGAAAAACTCTCAAAAGCGTCCCAAACCCGGTTTTGAAGATAATTAAAACTGCAATAATCACGCAACGCAAATGAAAGCATCACTACATAGTATAAAACAAAGTCGCATTTTTCTGTCCGTCCCTATGTATGCATAAATCTTTAAAACTACGCAACGGATTTTGAAGCGGTTTTTTTTAATAGATAGAGTAATTCGAGAGGAAGGTTTATAGGTATAATATAATTGCACCCGTGCGAAGCCGGGGCGTGTCGCTAGTTTATTATAATTACATCAATAAAACATTGTCGTTATTTAAATTCATAAATTTTACCGTTAACTATAGAGGAAATGCATATCATGGAATTCAATAAATATTGAACTTCATTTGTCTGTTGATCGTTTTACAATAAGCGACAGTCTAACTTAAACATTTAGAAACTAAGTCCTAAAGAAACAGGCCGTACCTACATTACCACCAATCACTTATAAGCTAACAACACATTATCAGTAATCCAATATCTAATAGCAAACTTGTTCCACGTACGCTCCTATCGATCAATTATTGTAACATTGCATTAAATTAGTAACACGATACAGGCTGTACGCGTTGTGGTATGTTACGAAGACATAACATGACTAGCCAAGGATCCGCCCACGCTTGTTTTATGCCTTCAAGACTATATTACGGTCACACGGTAAAAAGTCACTAAACAATTTAAAACACAAAACGTATTACTTTTATTGATAAGTACCTAAGACTTAGTAAACTATATGTTAGACACGATACCAATGGTGGTAGGACGTTCATATACTATTTAAAATCAAAATTATTTTTTTTTCGATTAAATTCTTGAGAATGGTTTAAATAGTCAAAAAATATTTATATATGAATTATTAAAATTTTAAAAAAAATGTCATTTAGTTTTTACCATCTGTTCGGAATGCCATTACACACAGAAGAGCCGGCAAGAAACTCCACGGTTGCTCTTTTAAAATCTTAAAGGATTATGGTGGTACAGACTAGTCTGACAATGATTATTAGTGAAAGTCAAATAATTTATTTTGCATAGGACACAATGGTCTCTTTCTGTTTGACTATTTCTAAGGCAACATGTTAATAATAATCATGATATAATGCTGGATTCGGCAAGGATCGTGAGAGGGTTCCTCTCTCTGGAGCCCTGAACCGTCGATAGCTTAGGTCATCGATCTCGTTTTCGACGGTTTTTGTGTATTTTTATGTATATTTTTTTAAACACTTAGAATTTTTTTTAATATATATTTATGTAAAAATAAGAAATAAAGAAACATGATATAATGCAAAGCATTCGACCGTTTACTACCAGTTTGGAACGCGACCCCTGCTAAGAAGAACTGGCAAGGAACTCGAACTACCCACTAAAGGTGACGGTGATCCTCGATTGCCCAATCAGGGCCACGTGATTCTCTCCCACTGGGGGAACATGCTCCGCAACCGGCTCTGCCTTGCCTTGCTTTACCTTTCCTGGGTCATGAATAACCATCCCGTTGCGCCTTAAGAACCTACAAGAGCTAGAATGTCTTGTGCCTTATAATCCCTATATTTCGTCAGGGCCTAAGGTGTGGGTCTACAGCCGAATAACAGCCCACACCTTACGAAGTAATCATAAACGTCATGTGCAAGTGATACTCATGATACCCATTGAGGTGTTGATATCTCCTTATATAATTAAGTGACACACGCTGTACACATACAAGTGTATACACGCCCTAACATGTTTTGAGTAGGGTTGCCACAAGATTTATGATCTTGCAGACAAACACATAACTACAATTTTCAGCTGCCATCCGTTAAACAATAGTTATACTAAAGTGAACCTTAATTCTTTGGCTTAGGGTTTCTGTGTTAGTAATTAAACTGGCTCTTATTGGATTCAGATTGTGAATCAGCATGGCCATATTGGATTTTAGTTTTGCAGCATTCGCGAATGGAACCGTCAGCCTGTCAAAACGTTGGAATTTATTTGTGTGTAACACACAGGCATTTGAATTACGTTTTTAATCAACTAGAGAAAGCGTAGTTTACATCGCACTTTATGTGGATGCCTATACAATTACTTTGCATGCTGTGGAATAATAAGGAAACTAGTAATCTTGCTATTTTTCTGTTATGCCAAGTTTTGGTCAAGTGAAGCCATCGCCTTGCTTTTTCCAAGTTGGGGTCCTTGCCAATTTAAGCTCATTTACTAATACTACTCAGCCCAAAGATGACCTACTACTCAGTAATTAGCTTACTGTGCCACGCTGGCCAGACGGGTTGGCATAGGGTTTCTTATCAAGATTTCCTTCTCTTGCGGCTAGGTTTTTGGCCTAGTCCTTGCCCTTTGTCGGCTCTTACGACACCCTCATGATAAATAGGGTGGCGACAGTACCCTTGTTTGTTTTATATAAATATCCTTGGACATTTCACACAACGCCATCCACAACCAAGCAACGTAATGCTTGTGTTATGGTAACGAGATGGATGATAAACTACTTAAATACATTTTTATTTTTTAAATACATACATATTATAGATAGAAAACACCCAGACCCGGTACAAATACTTGTAGGTCGTACAAATATTTCTTCCGTGCGGGAATCGAACCCGCGACATGCTGCGCACCACTCGAACCTGATTTAACTATTAATATCAGAGCCATCTATTAGCTGCAATAGATGACTCTTACATGTTGATATTGACATTGATCTTGATATGTCTACATTGCAATTAACAGATGTAAGCGTGGGGGGTAAAATCAACGATTGTATGTGCCACCCGAAGCACGAAAACAACCAGCATATTAAGTGTCTGGCATAATAGCACCATTCACTTTAAAGCGTCATATTTCTTATTATCTGTGTCTCGTTAACGGCTACCTTAAAGTTACATTTTAAAGTTACAACACAGTACTCTGAAGGGAAACTGTAATTGAAGGAAATTGGTTAAAAGCGGAAACTGTGAACACCAAGCCTAAAATTACCACAACGTAACTATTAAAACAAAGCCTTATTTAGGAGTTGGTTCTCTAACTAGCCAGGCTTAGAGCGAGGGTCGACCTACATTAAAATATAGACAAGGAGATGTCACTTTATTATAAAAGATATACTTAACATATTTTCATCACATTTCAATAAATCAAGAATCACTTTTTGTAAACGTTTATTTATTGATGAAAATGTTACACTATCTTCTTTAAAATTCGCTCGATATCAATTTGTGTCATATTCGTCCATTGGGTTGTAAATAATTTAAATTAAAAAAATACGCTCCAAAGCCCTTTTTTGTTTGTTTGTTAACATTGCTCTTACTTCTCATACAGTCCACACTTAATTATTTAGGAAATATAATAAAGCCCTAGTAACAAGTAAACTTTGTAAAGCTTTCAAGTCAAGAAATCCATTTTTTTTTTGCTTTTATACATATAAAAACCGTCTGTAACAAAAATAACATAATGGAAACTAGTCCTCCTCTCTCGGTCTCAAACTCATTTTAATAAATTATTACTAAATTGTCACCACAAATAAAACCTAATTACTGTTTATTTATTGCGGCAATAACTTAGACATTGGTGCAAAGAGACGGCGACCGATATCGTAATGTCATTATTTAATGAACATTTACTTCATAACGGATGGGGAACTTGTTTAGAGATTAGCATATGTGAAAGCAAGGCGAAGGGAGGGAAGGTGGCCAGCACAGCTCTGTGGTCCATCACCATGACGAGACAGCTCAAGTCGAATTAATTCCCTTTACAATATGAATGTATATAATGTTGATCGAATTCAATAAATTGATGAAAATTTTAGTTAATTGTATTTAATTGGCCTGGTGAAGACGATCGAAATCTAATGCATCCGGGCAGCTCACTGGCGTTCTTCAGGGTGAAATTATGATAAAATTGTGTTCTCAAATATTTTTGATGTGATACGAGGTCCGGTAGCAAGAGGCTTCCCGCAAACCAGATAGACAATAGTTTGTTTTCATGGATTTTCATGGCAGTATTGCCAAACAATTGAAATTACAAAATATGTACATATATGGAGCGTCGTTTTTTATTGCTCGACGATTTAAATAATATACAAACAGGCGAAATATATTTGCTATTGTATTTATTAGTCATGAGTGCATATTTTTTCTGATAACTAGTTAATCTGCCGAGGTCTTTAAAAGGTCACACTTAATTATAGCTACGCGTCAATCATTTTTATGTTTGCGAGTATTTGTTATTTACATAAGTTTAGCTGTCATTTATGCATATTAAAAGTAATATCATTGACTTTATCATAAATTACGCCGTATTTTTTACTTTACACTTAATAAATATTTATTACTGTTTTAACTTTATAACCTGTATCAGTTAGGTTAATAAATATTATTTATTAAAATATGGCTTCTATTTCATTCAGCTGACAGATCTAATCGCGGTAACACAGTACATTTTTGTCACTGAACTGATTATAAGCCGCTGGCCCAATTTCAATGATAGTAGAAGGTTCTTTCAATACCAAGAAGATGTAGAACTAAATCCGATAAGTAACGCTTCAGTAGAATTCTAAGATTTAGATAATAAATCTACTCATTCGCTTGCTGGCAGTTTCATAATGGAGTAGCATTCAAAATGTTTCATATGGAACCTTTGCTCAAATAAAGTGACTTTGAATTTAGATCGTTGGCAAGTAGCATTTTGTACCTAAAAAATGGTGCTCATTTTGATTCACAAAGTCACACGCTTACTAAATCCCCAAAGGACGTTGTAATAACAAAATACATGATAATAATAAACGTGATCGACTGGTTTATTGATATTTCAACTCCATTATCACTACGTTACAAGCGTATTAATTTTAATGCTACACGTATCCTGAGTCCAACGAGTCGACACATGAGCGCCATACGCAGAAACAATCTTCTCGTCCCACGCTAAATCTGTCCACACGCGCATAACGCATGCACAGTACAAATCGTTATGAGTTTGCGCACTGTTGTCTGGAAAAAAAGAGAAAGATCTATTCTTAGATTTTTTTATCCACGGCAATGAAACATGGGTGCAAAACTGGTATGTCTGTCAGTGGCTTCTGAGTACTGAACTTGTAATTTAATTATGTATGATCTATCTATCTTCAACAGAAGGCAGCTGCTCAAAAAAGATACGATATCGTGCAGACCGCTTAGCTTTCCCATACCAGGACGCTACTCTAAGACCTTTATGTGCCAAAGGCTATCCGTTCTTCTGGCAACGTGGCCTGCATATTTCTGCACATTTCCACAATTCTGACTCTATCACGCAGGGTGCATAACTCTCTCCATCGCCCGTTGAGTTACTCTCAGGCGCCTAATAAGGCAAATTGTGAACGCTCACTTCTCCCATCCATATGTTATCGCTGCTAAGACGCACTAGTCTTCGGCCGTATGTTAGAAGGGATTACCTGGCGTGATTTCCCGCAGCCGCATATGATCAGCTTTTTGAAAATGATAACATCTTTTATGATATTTACATTTAGTTTATTTTACCAAAACTATTATTTCTATTCGATTTTCTGTAAAGTAAAACAATTGGAAATTAAAACAACCTCAGGGAGTGTGTTCATCTGCCTCCTTTTTTTTTAAAGGCACAGATGCACTTCAACCCGTCAACGCTGCGCCTGCGACGCACGCTAATGTTCTGCTGACGGACAACCTTAAACTCATATTCAAAAAAACTTTCTATATTTGAAAACGAGATATTATTAGGCACATTAATAAGGATTTGCCATCTAAAGACGAAAACTAATAATTAAATAAAATAAATATTATATTATAGAAAACTAATATTGTTGATTTTATTAATAAGTCTCTACACAACACTGACAGATTTCTCAAGTCATATCAATTTTCCCCACTCTCAGTTTCGTTTTGGTGACAAAACTAACATCATCATCTTAATCTCACACCGTAAATGATCCGCTCCTGAGCCGTGTAATGCACATATTATGAAGGGCTAATTAAAATTACCAGTTTAGCCGTAATTGTAACTAATTATTTAACGATACGAGGGAACCGATTTAGATTACATAGTGTCACCACCCCATTCCAGCCTGAGGGTACCGTAAGACCCGTCAAAAGGAAACGACAAGGCAAATAACCCAGCCAACAAGACAAGTAAAACTTTTTTTTTGTTTTCGCCGGGGAAATGCTTTATGCATACCACCGCCCCCCGGGGGAGAGGTCGGTGATTATGTGGGACGCCGACAAGGGTCGTCTACCCAAGAGTCGTTTACCCACTAAAACCCCAGCGGTATACCCTCACACGGCGCGCTTGGGGCGCCACAAGTTCGCGTAAACGCATTCTACTGTGACGCCCCGGCGTGGTGCCCGCAACGCGGGCAAGCGACTATCAGAGAGGGCGACCCGGTACACTGGGACGCCCTCAGTCATCGAGGCTTTCGTCGGTGGCGGCTCCACCGAACCACCGCCGGCCTTCTAGGCGAGGGCACAAGGGGCCCGCACCGTCACGAACCCCGCTCCACCCCTGCCTCCGTCCGCGGCGCGGGTCAGCCGGAGCTCCCTCCCTTGCGACCCGCCCCGCTGCCCCCTTCTGCGACATCGGCCCCGCAGAAGGAGGCCCGTCAGCTCTCGGGCCGGTTTATAAGAAACCCTGTGCCAACCCTGGTCAGCGTGAAAGGCTAATTATCCCCTATGTATTTGGAGGAGGCCCGACTCAGCAGTGGGTTATTTATGCGCTGAATAATAAGATAAATAAATCTGCCCCTCAAAAGACAACTAAAACCAAACTAACATACTAATACAAATACAAATATCAAACTAAAATAGATCAAAAGACGTAAATAATTCTTTATTCTCGGCTTACTCTTCTAGGTCCAACTGATGCCCTTGCTGCGTCCGCGGCAGTCCGCGGTGGCAGTTCAATAATGCGATTACGTGAAAGGTTATCTCGACATGCCCTGCCGTGCTCCCTGACAGATTTCTAAGAATCCATATCAACCAACAGTTAATACGAGCTCTGTTATCTGAATACATTTTTATATTGCATTCCTTTGGCTCCGGCTGCTTAAATTTCGACACCGCGCAAAATCCAAATACTCATCATTAATTAGTTAGTAATCATGACGTATTCTTTAATCATAAACGTCATGATACTAACTAATTAATTAAAATATATTTTTTATTTAAATATATTTATTAAATTGAAACTCCCATTCTCAGCCTACATATTCACAGATACAATAGAATGCCAGACTCTGAACTTTCTCTCATCCAATGAAAACTTTGTATGATGATGGTGATGAAGCCTACTTCGAATATTTTCTACAAGTTTACCTTTAGATGGAGTCCTGACAGTATGGTGTGTAACAAGGTGTCGTGTTCGTGCGAGATGCATAGGCGAAGTTCCTCGGAAAGGTGGTCGGCATCCGGCGTCAAAATGTGGGGATGGCCCCTTCCAAAACTCTAAATTACACATAAAAAAGAGAAAAAGTTTGGTGAAAAGAAATATCTGCATATTTTTAGGCTTTTACATAATAATTGAATGTGAATTAGAAACAGCAGTTTAAATTTTACTGTATGAGATCAAAATAAAAAACAAAATGTTTTATAATCGCATATATTCTTGAAAATGCTTTCAAATAGTCAAAAAATGTAACACAAAAATTAAAAGAAACATTAAAATTATTAATCGTTTAGTTTTTACCACCGGTTCGGAATACCATTCCACAGAGCCGGTAAGAAACTACATGGTCTTTTAAATATAGGGATTTTGGTAAATACATAACAGCCTAAGTATTTTAATCATTAATTCAAATATCCCGTTCATAACTAATTAAAAAAAATACTTCTATTTTTGTTTATTTTGCTACAATTGAGAAATAGTATAAAGTCTATAGTAATAGTACAATTTATATACCACAAAGTTCAAAACAGGTTAAAAGATATTTGGTTTTCGCGATTATTACACATTGAAATTAAACACTTTTTAACGGATTTATCGAGTTTATATTACATTATTTAATTCCCGACGTTTCGAATGCTTTGCAAAAGTATAAAGAAACAGTTAAAATCTACCGCCTATAATTTTGTGTTATTGATAACGTTCCATGTGCACGCAGAAATCGCCTTGCATATGAGTATTTTGCTTGAGATTTGATCAATTTAATGACTGGATCCCAGGCAGGTGAAATTTGGATGTTTTTTAATCTCAATAGCCTCGCGGATCATTCTTGGAATGTAATAATTTTCCTTGGCAAGGATTTGAGGTCTATCAAAGTGAATGTAGTTGGTCTTGTTGGACCAACTACATTCACTTTGATACGACGTGCAAATCCGTTAAAAAGTGTTTAATTTCAATGTAAAAGATATTTGATAAAAATAATTAAAACCATAAAATATGTAAATAAGTAGGTATATAAATTATTTGTTGTTTTTACTTCTATTTGACATCGTTTATAGATTTTTAGTTTAGCATGATAAAAACACAAAAATAAAAATAGAAATATTTCTGTAAGTTTCCAGAGCGTGGCAACCTTAGTTCAGTTGCGTAGAGGCGATGTGACACCACACAGCCGCTCGAGCAAATCTTAATTAGCCCCATCGGAACTAATGAAGTGGATCATTAGACTGGCTCATGTAGAAAAATAACATAAAATAATAAAGCCTCCTGTGACGGACAGCCAGTACTTTGTTTTTTTTACCGCATAGAGCGGTACTAAAAATATCTACTGATGCTCAAATATTTGATAAACAACACGAAACGCGTGATCTATACTTTCGTACGACATTGTACCTTCGACGGGTGTAATAAGTTTGTCAGTCTGTCTATGGTATAGATCCTAAATGAATAGACTGATTATGATGCCTTTTTTCTTGTTGTATCGGGGGTCCCTTATTATCCAGGAGTATCAATCCATTTTCCAAACTAACTGGAGTGGAGTCAGACTAATATGAATTGGCTGAGTGGCCAGACGTTAAAGCAACCAATATTTAAATCTCAAAATTTACGTTATTGACTTCGTAACATTATTTTATTATTTGAACCAGCATACGATAGATATGTAAAATAATTGCCTTCCACCCCTAAGATCGGCTGAGAACCTACAAAATCTACACAAAAAATATCATAAAGTTCGGTCAAGCCATTTCACAGGAGTTTGATATCAAACAGCGCCTTGTAATTTTTATAACTATATTGGCGTAATTACAATTGTAATATTTGATAAAAACAACTAACAAATATTACAATTGTAATTCCGTGCACATGGGACCATAAATTGATCACTCCCATCTTTTTCATTAAACTTCATACCAAATTCAGGACTCGTCTAAGACAGTCTTATGACGTCACGTCGCCAAAGTACATAACAGAAAGATGAACACCCCTTCCGGGAACATCTCGATAAAGCCCGAGACGAGGGCATTTACATGAATATCACTGATATTTGTCGTTGGTATATGTTTGGCCAATATTGGAAACAGACGCCAACCGTCTGGTTCTCTCTCTTCCTCTTGTTGACATTAATTACGACGTGCAAATTTACCTATTCCAAACTTATGTTGTGACATATGGTACAGAGGCGTGGTCGCTCACTCTGGGCTTCAAAGGACCCAAAGGGCCAAGGGCCCTCCCCTTGCTCGGTTTCCCTTCAAGATCGAATAAAAAATGAGATTCGTAGACGAACCAGAGTTAGCGACTAGCGACATAGCACACAAGTTGCCAGACTTAAGTGACAGTGGTCAGGGAAGTGACGCCCTCGCCTTAGAGGCTGGTTGTGGGTCGTTTACCTACCACCGTCACAAGCCTCATTGACTGAGGACGTCCCAGTTACCCGGGATACCGTCGATAGCCGTAACCCGTAACCGCCGTAACAGTAGAATGCGTCCTCGCGAACCTGTGGCATCTCAAACAAGACGTGTCAGAGGTTTTAGCCGTAGTCGAGTGTTCCGGAGCCCCACATAACCGATGACTCCACCCCCGAGGGGGAGTGGTATGCGTTAAGCATTTGCCCAGCAAATACAAAAAAAAAGAAAGGTCCTTGAGTAGCGTGGGTAGGCCTCCTGTTGGACACCCAGGTTGGGTCCAGGAGCTAGAGGCTCAGGATCGCCCTTTGTAAAAATCCTTTTGGGAGGCTTATGTTCAACAGTGGACTTATGTCTCTCTCCCTCTGTTCGCTTCCCCCGACAAAAAGTACGACAAAACCTCTTTTTATTTATTAACTAGCGGCCCGTCCCGGCTTCGCACGGGTGCAATGATACCCGCGGGTGACGCCGCAGGTTTGTCAAAAAAAAGTAGCCTAAGTTACTCCTTATATCATCAGCTACCTATCAGTGAAAGTCCCGTCAAAATCGGTCCAAGCATTCCAGAGATTAGCCGGAACAAACAAACAGACAGACAAAAAATGTTATTTTGGTACTGTGTATATATACGAGTACTTACGCATTTAGTAAAAAGTGATTATTTAATTATTACAAACAGACACTCCAATTTTATTTATTTGTATAGATAAAGAAACTAAAAACGAATGCGTATCAATGTTGGGCCAACAAGTTGCTTAAGGCGACGTTGGCCGCGATATTTGCAAATGCTTACAAATCATGTAGTTTGAGTATATTTTCCCAGATCCCGTTCCCATAGTGCCGGTTTTCGTCGTAACTTATTGTTTATAGACGTTTTCCTTCCTTTGATGTTGGATGATGACGCTGTTTGTAGAATAACTAGATCTACGGTATTACGTAGAACAGAGAAATTCTTACACTTTAATAACTGCTCAAAATGTACTGTGCGAAAATTTCAACCATGGAATCCAAGGTCTTTTATAACTGAATAACTACATTTATAACTTATCTTATATGACTATAAGGGGCTTCTATGTTAAATAGTAGCTGTTAAATACAAAGAAAATCAGTATATCGCTGTTCCTTACAAAATTAACACTTATTTCGATATCTCCATAGTGACCATGCTTTTCGGGGCGCAGACGAATGCAGGAATAATTGAAATCCGGCCAGCGAGTGAGCTAGGCTCTATGAGTTTCCGTCACTTTTTCCACAGTGGCTATTGTCCTACTTGTACCTGTACCTTTCTCTGCATAGTTGTTCGTTCTAATCCCTACACAACTCCGTTAGAATTATAATAGACTAGATTATTAAATATCCGAGTCAGATTTTAATGATATATTAAAATATTTAATATAGAAAGTGTGAAATATATATATGCCGATGAGCTATATCGTTAAACAGAACGTGCACCATATTAAATATTTCAAATGGACGTCTGGAAGTCAAACACGAACCATTTGGAGTCGATAATCTGTGATCACAAAAACTGAAGGAAAAAGTCGACAGCGGGCTGGAGATAAGAAAGCTTTGGTTACACTTCTCACGAAACAACAAGCCGCATTAGTCGACTTTAAAGCAGGTATACAGTTCATATACCGATAGTTTTAGGAAAATATTGGATCTAAACATACATACCTGACACTGACACTCGATTAAGATGTCTTTCAAACGAACCTATATAATAAATATGCTTATCCGTTTCATAACTATTGTGCCACAAAGAGACAGACAGAATCGTCAATCTTGTCATCCTCCTCATAGCAGCCTATAAATTATCCACAGCTGAGTCATGACTCCTCCAAGTTCATGAAGGGATATTGGTCTTCTGTGCCTGCTGCCATCTGGTGACAGATTTAGAATACATAATAGCACCACCCCTTTTCATCCTGAAGGTGTAGCAAGAGCCAACGATAGGAAAAAACAAGGCTGAAATCCTTCATATGAAACCCAACCAGTGCCAACCAGTCTGGCCAGCTTGGCACATTAGGTTGATTAATTGGAGGAGTCCCGAATCAGCAGTGTATGGGCTCAGTAGTAGTAGTGTCCCGCTCGCTAGTCGGATTTGCATAGCGTATTTTATATATTGCGGCCAGGTTATCTGCCTTGTCTTCTTCTGCATTTCCTTTTCATGCTTCTTACGACACCCTCAGAATGGGTTGGTGACACTCTGTATTCTAATTCCCGACACACCGACGGTAAAAATCACATCAAATGGCATAGTGACATGTGACAGTGAACCCTTCGCCCTAATCCCTCTATCTCCATCAGGTAAAGCGCTCGTCAAATATTTTGACATTTCCACATAATCGCTTGTCTTCTAACAATGCTATGACAATTCCATTGTCAAACACTTTTGACATTCCTTTGTTGTAGCAGATGCTTCGGAGATTTAAGTCATTGTATTCAAAATATTTGTAAAGTTTTGTGACAGGGCGATGCCCTTTTCACGTAAAACACTATTATTGTTCTAGATATAAATATTATCTTACAAGTTATAAATAATATTAAGTACCGATTGGTATCAGATTGCGGATAGATGGATAGAGTTAGCCATTTCTTCATGCTACTGCTTCTATTTCTTCTTCTCAGCCCATAAATTACCTGTCTACGTGCCAAATGTTAGCCAAATAAAATTGCAAAATTGGCTAAAAATCTAGGCACAGAAAAGAAGACGTTATCAATGCTTTGAATTGATTTTCTTCAAATTCTTTCAATTTATGCAGGTTTGAAACAAAACAAAATACATGAAAACCAACAAACAAAAAAGTTCATCCGTCCAAGTGTTGTGGTGACACAGCATACACGTTAAGCTTAAATTGTCGAAGATTAAAAACTAGGTGGGCATGTCTGATCCGATAAGCTACACTTGTCAACCAAGCATAAATTCCCATCCTTAAAACCAAGTCAGTAAGATAGTGCTAATAGGTAACAGAGTTATAATTACAGGGTCCATATCCCGCCCATCGTTTCACACTCGGACCCCGTAATGGGTTAAAGGCAATCTGAGGCGTTAACGATCCACTTAATCGACGATCAACACGCCACCGATAAGATAAGCCTCATTTTGTATTCGCTAATTGGTATAAAATACATAAATAATTGATGCTTATTATGGTGAAGTTTAGAACCGTAAATGGATTAGAATATTTTTTGCAATACAATTGCAATTCGTTGTTAATTGCAGATACTTATTCAGTTTGTGTCTTAGTCGTAGATTTTAATACATAGTCAATCCGCCTCATTCCACCTCATTCCATCCTCAGGGTGTCTTAAGAGCCGACAAAGGCAAATGACAAAACGGAATACCTAGCCGCAAAAAACTAAACCCTGAACCAAATTATACACCTATCACTAGGCGGACTTAATGCCTTAACACGTTGAATGCGGGGAATTAATTTCAATAACTCACGTTCAGTGCTATACATGCCATTTTTGACATGTAACAGTTGTTCTACTGGTGAACTACAAGACGATAAAGACTTGTAAACCAACAATTAAGTTTTGCCCAATATATTCTTATTTTTTATACAAAAATATAATTTTATGTTCGCAATAACAAGTTGACATATTCAATTATATACATGTGTCGTCGCCACTGACAACAGTCTTAGGTTTAGAAATTATATGATATTTAATTGACAATACAAATTCGGCTTGTACCGCATCACGGGGGTAGGGCAAGGTCTATTATATCAATAGTATTATAGGGTTGGGAAATCTAATGAAACAAAATATCGCCATCGATATAATTTATATACTATTAAAACTTTTGCATTTGCAGAAGTTGTACGGATGGCACTGATATAGTCAAATTCTGTGGGCGCGGTGTATCTTTAGCTTCTAAACTCGATTCTTGTGGGACTGCTATAGTATGCGGTGCATTGCTAGTACTTGAGGGTGATAATTGTGGTAACGTAAAATCTTTTAAAATACGTATTTTTGAAGGGGCCCCACCTGTGTTTCTTCTAGCAATCGTCAAATTCCGGTCATCACTTTGGGCACTTTTATCGGTATCTACAAACACTTTTAGCAATATTTTCCGTGACCTTTTCCTCGGTGCATCCATTGTAAAATCGAGAAATATGATGTAATTAGGTATTCACAAAAATAAAACAAAATAAGTCAGCATCAATCACAGCACTAGCCTGCACTGACAAGTTCCTGTGGTGCGATACAAGGCGATAGTTTACAAGACAGTTTTGGCTGGTACCGCACCGATTTTAGTTTTTTATCATCTGGTGCGGTACGAGTCGAATTTGTCTCGTACACCAAAAACCTTCCTATTGAATACAATTTAACATAACGAACCTAAATGTATATTTGTCTCTTTCTGAGCTAGGGTATATCAATGTCAAATCACTCCCGCACCAGACAGAGACCACCTACTTTCAACGTCGCATCAAATGAAAGTCTAATACAAGCCAAAATTGGCATGTACCGCACTCAACGTGTTAATGTACATTTGGTGCAGAAGTGTAATTAAATGAAACCCGTCTGGCCAGCGTGGCACAGTAGGCTAATTACCTTCATTGGAACTGAAGTAGGATCAACTCGGCAGTGGGTCGGCTATGGGCTGGGTAGTAGTTACTTATTCGGTCTAGCTGATTGATAGTAGCTGACAAATAAACCTCTTATCTATTAGCACTACATTATAAGAAATAAATGTTAAATTCTGAAAATATTTGTTATATCCAAATATGATGGATGACGTTTAGTCACTGAATGTGAATGTCATATGAAGACACTACAGGAATATATAACTTTGGTTTTGGTATAAGGGTGGTGAAAGTATTACTAAACTTCTTGATTAATGAAGATGCTTCTATATAAATTGTATTCTACAAAGAATTGAACTTTAATTGGATGCAGCCGCGGGCAGATTATATTCATGAACCAAAAATATTAGGGGTTCTGCTAAATTAATCAGACGCGCAAATTAATTAAGGCAAAGAAACGGAAAATACGTATATAAATACTTATTAGTCAGCCAGATCCTTCACTAATTAACATTAGGAGCCTTTGAAATGAGAGAGCCACGTATTCCGCGATAGCATCAGTATTGAAAATGGCGCGAACGTCTCCATTCCTTAACTAAGAGCTACTGTTAAATGTATAAACAAAGAAAGTTGTACAGTCGCGACAGGCGGTGGGCTCTCTGATAGTTTCAGCTGATACCCAGGGCCTATTGGGTGCATAGATTAAATATGTGTGAGAGAGAATCGAACTTTGGATTACGAAAAGCACTCAATGTTAAGTACCTAAAATTTCTAATATCTCGAAATGTAAACAACAATATTACTGTCGTGATTCAGGGGATGCGGCCCACGCTCTTTTGGCGGCGAAGAGACTAATTCAGTAACAACCTAAATTCAACCCAAAACTCTTCAGAATACAACTGTAATTGGTACAACGAAATACAATGACGGCGAGCGACATAAAGCGTGGCGAGCGTATTCTAAATACAGCTGTATTCTGAGGCGTTTTAGGTTGAATTTAAATTGTTACTGAATTAGTCTCTTCGCCGCCACTCCGTTGGTCGGCGCTGACCCTAAAGCGCTCCAAACCTGCACTGATTATTGTTGTAATTTCAGAGACCCATGAATACAACTACAATATCTAAATTAAATGATGAGATGTTTCCAGATTTGTAACGTAACAACATATTTATTATTACGCATGATAAGTAAACTAGTAAACACGTTGCACTATCAGCTTATGTGTGGAAGTTTGCCATAGCTACCCATTCAATCACAACAGGTCGTCCCAACTGTACCACACACTGAAATGTATTCCAAAGTAGGCACAAAGCTTTTGAACAAAATATGTTGCTAGTCTTTGCAGTTATCAGGCCGAGAGCATCAGGTCACAAGTCCTCGAGTCGCCATTAAGATGTACGATAAGCCACCGCTGACCGACTGAACGGCCCGTCCCACTCCGGAGATTATTTTAGCTACAATCGTGACTTCTGCACAGTTTATTTTGGATGAACTCTCGAACATCCGCTCGCCTCGTACCTGAGTATAATCAATAAGGTTATTCTGAATATAAATGTATACTGAACAAAGCATTAGTCTCATTAGAATTACTTTATGTTTCTTTATAAAAACGTATCAATGGATATGTTTTAATAAAATTTGCTAATAAATATCATCTAAATTTTCATGCTACTAATAATATATTTTATTATTAGCTATTTTTGGGACTGGTACGTAGTTGATGTGTTAAGAAGCAAACTATGTGCACTTGTGTGCTACAAAAAAGACTGCTGAAAGGGAATCGAAGCTATACTATAAACAAGAAATAACTTAAATCAAAATTTAAATGGCACAAACCTATGGAATTAAATACGTTCAGGTACTTTTTGATATGGCGTGAATAACTATGAAAATAAACAAAAAAAGAACTGGTTTATTTTTATAGGTATCGTATAATCGGGTGGAAACTATTTTACATAACTTGCCCAATTTTGACTAACTATTATTTTCTTGCCTGCTTGTAAAGGCACATTATATATCGAGGACTCTATCCAAAAATAAACGAGAATCTGCCAATATTAACTTACGTGACGTTATTAACACGATCTTTGATTCCATCAGATAAGAGAAAGCTTTAAGTGTGACACAATGTAATTCCGATGATAATTCGTGTTCATGCGACATGGGAGATCTTATCGGGCAATTGATCGTAACTGGAGGACAACCGATAAGGCTTACCATTCATGACGCGATTACTCCTAAAACGATAAGCGACTTACGTTGAGATTCCAATAAATTTACGAGATACAGCTGCATTAACAACTGCTCTTCAGCATAACTATAAAAAAATGCAATCAAAAATATGTAGGGTACATAGGTACATATTTTTGACCCGGTTGTAAAATAAAAAGAAATGCTAAAGTAATTAGATGCTGGATATTGGGCAAGGAGAATGCACCAAGTGTATAAAAGGATATGTACCAAGAAAAAGAGACCGGAGACAATGATATACCAACAGATAAAAGGCCTCACTATAGATTGGGAAAGCTTTAAATTGCTTCACTTAAACCCGTACCTCTTAAGAAAAAGGCAATTGTCTCGGTTTTAGAAAAAATATGTTGTCTTTGCAAAGAATCTTAGAAGTCGTCGTGGAATAATGTTTAACAATTAATTTACAGGTATGTAAGAGTATGGCAATTAACTATTACCAGAACTACGTATAAGCTACTGTAAAAATACGGCATATTACAATTATTCTGGTTGCACTATAAGAAACGTTTGGGACTGCATAGGATAGGCATATTTTAAAATCGCCATTCCATACTCCACCCAATAATCGGCTTACGTTCTTTCAAATTTCCATATAATTGTGTGTTCGCCATGTCAACGGGGGGAGGATTATGTTTTCACATGAGATACTCTTTTGCCTTTGACTAGAAGATTTGCTCAATACGAACGTTGACGATGAACTTTATGAATGTTTTTGTAGAATGTCTGGATCAGTTTTGTGGGAAAATCGAATTCATCTTACGCAGACATCGTTTGGTGGAGTTTCTTTAACTTTTTATTACAAACACTATATACTTATGGCTTCTGATTTCATAGAACGATAGTGGACCGCATTTTTCTTCATTAATAACAATTCAATTTAACTCAATACACACGAGTAAATGTATGTGATTCATGGACACAATTATACTCAGATTCAAAGCCAATGTTTTGAACAAATAAATAATAGAATACTTTCTAATGCACTTTAAAAGTAACACTGATGACATTAAATTTAATTAAACGTGGGTAAACCAGGGGGGACTTTGAAGATGTGAAGACGCCCTGACTAAAAACCAAAGCGTTTGTTAACAGCTGGGTCCATGGCGTACAGGGTAAGTGTGTGCCTAGCCCGCATCTATCAAGGCAGCCCATAAACCAAGACGGAGCCAGGAAAATAAGTGCAAAAACACAACTTCCTACCTGCACAGTTCGTCATTGGTAAAATTAATGTTGATTTTGAACTTCCCTAGAACGCAACATGTTCTCATACTCGTAGGTTTAATACCACAACACCACCTCGTTATCGATTCAATAACGATACGGCTCGATTCTAATCTCGCTACATAATCCGATTTGTGGATATTGTCATCGAGAAGTAATATCAGGCCATCGTGACTCGGGGCTTGTAAGTAATGCTTAGAACTGTGATTCTCAAAGCTTACCTGTCTGTAGAGTAGACAGATGGTTTTAGTACTTTATATTTGATTTGATTTGCATTTTATACGCATGTAGAGCTAATGAAGATATTTGTCGGTGTTACATTGTACGTTTGATTTTGACAATAAACACGCACCTATAAAATGCGTGTGTTGTGATCTAAAGAATACAGCTTCTTTAAGAGTAGTCACAAAAACAGCGGGAACTGCATACGACATTTCTATAACATAAATTATGGTTTCTACGTAGATATTTAAAATTGATTACAATTTTAAAAACCGTGGTACTGTTTATGTTACAATTCAATACGTGATCGTATTGAATTGTCAAACGTTGCAATACTTTTGTATTATCATCTCGTACTCTATAATAAGGTTGAGGAACACGGGCTTGAAGGAAATAATGAAAATTGATTGATCAGTTAATGGAGTACTAGCATGGTTAT
The DNA here is from genome assembly GCA_905475355.2 of Clostera curtula. Lineage (NCBI taxonomy): Eukaryota > Metazoa > Arthropoda > Insecta > Lepidoptera > Notodontidae > Clostera > Clostera curtula. The sequence continues at coordinate 561,794 of FR997805.1, forward strand.
CGATAAGTATGATTGTTAAATGACACGGGAGTAATGGGGTGATCACAAATAAGTATTATTGCAACCTGCGTTTGTTTGTTTCTCTTTTCTTTTTTTTAAGCAACTTAGTTCATTATTTATAATTAACTAGCCACCCGCCCCGGCTTCGCACGGGTGCAATTATATCATACCTTCCTCTTCAATTACTCTATCTATTAAAAAAACCGCTTCAAAATCCGTTGCGTAGTTTTAAAGATGTATGCATACATAGGGACGGACAGAAAAATGCGACTTTGTTTTATACTATGTAGTGATAAGAAATATGTATATATTTTTATTAACTAACGTAGCCTAGCAGTAATGGGACATCATAGATTAAAATTATTTATTGTTTACAATACTTTGCATTTACCTTGAGACGGTTCCAAATTAGACCTATCAAATAATAATTTCATCGTAGCACCTTCATAAATAAAATAATGACTGCACAATATTTATAAGTTCGGATTTCCACTTTCTAATATTTATCGAACAAACACTCATATCTCAACACTGTCTTTTGATATCCGACCGCCATATTCGAGTTTCATTTTCTGGAATCCCGGATTTCGTGTCGGATATCGCTTTGAAAGAAAATAAGCGATATAGAAAACACTAGGGCGCTTTAGAACACTGGCCTTGTTCTTTGCTTTCACGTCCTGTTGGAAGATGGCCAGCCATATTGTCCACGGCCGCCATTTTGGGAACAATACGAGCGGCGCCATTCTGTGCAATCCGCATTTTGTTTTGTGATTAATTTGGGTAATATATTGTTTGGAATACGGTTTCGTTAAATGTTACATAATACATGTAATTTATTAAATATTATTTTGGGTTGTCAACGCTGGCTGATATATGTATAGTCACGAACTTTGTTAGCAATCCATTTTTTGTCTATACTTAGCGATTAACGTACAGTTCGCTTAGCTTAGTCTAGGGATACAATCAGCCTAAAACCGTGGATTGTTGAGAGGTTGAAATTGTGATTAGGAATGCGATAAATTAATGGATTGAACTGATTATTCTTTTTTTCAGAATAGGCTTGTATATGTACGCTTTTTTAACTCTTTTAGAAATGTAGTTGAGTATGAAACTAAGGCTGTAATTACTTTGAACCCTATAACTGCTTACCTGCAACTTTTACTATTTAAGAGGAAGTTTTCGTAAAATAGTTACTTCCTGTAAATAAAAAGTAATGAATAATGCATGTGAAACTTTACCGTTGTATACGGTATGGTATAGGTATATTAATCAGTAAATGAATGGTGTCACACCGGATGGTATACATTTTATATTTTTCAAATTTCATTAATCAGCTCTGAGTAAAGAGAAGTTCGTAACATTCCCAAGTTAACTGTAACTTCGGTGATAAGCGTTAACTGCCGAAGTGTAGTTAAACTCACTATCAGGCGTTCAATCGCAGTTTGAACCCAGTTCAAATCGCTTGTAAAGACTCTTTTATAGTTCCACCGCGAGTTTACAGGTTAAGTTAAATGTTTGAAAGCAATTTGGCCGAGTATCTCTTGAAACCCAAGTTAAATGACGCTTACAATGTACATAGTTTTATAACGAAACGATAGGTTTTAACAGTTGAAAGGCGGGCGGGTTCTAAGTTTGACAGGTTATCTGCCGGTGGTACCTTTCGTTACTAAATACCCTTTTATAGACTCGTGTACCAACTACCACAGGTTCGCAATGGCGCTGTACGGAGATGAGCCGGAATGAATCTCGGCAGATGTATTGATTTTTACAGCAATTCAATTAACGCTTGTTTTAAAATAGACATTTTAATAAGACAAAGCGTTCCCGTCGTCATGTGATACGTCTCAGTGTTTACCAGTACATAATTAACGCCTGAAACTGGAGTCGGCCGGAAGACGAGCATTTTTCTGAGTGATAATGAGTAAATGTACATTAAATTCGGAAAATGAACTGTGTGTGTGAATCACGGACTCACACTGGTCGCAGTGGACTGTATATAGGAAATGGAATGGGAGGCTGGTACGGCGGTACAAGATAACACGGTTATCCTTGGAGAACGTCTCCAATACTCCGGCGTATTACGAAAGAACGCGAGCAACACAGAACTCACTCACCTTCCCTCTGGAGTGTGCCAACATCTGCAGCTAGTGGTGTCGGTCTTTGATCGCACGGCGGTCAGCAACGTTCACTTAACTTCAGCACACAATTCGCACGAGAATAATAAGAAAGTTATTAAAATGTAATTTTGCTGCACAGAGCAGTATGCCGTACACGCCAATGTAAAAACAGCAGACAATCGCCTTTTTATTGATTTTTTCATGACCAACGCGATTTTGAATACTGGCCACCCATTGGTCAAGGAGCAAGCCTATGCCGCATGACGTCACATTCGAAAACACGCCGGAATACGGAACATTCCCCCCACCGAAACCAGCTTGATGGTTTCCAGAAAATAAAAGGATAGGCAGTAGAAGAAATATATAATGGAACTAGGAAAATTAACTTATAAGTTACGTATGAAAATATGGTAGAAGAGAGTTTAATTGATATAAGGAAGAGGACTCAGTTTATTAACTGGTCGCTTCAAGACATTCTTTTGTGTACGTATAGTGACACAACGGATGATGCCATCACTACCGGGATGAACTGCTTCAATACGAGCTAGTGGCCAGTTGCAAGGAGGAGTGTTATCAGTTTTTACGATTACAATAGCTCCTACTTTAATTTGGCTGTCTGACTTAAACCACTTAGCACGTTGTTGTAAAGTATTCAAATACTCTCCCTTCCACCTATTCCAGAATATTTGAGTACATTTTTGCATGTATTGCCAACGTGACAACCTATTAATCGGAACTTCCTCAATATTATACTCTGGAACAGCGGTTATACTTCTGCCTATCAAAAAATGACCCGCCGTCAAAACGTTATAATCGTCGGGGCTTTCGCTACTCGGTAGAGGGCACAATGGTCTCGAATTTAATATAGACTCGATCCGACAAAATATCGTAGAGAGTTCCTCGAACGTCAAGGATTTTTCTCCAACGGCTCTAGATAAATGGTATTTTACTGATTTTATACCGGCTTCCCAGAGGCCACCCATATGTGGCGCACTAGGTGGATTAAATTTCCAAATAATCCGTCTACTACTACAACCATCTAAAATCTTGTCTTTCGTTTGACGATCAGAAAGAAAACGTTGGACTTCCTTTAAGTGTTTACTAGCAGCGATGAAATTGGTACCGCAATCAGAATAAATAAAAGAACAGAGGCCTCTACGAGAGACGAAACGGTCCAAGGCGGCTAAAAAGCAATCTGCCGACAAAGATGACAGTGCCTCCAAATGCACGGCTTTCGTCGAGAAACATACAAATAACGCGAGGTAGGCACGGTCTACCTTAGCATTACGACGCAAACTCTCGCGAACAAAGAATGGCCCGCCTAGGTCTACTCCAACATGCTCGAAAATGTTGTTCGGCAACAAACGTGATGCCGGTAAGGAAGCCATTTTCGGTTGTAATAAACTAGGCTTACATCTAAAACAAACTTTACATTTTGAAAGTACCGAACGAATAACACGACGCGCAGCTTGAATCCAAAACTGCTGGCTCAATATGCTTTGCAAAGTACGAGGGCCGGCGTGAAGATATTTTATATGAAAATATTCGATTAGTAAAACAGTGAAACGACTACTTTTCGGTATTAGCCGCGGATGTTTAACGTTATAGGGTAACTCCGCGTGAGTTAAACGACCCCCCACCCTGACGAATCCTTCGTTGTCAAGGAAAGGTGATAACTTCCGTAACGACGGAATATAGTCTTTGCCTTTAGCTAGGTCGTTAATCTCGTCTTCAAAGTAAGCAGACTGTACTAGCTTCACAAGAACGTCTTGTGTTCTAATTAACTCAGAGGCAGAAAGCACAGCTGACTTGTCGCACTGCTTTTGGTTTAGCCTTAATATGCGCGCTATGCAACGTAGTAATTTAGTATAAGACGAAAACTTAACAAATAGATATTCGCAAAACTCCATTGACGGCTTGACTTCTGTCGAACAAGACATTAAAGATGTTATCTGATGATCTTCTTTCAGCTCTGAATTAGCTGCAAAGTCGCTATTGGCGAGACTTGAAATCGGCCAACTGTCATAGCGCTCTTGCAACCAACTCGGTCCTGTCAACCATTTTTCGCTACACGCTACCAGTTGGGACGGAGTTGCACCACGAGAACCGATGTCTGCCATGTTATTTTCACTATTAACATGACGCCAACAGTGTGGAGCGATGACATCTGTTATTTTTGTAACACGGTTACAAACAAATGTTTTTAATTTATATGGTGCTATCTGCAACCACGATAAGACAATTGTAGAGTCTGTAAGTGCGGTAATACGTGATATTTCTATTCTAGTGAAATTATCAAGAACATATTTCAACAACTTACTTAATAGCAACGCACCCATAAGTTCAAGCCGGGGTACACTTAAGGGTCGAACGGGCCCTAGCTTTGACTTAGCTGTAATTAAGCGTACCTTTGTCGCGCCACTATCATTGCGACTAATGGCATATAGGCATGCAGCATAACCTCGAGAAGAGGCATCGCAAAAGCCGACTAACTCACATTTCGTTAGGCCTGGCAGTAACAAATGTCGTTTGATCGTCATGTTCGACAAAATTGGTAACTCTGTTACAAACTCACACCACCGCTTACTGATATTTGTCGGTAGTTGATCATCCCAACCTACCCCCTGTTTCCATAAGTCCTGCATGATTTCCTTAGCTACAAATATACATGGCGATATAAAACCCACGGGGTCATATATCGAGGCTAGTAGCTTCAGTACGGAACGTTTTGTATGGACGTTGTCAGTCAGATCGACTGAGAAATGGAAACTATCAGTCAACGGAATCCAACGAAGGCCTAAGACTTTCATGCTATATTCATTGTCGTCCTTGATAAAGTTGACTGGGCACTCTCTATGTTCCACGGGAACACGTTCTAGTAAGTCCGAGGAATTACTGGCCCACTTTTTCAGGTCGAAACCACCACACTTAAACATAGCAATCAGTTCGTCCTGCAACGTACAGGCTGAGCTTAAACTATCACATGAATATAAAATGTCATCCATGTAAATTCCTTCGCGAACCACCTGCGCGGCCAAAGGGAAACGTTCGCCTTCATCATCGGCCAGACGCAAAAGTGTCTGAATGGCTAAAAACGGCGAGGACTTTAATCCGTATGTAACCGTTTTAAGTTCGTACGTTTGAATCGGTTCATCTGTATTATTACGGTATAAAATGTGCTGATAACAACGATCCGATTCACGTAACAAAATAGCTCGATACATTTTACAAACGTCACTAACTAGACAAAATTGAAACAGTCTGAAATTAAGAATAATGGCTAAAATATCGCGATAGAGTTTCGGCCCAGTCAACAAAATATCATTTAAAGACACGTTGTTACTGGTCTTAGCCGACGCATCGAACACCACTCTCAATGGAGTTGAAGAGCTGCTAGGACGCAAAACACTGTGATGCGGAATAACGTACCTGCTAGGTGCGTCACCGCGGTAAATTTCCATGTGGTCTAAAGCCTCATATTCACGCATAAAATCGTTATAAGTGCTTTGTAAAGAAGGTGCACGCATAAGTTTACGTTCTACGTAACGCAAACGTCTTTCTGCAATCACACGAGAATCACCCAAAGGCGGATGTTCTGGCAAGAAAGGTAGTGGTACCACATACCGTCCGTTCGCATCACGAGTGTGATGTTCATTGAAAATGCTTACGGCTAACTCGTCTAAAGGGTTCATAGGAGACTGACACGGCAACTCTTCTATCTCCCAAAATTTACGTAAAATTGTATCTAACGATTCATCCTCTTCAGTTGAAAATGATAAATGAGTGTTTTTTATATTGTCGCTAGACGACTGAAACAATTTGCCACTTACGACAAAGCCAAGAACTGTGTCGATTACCTGAGGAATATCAGATCTAACTGTCAAAGGTTTATCTCTAATTAATTCGCAAACTATATCATTACCTAATAATATATCTAAGCGTGAACGTTTGTGAAATAAAGGATCGGCTAGGCTGAAATTGCTATATTCGTCAATCACGGATGGCGAAAAAGAAACATTAGGCATCTCGGACGATACCTTCGAAACTATAACCATATCTACTACGAAATAAGGTTCTTTATGGTTTCGAGATTTAAATGCACATGTTACCATGCCGTAGTTTTTGACGGCTTCACCGCCTAGACCATAAATATAATATGGACACGGCTTACGCGGAAGACCCAAACGTTGAGCACAGTCCATGGTTATAAACGAGCTTTGAGCTCCAGAGTCAATTACTGCACGGCAGTCCTGACTCTGACCGTAAACATCAGTAACATACATTCGCGCGGTACCTAAGACAACACTGTAGTGCGGGTCTGAAACCGAACCCACTGTCTTCGGTACGCAAGCTGCCGCTTCGCTCACGGAACTAGCGGTTACCAGCGCCTGCTGCGAGCGGGTAAGAGATGGATTAGCGACAATAGACGGCACGGCCGCAGATGTCACCGCATCTCTATGCAACAAATGGTGGTGATACGAATCACAGACGCCACAGTTTACCACACTTTTACAAACACTGGAATCGTGATTAGATTTTAAGCAATTAGTACATAGCTTAAGAGACTTGACACGGTCAAATCGGGCTTCAGGTGACAGCTTACGAAACGATTCACACCTATAAATCATGTGATTTTTACCATCACAATAAGCACAGTTAAAACTATTATTACAGTTTTTAAACTTATTGTTTGAGACAACAGATGTAGCGGTTAGTACTCCTTTCGAAAACGATGGACGTGGTTTATTTGGAGTATAGATTCCTGGCGTCTTACCGACTATTTGCCTGCGTTCCGGCTGCATAGTATTGCCACTCGCGTTAGGAAACGTATGTTCGAGGACTTTAATTTGATTGTTTACGAAACAAATCAATTCTGAAAAAGTAGGTATCAACTTTTGATCACGACTTTCCTCAAACAATTTTCTCGTAGATGTATCTAACGCGCGCAATGCTAAGTGACAAATTAAGTAATCGCCTAAGTTATCAATATTAAGCGCCTCTATCGCTTTCGTAGAGTTGTCAAAAGTCTCAACAAACGAACTAAGATTGCTAGCGGTACTCTTTGTTAGCTGTGGAAAATTAAGCATTGTCTCTAAATACCTACTGACTAACGCCCTGTCGTCTTGGTACTTATTAATCAGACTTTGCCATGCTAGTAAATAGTTTTTTGACGTTATCGAAAACTTTTTGACTATGTTGAGAGCTGGTCCTTTGATACATGACAATAGGTAATGAAATTTGTCAATATTTTCGAAATTACGTTCGTGTACTAATGACGAAAAGGTATCATAAAAGGTTGTCCAATTCTCTAACTGACCGTCAAACTCAAACAATTGTAGTTTAGGTAAAGATGGCCTAACTAGATCGACTTTTTGCGTTGAAGATTTATCCGATATATATTTTAGCGCAATTAACCTACAGGCAGAGTATAAAGTTTCAAAAGAATCCAACTCTTGGGTAGACCATTTCGCATCGGGTTTTATTTGCGACTCGATTTGCATTAACTCTAAAACAGTGCCCTCAAAACGAGTACGAACATCTTCTAATTCCTCAAATTGCGCTAAATATTCTGGAATATTGTCCTTAGATTTACTAATCGACTTTGAAAAATCGTAAACCCTCTGTAATTTAGAGAACAAATATTCTTTACGGAAAATCAATGCTTTACGTGATAACTGTAAGTCTGTTGATGTAGCCATTTTAGAATGATATTATGTTTTAAAGTATAACAATGTTTAACTTAGTTACGTAATAATATATCCTTGCAACTGGTTCTAACGTTAGTAATGAAGGAAAATGAAATATTAGATAGAAAGTACGACTAACTATCAGGTGCTGGAATGATATCCGGCGAAGTGGGGACCAAAAAATGTGTGTGAATCACGGACTCACACTGGTCGCAGTGGACTGTATATAGGAAATGGAATGGGAGGCTGGTACGGCGGTACAAGATAACACGGTTATCCTTGGAGAACGTCTCCAATACTCCGGCGTATTACGAAAGAACGCGAGCAACACAGAACTCACTCACCTTCCCTCTGGAGTGTGCCAACATCTGCAGCTAGTGGTGTCGGTCTTTGATCGCACGGCGGTCAGCAACGTTCACTTAACTTCAGCACACAATTCGCACGAGAATAATAAGAAAGTTATTAAAATGTAATTTTGCTGCACAGAGCAGTATGCCGTACACGCCAATGTAAAAACAGCAGACAATCGCCTTTTTATTGATTTTTTCATGACCAACGCGATTTTGAATACTGGCCACCCATTGGTCAAGAAGCAAGCCTATGCCGCATGACGTCACATTCGAAAACACGCCGGAATACGGAACAAACTGGAACCATTATACTAATTCTAATGCCTTTCCTCTCATCATCATTATATTAGTCCATAACTCTAATTTAATATTAAAAGGCAATTTTTCCAAGAAATAGCATTAAGCTATAGGGGAAGCAACTTTTTAGTAATTTACGCGGTGGTTTGCTACATTGGAGGTGTTACTCGTGTGTATCCGAACCAGCACGAATCGTGTTGAAGAGGCTATTGAACGCAACAGGGGCTCCAAGGTTTTTGCCAGGGATCTGTCTATTGGGCAAAACCAGCTCGTCAGGCTGAAGACAGATGACGGCAGGATCGTCACGTCGAAGTCCGAGATTTTGGGTGAGGTCGAGAGTTTCTATGGACAACTGTACACGTCTACACAGGAACCCGTCATAAATCTAGCAGACGACTCACGAGCTAGATTAACCCGGCACTACACCGAAGACCTACCGGACGTCAGCCTGTGTGAGATCGGGATGGCTCTCGAGCAACTTAAAAACAACAAGGCGGCGGGTGATGACGGAATTACCGCAGAACTTCTGAAGGCGGGTGGAGAACCGATCCTTAGGGCCCTTCAGAAGTTATTCAATTCCGTCATACTCGAAGGACGAACGCCAAAGGCATGGAACAGAAGTGTGGTGGTGCTGTTCTTCAAGAAGGGAGATAACACCTTATTGAAGAACTACAGACCCATCTCACTTCTGAGCCATGTCTACAAGTTGTTCTCGAGGGTCATCACGAATCGACTCGCGTGCAGGCTTGACGATTCCCAGCCTCCCGAACAAGCCGGTTTCCGAAAAGGCTTCAGTACCGTAGACCATATTTTAACGCTACGGCAGGTTATACAGAAGACCGAGGAGTATAACCTGCCCCTTTGTCTGGCGTTCGTGGACTACGAGAAAGCCTTCGATTCGATCGAGACGTGGGCAGTATTGCAGGCTCTCCAGAGGTGCCAAGTCGACTATCGGTACATCGAAGTGTTGAAGTGCTTGTATGAAAACGCCACCATGTCAGTCCGACTCCAGGACCAGACCTCGAAACCGATCCAGTTGCAGCGAGGTGTTAGACAGGGAGACGTTATCTCTCCGAAACTGTTCTCCGCTGCACTGGAAGATGTTTTCAAGGTTCTGGACTGGAAAGGGCTGGGCATTAACATGAACGGCGAGTACATCACTCACCTTCGATTCGCTGACGACATAGTCGTAATGGCTGAGACCATGGAGGGCCTCACTACGATGCTCGATGGCCTCTGTGGAGCCTCCGAACGAGTCGGCCTTAAGATGAACATGGAGAAGACGAAGATCATGTCTAATATCCATGTTCAAGCCACTCCTGTTAACATCGGAGGTTCTACCCTCGAAGTTGTTGACCATTACATTTACCTGGGACACACTGTCCAGTTAGGTAAGTCCAACTTCGAGAAAGAGGTCAATCGTCGGATCCAACTCGGCTGGGCAGCGTTCGGGAAGCTGCGAAAGATCTTCTCGTCCACAATACCGCAGTGTCTGAAGACAAAAGTCTTCAACCAATGTGTGTTGCCAGTGATGACATATGGAACAGAGACGTGGTCGCTCACTATGGGCTCCATCAGAAGGCTCAAAGTCACCCAAAGGGCAATGGAGAGGGCTATGCTCGGAGTTTCCCTGCGAGATCGAATCAGAAATGAGGAGATACGCAGGAAAACCAGGGTCACCGACATAGCCCACCGGATTGCCAAACTTAAGTGGCAGTGGGCAGGGCACATAGCTCGCAGGACCGACGCCCGATGGGGCAGAAAAGTCCTCGAGTGGCGACCGCGTTCCGGAAGGCGCAGTGCTGGTAGGCCTCCCACACGGTGGACCGACGACCTGGTTAAGATCGCCGGAAAGCAGTGGATGCGGGCGGCCCAGGACCGGCCTTTGTGGAAATCCTTGGGGGAGGCCTATGTCCAGCAGTGGACGTCTTTTGGCTGAAATGATGATGATGATGATGATGATCCGAACCAGTAACACAATCCACTGCCAACTCCATGCGTATCCAGGTAGAGCTCCTGTGAAACACTCCACCCAACTGTGATGTTATTTGGGGGCGGTATTGTTATGGTGCATGTGGTGATGGATTTAGAATAGAAAATGTCAACACCCCATTCCACCCTGAGAATAAGAGTAAAAGCCGACAAAAGGAAATGAAAAGGCCGAAAAGATAACCGCAAGAGAATGGAAACTTGAAAAGAAACCCTGTGCCAACAGACGGGTTGGCACAGGGTTTCTTTTACTTTAGCTCAGCAGTGGGTCATTCATGGGTTGAGTTGCAGTCCAAGTCAAAGGCTAATCATTTATTATGTATAGGACACAATGGACACTTACAAAGTGTTATTTTTATAACGAATATATAATGCAATATAATATAGTTTACCAATAGTACTAGATGTTATGGTTTTCCGTGAAGATTAAGAATATAAAATTTTACCAACCCATACCATCCAGGGTGTCGTAGGAGGCACTAAGGAACGCAAGAGGCAAATCATATAGCTGCAGGAGAATGATTGATACAAAACCTGTGCTAATCTGTCTTGCCAGCGTGGTACAGTAGGCTAATTGCCTCTCACGAGTTTGGAGGAAGCCCAACTCAGTAGGGGGTTCTTCACCAGTCGGGCAGCACCCGTGAGGTATGCGCACTCGAAGAACTGAGTCAAAATCAACGTACCGTGCACTGTTGGCTCCGACAATAATGATCGGGGATAGGGTAAAACCGGGATAGATGCCCCACTTTTAGAAAAAGCCACCCATTTATTAATCTATGTGTTTTATACGAATAATTTCTACGAATGTAGCTAGCCCAATCCTTTATGCTGAATTATTATTATTAATATTTAACCTATCAAATACAGATTTTGCACAAATTGGCTTTTCGTAGAATGTCTTTTTTGAGGATAGATGCCTACCTGTATGGATAGTTGCCCCACCATGAAAATACTGAGAAGGATAGATGCCTGCAGTGCAGGATAGATGTTCTTTTTACCGTGTAAACTAAAAGCCTAGCCCAAACGTTAGGAATTTCTTATCCTAAAACGAAACATAATGAAAAGTATATTTTTTTTATGAATAGTGTATTGTTTTTACCCATAATTATTTTATACAGCGTTTGTTTCATTAAAATATAAATTTTAAAGTTTCAACAAGCATTACCTATCATATTCTTTGTTGAATTAAATTTTTAAGCATTTTATTTATTTAACAAAAATAGAAATTCTTAATTGTTTCTACAAATAATTTTACTTAAATTATGTCATAATTTCTGAAAAGTGTACAGATTCAGTCCAGATTCAGATCCAGTTGGATAACGATTTCGTATTTTTCTTTCAAAACATTTAATGCAAATCCTATTTTACTTGTATCTTCAGGGTAATCCTTCCGTTGTGTGAGTAGCAGTTTATGGAGGGATAGATGCCCCTAAGGGCACCTATACCTTGAAAAATCAGGGCAACTATCCTTTGTGACAGGGATAGATGCCTAAGTATTTTTTAAATATTATAATAAACTAAATAGCAATTATTTATACCTAGATGCCGACTTAATGAACCAGTTTATCGACATATGAAAAAATATAACGGAATTCATTAATAATTATAAAGTTATACAACACAGAATACTAACGTTTCAAACTTTGACGTGTTCGTGAATGTCGCCGCGGAGATAATTACATACACGACCAAAACGCATCCTCTTACACGACTGTCCATGGGTAACTAAGGTATGGGGTGACTGTGGCTCCTACTTATACAATTAACTTTAAGTCACGAGTTCGCGAAGTTAGGTTTTTAGAATATGGGGCATCTATCCCACTGCGGCATCTATCTCGGTTTTACCCTACCTCATATGCTCTTCATTGTGTGTTGGAGGTTAAAGTATATTATAATCAGAAGGTATACTTTAAGTTTTGACCCGCAGTGATTGAGTTATTACGTCTGTCGGAGTGTCATTGTTATTGATCACATATTTATTCGTCTACCCGCCCGCCGAGTCAGGGAGCGAAAGGCCGCACGCATAGAGTACGAGAGGAGGCGATCATGATTTTTTTTTGTTACACGTTGAGTTTTACTTAATAAACTAGAAAATACCAAAATAAAGAAAATTTTCTTCTTTTGAAAAAATGCTAACTAGAACATTATACAAAAAAAATATACGGTGGCTTTTGGTTTTCGCGATTATTACACATTGAAATAAAACACTTGTTAAGGTCGCCGAAAAACGATGGATGCGGGCGGTCCAGGGCCGGCCTTTGTGGAGATCCTTGGGGGAGGCATATGTCCTGTGGACGTCTTTTGGCTGAAATGATAATTAACATACTCGCGCTAAATCCATTAACAAGGGTTAATTTCAAACGTAAAAATACATTTAAATTATAATTATAAAGCGCTTGACAATGTATTTATCTTTATGGGTGTTGATGCTAAAAGTGTTGATCAAGCGGTCCGCTACATGCTATTATCAAGCAAAAGGTCCTAGACACAATTGATATAAATAACATTTTGACAAAGATAATGGTATGTCACTAATCTAAAAGAAGACTGGCAAAGCAACTATGTATATGTGTACATCAATGTATGTTTTAAAATTAATTTTAAGTAGATGTTATAAATAAATAGTCATAAAATAAGTATGTAACATACACTTATAGATTTAACATTAAAATACATTAATTTAACTTTTAACATAGCGCCAGTATATTTACATGCTGACTGGATAACAGATATCGCAATCGTTTAGAGCTAACTTATTATTATAATTGTGAGTCAAATAATAGTCAAATAATTTGCAATTAAATATTAGGTCTATAAATTGAGACGTAAGCTATACCATCTTTCAAGTTAGATTAAACTGCATATGGTATGCAAATTTGATTAAAAACGGTTAACTAGTTTAGGAGTCCATCGCGGACAAACAGCGTGACGAGTAATTTATTTAAATTAAGATGCATATTATAATGTAATCTGCCAGTGCACCTACCGAAAGCCCCTCTCTGCCTAATCTGCCCTCTCTCTCACAAACTGTCTTATCACGGCCTTGTACCTAAAAATGGCGATCTAAAAAGAGCAACTACAGAGTTTCTTGCCGGCTCTTCTCTGTAGAACTGCATTCCGAACCGGTGGTAGATGGTAAATTTTAAATTAAATATTATTTTGTTGTTAGACTTGTCAAAAGAGCTCTAATGAGCCAACTTGATTAAATGAGTTTTGAATTTGAATTTGCACCACCTAAAAGTTGACTGGGAGAGAATGCCTAGTGGCATTAAGTCCGCCAATGTCAATACATTTGCATGAAGAATTAAATAAATAATTAACTTTTCAGTGTCATTGGATGTACATTGAAGAGTTATTTATCTGACTTCGTCTCAGCCCGTAAAATACCCTATAGCGAGTTGGAGGGGCTTCAATCACATGAGGCAAATTAGCCAACGGTTTCGTTTCCAAATTTCCTTTTTTTGCTGTTATGTTTTGTACCATGTAATTTCTTATAGTCGGCTCTTACTTCTCAGGATAGAATAGGGACATAACATAATGAGTAAGTATAATATGTAAGTTTATCATAATCAAAATATTTTATATCTATGCTATGGATATTTATTGCTGCACCACCTGTTTATATTGTAGATGCTACTTTCGCCATATGGTTGCCTGGAAGAGATCGCTGATTAGCGATTAGGCCGCGTAAATGTACTTTAGTTGTTACGTTCTAACTATGTTTTATGCTTTAGTATTAATGTACAAAAAAGTGATAAATAAATAAATAATGTATCAAATTCGTCACCACACGGACATTTGAACACATATCCATCTAAACAGCGATTTAGCTTCCTCATAATCTATCATCTTCTATTTTTGATAAAAAATATATTTGTGACGTGGGCGATCCCATCATGAGCAACCTGTAGCAAGTAAATATATAACCATCAAGCGGTACGCAAGACTGACACAGATTTCCACATATCGGCTCCGCAAAATGTTTTGCCAACTCAACTCTTCGCTCTAACTTAGTCAAGTTTCTCCCAAGAACTCTCGAGACGAAATTCGCCCTCATACCGACTTTCTTAGAAAAAGAACAAATTCTAGAGGAAACTTGGTGCGTACAGTGAATATAAATCAGGGCGCTCTCTTGAACCCCACTATCAATGTTTTTGGATGAATCGCATTGATGACTCGAATTGGTTTTTCCAAGACTATCATTTGGAAGTTTAGTTTGTTGGGAAGAAAATACAAGAATATGCGACGTCTAAAATAAAAGATTCACAAATTTGACAACCGCGTGGGTTTCGAACCGGAGGTATCTAGCCTTTTCCACTATTACAATTCCTGCTCTAGGTAGAATTATATTAATAAGCAAGCTACCCAATGCAATGCTACTAATATTATAAATATGAATATGACTGAAAAATTCGGCAATTTTTAAATAATTATATCGCATAAAATTGTAGCGACATCTACTTAAAAAAAATTAACAATCCCTGTTATAAGTCAACACCGACTAACTCGTGGATATTAGCACAATATACTATTAGTACAATATGATGTATATATTTTATAAAAAAATAAAAACCTTGCATTCAATATTCGCAATTACAAGGCGGATATGAAAACAAATAAATAATCGTGGATCGCAAGCAATGATTGTTTTTTTTATGTTTAAGGCCGCAATTAAAACCCATTTGCAATACACCAGTATCGCAAATTGTATGTTTACGTAGTAATAATAATGGTGTCATCACCAACTCTTTCAACCATTAGAAACATTTCCGAAACAACATAGGGATCCAGCCGCAAGAAAAAAACACTTGATGCAAATCCCTAAACCGGGGTTGGCATATGTGTGTCTGGCCAGTGTTGTTGCATAAGGATACTTCCTTCCAAGAAATTGGGGGAGCCGGGACTCAGAAACGGGTCGTTGACGGACTAAGCTAATAATAGTATAAATAGCCCTGGTTCTCCACGGTGAATAAAGGTAGACTACTTCTGGTTCTTGACAGCTTTACTGCCCGCTCGGGAAGCACTTTCTAACTGTAGCCTAAAATAGCAACGTAGGGCTTACTCATTGATTTCGCAAGCGATTGCGTGGCGATATAATGGTGGTGTTATTAAACGAAAGGTAATAACAATAGTTAGTCACTTTCAATATTAATAGCATTAACAATAACGTTATGTAATAGTGTTACTTCACAATAACATGAACTTTGCTTTTCTCACTATCACAGTATACGCATGTCTGGGATAAAAACAATAGAGTGGCTCTCTTAAAAGATAAATCGGGCCTCATCCAGTGACATGGAGGGTAATCAGCCTACTCTACTACGCTGGGCCGAGGGTTTCATATCAAGTTTCCTTCTCTTACCGCTAGGTTACCAGCCTAGACATATCCTTTTGTCAGCTCTTACGAGACCCGCAGGATGGAATGGGGTGCTGGCACGATTTCTTCTAAATCCGTCACCACACGACTAATGAAAAGATGTATTGCATAGAGTATCTAATTTTTATCCTTTTCTTTAGGTTTCTCTCAGTAGTGAGCTCATAGTATAGTATGTATTCAAATATTGATTCACCAACATTTTAGTAGTATTTAAGGACCCATTGTACCTTTTACATGGGAGAAACTGCGCGAGGCGCGGGCGAAAGATAAATCTTAACATAGGCTCCGAAGATCATTCTACAGAGAAGTATTCGAGGATAAAAAGAACAGTCACCTATTTTTACAACACAAAACTTCAAGTCCCAAGCTTTTCCTTAAAGTAAAACGTGCGATACACTTTAGATAGGCCTTGGTGAGTTACCGCGACGTCGCGTGCCAAACTACCGCCATCCCTCGCCGAAACTGCTGTTCGTTCGACAATCACTTCCGGCCTGACGTATAAAATAGTTACACAGCGTAAACACTTCCATCCATTTTGTTTTACAAGTGTTACTATCGATAGGCATCTTCTTGGTCCATGATGGCTCCCCGCTATTGTGTCTTCAAAGTGAAATTGGGCTACTGATTACTATCAAAATTTCCTACTCTTGCCTACTTTTTGGCCTTTCTAATTCTTTAGCTCCCTTGACCATTTTAGATAAAATTTGTTGGTGAATCTGTTTATTTGAAAGTCGACCATTTTTACTAGGAACCTCAATGCCAACGCTGCGTACAAATTTTTAAAGCATTTTTTTGAGAAACATCTACTTATCTTTGTGTCTTTGACGGTCACGAGTATACCATTTGATGGTAATGAATCAAAATTAAAAGGTTTTTATTCGAATAAATACTTTCCAACAGTCAAATAATTAAAAAAAAAACATGTAAACGGATTCGGAATGCAATTCCACTGAATAACATCATCAAAAAAAATTTATGGTTGCTTATTTAAATAAAATAACCAACCATAGGGTACTTGTTTGTTGTAGGGACTTGTTTGAACCACCTTCACCGGTTGACAGATTCCGACAGATTAGATGACGATCATTAAAGTAAAAAATAAATATATCACATGTACTTAATGTATCTTGGTAAATTTCTAGTTGCGTTCGGATCGTGTCACAACTAAGCAATAAAACTATTTTATTGCATCAACAAGAGTACATTTAGATTGTATTTTCCGACAACTTTTAGTATTACTCAAGGTGCTTTTGAGTTACAACATATATTTCCCTGAACGTTGCTCTATTCATTTAGTTACCAAATTATATGATTAGAAATTATACACCATTTTAGAAACAAGACATCATATAAACAACCTCCTAAAAAACACCTATTGTACATTGATTGAAAGAAAAAAAAACTTTGTTAATTACAAAGCATACTGTAAAATTATAAGATTCTAAAAGAGTAGACAATTAATGTAAAGGCGCACGTTTTTGCGCCTGTATTCTGCCAATACAACGACTGTTCTGTTGATCATGAGATGACAAATTTGCAGATACTATATCGTCACTAACATTTCAAACAAAAAATTTGACCGCTTGCTTCTGCAAATTTCGTCATCCATTTAAGCATCATGAGCACGATCAATATGCAAATTAGCATCCAATATGTTTTCTAAAAAATATAGGATTCACAAAACTAAGTATTTCAATACCATTTAGGTTTTACACTGAAAAAGAAAAATGTTGGCAATCACTATCGCGATTTTAATTTCCAAATGACTCTGCCGACGATTTTGAATTTAGAAAAAAAAAATATTCCGCTCACGTCGCGTCGGGCCCTATAAAAACAAAATGGCTGACTCTAAGCTCAAAGGGCGCTGTGAAAGGACCAGCTTAAAACTCAAAGCTCATTAGTTTGAGAGGTTCTAATGATAAAATAGAGTTTTGCCTAAATAAGCACCATTCATGTGAGCGCTTCTTTATTAAAATATATTAATGCGTTGACTAAGCCGTCTAGACCCAGTTTAATCCCACGCCAGTATTTACTCGTTTAGATACGGCATTCGGGACTTAATTTGTGGGTCTTTGAATGGGTGAATAATGTTACCCATTTGTGTTTCTATGTACTAAGTACTCGTTGCTAAGAGAACTGTAATAAGCAAAATATTAATTTGTAGTGATACAAACTCACATTCTACATTATTCACTATTGATATTGCTGTAAATTGGAAATAGGAGTTGATCCGATACTACTCGTATATACGCGACCATTATGTTATAACATCTAATTTCTCCTATTTTGAAAACACCCCCAACATCTGACTATACTCACTTCAAGTGCATATCGGAAACCAGTAGAGTCAGAAATCTGTGTTGCCACGTAGGGTATATAGGTCTTCGTTTCAAATCAAATCAGATAAAAGCTGCCTAAATCAAATTGGGTAAAAAGCTTGAGAAGATAGTATTGTTAATATTATTTTATTGCTAGCGTATTATCGGAATTAAATTGTACTATATACATTAAAAAAATGCTTACATTCTGCTTAAATGATGACAAACTTCTATGGTATATTATTGCTACTAGCAGCTTTAGGGTGCGGCAACATCGGCGGCTGCCCGGGCGCCTCTTAAGCAAGCTTGTCTATAATATTTGTCCCTAATGATGTATATGAAACTTTATGTACAAACATGGTTTGTCAGTCAATGACGTAAAAACGGTGCAGCATATTTAGATGAAATTTGCGACACAAAAAAATATTAATTGGACGAGATGGCACGGTTTTGATTGCGTTAGTAACTACTTTAATGAAGGATCAAACTAATACAAGAATTTGTACTAATTGTACTGAACATCCATGAACTTCTTTTGAAAATTAGGGAGTCAGATGACTGCGCTGTAGTACGAACATCTCAAACTCAAACTCAAAATTAACTTTATTTACGTAGGTTTTATCACAAAACTCTTATAAATCGTCATATTTACAGTTACCATTATCATCATCTTACGACCCCTGTCCCACGCCAGATGGCAGTCTCCATACACACCTATCAGTCGTCATATCTACAGTCACACCTTTCATACACAATTTCTCATGTTTACAATCCATCCATCCATCTCTCTTGATCTTCCACAACCCTTCTTCCCAACCCTTCTGCCTAGTGTTACATAAAAAAGAAAAATATGTACCTATGTATGTTTACAAATAACTTTCATAATCATCATTAATATTTTGACAGTTACCCACACAATAACTCTACCAGCATAGGACACGTCACTTAACCAATATAAAAATATTAATAAACAAAACACAACGCAGCACCAACGTACAGATGTTATCGTCTGATATATAGTGACAGTTCACTGACTAATGTTTCTCTACGAGTTCCAAAAAAGAACATTATTTGTTACTATGAGTTTAGTCATCGAATGGATATTTGACACTCATTGCTTGATAATGGGTTAGTATTTTTAATAGCTTGCTTCTTGAAATCGTTTTTATCTTCACAAACTGTGATATTTTAAGGAAAACACTTTCTTAGCGGGACATTTTAAGCATAAGTGAAACTCGTAATTATTTTGCAACGTGCGGTTAACCATTTTTTTATTTATTTGTTACAAATCCTCATGGACCCGGGCTGTTGGTTAGCCACCAGGCTGGGGGATACGGGTAAAGAAAGATGGTAGTTAGCGACCCCACCTACCCACTTAAACCAATGGTGTTCCTCGCCCGCCCGCTTCAGGGTCGGGGACTGCACTGCCCGATGGGAGAAACTGTTCACCATTCCTGTGGAGACGTTTTCAAAAGATTTTCCTATTAAATATTGATCTGTGACTGTGGAGACTGAAAGTTATTCATTCCCTATTATTTAGTAATTTTTAAATATTCATAATATCTTGTTGGATGTTGCTATTTGCGTATCTATTGCCATATCTATCATATCGCAGACGAAGACTGCAGGTAACAGCTAGTTTGTCACTATATCTGAGAACTAACATATGTATAATGCACGTTATGTACCTACTGCATTTCCACGTCGATGAAATATGCATTTTTATGTATAATAATTAAACTATTTCGTAAAGTTCAAAATTCAACTGTAATGTCATTCCAAGAAAACCAAGCGGCGATGTATACAAAACAATATTTCGGGTCGTATTTTTTAAGTGTTGTAGTAATATGACACTGGTGTGGTGTCCAGTAGTTTAAGCATCGATCTTTCGATAACATCGATTCTTGATAGCCTCGGAAGATTTTTTATTGGACTTAAAACTCAGTTCACAAAAAAGATATTGTTTATATTTCATGTAAGTTTTACGAAAGATTTGACTTTGGAACAGGTGTGTGTACCACTTAGTAAAATTATATTTGTTACAGCAATGAAGCAGCAGGAACTTGTTTTATATTTAGCAGACGACATTGTAAAATAGTGGCATGACCACCAACTCAAGAATGTCGTACAAAGCGTCAAAAGGAAGTTATAAGTGAAGGAAAGCTTGCTAAAATCGTGTGACTAATAGGTATTACGGCACAGTGGGACAAGCCCTCTCTACCTAACTAGAGTAGTCCTAACTTAGTAATGGATAACTTATATAACCGAAATCCTGTGATAAATATAAAACTACATCATAGAATTAGTGAATGCCAAAAGACTTTGAGTTGAAGCTCAAGTCTGCAGTAATTAGAGGTGCGCAGGGAGCTCATTGCTTATTAATACTCAGTAATTGACTCAACTTCCGACTCTGTCGGTAATTAATACTACCTGCGCCTTCGCGTGACGATCTATGGCACTAGATTAGTTACACAATCGTGGATTTGATACTGGAGTAGAAACTCTACGAGATTCCGACGGCATCATCATCATCTCAATCCATTGAACCCTGAGTTTCCTATTAAGATTTCTTGCTAACCTGACGTCAACGTCAGATTCATTTTTATGTGTATAACATTATTAAAAAAAACTTTAAAAGCGACTGGCCTTAGATTATGGTGGTATTTCTAATTTACAAAGCTTTATCACTAGCCTACACACGACACGTGTCTTAGTTTCATCTTAACAGTGCCAACTGCTGCAGTCTATTTAGTAATTATGTAGACGTAGAGTAGTCACCATCTTGTCGACAGGACTATACTGGTAAAGAATAGTTTTTATATATTCCAAAAAAGTATCAAAAAGGAATTAATCGTATACTTTAATAATTTTGTGTAGAAGTACCATTATAACATTACTCTAT
The DNA here is from genome assembly GCA_905475355.2 of Clostera curtula. Taxonomy (NCBI): domain Eukaryota; kingdom Metazoa; phylum Arthropoda; class Insecta; order Lepidoptera; family Notodontidae; genus Clostera; species Clostera curtula. Next base: position 582,831 of record FR997805.1, read on the forward strand.
TTTTATTTGCAACGTTATCGTGTGACCTCGTGCATTGTAAATAAGCTTAAACGACATTATTTTAATTAGTTGACGTACAAAACAGTCAATATTTAAAGTGTTTATTACACATATACTAAATGGTATCCCTACTGATATCCTAGGCTCCAAAGCTTTCAACACTACTAAATAATTACCTTAGAACTGCTAACATTGAATATTAAACTCTATATGGGCGTGTGAAAGCTTATATTCGTTAAATATTACTAAAACTGTATTCCTAAACTACAAAATATAAGCATCATGGTATTTCGAGACTTAATTCCTGGTGCTAGAGTCGACCTTTGTGTACCATGCTTTGGTGTTAATATCAAATACCAAGCTAACGCATAGTTATCCACAGCTCGGTGATAGGATTAGTTCCTAATCAGTAGATTCAATCTGAAGCGGTCGTTAACCCAACGTGGTTATGAAGGACTGATTAGACATGTTTGTGACCATTTGACATTGTAATGCAAATTTAAAAGCAACAGAGGTCGGAACGTCTTAAAATGCGAAAAGATCGCTGTTACTTTATCTCTTGTTACTAAAAAAGTCTGACTAAACCATTCGAGTATTTTGTAGCTACAAAATAAACGAATGGTTTAGTTAGATTTTTTAGTTTATTAAGATATAGGTATGGAAATCGGTATTTACCAAAGCTCCAACTAGCTGAAAGATGATAAAGAAGCATTCGTATCAACATATAAAGAAGATGATAATGGAATAAAGGTTTCTACATTTAATATAGTAGTCGTCGTTGTAGTAGTAGCAGTAGTAGTAGTAGAATAAAGAAAAAAGGTTACAACGCCTCTATTAATATTAAAGCATTGTCTCCTTTATAAGAATAAAAATTAAATTAAAAATTTAAAAAAAACCCCGACACAGTAACCTTTAAAAAGTAAATACATCGCGTTGGGGGACCGCTCCCACTTATTTATTACCTGACCACCCCTGGTCCCCCAACGCCATGTATTTATTTTTTACTTTTTAAAGGTTACTGTGTCGGGGGTTTTTTAAAATTTTTAATTAAATTTTTATTTTATACTTTTTATAGGTACACACTTAATATAATGTAGATTTTGTTAAATTGCACGTGATGCGCTTTCATTTGAGACCCCACTCGATTATATTTGCAGACATTCGGTTATTCTTACCCACTTTCACCCCTCATAACTTTTAAACGGCTCAACCGATTTTCATCAAACATATCTAAGAACACTCGCCCGTAACTCACCTTTCGCGAGCTACGGTGCCACAGACAGACAGACAGACAGACCGACAGACAGACAGACACGTCAAACTTATAACACCCCTCTTTTTACGTCGGGGGTTAAAAAGCAACAATTTATTGCGAAGCTCAATTTACTTTCACTAACTCATTTCTCAACTAATATCAGTTGGTCTAATTGCGTATCTATGAATAACTCTCCTCAGACCAATTAGCTTAATGATTTACTCTCTCAGTTTGTCATTAGCGTTATCTCTATCACTATCTTTGTCTATTTGCTCACTTACATCATACTTTCTACGTGACATGATGCCATTGTCATTGTTCATGACATCATCGAATGGTGTAATCGTCTGGACGAAATCTAACAATCATTTATATTACCTGAATCAACCTTGACATTTTTTAAAGCCGTTATGATGCTCGATCATCAGACCTAGTTCATGTGGTAATGTATTTAAAATACATACTGCCACCACCCCTTTCCATCTCGAGGGTGCCGACTACAGTAAAATTTTAGGCACTAAACCTAGAGAAGGTAAATTTGAAACGGAATGCTATGCCAAGCAGTCTAGCCAGCGTGGCACAGTAGGCAAGTCTCATAGGTCTTTCACGGACTAAGGAGAAGAAGAAGACCGTCAGAGCGCTTCAGAATGAGGCAACAATAAATTAATATCTTCAAGGTCAACATGAATTGAGAGGTTTCTAGCCTTTTAGCTGGATGTAACCTATTACCGAGTCGGGCTTGTTAGCAAATTTCCATTCTCATGCAGCGAGGATGTCTGTTATAGTCGTTAAGTCCTATAAGTCGTCTTCAGACATCATCGACAAAGAATTGGTTGATGTCATTGTGTATTCCAAATCCATCATAACACGGTCAGACTTACCTTCTTCTAAAAATCTATTTGAATCCCAACTTTGACCTACATTCCTAAAGGGCTCAAGCAACAAATATTAGCCATATAAACCCTAAGTTTTCTAGCCTTATAAATTCTAGGAATGAATCTTTCATCAAAAGCCTCAATCGTAGTGATTAAATTAGCTTAACCGACTAACATGGGTAACTAAGAAGCATTCAAATCATAACAGTGGGTTATCGCTCGAAACTGACAGCGACGACCCGAAGTAATTAATATTGCGTCCATCTTATGCGAGTTCTCTACAATTTCAATTAACATGCGCAAATAAAATCTGATTCTATTTTAAATGATATATTTATTTGTTTATAAAAAAGACGAATCCCCTGCATTAGGTATATAATATAACCTGTGTGGCGGGGGCAGTTTACAAACATGTAATTCACGAACACAAATGGGACACCCAGACTCGGAGCAAGAGCCTCTGTCTTTTATACTATTCTACAAATTTATGTGTATTCGTTTGGGTTTATATCAGCACTAGCGACCCGCCGGCTTCGCACGGGTGCAATGATGAACCTCTAAATTTATTGTACCTATAAACCTTCCTCTTGATTCACTCTATATACTAAAAAAAACCGCTTCCAAATCCGTTGCGTAGTTTTAAAGATTTAGGACGGACAGACGACAGCGACTTTGTTTTATACTATGTGGTGATGATAATACATGTTTTTGCTTCCTTATGAGCTTTCTTCTATTCTTGATCCTCCTTCAAAGCTGATATATGTAATTTAAAACGTTCTTTCAAGTTCGCTATCACAATTTTTTAGACGGTCAATATACCAGTTACGGTTTTTATACATAAATATAAATATAATGTGTTCACATTCACATCCTCTTTGACATTAGGGACTAAATTTGTGTTTTTAAATTTACGAATAAATTTCGTAATATTTGTAGATCACTCCAAACAGTGTTAAAAATTTGGTGTTTTAATTAATGTATTTATGATGAACTTAAATTATTCGAACCAATCTTATTACCTCAATAGGATAAGTTTTTAATCAAATCAGGCGCTCTTTCCACACACCTTTCAATATGCAACAATAGATTTAAACTCATTGCGCTAGCGTAACTAAATGCTCCAATTCGCTTCTATACCGGCTTACTGAGCAATTACCAACAGATTTAACTTCTATGACCAATAGTTCAACTGTAACTATTAAGTCATTAATATTAAGTAATTCCCAACCGCAGTTGAAACTTGAACGACTTAGTTTAAGCCCCTTCAATGGCATCGAAGTATCATTGCTATATGTACGGGTATCTATCTACATAGTTAACTCGCTTAACAGAGTCTTAATGTATTTGTAACATAAAAGTAGCGTAGAATTCGTAGAAAACGCTGAATTCAAAACTTCTCCAAAACAAAGAAGGTTAGTAGGTAGTTTTAGAAAAAAAAAATGTTACAGCAGTAAAGATATTTGCGTGCCAATATTATATTAAACATATAGTTCTAACCAATTCTAATTTCATTCAAATTTTTATTAAAATTTTATCAAATTAAAGGATACTTTGACGACATAAATTTAAAATCTCGATAGCGATATCCAAATCATTTAGTACCAATGCCGTACAATAAATAACGCAACATTACCGCTTTAAATACGTTGTAAATCACACCTTTACGACTTATTCACTAAACCTGTAATATTGGCAAAAGGAAGTGGGCGCAGTGCGTGCCCTATGCGGCACCACGACTTGTGACGCCTAAATAAATACGAATACGTTTTGTTGGATTGTGAGAATTGATATTTATGATCGAAAAAATGGCATCCCGCTGTGGGACAGCTGCTCGGGACCGGGGAATAATGGAGGACCTTCAAAATTATGTTTAGACGGCATCGGACGCCGTTTTTGGAATAAAAACTATGCATTATACACACAGGCTTAATTAATGATATGATCATTTAATTGATAACATAACTAATCAATTGACATGTTTAAGTCTCATATTATATTTAAGTACATTCTACATAATTTATTACTTAGACGATATTACAATTATAAACTGATAATATTATTAGTGCTGTAATATTTAATTAGAACAGTAATATAAAGTTGCTTTAGTGTTCCACTTAGTTTAATCTCAATAAATCAATAAATCATTTAGTTTACCTACAGAGCATTGCATGCAACTACCGGGATATCATTAATATTTTAATACTTTGTTTACAGATCCGAGGTTGATCGTCATTTGGTCGCTGTTACAATACTGTGTAAGTACGAGTAGCTTTAACAATGTAATTTAACACGTAAACAGAGCAGTGCTTAGTTTTTTTTTTCATATTTACAATTATTCCTTTTTCTGGATATTGTTCTAGACGCCTTTTTTAATTTTACATTGGTATCGTCACCAGTGAGTACTTTCGAGATTTTCGAGGCCCGCTAAGTGGGATAATCGGTAAAAAATTTATCAGATCATTGTCGGTTTCGACGCTACCTACTGATTTGGTTGGACTCCATACATTTAAGAATGACAAGTAGGACGAAGGCCTTACTACGTGCCTTCCGAAGCATTGAGGAAGCTGGATGTTGCAAGGTGTTAGACACTTTACCATCATTCAGCAGAATCAGAAACTACCTAACCATATGTACTATGGTTTCTTTTTCCCTGTCTCCTCATATTTCGTTGGTTATATTTCTGTAAAGCATCTCGATTACAAACATATTAGTATAGACATATGTCTCAATATACCTACAGATTTTGTAAAGAAATGTCGAAACTAAATTAAATAGAGCCTTAATTAAAATTCGCAATAAACATGATGTGAGGTAATATTAAGTACCAGAGTTTACAACACTAGACCTCTGGTTCCGAGAACGGATTCACTTGCAAATTAAATCACCTCGTTCTGTTATTGGATGTTTCAATTTGCATATAAATTAATGGCGGCAAAACTAATAGACACACACTTACCGATTCATCTTTCATCCATTGCCAGATGGCATTATTCTCAATACATTCATTTAGAAATAAGAACGTTTAGGTTGCACCTTTTTTAAACTACTAGAGACACGCCCAATATGTTTACGGTTACCAATAGAGGCGGCGCTCACATGTCACTGACCCTGTCAAAAACTAATATTTTATTGGCACCAACTTTAATTAGGATATTGGTATGCCTAAGGTAACAACTTCAAATAGTTGTTTATTGTTCGTTTTTTAGTGCCTGCTTTGTAATCGGTTTACATTTTTGTTAAAAAGTTTAATTTTTCGGTTTTTAGTGCAAATAAACTTTGCTTGTACAGGTTTCGAATAATAAAATCGTCGAAATATTATAAATGCCTTCTTGTGAATCTTTAATGATCAGTAACTTCAAGTCCTCTGCCAATCTACCGAATCGATTTTCATAAAATGTATATGGAACCAATACCAGTAGAATGTAAAAGGAATTTTTCGTATTTTACAAGTGATGGAGTTATACGGTAACAACATTGCTATTGTTGCTTCGCATTTTCTGCTATTACCAAAGCTAAGTTTAACACTAATCACAGACGATAAAAGCTTTATTAAAAGTTTTAGGTGACAATGTGTTTATTTAGTTTTGGTTTAATTACATTTCAACCTTGATAGGCAACACAATTTACATTTGCAAGTTGTATACGAAAGCAAAGCTACGGACGATCCCCATACTCACTATTGACGGAAACCAAACCATTTCTTACTGCTGTCAATTAACATTATACACGACAAGCAGCAAGTTTATGAAGCTGCCTTTTTAAGTCAAGGACTGAGCTTATTTGTTCTGGGTATGGCGAGTACTTCACTTTGCAAGATTGTTGTTAACTTAGTGTTGGAAACGCATAGCTATGTTAAATCTTTCAATTGACCAACTTGCGGGCTTTTGCAATATTGTGTTGTCTACAGATTTGATTGCAAGAACGTTTTATCTATCGGTGGTTTCTGGTCGAGTTTTGAAGAAGAAAATTATATTCTTCTCTAAATATTTTAGTCTAGTTATATGGATTATTTCACTTCCAATACATTTATTTGTCTAATTCCATAATACTTAGATGCTAGTATTATGAAAGAAAATTTTAATTATGTAGATACTATGTTATCAAAGATTTGCAGGAATCCCTCCCATGTAATCTCAGCTTATGTACTTCTTAAACAACATTTCCTTAATTTGACGTGGGCTCTAATATAAAACTATTTACTCGCTAACTAGCTGTTTGTTATCCTCGTCTTCACCCGTGTCGACTTTAAATTAGGTTAGTTCCATATTGCAAATATAGTTCATGCTGCAATTTTTAACGCGATGTAATGATTAACCCATTTATGCAAAAGATATAACACACGAATTGGTATGCAATTGGGTTATTCAAATTACTCGTAGGATACTCGGTGGCGAAAGTGTCAAAATTTTGCTCATAAACACGATTTAACGACTCTATACATTTACTAAACACAAAACAAAAGTAATAATTATATGCAAATATCGGTACAAATAATTGTACCAATACAGCTTAGTCAATACATGTTTTGTTCGCTCCGTCCGTACTGAACATTAAAATGGACGCAGTAGTTTATTGAGTTCACACAATTAATATTCTAATGCCGTTGTTAATCGCATTGGACTTGCTAATTCATTAACAAATTCCTAAAGCTAATGCTATGCAGTTATGTAAAGCTTTGTTTAAAATTCAATTGAGAACAATAAAAGTAAGATTATGTTGTTAGCAGTTGGTTTTCATTTGCTTAAGCAGAGTTAAGCAACTAATTATAATGCTTATTTGAAATAATGCTGGCAGAGAAATTATTATCGAACTTTCATCGTAGTTTGATAGCAACATAGTTGTTATAAGAGGGAAAGTGTATAATGCAATAATATTTAAACCATACAATATTTCAGTTTTGACTCGTATTAACTTAACTCAAACTCAAAAGGAACCTCATTTACGTAGCTTATATCACAAAATTCCTATAAATCGTAATATTTAAAATTACCTTTATTGTGGTAGTCTCCATACACACCTATCAGTCGTCATATCGACAGTCACAGCTTTCATACACAATTCCTCATTCTTCCTCCTCCTTCCTCATCCTCACAATCCATCCATCTCTTTTGATCTCCCACAACCCTTGCGTCAACCCACATTCATGCTGAAACTACCACCGGTTCGGAATGCCTCTCTACAGGGAAGAGCCGGCAATAAACTGTGTACAAAAACCTGTGCTTGTTTACAAAAAGCACTAAACAGCATAGTGTGAGCAAGTTCGCCAGATGAGAGATGATGAAGATAACCACAATAACTTTAAGCAATAGCACCTAGTGTTTAAATTCCATTATTGTTGTCATTTAGGTTGTTATTACTGGCGCGGCGATTGAAAAATAATTTCCAAATAGAACTGTTAGTGAAGTGATACATCAGAGATAATAAGTTGTTTCATGATATAATTTATCCGTTAAATAAGCTTTGTACAAAGGTATTAGTGTCAGTAAATGGCGTCACGTTGTTCTCATGTTTATTAAATACCAACTGATCCGATAAACTTCGTTACGGATTACAACTTCAGCAGCGATTCTTTACATTCACTTAATTTATTTTATATAAGAACTAATTGAAATAAACCAACGTGAAATTTTAATCATAGCTTAAGCAATAATTTGGAGTCCAAGCTAAAGTTTAGCTGCTACTGAATGGGCCTGCTCCATTTTCATGGTGGGGAATTAGCCTACTGCCACGCTGGCCAGACGGTTTGGCACAAACTGAAACTCAAATCATTTATTTCAATTGAACCTATTTACAGGTGTTTTCGAAAGGTCAAAAGTGAAGTTTGGAATCTAGTTGCTTGTTCCAAAAAGTAGATCCTATGGAGAAGAACAGGCAAGAAACTCCATGGACACAGGGTTTAATATCAAGTTTTCCTTCTCTTGCGGATAGGTTATCGGCCTTGTCATTATCCTTTCGTTACGACACCATCCGGATGGAATGGGTGGTACCGATCGACAAGAGAAAGTGCCGTCAAAATCGGCCAAAAGCGGATAAATTATGTACCTTAAGATCTGAAAATTCCTCAACTATTTGATCGTGAGCTTTCAAGTTGTCGATTATATTTATTGACGAGTGAAAGAGCAGCCCACGGCCGACCCTCCTCACAGTATCCGATGTCTCGGAGTCGATTATCCCAAATCGTCGCTCGTAAAGTAAACATGTCAGTCAGGAGTTGTCACTGGGCAGCGTACACTATGACACGCCAGCTTTTGGGACGACAAAACAAATATAGTTAGCTGTAAGGTGTTAGTGGAAGCGCACACGAACGACTTGGCCTATTTTCTTGCTCCGCGCCGTTTTTATAATACTTCTTGACGTTCAAATGCGCCAACTCACTGAGCAACAGTTTTCTTTTTATTTTGCTTACATGTATGTATTTGTCCCATGAATGACCCGCTACTGAGTCCGCTACTGACCTCCTTCAGCTCGTTCAAAGTGAGACGGCCAATTCAACACAGACATATTCTCAGAGATCCCTTTATTAAACTTTTCTTCCACTACTACTACTCAGGCCATAAATGACCCACTGCTGAGTCGGGCCTCCTCCCATCAAATGGCCAGCGTTGCACTGTAGGCTAATTCCACACCATACAGTTGGAGCAGGCCTACTCAGAACAGTTAAATTTTAGCTTGGGCTCCAAATTAACGCATACGCCTATAATTTTACCAGACTTAACAGCCTTAATTGTTGGTTTCTGTGCCTAGATTTGAAACAATATTTCGTTAGTTGCCTCTCTTCGGCCTAGTCCATCGCGTGCAGTTGCCCTAAGTGCCAACAAAAGCAAACACAAGACTCGCCCGACGACATTTAGGCCGAAGGATGCGGGCGGTAATAATATAATTTTAAACGGTACTAATGTGAAATGTGTTCGTGGTTCGTGGTTTAGCTGCAGGAAGGGTAATTGGTGGTTATGCCGGGGAACTTGCTTAGTGCGTTCCATGCAAGGATTATTCCCTATTCCTTGCTACTATTATAAATATGAAGAAGAAGTCGAGAAGGATCAGCTACATACCAAGAATCACAGCGTCGTACAGTATGTAGAATACATAGTGCCACCATACTGAGTAAATCTTCAGAGCCGATTAAACGACAAGAAAAAACTGGCAGCCTTATTTCCCTCCAATAATTTGAAGGATTCCAAACATAACAGTGGGTTATCGGTGGACTAGGATGATGATGATGAATAATGATACTATATTTACCGGTAAAGCTCACTGACTATAGGTCAATAGTCTTACTGCTATTATAAATGGGTTGTCCAATGATAGGTTCGATGCAATAATAGCCGTTGCGAATATCACCGCCAATGGCTAAACATAAAAAAATAAACTTCACTATCACTACATAGTACAAAACAAAGTCGCTGTCGTCTGTCCGTCCATAATCTGCTTAAATCTTTAAAACTACGCAACGGATTTTGAAGCGGTTTTTAAATAAATAGAGTGATTCAAGAGGAACGTTATTAAGTATAATACATGCACCCGCGCGAAGCCGGGCCGGGTCGCTAGTATTTTATAATACAAAGTAAGAAATACTGGTATAATTTGCCTAAGTATTTTAGGCCATTCAAAACGTTTTAATTAACCCATCTATTACCTCTAAGTAATTAACTAGTACCTAGTATGATCAATAAAGGTAAGTTCCCCATTAAATGTTGGAGCACTCGATCGTCATATTTTGACTGCAGCCTCCAATTAAAATTGATATACACACAGACAATATTTCACGCGCGACGCAGCCCGATGTTCGGTTAACGATCGACTATTTATATTTTACTAGTGGCACGCCCCGGCTTCGCCCGTGCAAAGCGGGGGTGGGTTATACATATAAACCTTCCCCTTAAATCACTCTATCTATTAAAAAAAACCGCTTCAAAATCCGTTGCGTAGTTTTAAAGATTTATGCATACATAGGGACGGACAGAAGAATGCGACTTTGTTTTATACTATGTAGTGATAATCTATAATGAAATCTGCATGCATAATGTGGACCGTAAAAACACGAGATGAGACACAGTAGTACTGGGCCTGGTGAACAAAAAAAGGTAAGACAACAAAAATAAAGATTACAGAATTTTGACATTACTTTTTAACAATTTTTTTATGTAGACTTTTTTATGTAGTAGTTTAAGATATATCGGAATGGCCTCCTGTGTTATCTATATAATATATTGGATAATATACTTTTTACTTCTGAACGTTGGTTTTTTCAGATTGCATTTCAGATGCATCTAGCTAAATCATTCCGAATCAGCGGGTCAACAATTTGCAAGCCTTTTTTAATAACCAAATGGTACTAATTACGTAAGATACATGTTAAACATTAGTTCATCAGCTCCTGCCTTAGTAAAAAACCGAGTGAGAGTATAGAAGCTGCGCACCCGCGCCTTGCCCACGCGCACCATTGTACGCCACCCACACTGCACCATCGACGGGCAAACATATTCATTGCGGCCCAGAAATGCAATCACAAGACTAAATCGCACTGCAATTGATACATTTGGTTCATTAAAATATAATGACATATTTGTTATTATATTTTAAACATCATAATATGTATAGTAAAATGTAAGTAAACTCACTATTTCATTGTGTATATATAAAAAAACTATGAAAAAAGGACTTATTTACTTAGAAAAGGTTAATTTTAGCTGTAGAATTTTGTATAGTTTTATCCATAATTATAACTTAATTTAATTTCTATTTATTTTATTATAAGGCATTTTTGTATTGTAACCTTAACATGAGTAGTATTTCAAAACTCTAACACGTTTTATCCCGCCACGTTTTATTGGAATCTCAACCGCAATAATATCTTTGTAAAAGTTAACCGCAACCAATTTATTTTTGTTTGCCCATCAATCAAATTTGAACCTTTGTAGGTTCGATATAAGAATGTCTTGAAACGCAGAAGGAAACTTTATGTAAACGAAAGGAACAGACGCAGGCCACGTCCTGTCGCAACGCAACCGTATACATAAACATTGTGTTAAATAAATCATCGCGACATCGTCTCGTGACGTTTGTATTTTTAGCTTTTCGATTGTGAATTGTCAGTGTTGTGTTTATTTTATGAGATGTACAAAATGATAGATTCCATGCCAAACTGCTGTGTCATGCTGTCCAAGTAGGCCCCGTGTCGCCTACTTGAATCCGGGACGTATTTTTGAACGGTCATTTGTTCGAAATGTTTACAACGTTTGGAGCCGAGCTGTTTTTATTAAGTCATGCATAATTTTATTTTCATTCCAACGCCTCTGGTTTGGAAAGTGATAGGTGATATTTACATGTAAAATGTCAAAACCTGCTTCGTTTGTTAAAGTTTTTACTTCATTTAAGACTCATGCCATCTCAGCTCATAAAATACCTGCGCAAATTACATGGAGGATGGATTAGCATGCTGCTCCGACGAGTTACAGAGTTTCGTATCAAGTTTTCCTTCTTCTGCGGCTAGATAGGTTTTGGCCTTGTCATTTACTTTAGTCAGCTTTTACGTCGCCTTTAAAATGGTGTATGACACCGTATTTTTCTAAATCTATCTAAACGTACACCTACCTAAAGCTGTCCTGTATTGCAGCGCTTTTTTGCAAACATGGACTTGGATGTCCCAAGTGACACCCACACATACAGATGATGGAACCGGAGTAAAACCCCTGGGATAAAACCGAAGTCTCTGCCGTCCTCTGATAGCATTGTGAGCAATGCATCTAAGTCAGCATCATTCCTAAATATTTACAGAATTAGAGAGGTTTTAAAAAAAAATCTTGTTGTTGTCGAATTTGTGTGAAAGTTAATAAAACACACTTCGAACTCACGCTCCCACACATACGACGAACTACAATATTCCTTTGTTAGTATTTGTGTCCAATTAAATATTTCTAATAACCCCGTGGTGCCACTCACAATCAAAGATATTTGATCCCACTAAAAACGGTCACGTTATTATGAATGACACCTCACAATTATAACTGGTCGGTTATAATCACCATCAATGTTTGTTCAGCAATTTATGCAACATGTTATTCTAATATCTACAAAGTAAAAAACATAACACTTTATTAATAATGAAATCGAGACCCAATCGCAATGTGGCCATAATTTAGTATAAAAATATGTTAATTTGATTATTTATAATTAAAGTCATTTTTAATATAGTCATTCTTATTCTTATAAATTACATAGCATTTGCATTTACATATAAAGCGATTAATATTATAAATACCAACATAGAACCGTTAACGATTGTTTAATTAGGGAATGTACTTAAATAGTTTAGGTCAATTCAAACTGTTGAACTAGTTCTAACAAAGGACATAGATTCCACAATGATGTTTATAGAAGTACTAGCTTTTGCGCGCGGCTTCGCCCGCGTGGGCTTTGAACCCGTTTTTATGAACATAAAAGCGGTTATTGTGACTAAACTATGATAGTTAGATATGCGCTCTCGCGGACTTTTTTGTAGATCTTTACAAGACCTACAAACCCGTAGTACATCATTTTATTCTATTGTCAATAGTTTTTGCAGCGCACGTATAAATAGGTTTTCGATTTTACACCTTGGTTTACAAAATCGCAATTTCCATACGGATCCCTAATTCTTTTGAAAATAAAATATAGCCTATAACCTTCCTCGATAAATGGACTATCTAACACTGAAAGATTTTTTGAAATCGGACCAGTAGTTCCTGAGATTAGCGCGTTCAAACAAACAAACAAACAAACTCTGCAGCTTTATATATTAGTACAGAGTACAGATTTATGTGTCATGCAGAGCTTTTCCACTATTGTCTTAATGCAGGGATACCATCCCCACTGTCTTCGTAGGAATGCTTAATACATATTTTAAATTGGTTTCTTAACAAAATTTGTTAAGCATGACGAATAAAGAGATGAGGATAATAATTTAATCAATCAAATCAACTTTATTCAAATAGGAATATGAGCTCGTTTGAAACGTTTTAAAACAGTATACCATTTACCGCAGGTTCGGAAGGCTGCTCACAGCACAAGGATGTTCAGTTATCCACGATCTAGTTTACCCGGACCTGACGCGTGACCTCCCCTAACCCTAGCACTACTCCTCGAACAAACTGCTGACTAAACAAAGCCCAGCCGCGGCTGAACACAATCGTAAAACAAACTTGAACAAACCGACCGCAACGCTGACACCGCTCGCCATATTGCACGCGTTTTTTGTCCAGACATACCCCAGCTCTTTTTTTACAAGGCAACGTCATTTTGGCGGGGACAAAACTTCCTTACGCTTAGTGCGTTTTTTATTGTTTTACTTTCAATTGTTTCTAATGAATTGTAGTTATGCAAGTCCAATAGCCAAGCTTTTCTCTTAATTGTAAATGCAAATTTTATTCTGATTTTTCAAATCAGCCCACTTAATTAAATTTATTTTGACCTTGATAACAGATTAATAATATAATTAAAAATGACTGCATGTTCACTTAACATCGGATGTCGTGGTGTTCAAACGTTTAGACGCAATAAGATACAAAAAATAAATGCAATAATGTAGATAGCACCTCTCCATTATTTGAATAATAGATCTAAGAAACTGGAGTCTTTCAAAGTGCTCCATATCATGACATATTCATGACACCAAGATTGAAAAATCATTGTCTTAATTAATTTGTGTAACTGAAATTAGAAGTCTGTTGTAAAGGGTTTTAAACAGCTTTTTATTATAACATGAATTTGTAAATAGACCAAATTTTACAACTAATGAATGAAAAGAGTTGAATGACGACTATTGCCATAATTTTAATTGTATTAAGCATTTTACCTTGCCTGAAACTGACACTTAGGAAAACTACTACAAAAGTTGGCCTACTGATTGCGATGGCAATACCAGATAGTGAATGCTAAACCGGCTTACCAGTGTTAGATGAGGCCGCGGTGCTTGGTGTGGGCAGATGACGTTTATTGCCATCCACGGGCAAGATTTACGGGCTGCCGTCATTCCCACAATGTGCCCTACGCTGTGGAGTTGCGGTTATAGGCCCCGTAGACCCGCAGGTCTTTATTATGTGTCACATATCTTGCTGATCGTAACTTTTGTCTCCTCAAAAAATAAACTTCAACGTCAAAAAATGATTAAACTTCCTTCTAACATGAGGTATTTGCCGATTTAGGTATTTGTCACTTTGAATAACTGAACATAGATTAGAGATATTTTTTTAGAGTAGGTATCGATAAACTTAAAATTATTCGACTACCTGATATAAATCACTAAGTGATATGGCGGTCTTATCCTTATATGTATGTACCAGCTAGTTGCAGATTGAAACGTTACATCACCGTTACATTAACGTTAATGTAACGAAACATCACCGTAACATTAACGTTACTTAGCCGCTTGAGTTAATTTAAAAAAAAAATACAAGAAAAAATAGTTTACATAGTTACTCTATAAACAATAAAAATAGCCTCTCAGACGAAAACCCAATACGACTTAAAGCACTTAGTCATAAATGCACATGTCTTTTGAAAACACGTTACAAATGACTTTACTTGACAACAACAAAAATACGCTAAACATTTGTTTTTGTGATTTGTGAAATAGTTTTATTGGAAGCATTCCAGCGTCTTCGGAGAGGCAAAGGAAGCTAGTCTCCAGTGTTAACTCATTCATTGCTCAGCTAAAAAACAACATGTTTAACGACGCCTATCCGTGCCAGTTGGCTGTTTTCGCAGTCGCACTATCTATGTATTAAATTGAATTTGAGAGATATCTTCTAAATTCTTAATTCAGAAACGTCATGTCAAACTATATAATAATACAATTTTTAGTAATTTTTATTTATTAATATTGTTGAATGCAGGTAGTGGAACATAGTCAAAAATAAAAATAGACCGAGTTAAGACATCATCATTTCAAACAAATGAAGTCTACAGCAGGCAGCAGGATATAAAAATAAGATATATAATTGAGTGTTTTACGTTATGTTACGGCTATTCAATCGAAAGTTTAACACTAATGAAGAAGAACAAGTAGTTCTTCTCAAGAAACAATGAATAGGAATCGGTAGATCTGATTCATTATACTCGTAGTTCCGAATATTTGGTAAACTATTGAAACCATAAACTTAGATGCATAAGTATAATATTTAAGTTTATTTAAATAGGTCTCCAAGAGCCTGGGAACCCTTGGTTGAACACATGGACATTAACCACAAACAGTTGTGACCAAATAGTCACATCTTGTCTCTTTAATTTATCGCGACAATTTGAAACTATTAAAGCACCGCTCAACAGATGGAGAGCCTATACAAATGTGACACAAATTGCTAAATTGGTGCGAAAATAATGTGTCCCAAAAATCTGCAAATCCCATTACCTGTAAAACAATACCTGTTTTGACATCATAATTTTAACGGATACAAAAAGTGTCCTTCGGCTAGCGAATCCCAAAACCATTCTAAATTTTAAGGGAATTCGCAAAAGGGTCCTTATTGTTCGGTCAGCGCGTTGTATAAACATCCGCTGAGTGAAACGAAACGCATTCACGGGAAGCCATCTTTTTTGCGGGTTAGGCGGGAAGATTTATGGCTAGTGACAAAGTCAATTTCATGGCAGGACGAAGCTGCGATAAGGCACGCCCGGCGACGTCCCGGAATGCCTTTATGATAGAATTTGGCATGGGCTTTTAGCTCTAATTGTCCTTAAGAGTAAACATTTTACCTGCCAATTTGATGGATCGCCTCCGTCACGAGAAAGCTTTGTTAACAATTCAATTTTGGAGTGTAGTCGTAAGTGGACAATTTTGAGGGATATAGATGTTGGTGGACGATGCTTTGTTGAACATTACATGCTTACTGAACTTTTCTTTGACTTACGTCATAGTTATGATTCTATTCTTATTAATGCACCCAGATTAAGAATACACATTGTGATTGACGATATGCCATGTTAAGGGTGTTGCAAGACGTTACTTAGAGAACTAGTAACAGGTAGAAAATGTGACAAATTAAAGAAGATTTACTATTTTCTGAGCAACATTGCCACGTTGTACAAGATTTGTACCTCCCGTCTCATTGGAAGAGTAGTAGGTTATTTAAGGCTAGGGAGAATACAACTGCGTTATGTCTGACCAGCGTGGCACTATTGTCCCTTCGTTTAATTGGGGGACGCCCGTTAAATAGATACGGTTATTCGGTACATTAACCTACATTATTAATATCATTTCAGCCAATAAATTACAAATTACTGAGTCGGGCCGCCAGCGGATTCATCGAGAGAAATTAGCCTACTGTCACGCTAGTAAGGCGGGTCTTATTGCTAGGTGATCATACGACACCCTTAGGCTGAACTTGCACCGTGCCAAATTCAAGTTATTTAAAATATATTAATTGGACAAATAACAAAAACGACCAAAATTTTGGTTATTGTTGTTTCGCCCGGTGATAAGAAAGGATGTGGCAAAAAACTGTGGTTGAAAAAAAGATTGGCGGTAGAAACGATGGACTGTGTACATAAGAATATGACGGACGTCGGTGTGAATGTAGCTATGCCGAGAAACAGAGATGAATGGAGAGATAAGACACATTGCTGCAACCCTAGATAATGAGAAAAGGCAAGGCTGATGATGCTAAAGTGAGCCCACGTAGAATTATGTGTTTTCCTTCACGGCTTTACCGCACATCCGAAGAATATTACCATCTAAATTATACCTATAAACAAAATTTAACTAAACGTTTATTGAAACATATGTGGATCTACATAATTTATATTTTAGAATTCACTACTACTTCAGCGCAAGAAATAAAATTTTAATGTTTTGATAATAAACCTTTTTAGACGGCTTAGCTACACGGCAGTAGAGCTACATTGATTCCTTTAAAAAGTTATTCGTTTCGTGTTACGCAAAGCTAAAGATGTCGTGTGTATTGAACAGGTATTTCTAATACGGCATACCGCTGAAGCCAACAGATTTTTCAAACGAATGCGTTCAGTATGGCACTCCAATGAGTTTCCAAATGATGATGTAAGCGTGACTTTACCCCCTAGATTTGGTCCACGAATACTAGAATACTATTATGTGAGAACTTGTTATTGGCTTAAGCTTAAGGGATAGCTACATCCCTAAGCCATACTTAAAACTTTAGTAGCTGTGAGTTCTCCATGCATTAAATAAATAAATATAAAATAGCATTTTAATCAGTTAATTTTGATGAAGAAGATGAGCGGTCGTCGTTATGTAATGTGTTTAATAAAACCTATTTTTACTTTTTTTTTATTTTGTCCTTCAACGATTAGCGTCAGTTTTCGAATTTAGAGTTCTATATTTTTTAATGAAGGTAAATATTGTGTAATTTTTAATTTTTGTGTTTACATTTTTATTTTTTATTGATGTAAGTAAATAAACGGCGAACAAGCGGGTCGTATTTCCACAATTTATTTTGTTTTTCTTCTCGGCCTAGGATGCAGCACCTCATCGGCTACAATCTCTATAAATTGTCTGTGTGGTGACGGATTTAGAACACATAGTGTCACCACCCTATTCAGTCGTAAAAGCCGACAAAGTAAATGACAAGGTTGAAAACCTAACCGCAAGAGAAGGAAAACTCTATATCAATGTAAATGGAGGTTGCCCGACTCAGCAGCTATTTATGGGCTGAGTAGTACCTAGTAGTAGATATCTATAAATTATTTATGGGTTGAGGCAACGACTCATAACTCGCAGTTGAAATTAAGTTGGCCGGATGAGGTGGCACTCAGTGTCTTATGAAGTTTTCCTCGTGGGTTATTGCTATGTAAGTCCGTGTAAGTCCAAGTACCACGCTTAGTGTGTTAGAGAGATGTACTCTATAATGTACACCAAATAAAATAACAAAATTCAATCGCTAATTTCGATATCTTAAAATAACATCGTGTGATTGAGATGTGATTTAGAATATTTTCTACCCGTCCATGCCCCAAAAAGCCACAAGCTACATGAGACATCGCGGACTATTAGTAATTAATATGTCAGCGAGGATGTGTCCCTCTCGGAAGCCGCGGTTCATAGAAATGCATCAGCACTACTAATATTATCCCTATACATATCTCACGTTCACGCTACCGTTTCTACGAAAAATACACACTTTTGGGGATCAATAGGCAACATCAAACCAATACTGGGAGAGAATATATATGGAGGTCTTTAAAACATAGCATTCGTATTTGAAGATTTATACAGACTAGAAATTCAACCATAATGAACATAAATTATAGTTCTACATTATCCGTGTGGTGACGGATTTAGAATGCATAGTGTCACCATCCCATTCCATCCGGAGGGTGTCGTTAGAGCCGACAAAAGGAACTGACAATGCTGATAACCTAGCCGTAAGAGAAGGAACTGAACTTGAAACGAAACCCTGTGCCAGTCCGTTTGGCCAGCGTCGCACAGTAGAGAAATTAACTAACCTATTTTATTGTGGTGCTAAAATAAAATTAAAATTTTCCTTGGCTACGGAACACACAAGCGCTCGATATTTTCACGTCTGTCTCTTTTATCCACTGGCATATTTTTCATTCCTCGCTTATTACGTTCCTAAATATCAAGTTACACGACACACCTGTTGACGACATGGGATGAGTTTCATATCATACCACAAAACAACTTTATAATATTACCTAATTTAATAATACTAGTCGAGAATGTGCACGATTTAAATGTTGATGTTACATTCGGTGCAAAAAGCGGTAAACTCCATTGAAAACCTCATTGAAATGATTAAAGTCTTGTGTTCATTACACACTCCCTGAATAGCCACCATAGTAACATAATTCAAAAAGGAATCATTAACTAGGGTGTAAATATAATGTTCTTCTAAATCACTACATAGTATAAAACAAAGTCGCTGTCCTCTGTCCGTCCCTATGTATGCTTAAATCTTGAAAACTACGCAACGGATTGTGAAGCGGTTTTTTTAATAGATAGAGTGATTCAAAAGGAAGGTTTATATGTCAATATTGCACCCGTGCGAAGCCGGGGCGGGTCGCTAGTTTAATTTATAAGCAAATAACTTTTGATACAAATAAGATATACTTATTTTAAATTTATTTATTATTATTTTTAAATTATAATGAACCAAACCTAAACTACTTTCTTTATTCATAGCATTAATGAAGTTAACAAAATAAAACTAATTGTACGAAGACCTAATATTCTTAGAACCAATTTCAATTGAATGTTGACTGTGAGGATAGCCCCGTGACGACCTTTTCAACAATTTCGAAAAACTAACAAGATTTAAGTAGGGCAGGCACATAAACAATCCACTCAACGATATTCAATCCTGGGTGTCCGCCATCAATTTCCCCCGTAATAAGAGGATGCAGTGATATAGACAGATCTGCGCGACAAAACGCGCGGCGTCTGACGCGAGGCGTGGCAGGCTAACGAGCCATGTCTGTTGCTTCCAAAAAAATAGCTTACTCAAGATATTTGTCGATGATTACAGTGTTTTCAGTCCAATTAATGAATCGAGGGAGCACGAACGAGGGTAATCGAGTTTCGAATCTGTCACGAACTGAATGCACGTACGGATGGGATAGAATCGTTTATAGATTTGAAAGGGACGCCTAAAGGCGAATCTCCCTGTTTTATTTGTTATTTATTAGTACTCACAACATTATTAGTCGATTTAGAGAAGTTATTTTTTCTTACCATTTTAAGTATACACCGCATCTTGTCTTTAGTGCTAATAAATTATTAGTTATTATTATTCGTTCTATTGTTTTTTTTTCTATATGACATGTGTCATCAATTGTCATTCATACATCTTCCTATTTGCCGGATAGAAAATAACTTACACTGCCAAGCTTAATTATTACCCTGTGTAAGGGTTTCAAAACTTCATCTACTAATACTACTTATCAGCCCATAAATGACCCACTGCTGAGTCAGGCCTCCTCCAATTACGTGTAATTTATTTAAAAAAAGAATTCTGTGGCACTCTATTATTTTTTTATGCACACAGCGTAACAGTTTTTCTGTAAAAAGTTTTGTTCTTGGTGCCAATTCAAAGACTAACTGCTTCCCATGTCTAGTATTGCGAGAAAATATATCACGGGCTTTGACAAATATGTTGGCATTAGACATAACAAATGCACATTTTTTATTTTATGCGGAATATCTCTCTCTAATTAACATAAACAAATTGTTAGTATTTGATGAACTAAGAGAGAAAAGGAATGACACATACAAAGAAGTATAACCGCTTTTCTATTAACAATAATAATTTATTTGGAAATTATGTAATATATTATAAACAATTCAATTAAGTAGCCATGTTTATACACAGAGATAGAACGTCGATGTTTTGTGGATAGCTGCAACGTTACGTTTGGAATTCAAGACGTATTTCTATGTAAATTCAGATACCACGCCTTTAACCGGCTAGACTGATTTACACAAGTTCAGTGCCCTTTTCTCCCTCATATTTAACAAATTTCACTTTGAACATAAAGCAGTAAGTAGTGGGATCCGAGAAATGTATACTAAGAATAATATAAAATACTTTTAAGATTACTTATTTGAAAATACATTCAGACAAAATATAAGAAAGAAATAATACATTTAAGTATACTGTAGTAAGTATTGAATTTTGTTTTTATCAATTTATGTTGAATAAATGTCTAAATACGAAAATCTGCGGTTAACACGACAGTTACAAATTTCCAAGATTTGTGTCCGCCATAAAGTGTTTTCTTGTCGCCTATGTACAAAGTGTGGCATGAAATAACACTCCGTTCGATCATAAAGCGAGACTAACATTCCACTCGACCAGATCTCGTCGATGCGATCTCCCTCGTTACAACCGCCGCCATAATTTCCCCTTTCTGACACGCAGACACTCTGCCAGTCGCCAAGCTTAGGTGGTCGCTATCTCGACTTCCTAAGTCAACATTTCTCGCTGTGCTTTTGTTGTCACAACACTATTGTCCTTATAGAAACAGTCGCATGCCACCGTCGTCGTTCCAAATTCAATCTCTTGTCTATGGATACCAAAATTAAAAGCCCTCGTAAAATATGACAATTAACATTTTATTTTTGCACAAACAGCAGCATTGTAAACCTACTCTACTACATATTTAGAGATTTACATTATCATCTACAGATGCGTGTGGGTTTTATGATAAAAAACATAATTTTTGTGTGGCCACTAGTCTTTCGAGAACGCCATTATCACAATCTCTGTGTTTAAAATAAATGTTTGAAAGATGTTTCGCGCCATATTTGTATTTATATTCTGTGTTTCTGCATTGAACGTGCTTCCTACGCGTTTCGGCGTAATGTTTTTATCGCATGGATTTATGGGTCCATAAAGGGTACACTTATTACTGGATGGAGCGTTTTATAATATCTTTGGACATGGAGATTACGCATCCGACACTACGAATGCCTTGTGTACTTAAAAGTGAATTTGAATATGACAACATGGCGACGCTTATACCCACGCTGAGAGAAACTAAAAATGCAAGCACCGTGAGAAAAGTCCAACAAGG
The DNA here is from genome assembly GCA_905475355.2 of Clostera curtula. Lineage (NCBI taxonomy): Eukaryota > Metazoa > Arthropoda > Insecta > Lepidoptera > Notodontidae > Clostera > Clostera curtula. The sequence goes on from FR997805.1 coordinate 604,506, forward strand.
TTTAATTTCAAATAAAAATTCTAAATTGGTTAAAGTTGTAAAATTATGTTAGGTTAATCTTTCATTGGTAAGTAGTTGGTTTAATTTTAACACATTAATTTTCTCTCTCGGTACATTATAACTTATAGCCAATTTCCTAGAAAATGATTGGTAAGAGGAATAATGCGAACATAATTATCTCAAGACATTGGCTGAATTAATTCCACTGTAGGCAGCGCATTCACGACATTCTAACAACATCAAAGAACACCGAACCCCAAACAGTCGAAGATGGGATCAAATGTCATGTCAGATCAAATAACATGACAACAATCAAGGCTTTTTTGTACAAAATAAATTATTTATATCGACACATAATTCAAACATGATAATAAAATAAAATAAGTCATAAGACATTGGATAGAGCAGAAAAATATTGGGCATTGTGGGATTTGTGGGCCATATCGGGGTGAAACGTCCCTAGAATGCTGTCTGCATTTCCACGCTGCCATAGTGTTTTTTTTTCACCCGAATAGCATATCTAATTTTATAATTCTCGGTTATTTTTACTTGGCTACTATATCAAATATAATGTTGATCCGCAAAACCTAATGAAATCAAAACACATTGAAATTAAACACTTTTTCGTGTAATTATTATTATTTAATTTTATTCCCGTCGTTTCGAATGCTTTGCAGCAGTCGGGGTCACGGGGAGACTAGATGACAGTTGTCTTCAAAAGTACAAAAAAAAAACAGTTAAAAACTACCGCGTATAATTTTGTTTTATTGATAACGTTCCCTGTTTACCACTTCCCTTGTTTGCCCAATGTATGCCCAAAGTTGGCTCATGTGAATACATTAGATAAATCAAAAATAAATTTATAAATTACCATCGATTTGCGATGCTGCTCTATGAGAACTTTAAAGACACTCTGTTGTTGTTTTTATCAAATCGCCATTTTTTGTTACAACAACAGATAAAAACTGCTTTTTGAGAGCAAGCTCGCAAAATAGTCACAAAGATCCAATCCTTAGCAGTATATGGCCTGTAATAGCAACCTGCTTGAACCGATTGACCCCACTTATGCTGTTTGTCCTCAAGCATGACGCATTGGACAAGCACCACCCTCCTCAACCTTGTTGCAAGGAAAAGAGCGACCGTCCACATGACGCCACCACTACCACGAGTCTTTTAGGGAGCATGAGAACTCGAGCATCAATCGCAATCATCATCATCATCATCAGCCCACATTAGTCCACTGCTGGACATAGGCCTCCCCTAAAGAGCGCCATAGCGCCCTGTCCTCGGCTTGACGCATCCAGCCGCTGCCCGCAGCCTTTCGCAGATCGTCGCTCCATCTAGCAGAGGGTCGTCCTACACTACGCTTGCCTATTCGCGGTCTCCACTCAAGAACTCGTCTACCCCAGCGGTTGTCGGTTCTTCTACAGATATGACCAGCCCACTGCCACTTCAGTCTGCTAATTCGCTGAGCTATGTCGGTGACTTTGGTTCTCTGTCGGATAATCTCGTTACGGAGCCTATCTTTCAGAGAAACTCCCAACATAGCTCTCTCCATAGCACGCTGAGCGACTTTAAACTGGTGGACTAGTCTCACCGTGAGTGTCCACGTCTCGGCGCCGTAGGTCATGACGGGTAGGACGCACTGATCGAAAACTTTCGTTTTCAAGCTCTGTGGGATGGGCGACGAGAAGACTCGACGAAGTTTTCCAAATGCTGCCCAGCCCAGCTGGATTCTCCTCTTGGTCTCCCTATCGAAGCTGTTCCTACCTAATTGCAAAATTTGCCCGAGGTATATATATTCTGGAACAGCTTCAACAAGATGACCATTTACGACGATAGGTCTCGGATGAATGTGGTCATTCATCATGATTTTGGTTTTATCCAAATTCATGCCGAGACCCACCCGTCGCGAGGCTGATGCTAAGCTGGTCAGCATCTGTTGTAGCTCCTCCAGCGACTCGGCCATTAGGACTATGTCATCTGCAAATCTCAAGTGTGAGATGTACTGGCCATTTATGTTAATGCCCTTATCTTTCCAGTCCAGCGTCTTAAACACATCCTCCAAAGCGCTTGCGAACAGTTTCGGGGATATTACATCCCCCTGTCTCACTCCGCGGCAAAGTTGGATGGGTTTAGTACGCTGGTCCTGTACTTGGACACACATAGAGGCCTCATCGTACAGACATCTCAACACTTGGATGTAACGATAGTCCACTTGGCATCGCTGAAGGGATTCAAGAACAGCCCAGGCTTCGACGGAGTCAAAAGCTTTCTCATAGTCCACAAAAGCTAGACACAGGGGCCGATTATACTCTTCGGACTTCTGTATAATTTGCCTCACTGTGTGGATGTGGTCTATGGTGCTATAACCCCTACGAAACCCGGCCTGTTCCGGAGGCTGAAATTCATCGAGTCTTATGGCGAGACGGTTCGCAATGACTCTTGAAAACAACTTATAGACGTGGCTCAGGAGTGAGATGGGCCTGTAATTTTTAAGAAGTGTGGTATCACCTTTCTTAAAAAACAGTACCACCAAACTCCTGCTCCACGCCTTAGGAGTTCTCCCGCAGTGAATGACGGAGTTAAAGAGTCTTTGCAGTTCCTGTATGACAGGAATCCCTCCTGTCTTCAGAAGTTCTGAAGTAACTCCGTCTTCACCGGGGGCCTTTCCATTTCTAAGTTGTTTAAGAGCCAGCACGATTTCGTCTTGGCTGATATCGGGCAGTTCGTCGGTATAGTGGCGGACCAGGGTGGCTCTTTGATCCTGGATAGAACTTTCAGGGCGAGTGGCATGTGCAGCATAAAGCCGGCCATAGAAGTCTTCGATCTCGGCAAGAATCTCCGGCTTAGACAAAACGGTTCTGCCATCGCGTGTTGTGAGCTTCGTCAGGTGGCTCCTCCCAAGCTGCTTAATGAACACCTTGGACCCTCGGTTTCGCTCAATTGCCTCTAATATGAGGCGGGTATTGGAGCTCCGAAGGTCACGCCGTGTCATTTTAGCAATTTGTCGGTTGAGATTTGCCCTGTCTGACGAAGTGGCATGTGTAGTTTCCCGTCTTTTTGTCATAAGCCGCAGAGTCTCGTCCGAGAGTTTGGACTTCGTACCTTTACGCTGCGTTCTACAAAATTTGATGCCCTCACCCCTTAGTGTATCCAAGATGTTTTGTAGGGTCTCGTCGACGTCATCGGTAGGCTCTATGGCAGCAAATCTAGCGCCCAGTATGTCCCGGAACGCTTCGGTTTCGGCCATGGTTTGGAGTGGGTTCGGTCGGAGCGTGGACTTCATCAGACGGTTTCTTTCGAGCTTTAAGTCGATATTCAGAGAGCCTCGGACAAGTCGGTGATCAGAGCCTGTATTAAATCGGTTGATCACCGAGACGTCTCTGAATATGTGCTTCTTGTCCGTCATGATGAAGTCGATCTCGTTTTTGGTCACAGTATCGGGACTTTGCCAAGTCCACTTCCTGTGGGGCTTCTTCTTAAAGAAAGAGTTCATTAAGTAGAGTCCCTCTTTCTCTAGGAAGTCGACAAGCATTTGCCCCCTGTGATTCCTACTTCCATAACCATGGGGTCCCACTCGGGATTCACCGCCAATCTGAGCACCTACCTTGCCGTTAAAGTCCCCCATAACAATGTTAAAGTGAGCCTTGGTGGTGTTGTGTAAGGCTTTTGAGATATCCTCATACATATCCTCAACTTCATCATCCGAATGTGCCGAGGTCGGTGCGTAAACCTGGATGATCTTCAAGCTATACCGTTTCGATAGCCGAAGAATCAGGTACGCTACCCTCGTCGACACACTGGAGATTTCTTCAACATTGTTAGAGAGGGCTTTATGGACAAGAAACCCTATGCCACCCTGCGATTTTTGCTGTCCTTCGCGGAAGTACAAAAGGTGGCCAGATTCTAGGGTAATGGTGTCCTCTCCCTCTCTACGGACTTCGCAAAGACCCAGAACATGCCACCTGATGTTCTCCAGCTCCACCTCCAACTGCGCTAGATGCTCGTCAAGCCTCAGAGTGCGTCCGTTATACGTAGCCAGGGTCAGGTGGTTCAGGTAGCCAGATGTAACCCGGGGATTCTTCGCACCCCTTGCCCCGCCGTTACCGTGGCCGCTACCCGGATGACCAGGAATAGCGGGGCTGCCGGGAACTGGGGGCCATCTGTTTATATTGTCCGTCATTTAGGGGGGATTGCCCATAATCCCCACGCTGGGCATGCGGGTTGGGGATCGCAGTTATTGATAAGGAGTTGGACCAGACGTTGCTGCTGCCCAACGTCTGTAATTTTTTCCCTTAGTCGCCTTTTACGACACCCACGGGAGGAGATGGGGTGGTGATATTCTCTTTCCGTCACCACACGGATAGCAATATAACAACAGTTTTAAGAATTAAAACAAGAAAAGACGGTTAAGATATTTAGATGTACCTCTTTGAGATATTAATAACACAACAAAAATGTTATGTAGACAAAATTGGGTGATATACATAGTGTTTTGATAAAAGACAAATAAATACCTAAACAAAATGCACATAAAATGAATAGAAAATAATAAATTGTATTATAGGTACACCGTATAAATTTAAACAATACAAGGTTATGCTAATTTGTTTAATAATGTCTACAGTCGCCAAATTTCAGCATAGTCACTCTCGCACGACGCTGTATAGCTTTATATTCATTATTTAGAGAATGCGAAATATTACTATTTTCATTACATTCAAACAGAAAATTTAGTATTAGCGACCCTTTTTTAATTAAATAAAAACACAAACAAAGCTTTTTCTAAACCTAAAAGAATAAATACTGAATACGCCATGCACTAGATTTCTAGTCGCGAAGCCATTCGATACGCATAGTCTTGCAACAATGTGATAGGTTACAATTCTTTCCCTGTCATAGTGATTCCGAAAAATTACATTAAATTTGTTAATCCGAAGTCTGTACACTTCTCGACATTTACTTTAATACCTGATTTGTAGTCTAACCGTCGCATTTATTAGCCGCCATCGAGTCGGTATGGTCCGACGACAATCGAGCCAATACCCTCATAACGATCGACCACAATAATCAAAGAGTCAATCATTACACATACAATGACATTATTTTCCATATAATGTATATCTATAAAGATCATTGAACATCGTGTGTGTTTGAATAGTTCCTTCATTGAGAACTTGACTACCTAGACAGTTACCCGAATATATCAGTAGTAGTCTGCTACTTCTCAGCCCATAAATTACCCACTGCTGAGTCGGGCCTCCTCCAGGTACATGGAAGGTAATTTGCCAACTGTGCCACACTGGCTAGACGGGTTGGCACGGGGTCGGAAAACCTAGCCGCAAGATAAGGAAAACTTGAATATAATAGAAAAAAAATACAACTAGGTTTAACTAATTAACTAAGTTAACGTCTACGAGTTAGGTTTTTGGTAAGATTATCGGCCTTTTAGTTGCTTAAACACTATTATACATACAATTCAAAAGTTCATGAATATAAAATACATATGCATATACATAATAAAACCCGAAAGCAGGTTACAATATTTTTATGAAGCCTTATTTTACGAGACTCTCATAAACAGATAATGAAGAAAATTAACATCACACGTCCTTGAAGCAACTCTATTAACATTTTATATCGTGTGTCGGTGTCTTGCACTAGAAATTTTAATTAGATATACCTGTAGAACATCCCAGCTATTATTTAACATATAAAACACATAATTCACTCAGGATACACTATAGATTGTTGCAAACCGTCGAATCTCGGCAGCACGTCGCGAAATCTTGTATTGAATACAGATTATAAACACAGCAATAAATAAATTCATTTATTGTACGTCTATGACTGTACTTCACCCTCGCCAACGTAAGTTGACCTCTACTTGCTAGCCACAAAAACGTATTTTCCTGTTGTTTATACCGATTTTATTCAGAAGGACGCCGGTCAAATTGAAGGGATCAGTTGAACTAGAACTAGAGTTGAACACGATTTAAACTTTCTTGAAGGAGGTAAGCACGCGAAATATTCTTGTATCGTCTTCTCTTTCCCCAATTTCATTGTGTTCAGTTTAACGTAATTTGACTAACTACATGAGACTTGCCTAGTGACACTAAGGGATCATTACGTAGATGTAGACCTACTTTTAGCTTTCTCTCTACTGATGTATGTACTTGTGTCACAGATCTAATAATGACAACCGGGTTACGTGTCCTCCGAAGCACGGTGGAGACAGAGCAGACAATCAGGCGTTGCTTGCTTTTATCAACAGATAAAATATGCCTTAATTTGGACATGAGTCCGTGTGGTGATGGGTTTAGAATAAATAGTGTCACTGCCCCATTCCACCCTCAGGTTGTCGTAAGAGCCGACAAAAGGAAATTACAAAATCGAAGACCTAGCCGCAAGAGAAGGAATACTTAAAACGATACCCTGTGCCAACCCGTCCGGCCAGTGTGGCACAGTAAGCTAATTACCCTTCATGTAATGGCAACTCAGCACTGGGTCATTTATGGGCTGAATAGTAGTACCAGTCGTAATATATGTTTGTTTGAAAAGAGAGAAACATTTTACACATAAAACAATTAACGGCTAAGCAAACACAAATCTATGGTATACTTAAACACAAAACTCCTTCCATCAATCCTACCATAACCAAAAAGACGTTCACTGTTTATGGCGTCGACTGAACCTCATCGATTTAAGGACGAACTCACAATCCCTAGACAGGAAAAAAGCCAAGGCTCAAGGCCCTTTGACTGTAGAGTGGAACTAATGCCTTGCTGGGGACACATCGTTTTAAATCTCATCCAACTTTTACCACGCTTCGCCTAGGCATATAGATACCTAATATGTAGGTGGATTTAAATAAAATAAAATTTTTAATGTGGTGTTTGTTTTATAATGTGACATGATTCAGGATATTATATTGTTCCAATAGAGTTGCTTAGGGTTCCCGTTGGCGTCGCCGATGATACCTTCATGTGATGAGGGAGCTTACGTGCTTATATAATCCGAGGCCGCCATAACGGCTCACGGACCCACGGGGAGAGGCCAGACGAAGAGCGGCACACGGTGTCGTGGTGGGTTTAGCTCAAGGGACTCCTCTGTCCTTCGAGTTGCCTTGGGAGAGTTAAACTGCCACGACACGCCGCCTAAGCACATGGTGGTCTAAGTACAATCGGTTCGGATGCCCCGCTTACAGCGAGAGCAGAAGGGAATCCGAGAATCAGGCGCCACAATCGGCACGTGTAGCGCCCGCACGTACCTCTTTGTAAAGTAGGGGAGTCCCCTGAGCGCCCCATGAAAGCTTGTTCCTCCACCGAGAAACTAAACCCGTGGCCCACGGTCGGACATTCATGAGGATTTCCAGCGTAAAGAAATAAAAGGAGTTGCTCAGAGTAACGTTTACCTGTAATTTACTCTACTTTTTATATTTTTAATTCCTATTTGTAGACGGTAAAAGGCATTTCTCTTGAAGAAAACTGCCTCATAGTCACGTGGGTTGCTATCACATACTCGTATTTTGAACCTGAATCTCACACCGTAAAAAACACAATCATGTTTTACTCAACATTATTTTTACACCCCTTGAAATTATCGAACTCATTTATTTAATAAAATACTTTCTCTTACTTTAATAAATAATACAAATTATTATAGTAAAACTAAAAACGTAGAAAATATTTAAAACAATCTTATAAACACTCATAATTCGTATCTCATTGGAATTTGACACTGATGTTTTAAAAATCGTAAATCCTGAATTCTTGGAGATGTCTTTAAACCCGCTAAATGGATTTAATATTCATGGACGTATTTGCAATTTACATTTGTGTTTGTTTGTTATTCATAAAATCGTGATTTATGTTATTGATTCAACATGTGTAGGTAGTTTTTATAGTTACGATTGACCTCGGGACGGAATGCAAGATCTCTCTATGTACTCGTAAGTGTAGGCTGACAGTCTTAGGTATAAACGTTGGCTATGGACGACGAACTTAGATCTGTGTATGGGCGAGTACCTACTACAGTTCAATTACAAGTGTTTCTCACTATTCACCCACTACTGAGCCGGGCCTCCTTCAAGTCCATGGAGGGGTAACTAGCCTACTGTGCCACGCTGGCCAGACGGGTTGGAACAGGGTTTGTATAAGTTTTCCTCCTCTTGCGGCTAGATGATCTGCCTTGTAAGATCCTTTTGTAGGCTTTTTTTATGGATGGTGACATTAAGTATTCTAAATCCGTCACCACGGAGACAATACTAAAACGTTTACCAACATTATCAAAGCCGCCCGAAATAATGAATTCTAGATTATCTTATCAGTATGCGAAACGGCAATAAAATAATTGTGTGCGCGCGAAATTAACAATTAAAAAACATTTTTTTAACGGTATAAACATTTTTTTTAAATCGCTATTATGGTGTAAATATTCTGTGTCTTTTGTTTTTTTTGTAATATAATCTTCATTGGTCAAAAGTATCCACTATTGCGATTTTTCGAACCTTTAAAAATTCATATCTCTAAAAATATTAACTTTATTTGTATTTTAATAAAGAATATTAAAAAAATTACTATATAGATGTGAATAAAAAAAATAGGTTTAAGCAATATGGCCCGGGGTTGCTGGCCCCTGGCAACATGCATTTATATCATCAGTAGGGCAAATAGAAGAGGATCGCATAAAAAAATTAAGTTGGATTAGTTTTCGACCCTCGTGCCCCAATTCCTCCTGACTAGATGATACCGATAAATACTCTCGTAGCCCAAGATACAAACTTCAATTCTAATTAGGGTTTCACTGACAATATCGACGACACGGTTGGCGCAGTGGTTGAGCGATCGCGGGTTCGATTCCCGCACGGAAGAAATATTTGTACGACCTACAAGTATTTTGTTCCGGGTCTGGGTGTTTTCTATCTATAATATGTATGTATTTACAAAAAAAAGGTTATCATCCATCTCGTTACCATAACACAAGCATTAAGTTGCTTAGCTTGGGACGAAATGTCCAAGGATATTTATTTATCATAATTTAATTTGAATCTTTATGTCAAAATCAGAAATTTTGCAATTGTATTTTAAGAAATAAAAAAAATATATTTATTATAATTTATATTTATAGGTACAATGTATATCTTTAATTATTTATTCTTGACAATCAAAATACTGAAAATAATAGAAATACACTATTGGAACAGGATGCATATACCGCAACAGGCCAGACTTAGGTCTACAATTTCCCAATATAGAAAATACGTGCTAAAAAAAATCAATTACGTGAACGCAAACTGCTTTAGGAAACAACTGAGACGCTTATTTTGAAACTTCCCGACTTGTGCAGCGTTAACGTACAGAAACTGCGCAGTATTTAGTAGACTATTAACGTAATAAGTCAAAATAAATTGCTTACAATATTGTTTACCGCGCCCAAACTCCACTGTGTTGCAAAACCGTATAAATTACGGCAAATGAGCCGTACGGCGCACGGCGCTTGGGATTCTTCGCTAACTGCGTACGGCACGGGCACGGCACGGCTAACTCGGTACCGGCCGGTGGTAATTTATGCCGTAATTAAACCAGCTATTGCCGTACCAATGGGCTACGAGAGCTCATTGCGAATTTCCAATGTATTTTCCAACGTTATAATTAGTAAACATGTAAACAACATAAGGAATAATTTCAATCTGGTCTTTCTTACTTATTTATTAACCGACTTCCCAATTTAAAGAGAGGTAGGGCACCGACGTTGTGGTGACGGATTTAGAATACAGTGTACCCCACCCTCATTTCAGCCTGAGGGTGTCGTAAGAGGCGAGAAAAGGAAATAACAAGGCCGATATCCTGGCCGCAAGCGCCACCGCGTGGCACAGTAGAATTACCCTCCATGCAAATTGAAGGAAGCCCGACTCAGCAGTGGGTCATATAATAGTTGTAAATAGTAGTAGTAGTTGGGCACCGAGGATGACTCCACCCTCGCTAGAGCTGCCAGACTGGGCAGGACACATTGCAGAATATCACACACATTACCGTCGTGTGAGCAAAACTGTCAAGTGAAGCTTGTCGTTGGCAGCAGAAAATCCTTCCTTTTTGTTACAAGCGTCGAGGTTCCCCGATAGAAACTGAGGAGGTGGCTAGGTGTGCCTTTAGATCACGGGTACCCGGTTCGATTCCGGGGTCGGGCAAGTGTCTTTATCTCCAAATGTGGGTGTAATTTCTGTTCGTGAATTTCACGTTTGAAAACTGCCTACGCGATACAGGTTATATTTTTTGGACATGACGCAAGAGATTCGTTTTCTTTTTAAAAGAAATAGATAAGAAGTTGCTATTGATGAAAAGCTGTTTCAACGTTTAAATATCCATGAATTTTGTGATGGCAAACGGCGCAGAATATAATTCCATAACTTATGTTTTCAGAAAGAGATCCATGCGTACTGCAGTCGAATTATTTCCATGTGACGCTCGCAATAAACAAACAACTTAATTACTTAGACGAATTAATCAACTCATCGAGCGACGAATGAGCTCCCGCGAGATATTATCGCATCAGTGAATTGCAAGCGACTTATCATTTCACTAATTGGTGCACTGGATTTCAATCACTACGACCCTGCGTGGAAATTAAGAAGGGTTTTATATTGTCCGAATAGTTGAGCATATAATTTTTCCTTCTTTTGGCTGTATTTGCCTTTTTTTTAAACAGACACCAAAAAGCTTCACAATAAGATTTTTTTAAATGTTACCGACATTAAAAAAAATCATGGATTGCGCTGAGATTTATTTACGCCGATTTTTGATTCTTTGGCCCAGCAGTTGTAATTTTCTGATTTTTTTTTATTATCATTTTTGTTTACGTGTACGTTGTAATTTTAGTTTGTTATCTTCTATTCAGCCTAAAACAACCTACTGCTGAGTCGAGCCTCCTCCAATTACATGGAGGGAAATTAGCATACTGTGCCAAGCTGACCAGACAAGTTATTTTTCCATTTGCTGGTAATAAATTATTTGAAGCAAAATATTTTCAATTACATCGGTTCGGAAGAGAGCATTGACACAGATACAGAATAGATATATGGCTTGTCTTGTTCAAAACATTAAATAAACACACTGGTAGGTACTTAGTTACCATTATAACTCTACATTTGTAAAAAAACCTTGTAAGAATATCCACGTTCGCTGTAGGTACTAATAAGTACATATTTGTTTAATCAGTTGATACCCGCGCTCGCGACTGTACAAGCAGCACGGAACACGCAGACAAACAGACAGACAGGCTCCGGCGCCGCACCGTTTGTACAGTGCATATCTCAGATTTCACTCAATATTTGGGTCTGTTCGATGCTTGGTCAGATACATTTTGGTGTGTGTACACCGATTTACCATCAAGGCACTGTTTTTAAATCCCATAACTACGGTATGAATGAGACCATATCAAATAGTCCACTGGCATATGAATTATTTATTAAACTAATATTTGTTTGTTTTCATCTATACTAATAAATAAAGTTGGTAGGTAGCTAATGATTTAAGGACTTCACTTTCACTGATAGGTAGCTGATGATATAAGGAGTAACGTAGATTCGCCCCGCGGCGTCACCCGCGGTACGAAAGTAAGTACGACAGTGAAACCGCGGGGCGCAGCTAATACAAATTAATTCGATATAGTATTAATGTAAAGCACCCTTACGTGAATAATGACAACGTCGTATTTTCTTATCTTTAAATATGAATGAATGGTTTGGAAGATTCGAATTTATTAATGAACCCAGCCCTTTAGTAGCTTGCTACAATTTTTGACCTAAATTAATTATATCGATATCTTCGAAGCTTTTTTTGGACCTCCGTTTGTTTGTAAACCACGTACCATCACTAATTTCACAGAGTTTTCAAATATCTGACTGATATCTTTAGATAGTTTAAATATGTATGTGTGAAATATGGTACAGTTTGGTATAAGTTTAATGCCATATCTGATTATAGCTCATTATATTGTATGTAGACGTTGGTGTCCAGGAATGTTGTGGGAAAAGTGGTTTCCGTTGCGTCAAAGTTGTTACTGATAAAACAGGGACATAATAAACAACGATATTGTTATTTTATGAGATGTCCATCGAATGTTGTCAATGTTCTAAATCAGGATTGAATTATCACTATCACTACATAGTATAAAACAAAGTCGCTGTCGTCTGTCCGTCCCTATGTATGCTTAAATCTTCGAAACTACGCAACGGATTTTGATACGGTTTTTTTAATAGATAGAGTGATTCAAGAGGAAGGTTTATATGTATAACACACCCGCTTTGCACGGGCGAAGCCGGGCGGGCCACTAGTATCTCATAAAGTTAGGTTTATAAAACGCGCGTCTCATATATACATTTTGTATTGGGTTTTGTTAGACCGTTATTATTTTATAACTAGCTAGTAACGAAGTTTTTTTGAAGGAGTATTAAAAAATTACCTAACTTACTGTTTTGCGGAAAATAGGATCGCCCGCTGCCTGTGTGCGTAGGTGGTGTAGCAATGATCTGTATTGCGTAGCAGGCAGGACTTGTTGCCTAGAACCGATTTTTTTTTTAAGTCAAATGGCCGGCCTTGGCCGGTCGTTGCGAATATTTCTGTCATACTGGTAGTTATAAATCATTTTTATTTTAGAAACAACGCTTCTAGTAACTAGAGAGGAGACATATATTAAGGTTTATTGGATGCATGCATTCGAAATTTATTAGTATACAGCTGCATTTGACTAGAGTTCAAATTAATTGTAGTTAATATACTGTTTGCTGACCTTAACAAGTTTGGTGGTACTGTTTTTTAAGAAGGGTGATACCACCCTTCTTAAAAATTACAGGCCCATCTCACTCCTGAGCCACGTCTATAAGTTGTTTTCAAGAGTCATTGCGAACCGTCTCGCCATAAGGCTCGATGAATTTCAGCCTCCGGAACAGGCCGGGTTTCGTAGGGGTTATAGCACCATAGACCACATCCACACAGTGAGGCAAATTATACATAAGTCCGAAGAGTATAATCGGCCCCTGTGTCTAGCTTTTGTGGACTATGAGAAAGCTTTTGACTCCGTCGAAGCCTGGGCTGTTCTTGAATCCCTTCAGCGATGCCAAGTGGACTATCGTTACATCCAAGTGTTGAGATGTCTGTACGATGAGGCCTCTATGTGTGTCCAAGTACAGGACCAGCGTACTAAACCCATCCAACTGTGCCGAGGAGTGAGACAGGGGGATGTCATATCCCCGAAACTGTTCGCAAGCGCTTTGGAGGATGTGTTTAAGACGCTGGACTGGAAAGACAAGGGCATTAACATAAATGGCCAGTACATCTCACACTTGAGATTTGCAGATGACATAGTCCTAATGGCGGAATCGCTGGAGGAGCTGCAACAGATGCTGACCAGCTTAGCATCAGCCTCGCGACGGGTGGGTCTCGGCATGAATTTGGATAAAACCAAAATCATGATGAATGATCACATTCATCCGAGACCTATCGTTGTGAATGGCCGTCTTGTTGAAGCTGTTTCAGAATACACATACCTCGGGCACATTTTGCAATTAGGTAGAAGCAGCTTCGACAGGGAGGCCAAGAGGAGGATCCAGCTGGGCTGGGCAGCATTTGGAAAACTTCATCGGGTATTCTCGTCGCCCATCCCGCAGAGTTTGAAAACTAAAGTTTTCGACCAGTGCGTCCTACCCGTCATGACCTACGGCGCCGAGACGTGGACACTCACGGTGAGACTAGTCCACCAGTTTAAAGTCGCTCAGCGTGCTATGGAGCGAGCTATGCTTGGAGTTTCTCTGAAGGATAGGCTCCGTAATGAGATTATCCGGCAGAGAACCAAAGTCACCGACATAGCTCAGAGAATTAGCAGACTGAAGTGGCAGTGGGCTGGTCATATCTGTAGAAGAACCGACAACCGCTGGGGTAGACGAGTTCTTGAGTGGAGACCGCGAATCGGAAAGCGTAGTGTGGGACGGCCCTCTGCTAGATGGAGCGACGATCTGCGAAAGGTTGCGGGCAGCAGCTGGATGCGTCAAGCTGAAGACAGGGCGCTATGGCGCTCTTTAGGGGAGGCCTATGTCCAGCAGTGGACTAATGTGGGCTGATGATGATGATGATGATGATGATGACCTTAACAATACTTCTAAACATCATCATCATCATTTCAGCCAAAAGACGTCCACGTCTGGACATAAGCCTCCCCCAGGGATTTCCACGAAGGCCGGTACATCCATCGCTGTCCGGTACCTAAACCAGGTCGTCTGTCCACAGTGTGGGAGGCCTACCAGCACTGCTCTTTCCGAAACGCGGTAGCCACTCGAGAACTTTTCTGCCCCATCGAGCGTCGGGCCTGCGCGCTTTGTGTCCTGCCCACTGCCACTTAAGTTTAGCAATTGTGTGTAGGTAATGCGCATATGTAAATATTTTACAAACAAGGCATTCTCGTTTCTTTCTTATTGAAATTTAATGTATGTAACATTGTTGTAAAGCGACGAGTAAAATATACTTTTAGTCAAGAGTTTGTAGATGACGGGTCCTACAGTTCGATTTCGGAATTGAGCCAATGTCTATGCGTGTGAATGTAAAGGACCTACTACTACATTCCAAGAAGATTCCAAGACTATATCCAAGGCTATAGACCATTTTAGGGTGCCCTAGGTGTCCAGTAGTCAAAACAGGAATTATATTTAATATATGATAAACATAATTAAACAATACTATAGATAGACTAACCATCTAATACATATATAAAATTCTCGTGTCACGGTGTTTTTTATTGAACTCGTCCGAAATGGCTCAACCGATTTTCGTGAAATTTTGTAGGTCAACGAATCGGACAACATATTGTTTTCATCCCCCTAAATGTTAAGGGTTACATACCCCTAAATTATTATTTTTATTTATCAGACATTTGGTTTTGTTTTTATTTTTTTATGATACAGCATAGAAAATTTCACCCCTCTACGATCAACCCCTATTTTTAATAGCGATATTTAAGGTCTGGGCAAACAGCGGACGGGGCGGGACGGCGACGCGACGCTGGCGGGACGTGAAGAGTTGTAATGTATTAGTTAATGTATAGAATAGGTCACATAGAGCCGTCGCGCTCGGCGCGAGAGTAGCGGTCGTATATATTCTACATTAACTAATACATTACAACTCTTCACGTCCCGCCAGCATCGCGTCGCCGTCCCGCCCCGTCCGCTGTTTGCCCAGACCTTTATATGCAGAAACAACGTTTGCGGGGTCAGCAAGTAACTTTAAGATTTTTTACCAAATATGTAGAGTATATTCAGTGCATGTAATTTTTTGTTTAATCCATCATTACTGAAAAGCAAGACAGTATCGTACCATACCTACTTGGAACCATTCAATTACATATTTATTCATAATGTACACTAGTCACTAGATTTGCCTGTCCCACAACCAAACTCGATAATCGACAGTCGAATAAACTATTCTGGACTAGCATCGCAAGGCTATACCGATAAAACATAAATACGAGTAGGTACATAGGGATGGCACAGTGCGCGATGGGAGCTGCATTATTCATGCGGGTATCGGTGGTCAAGGGGCCGTTAGTACCAACTAAGGCCTCTGACATCGTGACTCGCTGAGCGGGAATACACAAGTTACCTGTATACTACTCAGCCCATATATGACCCATGCTGTGTCGGGCCTCCTCCAGTTACATAGAGGGTAATTAGCCTACTGTGCCACGCTGGGCAGACGGGTTGGCAGGGGGTTTCTTATCAAGATTATCTTACTCTTGCGACACTCTCAGGATGGAATGGAATAATGACGCTATGTATTCAAAATTCATCACCACACGAAGCACCGGTATTCAGTATACGTTTATTAATAAGACATTTGTATTTCTAATGTTACATAATTTGTTTAGTTACAAAGGACATAAAAATATATATATAACAAACCTGGCATCCGTTAACACACTTTTTTATTCATAACTGTTTTAGGAATCTACCCAATCCTCTAACTATAAAATGATTATAAAGTAAATTGGTCGCGACAACCTTGCTATAAATTTGACAGAAATATCCATAACCTAGTACAAAACAAAAGCTTCAAAAGCAAAAGGCTGGCAACGAAAAAAAAAACTTAATAACTTGGAATGCTATTTATTTGATTATCAGACTTCAAACATTATGATGGACTTGCGCACTATATTCCTATGGGTTTTCTAACTATTAAAATTCTCAAATGTTGCAAGGCTTGCAACTGCTTGTCTAGCCATCGTAGAAATTGTATCAGTCGTGTAATCCCGCTCCTCGCTCCGCTCGTACTCGACTCTCGTAGCTAATTCTACCACAGTTTGGAGGACTGTTGGATTAAAAATTTAGTGGGAAAATCTGAACGTTTGATGACAGAAAGGGTAGGCGATTGAGGTATCAACGTAAAGCGAGTGCCTGCTAAATTGACATCGGATAGCCACGATTTTATGTTGATGTATGGTGACTAGCAAGACAAACATTGGCCGTTTTGACTTTCCTGCATATTTACTACTTTGGATAGTATCTAAAGGGTTTATATTAGAAAACTAGTTACACGACTTTTCCAGTTGGCTTAACATCCGTTTTGTGGACACATAGTTCATCAGACCTGCATACATCAGACCTGAATACTCTTCACATTTTATTATGAAAGATATTTAACACGTTCATTGCATTACGAGA
Source organism: Clostera curtula (assembly GCA_905475355.2). NCBI lineage: Eukaryota > Metazoa > Arthropoda > Insecta > Lepidoptera > Notodontidae > Clostera > Clostera curtula. Next base: position 621,214 of record FR997805.1, read on the forward strand.
TCTATCAGATCTCCTGTAGGACTTTTGTATTGTGCGTCGACTATAATCGTGTTGTTTCACTCCTTGCGGGAGGCTCTAACGTGTAAAGTTCTTTAGGTATGAGTAAGGCAAATATACATATTTGCTTCCTACATAAAGGGGAGTTTAAGGACATAAAAACATTTTTAGAGATGGATTAGGTCCCTAACGTACAGTAGTATAATTGTTTTCATTCCTTGCGTTAGGAGACATGTTGATACTCGTGGAATCGTACGCCTCGTAGACGCAAAAGCGGGAGGGTGGGCGGTGCGGCCGCTGCGTGCCTCATTTTAGTGTTGTCCTAGCATCGACGTTGCAAGTAGCGCGTCGATGCTAGGACAAACTTACTAGTTATTGCACAAATTACCATTTTTAATACAACTCATGTGACAAGAAGCGTGCATAAAACCTGCACGTTTGTTGTGACGTGACATCTAATAGAACGCAGATACACTGGTCCATCCACATCTTAATTTGCACTAAACATAACGGTTTAGGTTCAACAAAAATACACATAAGACACTTGTATAACTTTAGAAAAACTAATACAATTAGATTCCAATGCATTTGCTGACATCTCAGATTCCAATGCATCATCATCATCATTTCAGCCAAAAGACGTCCACTGCTGGACATAGGCCTCCCCCAAGGATCTCCACAAAGGCGGCTAGTCCTGGGCCTTTATACCATGTTTTAATGAAAAACACTTTGCATAGTTTATGAATAAACTTCTTTAATAAAACTTTGCAATCGATAACTGAGATATTATTTTATTCCCATCACTACTTACAACGCATATTGAACTATCTTCGGTTGCGGTACGAGATACAATCGATACCAAATTTTTTTTTGGTGGTTGTAGTATAATCTTAAGTCATAACTGCGTGCGAACCTAGGAAAATTTAGAGCAATAGGCTCTCTTGACCTACAAAAACTTCAAAATATATATTTTGGGTTTTTTGGGAAGATATAAATTATTTGCAAAACTGTCTTTTTAGGAGACTGATTAGGTCTCCAACGCACTAAATGATATGTTAGTTGCGAGATATTTTAGGTCTCCAAAGCACCAGCTGAAAGTTCTTTGAAAATGATGGCGCAGTGAACGTGTTAAGTTTGAACATCATGGATTTGAATACATAGTGCCACCAAGCTGGACCTATATGTGTCGGAAGTGGTGACTTCTAGTCAAGCAGAACACCTGGCTTGAAGAAAAGGCATTAAACACTGGACCACGTGGCATATAGTTGGAGACTGTTCTTTTTTCAAAAAGCATATTTTTCTTAATCCGAAATATTTCTGAGAGTTTGACTCAGACCTCAGACAGTATGCAAATCTCAAAGCAATTCAAATGTTATCTAAAGTTGTCGCGACCCAATCACATCGTAATACATTTACGACTATGCAGTCAGTGGAAATAGTAAAACGTGTAAACTATTTCCTCGTAAAAATAAGCACCGACTGCATGCCAAGTTATTGGCTCCCTGACGCCTCTATCCTGTTCGAGGGGGTTCTAGCTAATTGGCCATCAAATTGGCCAAGAGCAAAACGCGCCTCACAAGGGGTTCCGCAAGCGTGTCCATAAAAATTTGTACCGCTTTCAGTCGTAACTTTTTTACTAGCTCGTTGTTGTTAAGATTTTAGCATTTTTTAGATGTGAGCAGCTCATTAATTTTGTAGTCAAATTATCTCAACCGGAGAGCGGTGTAAAAGAGATGGAGATTTTAATGCTATGGAGTTGACGATGGCTCTTGAACCTGGCACTCATGTAGACTGTAGCTATCAGCCGCTGATGTCTTCTACTGACCATTGGCCTCCGCTTTAACGGTTATACATATATCGAACACGATATATACAAATTATGCTTGACGCTATATCAAAATAAATCCCTGAAGTATTCTTCAAACTATTTGGTTAGGACTATATCTGAAAACAGTGGACAAAATGCGATTTTGCCTTACGGTATCCTAAAATGGACAAATGATCGCGTATGCCACACCACCTTCAGTCTCGTATAATGAGTTAGACGTGTGGTGGAGACGTGTAATAGTGAAATTTGCAAATGTATCGATAGCGGATGTTTTGCCTTGCATTATGCTAAGTGACGACATTAACATATCGAATTAGCGATGACTCGTTATCCGAGTTTTAATACTTCTCGTATGTAGAAGATTAGATTATTCCATTTGATATAATGACTGTTTTGAGCGATCTAGAATACTAGTTTCACTAACCGGGTAAAGTGAGTAAATCTTGTGGTAATAGAAAGAAAACAATTTTAATCAGCCACTGATACTGAAGGCCGACACGATCATAATCGGTTTGACATTGAAGAGTGTAATGTCAGTGTGGTGATCTATTCCATCCTGAGGGTTGTGTAAGTGGTGACTAAAGGAAAACCTAGCAGAAAAGCGATGGAATCAAATCAAAGCTCATTTAATCAATTTGGCTCATTAGAGCTCTTTAGACAAGTCAAACAATAAAAAAGTTTACCACTTAAAAATTATTATGATGCTTTAGACAGACAGACACACAGGCATGTCAAACTTCTGAGCAATCTCTTTCGGCGGAGGTTGGAACGACAGTTACGGCCCGCGGGTTGCCCGTAACCCTACCTTTGCCATTAACTTCGTGTCTTAATTGTTTTCTTGATAGCACAAGCGGCTGATCCCAGGGCTCGTCTAATCGCCGGCTTGTTTAGTTAGCTAATTAAATGACTTCAGCCACTCTCGGGTTACGCGTAATGGATCGGATATTTACGTTTTAGTAACTTAACCCTGTTTTCGTAAGACGACTTATATATTTAGTTATTGAAATGAAACAGTGGAAGCTTGGTACGATATATGGAGACATACAATTAGAAGCATCATCATCATCAGTTCATATGATAATTTTATGGAATGCAAAAAATTTTATGCGACAGATTTTAATAACAATCTGCCTTCTCTTGAAACTAACTTACACAAATAGTAAAACGTCAATTTTTTTTCAAAACATTAAATAAATTTAATTAATTCTTTTGCTAGTTTTGGTGTCGTTGAGGGTTTCTTAGAGCTGTATTACAAACAAAAATTGCCTCGTTGGTCTAGTGGTTAGATGTGCCGCCTTTGGATCAACGGGTCCTGGGTTCGATTCTGGGGTCGGGCAAGTGTCTTTGTCTAAACCAGAGGCACTGGCTCGGAGTCTGGGTGTCATTTCTATCTATAATATGTATGTATTTACAAAAAAAAAATGTATATAAGTAGTTTATCATCCATCTCGTTACCATAACACAAGCATTAAGTTGCTTAACTTGGGACGAGATGGCGTTGTGTGAAATGTCCAAGGATATTTATTATTATTTATAAATGAAATTTTCATATTTGATAATGTTTTGTTATTAGAAGGTAACTATAATATTAGTTTTAGATTTGATATTTATTCATATTGGTTCTATTGTTTCAGATCTGCAACGAAACTTACTGGTAAGTTGCAAAATAAAATATCATATATCATCAAAATATCAAATATCATCGAAGCATATGAGTCTATTTATATAATAAAGTGATGTGTGGACTTTTGGATACTATTTATTATCAAGACAGACAAAATCTAAACTCAAGATGTATTTAATAATGTTTTCACTTCAGTAGCTCAAACATGTAGGTTTTGCTCTGAAAACAGTGGACAAAATGCGATTTTGCCCACTGAGTAAGACAAAGTAACTTTTTAATTCTATTTCGAAATATTGACACTTTCTCTTTCCTGCCAATAGAAAAGAGAGAGAGACAAAGACCAAGTGGCCAGTACCAACAGCTCCGATTTTTCTTCTTCTTCTTCATTTAGGTTTTGGCTTCCATCGTTATACCGATGATTTTGCCAATGACAAGTGTGTTGTATTAGAAATTTCGTGTGATTATGAAAGTTAAATTGATTGGTTATAAGTTGCGTTAGAGTTATGAAGTTAAATGTTAGCAGGTAGCGCTATAGAAAACAATACAATGCATTAAAGTACAGATTATAAATATTAAATTGATAGAGCAATATTATGGGAACTATATTTGATTAAATACAAACTAGACGTATTTTTAACGGTTCGATTGGATGAAAGGAGTTCGTTATGGGGTTACTCCGATTTTTAATTCGACCTCAAAGACAAACATGTTCGGAATTTCGTACTAACTAAAGAAATTTAGCAAAAATGATAATTATATCTTTTATTGTAATTCATTGAATTTTTACCTTATTGTTGTATTTAAACTAAAATAACTATTTACTGCTTAAAAAACTGATATTTAACTTAAAAATATTAAATTATAGTTTCAAAAATGTTACGTAATATATTTCATTTCCTAAAGTGTTCTCGCTGCTGAAGTGAAAAGTTATGTGTGTTACACGAGAGCAACATTTTTCGCATCTCGTGCCTTTGAATCCCTCGCAGCACTCAGGAATCAACTTTAGAATCACTCGCTACGCTCGTGATTCAATCATTGATTCCTTCGCTTACTCGGGATCCAATATCAGCACTCGCAGCAAAAAACTACTTTGCTCTCTTGTTGCACAAATAACTATTTAACATTGTAGGAAATAACTTCATAACGGTTCTGATCGTTTTATTTTATTTAATAAAATAAAACACTACAAATAAACACTTTTCTGTGTCCGTGGTCGCGATTGGATGGCGATGCAAAGTGTCTGAAAGGTTGGGAATTAAATAAAACGATCAGAACCACTAAGAAGTTATTTCCTGCAATGTGCAAAGATCGTGAAAACATAAGACATCATAATGTTTTAACAATTAGAGGAAATCCGATTCCGCTATGGCCCACTGAGAAAAATAATAATCGATATTTATTATAGATATATTTATTACTATTTTATTTAAATTAGTAAATTAAATTAACATAATATAAAAAGACACAACAATCATTGCATTTAAATCCAAAATCCAAACTGAAACTGCAGAAATCTTGTTAATTGATCTAACTGCTAATGCATAGATAAACCCTGACTACGCCAGGCAGGACATGTAATATGGAAAATAAACAGATCTTTGCAGAAGACACGTTGACTCAATACGATCCGTGTAAAATATCGGCGGCTCGTTAACCTCGCTTTTGCAAATTAAATTAATAACATAAAATGTATGTTTAATATTTGGGTCGCTTACACTTTGCGACACGATAAAACAGAGTTACTGTATTTAACGATATTATTGTTTTGCCTTACAAGTCTGAACTTAATTTGGTTTCTACAACAAATTAATGGAGAAAAATAGCCTACAGTGTCACGCTGGTCATTGAACATATAATTTACATAAGTTGTACATATATGTACACTATATGTATGTAGGTACAACTTATGTACAACAAGCCGCAAAAGATGGAAAACGAAACCCTGTGCCAACCTGTGTGGCCAGCGTGGCACAGTAGGCTAATTACCCTCCCTGTGGTGGGAGGAGGCCCGACGCAACAGTGGGCCTCTTATGGGCTGAGTAGTAGTAGTGCATAAGGTTCTCTTGAAGCATTGATGAAACAAGTGAATAAGCACACGATGCATACAACATCGACTCTTGTATTGTTATTGCGTAGGTGTGCAAAATAAAAAGGCATTACTATATCGATGCTCCGAGTCGATCGTAAATAATCGAGTAATCGGACGCACGGAACGGGTATCGATTACTGTCCGTTACCGCGACGCCTCACTCTGCCTCCTGCTGTGCTCGCCTCACGTATTCCGTGTTTATAATAACCGACATGACGACACAATCGATTTGACCACGACTTCATCATTAATTAGCCTTCATTCGGACATGCCATTACTTTAATATTCGTAGTTTGTCCGTTTGTTCCAGTTTTGCGTGTCCGTTTGCCATGTGGCAAAGGCCTCCTCCAATCTTTTCCATTCTGGCCTTTCTATGGCCACTGTACCCCAAGTTGTTCCTGCGACTTGTTTGATGTCATCGTCCCATCTCCTTTGTGGTCTACCTCTCTTTCTCTTTCCATCTCTTGGGTACCATTGTGTGACCAGTTTACTCCATTTATCTTTTCCCCTGATCATGTGGCCTGCCCATTTCCACTTTTGTCTCCTTATTTTCAGAGTTATGTCCTGGACCTTAGTCTTGCTTTTGATATTGCTATTCTTTACTTTGTCTTTTCTTTTGATCCCAGACATACTCTTTTCCATAGCATGTTGACATACGAAGAGTTTATTGGTAACGCTTTTTGTTAGAGCCCATGTTTCGCTCCTTTAGGCCAGTATGGGCAGGATGCATGTGTTGAATAATTTCCTTTTTTTTGAGATGTGTAGGTTCTTGTCTTTCATTACTTCTTTTAAGCCCCAGTATTTTTTCCAACCATTTGCTACTCTTCTTTCCACTTTTCGTTGTCCTTTGGAGACATCAGTTGCCCGAGGTATATGTATTCCTCACCTGACTACGACTTAATTAAACCAATTAATAGAATATAATGCTTAATAAAAGGTAATTATCAATTTGTTATTAGGGACGGCACAATATATGTATGTAGCAGACAAAATGAGGTTATGATGACGATGAAATTAACTGATACATATATGAATTGAGATGAGATGAAAAAAGCCAGGTGGCATTATGGAATCATTTTTAAAATCCCATCGACCATGGAAAGTACCTGGCCTCCCATTTTAACTATTTCCCCGATAACCGATTCATCAATTATTTAAAACAAAAACTAAATACAAAAGCAATATCGGTAAGTTTAAGTTGCCTACTATAATTTATTACATATTTGTTCAAATAAATATCTGTATTAAATTATACACAGCGGCCGTTCAATAGTTAAATAATTCAATTTGCTGCCATTTAAACATTAAGTACGTATCTTTTATAGCGGTTATAATGTTATGTGCATTTTAGAAACATTTTCGTTACTGGGCGTATAAAAATACAACTGCCACCTGTTTCCCGTTGCCTATGTGATTGCGTAAGCATATCTTACAAGTTACGTACAAAATAGCTTATAGCTATAAATAACTTAGCTAAACCTACTCCACTATACAGCAAAAGTACATAAGCCAAGTTGGGAGCATTTAAGATAACAACTCTTCTATCTAGTTGACTCGTTCTAAATTTATTTTACATTTTATTTCTATGTACTTATTTAATCACCTCTATTTAATCATCGTCAGTCCTGCAATCTGCAAGCTATGTGCCCTGCCCACTGCCACTTAAGATTGGCAATCTTGTAGGCTGATATGGTTCGTCTGCGTATTTCCTTATTTCTGATTCAATCTCGCAGATAATAATCTATCCTACGTTTAAGGTAGTTTCTATAATTGGTATAACCATGGCCTCAAAATTCACTCGAGCAAAGCCGAGCAAACCAGTACAACCATAAACTAGAAATCAATACTTACTTAGCATAACTTCGCGTAGGCTCCATTGTAGCATCGTCATATATCCTGCGCCCACCTCGACGCATTGTTTATACTCGCCCAGGTCTACTCCTGCGCATTCCAATCGATGCTCAACTGCATAGATCGTATTACACCAAGCGATATAAATAATTTATTATAGACATAACAGTTTCTGTTTAGTGGGATCTTCAATGACCTGGGGTTCATAAATGAAATAGAAATGGTTTAAAGTTAGGAGATAAACTAATAATAAGACGAAAACAATATAAATACTGCTGGGCCCTGTAAGAAATAACCAATTTTAAAGCTCATTAAATGCAAAGTTACTGTGGACCAAAGTGGGGTGCTGATGATGCGTATGAGTATTGGCAGGACTTCATACATTTAATTTAAATGAGCACGTGAGGCCGTTCTAGGCCTGCCAAAGATGGCAGCCTTCAACCAGGGGAAAAAGTTATAACGTTGATAAAAAACGGTTGGTTACGAAAATTGTTAGGTGGTTTCAAAAAAAGATGCACTATAAGAAATCGACAGACTTGGCCAATTATACCTTTGCACCGGTTACCTTACCATTTAAGAGGAGCTCAGCTTGTTTTAAGATATAGTCTATCACTTACCCATTTCGTCCTGAGGGTGACTAGCCTAGCCTCAAGGGATAAACTTGATACAAACTCTGTATCAACAGTCGGCTTTCCCTCTACGGACTTTTAGCAGGACGACTTGTGGGTCGAGATGATGATGATGAGACGAGTTCCCTTAGCTCTTTCACCGGTAAGCTGAGGCTCTAACGACATAACTCAGTTACAGTTTTCAATAGCCCCAGCACTTGCCATGTTGGGTCAGGGGGCGGGTTGTGAAAGTTATGCGCACGATTAGCGTCCGCACACCTAGGTAGGGCTGACGCAAGCGATTTATCTCTCCTCAAACGTCGTCGCTGGGAGTCGGTCAATACGTAGACGCTTAATGGCACTGTATCAGCGATTCCTATATTCAGTTGAGAACGTCAAACGCTAATACAAATGCGATCAAACTATACACTCACTAATGACTAAGTAGGGATCATTAAAAACAGTACCCTAATATTTTTGGGATGTTTTAAGTAGCACGTAGGTCTCAAGTTTGTAAGAACAACCTATCATATTTTACTTTATACACTACCAAATACACATTTCTGATAAAAATAAAGAAAAGAAATGACATTATTTTTATGTAATATCAAGACTAAATCGGCAGTTTATAGAAACTCTAGTATTAATCATCATCATCAACCTACAACACTGCTGGACAAAGGCTCGGTCTTATGTCCAGTTGTCTTGTACCTGGTTTTCAATTATATACAGAGTATGGATCTTTAACATTATTAACTTAGGATAATAATTTCTCCACATAAATGAACGTATATGGTTCTGCGCTACATTATACATACGCGAGCAGCGAATTTATCTTGATAAATCGAGTCTTCTCCTTTCGATGAGGCCTCCAAAATGGAGGGTATTTTTTAAGGTTAAGGAGAGACACTTTGCCGACGATTAAGTTAACGATTAACCTACGAGTATAGTTGTTGATACATCAGGATAGTTCTCAAGTTTTAAGGATATTTTTAACTCGACCTACCGTTGAAATGTTAGAGGAAGGTTTATATGTTTATTACATCCATACATTTGTTGATGTTCAGCATTGACAACCACAACAGATGTTCAACATTGCACCCGTGCGAAGCCGGGGCGGGTCGCTAGTTAGTATATAATTAAAAGTTAAAGGGACCTATCTGAGCTTATAGTGTCAACCCTAAATACGGCCGCGCAAGTGGCCCAAGGCCGCGACTCGAGAATTTTGTGCTAATTTGAACACGCCTGCCATATATGGGCTGGCATTGATTGTTCAGATTTGCAGCCGATTGGCTGGAGTAATGAGGGAATATTTACGACGCCGATTCATTACAATATGACTGCTATCAGCTTGATTGTCTTCTCTTCACCTTCGCTTATCGACTGTTGAACATTTTAAGCATGTACATTTTGCTTGGTGGTAGGATTTCCGTAAGTTCCAATAATGACTTATTAAGACTTGACTTAAGTCGATCAACGATTTTGTTATAACACAATGGATTGTCAAATATCATTACCATATATTTTACACTTAGTTCGAAACGCAACGCATTGGTGATTAGGCAAATTTCAAATGCGGTCTAAGATAAATAATTAAATAGCTTAGCTTAATAGCTTTATTCGGTGTGGTGTGGTGATAGATTTAGAATCATAGTGTCACCCTATTCCATCCTGGGTGTCGTAAGAGCCGACAAAAGGTAGAAAACTTGATACGAAACCGTGTCCCAGTCCGACTGGCCAGCGTAGTACTGTAGGCTAATGACCCTCCTTGTGATGGGAGGAGGTTTTACTCAGCAGTTGTTCATTTATGGGCTGAGTCGTAGTAGTCAATAGCTTAGTCGCATGGCCACGTGATTTCCATTTCGGTATTATGGGTTTTGCAAGAGTATATGAAAAACAAATTTTAAGTTGCAGTCAACCATACCATAATCTCTGTAAATTTGAATCTTGGCTATAGAGATTAATAATTACCTAAAACAAATTACCATTTCTGTTAAAACATGCTTAATTTTACATGCGTAGGGACGGTCGAGTAACGTTATATCTCCGAATTTGATTCCCGGCGAGTGGCAGAGCTCACGGGTATTCGTTACCATAGTAACTGTATATTGTAATTTTTTGTCTGTCACCTTATGTGGCTTGTCACATTTTTTTTTGAGGAACATTTGAGCTTTTACTATACTTACAAACAAAAAAATGTATTATTAAAAGTAACTGTAGCCATAAAAAACACATTTTTACGTAAATAAATGGATTTCGCGTTGATTATTAACAAATACGCTTTCGACCGATCTGAGCCCGTACCAAATTCCACAACAGATATGGGTTTGGGTAATCACTTTATACAAATTTTCGTGAGTTTTTCCTTTAAGCATGCTTTTTACCATAAGATATGTTTTATTTCATATGGTCCCTATGAAATAAAACGTGGTTTTCTTTAAATTGCTGGTGTATAATGAGAAGTATACTGTCACAATACCTAATACTTTATCACTTATTATCTCTATATATAAAAATGAATAGCTGTTCGTTAGTCTCGCTAAAACTCGAAAACGGCTGGAGCGATTTGGCTAATTTTGGTCTTGAAATATTCGTGTGAGTCCAGGGAAGGTTTAAGAGTCTAGAGAAAACATTGATATTGTAAGTAAAATAATAAAAACAACAATTTTATTTTCCCATACAAACTGTTACCTGTCAAACATTTGACGTTCGTCCCGACGGTTCGCTATTTTTGGCATAATTACTTTTTTCTTTTTTAATTACATTAAATAAGAAATTGGAATTGATAAGAAAAGGCGGTATATTAATTTATTATTAATTATTCCAATTCGAATTCAAAATTCATAGTTCAGACAGGACAACGTGTGTCGGGTCAGCTAGTATTTATATATTTAGCTTTGATTTAAGTGAATGTAGCAAATGTAAAAGGCCGATCGCAACCACACCACTGCATAAAACGGGTATTACAACAGACTTAACAAAAGCTTACAGGTAATAAATCTCTCGCGGCATTCCGAGACGACGTGAACTAACCCTGCACCGTTATATAAATAACTTGGTGCTACCGAACGGTTTTGGTTCCGATTCTACACCACAGCATTGTTGGATAATTGATGATTGAATGACTGGGTGTTACCATTTTTTTATAGCTTTGCCAATAAATTAAATTAAAGTTGGCATGGCAAAATAAGATATATTTTTCCTATCTACATACAAAAAAAAACATTACTTTAAAAAGAAATATTTTCTAGGTTCAAGCTGAAGACAGGGCGGTATAGCGCTCTTTAGGGGAGGCCTATGTCCAGCAGTGGACTAATGTGGGCTGATGATGATGATGGTGATGATGATACAATAAAAAAGGGACAAACACATATTGGTAAAGCAATAAAAGGTTTGTGTCTTTGTTCTATTAATAAGGAAATTAGGGCCGATATGCACTGGTCGTTACCTGCTGTACATATTTTAAGAAGCAACTTTTATTACTCCAATTAATTTTATAATTTATATTTGTTAGATAAAATACATTCGGTGTAAATCTTCACTTCACTTTGTCTAATTAATTTAATTTAATTTTTTTAATACCTTGGCCATCCTCTCGTAGTGTGCCCTCTCTATTAGAATCCTTTCAACTTAATTTAAGCGCCTTTTAATTTAATCCCTTTACCTGTTCTAATCCACGTTGTATGGGCTTTGGGCGTCATGCCAGGTGACATAAATGTGAGATAGCTATGGTATCATATTAGGGTTGTTGATAGAAAAGAAGATATATTTTGTCTTTTGGCAACACTGATGCATGTGAAATAATTCAGCGCTGATACAAGTTTAACAGTAACTCTGTTACTTCCGAAGGCACGAGAAGCCGTCGTCGTCGGCTGCCAGTCTACCATCTATGACAGTCGTTACACGCAGTAAGTACCGTGATCCTAGCAGCTTAATAAACTTAATAGTTATCGGTCATCAGCTGTCCCATCAGCGAACCCATCTCCACCAGCCAAAATCAGGTTACACTGGTCACGACGTGAGTCACGATGAATGCAGACTGTATTACCTTTGGGATACAAATTATTTATTTATTTATTATTCATGTACAGCAGCGGTACATAAGGCGGACTTAATGCCTTGCAGCATTCTCTACCAGTCTACCTTGGGGTTAGAGAGAGAGAGAGAATATATGTTTTGTTAATATCTCCAAGTTTTTTAAACTACACTTCTATACTAGGTATAACTTGTACCGCGGGGGCAGTTTACAAACATGAAATTCACGAATACGAATGATACCTCAGGTTTACACATAGACACTTGTCCGGCCCCGGAGCCGAACCCGGGACCCCGTGATCCACAGGCGACGCGGCGCATCCAACCCCTCGACCAACAAGGCAGTCTACCTGTAACTACTACACAAGATCATAAAAAGGATATACTACTTTTGATTAAGTGAATGATGCTAAGTATAGAACATGGAAACCGCGCCAAGCTCCTATTTCTCTATATTCTACTACTCGTAATCACACAAACGTTTTGAGTTTAGATATAAATATCATTATGATACAACCCTACGTGTTGCTGAAGAGTCAGGACTTAATATGGAACAGTGAGCTTAGCATCGGAAACATCAGCCACAGTAAGACCATAGGTATTTAGCCAGAAAAGTTAATAAGTCCATATCATGATAAAATACTTCTATCATAGAGTTTATACATATTGAACCTATTGCAAAAATATACAAGATACTGTCCGCAAAGTTGGGTCGAAGTTCTGTGAGACCCAACGCCTGAAAACGGCCAAAAAGCTCTCGGACCTCACCCTAAATCTCATGGACGAGCGACGGAAAATGGTTCTGCAGTCTACAGATGATGCGACGCAGCTTCGGATGCTCAATAGACAGATATCAAAGTCCCTGAAGCGTGATATACGCCGATTCAACACGAATCGTGTTGAAGAGGCTATTGAACGCAACAGGGGCTCCAAGGTTTTTGCCAGGGATCTGTTTATTGGGCAAAGCCAGCTCGTCAGGCTGAAGACTGATGACGGCAGGATCGTCACGTCGAAGTCCGAGATTTTGGGTGAGGTCGAGAGTTTCTATGGACAACTGTACACGTCTACACAGGAACCCGTCATAAATCTAGCAGACGACCCACGAGCTAGATTAACCCGGCACTACACAGAAGACCTCCCGGACGTCAGCCTGTGTGAGATCGGGATGGCTCTCGAGCAACTTAAAAACAACAAGGCGGCGGGTGATGACGGAATTACCGCAGAACTTCTGAAGGCGGGTGGAGAACCGATCCTTAGGGCCCTTCAGAAGTTATTCAATTCCGTCATACTCGAAGGACGAACGCCAAAGGCATGGAACAGAAGTGTGGTGGTGCTGTTCTTCAAGAAGGGAGATAACACCTTATTGAAGAACTACAGACCCATCTCACTTCTGAGCCATGTCTACAAGTTGTTCTCGAGGGTCATCACAAATCGACTCGCGTGCAGGCTTGACGATTCCCAGCCTCCCGAACAAGCCGGTTTCCGAAAAGGCTTCAGTACCTTAGACCATATTTCAACGCTACGGCAGGTTATACAGAAGACCGAGGAGTATAACCTGCCCCTTTGTCTGGCGTTCGTGGACTACGAGAAAGCCTTCGATTCGATCGAGACGTGGGCAGTATTGCAGGCTCTCCAGAGGTGCCAAGTCGACTATCGGTATATCGAAGTGTTGAAGTGCTTGTATGAAAACGCCACCATGTCAGTCCGACTCCAGGACCAGACCTCGAAACCGATCCAGTTGCAGCGAGGTGTTAGACAGGGAGACGTTATCTCTCCGAAACTGTTCTCCGCTGCACTGGAAGATATTTTCAAGGTTCTGGACTGGAAAGGGCTGGGCATTAATGTGAACGGCGAGTACATCACTCACCTTCGATTCGCTGACGACATAGTCGTAATGGCTGAGACCATGGAGGGCCTCACTACGATGCTCGATGGCCTCTGTGGAGCCTCCGAACGAGTCGGCCTTAAGATGAACATGGAGAAGACGAAGATCATGTCTAATATCCATGTTCAAGCCACTCCTGTTAACATCGGAGGTTCTACCCTCGAAGTTGTTGACCATTACATTTACCTGGGACACACTGTCCAGTTAGGTAAGTCCAACTTCGAGAAAGAGGTCAATCGTCGGATCCAACTCGGCTGGGCAGCGTTCGGGAAGCTGCGAAAGATCTTCTCGTCCACAATACCGCAGTGTCTGAAGACAAAAGTCTTCAACCAATGTGTGTTGCCAGTGATGACATATGGAACTGAGACGTGGTCGCTCACTATGGGCTCCATCAGAAGTCTCAAAGTCACCCAAAGGGCAATGGAGAGGGCTATGCTCGGAGTTTCCCTGCGAGATCGAATCAGAAATGAGGAGATACGCAGGAAAACCAGGGTCACCGACATAGCCCACCGGATTGTCAAACTTAAGTGGCAGTGGGCAGGGCACATAGCTCGCAGGACCGACGTCCGATGGGGCAGAAAAGTCCTCGAGTGGCGACCGCGTTCCGGAAGGCGCAGTGCTGGTAGGCCTCCCACACGGTGGACCGACGACCTGGTTAAGATCGCCGGAAAGCAGTGGATGCGGGCGGCCCAGGACCGGCCTTTGTGGAAATCCTTGGGGGAGGCCTATGTCCAGCAGTGGACGTCTTTTGGCTGAAATGATGATGATGATGATGACAAGATAAACTATGTTCCCTTTCCTTGATTTTGTGAGATCTTCAAAACTTGCCACTTGCTATTTTTTTTTGTACATTAAGAACCACAAATCTAAACCTAGTATAATACATATTAATTTTAATCTTAGCAAATCGATCCGTTTTCCTGGCTTAAAATATCAAAACGATAACAAAGATTAAACGGTTGACGAAAATAAACAATGCGCTAAACAGGTATTAAATTGGTGACACTAAATTATGCCCGCATGATGCGGTTGGTTGCGTTGATTGTTACTCCCGTAGGATTAAGCTTTTGTTTAAATAAGTCTGTAACAATTCAGCATTCCAGACCAGGGCTCGTTGGCTGCTTTTATTAAATAATGGATAACTTCTATTCTTGAACTCTCTGCTACCGCTGAATACAGGTTACATCTATACGTCGCCGTCGCCACTAAGTAAAATGAGATTTAACAATATATTCGTTTAAAGCTGTCTTCTAAACACATAGGGTGTGGCGATAATCTCAGTGGACTCCATAATGGTAAAATAGATGTTGATATAATATCACGAAGGTGAAATAACTTCTTAGACTACAATAATTCTACAAGGTATGTTTTTACATACGTGTCATATACCCGTATGTAAAAACAATGATTTGCTTTTGCTCGTGTTTAATTTCTACGTAAAAATATATCATGAAAGTTACTTAATCCCACTCTACGAACATAAAATATTACGTTACTATAAAAAGTTTTACAAAAAAACCAATACATGTTTACGTGGTCTTAATCTAATTAAACCACAGATAATGTGTTACAGTTGATTTTCCTAACTCTATTATTATTTTAACATGACTCATTCTATGTGCAATTTAAAATACTAAGTATAACTGACCCAATCTATCCTGAAAGTGTCGTTGGAAAGTACTAAAGTAACTAGGTAGAAAATTTAACTTTGCTTTTTGAGCATAAGCCCTTGTGCAAATGTCCTGGCGAGCATGGTATGGTAGGCATATTGACCTCCATTGAGCCGTAAAAGTTATTTATAGAACAGTCCAGTAGGCGACATGGTGAGAAGCGGACATCGGAGAATATTTAAACTAGAATATTTTACTCAATTAGTAAAGCATTAATTTAATTTACCTTACTATTTTTATTAGAAAATCTAAAAGTGGCGTGTTCAAAACTTGAACTTACACTTACAGAACGTACTTAACATGATGTCGACTTGGTGCACTAAAGTACCAATAAAAATAGATGTAACCCCAGCAATTAACTACTATTAGAGTTACTACAAATCATAATTAACGGCAGAGCACAGCGACTGCCATAACTCCACCATAATGCGCGCCAAAGAACACAGAGGTATCAGTTTAGTGAAACCATATTGTTGGTGAATAATGGTGGGCTGTGGCAGGGCTGACAACATTCACCAATGGTGAACTTTGTTTATTTCGACAACTATACAAGCAGTAACTATTATATGGTGTCTTCAACAAAATATTACTCTATTAGTCCTTATCATCTCGGCCCTTATAAGGCCCAACGTTGAGACGAGTCACCTCCCTGGCCCGACAGATCCTCACAGGGTTTCGTGTGAAGATTTCCTTCATTTGCAACTACAATTTCTGCCATTTTCGTTTTTATTAGGCTCTTACGACACCCTCAGGATAGAATTAGTTGATAAAACTATGTATTTTAAATTCGTCACCACACCGACAATCTCAATCTAAAGCGTACTATTTCTATCTGTGCTAAGAGGGATTTTCTTTAATACAGATTTAGTTGCAACCCTAACTGGAACCGGTTTAATCCGGTGCACAATTTACAGGAACTTAACATCTGTTCGACTAATCCCTTGGATTTGATAAATATTCAATACACACTTTGCGCGACTGGGATTAAGGGTTGAAAATAATCACGTGTCGAGTTAGTCATTCTTCATTGCTTACAATGTTTATTGTGGTACAGTAATGGTAATGATTTACTTATTTGCTGATCTGAAGCTAAATGTGGACAATGTGAGAGGGACACATACTAAAACGAGAGCTTCGAAACTTATTTTTATACAATCATAACAAATCAGTTGACTTGACAATTCCAAATTTATGGTACTTAATTATAAAATCTAGTATATTGAAATGTTCAAAGAGCTCAAGTGAAGAAATTTGAATAAATATTTTCTTGAATTGATTTGATCTACAAATTCCGATTTTACAATTGCCAACAATGAAAAGCATTGAAATTAAACACTTTTTAACGCATTTATCGCGTGGATATTATTTAATTCCCGACGTTTCGAATGCTTTGCAGCAGTCGTGGTCGCGGGTGAGCTAGATGACAGTTGTCTTCAAAACTACAAAGAAAAGCATTCGAAACCTCGGGAATGAATTAATGTAATTTAAATGTAAAAAGTGTTTAATTTCAATGTGTAATAATCGCGAAAACCTAAGAAATCAATAAAAAAGTAATCATTCCTGTTCTTTTCTTTCGATGCGTGAAGCGCCAAATGGAATTGGGAACATTTGTTTTGAAACGCGCTAATTTCTACCTGCGATACCGCCAGTGAGCGATAAAAAGGCGACTAAAGCCATTTAACGGCAATCAACTAATAGAAAATTAATAATTGGCCATTATAAGCAGAGTAATTTAATATCAGTTAATATTGAATTGATAGCGGCTATAAAGACAATAAATTGCTCTTGTTATAATGAGAACAAGGCCCTCATAATGACATTACTGCAGTTCATTGTATGCTGACGGACGAGGCAAATCAGTATGTTAATAAAGACTCTAAATAAATTGTTTATCACCTGCCACCTTTAGAACTACTGAGAGAAACATTATAGACTAATCGTGAATTAAATACTTTCTGTTTAATTCGTCATGCTAATAAATAGTTGTCTGTATCCTTTTCCATGTAGGTCATGCTTAATTACGCATTTATAACTTAAAGCAATGGAGAATTGGAGACCTATTTATTCGCGGATTGGTATATGATTGACCATGTCAAGGCCTATTCGCCATTCATTGCGTAAACGTTTAGCGTGTTTCTCTTATCTGGCGAACATGCTCTCTCTAAGCTGTTTAGTGCTTTTTGTAAACAAGACCAATTATTTAAAAAAAAACAACTACAGAGTTTCTTCACGGCTCTTCTCTGTAAAGCGGCATTCCGAACCGGTGTTAGTTTCAGCATGAATGTGGGTGGACAAAAGAAATGGATGGATTGCAAGAATGAGGAATTGTCTATGAATGGTGTGAATGTAGATAATATGACGACTAATAGGTGTGTATGGAGACTACCACCTAGCGTGGGGCAGTAAGATGGTAATGGTATTTATAATGTGACGATTTTTTATAAGAGCTTTGTTATAAAACCTGCGTAAATAAAATTCGTTTTAAGTTTGAGTTTATTGTCCAAAACCAACTTGCACCCCTCGCGCTTGCACAAGAAACCGGTACGGGGCGACATTTCTTTAGATAAATAATAAAAAATAACATTCTTGACACAAGGCGTCGCCCAATATCTTAACTCCAGCTATAATTGATTTAGGCTGCGAGCGCACTATAAATCACAGCTTATCCAGCCCTTATCGCCATCCCATTGTTTATGGTCACGGATCATCCGTCATATTCCATAGACGAAAGTCGCGCCACAAACAACATAGTATTAATTAATGACGTGACCGTCTTCGTTCGAATAGTTTGTACCAATTATTTTTATGCATCCACACCCTTGGGAGGCTGAACTTGTGGTTTTTGTCGGAATTTATTATTAGAAGTAAGGTATGCAATATTTTGACAGCACAAATAACACATGCAATTAAAATATACGTAAATAAAATCGAATCACGGCGAGCGGCTTGGAACAAAAGAGTTTCTCGGATTGGCTTTTAGATCGAACTCGTAAATACCTACGTCTTTTTAATAATTAAGTTTTTAGCTAAATAACATCCTTGACTGGAATTGCACTAAGTATTATTTAAGTTTCTGTATTATTTAATTGTAAATTTTAAACTGACCTGACTTGACTTTTGAATTTGAATTAAATAACAAAAGCTATGCGAGATCGACATTACCCTACCATCTAAGATATCACGTAAAGTCGACTAGCCGTAGCCCGCCAGCCGACTGAGAACGCAAAGATAATAATCCTCCAAAGTAAAATTTTCCAATCACTTTGTAATCAGCCTAAAGTATTGGAACTTCCACTTCAGATAAATTCACTGATACCATCTTTACTGTTTCAAACGGTTTTACTGAAGATCAGAGTTAGAATATTTTGCTTTAATTCCACTTTCCCGCGTCTTCTACGAATCTACGTTTTACATAGCTACCTACTATATACTACTACTACCTACTGTAAAAAAATGTATAAAATTATAATATTTTCGCTCTTCGTATTTTTAGACGAAAACTTTAAACCACTTTGTTTTAGATCGAAGATAAAATGTTAAAACTACGTCAATAACACATGACAGAATTGCGCTGGTAATTTATTGGTTTTGTTGTTGTACCTCTATGGATCATCGGGTTGATAAAGCTACTTTTGAAATTACTTAGAATCGCGAATAATCCCAATAGATATATAAAGGGTGCTTCATTTCAAAATGAAGTAGTTACACGCTAAGGAATATAATAGCACAGACCAAGACATGCCAGAACCAGATCCTACCAAAACAAATTTTATAGGTATACATTCGCTATTATATGCCCAACCTGTGATTTAATGGAATTTTAACATTGACTCAAACCCTCTAAAATTCGTTTCCGAGACGAGTGATTTTTTCGCAGCGCACACATTAATTTCCGTCACGTTGGAAACGACAAACACGAGGTGGGAAAATTTGAAATGCCTAAAGTGGATTCGCGTAAATTGATTCCGGACATCGGAGGAATACGACGGATTGCAGAGTAAATGTTTAACGGGAAATAATTTGAAAACGTTTTCCTAATTCACAAGGAGGCGGGTGGGACGCTTGCGTCGCCCGTCCGTCCCTCCTAATTATTTCAACGCGCCTTCCGCCGAGGAACGGTTTTAAATTCTTGTAGCGCCATCTTGTAGCGTGATTCAAAAACGGACAGCAATCCTCCTTCCCCACCGCCCGCAGCGAAGCGAAGCGGTCGCCGTCGCCGTTCATTCACTCAATCAGTCCCGTTCCACGCGCCGCGAAGCACACACGTCAGTGTTTCTGTAATTCTTTTACGTAAACCTCGATATTGTTTAAAACAACGCTCAGCTGATCAGTGACGAAAGTTTCTTAAACATCGTACAATAACAAAACATCATACGAGGATCGTGAACTGGTGCGTTTGAAGTTAAAACCGGACTGCTATCGAAAATATCTCAGCGTTGGATGTAAAAATATACGGCGTCGCCTGAGACCCGTCGCCCCGCGTGTGACTGATCGATATTCTAAATGATAACATGAATTCAATTAGGTGTTGTCTAAGACAACGGTGAAGTAAACAGTGTGTGCTTTGTGTTGTGTCTCGCAGTTGGCCGGCGCCCGCCAGCGGTAGGTAACCTATCCAATATTGATTCAATGTCGATGTATTTACGCTATGCAGGTTGAGATAACGAGTTTGGGATTTGTTTTGAGGCGATAAGTGTCGCCAGATATGATACGAAGCAGTTAATCACTGTTCCGATCCTTTAACATTTAATGACATTTACCTACTTACTACCTTTTTTCCTAACACAAATTTAATGCCACAAATGAACTTAACGAAATGACGGTAATCGTAAGTTCGATGTTTTATCACCTAATTATCTGACATACACTCGCAAGCGCAAAAATTCTACATACTCTGTTTATTTTTCACATATTTATGAAATTGCGACTCCTACTTAATATATCATTTTAAATTACGTGTCGTTTCTTAACGATTTGTGAAAGGTCATTGTCATTGTTATATGAAGCACATAGGTTTCTTTTATGCAGATTGAGACCTATACATATTTGACGCGCCTTAATAGTGATACTAAAAAAGTAAAACATAATTATGTAGAAGTAAACTAGTATCATTGTGGCATAGTCTGTGAACGTTATTCGTTTACATAAAATAACACCTCAATTTGCATACTTGATGTCATAAAATTCGCCCATTTGATTGCATAAAAGTAGCGAACAACACTGTAAAGCGTATGTATATCTGAATGACTAAAACTTTTAGCTTTTTAAATTTAATTATCTCACATCGTTTCGTAAGCAGTTTGTCGCTGTTTCTTCAATAAGTAGTTCTTAATTTTTAGCTGGCATTTCATCTAGCAACCTAGTAATTGCTTATAAGTATTTTGTTTGTATGATAACTATTTTAATACTTAAAACTAACTTGTAATGTTTGTCAAATAATCTGTCTACGTCATACTAATGGCAAATATATATGACAACTAGACCGATAAGCATTTGTAGTCAAGTGTGAAGTACCCCCATCATAGCAAACTCTCTCATTATAAATTTAAGAAGTGCAATCGAATGCATAGTATTTAAATAACAAAGATTCGGGGGATGAATAATGTATTATTTATTTATTTAACTAAAAAACAAACGCCAACTGCATAATTACCGATTTCAACTTAAAGATAGCCATACGCATGAAGATTTCTTAAAACAGCCTATAATAAATATGTATGTATTTCCCCCCCAACCATGCGCTTGCCAAAAAGAGAAGTTCGTCCTCCTATGTAGGGTGGTTTCCGTTGGTACACTTTCTCATTTGCAAGTCGAAAATAGCTCGAACGCCGACCAGCCAACTGAGTCACACCTTTATTTACGAGCTCCTACCAACCATTTTCCTCACCATCTTCCTGCCGAAGGGAGTATTTACGGCTCGGCAAGTGTCCGCGATTCTATTCAGGCTCCCACTCTAACACGTGTTTGCACTTTATAACACTTCTGTGAGTTGAGAAGGAATGTGTTTACAGCCTGTTAAAATGTTTAAACTGGCCATCAATTTTATTGTGTTCCATTCTTGAAATCACGCCTGTCTTCACATCGCTATGTAAACAAAAACTAATTTCAGCGTCAACACCATTTAAAAATAACATAGAACTACAGTTTATTGAGACATTAAAGCCAATATACCTGAACTCTGAAGTCTCTGTAGGCGGCACAAATTACCTAGATATAGGTATAACAAAGATCGTCCAACACGATAGATAGATAGATACATAACTCTTTAATGTGCAAATTAACAACATATGTAGGTACAACAGTATACATTTATAAGTCACTTGTACAATAGGCGGCCTTATCGCTAAAGAGCAATCTCTTCCAGCCAACCCATAAGGTGAATGTTCCAGGGTAGCCCGCGAAATTCAAATTTTCTTACGTTTTTTGCCATTTGCAGGTCAGTGCTAGGTTGTATGTTGATTAAAATGTTATTCGCGGCTGTAAGACGTATGTAGTTATAGAATTATAATCATCAATACAACCCTCCAACCAAGCTCATAAAGGTGCAAGAAAAACTTTTTCAAGCTCAAAGTAATTGTTGCACCTTTATGAGCTTGGTTGGAGGGTTGTATTGATGAGTACTATTGATGGTTACCCTGGAACATTCACCTTAATTTAGATGTTTCCCATCCAAAACAATTTTGAATGAACCATCATTGAAACGGCTACTGCCTTTCAGCAACTTTTAGGCTTAATCAGTGTTTTCACATTTTTAATTACACCCTGGCTTTCGTGACCACAATTGATGTAAAATAGTATGTGTGGTGGGTGACAGATTAAGATTACATGGTGTCACAATCCCATTCCATCCTGAGGGTGTCGTAAGAGTCGACAGAAGGAAATGACGAGGGAGACAAAATAGCTGTAAGAGAAGGAAAACTTGAAACGAAACCATGTGATAACCCTTCTGGCCAGCGTAGCACAGCAATAATCCTCCATGTAATTGGAGGAGGCCCGTCTTAGCAGTGGGTCTTTTATGGGCTGAGAAGTAGAAATAATAGTCGAAATCCGTACATCAATAATGGTAACATATATCCGTTAAACTGTTTACATATTTAATTTTTAATATTGTAAGACAATATTAAAAATGTTTAATTGAATTGAATTAAAAAGTTAATTATGATAATATTCACCGACATTTTCTAAAACCTACAAACCAAGAACAGCGGACTGGCTCTATTAAATAATGGCGCATGTTTACAATAATCGTTACTCTATTGATCCGTAGCCATATCTTAATGTCTCGGTGTTTGTATTCGCCATGAAATCGTGGGCGCGATCTTAAAAGCAGCTCATAAAGCAGTCTAATCGTATATACGTAACCGTGTAAACATTCCTAAAGAACTCTCGAAACCGTTAAACACTGTTTCACATTTTCTAACACCTCCTAATTACAGGTAAAACGCATTAAATATAATTAGTGCTTATTTGGACGGATATAAAGGGAGAGGTGCGGGGTTCGATGGCCGGCCGAGCAAACAGTGGGATCACACGCACGATTCACGCGTCCGACAATGCCTTGTTTGTTTCCAAGCCACGAGGCTTTACAAATTTGAGCTCGCATAAATTATCGTCGGATTACACGGCGGCATATTTGATTAGCGCGTTTTGTACATCCTGTATCATATAAAATGCTCAAATAAGTGATTTGAACAAGCATCGATATATGCATGGCACTGACAACGCGGTCGACACAATCAAATTACATTATTTGTATATTTGTGTGACACTACAAAGTGGTCGATAAATCTATAAAACGCCGTCAGCAGCAAAAAAAGAATAAATCTAATGATAATAGTAAAACTTATTAAAGTAATAAATTCAAATCAAAGTGACATTTATTCGGGTGTGAATGGTAGATGACAATGGATATTATATTGCTTCTAAAACATGTTTACCTAACATTAACACAATACACTTACATACATCAGTAATAGTTCAACAGTCTTAAAAAAACACCAAGAAGCAGCATCCTATTTCAAATATATTGTTACTGTACTGACCCGAGTACCAATACGCATATATGAAATAAACAAAAGCATTACCGTATTGGATTGCAAGATGTGTACTCCGTCAGTCCGTAGCGCCTACCTAGGGACATTGGAACTATTAACAATATTAACGATGGGCCGTCGCACGCCCGCTGGGCTACCGTCCTGGCCGTTTATCGGATTATTTATATGTACATTTAAACTGCCCCAGCCCACCCATAGCTTTACATGGTTCTCTAAAAGATGTTCAAAAATACCCAGTGTCTGTGACGTGATTAATTTAAAATATACCTAACCTTAAAAAATGGCGGGATTAGCTAAATAATTGCTTTTAAATCCCAATTACATTGTGTCATATCCGTATCTTAATGGTGGCGTAAAAGTCGATTAAATTTGACTTGCTCCCAAGATTTGTTTGCTCCTTGAAAGTGAGGAATCCTGTCAATTCAACAACAGTCTCGCGTACCTTTTCGTTTAAGAATGTCACCAACAAACGCCGCTACAAACAGTGTTTTGGCGATAAAACCGCTTAATAATTACGAGGATATTCACTAATTTAGCCATAAGTTTATAATTTAAGTCATTTACACTTTTCATTGCTTACTATGCACGTCTATGGTCAAAATTATCCGGAGAGTGTGGTAAATGGCGACTAAAATTGCAATACAGCCAAAAGACGTATAACTGCTACAAATGTTTTTGCTATATGCTTTAAAACAGTACAACTGACCAGTGTACAGTAAGCAGATTCTCTAAATTGAAAAAGATCTATCATAGGCCTGCGTTACATAAGTTAAAACGGTGATGAAGCAAACATCCAATCTTTAACTAAGTGTAATATGATACAGAAACTGAACAGACAACAGATTGAATATTACATATAGCAATTATCATAAATAAACTTCGACGAGCTTCTGTTCAACAACGATAACATTTGTTATTAAAGACAAGTGCCCATCACAAGTACACGACACACGTGTTCATATTCACAATGAGTGTTTATTACATATTTGAAATGTTTATTTCATTTATGTCTATCATGTATGTGCTCTTAAATTATCACTTAATTGTTGAAAAAGCAACATTTTGTAATCATATTTTTATCTTGCTTAATGGTTTCATCATGACATCATCTTAGCCAATATACAATGGTTCATTCGTAGGCTGACATGGCGTGAAGGTAATTCGTGTTTCCAGTTCAATATTTAATCTAAAGTAATATACCGTATTACTATCTCCTTGTACTAATTAAAAACTCCGCAAATGACAACTTTTAAATAAATAATATCTATTTTTATCTTCGAAATTAAGTTGCAATATCAATGGTAGCTAATTCGACTTACCAATATATTTCTTAAAGGTTTTCGATTGGTACACATTGAACTTTAATACGTTCAAGTGATTTATCGAGTATGTTCCACATCCATTCCACCTTTCGCATGCTTAGCAGCAAGCTTGGCCACGGGACTTGACGTTGGTTGTAATTAATAGGTAAAAGCCTCTGTAGAATAGTTGAGCTTAATAACATCTATGTAATGCAGTTACAACATCGTATTATTCATATTCGTCATTTGATCCACATACTGTCATTTTGTTCTTGTAACATCATGAATTTGTTTTTGTACAAAGTTCATAGAATCGGAGGCTATCTTTTTGATCACCATAGTTATTTTTAAATGATAAATCGTAAATTTCCTTCATCTTTCTTACTATGAATGAATCGACACACATTCTGCAGCAATATTATCTTGCCAGCGGTTATCGCGCGCTACGGCCCAATATCAATAAATCACCGGGTCGATACCGCGACTCCGTAATTAAACAGTAACAGTGATCGATCACAGATACGGATGTGTCGCCTCTATCACCCGGCCTCGTATGGCGCGTACATGTGATACAATCCTGCTGGACAAACTCAAAACCACTCTTGAGTCAAATGTCTTCATTTAAAAAGATAAGTTAGCGTTAGGGGGGGGGGGGGGTACGTGACATAATTATGTACATTATATTTTTTCTAAAAGAAAGTTTTCTTTTTTAACGTTAGCTGTGCACGAAAGACGAACAGCAGGAGTATTTTATTCTCTCTACAAATTCTTACTGTAGACGTCCCTTTTCATTTAGTTTCCAATAACTGCGAAGACTATTAACTTTTTTGCGGCTGTTCAGTCTATTTGGTCAATATTACCAAGAATCTAGTATAAATCAGGAGTATAATATAAATAACAGCCAAAACAGATCTATCAAACATTTTTTAGACATACTTAAACCAAGTTAAATACCCGATCACTTACCACTCCACAGTACTGTACCTAAGCGTAATAAAAGGAATCACTGCCGCAGTGTGCTATAAAAATATGTCAATGCAAATACTTACACAACGTTAGCCCAATGCTTTTCGGTGCGCCCCAATGATATGTTTTCTATACAATATGATAGCACCGGTGCTATCAGTGCGTTATCTCGCAATCTGAGTACACAGTATACCTTGTAACGACGCTCCATTACAACCGCAGTACATGCTTTGACAAAATAAATATCCGTGTACGACGTCCAGCGAACGTTTATCTTTAACGATATCTTGTTGTAATCTCAAGTAAGTACATGAATCACCTCAATTTTGTGAGTGAAAACTATTTTCAAAATGACCTTTTGATTAAGAATGTATTTATAGTATGTATAACCTATAACTTTTATAACTATAAGTAACTTGATAAAAACCCTATGCCAACCCGTCTTGCCAGCGTGGCACAGTAGGCTAATTTCCCTCCATGCAATGGGTGGAGGCCCGATTTAGAATTATTGGAGATTTAGATTTATGGGCGGAAATGATGATGATAACCTGTATCCATGAGACTTGTTGTTTAAGTGATGACGTGTTTAAAATGCTAGAGTCCATTTACCTTGTCAGCATATTCCGAGTTGGGGAGCTCAACCCGTGCTCTAGGAACGGCCGGGCACCCAGCCAGGATTTGCAACGAAAATAAAAAAGTGTCACCATTGTGAGGGTGTCGTTCGAGACAGCTAAAACAGGAAATCTAGCTTTACGCTGTAAGCTATGCCTGGAAAGACCACTCAAACCGCAGCCATTGAGATTTTTTCCTCTACTCAATTGGAAGAGGCTCGATAGTCAGTTATTTATGGACTGTTATGATGGTGATTAACGTGTGGTTGACACGTATTTAAGCAGCGTATATATATGCAGGTATATAAAGCTCTGTACTAGTACGAAGGATAGCAAATGCGCTATTAAATTAGTTTTTAATCAGTTTTGTGATTAAATTTCCAAATTATTAGGCAAAACCCCTTTTAACTAGTTTCGAATTTAAACTGCAACATGTAAATACATTATGACTGCTTGTGTTAGCGCATGAAAAAATATTTTCATACTTTATTATACACACGATCGCTAACGGCACGATGATTCCTCGATTTAGTGCCGTAATAAATTCATATGAAAATTTAGCAAGCATACGCCGCATTGTCCAAATATTGCCGCGCGCCAATGCTGCACGCTATTTTCGTTTAGAGCCATTAAATCGAGATGTGTAAGAGCCTTATGTGGGAAAATAAAACATAACCGTGTATCTATAGGGCCCATTTTAGTGTGCACTCTCGAATTTCGCCAGGGGATCGATTATTTGAACAAACAAGCTGGGTAATAAATCATGCGCTCCCAGTTACCTGACTACGAGGGTTCTATAGGAAAAAAGTTGGTTCCGAAACAAAAGGCAGTGACATTCTTGTCGATATAGCAATGCTCGATAGAGACTCATTTGCTGATTTTGTAGAAACTACGTAATATTAACTCTTGAACCCTGTCTTATTACCATGCAAGTAAGTTTACGTTGTTTTATAAACACTACACTTTAATTGAAAGGAAACTGCAGTGTCTTGTCTGCTCTTTTTCGTAATCTATTCAAAGAAGATGTATTTTTTATTTGATTGATTGGCTTGACGGAGTTAGATTACTCCAACAAGTTATTTACCTAAATTAACTAATTACATAATTAATTGGTCATTAGCAATCTCGTTTGTAGTAATGAAATATGATTCGGAACCAGTTAGAACAGATTTTTATATAGTTTATTAATTTTAATATGTTGCGTTAAAGCCGACAAGCCGACTTTGTTTCTTCCGCCATGCCAGGGCCAGTTTTGCCTTTAAGATATTTAAATGTTTCACTTTGAGCTTTCCGACACTATAGTATATGTAGTAAGACAGTTCGTTCAGCCTAAATGGCCAGTACAATCTGGCATCACTTCACTATCACTATCACTACATAGTATAAAACAAAGTCGCATTCTTCTGTCCGTCCCTATGTATGCATAAATCTTTAAAACTACGCAACGGATTTTGAAGCGGTTTTTTTTAATAGATAGAGTGATTCAAGGGGAAGGTATATGTATAACTCACCCCCGCTTTGCACGGGCGAAGCCGGGGCGGGCCACTAGTTAACATATATTTTATTTAAGTATAGGAAATACAGAAACGTTTGAATCTAAGGCCCGGTAGTAGTTTATCCCATAAAATCTCACTATCGATTGTAAAGGCCAGAATTTGTTGATCTAATAGAGACTGATTATATGTAGATCAAAAGTATTTACCAGGACATGCCAGGACAGCAATAGTTAATATAATAATAAATTTTATGATTTGCGAAAATAGAAGCCCTTATAATGAGAAAGCGCAAAGATTTAGATTTTAGACAATGGGACATTTAAGAAACAGCCATTTGCTTTGAAACTGTGTTTAAACTGCGTATTATAAACCATTATAAAATGCAGTTTCGAATCTTCTATTTTTGCAAATCATAAAATTAATTGCCATGTTTCGTCAGCGTCGCGTCAGGTAACAAGGATTGTTATATCTCCTGCGACATTGACCATTTTTATTGCCCCAATTGCTCTACTTATTCAAACGGTTGCTAAATGACGAAATGAGTGCTTATTAGTTGTTCCCGATGCGGTCTATTCATTTTAGACCGTTTACAATTTTAGTCTCCTTTGAAGACTGCGTAAGGAAGATAATTTATTAATATTTCATAGTCATAATTTATTAATATTAGCGTTTGTATGGCTAAATTGAACATTACACACTACACTACACATCTGTGACAAGTATTCACAATTCGTAAATATCGGTAATTTTCTGAAAATCAATATTGAACATGTATACGTAAAAATATTTTAAAAATTCATTGTTCAATTCGGACATTCGTCGTAAAATATTTCATTTTATATTACCAAGACAATTTCATATATTTGTACACCAATTTTTTATTTATTTCTGAAAGCAAACTAAAATAGCCGTCTTCTACTTCGTTGCCAACTATTATGAATATTGAAAGTGCTAACAAAATCTCTTCCATCATCGATAAGTCGCTATATTCTATTATTTTTAAATGTACACATTCTTTATTCATCTTTTACTTAGAATTAAATTACTATGATATTATCTCTAGATGCGTAATATATTAATCAAGCAAGCTAGCTCTGTAATTTAAACCGTCGGATATTTTTTTGTTAAATAATACAGTAGGTACCTTTATTTGTTGATTCGAAGTAGTCTCACCACATGACTGCAGATATGATCAGAATGGAACGAGAAATTCCAAAGTCAGGCGACAGCGGGCTAACATTTACATTAAAATGTCATAAAGCCGGTTACGGTCTTACGATACACTATCAATTGTAACAGGTAGCGCCATCTGTTGGTTAAAAAGGCGGTTATTAGGTTTTTATAAGCAATTTCAAAAGTTTCGTAGCTGTTTTGTTTTTTGTGTTGCGACGGATTTAATATTACCACCCCATTACATTGAATCGTTACGCACAAGGCGAAAACTAATAATATGGGTACCAAAAGAAAAAGTTTTTGTTACAAAACTGTGTGCCGTCTAGACAGAATAATACTGGTAATTAACCGACTCAGGTTGTACTAGTGCCAAACTTGCCAATTAAGTTGGGTGATGGGCGAGTAAGATGACAATTCTGGGGTAGGCCCATAGATAGCAAGCGCTGGGTCATTTGGGGTAAGATTATGGGCACCATGATTAGTTCTATACATATATGTTTTGGATTTAACAAAAAATCCATTACGAAAGTATCGGAGGTACTAGTGATACCGATGTACTTTTCAACATTTCAGCTGGTGACGAAAACTGCCATGACTATAAATAATTAGCACAGAACATTGTGGAAGATAAGAAACGAAGCTTGTAGGTTAGCTGCACAGCACATTTTAGATGTAACACTCATTTTGTGATTGAAATTTCGATCACGCAACCGCCTGTTTCTCCCTCATTTTCTTTCGTCAAAATAGAAAAATAATTTATCACATAACTTCTGCATTCCGTAACCCTCACTTCGGATGGCTTTGGTTTCTGTTACATCCTGTATATCTTCTTACAACAACTTAAGGACTCCCGTTATTCTTCAGTTCAATGAATCATTGAATAAAAAATCTACGACATTTGCCCAATAGTGAAATCAGGACAGACAGGAATTTGAAAAATCACAGCCTTTAAAAACGATGGTAAAAAGTACCAAATTAAAATAACTATACATACAAATTAGAACAATTAAGTGCTCGTCGATTCGACTAATATTTTTATACTTAAGTTGCTCTTGAAGAGACTCCAGGAAAATTTCGGTTATAATTCATTAAAAAAGTTTAAATTGGCAATATCGAGCGGCCGCGGCCGGACCCCGGCCGTGTCCGGGGCACTCCGATTAACCCTGTGCCGGGTCAGTCTACTGAGGCCTACTCAAGCTGAAGCACATCATTCAGAAGAGTTAAGCGATACAAGGGACGCAATTTATAGTTTCATTCATTTGAAGTTTCGTTTCATGTTGAAGATCTAACGTATACGTGCGTACGTTTTGGGTAGTTTCTTACGATCAGCGCCTTATAATTAATATTAAAAACAAAATGGGGATAAAAATTAAAAGAACCGTTAGTGTGGATAATATTTTCTATTCGCTATTAGCCTAATGTCGTCGTCTGCTGTACCTGGGGTATATACTCCCGTAATGAGCGCACCCTGATCTCAGCTTGATGCAACCATCATCGGGAAGGTCCGATGTTACCCTTGCCTAATTGCGTAATGTAATTGCCGTGATACGCTAGTCTGCCAAATTACGTATTTTTATAAGTATTGGATTATAATAATCCATCTAAAACATACTTTCTTCAGTTTTCTTTCTTAGAATGATACGATTGTTAGTGCGCCGTAAGCAGGATTCACAAATAAAACACTTACTTCCTATTTTATATGAATGGTGGCGGATTTAAGGTTTGAGCACATTATGCCGGGGCGCAGCGGGCCGCAGCGCAGCGAAAAATTTGTGACGGGCCGGGTCGCAGTGCATTGACGGATTTTGAGTTCCTCATTCATTTTTCTGAACATCGTAACTTCGCATGGATAATCAACTAACAGTCATAAAGTTTAGATACAATAACAGGTGGGTTCATCACAGGAACACGGAAATACCAAAATATGCACACCAATCCGCTTGCTATATAGCACACTTTGACGGGGCGCAGCGGGGCGGGACGGGCCGCATTGCACGGACGCAAATCCGCGTCGCAATAATGCGACCCGCTGCGGCCCGACACAGTGTGCGATGGTTCTTACAAATTGTATTGAAGCGATTTGAGCGGAATTTTGCGCTGCGCCCCGACACGCTGGGGCCCGGCATAATGTGCTCGAACCTTTAGAATACATAGTGTCACCACTACATTAAATCCGGAGGATGTCATTAAAGCCAACAAAGAAAATGACACGGCCGAACATCTAGCCGCAAGAGAGAGCCGCAACTTGAAACTATAGCCTGTGCCAAACCCGTCTGGCCAGCATGGCACAGTAAGCTTATTTAATACCCTCCGTGAAATAGGAAGAGGCATTTCTTTTTCTTTAATGGAGACCTAGTCATGATAACCAAGTCGGAAACTACAATGATTTTAACGAATACAACAAATATTATTTTGTAATAAAATTGACAGGTCTCATAAATCACTAAAGAAAGAGACTACATCCGAAACAATAACTAACTTTGATTCTGAAAATAATCTCAGCGAAATTTTAGATTACTTTCTATGATGAATACCTGAACCTTTACCTGAGTTTACCTGTGACACGACAGCCATCATTACGTTCTAAAGCGTCGACGATCCTCGCCTTCGTCTCTTGTATCTCATAATGGCGTTAAAACATGAATTAACGCTTTTTGCTGACGGTACGCTAACCCAGTTGTACGGTCGGCGGAAATTGCGATTATGAGTGGTTGCGCCATCCTCATTAATTTGACATAGCACTCAGGTTACAATTCCGCCAACAATGCGGGAGAACCGCTCGCTAGGCTTTCACGTTTCGCTTTACTTCTATCATTTTAATAATGTTGAGGGTTATCGAATATATTAGAAATAGTAAGATTGTTTCTATCTTTTTCCTGATTGACATTCGAATCTGAATATGGAACGCAGCTATCAGCTATATCGAATCAATGAAGAACCGAGCCGCATCGAACACAGTAATAGTAAAATTTTGTCGATCCACCTAGAGACACATTAACAAAAATATATTCTCATTAAGATTTAGTCTTAGTTTCTCAAAGGCATGTATATCATTAACCTAAACGATTGTGTGGTCATGGATTCATAATAATAGAGTACGACCGACACGTTTTATGGTAAGGGCTGTTTTCTTAAAGATATAATCAAATAATAAAGAAATTTTGTTAAGAGTGGAAACTTTCGGCCAGCCTGTGCTGGCTAGTTTCTCTATGAAATGAGGAGAGTAGTGTCAGTATGAGTCAGTATACTAAGAAGTTTGCCTACACGACAATAATCACGTACATGATGAACTGGTAGTACTTGTCAGTGTTGATAAATCTAACAAGGCGGTCCTTGCCAGGTCTCACATAGGTCTCGAACCACACTGCGTACTTGATGAAGCGTCTTTATTGAACGAAACAATGGGTTATTGTTTCATTTGGACCGCGTTACTGCGAGTGAAGAACAGATTAATGTTTGACGAGACAGTTATTAAGACCTCCCCTTGGTCCTATAAATGATTGTATTTTATTTAAATTTCGGTTCAGAAACAGATATACAAATCTTCGTAATTACCAATCCTTATTAAAATTATAAACACGCACAGCCTATTAGATTTAGGTCCCGGGTTCGATTCCGGGGTCGGGCAGTGTCTTTGTCTATACCAGAGGCACTTGCTCGGAGTCTGCGTGTCATTTGTGCTCGTGAATTACATGTTTGTAAACTGCCCCCGCGATACAGGTTATAACTAGTGCAAGGGTTTCGTTTAAAAAAAAAGTCGATTCATCACAAATCAAAACTGTATTAACCGTTCCATTACATACATATAAAAATAAACGGCGTAATCTACGTATAAATCATTAGCCTACTTAAGTATTGTTAAAATCGCTAAAATCATAAATTAAATTATGGTCTGCTATCGAATCGTTTCGATTATCACATTGAATTAAATGTTACTTTCCCAACGCGGCAACACTGTACAATATTATTCAGGCGGGGAACCCCGACAGGAACCTCGCTCTCTTTTGAATGCGCGCGGCGTGGTGTAAACACGGAAGACCTCTTATGGCATTTTAAGTAGTGGTAGCTGTATAACAGAGAACTATTTTAACATCAGAAGCGGAAAAGGAATCCTGCCCACCCCTAAGAGATTTGAAATAGGTATAGTAGAACGCTGGAAAACGGTAAGTCGAACTACTTACTAAACTCTATAACGCAACGCAAGCGCAACGCGCCATGGAATGAAACCGCTAACATTCGGTAATAATTATGGTTTGGCTTAGGATTTGCAACACATTAATACCTGTCGCCAATAGTTGTGGATATTGAGTTATTACGAAATCATTGCTGTCACGCAGTAATTGCCTATTAACAAAGAAAACTATGGATGACCATGGCTGATGCACGATGTAACAGTACATTTATCTCGGATAGTCAGTACCTAATACCGTTACTTATGCTTATACCTTGCACAGCAAAATTACTTGATGTCTCATTTGTCAGCTTTGTTTGCATTTGACAATTGCCTCTACTATGGATATATTCTGCATACCACCATCAAAACTTATATCTACCACTACAGGCAGAATTAGTTTTCAAACTGGTATATACCAGTAGAGTTATCTATTTTGAGATATCTCTGTTGTGATGTTTATGTGGTTGGGTTCTAATAATTATACTTCACATTAAGTAACAATATCCCAAATGAAGGTAAATTATCACAATATAGAAAATATAGTGTTACCGAACCATTTTACAGTCTTGCTACTATAAAATGATAGTTCCCTAGTGTAATAAGCCAGACGGTAAATAATGATTTTGTTTTTGTATGATGTAAAGTTATCTAATCTAAGAGCAAAAACTACAGGTGAAATTAATTATACCCGAAAACATCAGTGAAAATTGAGCATCTGTTTTAAAGTTTACCTATCAATCTCTAAATTTCAAACTTATTTAAGTTTACATTGTGTATAAGAAAATAGTTACCACTACAAAACTTACCTACAGCTCACTGGATAATATTTTATTTTCACCATGTGTTTGAATACTGATAAAATATATATATATATGAGTTCTCATATATATATGAGAACAACTGATATCGGTTGATCCATACTAACTCATCACATCTAGTAATTGATCCAGAGTTGTGGCATTAAAGTGTTATGTTGAATGTTCTCAGAAAATTTCATGTTTATTGTTTCTATACTGAGGTATCCATTTTAGGTGCCAAACATTTTTATATTTGAATGAATATATTAACAATCTCATAAGTCAATAACGATAAACACCACTGTATGTCATGGCTGTGTTTAAATGTGATTTATTATTTTAATGGCTTGCACTTATTATAGTTATACAGGATGATCTATTGTTTTAATAGCTTGCATTTATTATAGTTATACAGGGTGATCTATTGCATGATGCAATTTCAGTTTATTTGTAGAAGTGAAACCAAAAGTACAACATGTAAAAAAAAATGAGAAGCAATCATCATTTATTTTAAATTTCCAGAACAATATTATTGTCTTCCCATCTATATCCTCCCATCCTTTTATAATGAGTACCCCTCCTCCAGAAGCGAAACACAGATATTCGCGTAAACACACTAAGTCATCAGGTAGGAAACATAGAAAGCGAGCTCTGTCAGTGAGATCTAGTTCCAGTAGTTCCTATTCAAGGCAGTCGCCTCGCCGAGATAAACGACATAGGCATAGGCAAAATTCAAGCAAAGACATCTTAAGCAAATTAGTTACCGCTTTAAACGACCGTAACGCCAATGGATCCTCTAGTACTGGAATACATGGATCTCAAAACGTTATACCTGAGTTCAACCCTCAATCAAAATCGCAATGAAACATTGGCTCGCAAAAGTCAACGAGTCTGCGGATATTTACGGCTGGTCTGAACGCCAGACGATGTTTTATGCGTTACCAAAACTTGTAGGATTAGCCAAGCGCTGGTACGATGGACTAACCTCTGTTAAATATACCTGGACAGAGTGGCAAGACAAATTGTTGGGCGCGTTCCCATGCGAACAAAATTATGGCGAGCTGCTCTCTGAAATGCTAGCCAGGAAGTCCCGCCGACATGAGACGTTAGAAGAATATTATTACGATAAGATTATGTTGATCAATAGGTGCGAGTTGAAAGGAAAACAGGCAGTTGATTGCCTTAGTCACGGAATTTTTGACCACAATGTCCGTATGAACGTACAAGGCTCTGATTTCAAGGAACCTGAAGAAATTTTGAAATATTTTCGCAACGTATCCAAATCGTCGACAGAGCATCAAACATTTCCAAGAAGTATTAGTAATAACAATAATCGTAATCACATCAATCAACCCATCAATAAAAAGTTCAACGAAGGACTTCCCAAACCCGCTGACACTGTTTCCGTTTGTTTTAACTGTAGGGAGCCGGGTCATTTGATGGCAGCATGCACTAAACCAATTATGAAATGTAAAAAGTGTCATCGTTATGGGCATTTCGAAACAAATTGTCGATCAACACTAAGTTCAAATGCTGGAAATGAAGCAAAAACTTGGAATAATAATAGCAATAAAAAAGTATTACGCATAATAGATGATCAGTCTGGCATCAATAAATACTTCAAGAATGCTCTTGTAAACAATCAACCTGTCAATGTATTTATTGACTTCGGAAGCCAGTGCACCTTAATTAAAGAAAACGTTGGTAAGAATTTAGGAATCCCGATTAGCGTGGATGGGTTACCTGAGCTTAACGGCTTCGGGAACAACACTATAATCCCAACTGGCCGCATCAAAGCGAATCTTACGCTGGATGGTCTTAACGAAATAGTGGAAATGTTTCTGGTCCACCCAAGCCTGCTTGCAACGGATATTCTCGCCGGGCACACGGTCACTGAATTGCCAGGTGTAAGAGTTTTTAAAACAGATGACCATGTATTTCTTTATAAAGAGCCACTTGAACAATTACAAAATAAACTGGAGATATCGTGTGCTGAGAATTGTGAGGTATCTGGTATTACAGCCCTGTCAGTTAGTGCGGATTCTGAAAGGTCGGGCATGATTTATGTAGATACCGAGTGCTGTCTAAAGACTGGTAACGAGTATGCCATACTTCCGGGCATTTACTCAATTAATAAAGGCAAAGGCTCCGTCATAGTCATAGGATTAAACACGGAACCGTTTAATGTGAATAAAGGTACTCTCCTCGCAAGAGCCAAGTTTATTGCATCCAATGCAAAAATTGAGTTTGGATCGAAAGAGCGTAAATCAAACATTGACGTGTGTTGCATCACCACTGCAAATACTTCTATTTCTATTGAACAGCTGAATATTGACCCTGAGCTGGGCATTGAACTTCGGGAAAGGCTATATAGGTTAATAAACTCACAACGTGGGTGTTTCGCTTTCTCGTTAGAAGAGCTCGGAAAGACACACTTGACAGAAATGCACATACAAGTTAAAGATAGTACCCCGGTTATATATCGACCCTATCGATTGTCGCTTGCAGAGCGTGAAAAAGTAAAGAATATTGTGGGTGAATTACTTTCCAACGACATCATACGCGAGTCCACTTCTGAATATGCCAGCCCCATTATTCTAGTAACAAAGAAAAACGGTGATACTCGATTGTGCGTCGATTACCGAGCTTTAAATCGCAAAACCGTCAAAGAGAAGTTCCCAATGCCCCTAATAGATGACCAGATCGACAGACTCTCAGGACAAGTATTTTTCACAACCCTAGATTTAGCGAGTGGTTATCACCAGGTACCAGTTTCAGAACAATCAAAACCTCTTACAGCTTTTGTCACTCCGGATGGCCATTACGAGTATAACAGAATGCCGTTTGGGCTAACCAATGCACCGGCAGTGTTTCAGAGGTTAGTTTTGAACCTGCTCCGGAAACGAAATTTACCAGGTGTAATGGCATATATGGATGACATCATTATCGCGTCCAAAACTATAGATGAGGGAATGGAAAAATTAGCGGTTATTCTGGATCTCATTAGTGACGCAAAATTAACCTTAAACCTCGAGAAATGCAATTTCTTTCGAACTTCAATCGAATATTTAGGTTTTGAGATTTCTAGTGAAGGCGTTCGACCTGGATCGCGGAAAACTGACGCTGTAAACTCCTTCCGACGACCAACTAGTGTTCACGAAGTTCGTCAATTTTTGGGATTATCTAGTTTCTTCCGTAGGTTTGTAGCCGGATTCGCGTCAATAGCTAAACCCCTGACAGTCTTGACAAAAGCCAACACACCCTGGAAATGGAAGGAAGAGCAAGAAGAGTCTTTTGTTAAACTGAAGGAGATTTTAGTGAGTCGACCTGTTCTTGCAATATTCAACCCGGCACATCTAACCGAGCTCCATACCGACGCTAGTTCGATAGGATTAGGTGGAATACTATTACAACGACCAACCTGTTCGGAGCCACTGAGAGTGGTAGCCTACTTTAGTAGGCAGACGACGCCTGACGAACGCCATTTCCACTCCTATGAATTAGAAACTCTGGCGGTGGTGGCATCCCTAGCCCGGTTTAGAGTGTACCTTTTAGGAGTAGAATTTAAATTAGTAACGGATTGTAATGCAATAAACACACACGGTTGGCGCAGTGGTAGAGCGATCGACTGCTGTGCAGCATGTCGCGGGTTCGATCCCCGCACGGAAGAAATATTTGTACGACCTACAAGTATTTGTTCCGGGTCTGGGTGTTTTCTATCTATAATATGTATGTATTTACAAAAAAAAAATGTATCTAAGTAGTTTATCAACCATCTCGTTACCATAACACAAGCATTTAGTTGCTTAACTTGGGACGAGATGGCGTTGTGTGAAATGTCCAAGGATATTTATTTATTTTATTTATTTATTGAGAACCACGCTTACCAAACGGGATCTACTACCTAGAATAGCCCGCTGGTGGATTCTCGTACAAGAATACACATTCAACATCGAATATCGTCCGGGGACTCAGTTAACGCATGCAGATGCCCTTAGCCGAAATCCTATAGGACAATCAGAAGGACACCCATTAAATGTAATGCACATTAGTGAAATGCACTGGTTACAATCCGTCCAAATGAGCGACCCGCGACTACGTCACATAAAAGCAGTTTTAGATTCAAAGTCAGCCGAAGCAAAAGACATAAAAAGCAAATACGAACTCAAGAATGGAAAGCTATTTCTAAAAACACCTGAAGGTCTGCGTTGGGTAGTGCCTAAAGATGCCAGATGGAAGATATGTCAGCAATGTCATGATGATACTGGTCATTTTTCGTACGATAAAACTCTAAATAAGATGCGCCGCGACTATTGGTTTCCAAAGATGGCCTTGTTTGTAAGAAAATATGTCAAAGCCTGTATACCGTGTGCCTACGCTAAACAACCAGGTGGCAAGAAGCAAGGCTTACTGAACCCGATACCGAAGCCGAATACTCCATTTGAGTGTCTACATATCGATCACCTAGGACCTTTTATAAGGAGTAAGAAAGGGAACATGTACATGCTTTGTGTCATAGACAGTTTTACAAAGTTTATAATATTACGAGCAGTAAGAGATACAAAAACGAAATCCTCAATCAATGTGATTCGCGAGATATTTTCCTTATTTGGAATCCCTAGGATGTTAATATCTGACCGGGGTACCAGTTTTACATCAAAGGAATTCCAATCGTACATCGGAACAACCGGCACGAAGCATGTTCTAAACGCAGTAGCGACACCGAGGGCTAACGGGCAAATTGAAAGGTATAATAGATCAATACTCTCATCATTGATAGCCCTTTGTCACGGTACAGATGATCGAAACTGGGACCAACGTGTTGTGGATGTGCAATGGAGTCTGAATAATACGGTTAATCAAAGTACCGGTAAAGTCCCATCTGAACTAGTCTTTGGGAAATCATGTGTGAGCATCAAGGAAGGACACCTCCACGAAATTTCCAGTGATCATATAGAGAATACGCAAGAAAAAGTTGAAAAAATTCGTCAAGAAGCCAGCAAACATATAGAAACGCAACAGGAGAAAATGAAGATGAGATACGACAGAAAACGTACCATAGCCAAATTATATGATGTCGGTGACTTAGTTATGGTTCAGAGAAATAGTAAAACTCCGGGAGAAAGTCACAAATTAGTACCAGCATTTAGCGGGCCCTACAAGGTTACAGCCGTCTTCGATCATGACCGCTACGAGGTGAGCTCTGTTGACGGATACGCAAAGAAGAAATATTGCAGTGTATTTTCAGCGGACAAAATGAAACCATGGATAAGATTTGAAAAGTCCGAATCTGAATC
This sequence comes from Clostera curtula, assembly GCA_905475355.2. Taxonomy (NCBI): domain Eukaryota; kingdom Metazoa; phylum Arthropoda; class Insecta; order Lepidoptera; family Notodontidae; genus Clostera; species Clostera curtula. The sequence goes on from FR997805.1 coordinate 660,670, forward strand.
AGATTTTGAATCAAGTGACAACTAAATGTTTCAAATAATAATTATTTATTTTTATGTATGCCAATGATCCTCAAATCCTTACTTTATCGTAAATTAAAATCCTGATTACCTTAACCCTAATCTTCCCCACAATCACGGCATGAAGAAGAAATTATTAACATGATGGAAAATTAGTGATTATAGAAGAAATGATTTTACATGATTACTATGGATGGAACAAATGAATGTCTACTGGAGTAAAAAAAATTAAAGGCACACATTGAATCTCACATCAAAACTCAAAAGATCGGACCCAAGTTCAGAAAAGTAAGTGCATTTAATTACTTAAATTCGACGGGTCGTAGCGCACATAAGCCGTAGCCCTGGGTGGGCAGGCGGTACGCAGCGCGCATAAACCGTAGCCCTGGGTGGGCAGGCGGTACGCAGCGCACATAAACCGTAGCCCTGGGTGGGCAGGCGGTACGCAGCGCACATAAACCGTAGCCCTGGGTGGGCAGGCGGTATGCAGCGCACATAAACCGTAGCCCTGGCGCGGGCAGGCGGTAGGTGTCACACACAAGCCGTAGCCTGGCGCGGGCAGGCGGTAGGTGTCACACACAAGCCGTAGCCTGGCGCGGGCAGGCGGTAGGTGTCACACACAAGCCGTAGCCTGGCGCGGGCAGGCGGTAGGTGTCACACACAAGCCGTAGCCTGGCGCGGGCAGGCGGTAGGTGTCACACACAAGCCGTAGCCTGGCGCGGGCAGGCGGTAGGTGTCACACACAAGCCGTAGCCTGGCGCGGGCAGGCGGTAGGTGTCACACACAAGCCGTAGCCTGGCGCGGGCAGGCGGTAGGTGCCACATATAAGCCGTAGCCTGGCGCGGGCAGGCGGTAGGTGCCACATATAAGCCGTAGCCTGGCGCGGGCAGGCGGTAGGTGCCACATATAAGCCGTAGCCTGGCGCGGGCAGGCGGTAGGTGTCACACACAAGCCGTAGCCTGGCGCGGGCAGGCGGTAGGTGCCACATATAAGCCGTAGCCTGGCGCGGGCAGGCGGTAAGTGCCCCATATAAGCCGTAGCCTGGCGCGGGCAGGCGGTAGGTGTCACACACAAGCCGTAGCCTGGCGCGGGCAGGCGGTAGGTGTCACACACAAGCCGTAGCCTGGCGCGGGCAGGCGGTAGGTGCCACATATAAGCCGTAGCCTGGCGCGGGCAGGCGGTAAGTGCCCCATATAAGCCGTAGCCTGGCGCGGGCAGGCGGTAGGTGTCACACACAAGCCGTAGCCTGGCGCGGGCAGGCGGTAGGTGTCACACACAAGCCGTAGCCTGGCGCGGGCAGGCGGTAGGTGCCACATATAAGCCGTAGCCTGGCGCGGGCAGGCGGTAAGTGCCCCATATAAGCCGTAGCCTGGCGCGGGCAGGCGGTAGGTGTCACACACAAGCCGTAGCCTGGCGCGGGCAGGCGGTAGGTGCCACATATAAGCCGTTGCCTGGCGCGGGCAGGCGGTAGGTGCCACATATAAGCCGTAGCTCTTGATGGGCAGGCGGTATCATAGTCACCAGAGTCATGCCAAGTCCGATAGAACAGTACTATCAGAATGAGGACATTCTAAAACGCAGAATGGCCGTAATTTATTATTATTATTTTACACACTGTAAAACACAAATAGTTTAATTTAATGATATTTTATCCCATTGTTATTCCCACAGCCTCTAACCATGTCGGTTAGTACCTAACTAACATAATAGTTTGCAAACAACAAACCCCTCCAAGCTGTGTTGTGTCCGAGGACAGACACCAAGCAGGATGGCCGACTGTTAAAATCGCTAAAATCATAAATTAAATTATGGTCTGCTATCGAATCGTTTCGATTATCACATTGAATTAAATGTTACTTTCCCAACGCGGCAACACTGTACAATATTATTCAGGCGGGGAACCCCGACAGGAACCTCGCTCTCTTTTGAATGCGCGCGGCGTGGTGTAAACACGGAAGACCTCTTATGGCATTTTAAGTAGTGGTAGCTGTATAACAGAGAACTATTTTAACAGTATACATAAATGAAAAGAAATAATTAATAAGCGCTTTTAATAATTACGTTAAATGTAATAACGGCAAATAGATGGTATTTAACGTCTTATTTATATACCGGATTTCGTAGCGCTCAATAAATTAAAAAAAAAACTGAACACGTCTTAATGCAAAGTAAGCTAATTAAAATGTATAAATTAAAATAAAAATACTATTGTTTATTTAAATTTCGATATAAAGAAACAAAATGCTCAAAGGAATTAACATACATTAAAATTATGACTGAGTCCGAGCCGTGCGAATTTCACTTCTTTCCTTCGCATTTTAAGTTGCCAGGGCAACGGAAAATAACAATAATGATTTAATTATTGCATACAGCACCACGTATTCTGGTTTCTTTTTATGATTCCAACTAATGTATGAGTTTACCTAATAAAAATCAGACATTATTATGTTTATTAAATTAATATTTAGAGAATATCATCTACATATGTTGTTTTGTCTGCCCCTTCAAGCTCGCAATAATAAAATTGTCAATATTCTCAACATGTAGATGTATTCGCATTAACACTATGGGTATTGTATAGCAACGTCCTAACATATTCTGAGTTCGATGGTTCTTGATCCACAAAATGTCCTCAAAACAAAATTTATAGTGCGCTATAAACCGACACGATACGCCCCGAGGCAGGCTATTGTACATTCTAACAGGTTTATTGGTTGTAAATAAACGTCTGTCATTGGATTAAAGAGGCTGAGCTACCGGCTAGACCTGTTAGATTGATGATTGAAGTGTAAATAACCTATTGTTAAAACATACGATCAAAAGATTGGGAGGATAAAACATTGGGTGTTTATTCAAACGTTAATTGTGTGTTTATTTCAGAGAACTCTTAAGGTTACACGTTACGGAGTCCACAACGTTATAAATAGCGATCAATTTACAAGAAACTAACAGTGTTCTCGGCATTTCTATAAAGATACATACATTTAAACTCAACTCAATGACAATAGAACATGTCATATTATCATATATGAAATTATATTTTATGGGCGAATTTTAAAAATATTGTGACATCAAACTGAAACGCACTAGGAAGAAAACGGCGTCGACTAAACGGCGATTACTTTTGGCAACCCAACTGGCAGCCTAGGCAATAGAGAACTTTCGCTCCATCACTTTGGAGGAGGTCCTTAACAGTGAAATATTTATAAGTTAACATGAATAGTCCACTATTTATTGGTCGGGGTGATAAAAATAAAAACCACTATTACACTAAATGTCAGTCGACTGCTATGACGTCAGTTCTCGGTATCATCTGTATTCATTTAGAGTGTAGTACTTAACTCCACAAGTATAATGGATCAGAGCACAAAGGTATGCTATGCTTTTTGCAATTCATATTAATAACAAAGTCGGTACAACCTAGTTGTTCTAGTAGTAGATTTCCCTCCAGAATGGAGGAGGAGAAAAAGGGCTGGAAAAAGGTTATAGGCTGATAAAAATAACATCTGTATGGTTTATATAAGATTATAAAAAGTACAAATTACTCTGAAATATTAAACTTTCCATTCAATTTGTTAAAAGTAATTATTGTAATATATTTATGGGGAGCAAAAAGAGCAACACGGTCAGAGCGTATTAACCGCGCATATTTTACATGACACGCCTCGTTAGGATTTGTAGTTGCGGTTTTTTTCTCTAACTTTGGCCAGGGTTATCATGTTCTGATGTATAAACTATTCCACATAGTGACAGCAAATGGCAGCAACATTTAAATTTTACGGTGCAAGGATGCTACTACTTCGTTTCACTCACCCTCATCCATTTTATGAAAATACACAGGAAACGATCTAATTCAGTGAGCAGGTTTTGGCCAACAGGAAATATTGATGGACAACTTTTTTAAAGTTAGTAGGTACTAACTAACTCACTTACTCCTTAAAATTGATGAAGGTGAAAAGTATAGCAATCCACGCGGTAGGAACTGCTAGCAGAAGTTACGGGTTTCATATACGGACAGCAAAGTGACTTCATTTCATGTCTGCTTTGTCTCCGGCCAGTACCCTCGCTTTGTAGACACCTATAGGCTTCGCGATGCCTATTGTTAGTCAAATGCGAGTACTAGGAAGCCTAGTTTAGACAACCCTATTTCCTTCGAACCATGTGATTGATGCGTGTGTACCTACTGATGAACTGATATGCTCATCTGATTCTTGGAGTTCTTTTTCGACAAATGTTTAGTGTTATGCATTTTTTGTGGAAAGTTTTCTGTATGTAATAGTTTTTTATTGATTTTTTATTACTGTGATTATAATGAATGTTACGCTCCACTATTATGGAGATCGTTATCGCAAAGACAGATTAATGATTCATCCAAACAGACCTTGGATGTTTGAAAACAGCTTCATTATCTATGGTAACACACCAAAGCCTATTAAATTGCTTGTTTAGGTGATGAACTTGTATGTACTTACATATATGTATACTCAACCGCTAATGTTAAAATAAATTATCTACCAATAGAATTTCATTTCAATCCTTTTCGCTTTTAGATTTTCCGGTGATTCATGCTTAAACTGGGTCAAAGTACAACAAAACAGTAGCCAGCTAAACATAAAAGGCTATTCAATAGATTTGACCGTTAAGTAATTTTTTATATCGACAAAAGTATCAACTCCACTTGATGGAGAAATGAACATTGGTGTGTTGAGTATAGAGTATAAATTTTATTACCACTGGCGGCTTTAGATTATAATGTCAAACGTGTTTGAAAGTCGAATTGAAAGTGAAAAGTTTCGTTCCCTTTGTGGAGTCATTATCTTTGTCATTTATGTTCGCAGGATAATAATTTCGTCAAAATAAGGCAATAAGTCGAGTTACTGAGATATACTGCCACTGCTCATGTCATCAAAATCTTAACGCGGGGCAAAATTATTTATTGTGCGCATTAATTTGGCGGTATTGTTGAATTACTTTTATGTCAAAGTTTATCATCTTGTTGTATGCTGATAATTATGCTAATGTTTACGGGTAACGCGTATATATACGCGTCTTGGCGGCGCGGCTTCAAAGGTTTACTGATAACGTTAACCCGCCTAATTAGTTTAACATGATTCGCTTATAAATCACGTAGGCACCCTATTAAAGCATACTTTTAAGGCCAGAGGTATATTTTAGTTAATTCTTTAACGGATCAGTCACAGTAATACAGTGCAGTAGTTTAACACACGCTCTTTGCCTTGTCTATGTACGTTTTTAGACTAACTGGTCTCCTCGGTTTCAACGGCGTGGTGATGGAAAATCGTGATAATGATAGAGAAAGTATTTTATTCTTTTGTCAGATGTTTTCCTAATTGCTTGATACTTATCATTATATTTTGGATAATTCACACTATGTATAGCTTTATATATTATACCTATGTGTTATTCTGATGTGTGAGCTTTATTATTGTCAAGTTCTATTATAATCCATTCAGTAGTGCTTGCGTGAAATACGGACAAACATCCGTACAGACTTTCGCGTTTATAATATCACTAGGTAGGATTTATACCACTTGAGATCAAACTTATCACTCACCTGATGGCAAGTGGTCACAGTCACCAATGACTTTTTGCAAGGGCCGAGTCTTATTCTCGTGTCTGTAATTGTATTGGCAGCAAAATTCATATGCAATAAAATGATGGAGCTCCGTCGAGATTTAGAACGCACAGGGATACAACACTACCCAAGTGCCGTAGAGTAGTTTTTGACTAAGATATGTTGTAAGATGGCAGTTGTTCGTCAAAGCTCCCATTCAAGTTTCGCTCTCTCTCTTGAAATAGTTTAGACCAACTTAAATATAATATAATCTCTACAATGTCTCAGTAACTTTCCTATGGCAGGTACAGGAAGCTATACGCCATAAAATGTCGTACGGCGACGCAATACAAATCCGCTCAATTTTATGACTTTCCACCACGAACTCATTGCACACCATTGTTTCCTTGATAACTAGTGCTACTAGCCACTCTGCTATGCTGGCTAAACGGGTTGGCACAGGGTTTCGTATCAAGCTTTCCGTCTCTTACGGCTTGGTTATCAGCCTTAACATTTCCTTTCGGCGGCTCTTACGACACCCTCAGTACGGGATGAGGTGGTGACACTATGTAGTCTTCACTATGACTGCCTCGTTGGTCAGGTGGTTAGATGTGCCGCCTTTGGATCAACGGGTCCCGGGTTCGATTCCGGGGTCGGGCAAGTGTCTTTGTCTAAACCACAGGCACTTGCTTGGAGTCTGGGTGTCATTTCTATCTATAATATGTATGTATTTACAAAAAAAATGTATATACGTAGTTTATCATCCATCTCGTTACCATAACACAAGCATTAAGTTGCTTAGCTTGGGACGAGATGGCGTTGTGTGAAATGTCCAAGGATATTTATTTATTTATTACTATGTAATCCATCACCACATACGGAAAACGCCTAAGTAGTACTTATCCAATAACAAGTGCACTAAGACGCATTTAGACGACGCAGGGTATTTGGTCTTCCTACTACAGACCTTCAAGTAGGTATATCTCTACCAGTCATATTAGTAATATTCCATAATAGAGATAAACAATATATTAAAATAGTTAAATATATTAAACTGCTTGTAAAATAGTAGACTTATTAGTGTGAACTCACACGCACTCTCTCGTTAGTTACGATGTCATTGGAGTGGATTTCTCAATCGTCCATTTTATGGGCTGGTTTCTATCGAGTTGCTTAATTTGCGTTAATTGGATATTTCTACTGTTCCATAATGACTCGCAATCTGAGAGACTACTACCGATGTTACACTTAACGGCGAATTAGTAATTTAGCATTAGTTCCGCTTCATGCGCGGATATACCTATATACCAGATGTACCTGTTATTTCTCAGCCTGTAAAAGAGCCACCGCTGAGTCGCGACTCTTCCAAACACAGGAGGGAAATTAGCCTAATCTGCCACGCTACAGCGCTGGCCAGACGGGTTGGAGCAGGGTTTTGTTTCAAGTTTCCCTTCTCTTGCGGCTTGCTTTTCGGCCATGTAATTTCCTTTAGTCGACTCTGACCTGACGACATCCTCAAGGTGAAATGAGGTGGTGACATTTTGTATTCTAAATCCTAAATGTTAATTGTATGTAGCAGTATAGTCGTATCGACAAAGCTAAATAACTAGAGCACTTATTCTTAACTATTATGTGAGCAATGCTAAAAATTCGATTGCTGTGTCTCACTGGCATTGGTCAAGGGACACAAACGTTGTTTGATGGCGATCCACGAACTTTCCCTCGCCACGGTACTTCGTGCTCAAGATCTTTGGCTATATCCATGTAGTTTATTTACCGCTGAGCGGCAATCATTTTCTCCAGTTATAAGCTTGGGCTCGGCTGTTACAAATATGTCTTTATATTAATGTGCGACAACAACAGATAAAGTTTACAATCGATTGCAAACTGTGAGCCACGTGCCGCGCGGACCGTTGCTTCGTATTTTCATTAGTGTGCAAACGTAAAATTGTTTGGTGCAAGTTAAGCACTTCGTAGTACACTCCACGTACCTACTTATTTTTTGCATTTGTTTCTTTACATTAATTGGATAATATTCCTTTGATGGTTATCCAATTAATTTGTAGTCAAGCTCCCGCCCGCGGCTGTGTCCGCTATTAAGATGTGATATGCCAACGTTGAGTAGACATTTGTTGTTGGAGGGAAGGAGGCCGCGGTCGCCAGACTGATTGGCATGGGGTACTTTTACAGCTAGCTTTTCATCCCCTATTTCAGTCACTATAGATTATAAATAAATTGAAGCAAAAATTAATATATATTTATTTACTTTATAATTTAACTAGTGGCCCGCCCCGGCTTCGCCCGTGCAAAGCGGGGGTGGGTTATACTTAAAAACCTTCCCCTTGAATCACTATATCTATTAAAAAAAACCGCTTCAAAATCCGTTGCGTAGTTTTAAAGATTTATGCATACATAGGGACGGACAGAAGAATGCGACTTTGTTTTATACTATGTAGTGATTCAATAAATAAATTCAAAATTATCCAAATGCAGCTTTACTAATTATCTTGTTTTCAGTATAACTTTCATCCGCCCACGTCAATCATTTGTCCCAAAACACGAGACTATAAGCTTTTAAACAGTTTGGCAAGATGCCAGGCCATGATGGGGCATCAACCTCAACACAGAGATATGCCAATTGCGAACCCAATCGACCAACGGAACGAACTAGTAAGGTGACACCGAGTATATCTTCTGTAAGCAACTGAGATGTGCGGGTGGCCTGCTGCCAACTTACATAACATGAAAGGCCATTTCTCATGACGAGGCCTTTTATAACTAAATGCCATGTAAAAAAAAACTAACTTAAGCAATAAAAGTTCTTGTACTATAAAGTGTTGATGTCTTCACTTTATTTTATTTATACCGTTACAACTAATCGGGCCATCATTTCCAAAGCCAAAATTATTCATAATTACATTCAATTGCAACCCTTTTTGAAGTCCGTAAAATATTTCAGCACTTGTGCTATTAACGGCTCGAATAACATCGTTAATCGACACATAGAAATATGTACGTTGTATGTGCAGACGTGAAACTGCACCAATTTCGCACGAACGTCTCATGGGCGACACGGCACATTACCTTCGTCACGGTTGGTTGCAATCGTCATTTCTGGCGAAACGCAGACGAGACCAGGACGCGGACCAATAGAAATAGCCGCAGTTCCGAATAACTCAATAAAATCTGGCGTAAAACAAATACGGCTGGTTGCTTGCGCATGCGACACGTTCGGGCAATAAGCGATCGCTGCTAACTCGCGACGCTATTACTATTTCCACTGAACCGGAATAAATTTGCGACTGCCATAGGTGAGGTCGCGCAGCCAGCGGTAACTGTTTAAAAAAGTAATCGTTTTAAAATATACTCTATTTTATCGATTGTGCGATTATTTTCATTGTCATAATTTTTGTATCCACTTCACATTCTAGATGGGATTGTTTTATGTATAAGTGAACGAAATATTTTTATGTAGTATACATAGGTACCTACACACTGAACAAAACTTCATAGATATTTAGAATATACTCACTCTATCCTGAAGTTGTAGGAAGCCAGCTAGAGGTAATGACAGCGCGGAAAACTAAGGACGAAGTAAAACTTATTAAGAAACCCTGCGCCAGTATAGCCAGGGTGGCGTGGTACTGTGGGTAAATATCCCTCCATGTTGAGGAGAGCTCATTTAGCAATGGGCAAACGAACCCACAATTCAGAACGCGGTAGACAGAGCCTCAATGATTAGAACAAAACATTGTCAGCAATACATTACAGTTACCGTCGACAATCGTCAAAATGTACATTTGAAATGCAAATTTAGCTCATGAATGAAATTACATTGTATGATTGAAATCATAATAATTAGATTTTCGGGTTCATTCAATTCAAACAAAATAATTACTGATCAATTGTGAGGTACTGTGGCCAAGTGCTATTTAAATTCTAAATTATCTTACAAGAGACATTTAAATACATTTCTATTCAAAGACGAATATTTTTTAAATTTGTTTATTTTAGGTCGTTTTTAACAACTATGGTTATTAATGACCCCGATAAAATACAATATTATCAGATTCTTACACCAGTTTATTTATACACATTTATCTACTATCAAAAGTAACACAAGTTTTTGTGATTATATGGACATGTATAATTGAAGATCAAACGAACTTCTTAAGTGAAGTTCGATCTAAATTATGTGAACAGCTTCATTCGAAACGATTTTACCTTTAACATAGTGTAGGTAGTAGCGGCACCTACCATAGCCTTGCACGTTATTTTAAAGTTTTTATTTATTACTTTTTGGGTGATAAATTTTTAATGCAATGGCAACACATTGGTCACTTCAGTCAGTTCCACTTCGATGTAGCTCATTCTGTTTAAAGCAACCACTGCTTCATTTCACTGCTTTGGGTTGGGTTTATATTGTGGTGGGTGATTATAAATCGTTTCGAATGAAGCTGTTCACATAATTTAGATCGAACTTCACTTAAGAAGTTCGTTTGATCTTCAATTATGTTTCACAGCTTCATTCTTCACGATTTTACCTTTAACATAGTGTAGGATGTTTAACGCAAATGTTTAGTGAAATGAAGTTGGCGCAAATTACATTTATGACTAATATCCGGAGGATAATAAGCAAAGAAATACATATTGAAAATCATTATTTATTATCAACACCCAAGTACGCGTTCAGCAAAGTCATTGCTGGTTCGAATCTCCTTATTATAAAATTTGGCAAAAACTGAAGAAGAATCTGACCATCCAGCAGTCTTCTTAATTATCTCTATATTAACTCCTAATTTATTTGCTTATATTAATATATTATAGCTTTTAATGTGGCTGCATGTCGGGTGCTATGCCCACTAAAGATCGTGTTATCTACACCACTATTTGTCAAAGTATCTCTGATCCAGGGGCTAATGGTTGTTGAACCAATTTTTCTAAATGCCATTATAAAACAAATAAACAGATATTCACCAATTCGTAAATTTTTTAGTTATTTTTTTTTTTATACGCACGTAATCAACTCGCAGGGCAAAATTGCTGGGCGAATATTGTAAAATGGTAACCTCAAAAGAGGCTAGTGCATTTAACTTTGTAGACTTTACGATATCAGATAACTTAGTTATTATTTCATTTTCTTAGGTAATTTATGTATATTTTTCTTTATTTTAATTAGTTAAAATGTTTGCACCCTGTGTGAGGTTTTATGGGCAATCAATGTAACAGTATTCTTTGTGAGAGTTTTAAGGTCTCTTTAATAATGTAATATCCTTGGTTGGGCCCTATAGGGGCTAAAAAGTTAAGTACGGTACCTGGATCACAGGTTACGTCGTATTTAGTTTTAGGTGGTCTTAACCCCAAACTCCCTTCATGAAGCGTAATAGACGTTTTAAACTGTTCCCTTTAAGTAACATTCATGCAGATTTGTAATTTCTATTAAAAAGTATATAACAATTGATACAGATGTACAAATCTAATCATAATTAAACTTATGGCAATAACTAATCCAGGCCCTAATGATCAATGTCATTCAGCATAATATATATATGTGTTATCCAACAGAGGAGGTGATAGCAAGATGTCTACTGACCTTCTTAGCAAGGTTGTCGGTTAATTTTCAAGCAATCAAGGTTAGCATTTTGTAGAAACTGTGCGCTGATCTGAAAGGAGATTTCAGTAGGTTTACCTTTGGCTTAAAATTTCCGGCATCCTTACACGACCTTTTAAATACCGGAAACCATGATTGTGTCGTGAAACTTTACCCTCCGTTTTATCTTGTATGACGTTATGCAGAACTTTTAAAACCATCGAAAAAAGGTTGATAACGCGTAAAACTGCATCTGTTTTCATGGAATGGTGAAAGCATCAAATGGCAATGCATTTGTATCGTATTTCCAAGATAGATAAATAGGGCATTTTACTACTGCCAAAGAGGATCTATTGCGGGTCGTCCAAACATTCTTATGTTTTTTGAAAAAGCATAATTACTCAGATCCCACTCTGTGTCGTAAAACCTCTTTCTAGAAAGTAGGTAGACTTCTATGTTGTCGTATGCATTTATATATGATGCAAAAAAAAAGTATATACTGCCATATCTCTCTGGTTATGTTATTGAGATGTGGATACTGCACACTACTCATCCTATTTAAATACAAGATATAGCGTTGTGTTGTTAATATTTAATAATATTTTAGAATCAAAACAGTCTTTTGAAAATACTCTTAATCAAAAAAAAACAGATTATAGCTCCAATAAGTTAATATTTAATGTTACTTTCCCCACGTTCCAATGTATATGCTTCCTTCCATATGCATCCTGATTGTTACAATATATGTATATGCATCAAATCCATATAAAATCAGTAAACATTGATTTTATATTATTGCCCCGATTTTAGAGGGCGGTAGGTATCACTACATATTATAAAACAAAGTCGCTGTTGTCTGTCCGTCCCTATGTATGCTTAAATCTTTAAAACTACGCAACGGATTTTGAAGCGGTTTTTTTAATAGATAGAGTGATTCAAGAGGAAGGTTTATATGTATAACCCACCCCCGCTTTGCACGGGCGAAGCCGGGCGGGCCACTAGTTATTAATATTACGTGATCAGATCACCGTTGAAAATCAGTATCCAAGATACCGGGAATAGTTATGAACGGGTTATAATTATATTAATAATTATGATTTGAATAATTGTATCAACGTCTCGAAGTGTCTTACATACTTCCACGCATATTGCATTACAGGACAAGCAGATACCAACTAGCCTAGAAAAATACCTTAATTTACCCCTGTTTTTATTTCTAAATGTTTCCACATATTTTTTTTTTTTTTTTTTTTTTTTTTTATATTGTAGGTAGTTATAAAAATAATCTTAGAGTAAGAAAATAATCTTTTCCGAAGAAGAATAAAACCGATAATACGGGTTGAGTTGAGGCACAAAACGACTCTTTTCTACATTTATGACAAAGTCTAATGTTGTGAGTAATAACTCTGTCGTAGTGGAGTATGTGTACAAAAGATGCCATCCGAAATAAATTACAGATATGAGATTTTCAGATCTTAGATGTTCCATAATAGGTTTTAATAATTTGATAAATACATAAGGCGCTGAATAAGCCTTACTTATTGTCATTGTATCTAAATCGCAAGTATTTTCTGTACGATTTCTCTTCAAATCTATAGATATCTATAGAAGTCATACAACAATCTCTAGTAACTAGTTATATTGCCATTCTATAGTCTTCCATTTTAAAATGATAAGTTTGAATAAATTTGTCTAACTTCTCAAGTTGATTATAAAACCATATCGCCGTTTGCCGTATCTATTAAAAATACACTAGATATGAATTCACTGCGAAAGGTTGCGGGCAGCAGCTGGATGCGTCAAGCTGAAGACGGGGCGCTATGTGCGCTTTTTAGGGGAGGCCTATGTCCAGCAGTGGACTAATGTAGGCTGATGATGATGAATTCACCCGGTTCACGAGAACACCGTGATATAGCCTTTATATCGATTAATTTGTTCATGGATCGAACATAGTTATGATGTTCCCGTGTTATCCTAGGATATATTGACCTACGACTATTTGTAGGAGGCGGTATGCCTTAAATGGAATTTTGTGTCCCTGAACCTAGGACAGAATTAAAGGATCGCTAGTTATTGAGGACAATTGCTCAAAATAATCGGCCAGCGTAGCAGACCTCGTGATTTACCTCGGAGAGAGATGTTCGCCACGGCGCGGCGGTGGTGAGCAGACACGTGAGCTGGACGGGTGCGCCGACGGGCGCGGTGGAGGAGGTGGCGGTGGCGGAGCCGGCGCTGGCGCTGGCGTTGGCACGTCGCGTCCGCCTCTCACTTGTTCGGAGTTTTCCAATGCTGGCCTTTGTAGTCCAAAACGTTAGATTTTTTTTTTTTTTATAAGAAGTGATTTGGGACTTCCCTTGGGGTTAATTTTACCTACTTTTTTTTTTTTTTTTACTGATTTTGTTATCTGCTCTTTCGCCAATAACTATATCTTCCCCAAACAAGTATTTTTCTCGACAAGTGTCTGAGAATGCGTCCAGTAAATTTACGTAATATCGCAGGGCATTCTATAGGCATCACTTAATGGCTTAGAGAGTATTAATTCAAGTACAGCTAATACTATGCTGATTTTATTTTATTTTTGCGATATCGTGGCATCACTCTCAGAGAGCGTATCAGATATAGCAGCTTTAGCTTCAGGATTCAATAAAGGCGCCAAGACAAAACCACAGTTACTTGGTATTAAATATTGTTCCACATTATTTTGTTTTACTTATTCCGACCACCCGTTTTTCAATATATTTTGTCTTCTGGGGGTATCTCCTAATATTTTTATAATACCTTCATCCAAAGCGCCAATGCCAATGGCAATCGTTATCGGTGATAATTATGTGATTTGACTCGCCGGTGAACTCGAACCCCAAGTCTGGGGCTTAGGAAAGCCCGGGAATTGGCCATTGGCTTTTGCGCACTGGTGGTTTCTAGTTGCTCGCTGGAGCACTGGAATTCTGCTTGCTGTGTCTCGGATGGTGAAAGCGAACCTCGCCTTGATCAACCATCGGGACTATCGTCACCGACGATTAGCCCTTTAAAACAGCCAAATTATAGCGTCGAACCTCGACGATTACGCGCACACACCGTGTGGGTAATTTATTGTCAACGACACTGGCATTATGAACAAGTAAAATTTCTACCAACACACCGTGTAGCATAGAAATTATGTACATCTCTCTTGTTCTATCTCAGACTCACCAATAACTTCGTCTTCAGAAGACGATGAAATAATCCAAACGCTTTTCTTCCGTTGTAATTTTTCTTCCAACCTCCAAATTTTTTTTTTATCCTGGCTTCCCTCGTAGTCTCCGTTGCTCTTTTCCCCATCACTTTTAAAGTATTGAAATTATTTGAAGTGAACGTCCGAAGGCTATGGCACGTAAACGCAGAATGAGCTACATCGAAGTGGAACTGACTGAAGTGACCAATGTGTTGCCATTGCATTAAAAATTTATCACCCAAAAAGTAATAAATAAAAACTTTAAAATAACGTGCAAGGCTATGGTAGGTGCCGCTACTACCTACACTATGTTAAAGGTAAAATCGTGAAGAATGAAGCTGTGAAACATAATGTTTGCGTGACCGATGCGTCATTTGGTAATAATGGTTTGTTCCCTTCTAGATTTATACGAACTGGGAGAATTCAGACACTAATTGCCTATTTTGAATGCTTAAATATTATGGTCTTATATAAAATACACCTAAAATATTATATAAAATGTAACCATAACTGAGTAACGGCTTGTATCGTAAGCTTTTGTCAGACTGGGCTTCAATTGATGGCGACAAATAATTTAAATTTCCATTGAATAAACATGTCTGTGTATATACATATAATCAAACGCCTTTTTATACATAGGTTTCATTTAGCCGCCATCACTAGCACCCTACCTCGCCAGTACCGGGAGCAGTCGGTACACGATCTGTGCGTGTTTTTAAGTGCTGCGATACGCGTCCATTCTATTCAAATCGATCCCTTATTTATACGTTATGCGCTTTGCTAAGCTGCCTGATGATTGCAGTATTGATGAGGATTCATTCGCAAATTGTTTTGTCCGATACAAGTATCTTCTACAGACAGACGGTTTAAAAGATCTTTTAGTAATGTCTACGAAGTTTCGTCCGGTTAAAGTCATCATAAAATTTCCTTTGGCATCGAGGTCTGGCCTAGCCTCTACCCCTGCTAAATATTCTAATAGTAACAAGAGCTTAAATTATTTCTACGTGTCATAATTGCGCGACTTAATTGTTTTAGTGCATAAACATTTAGTGTGTATTTTATTAAAGACATCAAATTCGTAAAAAATTCGTCTAATTACACAACATTCTACCTTCATACAAATATTCAAATCACTCATTTCATGTATATGACCAAACTACCGAACCAATTCACTAAAATTATAATGTAAACCCGAAGACCAAAGACAAATCCAAATCGGTACAGATTTACACGAGTAACCAATAAGCAAACATAAATAAAGAGATCTCGACGAAATTACTATGGTCCTTTTTTTAAAGTTTGTTATTAGCTGTAGACTGCAGGTTTTTTTTCAGAATTGTCCTAAGATTAAACTAGAACCAACTATTAGTAGCGGTAAGCGGACATTTAACCTGTATCTGTATCTAAAATCATCCCTCGCTTTCCCTCGTCGCCGGTAACCAGAAGCCCGATTAAAATAAAACCCGAGCTAATAACGGACATTACAACAAATAACAGCGTTTTTATTAACTTACTAATTATCACACGCCACGAATACCGTATCATCGGGATTCCGTAACCGCAGTTAACACTAACAGCTAATTTAATTTTAGCTTGGGTTGCCAGCGCGTGCCTACAAAACGGTCAACCAAGTTAGATATGGCAATTTTTTGGATACTTTGGATATTGTATTATCATGAAAATACGCGAATAATTAATTTTACAACGAAAATGTTACTCTGCAAGTGACTAAAACTATTAATTCCGTCTCATGTTACCAAAATTGACTACTTACAAAAATTGAATGGTACCAATTTAAATTCAACGCAGACAAAGTTGCTGGTAACAGCTTGTGAAATAATGGGGAACATAACATTGTATTAAAAAATTACGACAAAAACTAATCTAATAATTTTGTCATCAATGAAAACACGATAACTTTAAAAACAACGACATCTTTTGAATGTATTGCGGTGGTAAAAAATATGTATGAATATAATTTTCATTTATTTCTCACACAATCATCCGTGGTTTTTTTATGAAAGAATTGTGGTGTTGCTTGTTATGCTGGCAACACCGATTTGTGGTGCATCATGTCTGTTGTAGCCATGTGTCGATATCTCGCGTCGTTAAAAGCACATTAACTGGATCCGAACGGGAGACGCGGGCGCCAGGACATTGACAGCCAAAGATTAGTAAGACACTGCAATACTGTCTTCACTTTTCTACCTACACGGCGAAACTCATAATAAATAACTATCATTTTGCGCTGTTATCAGATATAAATAAATTTCCTTTAATCTTTGCACTAGCTGATGCGTTCGTTGACTTGAATAGAATGGCACAAAAATAAACAAGGTTAATAGCGCTAATATAATCGTTAATAAATATATTTTTTTTTATTAATGTGATTGAATCCTGATGACCAATTCTGCTTTTATTAGATATTATTCCTTCTGTTAAACACAGTTGCTCTGTGCAATTCAGCAGTAACATATGTTGTTCCGAAAATAAGTACTACTATGTATTTAAGTTCACAAATTTCATCGCGCGGACGCGTCTCGGAATGTCGGGAATAACGCTGGAGAAATCTCAAACCAATTTGTCGAATTAAGGAATAAGCCAGTAATATTTTTAAAAATAATATATATTTTGGCTTCTACAATCTCTAAGGGTTTCCCTGACAAATCCACACCTCTGATACATCGGCACAATAAACCTGCACGGTAGTCGCAGATCATTTATTATTATCGCCGTGAGCGATAAGCCGCGATAAAGTCAGATATCCGCTCGATGGCAATGAGACACTATATGAGGTTGTTGTGATTTTTGATGGGGATAAGGGACTTCCAAACCTATTGAGAATGCATATACCTTTAGGCTATCTGATAGAGAACAGCGTCATGTTTAAATTTAAAAGTGCGTTAGCCCTGCTGATATCTTTTTTTTATTTTCTACCTCTAGTAGACAAATTTGTAATCACGTACGAAGATGATAATAAAAACAAGTATGTTCTTGATGTACTAATAATTGTCACCGACCATGGTATTTATCCTTAAAGCATTTTTTTTGTAAATTCCAGATGCGGTAGTGACCCTCAAGCGCTCACCATGTGGCTGTGGGGCGCGCTGACGGCGCTGGCCGCGGTCGCGGCCCGCGGCTTCGGCCTGCAGCAACCTCGCTGCCAAGAGATTACCATCCCTATGTGTAGGGGCATAGGCTACAACTTGACGTCGTTCCCCAACGCGCTCGACCACGATACGCAAGAGGAAGCCGGTTTAGAGGTGAGCTTACATGCATTTTGCAGATACTTCTGTTCCTCATTTGTTTAATACCTACCGGAGAAGGCAACATTTTCCGACATACGGCACTGGCAGTGAACCGCATTTGTCCCCGTTCCAGGTGCACCAGTACTGGCCCCTCGTGGAGATCAAATGCTCGGCGGACCTGAAGTTCTTCCTGTGCTCGGTGTACACGCCGATCTGCATCGAGGACTACGCCAAGCCGCTGCCGGCGTGCCGCAGCGTGTGCGAGCGCGCGCGGGCCGGCTGCGCGCCGCTCATGCAGAAGTACGGCTTCCAGTGGCCCGAGCGGATGGCGTGCGAGCGCCTGCCGCGCGCCGGGGACCCCGAGCTGCTGTGCATGGAGGAGCCCGAGCGGGCGCGCGAGCCCCCGCCCCCGCCGCGCAGGCCCCCGCGCCCGCCCTGCTCCTCGGCGGACGCAAAAAACTGCGCGCGCGGCGCCGCGGCGGGGGCGGGGGCGGCGGCGGGGGCGGGCGGCGGCGCCACGGACGCGGGCGCGGGCCCCGCTGCCGGCTGCGCGTGCTCGTGCCGGCCCCCGCTGCTGCCGCGCCGCGGCGCCAGCGCCAACGCCAGCGCGCCCGCCGCGTGCGCCCTGCCGTGCCGCGGCGCCTTCTTCTCCCGTGAGGAGAAGGACTTCGCGGCCGTGTGGGTGGCGCTGTGGGCCGGCCTGTGCGCCGCGTCCACGCTCATGACGCTGACCACGTTCGCCGTGGACTCGCAGCGCTTCAAGTACCCCGAGCGGCCCATCGTGTACCTGTCGGCGTGCTACTTCATGGTGGCGCTGGGCTACCTGGCGCGGCTGCCGCTGGGCCACGAGGCGGTGGCCTGCGAGGGCCCCGCGCTGCG
Organism: Clostera curtula; assembly: GCA_905475355.2. NCBI lineage: Eukaryota > Metazoa > Arthropoda > Insecta > Lepidoptera > Notodontidae > Clostera > Clostera curtula. The sequence continues at coordinate 679,191 of FR997805.1, forward strand.
CTCGTCGGCCGACGGGCCGGGCGCGTGCACGCTCGTCTTCGTGCTCGTGTACTTCTTCGGCATGGCGTCGTCCATCTGGTGGGTGGTGCTGTCGTTCGCGTGGTTCCTGGCCGCCGGCCTCAAGTGGGGCAACGAGGCCATCGCCGGCCACGCGCAGTACTACCACCTGGCGGCGTGGCTCATCCCCACCGCCAAGACGGTGGCCGTGCTGCTGGCGGGCGCGGTGGACGGTGACCCGGTGGCCGGCATCTGCTCCGTGGGCAACACCTCCCCGGAGAACCTGAAGCGCTACGTGCTGGCGCCGCTGATCGTGTACTTCGCGCTCGGGGCCACGTTCCTGCTGGCCGGCTTCGTGTCGCTGTTCCGCATCCGCTCGGTGATCAAGCGGCAGGGCGGCGCCGGGGCCGGCTCCAAGGCCGACAAGCTGGAGAAGCTCATGATCCGCATCGGCGTGTTCAGCGTGCTGTACGCGGTGCCGGCGGGCGTGCTCATCGGCTGCCTGGCCTACGAGGCGGGCGGCCACGACGACTGGCTGCGGCGCGTCGCCTGCGGGCCCGCCTGCGGCTCGCGCCCGCTGTACTCGGCGCTCATGCTCAAGTACTTCATGGCGCTGGCCGTGGGCATCACGTCGGGTGTGTGGATCTGGTCGGGCAAGACGCTGGAGTCGTGGCGCCGCATGTGGCGCCCCCGCGGCCCGCCCCCGCCCGCGGCGCGCGCCCTGGTCAAGGGCGCCGTGTGACGGGGGCCCGCGGCGCCCGCGCCCGCCGCCTCCCTCCCGGCGCCCTCCGCCACGCACGGGGCGCCCTCTGCGCGCTCCGGCCACCCGCTCTCTGACTACGGCCCCGTCTAAACCGGCTCGCGGACGACCCTGCGACCACGGACCGATCCGGCTGGTATGCTTATCCAAATGAAGCAGTTAACGAGACTGGGAACACTTGATATCTGGATACAGAAGTGTACACGGCAAATGCGGCGGACAAGCAATAATAGTTGAAGGGGCTCCGTGAGCTTCGGAGTGCCCCAATGGCATGCGCCGTGGACCGAGACTTGTGATAGTGGCGGCGTCGCGCGTCCTCTAGTCTTAGTGTAAAAGCGCGCGACGCGATCGATATACGTAATAGTTTGTAAGGGTCCACTTGAGACCGCCGCTACTGGTGTCTACAATAACACGAAAAAAATTGACAGTTTTATATGAACTCTAAAATTACTTCTTGCGTTTGAATCGCACAAACTATACTTATATAACTAAGACCTTACTGCGATGACACAGTAAATGATGCTATTGGGTACCTATTATATCGCCTGCTACATATTTCTGAGGCTAGTGTAACTACGCTATATCTAGAACATAGTAAGCCCGGAGCGGCTATTTCGTCCTACTCACAACAAGGATACACCTGAGCCGTTTAACCAAAGAGGAAACTGAGTCATATGTAACTGTTTCGTCCAATTATTCGTATCTTTGGAGATGGATTTTAATAAAATCGCCCATTGCTTTCCGGGAGTGACTAACCGAAAGTAAAGAAACTAATCTAACAAAAGAAAGGACTAAGTTAAAAAAGTGTGAACTAAGCAAGTGACTCCCCTGCACATAAATCAATGGAGAATTTAATTATACAATACGTAATTAAACATTACCAGTGGCTCAGTTTTAATCTATGTACACACATACACTTTTAAATACATTGGGTTTCTGATTACATCTTTATTTATGTAAAAACTTCACACACGTACTTCTTGGTAAATATTTTCTTGTTCAAAGACAAAAGATACCTCAATAACACACTGCCATTTTCAGATGTTTTATTTTATTTATAAGAACAAACATAATGTTTACCTAGAAGTGTGATCTATTGTAAAGTATCCATGACCGATTTGTACAACGAATTGCGGAGGCCCGTCATTATCATATTTACATTATACTTGTAACTAGTTCTTACGTTGATACCGACGGGTCTGCGCTATTAGTTGCGATCTTTGATATTTAGACGTAAGGTATGGCATAGTTCGAGTGCAAGTTAGTTCCCCTCTCCCTAACAAAACCTCAATTTGAGAATAACAGCGCCATCTATTGTGTAACGAATGCAATTCTTGCATGTAGCCGTACAAATTGACGTTATCACAATCGAGAAGGTGTAAACCCGCACTCAGCACTGTTCACTGTATAGCGATTATTGTTCGATTTTATCGATAGCACAGTTTATTTTTAACCGATACAGTCTTGTGTCAGAGTCTTGTGTCAATTTGATAGCATTCGTCCGACTCTGTACAAGTAGTAGTTCACGTTGGTGCTATCGAACTGGTTAAAAACCTCGCACTATGTCTTGAATAAAGCGTGCAGTGCGTGCAGTATCCCGTCTAGTTCATTTGACGTTGTTCATCCATGCATTTGTATCGTAGGTAATGATCTCTGCCATTTTGTAAATATTGATCCTATATTATCATTTCGTACTTTGTAATATTTAATATATGTATACTAAACTACTTACATTGTGTTATCAAAAAAAAGTAGAAAAGACACCATGGTAAATTTAAAAACTGCTTTTGAGCTTAAAATAGATTTTTTTACTACTATTTTCCAACTCGACTTGCCCTCAATCTCCTTGTAATATATCCAACGTAACATTTAATAATCTAGTTTTAATGTTGTAGTAAAAAAGTTTATTTTACGTTATGATTCTGTACAATGACGCTGAAATAAGAACGGAAATAACGATAGCAAAATCTATTTTGTGCAATGGTAATAAGAATGATGATAGGTTAATCTTACTTAATTGTAAAGGTATTGTATGAAAAGTTATAATAAATAAATAAATATCCTTGGACATTTCACACAACGCCACCTCGTCCCAAGTTAAACAACTTAATGCTTGTGTTATGGTAACGAGATGGATGATAAACTACTTATATACATTTTTTTTTGTAAATACATACATATTATAGATAGAAATGACACCCAGACTCCGAGCCAGTGCCTCTGGTTTAGACAAAGACACTGGCCCGACCCCGGAATCGAACCCGGGACCCGTTGATCCAAAGGCGGCACATCTGACCACTAGACCAACGAGGCAGTTGTATATTGTAGGGACTGAAGACGGACGCCGCAGCCGATACCATACAAGAATCATGTAATTTATTTTATATCTAACTGTAGATAACAAATAAAGCGACTTTTTTATGTACAATGCTTTGTCTTTATTATTAAACTAGCGACCCGCCCCGGCTTCGCACGGGTGCAATGAAGAACCACTAAATTTATCAGTTTTTTTCTACAATATTATGGATGTATTATACATACATATTATAAACCTTCCTCTTGAATCACACTATCTATTAAAAAACCGCTTCAAAATCCGTTGCGTAGTTTTGAAGATTTAAGCATACATAGGGACGGACAGACGACAACGACTTTGTTTTATAATTTGTAGTGAAGTGATAGTGATAATATGTAGTGATAAAAAATTAATGTGAGGCGTTACTACGACTGTGGTTAAAGATAAAATTTTCTCCGACATTAGTACTGCTCTGATGATTCGTCTAAGGAAGAGATAATCAAAATACTGTATCAGTCTATCGAATTTATTTAATCCAACTGTTACTCACATTCACAAGTATTTAAAATAAACAACCATTTCTGGACTAAATTATAAGTGATCGAAATGTATTCAAAATATTTCGCATAACATACCATGCTCCGATCATACAACATAACTCAGAATACGTTTTATCACCAAATTCTATGATCTATCACGTTAATTCACATTGTCTTACGTTTATCGTATTCTATGTTGGACAGAAAATTACTTGGCTAATGTAATTACTAAACTATGGTCGTGATACAGGTTGTAAATAAAACCCTATGTGAATAAAGTAAGGATCAATAGTAAGTACTGCTCATCCACTCTGAAACGATGATGATCAAAATCACACCGCAAGTGATGATTCGATTTGACACAACGTAGATAATACATATCTACTAGATACGTATCCACAGATAGGGTAAAATAAGCAATGCACTGAAGTTGCCAGTTGCCAACCTTTCAATCGATTATAGACTCGTAAAATGTACGAATAATGATAATCTAAATGGCATTAGAAAAAACAACCATCCAGAGTTTTAGTTTGTCGGGTTCAATTTAGTTAACGGTAACATCTAAAGTAGTTTCGTGTGGTGACGGATTTAGATGTATTCATGTTGTCACCACCCCATTCCAGCATGAGTGTGTCGTAAGAGCCGACAAAAGGAAATGACAAGGCCGAAAACCTAGCCGCAAGAGAAGGAACACTTGTCCCAACCCGTTTGGCCAGTGTGGCACAGTAGGGTTATTACCCTCCATGTAATTGGAGGAGGCCAGACTCAGTAGTGGATCATGTATGGGCTGAGTATTAGTAAAATCTAAAATATCTCAGTGCATACAATTGGCCTACTTTGACCCGGGGTCTCAATCGACAGCCTCGCGCGAATTAAGCATCAGTCAAATCACGTAGCTAATGATCCTCAAACGGCTGAAGTGGTCTCGGCAATGACATTACCTAGAGGCCCCGACATGGGTAATCCGGCCCTGGGCGTAACGGTTAAAGCATGACCAACCGATAGCTTTTTGATGGGCAATGAGGTACTTCCAATGTATAACACACAGCTTACCTACTACTTAAGATAATGGATAGGTATTTCTGGCTTTTTAAGACTCATTTATCTAGCAATTTACTACATTATGTAAACTAGCAGATGACTTACAATATACTTACATATACCTAAATAATGCATGTATTATTGCAAAGTATTGCTTTTTGATTTTACAATAGGTATGTACCTATTTCTAAAGTTAAAGTACTTACCTGTTATAATTAATTACGTATATGTATATATAATAAAATTCATCACCGGTCCTTAACCACTAACGGCCGATAAACAATAATTAATGGATATGTAAACATATATTGTAAGTAAATATAAGTACATATTACTTTTATTGAATGGAATATTGAAGCGAGGGTAGATCGCGATTATTCGCAAACAGGGTGCTTTAATTAGAGTGAGGTCTCTAATTAGACAAGTGCGGGACAGTAATCATAGTATCCATAAGGTCATCATTATAAACATAATGACTAAAATCAATCTGACGTAAAGTTTGCCCTTTGTCTGAAAAAAGAACATCTTTCATTTAAGACTAAATGTGTCATAGCCGTAGAATTCTTATATCGCAATAATTCTCTTATTTTTAAAACTCACATTTTGTAATTTTCATTTTCTTTAGAGCAATTTCACACGTTAGGTAAGTGTATTATTGGCACAGCGTTCGTTTAGTTCTACCTTTTCCAGAAGAATATTTATGTAATGTAGGTACTTAAACTGCTCATAAAAAGTTAAAAATAAACTACATCATCATGTCAAATTTGACATACTACTACATATCCACTGTAAAAATAATCATAACAAAATAATAAATTGATTCGACACTGTCAAGGGTCATCATTGCTAGGAAAATACACATGGTCTCAGCTAGTTGCGATGCTACTAAACTGGTTGAAGTACACGGCTTGCCCGTATTGCTCATTGTAACCGGTTGCTTCTGTACAATCCCGCAATGTATGCATGTACATTTGTGTTTGGTCGGAAAGATAATGGACGGTGGTCGGTGTTTGTTGGTAGCACTGTACATGGGGCCCCTGTTGGTCCATCTCGTTGGGCTTGGGGGTTTGAGGTTGCTGTACTTGATCAGGTATAGTGTCCTGTAATGTTAGGTCATCTGTCAGAACAAGAAGTTAACCAATAACTTGAACGTGTAGGAAGTTAAACATAGAGTAAGAATAATACCCATGTTGCCGGTAACTTTTACTAAATGGAAATTAAAGTCGCGCTTATCGGTTCTAATGGCACTAAAAAATATACATACCTGCTGGCATTATATTGACTGAATAAGCATATCTGTCATAGAGAACAGTAAAATTAGACTGACTCATTATTGGCAGTCGAATTTAGTATTACTCAAAAATACACACATTTTATCTTCATCCAAGAAATGAGAAAGCTGAAAACCTAGTGGCAAGACTAGGAAATCATGATACGACACCCTATGTCAACCCGTCTGGCCAGCGTGGTACAATAAGCAATAATTACCCTCCATGTAACTGGAGGAGGCCCGACTCAACTGTGGGTCATCTATGGACTAAGTAGTGGTAGTAAATCTATGTTAATTAGTTATTTTAAGTTTTATACCAAACTACCGATCCAATTGCGATATAAAAGGGAGCATTCCAACCATTCGAATTAAAAAACTTTTTACGGTGTACGGTTCTATCAGAGTCGTGCAGTAACAAACTTGGAAAAGACCTTTTTCAAGTTTAGTAAATTTTTATTTTACATTAAAAGTGCATTCTAAAATCAATTCCACACTCAGTCAACAGTATCTTCTATCTATTCATTCGTACCAAAAATTTATTAGCAAATTGAACCGACTTTTTCATTTTTACCAAACGTTCAGCCGAAGTTCGGATTCGATTCAAACCACATTCGGCCCATCTCGAGTCATGAGCTAGCGTGACACAAAACATACCTGCATCTGATAACGACATCTCTTGAACCTTCCATAGAGCGACGAATATGGCAAGTTGTAATGTATTGCAGCTTGATTTATTGACATTTGGCCAACCCTGTAAACCAAAAGACAAAACATTCGATTGAAAACTGCTTTTCGAATGTTCCACGGGCTACGCTAAGTTTAACACTTCTGTAAAAATGAGGTCTTCAATTTGATCCTTATTATCGAATGTCCGTGTGGATTTAGAATACAAAGTGCCACCACCCCATTTCATCCTGAGGGTGTCGTAAAAGTCGACATAAGAAAATAATAGGACCAGAAACGATTGAGAGATTTTTTAAATGTGACTGGAAGCTGTCAAGTGAATAATATAAATAATGTTAATAACAATATCTTGGACTTAGTAATTGTTAACGAATATGCACATATTTCTGTTAATAACACGCCGCATCACCTTTGTAAACCTGATGTCTACCATCCCCCGTTAGAAATTGTTCTCGCCCTGAGAAAATCTGATCACCTTAATTTACCCCTAAACCCACTCTACGTCAAATATAATTTTTACAAAACCAATAATGAAGCATGCACGCACGATCTTTTGCAAATTGATTGGAAAATATTTGAACACTTAAATAGCAATGAATTGGTACGAAAGTTTTATAATATTTTGTGGGAACTAATAGAAAAATATACACCAAAGACAAAAACAAGAAATGATAATTACCCCAAGTGGTTTTCCCCATCTCTTAAAAGAATGTTAAAAGAAAAAAACAAATTCAGAGTACGTTTCAAAAAGTTTAAGAACCCACGTGACTATGATGCCTTCAATACCTTACGTGCTAGAACAGGAAGAGCCATAAAAATTTGTTTAGCAAACTACATAAGTAAGATTGAGGATAATATGAAAACCAATTTAAAGTCTTTTTGGAGTTATACAAAATCTAATAAATCAAGCAAAAGCATTCCGCACCGAGTTTCATATGGTGATAGAACAGCTGAGGGTGCGGAACAGGTTGCTAATATTTTCGCTGAATATTTTGCTTCCATGTACAGCAGTGAAAGTACACTAAATGGTAATTATGCATTACCTCCAGGGACATCGAATTATAGCCTTTCCAGCGTTGTAGTAACGGAAAAGGACATAGTAACTAGTATAATGAAGTTAGATGTGAATAAAGGAGCTGGCCCCGATGGGTTACCCCCTATTTTTATTCGAAGATGCATGAGTGGGTTTCTGAAACCATTATTATTAATTTACAATAAGACTCTCAGGGAAGGAGTGTTCCCAGACTTGTGGAAAATCGCGCATATTGTACCAATTCACAAGACGGGAAACCTAAATGACATTACTAACTATAGGCCAATATCTATAATTTCGCAATTCGCTAAAATGTTGGAAGGTATTGTTTATTATAAAGTATACTGGCACGTGTCCCATTTAATCAGCACCCGTCAGCATGGTTTTGTATCTAATCGGTCTACTATGACGAATTTGCTTACATACACACATTTTATTTCTTGTGCACTTGAAGATAGAAGCCAAGTAGATGTCGTTTACACTGACTTTGCAAAGGCCTTTGATAGGGTAGATCATTTAATTTTGGCGTTCAAATTAAATCAAGCTGGTATTAATGGTGATCTGCTGCGATGGTTCCAAAGTTATTTAAATAATCGCAGTCAACTAGTTGCACTCGCGGGTTATGAGTCCATGCCATTTACGCCAACTTCTGGAGTGCCTCAGGGGTCCAAACTGGGTCCCCTCTTGTTTTTAGTATTTATAAATGACCTTTTGGAAACTCTGCAGTGTGATTGTTTGGCTTACGCTGATGACATAAAACTTTTTTGTAAAATATTAGATTTGGATGACTGTTATAAACTTCAAAATGATTTGGATACGCTCCAAAATTGGTGCTCCAATAATAAAATGAACCTAAATATAAATAAGTGTCAAACCATTACATTTACGAAGAAAGTTATATACATACAACACAACTATAAGCTTCATGGTGTAGATCTTAAAAAAGTGACCATAATTCGTGACTTAGGTGTCACCTTTGATAGTTCCTTGACATTCCGGACGCATATTGATACTACAATATCTAAGGCAAATAAAATGCTCGGTTTCATTGTCCGTATGTCAAAGCCATTCCGCCATGATTCTAGTATCATTCTGCTCTATAACGCCTTAGTCAGAAGTATTCTTGACTACTGCTCTTCAGTATGGTCACCTTACTACTCATCCCACGTGCAGTGTATTGAATCTGTTCAGGCACGTTTCGTCCGGCACTTGTGTACAAGAAAAGGTATTCGTAAAAGTATGCCTGAGTATAGTGATAGACTTACGCACTTCGTAATGCTCAGTTTAAAGAACAGACGTGAGTTGGCGGATTTATTGACACTCCACAAAATCATTAACGGCTCGATTGATGCTGGCTTAATACAATTTTTAAATTTCCGAGTTCAACAAAGGACAGTACGTCGATATCGTCTTTTTGAAATACCTACATTATTATTGAATTCGGCTTTCAATAGTCCACTCACAAGAATGATGAGATCATACAATGAAGTTTCCCTGGAGATTGACAATATAGATGTGTTTTCGATGTCATTAGCAGTGTTCCGGCGCCATCTTTATAACATGTTCATGTTAGCCCTCTCGTAGAATTATAAACTGAATGTAATTTTTTTAATATCCCTTTTTTTTAATTTGCTTATTGTATTCCATGTTAGTTAAGCTTAAGGCTAAGTTAAGTTAAGCTTTTAGATAATTTCATTTAAATTCATTTGTGTCTCGCTAAAACGATATTACTTTAAGTGTTATAGCATGCCTGTGATTTGTGTGATTACCCTTGTATGATGCTTAAAAATACTGTTCTGTTTAAATTGATTTCGGTGATTATGCAGTTGGCGTGTGTTTTTTTATTTAAATAAATAAATAAACATAGCCGCAAGAGAACTAAATCTTGATACGAAACCCTGTGCCAACTCGACTGGCCAGCGTGGCGTAGTAGGGTATTTATCCTCCACGTAACTGGAGGAGGCCTGACAGTAGTGACTCATATATGTGCTGAGTAGTAGTTTCGAAAGCCTAGTTCTTGACTAGACTAAGTTACCTGACTGCCTCAAGAGCTTCTCCCATAGCATCCTCAGACCAAGGAGTAGGGTTTGAACGAGAAAGTTCGATACCTTCACGTTTACATCTCCCATACAGAGTGCCTGGAAACAAACATATTTTGTGACAACAAATAATCAACATAACATTATCAAGGACCTAACTTAGTCTTTGAGGTACACCCACGGTAGAAATTGATGAAATATATAATTTTATTCAGAATAACTGTATATAACAACCAAGGACAAATACATAGTTAAATTAGACTATAGCTGAAAATCTGCTCTACAGGAAACTGCAGCATTATGCTGAGATGCAGCCATTTAAACACCTAAAAGTATAATTGTGTTGCCACCTTCTATTCTCGTTTGTATTTTAAGGTGTCTAAGAAACCTTTTCTATCTTTCTTTCAAATTAAAGAAAATATGTACTATGTAGTTAGTATACCAGTAGGAATGCCGTACTGCGAGGCAGCTCTCTGGACAGACGAAGCCCCGCAGCGAATGGAAGCAAGCGCAAGCTGCAGATCCCCTCGTCGCCAAGCCGTGGGTGCGGCGTTGAACGGCGCGGAGAGACGAATGCCCTCTCGGCGCGCTATCTTGTACAGAGTGCTGCTTGGGATGCCTAACAGGAAAATACCAAATTAAGACATTCTTCATCATCATTTCATCCAAAAGAGGTCCACCGCTGGACATATGCCCAAGGATAGCCACACCGGCCGGTCTTGGGCATGCATCCACCGTTTTCCGGCGACCTTCACCAGGCCCCCCACACGGTGGTCCGATGACCCGGGAACGCGGTCGCCGCTCGAGGATTTTTCATCCCCTTTTCTGACAATTATTCAATGTGATGATAAATATTCTCCTATATTGTATTCACATGACGTGTTCAGTTGAGCTAAATATTGCTATGGAAAGAACACAAAGTGAGTCTGGACCGAAAGAAATCTTGAATCAGCCTAAGTTAGTCCTTGATACATCAGCTATCTAGGGAAAGTCCGGTTAAAATCCGTCCAGCCATTTCAGAGGTTAGCCACAACGAACAGACAGAGAAGAATTGTAAAAAATGTGTTTTTATTTATTTGTATAGATAACGAAACGGCATTTTCGAGTTGAATGTCGCTTGCAATTCGAATTTTCTCTACGTTTGTCGAATCTGTACCGTAGGCTTTGCTGGCCTTGTTGGCAGAGATCGCCCCCGCCCGTAGTGCGTGCAATGCGCCGCGCAGGTCGGCCTCGCTCCACGTCTTGGCAGCTCCTTCCTTCTTGGGCGTGTCGATGCCCAGCCGGTGCGCACGCTGCCACAGTGTCGTCGAAGGAATGCCGTACGTCGCTGAAGCCTACAACGCGTCACGTCAGAAGCTATACATAAACATAATATAATGGCTATAGAACAGAAAATAGGATAACTTTCCGGCGTTCCGTGTTAAAGTTGTTGGTCTTAGAAGCTCATGACTACCCCCATATACGCTGCCGTTGCATATTGTAAAAGTTAATTTGAGTTTGTGTTTCTCTATAAGCGAGTTATTATCATAATATGTAATATGAAGCTCTCATTTCTTTAGAGAAATAACGTTTTTAAACCACATTTCCCTTCTACTAAATATCTATCTAAATTTGTATTGCAGTAACTTTGGTATACTCTGTTACAAGGCTACTAAGCACCAGTGATCTAATTCTGGACCTAACGACCATGTTTCAAATCCAGACTTATATAACCCAATGTTAAGTCCGGTCTCCTCCAATACGGACAAGTGACCCAATCCTACTAATAATAAAATTCTGAAAGTGACTGAACCACTATTAACTTCAATTAACGTTGAAGCACGGGCATTATTTGCATAAAAGGAACTAACCCAGTTTAAAGACAACTCAGACCAAGCCGCTCGTAACAGCTAGTCTATTAGAAATGGTCACCATCCCATTCCATCCTCAGGGCGTCGTAGGAGCCGTCAAAAGTAAGTGTCAGGACCGAAAACCTAGCGTCATGAGAAGGAAAACTTGAAACGAAACCCTGTGCCAACCCATCTGGCCAGCGTGGCGCAGTAGGCTAGTTACCCTCCTTGCGATGGGAGGAAGCTCGACTCAGCAGTGGGTAATTTATGGGCTGGGTAGTTGATACACCTAGCGCCAAAGGATTCGTAGGCTGGGTCAAGCCGTTAAGTTGTATAGTACCTTCGTGAGACTCATCTGATGTCCCTTGAGTGCCTCCAGAGCCCGGTCCATGTCCAGCTGCGTCCAACTCTTGGGACTGGCCCGCAAGGCCGGCGAGGCCTGTCTACCCGAGGAATCACTCGTATCTTCGCCGCTAAGGTGGTGTTGCTCTGTAGTTTAATAATTTACATAAAATACACATATCTATGAGAAGCTAAAAAACGAAGTAAAAGTAAGACGCAGAACGCGTGTTCTAGTAGTCTTTGCCAATAAAACAAAATTATAGGCGGTAGATTTAACTGTTTCTTTGTACTTTCGAAGACAACTGTCATCTAGTCTCTCCCGCGACCACGACAACTGCAAAGCATTCGATAATGGAATTAAATAATGGAATTATTTAATGGAATTGAGGAATTAAATAATGTAATATACACGCGAGAAATCCTTTAAAAAGTGTTTAATTTCAAAGAAGTAAAATAAATTTTAAAACAAAGCAGCTCACCTCATCCGTAGGAAAGTGATGACGATACATAGCATACTTCTCCTAGCTGTTTAAAGCGGTATTTTAAAAAATACTACAGGATTTCTCGCGCAACACGCAATAGGCAATTTTACCTTCATGCGTTTTAACTGCATTAGAGCTGGATGAAGCGTTATTTGTTTACTAATATACCGCTTTAAGGTGGATGCTCCAGGGTAGCCCGCGAAATTCAAATTTTCTTTATTATTTTGCAATTTGCAGGTCAGTGCTAGGTTGTATGTTGATTAAAATGTTATTCGCGGCTGTAAGACGTATGTAGTTATAGATTTATAATCATCAAAATCATCAATATAACCCTCCAAGCTCATAAAGGTGTCAACGTTAAAGTCATTCTTGATGATTATAACTCTGTAACTACATACGTCTTACAGCCGCGAATCAAATGTTCATCATCATACAACCTAGCACTGCCCTGCAAATTGCAAAAAACGTAAGAAAATTTGATTTTTTTCGGGCTACCGTGGAGCATTCACCTTAACATAGTATGTTAAAATAATTTCCTTTTTAATTTGGCACTAATAATTAAATTTATGGCTTTTTCCGTTACAAGTAAATCAAACAAAAGGAGGTATTCCACAAAAAACATTCTGTCACCTACCCCCTTCTGATAAAGGTTCATCTTTCACAGACAATAATGGCATGAAGTCAGTGGAACCAGTTATTCCGTCTGACGTCAGCTCTGCCATGTGTCGATTAATTAAGGTTGAACTCTGTAAAACGAGATAAAACATGAAATCAAGTAAAAAGGCTGAAAACAATAAACCAGAACAGGTCCTCAATTAAAATTTGCGACACTTTTAACTTTTAAAAGTGTCGCAAACCATTGTTTGGCACTAGTAACGAAGTGACGACAACAACCCAACAACAACCCATGTAATTTAACACTTTATTTGTCATTTTTGCAAATGTTTAGATAATTTGAAAAAAACTACTACAGAGTTTTTTCCGTTCCGAACCGGTGGTAGTTTCAGCATGAATGTGGGTGGACGCAAGGGTTGAATAATGTGTTGACTATTTATTTGTAAGTGTCCATCGTGACATATACAAAATAAATGATTTGAATTTGGTTGTGGGAGATCAAAAGAGATGGATTGTGAAGGAATTGTGTCTGAGAGGTGTAAATGTACAATATGACGACTGATAGGTGTGTATAGAGACTACCACCTAGCGTGGGACAAGATAGTGAGATGATAATGGTAATTGGAATTAAGATGATTTTTAAGTTTTGTGATAAAACCACGTATGATTGGCTATTTCCAGTTGTAGCCAGCTTAAAGAAGTCTATATCTAGTTTTAACCAAATGAAATCGGCTACACCTAATATTAGCCTAGGTTTAAACACTGAAGTGCCACACTTCGGGTATAACATATATAATAAAAAGAATAAAATTTTCACGATGTACAGAAATAATTAAAAAGTAATGGATTTGATACACAAATCAACTGGCTAGGGTGGCACAGTTGACCAATTTCTCTCCACCTGATGCGGCACCTCGGATGCCCCGACTCAACAGTGGGTATTATTATGGACTGAGATGATCACTATGACGAATGATAAATGTTTAAGTGCATTTGGCGAAAATTACTTTATTTATTTCTCTCTATACATACAAATATCCTTACAGGCTAGACCCAATGCGATATTGTAGCACACATAAAATTAAAATAATTAAACTTTTTTAATTTATCTAAACTTGATTCTGCCACAAGTAAAACCTACATAGTTAACTAAGGATACCGTGGCGTGAGGTGTGGACTCCAGAGTCTCGAATGTGGCGGCAGGTGGCGATTCCGCTCGCTCCTGCTTCACGCATACTGGCGTTGCAGCTGGCCCTGCTGGGGTCAGCTCCTCAAGCCCTCCACCCTGTGCATTAACACAGTCTCCACTGATTTACAATAACCCAACTATCACTGTCAGTATAACTTCAGAATCTTATTATGTAATTATATCATAAAGGTTAAAGTTGGATGTTTTATGTCTATTAGCAGTAAACTAATGTTTAAACGCGCGCAAAGATTGGGAGGAAATGTAGCGCATAGGTGGTTTATTACCCAGATTGACACTTATGATACTTTATTTTATAGGTGAAACCATAACAAACGAGTTTGGGGTGGACATAAACAAGGAACATACCAATGTTGTTATTTTTAAGGCCAAGGGACGCAAAAAGGACGACAGTAAATATCTAGGCTGACGTCGAAGACGATGCCAAAGTTTACGCCTAAGACGACGTTAAAAACGATGCTGAAGACAAAGCCAACGCCGAAGATGATACCAAAAACGACGCTAAGGACGATGACGATGTCTTAGGTTTACACGATCCTTGCACATTGCAGGAAATCATTTTTCGACGGTTCTCATCGTGTCATTTTATTTAAATCCCAACGTTTCAGTCACATTGTAGTGTCCGTGGTCGCGGGGAGACTGGGATGGCGGTAGTTACTGCGAGCATTTATATACCAACGAAACATTCTATTGGTAGTGGTTCTCATTCTATTGGTGGGCCATTGTGACATTAGCGTTATACACATTATAATGCACATGCGCATTATAAAATCTTATTTTATGCCCCACAAAAAGAAAACCCAGCTCTTATGACCCATAAAGACAAATATCCTCTTACAAGATGCAAGTGTTTATAAACTCGACGGTGGGTCTGGATTATCGTACATCGAGCAAACGAAAAGTAGTGTCGGTACTATAATTTAAGAACATATAGCTTTAATTATGTTTAAGACCCAAAAAGGCTTGCTGGCTTGACGTCGTAAATTTTGATATGCGTGCCAATGGGCTCACTACCAAGGATGCTGAAGACCGTGCGAAGTGGAGAAGAAAAAGTCGAAAAGCTGACCCTGGGCGCCGAAGCGAGAGTTTGGGCTGCAACCGGGATATAACGCGAAGATGATGATGATAGCTGATATAAAACATAACCGCTCAGCGATATCTGCAGTTTGTGAACACACACAAACACAACAAACCTCTTTAACCACTTCGACAAATCTCAAATACTGGCAAAGGAAAACCAGTACTTACCTAGAATGCTCTGCGAAGCTATTGAATTAATCAAATCCCAAGCCCAACACAAAACTGCAATTGCGATCTTGTGAGATACTGAGAGCGACTTCTGTATCAACCGAGCACGTTACACATAGCTTAATCGTGCTATGTTTTGTGACAATGTGGCGACGTGACCAATAACATGATTTATTTATTTAATACTTCATGCAAACATATTTACACAGGCGGACTTTCAAATGAACTGGTCATAAGTTGCATTAGAGTTAAGAAGTTAAAGGTTAGCAGCATTCTATGAACGTTTTGGTAATCTGCTAATAGTAATGTGTCAGTTCGGATCGGACCTATGCCACACGCTTTTGACACAAAAACTTGGCACGACCCTCTGCCTGATTAAGCAAGCGCAGGGCCCGTAGCAATTACTACGGCACTGGCTGGATAATCCGGCACTGGCAAGAACTTATGAATTTAGTGGTAAAATTTTGGCACGGTAGTAATTGCAGATGGACGTGCCAGATGGGCATTCCAATAGAAAATAGCCGCTTTGGGTTGGGGCTCTGGTTGTTAGCCAAACTGTGTTAGGCTAGTGCCGACCCCATGAATCGAGAAAAAAGCTGAGAAAGAACAAGAGTCTAGTTAATATATTGAATATTAGTCGTACTTTGCGAAAATATTATTACCTGCAAGCCATGTAAAATATCCGATGAAACATTGTTTTGGATGCGTCGTTGGGACTCTGTTAAATCTTGACGTATGTTTGATGAGGTTAGCTTAAAAAACATTACAACAGACAATATAAATGTTGTACCAACACAATAACACCTTCAAATATAAGAGAAAGCGAAAACTATAAAATTATTTCTAAATCTTTAGAGATTGTATACGTATATACTTTAAAATAAGTGTCTATTTAGTTTGTCACCAACTTCAAATAGTTTTAAATTATATACGGTTTGTTTCGTTAAAAAAAGTGTTTAATTTCCGACAGATTAGTGCAAACGAATGTTACAAGTCGGATAATGTGATTGCTACAATAACTCGTCAAGATTAACAGAGATACACAATATATTACTCCTAATTCAATTCTAAAGCTATATAATGTATGTATTCTTGTTTACCTGTATAGATAAATAACTCTGCGCCAACTGAATGTCACTATCCTCTTCGTCAGATAGCGGTTCGCACTTCACTTGCGAGACACCGTATCCTGGCATGTCCTGTGACAGAGCACCAGAAACTAATTCAAGTCAATCACGCAGCTAATTCCATCACCTCGCGTGTATGTAGATTTAAAAAGTCACCTACCCATTTCATCCTGTCAGTGTTGTAGGCGTGGTGACGGATTTAGAATAGATAGTGTCACCACCTCATTTCATCCTGAGGGTGTCGTAAGAAGCGTCTAATGGAACGTAAGAGGCAGATCACCTCGTACCAAGAGAAGGAAAACTTGACACAAACCCTGTGCCAACCCGTCTGGCGAACGTGGCACAGTAAACTAATTACCGTCCGTGTGATTGGAGGAGGCCCGACTCAGGAGTGGGTCTTTTATGGGCTGAGTAGTAGTAGTGTTGTATGAGGCTACGAAAAGAACGATACAAGCTGAAAAAGTACATGAATTAGAAAAAGTACAAGGGGGGGGGGGACACTTGGCCTGAAACCTCTCCGGCCAGTGTGGCCTGTTACGTACCTAATTCTTCATATATTGGAAAGATGATCAGTTCAATAGTGCGCAGCTTATGAAAATGTTGAGAACACTGATAAATTAACAATTCCATCAAAATATCTAACTTCATTGTTCTCAATCTCATTCACCTAAACAAAGTGCAAGTGCCTCTGGTTTACACAAAGGCACTTGTCCGACCCCAGACACCTAACCCGTCAGGCGTGACAATCCAAAATCCAGCATGGCATAAAACAGAGCTATACCAATTGGTATATAACTTAAGCTCAAAACCAACGCGAGAGAAGCCGCAGGCAAAAGTATAAATACGCAGTAGTATTGTAAAGTCCACGTCATCTGGTTACCTCCTATGTGATTACAGCAACATAATGACGACATAGTATTACCTACTAAAATAAGGACTAATCAAAAAACCGGAAGTTAAGTATTAGGGACTGTCGATAGAAATTAATCTTTTCACTATCCCTATGAGCAAATTTCTGAATTTGCCTACCACCTTGAAGTAGGTATAGTAGTAATTATTAATAGGTAAAGTTAATTAAATAGCCATGGCATCTTTCTTTCTTCTGTCCCATTCCCTCAGCTGCCAGTCCCCAGTACAATCAAACGATAGTAGGTTTACATAGGCAATTAGGTAAAAAGGAAGCGAGCTTTATTGAATTTTTCTCGATTGGGGAACAAACGAAGAGCGCAATGTTAGATTCCTTCTCTTTCTGTCGCAAGCGAGACGTCTGTCGAACTTTTTATTTATTCCTTTCAAACCTAACTATATACACACTGGTGGCCTCGGAACTTTAAGTATAAACAAGATTCGCGCGTGACCGATTCAAAACTTTCCAACGTACAGAGAACTTGCAAGATTCAGAATAAGCGACCATATGAATCTCGCAGTAGTGTAGATAATCGTCCGTTATCACCTGAGAGAGGTGGAGGGTACAGATAGTAGTGACTAAGTTGCGCGGTTTAACCCTTTACATCCATTCGTGGAGACGTCGCGGCGCCGCGGCACGTCTGCGCCACCCCTTCACGTTGCAAGACGGAGAGATGGCAAAACCTCGCCAAAACACATTCACTTTCACCGTCTTCGAGACTAAGCACGTCGAAGGAAGGAGCAAAACGGGCGACGATAAACGCGAGAGAAGCGGAACAGACGAGGGCGCGAAATCCACTCACTCACCTAGTCGGTCAGCGGTGGCCGCGGCAGGCGCTCGCCGCGACCGCGACACATGCACTTCACCGACGCTCGCGCTGCACCGTGACCTTCGGGAGACGATGGGATGTCGCAAATGAAAGTGAATTCGGCATCGGCACTCGCCACTCACCGGCCGAGTCTGCGTCGCTGCGTGGCGCATGTTTAGGAGGTGCAGGGCGGCGCGTGCTGATTTTTTTCCGCGCCAAAGAAATAAAAACAAACCGGGAACCGGGAGAGCACCGCTCGGCGACGCCGACCCGACCCGCGACCGTGCGTATTTCAAACTCGAATGCACCTTAACTTTGTAGCTTTACAGATTACAGATACGACTCGACCGGGCTAAGATCGAGTTTCGCATAGCTGCTCCGAGTTACAGGAAGTAGGAAAAATAAACATCGTGAAGATTAGTGGGGGAGGGTAGTTGCATATAGCACGTGTAGTTATGCAGTGGAGGCAGGCGGCCCCCGGCGCCCGGCCAGTCGGCGCCCCCGCGGCGCCTTCTCTCCGCTCCGATTGATTTTTATTACAAGAATTTCGCTCGTGGTTTTTTTTTTGTTTCCCGCACACCGATAGCTCGAGGACGCACACAAAGGGCTTCGTATAATTCGTTTGTACGAACTTACTAATGCTATTGATTTTTATAACGAAGCGACGTTTTCCGGGAATCGGGAGCGAGCGTAAACATTGTCATGGGACATATACACATCCCTCATTAAATAAAATTTAAATTACTTTATGTTGTTAATTTATGTCATTTTGATTACTTTGAGGATTTTATATAATAAAATCCGTTTCAATTTGACAATCTTGCATACCTTCTACCGCGAAAGATGGTGGCGACTAGTTACATTTAACTAAAAAAAAAAAATTTCATGTAGGTTTACTCACAATACACATAAAAATGTCGACGTCATGTCTAAAACTACCACTATCATCCATTTTATAGTCGCCCTTGTCCCACGCTGGATCTTCTTAAACTTCTATCGGTCGTCACATCTATCTATCTTTAATCACACATTTCAAACGCATAAATTTCCTCATCACACAATATAACCATCTCTTTTTTGGGTCTCCGACAACCCTTCCTTCCATTCACATTCATACTGAAATGATCACCGGTTCGGAATGCTGCGGTACAGAGAAAATCCGGTAAGAAACTGTAGTTTTTCTTTTAAATTATGGTTACACTGCCTGATACGTTTAGAAACTTAAATTATTATTGACCTAGTCATGAAAAATACCTTATAGGCGGACCACCAGCATGGCGGAATGCGCTAATTTACCTCCAGGAAATTGCACCAAGCCCATCTCACCATCGGCGTCATTTATGGGCCGGGATGAGAGATGATAGTGGTACTCTTCTTAGATTCCTGTCTAAGAACTTACGACGCAAAAAAGAGAGTCATCGAAGGAACAATAAAATAATTATCTCTCATCTCAGTTTCAGTGATATATCTTAGTTATAGTTTATAACGCTAACCGGGTTTTCTTGGAAGTCGTCTACACATGACTAAAGGTACTCTTAAATTAATTTGTTGTCTTAAAAACGATACCACTTCTCTAGGTATATATACCCTGTATGTATCGCAGGGGAATAAAACAGTGTTTTGATAATAGAATAGAGCCAGTAATTAATTAGAAGTCAACGATACCAACTGTCTGCCTTTACAAAAAGTCTTCAGAGTGTGATAATCGCAATAGGTAATTTTTTAAAATAGACCACTGAGTTATGACCATTGAAACTTACAATAACTCCCTGTAGACAAATAATCAAAGAAACGTGGAGGAATGCATATTACTTAGTATCGGATAATAAAATCTGGACACTATTTAGGTTACTTTTAATGTAGCATAATATAAAAATGGTTATAGTCGCTGGCTACATGCGTACTGCAAGATTTAAAAAAAACAGCCTGTTAAACAGACTACAAAATACAAATTGGTGTCATATTAAATGCAAATGGTTTGACGATGATGAACGCGATACTTTGGTTGCATTGATTTGTACATGAATGAATACTATAAATTTAAATATTTCATCGAGCCCAGGCAAGTTTCTTGAAATTGCATTACATTTTGTACATTTTGTAAAAGCATATTCAAAATCACGCATATGCTTAATGCTATATCGCAGTGTGCTTGAATCTAGGAATTGCGCTTTGGGCAATGCTATTAGGAGGTGTTCGCCTTTAATCGTTTAAAAATGCCCGCCGCTCTGCCGCTGCACCATCCGTAGCTTTGATTGGTGGAATATAATAATCAGTATTCAACAGATGTCGCTAATACCAATGTTGCTCGCTTCGATAGTGTTGTAGTTTAAATAAATTATTAATCTAAAACGTAGATATCGATCTAGTATTGATTTATGAGCAGATTCGTAAGGGTATAGAACGTATAATTTACGTTGTAGATAGAGTCTATAAAAGTAATAGCTATTTTAATACTCCCCATAGATTGAAAAGAAATCACGAGTTGTGTTGTGTCAAACTGGGTCAAGGCCACTGCTGTTGTAAAACATACATATCATAAGTTGTAAAACATAGCATAAATTATGACTTTAAAGTAAAGATAAATTTGTTTGTTTACCTAAATTTTGAATTGAAATTAATAGACCTAGAAATTAAAGACCAATAATGACAAATTAGCAAAATAATAGCTGCAAATGCGAGGAAAACGTGAAATCTTAAGCTTTCTAATTATTTGCTAATGGCAACAATATAGAGCTTATTTTTGGGTCATTCGCGTCGCTTCCAACTTGTAATCTACTTCGTTTGGATTTTGTAGAGGTGCCTTTCTCTAAACTTGCAACATAGTTTTAGTGTTTTCAATTTCATTCAAGAAAGCTGGCGGGTGTGCTAAAGTGCTGAATTAAGTGTGGCAATTAAATCTAAAGTAATTAGAAGTGCTAAAATACAATCAATCATTTAATGCAATAGTCAAGGTAAGAATTTTGTTGTATCGGTGTAACGTTACGATGTTAGGGGCTTAATAAGTACAATCCAGGACTTTTCATCTTGAAAATTTCCACTCGTGAACTTTCTACGCAAAGTTTACAAGAAGTTTCTTTGTTGACTTCAAACTTTTTCGACGGTCGTCTTACCTACCCTGGCAACGCGTGAAACTTGAACAACAATAAAGTGTCATGAAAAGTTTGCTCAGAAAATAGTAAAACTTAGAATTTTCGTCGCCATTTTATTTTTTGTCGCGCTGGAAAAGCGGCCATTTTCTTTGTGCCGCGTCGCTTACGACGACTTGTATGTGGTCCGTAAAGTTAATTTAGTTAAGTTGGGGCGTGATCTCATCGCATGAAGTGAATAGGTGAGACAATTAACGTTCAGTGGTGATAATAGAGTGGCATCGGATGTTTGTGTATTCAGTGTAGTTTTCCCGATGGCCTAGTTATTGCGTGGTGTTGATTGAGCTTGTTTAGATCAGTTTGTTTGCTGGTCCGTAGGGCTGAAGGGCGCGACGAGTGGCAGACGGCATCATGGACGACGATCAGCAGTTCTGCCTACGATGGAATAACCACCAATCTACTCTTGTATCTGTATTCGACACCCTTCTCGAGAAGGGAATGCACGTGGATTGCACCCTAGCTGCAGAGGGACAAACACTAAAAGCCCACAAAGTGGTTCTGTCAGCTTGCAGTCCATATTTTGAGGTATGTGTTCTACTATCTAGGTCATTTACTATCGCGCAAGATACCTGGCGGTCAATAGTTGTGCTCTGATAACCATTCTAGTTGCATTCTAGCTTTCATATGTTAGAAATTGGGCAAGTTGGTGCATAGATGAGTTGGCAACTGAAAGTTGTTTTAGCTACTTTTTCTAACTGCTTTGTAATAATTCATTACCTAATGTTTCTCATTAAATCACGACATACCATGTTTTGCATTAACTAATTGCTGTTGATTTAGTTTCAAGAATTTGTCAGTTAGATATTCTAAAATGAATTGGAACGGGATGTTTACAAATATGATTTGAAATGTAAATAGATAGTAGACAACAATGTTTTTGTCCCAACAATAGACATGTCAATGAGTAATAGTAGTATTAGTAAATATGAATCTGGTATGATGCATTGTTTAGATGTCAGACATAATTTAATTTCAAAATGAGTGAAATCAAAGTACATTTAATACTTTACATTGGTAACTTGTTAATCATCTTGAGCCAAAATCTATGCTGTCAAATAGGCATTTTCTAGATCTTGATTTGGTGATTGGCAGAGGACTACTACTAGTATTCTACCCATAAATGACCCACTGCTGAGGCATGCCTCCTCCAATTACATGAAGGGTAATTCTTACCGTGCCATATGGTATGGGTTGGTACAGTTTCATAACAAGTTTTCATTCTCTTGTGGCTAGTTTATCGGACTTCAGTCATTTCCTTTTTGTCAGCTCTTATGGCATCTCAGGATGGAATTGGGTAGTAACACTGTATTCTAAATCTATAAATAAATAGTTTATAAAGTATAATCTGTCTTAAGCTACCACAATATTCCATTGTGTATACCATAGATGTAACATGTCATATAAATCTGTGTGGTCATTGTGTGGGAATTTAAATAAGTATCATTGCTATATTTTCCACCATTAAATTGAAGGAAGATTCATACGTAGATCAAGTGCATGAAAGGGACAGTCATAAAGTAATGAATTGGCCGACATACATTTTTATACACTTCAGATAGTGTTTTACTAAAAATATGTGTAGGCATTTCAGCAATTTAGTATGAGGGTACTCACATAACAAAAAGAATTGTATAAAATGAAGCTAGCTTTGGCATTGGGGTATCACTTTGATATGTGCATATGTGATATATCATGTGACTATACTCACATGATACATGATCATCATTCCGGCCCATAACTGAACCACTGTTAAGTCAGGCCTCTCCCAATTAAATGGAGGGTAATTAGCAAGTTGTAGTCAAACAGGTTGGTATAGGATTTCATAAAAAGGTTTCCTTCTCTTGCAGCTAGGTTTCCTACCATATCATTTCCTTTAGTCTGCTCTATGGGAAATGGTTTGGGAATGGAGCGGTGACACTATTCTAAATCCATCACCATACTCAGTCCATAAATGACCCACTGCTGAGTCGGGCCTCCTCCAATTACATGAAAGGTAATAGGCCTACTGTGCCAGACGGGCTGGCACAGTGTTTAGTATCAAGTTTTCCTTCTCTTGTGGCTAGGTTATCAGACTTCAGTCATTTTCTTTTGTCAGCTATTTACCTCAAGATGGAATGGGGTGGTGACAGTATGTATTCTAAATCTGTCATCACCACACAGACTCACTATATTTAACAAGATAAATCAAAATTACACTATCACCCCGTTTTGTGAACTAACAACAGCTAATTACTGCCTATACCAGAGGCCTTTTTCTGGATATTAATTGTATCTGTCAATTACATGTTTTGATACTTAAGATACGGAATTACCTCTATGATACCTAGGGCTGGAACCAAAAAAAGTGCCTGTCAAACTAATCCTAGTAAAAATCATGATCATTTTATTTCAGAGTGTCCTATCACAACAATATGACAAGCATCCAATAATAATCCTAAAAGACGTGAAATACGCTGAACTGAGAGCAATGATGGACTACATGTACCGTGGTGAAGTGAACATATCACAGGACCAGTTGGCTGCACTGCTCAAAGCAGCTGAGTCACTGCAGATCAAAGGTCTCTCAGACAACAAGCCCTCGAGGCCACCGTCGCGCCCAGCGCCCGCTGTACCCGCACACCCGCCTCGCGTAGCCTCGCCACCCCCTCAGGTTAGTAACACTTTATTCTAAAAGGGTTTTTATTACAAAGCTTTCTTATTCTCTAATACTGGAGAAGGAAATTTGGTTTCTCCGCAACATTGCTAATTTTCCTAGGCCTGTCAAATATGCATTTTATTCTGACACACACTAGTTGCTACTTGTGACAACCTCAAGGTGAAATGGGTTGGTGATACTTTACATTCTAAATCCATTTCCACAATCCACATAAATATACTAAATTGCAGACTACATAAGACAAACTTGGTTCATCAAAACCAAAAAATATTTAAATCACTTTGGTTATATTCTGATGAATTAATCTAAACTAATTGGGCATGTCAATTATATAGATTCGTAAAAAGGAAGAATTTTAAAACAAAATTGCGATGTCCTTATTTTTCGAGTCCTTCACAAACCATATAATATATTTGAAGTAAAGGCCGAAATATAAAACTTTTTAACCAAAAAAATTAAAGTCATTTTAATGTCATTTCGAAAATACAAAAACCACTTGAAGTCGCTTCTAACTTAAATTCAGGCATTAAAACAAAAATAGTATTTTGATTTTTGTCATAAATGTTTTAGATCATAAGTATATGATGGAATGGTGAATCGTAGCAATTTAATAACTATGAAGTACTAGCCATCAACATGGTTGATTATGTCCAGACACCCAGATGTTGCCTCTATTGGGAATACAGTTGACCTACTTACATGTATCATAGCTATAAGGCCATCGCATACATATTAAACAATGTGTGCTTTGAAATATGTCTGAATGTTTTATACATTTTACTAGACATAAGTAAATGTTTGTAGTTACTGTGCAGATATAAGGTACTAGTGATCACTCTCTGCTTCACATGAGTAGCACCAATAAATATACATATAGCCATTTTTGTTGATTTGATCATTAGGATCACCCCAACAATTAAAAACACATTACAGTTTCAACTTTTTAGAATAGAGTAAGTTGAATCACAACATCATTCAATTTTTTTTATAAAAAAATTAAGTCAATTCTAATTATCTTCACTATTTAAAACTATTAGGTTTGAATTAATAAACAGTCATAAAATCTTTGTTCTAATGTATTTTTAATGTGCAAATTTATGGTGGTATTATATCTGGCCGTAGTCAAATGTTGCTTTGTTGGCTTCAAACTTAATATTGGTGGCATGTATTAGTTTATAACTTTCGCGTCCGTGAATGTATTTTGGTAAACGTGTATCCTATGTACGACTTAATAGGCGGCCGGCGAGTCCAGCGATTAGCGATAAAGGGTATACAAATTGATAATTAAATTAAAATTAATCTAGCCCATACACCTTTTTTTTTGTATTTTACTATATAACTTACTGATAGTTTTCAATAAACCCAAATAAATATGAATGAGATGGCGCCTGCGGTACCACTGTTGGCCCTTGGCTTCAGGCTGGAATAAGTTAAGAAATTTATCTATCAATTCCACTTAATATTTATATTAAAAAAAAGGATTTTATTTATTTTATTTGTTTGGCTGCTTGACTGCTGATTCGATTTGCTGACTACATACTTGTAATGGCTGAGACTATGGTGCTCTGGAGGGTCACACTACGATGCTCGATGGCCTCTGTGGAGCCTCCGAACGAGTAGGCCTTAAGATGCACATGGAGAAGACAAAGATCATGTCCAATATTCATGTACATGATCTTTGTCTTCTATTGCCACTCCTATTGACATCGTAAGCTCTTTCCTCGAAGTTGTTTACCATTATAATTACCTGGGACACATTGTCCAGTTAGGTAAGTCCGACTTTGAGAGAGCAAATCTACCGTCCGATCTAACTCGGCTGGGCAGCGTTCCGGAAGCTGTGAAAGATCTTCTCGTCCACAATACCGTAGTGTCTGAAGACAAAAGTCATCCACCAATGTGTGTTGCCAGTGATGATATAAGGAAAAGAGACGTGGTCGCTACCTAAGTGTCCATCAGAAGGCTCAGTCACCTAAAGGGCTATGCTCGGAGTTTCCCTGCGAGATCGAATCAGAAATGAGGAGATACGCAAGGCATACCAGGGTTACCGACATAGCCCACAGGATTGCCAAACTTAAGTGGCAGTGGGCAAGGCTTGTAGCTCGCGGGACTGACGCCCGATGGGGAAAAAAAGTCCTCGAGTGGCGACCGCGTTCCGGAAGGCGCAGTGCTGGTAGGCCTCCCACCGACGGCCTGGTTAAGGTCGAGGAAAACGATGGATGCGGGCGGTTCAACACCGGTCTTTATGAAAATCCTTAGGGCAGGCCTAAGCCCAGCAGTGGACGTCTTTTGACTGAAATGATGATGATGAAATCCTCTGTAATCTAATGTAGGAAAAAACGTGATCATTTGAAATAGCCCTTTTTCCTTGCACTTTGAACACGCCACATATAATTATGTTGTTTTCGGTGTAATGTAAGTTCGATTACATAGTGTCGCCTGTCATCTCCCGCAGGTCCGAGACGGCAGCATAGACAGCCGCGAAGGTTCCGTGAGTCCGACCCGCCGCCGGAAGAAAGCCCGCCGCATGTCCAGCGAGCCGGTCCCCGCGCCGCAGCTGGCGAGCGAGCCGGCCGCGCAGGGCAACGGTGACGGCGACGGCGACGACGCGCCCCGCTGCAAGGAGGAGGCGCCCCGCGACGGGGTCGAGGACCTCACGCTCGACGAGGAGCCCGACGACCCCGCCCAAGCGCACAGCGACGTCGTACGCAGTCAGTATTGATTCACTTCTGTACCTACTTATTTAGTGTCCATATTCTAATCCACCGTCACCGTTTCTCACGACGCAGCACGTGGCAGGTACTTATACGTTTATTGCCGCCATGCGTACCCGCATTGACAAAGAAAATAATTGCAATATTCTTTATTTTTCACATTTGACATAGTCTCGTTAGATAGTTTTCCCGGCGACGTCCAATGGCTTCGATACCACCTTTATAATAGGAACCATCAAGCTCTTAAAAATAGCCATTGACTCCATAGACAAGTCCATAAAACTTTATACAAATTTAAAATTTACCACCAGTTCGGAATGCAACTGAACAGAGTCTGCAAGAAACTGTGCAGTTTTTCGCTACAAAGCAAAGATAAGACAAATTTGTGAAAGCAAATCCGCGCAAAGGGCCGATCACCAGCATCATCTAGTTAATAATACTACTCAGCCAATAAATGACTCACTGTGCCATGCTAGACCGACGGGCTGGTACAGGGTTTCACTACAAGTTTTCCTTCTAGCTAGGTATTCGGCTTTGCCATTTCCTTCTCCCGGCTCTTATGAGTCTCAGGATGGAATGGGGAATAATAATAGTAGCCTGAGCCACCCGACCTCCAGCAATGGCACCTGTTCACAAGCATGACGCATGTAGCAGCCAGCCTCAACCATATAGCAGGGATGAGAACGACCCGCCACCACTGCAATGAGTCTTATAGTGAGCACAGTGAATCTAGCACTAGGGGAACAAATATTCAAAAATAATATACTTCATTATAACGGAAGTATTTTATTATTCCAAACCCCCCCTCACTAGGCAAAACCTGTATCACGGGGGCAGTTCACAAACATGAAATTCACGAGCTCAAATGACACCCAGACTTAAAGCAAGTGCCTCTGGTTTACACAAAGACACTTGCCCAGACCCGGAATCGAACCCGTGATCCAACCCGTAGGTCCAACCAATAAGGCAGTCATATCAAGTTTTGGAGTGTATTAGAGGCTTGAATGCCTTTAGGAATTTTTATTTTATAATCGTTGGTATTCGATTATAAAATAAAAATTCCTAAAGGCATTCAAGACAGCCTGCAAAGATAATGAGAGTATTAGTTTATCTAGTGGAGTGCTACGACTGCGACATTGTCAGACACATAATGGAAACATCCACCCGACGCTGTTTGTGCTCCTTTGTGAGCAAAGGGGCAACCAAATTTTCGGCCAACACGAGATGAACTGCTCTTTTTTAAATGCCTACCATGTCTGATATGCTGATCGGCATTGATACCGCTTCGATAGAGACCTTTCAAATGATTAAAAATAGTGTTTATGTAATGATTTCTTAAGTATTATTACACAATGAAATAAAACACTTTTTAACGGATTTAGAAAGAAAGAAAGTAAGTTTATTGAACCCACACAATCCACACAAGACATTATATAATTATTATAAAACAAAGACAAATACAAATAAAACTACTACTTACTACTTAAATACATAATTTTAATATTCGCAAACGATAGGCTTGGTGTGGAATTATGCGTTCAAAAGGCCACAGCTCAGCATATGCTACAGGTATCTGCAGCGCTGATTTTCAGCTGAAGCCACAGACCGCAAGTAGCTGATTGGCGTTATTAATTCCGTGTATCTTTCTGAGATTATTGTGATACGATAACTCTGTAAACAAGTCTGTTCATATATTAATATTTATTTTAATTGTTAATTGAAATTTGTATAGATAAATAAGTAAATAAAAAATAGGTACTATTATTTGATATTTCGAAGAAAACAAGAAGACAGCAGTAGGCAATTCTGAAGTAGGTAAATTATTTATTATTACTATTTGTGTCAGCTAGGAATGTTAAGTCCAAAGTCAAGGAGTGTAAATATACTGGGGTATTATAATGTATGTATATATATTTAATATTAATTTTATTTACGTAATTTGAATGTCCTAAGTTATGCGCTGGATTTCTGTCTGTCAAGCAGCAGCTTCCTATGAGTGGTCCTGAATGTATTTACATTTTTTTATTTATTGCGTGTATATTAAAATATTCAACTCCCGACGTTTCGAATGATTTGCAGCAGTCGTGGTCGCGGGACAAACTAGATGACAGTTGTCTTCAAAAGTACAAAGAAACAGTTAAAATCTACCGCCTATAATTTTGTGTAATTGATAACGTTCCCTGTGCACGCAGAAATCGTTAACGGTGTCCCAAGCAGTCGGCAACATTTAACGACTGGATCCCAAGCAGTTGGTACCTGCCAACCATACTCTATGGAAATTTGGATGTTTTTGAATCTCAATAGACTCGCAGATAATTCGCAGAATGTAATGATTTTCCTTGGCAAGGATTTTGAAAAGTATTCGAAACGTCGGAAATTTTATATTGTAACTAGCTGGGGTCAGCTAGTTACAATATAAAATTTCCGACGTTGTTTTGCCATGTAATTAAATAAGGGTTGATCGTACGCGCGTGAATATTTAGGGTTGTATGAATATTTGTATGTTGTATCATAAAAAAAATAAAAAAGAATGTGTCATACAATTTTTTTTTGGGGTGAGCCGCTTTACACTTAGGGGTGTAAAAATTAGGTATCAACCTATTCTTATACCTCCTACTGAATATACATATGAAATTACATCAAAATCGGTCAAGCCGTTTTGGAGGAGTATAAACACTAAAACTGTGACACAATAATTTTATATATTAGATATACACGCGATAAATCCGTTAAAAGGGATTTAATTTCAATACCCTATATATGGACGCTTTATTTATTTATTGAAAGAAGAACCATCAGCTAAGGGGATGTCCATTAATCACGTGATGTTGTTTTTTCACATTTTTTAATCCCTCCCTCCCCCTTGGTGATACGTGGTGAGGTTTCAGACTAGCCCCCCACTCCCCGTGTTTGACGAAAAAATAAATACACGTGATATCTTACTATACCCCCCCCCCCTCCCTCCTTTTGATGTTTCGTGATTTTTGCCGGACCCCTCCCCCCTCCTTTTCGAACCTCACGTGATTAATGGACAGCCCCTAAAATGAATGAAAAACAATTGAGACAGAGCCAATTACAGGTTCTCACGAGTACAAAAAGAGTAGGAATCATGGAAATTATAACTCAGGCTGTTGAAAGATGACAGTTTTTTATAGTACCCACACTGTCCCCGCAGGCTGGACAGGCAGACCTAGTGCAGGGAGTTTCGGTACTAAAATTAGTTATATTCTTACTGGTGTTAATCCATACTGTAAAATTGAATTTGGAATTGTGAAAAGTCAGCTTGGGTAGTTTTAGGACTACCTGAATCGGACGGCACACAACGCTGTTGTTCTAACGTCTATGACACACGGAGTCAATATATTGACCTGCAGGTCTAAGAAATTGTGGTCCACGCCGATAATAATCGCTCGCAGTAAATACTTGTAGTCAGCAATCTGATTCGACTGATGGTGTTCCTAATATAAATAGGGGGAAAATAAGTTTATCAAAATATGACCCGACCCCATGTCTTCCTTAATAACATTATACTGTGACATGCGTTTCCTGTGACATTGCTTTTATATCAGCAGTGACAATCCTGGTCCAGAAATACGAATAAATTTGATGGTACCAGGGTACGGTACAACTAACAGTGGAGATAAGTTGTTTCTACTTTACATATGACTGAACGTAACTTTATTAATTGATTCGTATTAAGACTTGCACTGAAATAAATGTAATTGCATGAATTCTAGGGGTTTTTACTGATCTTTAATCTCAAATTCAAAAGGAACTTTATTTACGTAGGTTTCATCACAAAACTTATAAATCGTCATATTTAGAAATACCATTATCATCTTACGGCCCCTGTCCCACACTAGGTGGTAGACTCCACACACACCTATCAGTCTTCATACCTACATTCACACCTTACACACACAATTACACACACTTTAAAACCGTCCATAATATAATTTACCAATTTCAGTAAAACACCTTTTTGGTCACATAAAAGTGTTATCCTTTTTGTCATCTTTTTGAGAATGGATATAAATAGGTTCCTGGTCTTTTAGAGACATTATAATTATGTCAGCCATAACATAAGCATCATTTCTCGACCGCGTAAGCCTAGAATTTCTCGATTGTTTTCTCTCGTACATCTTGACATAAAGTGATAGTCTCGCGGTGGCTGGTATATGACCTTAAATGAAAGAGGCTTGAACTATTAGTTCCAAGAATTTGAGGCAGCCGAAGGCGAGGGTTGACAATCGGAACACGTACTGAACGACTATTTTTAATACAGTTTCGAAAAAATGAAGCAATTTAATAAAATAATAAAAACACAATAAACTCAACTAACCAATCATTTATGACTTATAAACAAAAAAGGCGCCCACCGTAGAATATAAGCAGATATTTTTTTTCTTCATCCATTCTAGTAGGCAAAAGCAACAATACAGCCAAGTCTTCAGTAGAATTTTTTTATTGATATGAAATGAAAATGAAATTTAATGAAATGAAACAATCAAATCATTAAATCTGATATTATATTATACTAGCTTTTGCGCGCGGCTTCGCCCGCGTGGGCTTCGAATCCGTGCATATTTTTTATGAACATAAAATCGGTTATTGTGACTAAACTATGATAGTTAGATATGTACTGATGTGACTTTTTTGTAGATCTTTATAAGACCTACAAACCCGTAGTACATCATTTTGTTCTATTGTCAATACTTTTTGCAGCGCACGCATAAATAGGTTTTCGATTTTACACCTTGGTTTACAAAATCGTAATTTTCATACGGATCCCTAATTCTTTTGAAAATAAAATATAGCCTATAACCTTCCTCGATAAATGGACTGTCTAACACTGAAAGATTTTTTGAAATCGGACCAGTAGTTCCTGAGATTAGCGCGTTCAAACAAACAAACAAACTCTGCAGCTTTATATATTAGTATAGATTATATATACTATATATTTGCATGAATCCTATAAACTGCTATGATTTTTTTAGTAAAAACTTCATGGTTGGTTTTTCCTTTTAATAGACATTATTTTGACAGTTGGTAAAGAAAACGCACTAGTGCGGGAATGGCAAAAAAAAGCACGAGTGTGTAATAGCCCACTTCCCGAACGCTATACGTCCCTGCAATACGCCACTTTTTGAGCAACTGTATTAAAAATATATATGAAATCTAAGTAGAACTAAAACGGTATCACGGTCACTTAGTGATAGTTTTTGTTCCCAGATTTTCAATGGCACATGGAACGATCTCAGGATGAAATAATGAACTCGAGCGACAGCGCCCGCGACTCGCAAGGTAAGCCCGCCCGTACTCGCAGCCCGCCCTGCCGGACATGTCGCGTTGCGCGATGTCTGATCCTCTTTGTGCCGTCGCCTCTATGCCAGCTTCGCGCCAACGCGGCATGTCACATGGGATTCTATTCACTATCTGGGACAGTTCACTTTTCGCGGCGCTCCCCGAGGGTGGTGAAAAGTTAATTGTTCCAGACACAAGGAACGGATGAAATGCGCAATGTCTTCCCATAATTTGAATTAGACAGACAGTCATTGCTTCAAATAATCTATTTATTGGTATATTATAATTGTATACAGTATTATTATATTGACAAGACGAATGATATGAGAGTGCTAGTGTTTTCACATGTGAAACTCCGACCTTTATATTAGTATCTAATATTATTATAAACTACTACTAATCATAATACACAGTTCTATATCCTTTTATTGCGACCATGAAATTCTTTCGAACGTTTCAGTGATTCAGGTAAAGGTATCGGTTTTGAGGTTTTACACACTGTAGCCTTTTTGAAGGCGAGGTAACCCAACAGTACGGTAAGTATCAGATTCCACTTATTTATTTATCAGTAAATGTGTTGCTTTTGTTTGTGACTATGGGTTCGAATGTAGATCATTGCATGCTTAGATATCGTATTTGTCGTAGAGAGCACGCGGCAATCGCTATTAACCCTGTAAACCGGTGCTACATCCCCTAACCACGTTCTATTTTAACCGGAGTGGATTGGTATTATATTTATTGGTAAGTAAAACTCCACATGTATTTATTAAGTTTATGGTAGACAAGTATATTGTAGTACATTTTATTCAATGTGCACGAAATACACCTCACTTCACCCGTGTTTAATGGGCGTTAAAAAATATCTTAGTCGGTTTTTACTATCGCTAAATCGTATCGTGGCAACATGGTTTAATAGCACAAGTGTGACATTTGATACGTTTGTACAAGATTGGATTGTCTACATGCGGCGGCCGGGAACCAAGGTAAATGTCATTCACATTTTCAGTATAGTATGGTTATGTGGCTTATTTATCTATTATTTTATTATTTTCGTTTCTTTTTTTTTTGCATTCACATGTGATTTCACTGCCGATGTCTTTTCCTAGCAATTCATGTTGATAGTATCGTGATTTCGAACGAAACGTGCATGTAGTTAAGTCGTCGGTTTCGAAGGCGTTAATAAATTATCGAAAGCATGTGACCACAATATTAGCGGATGCGCATTTCATTTCTTGATCAACTTGTGCGATGGACTTACACACATTGAGATGTCTTCGGTGCCAACACAACAGTACAAAGGATACATGAATATACGTCCCAAAGAGTACACTATTACCTACATCCCTCTAACACACTCCTTTCATTTCCAATATGTCAACACGCAAGCAAACCCATCTTCACGCACACTTCAGATTCTTGTCAGAAACAACCTTGGCACTAATGTTTACCAATTTCATATTTCTCATTGTCATTTTTTCACTAACGTACCGATGCTTTGTATATAATTTACCTTGGCTTTTCATTATTTTACCCTTCCAGAACTACTGACTGAGCTCTATGCTAACTTCGCAAAAACCCCCTTTCCATTAACCCGTGGGTACATAAAAAATATTTTCGCTAATTTTAAACGAGAGGATAAGGACATTGGGTTTGACAAGCAAGTAATATTGGACGGCAAAGCCGAAACTAACAAGGGCGCCGAAGACACGCCTGGGATTGACGAGGACAATATTGATGGTGTTAAAGATATAACTGATAATAAAAAGATATTTGTGCTTGACGATAAAACATTTCTCAAAAAGAAAATTACCAGGAAGGTGATGAGAAGGAAAGTGAGGAAAAATAAAAGAAATAGTAACATTAAAAAAGAATTTGGCATATGCAAAAGACGTGCTTCTACCCACAACGATAAAGATCGGAGACATGTATGTTCCATATGCAAGGAAAAGCATTACAAGTATAGGAGGAACAAACTGAGACATGAAAAATATGAATGCGTCACTGGGCCGCAATTCGTCTGTGAGATGTGTGGGAAAAGATATTCACAGAATAAGACGTTGGCCGCACACATTATCCAAAAGCACGCCAGCTGGAAGCAAGAACTTCCGGTCACTGAAAACTAAATCAGTTTTATTGTTCCTAGTCTTTTTTTTCTTTTTTTATTAAGTTTTTTATCGTTGTATGTTAATTCTTTGTTGATTTTGATTATGTTTACGACATGAATTGTTAGGCGTAAGGCAAAAAAGTGATTACCGCGATACTCATATTAATCGATCTCTTTAGAATAATCATTTAAGTTTTTTGTTTTTGAAACTGCGTTAGGTTTTGCAGTATTTTATATTTTATAGTTTTTTTTCTTATTTCGCTATTTGCTAACATAATCAGTATGGATAGGCCAGCTAGTCAGAGTTTAGCAGACA
This sequence comes from Clostera curtula, assembly GCA_905475355.2. Lineage (NCBI taxonomy): Eukaryota > Metazoa > Arthropoda > Insecta > Lepidoptera > Notodontidae > Clostera > Clostera curtula. Next base: position 713,655 of record FR997805.1, read on the forward strand.
TTTACAAAATAGCGTTTTCTGGTTTCATATGTTTTGTTACTCGTACAATACACAGTAAATCTCAAAACATATTGTTCATTTGAACTGTTATTTTCTTTATTTTTCTGAATATACTTTGGTCCAATTTTTTATTTTGTTATTATTTTGTTTTAATTTGTTTGTTCTAGCTTTCAATTTTTTTTGCGATAATTAGATTGTATTATTTCTTTTCATTTCAGGTCGCGAATCAACGCCTCGAAATAATGTTATGACGCGTAGTAAAAAAGTAAACGAGACCACGACACTAGCGATACTTAAAAACGTCAAGTCTCCCAATACCACTGTGCCCGAGGAGACCAAAGAGAACAAGAGCCAGTCCCCCAAATCGGCCGCCAAGCCGCCCCCGGAGCAGCCGGACAGCAAGCCGATATTCCCCGGCGACGACATATTCGCCAAGAGCGAGAAGGGCGGCCTGGCCGGGGCCGCGGCGCCCTACAAGACTGAGAAGAGCTACAAGTGCCAGAACTGCTCGCGCTGCTACAACGCGCGCAAGAACCTGGTGCGCCACGTGACGCTGGAGTGCGGCCGCGAGCCGCAGTACAAGTGCCCGCACTGCGCCTACCGCCAGCACCGCCGCAACGAGCTCAAGAAGCACATCGAGAAGAAGCACCCGCAGCCCTCGCCCAAGTAGCCCACCAAGCCCCCAGTAGGCTTCACCTAGTGCCTTGCGACTCACTGTCGATCTTCCTCCTAGCCGTAATGATCTACAAGTTTATATTCGTCGCGTTTACTTATGTATGGATATTCGATATTTTTGAGCTATTAAACTATCTAAGAGAACCCGCCGCGTTTGATTTCGCCCCGCCCGCGTCACGATTCTTATGGGAAGATAGTCCACGGACGGTCACTCGGATTGTGCATGTTCTGCATGAATTTAGAAGCTTCGCCTCCTTAATTTCTAACAGAGATTTAATGATTTTAATTTACCAGTACTATCGTAACGCATTTCTTTGGTTCCTTAATCGACTCCAGCCTCCTCCCAGCGGTAGTATTAACCCGACTCGGTTCAGTAGTTCGCTTGAGCTCGACTCGCAACCAGGTTGATGTGTTGTATTGCAGAGGGGCACCTGCCGTCGGCGCTGCTGTCGCTGCTGTCGGCGCAGCGCTCACTGGCCCTGGGCCCGGCCGAGGCCATGCCCGTGTCCGTGCCCATGCCCGTGCCCGTGCCCATGGCCTCGCTGCCCGAGCTGGCCGACTCGCTCAAGGCGCACCTGCTGCAGCGCGCCTTCCTGCAGAACAACAACGAGCCCAAGGCCAAGGAGGAGGACTCGGGCGCCGAGTACGACGACACGGACGACATCGTGCTGCCCGACGAGGCGGACGCCTACTACGCGCTGCCGGCCGCGGCGGGCGACGGGCCGCCCAAGCGCCGCGCCTCGGACGGCGCCCCGCGCCAGTTCGAGTGCAAGCACTGCGGCAAGCGGTACCGCTGGAAGTCCACGCTGCGGCGCCACGAGAACGTGGAGTGCGGCGGCAAGGCCCCGGCGCACCAGTGCCCCTACTGCTGCTACCGCGCCAAGCAGCGCGGCAACCTGGGCGTGCACATCCGCAAGCACCACACGCACGAGTGGATGCTCTACGCCAGCAGCAAGGTGCGGCGCACCAAGAAGGCCTCCGTGTGACCAAAGTTGACACCATCTACTACCTTTTATTTTGTTTGTTTTGTTGGAGACGTTAATATATTATACACTAGAGTAGTCGTAACGTGCACATTCCCCGATGGCGTTAGCGTTAATTTTGTTGTTTCGTTTTAGAGTCTATTTACTGTAGTCGAGACTGACCCTGACCCGAGGTCGGGGGCGGTAGTGAGGCGTCGGGCGCCATATTTGATGTTGCGTCCCCGAGTCTGCACGCGAGTACTCGTTGTACGTTTCTTTAACCATTTTTCTACTACCAACAAGATTACACAATGTACACGCCACTGAAAACTACTTGCAAATCGTGTTGTTACATAGTCAATGTTCATGCAAGGAATTGCAACATCCAATTTGGCGTCACGAGTACTGCAAACATATCCTTTCCAAAGCGACACGCAAATTCTGTGTGCATTCGCACACGAGTAGTTTTTATTGCGGTGACACATTATGGAGTATGGATTGTTGTGTCACCGAAAAATTCCATTTTATTATCTCGAATTTGCTTAGTTTTAATTACCTATCATTCCTCCGAAGGAGCAATTCCAAATTGATAATTTAGTGCAATGATATTAAATAGTTAGTTGATATTAATTTAAAGTGATGTCTGTTTAGATAGACTTATATTACATTAACCATATTAAATATCCACCATGGGTAGATTAATTTATATTGGCCTGTCCGATCTTACTGGACAGTTGATTTCTCACCGAACGATTTATTTGTTCATGTTATTTATTTAAAGAAAAGTTGTTTTCTTCCATTATTTTAGAGAAAATGGGACCATTTACCTTGTCTTCCTATCTTTGTAGCAAACCCAAAGTTATTTTAATGTTGTTTATTTATTAGGATAATTTTAGAGGACCATCGCGTCCTTTAGGTAATAAACGCATTGCGCTTTTAATTTTTCAATGGGGGGGGGCGTCTCGATTGCCCCAGATGTCTTGTGTCAGTGTGTTTTCACCACAGCGCTGTTAAGATGGTTGACCTCTACAAGAGTTAAAAGCGCATGCGCACTTAGATAGTAAAAGCTCATCAATAATGTGCCTACAATGTTACCTGTAGTTGTCTAATCATATTTATTGATATTTTTCATATTTCGGTAAGTGTTTGGGTGTACTGGGACAAAAATGTGTTCAAAATTATATTTTGTTATCTCGATATTAACTGATATTTACACGCAATAACATATTGTCATGTTCGTATAGCATATTGACTGTTGATATTTTTTTGTTGAACTAGGATAACAAAGCTATTTGACCAAAGTCAGTATTAGATTTTTAACGTGATGCTAAGAAATAAAGAATGTTATATCGTTGTTGAAACAAGTCATTGCTAAGAATAAAGAACTAATGTTTTGATATATGCAATATTTCCGTCATATCATGTTACGAATGCGGTATGAGGTTTACATGTATGAAATATTATTATATACAATTGGACGTTATTATGTTGTTTGTTAATGTTATTGGAATAGTTAAGAAATTTAGTGTGATTTTTATATGAATATATTGGGGTTTACTTGGTAGAAAAGTTTAATCAAATATAGATATAGTGTATGAATTAATTACGATGTGTTTTCCTTTTCTCTTTTTACCTCCCATATAGCTTTTGTGCCGCGTTTTGTAAGTATCCCATGGACCGTCGGTCACGGTGAGTGATTTTGTTTATGCACCGTGTTGTCGTCGATTAACATGATCATGGCATGCGCGCGCGCATGAGCCGCCGGACCCCACCCGCTTGGTTTGTCACCTTTCGCATGCGCGTTTATTTTCTTTTCCTATTTCGTTCATACTAATATAATTAATAATTTCAGGTAGACGAGAAAACCCATGGGTCGGGAGACTACATTTGATTAACCAAACGTTTGTTAGAATAGCCAAAGCCGTGTGACTAAAAAGCTCCAGTAACATGCGATTTCTGTCCGCACCTACCGATTTCCGGACGCGGGTCGCGGTGACCGCGCTCGCCCGCGACGCTCCAAATAAACGTGTACCTTCCTTTTGTTCTTTTTTATTTGACTTCTCCTCGTTTGCAACGCTTAGATCACAGCACTCGGTGGACACTCACAGTAGATTCATCTGTACGTCTATGTATCTAATACACGTATATGTATCGTACGTATGATATGAGTATGAGCGGGCGGGCGAGAGCGCGGCGTGACGAGTGTGGCGGTTTCAGGCGCGGCGGCGGCGGACGACGTGACGTTCACGCGCATCGGCGGGCTGTCGTGGGACGCGTGGTCGGCGCGCCTGGCGCTGCCGCTGCCCTTCGCGCGCGGCGCCGAGCCCGGCTTCGGCTGCCCCGACTGCGGCCGCGTCTACAAGCTCAAGTCCTCGCTGCGCAACCACCAGAAGTGGGAGTGCGGCAAGGAGCCGCAGTTCCAGTGCCCCTACTGCGTGTACCGCGCCAAGCAGAAGATGCACATCGCGCGCCACATGGAGCGCATGCACCGCGAGGTGCACCTCAAGCCCGAGCACTACCTCAAGCGGGACAACGTGGACGCCTGCACCTAGCGGGCCCCTGCCCCTCCCCTTCCCCCCGCCCCTTCCACCCTCCCGTTTGCTGTTGTACCATCCTTGATGTGATAGATGTGATGTAATCTCTTTTGTGATAGTGGCGCCGGGCGGTCACGTTTAGATTTAATCGCCTTGCGGTCGGCGCCTGGAATCGTTACCTATTCGCGTAATTAACGTACATCGAAATAGTGCCGGCACCAATGTAATGTGTCCAGGAAATAATTTGTTCGATTTGACGAAATACTCTTAGTATTTACGCAGTCGCCGCGCCGTCGCGGCCTGCGACTGTTTGCATTTATCCAGTATGTTAAGTCGCAAAGTGATTTTGTATAGTAATACGGTTTTACTCTCTTTTTTATATGACATTATATTGTGTACAGCATTTACAATTATTAATTACGGAAACTATCATTCCTGGTTTTACGTGTGTAGTTTGATGCATAAGTAGTCGTGAGTACAAGTCTTTTTTGAGTTAATATTGTTACCAAGTGGAGTTACTATCTTCTAAATCAGAGTTAATAGATTTTATCGAGTGATCGGTTGTTGGCTGCCCCTGCAAGTGGGCTCGTGTGTCGTGAGACGGGCGTGCTTGTGTACGCGGCGCGTTGTTTCCGAGAGCCAAGCCCGTCGCGTGGCCCTGTCGCGACCCTCGAATGTATTTAGTTGCTATACTCTATATCTTAGTTGTAATGAAAATGAAGCTATTTTCGCTTAGTTAGCAAGCACTAGTTCTTTGCCATAAATGCATGTTCCATTATTATTGTAATACTCATAAGTTAATTTTTTTATTCAATTTATTTTTAGATCTCTTTACATCTAATGCATTTATTTTATTTTTAAATATAAGCGTAACAATTTTTGCCGTAAATATTGAACGGAGATCGGTGACTCTCATAAGTTCCTTGAAATGAATATCTGTTAGCTATATTGGATGTTATATTTGGGAATAATCGTTTGGTCAGAAGAGTGCCTTAGCTGATTGTTGAAACTTTTAAAAGCCACTGCCATTGAGAGTTTGCGACGCGGATCGAGCGCAATCATATCGGTATGTTGAGGGAGTGTAATCTTCCAACTAGGTTAAGTATTTTGTATACATTACCATTTAGAAATTATTATAAGATATGTGGAAACGTGTTTGTATACTCCAGCCATCGCGGCTTCGCAAGGAGCGGCGATCGCTCGAGTCTACCGACGAACTACCATACGTTAGATATTATCCGGTGGAGTTACCATCATACAATCAACATGTAGATTTCACAAAGTACAACCATACAAATCTTGTCAGTATAAAACTAAGTGCCTTCAAAAGTTAGTCATTAGGTTTTAAAATGTTTCAGATTTTAAAGACGTTCGGTTCAATCGATGACGTAACGTAACTTGTTATTGCAAAATTTCTAGGTTGTGATTTTTCGGTTTCGTACAAATGTCTCGGCCATTTTTGTATGAATATTAGGTAAGTAAAATAGAGCTCATTATAATAGTTGATCTAATCGATATGATACTCAACTCATATTTTTATACCGAATTACACATTTATGCAACTGTGATAAAATAAATGTTAATACTGTCAATACTCAAGACAGTTAAGGGTAGGCTCGTTGGACACATTCGGGACACGTTTATTTTCATAAGTTTATCTTGCTCTCCTAAGTAGTGCCAAGCTGATTAGTCCCGCGATTTGGTATAAATTTCCCGAATGTGTTAATTGATTTCAAGCTCATTTTCTAACAAAAAGACAAGACTCAAGATGTTTCTCGGTTTGATAGTTTAAAATAGGCATAATGTTTATATTGGTTGATAAAAACATCTTTGATCCATGCTAAGTTTGGTGCTTTAAGAAAGAATATCTCATTTGCACTTATGCCAAATATCGTTAACCATAACTAGAAAACGACTGATTTCTTAGGTTTTCGCGATTATTACACATTGAAATTAAAATAATGTAATATACACGCGATAAATCCGTTAAAAAGTGTCTAGAAAACGACTACATACAATCGTAGTCTTTTAAAAACGTTTGAAGCCTCGTCTTTTTTTGTAGAAAATGAAGCTAGCTACACTCCCTGCGTATCAGTATCATGTCCAAGTGATGTTACGAACAATACCTAGTTACTTATACTTTTAAGAAATTACTACCTAGAATATTTGTAGCTATTGTAGATACAATTTAAATGTCATTAAGGAGTTACAGTGATCAAAATGCATTTGATTGTATTTTTATAACCTTTTTTGTATTTTAATAAAGTTGCTATTCTTGGTATGAACTTGTTTTAATACCATTATTACATGTTATAATATTATTGTATTTCATACTCATTGACTGTGAACTTGTTGAGTATGTACATAATATAATGCATGAATAAACTTGAACAAATGGTATTTATATAAGACTTGACATTGTTAATTGCAGGTTTCACATAATATGCATAACAACGGTTGCATGCCAGTTTACATAGTCGATAAGGGTGCTAGATAGATTAATAAAAGTAGTTATACGAGCAAATTAATGGGAGACATGGTGCATTTTCCTTGGCTTACACACGGTAGCACATTTCCCTATCGGTGGCTTTGCTTGTGAAATGCTCTGTACAAGGTATAAACCGCGCCGGGTGCATTATTGAGCCAGGAAAAATAAGCGATTTTATATTACACTTGTGCCAATTTAAATCGATTGTAGTTATTTAAAATCTTTATCCAACTGTGCCGTTAATTTGAACTTCTCTCAGAATTAAGTAACATGAAAAGATAGCTAGAATCTTCTATTCCCATTTCTAAACAGGGTATAGATCATTCCAAACCCTTATTTTTCCTAGAAACAAGTACAAAATATATAGCTAACTCCATTTAGGATATTCCTAAGTACCTTGTACAGAGCGTGGCACTTCGCTTCACACGGTGGTAGCTGCTCCGTGCACGAATTTATTTTTCCTTTGCGTTTCAATTTCAGTTGCACAGTTGTACACTCCTTATTTAATGGGTTATGGGACGGCTGGGTTGAGCAGCAGTAAGGCTGGGTGGACACTGTACGAATGCGTCGACTGCGGGAACAAATACAAGCACAAGGGCTCGCTCCAGCGGCACATAAAGTACGAGTGTAGGAAGCAGCCGAGCTTCAAGTGCCCGTACTGTGTGTACAGGGCCTACCAGAAGCACAATCTGTTGCTACACGAGCGCCATCTGCACAAAGATATGCCGGAAAAGGTGGATTTCGTGTCGGAATGACCCGCCGCTGGCGAGCCCAAACGTCAGTATTTGCATTATTGGTTTACTAACGTCGCGTGGTGGGTGTGTGTGCATCTAATCGCTTTCATGTGCCTTGGTGCTAATATTTCAAACTAACAAGACGGGTCTGAAGCGCGCTGCAACGTTTGATAAATAATATTCAAATCTATCAAAAACAAACCGTGAATGTGTTCAGACGTCAACAATCTAACAGATGTAATAATTTCAATATTTACCTAACTCCGAAGAAAGCTACCTAATTAACTTATTCGTTCACATAAATGACAAATTAGTTTTGATTTACTTAGGGTACTCTAATGTACTCAACTGAATGTATTAGTTACCCGAATAACAAACTAAAAAATATTTTGTGCTTGTACCTAAACACGAAGAATTAAGGGCAAATTTCTAAAATGTCCTAGTGGTAAGGTAAATTCAATTTTAGATATCAAAATACAAATTCGAATTTACACTAGAACCTTTAGTGCCAACCAGTCTACGTGTATTTGATCAATTTTCGCGTGTGCATCGTGAACAGTTACAAAATATATTTTGGTAAATATTCGAATATTGTTGCAAATAAGCGCACGCGGAGTTCAGGTGATCTCATTAGACAAAAAGTGCATGTACATCCGAGGTGAGGATATAGATCATGCCCAAAAGGGGCCAGACCGCGTGTAAATTGTGTGTATTTAAATAGAAAAACAATGCACACTGCTAGAAGCTATTTCTTTTACAAAACTTATTCAATCGTATAAGAACCTAATGCGATTATTTTCCTCCGACCTGACTATGAATTTCCCTTATGTTTCTGGGGTTCTATGTTAATTTTGGCACGACCGATACATATCTGCATATATATGCAACTATATAGTTGTAGGTACTGTCGGTCGTGCCAAATTAGTAGTACTGTCTGTCGATCCTTTCGTTATGTTTACATCCTTTTTGTTAACCTAGATCGTGAATGTGACCCAGTGAAAATCTGTCTTCCATAAAATACAATTAATTTGTTTTGTACCAGCTCCGCTTTTTAACGCTAGAATAATTGCACGGTAGCAGTGTGGGTCGTTCAATTTTGTATTCAGATACAAGAGCTGATCACATAATACGCAAATGTTTTAACAGGTTCATCATATGACACATGACGATTAAAATTCAATCGCCCATCATCACTTTGCCAATGTTAACGGAATTAAATGTTCCGATACCCACATGAATATTAATTTGTATCTCCTTTTTTAATGAGAATGTTAGATATTGAATTTTAAACAACATTCGTCTGTTCGTTAGATCTAGGTATACCTAGGGTTGCTTATTTATGTGATCACGCTCGTTCGTTTGGGATTTGGTATGACATGGCTAACAAAAACAATTCTGTTACAGCTCTAACGTTTACCACAAAGAATAACTTCCGGACATTTTACTTAAACCAAGACTTCACCGTGGAAATAAAGAGATTGATGAAGATCTAACGAGAACGTGTTTGGACATCTCCAATATTATGGGTTTACCAAAGAAATATTTTCACATCCCATAATTTTAAAGAATCTTGTTAAAATGTTTAAGATGATATTGTTGTGCATTCTCGATCTTATGACTTTAAATATTGTCTGAGACAGTATTTACTAGACAGAATAATATGTATAGTAAAGTTAATTTAAAACTATTGTAAGAAATAGGTAGCTCTGTGGCAGCTTTTATAACATGAGCTGCAATTGTGACTAGGTGCTGAAATGCAAGCCGACCGACTCGGTTTGACAAATCAGTCGGTGAGTCTACTCAAAGCATTGTTATATTATCTAATGGCAGTATCAAGGCGGTATACGTAAAATACGTATTTATTTTTCGTATGAATATAGCATAATTTTAATATATTGTTATTATTTTCTTGTTATTGATGTTTGTTTAGCGAGTGTTCCTTGTTACCAAAGAAAATTTATTAACGTCATAATATTGAAATGTGCATTAAAAAAATATTATAGACACGCAGTATTTCTGTTATAATATTTTTGCATTTGTTACTGTTGAATAAGTTACCTTGAAGAGTTCAAATATTATTGAGTCAAGCAAACCAAAGAATCTTCCAGTCGATTCTTAGCCTTAATTAAGAATTAGTGCCTTAAATTATTTTTAAGTAAATTATTATGGTTATTTAATATTAAGCCCAAAGTTGACTTGTAGATACTATGTGGTGGGATGTTACTACGATTGTATGTACCTATCTTCGGTCAAAGTAATGCGTTGTGTTCACTGTACGAGTCTAGATTAGAATTTTATATTTTTAATACTATTAAATATTAAGAAGATTGTTAACATATAGACCCACCAACAAATTAGTTTAGATATTAACATTAACGGCGGTAGAAAAAATGTCTCCTGGAATAAACGTAAGATTAACGAATTACTTCTTCAGAAAAATCACCAAAGATTTCTAAAGAGGATTGAAAAGATTTCAGATTAACTATTTTTTTGTAATAGACTAAATATTGTTTTGTTTGATTATGAATAGGTACTTTTTTACTATTTCTAAGAGACAAGATTATTTGAAAATCTACCTGCACTTACCGTTTGATTCCACTGGCAGGTAAACGAGATTTCTGTGCTCGCAGAATAAATGTATTAAATTATATTTAAATTAAATTATGCCGTCAAAAACACAATTTACCTATGTATATATATATATTATTGGCACAAGGTTATCAGCCGTGTTCCAGTTCACAAAGAGAACTGATTTTTCTATGCTTAGAAACAAGATGGCGAAGTTGAGTTTTGTTACCGCCAAACATGCAATTCTGTTGCCAATGCATGCGTCAAATTGAGGACGGAGCGCTATCGGCCATATTAGGGGAGGTCTATGTCCAGCAGTGGAGTAAACTGATGATGTGTGGTGTTGCTATCCATCTGGACACTCACTGGGCTAGAGCCCGTCAGTTCGAGTTGCTGATGTATGCATGGCATAAATAGTAATGTTCGTGAGTACGTGCACACTCACGAACACCGACCTGATGACTAAACATTTTTGGAAAAAGCCTTAATTACGCAGATAACCGCTAATAGAAACAAATATTATTCGTAGAATTAATCATGTACTTGACTATTAATTGTTGAGTTTATTGTTGCAGTATGTACCTAACTTATAAAATATATTGATCGAAATATGTAGTATTTTAACAAGTACCTATGATTATTGTTCGAGATATTATTTTTAATGAGAATGGCACAAATAATGTGCAATATTGTTTTAATGTTTGAAGAACTTTTTTTCAGCGAAGTTAAGTGTGTTCGGTTTGTTTTTTTTATTTGGAATATGCATGTGAATAAATGGCCTTGATTCAATCAATCTGGTTTGTCTGCAAACACCTTGTACGACATAACATAAGGACAATACTTAGACACAATACCGGCCGACCTTTAACTAGTAAGTTTAGGTAGGTAGGTTATCTGTAAATAATTAGTAAAAAGTGCGTGGTCTTGATACATAGTGCACAAATTATAAATCTTAAAATTCAATTGCCGTAACTTAGTATAAACCAATTTAAATAATAGTTTTATAGCATCAGGAACGCTTTTTGATAGATGTAATTACGCGTTACACATATTTTTCTGATTGTAGACGTTACGGACTACTATTGTCTAAACCGATATTACGAGTCTAGTTCTGTATCAAGTATACGTATATGTTTCTTTAAAGCCGTCTACAGATTTGCGAAATGTAGCATGCAATGTAACACGCAATGAAGGAATTCGCTGTTCACATTGTCGCAAAGTAACGGAATTCCCATGATGTGGACGGCTTGTGCGCATGATCAGAGCATTTCAACTAGTGCGCGTCGCTATCCGTCATTTGTCGGTTTTTTCGCCGAACACAAAGTGCTGGGCCAGACGTTAGTGCACACGCGGTTGCGGCGCGGCATACTAAATATGAAACTGTGTTCAGTCTGGCCAAGCACAAAGGGTCGCAGAGTGTATGGAGCGCCAGTGTGGACGGGAACGCATTCCGGAAACCGATGCGACCACGTACATGCTTGGTTCGCACCCTGCGTCCACACTTGTGAAATGCTCCTTTGAACTCCTTTCAAGTTACATTGCATGCAACATTTCGCAAAACTGTACTCGGCTTTTGTAACGTTGACCAAGTGTTATATTTTGAATAGTATGACCAAATTCTCTCCTTGTTGCAGGTGATGTGGATTTCTTTAAAACAATGATGCAAAACATGTTGCCAATAATGCCAATGAAGACTAAAAATTATTGGTCGCAATACGACATGTCTTACGAGTGCGAAAAGTGCAAACGCAAGTACCGACACAAGAGCACGTATAGACGACATGTGACCTACGAGTGCGGCAAGGAACCGATGTTCCGATGTCCTTTCTTAGACTGTACCTACAAAGCATACCAAAAGACACACACAGACGCGCACATCAAGACCAAACACAAACTAATGGCGCTGGAGTATAAACGATGATGCACGCCAAATAAGGAGTATTAACCATTGTGATATTAAACGTTAATTAATTTTAACTCGTTAAAGATTATTTTTAGATTTTCCGCCCGTACATGCACCTAAGAAGTATCTTGAAAGAATTTAGCAGGGTAGGGATCTTTAAGGACTTACGATTAAATCCATGTCCTAATATGAGAGGAACATGGACTAATTTGGAGAAAATCATTATCATAACATTATATATTACATAGTTTATATCAAAGTCGCTGTATCGTCTGTCCGTCCCTATGTATGCTTATATCTTTGAAACTACGCAACGGATTTTGAAGCGGTTATTTTAATAGATTAAGTGATTCCAGATGAAGTTTTATATGCATAATATTGTAGAGAAACACTGATAAATTTAGATACCTATTCATTGCACCGGTGCGAAGCCGGGGCGGGTCGCTAGTAAATCTAAAAGAACATAAATATATAAGAAATTCACGATATATACGATCTCAGCGCTGTAATGTAGTGCGTTAAATATCATCAGTTATTTATATATACCAGTAAATTATTAGGTCAGTATATTTCCCTTGAGAATTTTATTCATATATTACCACAGATTCTCTTGATTAAATAGAATGTAATTCAGAAGCAATAATAACTTTAATCTTCAACATTTATTTGTTGAAGATTAAAGTTATTATTGCTTCTGAATTACAATTGCTAGAGACGATTAGGTGATTAACGGCTAACCAGAAAATTGATTCGTGTAAATAATGATGGCTAAATCAGTAGTGTGGGACGGCCCTCTGCTAGATGGAGCGACGATCTGCGAAAGGTTGCGGGCAGCAGCTGGATGCGTCAAGCTGAAGACATGGCGCTCTTTAGGGGAGGCCTATGTCCAGCAGTGGACTAATGATGATGATGAAATCAGTATAGACCGCAATGAGATTGACAAAAGACAAGGAAGAAGCATAGAAAGAACCATAGCAATCCGAGCGTTTTATGTGTCAAACTGACATTGACATCTGTATTGTGATCCTCCTCTTGTCAGTATTGTTTTAGTTTGTACCAAAATGTTATAAAATACTAAAGAAAAAACATTGAGAGCTTAAAATAATTTCGTTACCATGAATCGTCTATTAAGTACAAGTAGCCTATGTAAAAATATTTACAGAAACACTTTGGTGACCACTAGTCCAATATTCCCAAAGAAGTTGCAACCAAATAATATAATTATTATTCGCGGAGCACACGATCAGAAACATAAAATTCGATCAACGATGAATTATATGATCGCCGTTGGTGTTATGACTGTAGGATTAAGTTATGCTGCGGTTCCACTATATAGGATATTCTGTCAGGTATGCAGACATAACCAATATTAGTTAATCAAAATAAAGGTCCAAAACAAATTGCGCGATATTATATTGAATACCATATTTTATTAACTATTACAGGCCTACAGTTATGGAGGAACCACAGGCCTAGCAGAGGCCAATGAAAGTGTAAGCTCTATGGCAGCAGTCAAAGATAGACCACTCAAAATTAGATTCAATGCAGACACTGCATCATCGATGCAGTGGAATTTCAAGCCACAGCAGCAAGATATTACAGTAAGTATAATATTTTCTTAAAAAATGTAGACATTAAAATTGCAATATTTTTGTTTAATTATTTATACTAATATATATTATCTAAATATTATAACACCAGATCTTGCATGATACTCTCCATACCATCTCGGGCCTTTTATTCCTTTACAAACTTTTAAATAACAATATTGATTGCCCTGACTTGCTGAGTGTTACATCATTTAACAAACCAAGTAGACTGCCACACCACCCTGCATCACTCCAAATACTTCCATGATATCACACAAACATGGGTATACATGCTATTTCAAGAATGTTTCAAAATTATATTAACTTACAACATCCTCAGGATGAAATGGGGTGGTGACACTATGTATTCTAAATCCATCACTATATGGATTTGACAATAACTATTACTAATTACTCCACAAACAAAGCGAATCACTAAACCTCTCAGTTTATGATCTCCCATCTCTAATTTAAACTATAAGTTTTTATTTTATTGAATGTGCATTGATGTGTGTGCATGTTTATCACATGTCTTAATAATTAATGCCATGGCTCCCTGTAATGGGAACTGAATAGGGACTTAAAGTTATAGTCAATACAACTTATTGACTATAAGTTTAAGTCCCTATTTGTATACTTTGTACAGTTTCTGTTGGAACATATAAATTTAAATCTAAATTTATACTACCACTTCATGTAGTGATAATATAATTGGCAACCATCATCATCAACACACAAGTTAAGTTGTAATGTTCTTTGTAATCAAAATCATTATATAGAAGAAAGTACAATAGAGATATTTATAGATACCTATAATTTAGCAATTAAGGTTTACCATAAATTTTATGAATACTGTATAGCAGTATATTCCTTTCAGGTTGTCCCCGGAGAGACAGCATTAGCATTTTACACTGCTCGGAACCCAACAGATAAGGCAGTGACAGGGATAAGCACATATAATGTCATCCCATTTGAGGCTGGACAGTACTTTAACAAAATACAATGCTTCTGTTTTGAAGAGCAACAGCTCAATCCACATGAACAGGTAAATAAAGCAATATAAGTTATATGTGTATTGACACTCCAATACAGAGTGTATCCTATGGAGGATAAATAAGAGATGACTGAAGAGGTTGTAAAATCACTACAGTTATAAACAAAATTAACAGGACATCAGCCAATTAATAAAGAAACCTATTATTATCTTAACCAATGATCCACTATTGAGTCAGGCCTTGTCCAATTTCATGGAGGAAAATGGCATCATGGGCTAAGCTAATCAGACAGTTTTATATTCTTTTCCTTCTCTTCCAGCTAGACATTCTGCAAATCAAATTCCATAAGCTGCCAATGCACTGCCTATTATACTAAACCATTTTGATTTCAGGTGGACATGCCAGTTTTCTTCTACATTGATCCAGAATTTGTAGATGACCCAAAGATGGAGTATGTAGACGAAATTGTATTATCATACACATTTTTTGAGGCTAAAGAAGGAATGAAGCTCCCAGTCCCAGCTTACATACGCCAATAAGGGGTCAAACTATGCAACTAGAAAATGAAGTTGCATTTTAAATTAACAGGATTTATAATCATTAATAGAAACCGATCATGAAACTTGTCCTATTTGATAATAATTATTATCAATAGTTATGTTATATTCAGCATTTCAGCTCCTCACTAAGGCATAGATAAGTCTACGCAAACATAATTATTATGTAAATATTGCTTAGATGTTTGTAGACTGAACTGAAAATATGTTTAACTACATTACTGCTAGTTAACAACAAAATAAAAAGCATTTATTTTGCAAAACCCAAGGTTTGAAAGTAAGTGTGACAGAAGTCGACTATTTCTATAACGAAATCATTTTTTAAGGTTATTTATATGCAAGCCATTGTGCAGTATGGCATGTGAGTGTTGGAAAACGAATTGTATTGTTCAGTTTTTATTAAAGCAAAAAGAATAATAGTCCGGGATCCCCGGTACATTGTTTTCACTTGATTACTATCAAGCTAATTTTTCGTGAGTAGCTTCATTTTCATGAGACGCCCAACATTTTCTTGTCGACAACTCTTGATTGTGGTAGCTAACAGAGGTAGCAAGGGTGAAATATGTTGATTTTATGATTCAAAAAAATTTATTACTAACCGGGTGCTTTTTGGTATATCTGATGATAATTATCTAAATTATTCGAAAATGTATTTGTCCTACAAAATGTGTGGTTTGATCAAAGAGTCCTCCACCTCCAATATGTATGGATAACGAGGTCATAAAAAATGATTACTAACCAGCTGGTTTTTTTTTATTTACTTAATAAATATGTATATTATTTAACCGTCATATTGTCCTACAAGTTGCGTGGTACGTTATCCCGGTCCTACGCTCAAAAGTTGTTAAAACCACAAGACCCATTTTGTCATCACTAACTGTAGGACAACAATTTTACATGATAGGTTAGTGTATTCTCTGCCCAAATGATACAATGTCCTACAAGAAAACAGGTATGTAACGCGAGTCCGACAAAAATTGTAATTTTTTCGTTTTCCTACTTATAACTTACTAGCGACCCGAACCGGCTTCGCACGGGTGCATGTATTATACATATAAACCTTCATCTTGAATCACTCTATCTATTAAAGAAAACCGCTTCAAAATCCGTTGCGTAGTTTTCAAGTTTTAAGTATACATAGGGACGGACAGACGACAGCGACTTTGTTTTATACTATGTAGTGATGATACAGTGAAAACGTCTTTTTTTTTATTTAAATAAATTATTTTTCTTAAGTAGTACAAAAAAATAATTATTTACATATAAAAAAAAATAATATTCATCAGATTCATCTGATAAATTTTCAGTATCATCACTGTCATTTTCATCTATTTCATTTTCCTCGTCTTCTGTCTCTGTAATGACGTAAAAAATTAAGTACTATTATTTAACATAAAATGAATCCACTTCGTTTTATAGTGTGCAAAACTTTTTATATAGTACACACATACGGATTCCGCTATACAACGACATTCACCGTTATGTTTAATGGATGAAAATTATTTTATTAGAAATTTAGTATGTTAAAAATAATTTTAAAAAATGGATTGCCTGAAAAAGTCCTAAATTTCTAATAAAATATTTTTCATCCATTAAACATATCGGTGG
Source organism: Clostera curtula (assembly GCA_905475355.2). Taxonomy (NCBI): domain Eukaryota; kingdom Metazoa; phylum Arthropoda; class Insecta; order Lepidoptera; family Notodontidae; genus Clostera; species Clostera curtula. The sequence continues at coordinate 730,268 of FR997805.1, forward strand.
TCGTTGTATAGCGGGATCCGTATATGTACTATATAAAAAGTTTCGTACACTAAAACGAAGTGGATTCATTTTATGTTAAAAATGCTTAATTTTTTACGTTATTACAGTCAGAAGACGAGGAAAATGAAATAGATGAAAATAACAGTGATGATACTGAAAATTTATCAGATGAATCTGATGAATATACATTTTTTTTTAAGTAAAAGTTATTTAAGTTAATAAAAAAGATGTTTTCACTGTATCATAAGTTATAAGTAGGAAAACGAAAAATGACAATTTCTGTCGGACTCATGATACATACCTGTTTTTTTGTAGGAAATTGTATCATTTGGGCAGAGAATACTAACCTATCATGTAAAATTGGTGTCCTACAGTTAGTGATGACAAAATGGGTCTTGTGGTATTACAAATTTCTGAGTGTAGGACCGGGATAACGTACCACGCAACTTGTAGGACAATATGACGGTTAAATAATATAAATATTTACTAAGTAAATAAAAAAAAACCAGCTGGTTAGTAATAATTTTTGATGACCTCATTATCGATACATATTGGAAGTGGAGGACTCTTTGATCAAACCATACATTTTGTAGGACAAATACATTTTCGAATAATTTAGATAGTTCTCATCAGATATACCAAAAATCACGCGGTTAGTAATAATTTTTTTAGAATCATTAAATCAACATATTTAACCTTTGCTACCTCTGTTAGCTACCACAATCAAGAGATGTCGACAAGAAAATGTTGGGCGTCTCATCAAAACAAAGCTATTCACAAAGATTCAGCTTGATAGTAATAATTTTTTTTCTATGATCTGTAGAACAACTTTTGAGTGTAGGACCGGGATAACGTACCACGCAACTTGTAGGACAATATGACGGTTAAATAATATACATATTTATTAAGTAAATAAAAAAAAACCAGCTGGTTAGTAATCATTTTTTATGACCTCGTTATCCATACATATTGGAGGTGGAGGACTCTTTGATCAAACCACACATTTTGTAGGACAAATACATTTTCGAATAATTTAGATAATTATCATCAGATATACCAAAAAGCACCCGGTTAGTAATAAATTTTTTTGAATCATAAAATCAACATATTTCACCCTTGCTACCTCTGTTAGCTACCACAGTCATGAGTTGTAGACAAGAAAATGTTGGGCGTCTCATGAAAATGAAGCTACTCACGAAAAATTAGCTTGATAGTAATCAAGTGAAATCAATGTACGGGGGACCCCGGACTATAAAGCAACGTTTTAAATGACAATTCTTTTATTACATGTCTTTGGGCCTCCGCGCATAAGGCGGCCTAGTCGCTGCGGCCAACTAATTCTTCCACGATGTATGTAGATGCGCGCATTAGGCGGCCAACGAAAAACATCGCGACACACACGCGGCCAATTGGCCGCCGCGGGCAACCCGCGCATTAGTCGGCCAGGCCGCGCGATCTGGCCGCCTAATGCGCGGGGGCTCTTAGTCGTTATGACAAAACAAAAATGGTATATTTATTTTTGGAAATAGTGTCCAGGTGCAGAAATAGTCACCATTAGGTTATGATTATATGCATTCAAAGTAAAGTCCACGTATGGATGCTTTCTTATATTTGTACTCAAAGCGTTGTCACATATGATCTTAATTTCGAAGGACTATATGCAGTGGGTCCAGCTTGGAGGTCATCTAAAAACCATTAAGACTTAGGAAAATTCCTTTAGTAGTACCTACAGTTATGTGAAAACTGGCCCTAACCTTGTATACGGGTTTCACACCTGGCTAGGTGGGGTATTTGTGGGACCTGGGGGTCCTGAAGCCGAAGGTAGCGCCATAACCCTATTTACGACAAAGCTGAGCAAATTGTTTAGACCAGGGTAGGTGACAGTGTGAACCTGTACTACACATTGGGACGTCCAAAGAAAACCAAGCGCTACTTTGCAAAACATTTATTAGGTCAGCGTGGTGGCGCCTAGGCCTTGATGGCGGCGGTGACCGGGTACCCGCGGCGGAGGCCCATGCACTGGTCGCGGTCGATGAAGAGGGTGGTGCTCTTGTTGCGCAGGTCAGCCTCCAGCGACGCGCGCACCCCGAGCAGCGTCTGGTGCGTGCCCTCGGCCGTGGCGATGCGGGAGCGGAGCGACTCCATCGTCTCTTGGAGGTCGCACACCTCCTTCACCAGCCTGTGCGTCACCACCATGTCATTCCCATTGTGTTATGCAATCCACTGAACCGCTTTTCTAAAGACCTCAAAAGTTTTAATCGTCCTACCCCCCATCATAAATGCTGAGTATTAATTTATTTATTTTTGTACGGAACAAAAGAGCTTTATTTCAATATAGACAGTCTCGCATTGGGGTCATCACAACTTGGTGAAGTTTAACCCCCTAAAGACACAAGTTTGCGCGTTTTCTGCCAAAAAAGCTCCCATGGTCGTGCCTCCTCAGTTTCAAAACACTCCTCTTGATATTAAGCCGAGTATTGGGATTCTCGGTGTTGACGTAGGGAGCGACGTTCAATTTCGCGGTCATTTGGAAGACAAAGCTAAGCTGGCCTCCAAAAAACTGGGTGTCCTCAACAGAGCGAGGCGGTATTTCACGTCGGCACATCGCCTCCAATTATATAAGGCGCAAATACGGCCACACATGGAATACTGCTGCCACCTCTGGGCCGGGGCTCCACAGTACCAGCTCCTTCCTTTTGATCGCATCCAACGTCGTGCAGCTCGAATCGTCAATAGCGATAGTCCTAATGATCGGCTTGATACTCTAGCCCTGCGAAGAGACGTGGCGTCTCTCTGCATTTTCTATCGCACTTATCACGGAGAGTGTTCTGAGGAATTGTTCGATCTTGTCCCTTCCGCTTCTTTCCGCCACAGATCCACCCGCCAGAAATACCATCAATTTCATCTGGACGAATGGGTGTCCACCACCGTGCGGTTTTCAAGAAACTTTATACCGCGCACAACGTCTTTGTGGAATCAATTACCAGCGGAGGTATTCCCGAACCGGTACGACATGGCAACCTTCAAGAAACGAGCCTATTCCTTTCTTAAAGGCCGGCAACGCACTTGCAACCCCTCTGGTGTTGTGGGTGTCCATGGGCGGCGGTGATCACTTACCATCAGGTGACCCGCTTGCTCGTTTGCCTACCTCTTCCATAAAAAAAAAAAAAAAAAAAAGACATATTGGTATATGATTCTAAATCTGATATTTATTATACCCTATCACTCTTAATAATAAAAATTGCTTATTCTTACTCCAAAGTTACACCGAGAGTAGTTAATAGTAGATTAGTCACGGAGTAGCTACGTGTTAATAACGGTATTATTATATACGAAGTTGGTTCGGAGTAACAATACATTTTTTACACTGAGATTAAGGTGTATGTTAAGGCAACCCACTGATTTTAAAAGTAAAAAGAATGAATTGAATAAAAAGGAGGCATTGACAGAAAAGTAAATTTTGAAATTTGACACTTTTTTTGACACTCACAACTATCTACTCCAGGACTTACGCAAAGATTAGGCAACTCTGGTATGACTCTGGTATTAATAAAGTATTAGGTATAGGAGTAAGGACGGAATTAACTAATCAAAATTTTGATTAGTCTGATTTTCTTTTTTGATTCAAACAAGTTTGTTCAATTGGTTTTAGTCTAATGTGCAATATTTATTAGCAGAATAATCTATTAATTGAAAATTAGCCTAAAATAAAAACGCGTTAGTTTTTCGCACAATTTTAGATAAAGTATATAATTTACAATTTTAATAATGCATAATTATTGTTTTAGCAATTATTTCGCAACCACCTAGTGCACAATGGGAGCCTTTTACCTTTTGCCACATGCAATCAATATTCGTCTGCGATGTCTGCAATGCGTAGTTTTGGCTGTAAAGTGAAATATCGGGACACCTCCAATTTTATATGTTTAAAGTTATCCGACAATTTTGCACCAGTGTGGAGTCTGGGTAAGCGGGGGAACTGGGGAACTGCAATTATGTATATAATTCCTGGGCTATAAGGTACACGAGCGATGTTTCGACGCCAATGTCACAAGCATTCATGAGCGTCACCTGAGCTGTGCTTCATCTCGGCACTTCTCCAGATGGGGTCGGTTGGTTCGCGCCTGCAGTCTCGTATGCGCCACCTTCATCGGCTGCAGCTTGTCCTCAATCGCCTTGTTCAGCAGCTCCAAAGTCTTCTCTACATCGAAGATCTCCTGCTGAATCTGAGTACATATTTTTATGAATCATATCGTTATTAGCTTTATGGAACGCAAACAGAATGTCAGATAACGCATCAAAAGCAACTAAACCGTCTTGTCGTTGTCGGCTCTTCTCTGCAGAGAAGCATTGAGAACGGTCGTAATGCCGAGCCCGTAAAAGACCCACTGCTGAGACAGGCCTCCTAATAAGCCATGCTGGCCGGATAAGTTAGCACAGGGTTCCTTTTAAAGATTTTCCTTAGTCTAGCGACCCTGTGATGCAATGGAGTGGTTTTGTTTACGTGAAATTACGTTCCTGAGCTGAGATAAGCTCTTGTGCCCTCCCAACTACAGTATGCAGAACAATTATCCGAATATTAAATCTTGCTGTAGATAGCTTTAAGTGTTATTTTTATTAATTTCACGACTGGGTACCTTGTGGAGATGTAGTTGCAGTTTGTTCTTGATCTCAATGGTCTCGGCGATGCGACGCGTGAAGGCGCTATTGGTGTTGCTCCATTGATCCCAGATCTCCGTTGCAGATACGTTGATCAAGTTCTCCGTATCTGGACAATTTTAGGTAACGCTATATTTTTGGTTTAGGGAATTCCTGCGAATTTTTTAACGCCTAGTTTATGCAATTTGTTATTCAGTGTGAGTAATGTTTGGTCTTACTCAACTTGAGCACGAAGTCCCGTGGTTGGGGAAAGTTTGTGCATGTCATCAACTAATCTCGTGGCTCGTGGCTCGCTTCCCTTCTCCGCAAATCACCGCCACTGAGACACTATACCCTGTTCACGATAGCTTGATCGATTTGACACATATCAATCTATTTAAAAATATTATAAGGGGAACAACAGTGCCGCGACAGCACTGCTGTGGTAGCACTGCTGCGTGCAGCGTAGTTCGGAATCATACCTTTACTTTGCAATGACGAACAGTGATTTGAAACGGATAATATCTACTATATAGTAAAAAAATGTTTTAAAATACTTGTAACTACTAGATATTTTCCATTTCCCATCACTAGCCCGTCAGTCAAATCGATCATGCTATCGTGTACCTACAGGGTATAGAATGGACTTTTGCCCATTGCTCAAGTTCTTTACCTTAGCCCTCTACGTGTGAGATTGGCGTTAGAGCTTTTTATAGGGAGTTATCTACCGGAGTCCGTGTACGATATCATGTGTACCAACCTATTCCATACTGAGGGTGAAGTAAGTCGACAAAAGGAAATGACAAGGCCGAAAACCTAGCCGCAAGAGAAGGAAAACTTGAAACAAACCCTGTGCCAACCCGTCCGGCCAGCGGGGCACAGTAGGCTATTAACCTTCCTGTGATGGGAGGAAGCCCGACTCAGCAGTGGGTCATTTATAGGCTGATTAGTTGCATCTACCGGAGAGCATCTGTATAGCCTTGGCACGTTCGGACTGTGAGCGCTGCAGCGTGGCTGCGCTGGCCGCGGCCCAACGCGCCGCATCACACACCGTCGGGTCGTAGCGCTCGATGCCCGCGTAGAACTGCAGACCCTGACCATCGCAAAGCAAGAGGCGAATTGTGATGATACTCCATATCCAGCAAGATATAGCACAATAATTTTACTATATACATTCGATTGGACAATACCTACTCCTCCGAAGGATTTGTTTGCGGTGTGCCCCTCTTACTTCCAAGTGATTGTACGGTAAATAGGCTCGGATATAGATTTGACAGCTTAACACCTGGTTATGATCAATGTGTTTCTCTAGCTAGAGAATAAATGCTGTTGTATCTGGCAGTAATAATATGTACGACAATAAACAATTACTTTCATCTAGAACAAACTAGTTTACTATAGATTTCTAGATACTTACATTGAACCCATGTAACCAACGAACGCAAAGCAGACGCACCCGTCCCAACATTTTCATATTTTACCTTGGAGAAGTTGTTGAGCTGGTGGCACATGGAGTCGATTCCGAGCGCGTACTCCTTGTTGCGCATGTCCGTCTCCAGCTCGTGCTGCGTCGCTCGGCAGTTCTTCGACTGCTGACGAACCTGCCCAAACCACCCAGCTCATAAAACCGCTTTCGGCTAACATATGGGACAGCCCAAACATGGTGACCTGCTAACTCTTGCAACCACCAATCGGCTAAGACAATATTGTCACATCGTTTTAAGAATTTGCAAAGGCAAACGTCCACTAAACGTTGCGAAATACAATCTTGAAATGCGCAAGCCCATCCTATGGCGTATAATATCTATAACTGGAACTAATATATAAAAAAGAGAACATTTATACTAAGTTAAGTTTATAGTTCGATATTATAAAATAAACAACAATATGTTTTAAAATATAAAATAATTTTATAATAATAGCGTCTTTTAAGTTTTATGAATGGGTGGCCTAATTGCTTCTTAATATTAAAATAGAAATATAAAATTTCCGAACTCACTAGCCATATATAAGCCATCAAAGGCTTCTCTGGTTCTAGTTTTATATGATCGAATAAACTCTGCGATATGTTTTTTGAACTTAAATAAAAAAAAAAAAAAAAAAACCAATAGATTTCTGAAAATAAAAGTTACTATGCTATGCATGCAACTACACAAAGAATCAAATCAATTACTTTCTCAAGCATATTCCGAAATTTATCCTGACATTCACGCAGAATGGAAACTTCCTTCAGAAGAGACTGTTCCACGGCATCATGGACTTGCTCCAAACCTGGACACAAATATGACACGTATTCAAACATCTGTTAAACACTATTGTTAGCATTTAACGTTTCACTTCTATACGCTATTAAGATTGGGCACTATAGTCTAAGAACCCTGTCGTTTCTCCCTGTGGTAGAGGCATTCCTGGACGATGTGCAGTGGGCCCTCGATGCCGGCGATGGCTCGCTCCAACTGACGCCGTGTGTCGTTCAGCTTCTCACACGTCGCCACTAAGCGCTCCATTTCTATCGACACCTACACAAACAATCTAATGTGAAGGAGGAATAAGGGTAATTTGGCTATGATCAAATTTATCATCACTACTGTTTTTTCATTCTACCTTTGAGCCACTGACGCTAGTTATAGGTCTCCGCATCCAAAGAAGGCGACATAGTAGTACGGACTTACGCAGAGCACTACATTAATTAACTTGTCCGCCTCGATATCCTATCCTAAATCACCTTGTTTGATATTTGTTTACAAAAATGATAATTAAGAAAATATTTTTCGACCGTTTACTTCCTTCGTAAACAAATCTCCTCTTTCAAAAGATGTTAAGATTGCTGCTTGTTAGTTTAATAATTCAACGCCAAATCTATTATTAAAATCTTAAGATTTTGGTTCCTAATTAGAGAAAAAAATGTTTAGATAGGAGGTCGTTTTTCTGTTATAATTGTTTGCCTTATTTTATAACCGTTTTACGATATTTATTTTCCAACCCTTTCATAGATCCCTTCAGCTACACCGGCGACCTCTGCCGGAATATAATCGGTTTGTTTTATCACAATTTCTGGTGCTTCACCTCATTCCTCCAGAACGTGGTGTCTGTGATACGTTCACCAATTCTTCTCCCCGAGTCCCTTTGACCTTGAGTGCCGATCTCGTCAGTTTCCCTGAACACATTAATTATGTTAAGTCAAGATTTAATGATGTCGATGCGAATTTAACGTCTGAAAGAATGAGGAAGTAGATGAACATACATTATGGCATTTATGTAGGAGTAACTCAGTCAATACATGAAGCCATCTTAAATAGATATTGATGATAGTTTTCATTCTGGACTTCCAGCTGCAGTTCAAAGTGGTGAATTGATATTGAACAATCCACAAACACAACACCTATGGGAATCATTATCCAACTTACGGAGAGAGGGATTATTATATTTTTCTCACAACACTAGCGACTACGTAAGATGGCGCCGAGTTATTGATCCTTCGTTGATCCAAGAGATACACGTGCCATCTGGTGTTTTTGTGTAAATCAGATATATTTGCTCTGGGTGCCATCAGTTTGAGAGTGACACAAAGAGCAAGAGCCTCCGCAATACAAGCTACACAACCAACATAGGCATACTTTTTTGTAAGAGGCCATGACCATCTATCTACTTCACGTCCACTGCTGGTGCTTATGGTCCAATTGTATGCTCATTTATCTACACAGAAAACCACGAGGTTCAATTTGCTACGCCGCCACTGGTGCCACTACCTACTAACACTTACCGAAGCATCCTCATAATGTCATTCCTAACACGCTCCGAAAAGTTCCTCTTAGCATCAGACTCATTATAGTTCTTTATACTGTTCTGGTTCCACTCGTATTGGGTGTAGCGGGTGTAAAGTGCAGCACGGGCGGCATGTTCCGGCGAACGATCGAACCCAGTCACGAGATTGGGGAAGCGAAGAGGCTCGGCAGCCATGCCAGCAGGGGTGTAGCATGGGTCTACCATTGTATTCGTTATGGGCTGGGATGGCCTGCAAACAATTGGATTTGAACATTTTTTCCACAACTCTTCTTTGGAAAATTAAACTACGTGATTGATCTAAGTTAGTAGACTCCCTGTGATGGGATATAATTAAAGGACCAAAGATTAGGTAAACCAAAAATGCAATAAACAAAACACTCAAAACAACAGCGTATCCAGCTGGTCTCCAATATTTCAATCCTGAAATTTCGCAAACATATTTGTAATATACATACTCGTATCTTTAAAAGGAGTAGGTAGATCAATTGCACTGTATAATTGGATAGCAATAGTTCTATGGGCAAATAAAATCTGGTATTACTTTCCTCTTATTATTTGGTCTTAGTCCATACAAGTGGACTAATAGGTTATTAATTATTTTAAACTTTCGGTTAGTCGATTTGCTTAGTCGGGACTCGGGCCTCCTCTCATTCCATCGAGGGTAATTAGCCTACTGTGCCACGCTGGACGAGTTGGTACGGGGTTTCGTTTTAAGTACATGACATGTTAGGTCAACATATTTAAGTGATCCAACCTAGACTAAATCTGTTTATTAGAATTACTTGACTATTAGCTAGTTGTTATCTGTTTTGTTGTCCTTTTAAATAAATAAATGGGATATGGGTCTGATTTCTACCGCGAGTCACCCGTGTCATTATTTTAATATTTTATTTACCTACCTATTTACTTATTTTATAGCTTTGGTCGAAAAGTTCTTAAAATAAAATTAAACTTACATAGGAGTGACTTCGATCTCTTCGTAGCCCATGATCGGCCTCCAAGGATGTTTCTTGGGCGAGTGAAAGCAGTAGCCAACTTGCGGAGGCACACTGGGTGCCCCCGCGACATCCTTCACAGGAGTCCATTGCTGGAGTTGCTAAGCAGACAAGACAGATGCTTAAAGTAACTTTAATATTTAGTATCCTAAAATATACTTTAATATTTTAGATACTTTAATATCAAAAAAATATATAAAATATTGCGCAATCGAATCGGATATGATAGATCACATGCAGCAGGCAAACCATCATAGTCCTCAGGATTGCCAAACTTAGGTAGCAGTGGGCACGTAGCTCTCAGGATTGACTACCAATGGGTTAGAGATACTCAAATGACGAGCACGTACCGAATAGTGCAATGCTGATAGGCCTCCCATACGTTAGACCGCATGACCGGTTACGGTCACCAGATTCCGAATCGATGCGGGCGGATAGCCTTTGTGGAAATCTTTTGGAAAAGAAGATGATGTATTTTTTTCTTGTATATTATGACAATGTGTTGACTATTTGTAAGTGTCCATCGTGTGGTGACCCACACAAAATCAATGATTTGAATTTGATGATGATGGATAGTGCGTCCTATTGGGTTGTGAACGTAGTAAAAATACTAAAACTATTGTTTGATCGGCTTGGTAGGTCCATCTTGGAGAAAGCTTGGAAGTTACTCACGGGCTTAGACGATAGTAATACTGCTAGTATTTATTTATTAACTAAATCGCATTTGTTTATAATTTAGTCTAGGGAAACATTACTGTAATAAACTCATTTGTGCAATATTTACCGTACACATAGATTCTTCCTTGGCCATTCTGATTTAAAATGATAAACCGGTTAAAATTTTTTGAAAAGATGCAAAAATATAATTAAAATTTAAAATGGAAAAGGTTGTTTAACAGTCAGGTGGGTAACATGAAAATAAAAATAAAACATATATTATGATATTTTTGATCTTTGCAAAGAGACTGTAATCACTAATAACTCATGTTTTGTTTTTCAAATTCTATAATTCGTTATTTCAACACTGAGTATTTATGAAATATTTAAATTATTCTATATTCTTGCTTATAAGGCTTAGGCAAGAATTTAGATTATTTGAAATATTTAAGCCGTGTATTATAATATAAAACTATTCAAACGTGCCTTATTCTATGATTTTGATGATGATGATTTTGAGTTCATGTTTGTGAACACCTCAGTTACACGGAAATACCAAAAGACGCACACCAATCCGCTTGACACGCTGTTGACTGGGTGCAGCGGGTCGGTCGGGGCGGCCGGATCGCACGTACGCAAATCCGCGTCGCAATAATGTGACGAGCCGCTGCGGCCCGACACAGTGTGCGATAATTCTTACAAATTGTATTAAAGCGATTTGAGCGAATTTTTGCGCTCCGCCTCGACACGCAGCCGCATATTGTCCTCAAACCTTAAAACCACACTGCCAATGTCGAGTGAAGAACATACTGACAGCACCTGACAGTTTCCTATAAATTGACTGTCAAAGTCAAACGTCAGTTAATTTGTTGTGTTTCGTTCGTCGAGTGGTATATGGTGGTTGACTTGACTAGTTTTACGGGAAAATATTTCGCGTTATAGCATTAATTACCCAAGTTTAATAACATTTTATGATATGACTAATTGATAAAATATGAGTGCTATACCAGATAACGCTCCGCAACGTTAGTATTGTAATAATGTCAATCTTGTGATCATTACAAGAAATTATGGTTGACTATCTTGAATTTCCTTTTAATAGATTGCCCTGGGACCGAAAGTGAAGATGCTGGAAAAGCTTCTGCTTGTGCTGGCTGTCCCAATCAGAACATATGTGCTTCAGGTAAGGACTGGAGTCCAATGTTTATGCAATAGGGTTAGGTTGCTAAGCTAGCAATGAACCATGAAACTTTGGATTACCTCTTTAATGTATTTTCCTAATGGCCACAAATCGATGGGCTTGCAATTTCTTCACTAACAGTAGTACAAATGTATGCTTTATCATGATAAACAATTTGATTGATATTTTTTGATCTGATGACAGATAACTTACTTTTCATTTTTGTATATAATATTGAAATTAAACACTTTTAGCGGATTTATTGCGTGTATATAACATTATTAAATTCCCGACCTTTCGAATACTTTGCAGCATATACACATGATACATCTGTTAAAAAGTGTTTAATTTCAATGTGTAATAATCGCGAAAACCTAAGAAATCATTGTATATCATATTGTTTGAATGATAAGCAAATTTCATCATCATCATCATCATCATCATCAGCCCACATTAGTCCACTGCTGGACAAAGGCCTCCCCTAAAGAGCGCCATAGCGCCCTGTCTTCAGCTTGACGCATCCAGCTGCTGCCCGCAACCTTTCGCAGATCGTCGCTCCATCTAGCAGAGGGCCGTCCCACACTACGCTTGCCGATTCGCGGTCTCCACTCAAGAACTCGTCTACCCCAGCGGTTGTCGGTTCTTCTACAGATATGACCAGCCCACTGCCACTTCAGTCTGCTAATTCTCTGAGTTATGTCGGTGACTTTGGTTCTCTGCCGGATAATCTCATTACGGAGCCTATCCTTCAGAGAAACTCCAAGCATAGCTCGCTCCATAGCACGCTGAGCGACTTTAAACTGGTGGACTAGTCTCACCGTGAGTGTCCACGTCTCGGCGCCGTAGGTCATGACGGGTAGGACGCACTGGTCGAAAACTTTAGTTTTCAAACTCTGCGGGATGGGCGACGAGAAGACCCGACGAAGTTTTCCAAATGCTGCCCAGCCCAGCTGGATCCTCCTCTTGGCCTCCCTGTCGAAGCTGCTTCTACCTAATTGCAAAATGTGCCCGAGGTATGTGTATTCTGAAACAGCTTCAACAAGACGGCCATTCACAACGATAGGTCTCGGATGAATGTGATCATTCATCATGATTTTGGTTTTATCCAATTTCATGCCGAGACCCACCCGTCGCGAGGCTGATGCTAAGCTGGTCAGCATCTGTTGCAGCTCCTCCAGCGATTCCGCCATTAGGACTATGTCATCTGCAAATCTCAAGTGTGAGATGTACTGGCCATTTAAGTTAATGCCCTTGTCTTTCCAGTCCAGCGTCTTAAACACATCCTCCAAAGCGCTTGCGAACAGTTTCGGGGATATGACATCCCCCTGTCTCACTCCTCGGCACAGTTGGATGGGTTTAGTACGCTGGTCCTGTACTTGGACACACATAGAGGCCTCATCGTACAGACATCTCAACACTTGGATGTAACGATAGTCCACTTGGCATCGCTGAAGGGATTCAAGAACAGCCCAGGCTTCGACGGAGTCAAAAGCTTTCTCATAGTCCACAAAAGCTAGACACAGGGGCCGATTATACTCTTCGGACTTATGTATAATTTGCCTCACTGTGTGGATGTGGTCTATGGTGCTATAACCCCTACGAAACCCGGCCTGTTCCGGAGGCTGAAATTCATCGAGCCTTATGGCGAGACGGTTCGCAATGACTCTTGAAAACAACTTATAGACGTGGCTCAGGAGTGAGATGGGCCTGTAATTTTTAAGAAGGGTGGTATCACCCTTCTTAAAAAACAGTACCACCAAACTCCTGCTCCACGCCTTAGGAGTTCTCCCGCAGTGAATGACGGAGTTAAAGAGTTTTTGTAGTTCCTGTATGACAGGAATCCCTCCTGCCTTCAGAAGTTCTGAAGTAACTCCGTCTTCACCGGGGGCCTTTCCATTTTTAAGATGTTTAAGAGCCAGCACGATTTCGTCTTGGCTGATATCGGGCAGTTCGTCGGTGTAGTGGCGGACCAGGGTGGCTCTTCCATCCTGGATAGAACGTTGAGGGCGAGTAGCATGTGCAGCATAAAGCCGGCCATAGAAATCTTCGATCTCGGCAAGAATCTCCGGCTTAGACAAAACGGTTCTGCCATCGCGTGTTGTGAGCTTCGCCAGGTGGCTCCTCCCAAGCTGCTTAATGAACACCTTGGACCCTCGGTTTCGCTCAATTGCCTCTAATATGAGGCGGGTATTGGAGCTCCGAAGGTCACGTCGTGTCATTTTAGCTATAAGCCGGTTGAGATTTGCCTTGTCTGACGAAGTGGCATGTGTAGCTTCCCGTCTTTTTGCCATAAGCCGCAGAGTCTCGTCCGAGAGTCTAGACTTCGTGCCTTTACGCTGCGTTCTGTAAAATTTAATGCCCTCACTCCTTAGTGTATCCAGGATGTTTTGCAGGGTCTCGTCGATGTCATCGGTAGGCTCTATGGCAGCAAATCTAGAGTCCAGTATGTTCTGGAACGATTCGGTTCCTGCCATGATTTGGAGTAGGTCCGGTCGGAGCGTGGACTTCATCAGACGGTTTCTTTCAAGCTTTAAGTCGATATTCAGAGAGCCTCGGACAAGTCGGTGATCAGATCCTGTATTAAACCTGTTTCTCACCGAGACGTCTCTGAATATGTGCTTCCTGTCCGTCATGATGAAGTCGATCTCGTTTTTGGTCACAGTATCGGGGCTTTGCCAAGTCCACTTCCTGTGGGGCTTCTTCTTGAAGAAAGAGTTCATCAAGTAGAGCCCCTCTTTCTCTAGGAAGTCGACAAGCATTTGCCCCCTGTGATTCCTACTCCCATAACCATGGGGTCCCACTCGAGATTCACCACCAATCTGAGCACCTACCTTGCCGTTAAAGTCCCCCATAACAATGTTAAAGTGGGCCTTGGTGGTGTTGTGTAAGGCCCTTGAGATGTCCTCAAACATATTCTCAACTTCATCATCCGAATGTGCCGAGGTCGGTGCGTAAACCTGGATGATCTTCATGCTATATCGTTTCGATAGCCGAAGAATCAGGTACGCTACCCTCGTCGACACACTGGAGATTTCTTCCACATTGTTAGAGAGGGCTTTATTGACAAGAAACCCTATGCCACCCTGCGATTTCTGCTGTCCTTCGCGGAAGTACAAAAGGTGGCCAGATTCTAGGGTAATGGTGTCCTCCCCCTCTCTACGGACTTCACAAAGACCCAGAACATGCCACCTGATGTTCTCCAGCTCCACTTCCAACTGCGCTAGATGCTCGTCAAGCCTTAGAGTACGTCCGTTGTACGTAGCCAGGGTCAGGTGTTTCAAGTAGCCAGATGTTACCCGGGGATTCTTCGCACCCCTTGCCCCGCCGTTACCGTGGCCGCTACCTGGATGACCAGGAATAGCGGGGCTGCCGGGAACTGGGGGCCATCTTTTTGTTTTGCCTATCAATAAGGGGGATTGCCCATAATCCCCACGCTGGGCATGCGGGTTGGGGATCGCAGTTAAAAATAAGGAGTTGGACCAGACGTTGCTGCTGCCCAACGTCTGTAAATAGTTTTTTCCCTTAGTCGCCTTTTACGACACCCATGGGAGGAGATGGGGTGGTGATATTCTTAATCCGTCACCACACGGACCAAGCAAATTTGCATCCTTGTAATCTGCAGCTTATTGCTGATAATTTACTTGGTATACTATTAAATACTGAGATTTTATCTAGATTACCTTTTCGTCAGCTCTTAAAACACAGGATGGAATGGGGATTCTCACATCAACCAAATTTAAGCAGACCATAAATAGCTATTATTTTTGGACCATATTGCCATTTGCCCCATACATTAACAGGGCCAGATTTAGTAATGGCTTGTGGGGCTGTAACCCAGGGTCCTGTTTATAAAACAGCACCAACATCCCAATACAAGTGCTGTACAATATTGTTGTGGCAACTTGTTTGTTTTGACAGGTTCTCTAACAGTACTAGCTTGTGGCCTTACAATCCTTGTACCTTGTCTTATCGGTGTAGCTAACCTGTGAATTCCTAGCAATAACAGTACTCCTAACAGGAAATATTTGCTGTAAAGTAATGAAAGATGTTGTGAATACCAACATTATACTGTTAAACAACAGAATTGAATTATAATTATAGGTCAATTAAAGAATGTGTCATAGTTGACAATGGATTTCATAACAGACTGTTGCTTAGCGATGTTGCCATCTATACATGTATAATATTTTGGACTATACATATCTGTATAGGCCATAGGCTAATTTCCCTCTATGAATTTGGAGGAGGCCAGACTCAGTTCTGGGTCATTTATAGGCTGATGATGATATCTGTTTAATTGGGTTCTTTATATGTTACTATGTGATTGAATATTTATATAAGCCTTCAATTTATATAGATATTATTATGAATATTATCTTCATCATATCTGGTAAATTGTAATATAATTTCAACTTATACACCTTGCTTGAAAATTATAAATTTAAGTAATGGCATCATATTAGTTTAACTATACTAGAGAAAACATTGTTTTAAGATTAGAAAGATTTAGCCTGTAATATATTCTCAGATATACATACTTTAAATATACACAAAAAGAAACATAAAAATGGGTCAAGCCATTTTGGAGAAGTTTGATACCATCATGAGATTTTTAATTTTAAGGAAAATGGTTGTTATTATATTTAGTGTTTTGTAACAAAACAGGTGTCACTTCTGGTCCTGATCCTGCAATAGAGATAATAAAAGAGCGCCTCTCCAAAGTGAAACACAAAATCCTGGTGCTCTCTGGCAAAGGAGGAGTGGGCAAGAGTACAGTAACATCTCTTCTTGGACATGGGCTTGCTGCTAGAAACCCGGATGCTAATGTAAGCATATCTTTAAATATATATAATTCTACTGTACATGTCTATGTCACCGAACTCCTCCTAAATGGCTGGACCGATTTGAATGATTTTTTTGTATGCATTGCATGGTTTAGATTCACAAATCAGCCCGACAGATTACGCTACAGCCGGTAAATGAATATCATGCAGGACAATGTCTGCCTGGTCAGCTGGTTTTACTTATATATAAATATAACAGAAAATACCTACCTAAAAATCTTATTCATGTATTTATTAAAAAAAGAAATTGTTAGGCAGCTTAATTTTTATTACTTCAATTAAGAACTGCAATTAGAGTCTATTTTGATCTGACCTATCCATTGGAAGTTATGTATTTGTTATTGAAGAAATAGGTCATCGCCATAGATAAATAAGATATGTAGCTAAGTTACGTATTGAAGAGATATGCTGGATTGCTTCAACATTCATATTTAGAGATAATGAAGATTATTCCGATACTTTGTGGCGCAAACATGCAATGTAAACATTACAAACAGCACTGGATTAACCTTAAGCTTGCTTGATTCATACCTGATTCTGGATCATTCGATTCTCGATCGCTTTCCAGCGTTAAGGGAAATTCAGTGCTGTGTCATTTTTAAAGTGCAGCGTGTGCCACGTCTAGCGCCATGAACTATGGGAATAATCTTCATTATCTTTAAACATGAACGCTTTTTTTGTCGATAAATTAAGCCTTACAAAACCGTTTAAAAAGTGCGGCAATGAAATTAAATCCAGGTTACAATAAGTCAATTGACAGCATTTCAAAAGTATTCTAATTTAATTTTAATTTTTAGCAGGCAAACTTCTGTATTATACAATAATTACTCTATAAATAAGTACGTTATTCCGTTTTAGCGATTCTAATACATTGTGAAAATACTATAGGATTTCTCGCGTAATTCAAAGTAGGCAAACGTGTGAAGATAAATATTCACATCTGCTTATTCCGTGCTACGCGAGACGCGCGTAGTCATTACACTTATAATTACCCTATTATATCTGGACCTCCTCTCGTACTCATTGCCAAAGTCCATTACGCAGCACTGTCTAGATCGAGGTATAATTTTTATGTTCACTAAGCCAACGACTATCGGTTCTAAGGGCTTGCAGCCAAAGACTTGCGAAGGTGAGGTGGGAACGGTACGGGGTGGTACAGCCTTGCTCCATCGATATAGGTCAGGTTGTATGGGGTTGAGTAGGCTTTAAGTTTATGCTACTAACAATACCTATCGGATACGTTGGTCGATTTATGATTATGGAAATCACAAGAACAAGTGGACCGATTTAAGCAAAAATGTTCCAAACCACACAAACCTCATTTCGAGATAATTGACTCTATAGCTAGCTTTATCGGTCCAAGTTAATATTAGAAATAGATTAGTACAGAATCTTTTCTTTGCTTTTTAATAAAAAAGTGTGTGTGTGCTGTGTAGGGTTCATTCGGCTCGAGAATTCCCGGGAAATCGTTGGGCTGTGTTCCCGGGAAATGAAGCTCGAGAACTCGAGAAATCATGTACGTTTGTAGAAAATAAACTTGCAGAGTTTTAATTTGTTTATACGAGTATTCTATTAACATGCCATAAATGGTGCTATGATTGTAATGTAATTATAATTTACATTTACTTTCTACCTGACTTTAAGATATTAAAGATTTCTTTCGTGTTTTATAGAAGCTATTTTGTTTACAAGATTTAAGTTGATTTTTTTTTCTAAATAACCAGCCCAAAATTGTGCTGTGATCTAACAATCACATGTAAGTTAAGATAATAGGTTGGGGAAAAAGTTTCGTCGCATTTTTTAAGAAATTTCAAAACATTTTTTAATATCGTTTATTTAAATTTGACTAAAGTATGTAGCTACCATTTTGTTCGATAACTTTTTGCCATCTTGTAGGTAGGCACATGATCCCATTAGCTATAGACATTTTGGGACTACTGATCAAAATACCGCGACAAGTGGTTTTGGCAGTCCTCTCGTGATGTTAACCTGACACTGCCTAAAGAATTCTGAAGAGACTGAAACATGTGGAAATCTGAAGGTGCAAGATCAGGACTGAAGATTTTATTACAAGTTCATACATACTATAATGCGTAAAGACTTTTCCCCAACCTAATATCTACGTTTTCTTTCATGTTGATTTTTTGTTTATTTTAAGTTCTAAATAACCAACTAAAAATGGTGCTGTCATTATGATTATGAGCCTGAATAATATTTTTTTCTGTAATATTTTATAAAAAAATATTTATAAGATTAACGTTTTTGAATAACATCGATGAAAGTTTTATAATTAATTTGATACTTTTATTTGAGAGGTAAACCACTGATTTTTAGACGCAATTGGAACCAAATAATATGAGAAAACGTACGTAAATGTAAATTTCTCGACAACCCGAGAGTCCCGAGAAATTAGCCTCGAGAATTCTCGAGACCCGAGAAATTGAAAAGCTCGAGAAATCATGAACCCTAGTGCTGTGCTTATGCACACGCGTTAGGAGTTATACTGTTTTATGTACTTCATTGCGTAAGGAGATAAAGATCTTTTCAAAAATTTTATCTTTCGCCATATTCTATGTTAGTAGAAAAAACGACACTAACAATAGAAAAAAGGTATGTAATACATTGAAAGTCTTAATATAACGCATTATCTTGTTATATAAAGTTTATTTAAATATATATCAAAATAATACATGGTACCGTCAACTAACCCCAAATTCTACAAACGTACTCAAAGTAATATGTAAAAACAATTATTATCACTTAAAATCGCAGTAAATTATTATAATATTATTTTATAATATATATTTATTAAGAAAGGCTTTCTTACTCGAGGGAAGCTCGGAATTACTTGGCTCACCACCCGAGACTATCAGGGAGAAGCGATACCAGGTTCCCTATCAAATATCAGTTTTTTTTTACGTTTGAAATACTCATGTATACCTGACCGCTAAACGCCAGCCGGGTTATGTGGGACTCCGACGCGCGGAAAGCTGTTAGTTGCGCCCCAACCTACCCACTAAAACCAACGGTGTCCCTTAACTGCCGGTAACAGGGCCACGGGTTTCACTCCTCCCGGTGGGGGAGCATGCTCCGTGACCCTGATGGCGCCTTGGCCCGCTTGTAAAAACGGGGCCCACGGTTTGATGGGGAGCTCTGGACGCTCCCCAACCCACCGAGAGGCACGTGCCCCGTCAGAAGCCGGATGAGCTGGCGGCCGACCCACGCGGTTGCAGCGGCAGCCGTGGGACGCCTACCTGGCCGCGCCTTCGCTGCTAGTGGTGGCAGCCCTGGCCTCAACGCCTGGCCGCCCTCCACTGCAATGACCACGCCGTGTGTCGCGGCAGTTTTATGCTTCCGAGGCAACTGAGGACAGAGGAGTCCCCAGAGCCAAAACCCACCACGACTCCGTGTGCCGCTCTTCGTCTGGCCTCTAACCGTGGGCCCGCCCGGCATGGGTGACCCTGAGCCGGTATGGCCCCAACGGATCCTAAAGGCACCGCAAGCCCCCTCACCACAAAAAGAAAAGGTTTACTCAAAATCAACCGAAAATGAAGCTGAGCTCCGAGAGAGAATTACGGAGGCAGTTGATTTTGTCCTTATTGGAAGATTTGCCCGTCTATTATCAAGATCTCTTTTAAGGAGATGTCGTGCTTGTATTGCAACTGAAGGAAAACAGTTTGAACATCGAACGAGAATTTGAAATTTGAGGTCTTAAGGAACGCTTTGAGTTCACTAGAATCACATTTAGTAAAATCAAAGAAATTATTCAAAACCGACTTTCCTTGAAAAAATATTTTTATACCCGATCTAAGAAATAATGTAATAAGTGTTATACCACTTTATAATCCTTATTAAATGCGCTAATTTTTAAAGTTACTTGCCAGACTTGCGTGGTATAATTTTTTTCAGGACCGTCAGTTAAAGTAGGGCGAAACTTTTCAAAACGTGGTTCTGCATAACATGACATCTTCTTTGAAGGTGGAGCAGTTAGCTCGGATTTTAAGGTTACAAATTACAGAAGCACTATTCAGGATGAAATAAGTAAAAAAAGACGGCAAAAAGTAAAGATTTGTAGCAACGGGAAGGTAAAAACTGTTACAGTTACTGTTACTTTTTTTTCGCTTGTGGCAACACTGCCAGCAACACCTGTTTAAATTGTGTCCGTAGGTTTTTATTCAAAAAATCGATAAATTTGTACAAATTCCAATCGAAATCACTAAATAAGTATTTAAAAGTATTAATTTAATGTTATTTACTATAAGTATTGCGTTAACATTAGTCAATAATTCGTAAAAGTGTTAATTGCCTACCTGCACTCCGGACATTGTCATCTCGTTAAGGTAAAAACGGTTGTTTGTTTTTGTTTTATTACTTGCATATTTTATAGCAAACTGCACTTTTGTAGTTTAATTAATAGATCACAATTTACTTTTGTATCACAAATACGTGGTAGAACACTGAAACATCAGTTTGATAGCACAATTTTTGCATTAAACTTTGATTTACTTAGTAAACAACTATGACGACCCGCAGTGCACTCGCTAGGCAACAGGAGTCTAAACTGCAACTAACATTGAACGAACTGAAGGTCACAAAGGAGTTGTGCGATCAACTGATGCGTGAACGAGATGATAGTGAAAGTGAAATGCTCGACATAATAAATACTAATCAGCGACTAAAAACCGAGATGGCAAGCTTGTTTACCCAATGTATCGAGGCGCAAAAAAGTCGGGATGAACTTCAGCTCATTGTAGACGGTTTTAATCAGTGTAGTACGGAATACATGACCGCACTTACCCGGGTAGATTCATTGGAAAGAGAGCTAAGCAGTGCATATAAAAAAATTGATCAACTTGAAACCTGTAACTTGCATATAACGGCATGCAACAACCAAAGCCTTTTCGATGAGTTGGTGATCAGTGCCCCAAATAAAGGTTTTACTCCTATTGGTTCAAATTCATGCATTCCAACTATAGATTTGACTGGTGATCAGACCCCAAATACAAACACAAGCAGGATTGCCAAATGTAGTAAAACCAAACTATTAAAATACATTAAGATTAATAAGCGCATACTCAAAATTCAAAAACTAGTTAAAAAGCATAAATTCTTTATTAAAAATGTGAAACTAAATAAAGAACGTTTGAAACTAATTGACACGCTAGATATATATTCTTCAAAATTAAATTCCTTGAGGGATAAATATAAAAATGACACTAAGGGTTTAAAACAAGATATGGAAAATCTTCAAAATAAGTTAAGTTTAATGTGTAATAAATATGAGAGTTCCCAGGTGCAGATGAGGGAATATGTGCTTGCGATGAACGAGCTTGTTGTGAGCAACACCTGCAACAATGGACAAGATCTTGACAATGGAGGCTCACCAGCTCACCCGTCTTCAGCCCCCGCACCCTCATTGCTCTGTGGTACCATACCTTGTACTGGGAACTCATCAAAGAATTGTAATGTCAATTTATCTAGTAGAAAAAATATTGTTATATTTAGTGACGAGATTGGAAAAAATATAGCATCATTAATGGCCTGTAATAACAAGGACTTTTCTGTATGTAATCTGTGCTATCCGGACTGGCCTTATCAAAGAATTATGGAGACAATATTACAATACAATTTCAGTCCCAATACAATTATAGTTATTTTTATAGGGAATAGGGGTACTGTAAGCAAAAAACAACTAATTGCTTATCATGACTGTTTATCACAACTACAAAATGTAATGAAAACTGTTATGTTTACATTACCCTACAGCAGCAGTTTGTCACAGGCGGAAAATGATATTAGGTTTAAGCTTAATACTACATTATATAATTTAATGTATCAAACCAATATGACAAAAACATGTGAAACATGTCATCTAATAGACTTAAATAATTATTTAAAAAAACCTTTTTTATTGACAAATGATAAATATCATTTATCTTTATATTATAAGAGACAGATAGCTGATTCGCTATCATTTTATATTGACTTATCAGCCAAGAACTTGGCTAAATTAGCATCAGGCTTTATTGAGCCTGTGGACAAATCCACTATTGCTCGCAATGGTGGTGGTGAACCTTTACATTCACATAATGACATTTTGCATTATTTAAATTAGATGGTAAGACAAAAGAGATTAACTCTTGCATGAGTATGAACAAACAACACTGTAAACAACCCCAATATGATTCTGAATTACAATGTTTCAACCTGGTCCATCAGAACATTCAAGGGATATTAAATAAGGAATTGGAAATTGATTTATATTTGACTTGTAACAATATAGATGTATTATGTATTACTGAACACTGGCTTAAACATCATGAATTAATGTTTAACTTCACTAATCACCAGGTTGCTAGCTCGTTCAGCAGAACAAATATGATCCATGGAGGCTCTCTAATAATAATTCGTAATAATTTAAAATTTAAACAGCGTACAGATATTGTGAGTCTCTCTGTTGAGCGAGTTATTGAGATTGCGAGTATTGAGCTTGAGCAGTTCATTGTATTGAGCGTATACAGACCACCTTGTGCATGTTACAACCTATTTGAAAGTGTTATGGAAGATATACTGTATAAAATTTCTTCATCCAACAAAACAATTGTTATCTGTGGAGACTTCAATATTAACTTACTGGAAAAATGTTCTGTAACTGATAAATTCATTTCGTTATTTAAATCTCACAACCTGTGTAACATTTTTCTAGAGCCCACTAGGATTACTGCCACAAGTGCCACATGCATTGATAATATCTTTTGCAACATAAAACCTACCTATAAAGCAGTAATTAGTGCTTTAGACTCCGACCACTGTGGCCAGCTTGCCGTATTTCCTATGAAACCTTTACCAGTGCAAAAGAGAAGCATTACTTTTATTCCCGTTAATTCCAAGCGCATAGAGTATTTTAAGAATAACCTTCTAGACACACTGCCGGTGTTGCCTCATCAAAATGATTCCGTACCGAACGAGCTATACAATACGTTTTTTGAATGTTTTAATAGAGAATTTAAAAGGGTGTTTAAACCTAAGACTGCTACGATCGGTGACCGAGTCGTTTTTAATGATTGGGCAACACCTGGTATATACAAAAGTAGGAGACGGTTATTTGAATTGTATGACCAAAAGAAACACAACCACTGTGCTTCTTTTCTAGAATATGTTAAAATGTATTCTAAAACATTTAAAAAAGTGTGTATTTGTGCAAAGGCTTTATTTTTAAAAAGGAAATTGCAAAATGCCGATGACAAAATAAAAATGACTTGGAATATAATAAATACTGAAACCGGCAATAAGAAAGTTCAGAAAACTGATTTTCATTTAAAAATTAATGATCGATCTGTGAAGTCAGACTTAGAGGTAGCGACAGAGTTTGAATCGTTTTTTACTAATATTCCTTTATTAACAACCAAAGCTCTGGACGCATCTCCGAGTTTAGCTGAGTCGATCTTAAAACAGAGTGTTGCATCATGTAAGAATACTTTTAATTTTTTGCCAGTAACTTATAGGGATATTATTAGTGCCTTTAAAAGCTTAAATATGAAAAAGACTCCTGACTTATGGGGAATATCTGTATATTTAACTTCTTCAGTTATCGAGATCATTGCTCCCAGTTTAGCTATTATTTTTAATAATTGTGTTGTAAGTGGAGTTTTTCCTGACCAGATGAAACTCAGTAAAGTTATACCCTTATTTAAGGCTGGCAGCGCTGATGACCCGTCAAACTTTCGGCCTATATCGGTACTTCCAGCATTAAGTAAGATATTTGAAAAAGTTATTTTATCCCAAATTTCAACTTTCTTTAACAACAATCAACTGCTTCACCTTAAACAATTTGGTTTTACTAAAAATTTGTCGACATTAGATGCAGGAATCGAATTGATGAAACACATATTCGAGGCCTGGGAGGGTAAACAAGATGCTCTCGGCATTTTCTGTGATCTTTCCAAGGCGTTTGACTGTGTTCATCATAATATTCTGGTCAGGAAGCTCCACCATTACGGTGTTAGGGGTAAAGCTCTTGCCTTGCTCGACTCCTACCTGAGTAATAGAGTCCAGATGGTTGAGGTCAATGGTAAGCGTTCTCAAGGCTCTGCTGTAACCATTGGTGTCCCGCAGGGCTCTATTCTCGGTCCATTTCTGTTCCTTATTTATATTAACGACTTACCATTTTATGCTCAAGATGGTCATGACATTGTGTTGTTCGCGGATGACACTTCACTATTATTTAAGGTGAAAAGACAGCTCAGAGATTATGACGATGTGAACAACGCACTGTCCAAAGTTGTTCATTGGTTTAACACTAACAATTTGCTACTTAATAGCAATAAAACTAAATTTTTAAAGTTTTCTACACCTAATGTTAAGCACTTGGCAACCAATGTTCAATTAAACGGAGCAGATTTGGAGCCTGTGGATTCTACTGTCTTTTTGGGTATTACCTTAGATACAAAATTACAGTGGAAACCTCATATTAACAAACTGGCAAGCAGGCTAAGTTCGGCAGCGTACGCTGTTAAAAAAATTAGGCAGTTAAGTGACGTTGCTACAGCCAGAATAGTCTATTTCAGCTACTTCCATAGTATTATGTCTTACGGTATATTACTCTGGGGATGCTCTGCAGACATAGATACAATATTTGTTCTCCAGAAACGAGCAGTACGAGCCATTTATAACCTAGCTCCCAGGACATCCCTTAGAGACAAGTTTAAAGAGATGGGCATTCTTACTGTAGCTGCCCAATACATCTACGAAAACATAATGTATGTTCGTAAGAATGTCGTAAAATTCAATAAATTAAGTGATACTCACTCTGTTAATACTAGGAATAAAAGTAATCTTGTTCTACATGCTACTCGTCTCCATAGAATTAGTAACTCTTTCGTAGGTCAATGTATTCGCTTCTACAATAAAATCCCTACGAAGTTAAGAGAACTTCCAATTAATAAATTCAAAAAGCTTATAAAATTTCAACTTTGTAAGAAAGCCTACTATAGTATTACAGACTATTTAAATGACCCGGTAGCTTGGGATTGAGCTGCTGAGCTCAAATACTATGAATACATATACGAACAAATGTATCTTTGGATCTGAAACTGCAGTCTTGCTGGAACTGATTTCTTTCGAGCTTTACTTTTTATTGCTTTATCGGTAATCGGCCTCGGTTTTGTGAGTTGTCATGCTCACTAAAATACTCTGAGCAGCGGTAGCGACGTGTGACGGGTCGGTCACTTCCCTTTAATATGGTTGAGGAGACCGATGGCTGTCACATGCGTTATACTTGTGAACAGGTGCTGCTGTTTGGGGTTGGTCGGCTCACTGGACCAAGGAAGATTTTATTTTATTTTATTTCATTAAAGTTTGTTTTGTTTTAATATTCAGATTTCAGCTGACGCCTTCCAGATTCGATTGAACAGTTTGTTTTAAGGAATTTGTTGGGTAAATATATACATATTAGATTATGAATAGGACCGCAAAGTAATAAAAAAGAAAAATGACAAGCCCTCTGAGTTTCTTGCCAGTTCTTCTCAGCAGTGGTCGCGTTCCGAACTGGTGGTAAAGAATATTACTTTGCATTGTATAAAATTTTATTAATATGTTGACAATTTGTAAGTGTCCATTGTGTCCTATGCAAAATAAATTATTTGACTTTGACTTTTGACAGGATGTACATTTGCCAGAATAAAATGTTTTTGCTATAATTTAAAAAATACTAGATATAATTGTTTTTTAATATATTTTCTGATAACTTAAGACCTTACCCATCATGCGTTTTTGGCTTGACGTCGACTTTTTGGGACACCCTGTATAAAAAACATGCTATAATATTATTTGTAGTATTTGTTCACTTAATTGAGATAAAAGGATGCTCGTTAAGTTTTCCATTAGGTGAGTGCTACCTTGTTTTTGCAGGTGGGTATCTTGGACGCCGACATTTGCGGCCCTAGTCAGCCGCGCGTGCTGGGCGTTAGGGGGGAGCAAGTACACAACTCGGGGTCAGGATGGTCCCCTGTGGTAAGCCACACTCGAAAAATCATGAAAGATCATGAAGTTATACCGCTTGGTGACGGATTTAGAATACATATTGCCACCACCGACCACCCAATTCTATCCTGAGGGTGTCGTAATAGCTGACAAAAGGAAATGACGTAGCTGAAAACCTAGCTGCGAGAGAAGGAAAATTTAAAACTAAACCCTATGCCAGACCGTATGGCCAGCGTGACACAGTAGACTAATTACTGTCCCTGTGATAGGAGTGGGTATTTAAAAATGTAGGTAAATGTTATTCTATTCTATTCATGTGAAAAATTTGTAGCTAGCTGAGGAAACAATAAGAAATCGTATCACACGACCTACTTGGATGGAAATGGGCAAAACATTTCAATCCAAATTTGAGTATTAAATTTGATCAAACCATTTTTGTTTCAGTACGTGACTGACAATCTGTGCTTGATGTCAATCGGCTTTCTTCTGGGCAGTCCTGATGACGCTGTTATCTGGCGGGGACCCAAGAAAAACGGTACGTCATAGTATAAAATGAATAAGTGCATTCAATTGGCTTGGGGTACTTTATGGAGACTTTTTCACCTCTCCTAATCATGTCCATACCAAGCCAAACGGTTTTCTTTTAACTTTACTGTCTGTTATATATAACTAGCGGCCGGTCCCGGCTTCGCACGGGTGCGATGTTACCAGCGGTTGCAAATAGGTGTCGTGATCGTGGTTTAGTCACTTTCAGAATTTGTATACATGACCTACTGGGCCATGCGGGTTGGGACAGGGTTTCATGTCATGGTTTCCTTCTCTTGCGGCTGGGTCCTTCTCTTTCGGCCCTTAACGACAGCTTTACTAGGTGACACTATGTATTCTAAATCGGTCACCACTCGGACTAACTGTTTTTTGTCTAAATATTATTAATAATATATTATTTTCTAATATTTCCAGGCATGATCAAGCAGTTCCTGAGCGAAGTGGACTGGGGAGAGCTAGACTATTTACTAATAGACACGCCACCCGGTAAGGTTTCAGTTTCAGATTGATTAGTACACTTCCTATAGTACAGGATTCAGTGGTCGCTCTATCATGCATCCTACTAATATTATACACGCGAAAGTTTGTAAGATGGATGGATGTTTGTTACTCTTTCACGAAAAAACTTCTGAATGGATTATAATGAAACTTTACAATAATATAGCGTATGCAACAGACTATCACATAGGCGATTTATAAAGATATTGAGTGAATTGTAATATAACAGTAAGTGACAAGTAAGTAGAAAAATATCTGACGAAATAATGAATTCCATCACCACGCGGGTAAAACGGCGGGGCGCAGCTAGTCCATCATAGTCGTGAAATCTAAGACATCATTAGGTCTAACCTAGTCATCGGTTTTACTAAACGGAGGAATGTAAGTTAATTAAATTTGTACTACCATTTAGTCAGATTTAGACTGTTAGGGCCTCCGCGCATTAGGCGGCCAAGTCGCTGCGGCCAACTAATTCTTCTATGATGTATGTAGATGCGCGCATTAGGCGGCCAACGAAAAACATCGCGACACACACGTGGCCTATTGGCCGCAGCGGCCGCCTAATACGCGGGGGCTCTTAGCAACGCATTTCGCATTGACGGTGTCTCTCTATATAAAAAAAAAATACTATTTGCTGGTGAAGGCTCTCCAATGATTTCCACGACGTCCGGCCCTGAGCCGCTCGCATTAAAGCTAGCTCGCCATTGTCAGTATACGGCAATCTTAACTAGGTCGTAGTTCCACATACTATCCATGTCCGACCCGTGTAAAGCTCGCAGGGTCGCGGAGGTTGTTCGCCTGACCCCTCGACCCTGGCGGTTATAAGTGGTGCATTGGAGTTTTAGTGGGTACCCACTGACCTGACGGATGATCGTAACCTGACCGATTCTTTCCGAGTGTGTACGAAGCGCTGGGTGGTGTTGAGATGAGATGGGTGTGGGGACGGGGTGGAATATAAAACTTTCCCACCGCACGCGTGGATTTAACGCGTGTTGTAAAAGTCGGCAAAACCCAGCACGCTTGGTGGTAGGATCTAATGGTCCGCCCGGTTAGCTACCACCCCCACATCTAAGTCCGGCGCCAAGCATTGCTCTCCATCACGCCAGCCTAGGGTCCAAGGCATTCAATTGACTGATAAGCAAACGCACGATCAGGAACTTCGGACGAGCACCTGTCCGCGGTGCAGTACCTGTCGCAGGCGGGGCTGTCGGGCGCCGTGGTGGTGACGACGCCGCAGGAGGTGGCCCTGCTGGACGTCCGCAAGGAGCTGCACTTCTGCAGGAAGGTCGGCGTCACCGTGCTCGGGGTGCTCGAGAATATGGCGCACTTCGTGTGCCCCAATTGCAAGGTATGAAGGACCCTTCTTGAAGTGTCATGCTCACTAAAGTTCTTGGAACTGGTTGAGGAGATCGATGGCTGCCACAAGCCGTTTGGGGTTGGTCGGCTCACTGGTTTAAGACTTGTTATTCCATTTTTATTATCTTATTAGCGACCCGCCCCGGCTTCGCACGGGTGCAATGATGAGCATCTAAATTTATTGGTGTTTCTCTACAATATTATGGATGTATTAAACTTAAAAACCTTCCTCTTGAATCACTATCTATTAAATAAAACCGCTTCAAAATCCGTTGCGTAGTTTTAAAGATTTATGCATACATAGGAACGGACAGGCGACAGCGACTTTGTTATAAAATATGTAGTGATAGTGATTTAATTTAATAGGGTTGTTCGCGCGTGAAAATTTAATTGTATGTTGTATCATAAAAAAAAATGTGTCCAAAATATTAAAAAAAAAATTGGGGTGAGGTTAACACTTAGGGGTGTAAAAATTAGTTATCAACCTATTCTCATACCTACTGAATATACATATGAAATTTCATCAAAATCGGTCAAGCCGTTTCGGAGGAGTATAAACACCAAAAAGGGCGACACAAGAATTGTATCTACCGTTGACGAAAATGTGTCACACATTTCGCGAAGATTGAAAAGTGACGAATGCGTGCAGAGCCGCAGCGAAATCTTCCCGGCGCGCACGGGCGGCGCGGCGGCCATGTGCGCCGCTCAGGCCGTGCCGCTGCTGGGCTCCGTGCCGCTGGACCCGCGCCTGGCGAGGGCCTGCGACGCCGGCACGGACTTCCAGCGGCAGCTGCCGGACTCGCCCGCGGTCGTGGCTCTCAACGGGGTCATAGACAGTCAGTATTCATTGAGTCAACATTCAATAGCAGCCAATAAGCTTCGCTATTTTTAATCTAAAATGCATAGTGTTAAAACCTGCATAGGCGGTCAGGTCAGCAGCAGACAGATTATACTTGCATTTTGTCTGGGGAAGGTTGTAAAAGGTGTTATTTTGACCTTATACTATTATTTGCATAGATAAATAAGATATTAGTATTATGTAAATAAAAAATCTTTATTCAAATATTTCTTGAAGCAACCACTGTCAATGCAATTTGACAATCACTTTATTTGAATGAGGTTTTAAATTCTTGAGTAGTAAACTCTGTAGTAACTAATGTGGCAATACTTTTAGGCTGAATTTTGTTTTTTTACAGAAATAATTACGGCGTGTGAACACCCGCCCAATGGCAGTTAGCGAAAACGCTGATTAGAACCTGTTTGTAAAATAATGTGATAAGTTTGCACAGTGCTACTTAATAATTCTTTTTAGGTTAATCAGATATAGGCCATTGGATCAAAGCATGAGTTTTTTTACGCCAACTATACTTTTAATTGTAGATTGAATGATTTAGAGGGCAACAATTTTCTATTAGAGTCCAGGTTATCTCCAGTCATATATTTATGCCCAATTCTAATAGCTGCCCATTTCTTTAAAATAAAAAGATACATGTAAATTTAATCACTTATAGATACGTAATAAATGTATATTTTACGTATGGTTGTTTTATTTATATTCATCATCGGCCCACATTAGTCCACTGCTGGACATAGGCCTCCCCTAAAGAGCGCCATAGCGCCCTGTCTTCAGCTTGACGCATCCAGCTGCTGTCCGCAACCTTTCGCAGATCGTCGCTCCATCTAGCAGAGGGCCATCCCACACTACGCGTGAGGATTCGCGGTCTCCACTCAAGAACTCGTCTACCCCAGTGGTTGTCGGTTCTTCTACAGATATGACCAGCCCACTGCCACTTCAGTCTGCTAATTCTCTGAGCTATGTCGGTGACTTTGGTTCTCTGTCGGATAATCTCAATACGGAGCCTATCTTTCAGAGAAACTCCAAGCATAGCACGCTGAGCGACTTTGAACTGGTGGACTAGCTCACCGTGAGTGTCCACGTCTCGGCGCCAAAGGTCATGACGGGTAGGACGCACTGGTTGAAAACTTTAGTTTTCAAACTCTGCGAGATGGAAGACCCGACGAAGTTTTCCAAATGCTACCCAGCCCAGCTGGATCCTCCTCTTGGCCTCCCTGTCGAAGCTGCTTCTACCTAATTGCATAATTTGCCCGAGGTATGTATATTCTGAAACAGCTTCAACAAGATGGCCATTTACGACGATAGGTTTCGGATGAATGTGATCATTCATCATGATTTTGGTTTTATCCAAATTCATGCCGAGACCCACCCGTCGCGAGGCTGATGCTAAGCTGGTCAGCATCTGTTGCAGCTCCTCCAGCGACTCCGCCATTAGGACTATGTCATTATTTATAATATAAGTATTAAATTAATAAAAATGACTAAATTGATATTAAATTTAAAGTTTTTGCATCTGGCCCTTCGAGTGTAGGATATCTTGGCAATAACGAGTGGGACACGTACGGTTTAGACTACGGATCTGACCGTGTTCCAAACCGTGGATGGAAAAATTATACAAAAATACCGAATGACAGTCGTACCAACGAAAAGGATTCACAAAAATGTCTAAGGTACAATAAGTATTAAAGTTCCGACGCGATAGTACTGACTGACACTTAGGGCAAATAAATAATCCATCGGGTTACTTGCCACCGAAGCAAATAGTAGGATCTGAGTTAATTGTCAAAAATGACACTAGTGTCATGTGTGTAGTAGTAGATTTTATCAAAATGACACCTGTCAAGTTGCCGCAATTAGGAGGAAAAATACCTATTCTATTTGAATTCTCCAAATCTAGTTAAATACATATTTTCTAATTCTCTACTTGATAGTCTTTGTAAAGCAATATTGTGTTGGAAAAACAATTCTGCCCATATGAATTTTACAGATTTTTATTTATCGTTATTGCACAATCTGCAAACTCGTTACATGGGCACAAATTCTAAGTCTTAGAAAGACTGCATCTACGGGAATTTCGATGTCTTCTCACGGTGTTGACGAAGAAGACAAACCTTGCAGAGCATGCTCAGACTTCAAAACATGGGCTAAAAAACAGAACAAAACTATATTCAATATACCAAACAAACAGGTAAGGTTATGTTCCTTATCTACTCGAACTTTCTATCAACCTTATCAA
Organism: Clostera curtula; assembly: GCA_905475355.2. NCBI lineage: Eukaryota > Metazoa > Arthropoda > Insecta > Lepidoptera > Notodontidae > Clostera > Clostera curtula. The sequence goes on from FR997805.1 coordinate 761,841, forward strand.
CTTTAGGATCACCTGAATTCTCTATGTAGTAGTATTCACATACTATGTTTCTGTTACCCTGATGTGTTATATTATTACAGCCCTCACCAAGGCCGAAAGACTGCCCATTGGACAAAGATGAAATAGGCAGATCAACATGGGGGTTTCTTCATTCAATGGCAGCATATTACCCAGAAAAACCTACAAAGGCACAGGCTAGTGATATGTCCAGGTTCTTCAACATCTTTGCTCAGTTCTATCCTTGCGAGCCATGTGCTCTGGACTTTCAAGAAGAGTAAGTATGAAAATTAATGGTTTCTACATTTTGAAGACACTTCATGAAAATTAAACTATTTTATACCTCTACAAAAATATTGGCTTCAATGAAAAGAAGTAGGCATTTTGCAGTTAATTAAATTGCTTAACTGTTAATAAATTATAATAAGATTCTACCTATGATGTTTTCTCTATGATATTTAGTATGCCTTTGACTAAGAATGAATGTTATTAAATTTATATTTATTTTCCAGCATAAAAAAGTTCCCACCAAAAACTGAAACAAGGGATAAACTAGCAAAATGGTTGTGTGAGCGTCACAACACTGTTAACATTAAGCTTAACAAACCTGTGTTTGACTGCAATAAAGTTCACGAACGATGGAAGGATGGCTGGCTAGATGGGTCTTGTGATTAACAGGAGACATTTCACAGGGAAAGTAATCTAGAATTGTTGGTCATTAAACATTCTAGGCCCATAATGAGCAACCATCCCAATTGGACCTCTTCCACTTTGATGTAGGGATATTACTGTGCCCCACTTACAAGAGGGCTGGTACAATGTTTGCATATAAAGTGTTCCTTATCCTGTGGCTAGATATTCTACCTTGTTTATTATATATAATTGCATTTTTATAAATACCCATTTCCCTGTGGATCAATGTTCACTGTGAGTCATAAAAATTAGAAATATGTCTCATTTTGTTAGAATGGATAAGCAATGTTTAGTTCTGTGCATAGTGAAGCAACTTGTGATTGTAGTCCAGTTCAAATGTTTATTATACTCTTGTATGTAAAAATATATGTAATGTTATTGTTTGTTGAATAATTTTAATTTATAATACACTTTATTGAGCAAGTAAAGTGATTTATTTTCTTCTCTGGTAAACCATTTGAATCACCATGTTCAATTTACATCAAAGAATATTTTGTAGAATGACTTGATGGACTAGTCCTTAAAATATAACATGATCTCTGTGATGGCTATGAAACTGATGAACTCATCACATTTACAGTTTTATTTTGAAACAGAAATATTTTCATTTTCATGTGCAAGTTTGGTTACAACTGAGGTGCAATACATTATAAATATAAAAATCATGCCTTAAATGTACCTCGTCGTTTCAGCCTATAAGTGACCCACTACTGAATGGGACCCACTCCAAATGAATGGAGGGAAATTAGCCTACTGTGTCTCGCTGGCAAGGAGGGTTGGCACAGGGTTTATATCAAGTTTTCCTTCACTTGCGGCTAGGTGATCTGCCTCTTGCGTTCTTTTAGTCGCCTCTTATGACACCCTCAAGACGGTATAGGTTGGTGACATTTTAAAACCGTCACCACACGGAAACTGTACCTACGAAGCTCTAAAATACCTAGTTATCATTTTATATTAATACTAGCTGACCGGGCAGACATTGTCCTGCATGATATTTGTTTACCGACTGCAGCGCCATCTGTCGGGCTGATTTGTGAATCTAAACCATCCTCGGTGCCACCCAAACGCATTCAAATTTCATTCAAATCGGTTCAGCCGTTTAGGAGGAGTTCAGTCACATACACACGCACACAAGAAATATATATATTAAGATTATGCTTATGCACATACAAGGACAATACTGGATTCAGGACTGAGATTAACAGAGGATGACTATTGATAATGGATCCTCAGTAAATTATTTACAAAAGGACTAATACCAATACAGTACTGATATAACACTATTAATAATCATTTACATTACAACACACGCTTACATTATAAAATGCGTACAAATAAAAAGTAGTTTTTAAAATTTCTTTACTGTTTCAGACAAACTTAAAATACGGACTAAGGGTCAGCGCCCACCAGCGGAGTGGCGGCGACGAGGCTATTTCAGTAACAATTTAATTTCAACCTAAAGCGCTTCAGAATAAAACTATATTTGGTACAACGAAGCGAGAACGAGCGTATTCTAAATACAGATGTATTCTGAAGCGTTTTAGTTTAAATTTAAATTGTTACTGAATTAGTCTCTTCTCCGTCGCTCGGTGCCGACTCTATGTCGTAAGCCTCACAACTCACAGTACTAGTGACAACTGGGTTTAAATAATGTTCTGTGGAACTGACACAGATATCTGTTCAGTAGTTATTTTATTTTTTACGTGGGAAACATTGAAACTAATATATTATTTCAAAAATGTATTATAAAAAGTTATTACATAATCAAAACAATTATTTTCTTCCATTTTATAACATTTTGAGATACATTAACAATAATTGTTCAAATCTTACCTTACATAAAATGTCAAAGTTAGACTGCACCACAAAAATCAGTGAACATTAAATTTTTGTTTCACCTATACTTACAAATACATGCTATAACTTGCAACAGCCAATAATGGATTACAATTAAAAACTTTTCCAGTACATCGGAATGTTGGCAACTGTCTGCATAAAGAACAATATGTCAACCCCAAATGGAAAATACATATTTCTATTCACTTGAATCCTACCAAGTAATTTACTGTATCATTTTAATAAATCAAATAAAAACAAAATACATTGCTCTGTATGCAAGACTTGCTTTTTACGACATGCCACTTGCTTCCCGACAAATTTATTGAATCTTGATACCATTTTATAAAAATTTATGAATAGTTTTATCACTAATTAGTGCACCAGTCTCTAAAAGGTTTCTATAAAAAAATGCTTTTACCAATGAGGCTCACAATGCCTTTGCATCTTATTTTATTTTTTTCACTGCTTACCTTAGTGTCGGGCATTAATAGAAAACTTATAAGTTAATGACATGTTTGTGTATTGTAAACTGCCTTAAATATTTGTGGTTAGGTCCATTGAAAATGCCCTAGACACAACCAATCAATCATCAATAGCAATGACTGGGTTGGTCAGATCGAATCACTGCTTGGATTGCTCTCATAAGAATTCCATTTCCCTCTCGATGCCGACAAACTTCAGCTGTTCGGTGGGACCATATCTGTAAGGACAATAAAATTATAGAACATGTAAAACATATATCTTTGTTTAAATCACAGTAAAGCTTTGTTGGAGAGGAATTTGAATAGGTGCTTGTTAAACACAATATTTTACTAACTCGTCATAAAGAAAAGTTTGACATTAACCTATTCGACAAATTTTTTCTTGACGAACCAAGATAATAAATCATCAAAAAAATCTTTAGAAGTGGCTCACCAGATGTTTAATATCAGCTTGGCTAGAAAAAGAAAAGGTTAGTGAAAGTCGCGGGCACCTGTAATCGAAGAACAGCTCCTCTCCCGGCTGTATGGCTCGCTTGGCGAAGATGCCGATGCGGTGGTCCCCGTTCACCATCATGACCTTGGCGTAGCAGTTGGGGTTGATGGAGTGGTTCGCGAAGCGGATCTTGTTGCCTTTGCGGGTCGCGTCCACCACGAAGTCTGCACAGAGGCGTCACGAGCGTAGCACAAGTACGGGCCCCAGGCCATTCCTTCGCCCATCATCCTCGTCGTCGTCCAACCGTATACGTACCGTTGTTGAGGTTGAAGAGGAAGGAGCACATGTACTTGTCGTAGACCTTCCCGCGGCGGTCGGCCTCGTCCTGCGAGATGACCTCGCCGCAGTACTCGGAGATGAACTCGTTCTTGTGCGCCGCCTCCTTGAGGAAGATGCCCCAGCCCGCCACGTCGCTGGGCGCCAGCAGCAGGTGCTTGTGCAGGCCTCGCTGCACGGACACGTTGCGGCAGCAGAGGGCGGGGGGCAGCGGCAGGTGGGGGGCCAGGGGGGCCGAGGCCTGCCGGGGGGCCGAGGCCTGCCGGGGGGCGTCGGCCCCGCAGGCGCTGCACAGGTCGGGGTCGCACTCGCGCACGCCCAGGTAGCACGGGCACTGCTTCGTGTTGCACTGCGCCTTGCAGCGGCAGCCCGGGAACCGGTTCTGGCCTGCGGCACCCATTCGCTCGTGGTCAACATTATGATTTTGATACTTACTATGGACCGATGACAATTCAATATTTTAAACAGTTTGTCGTTACTAGGATAATCAGTATAAGCTATTTTTTGTTTATAAATAATAGATGTAAATGTCATAAAGATATTGCTATATTTTTTTGTGATTATTCAGGAATAGCTTTATTATATCAACTAAAAATAAATAGTAGTTTAAAAAAACTAAAAAATATGCTTTTAAATCGAACTAAAAAAAGAATTCATATTTATTTTCTATTTTTTAGTTCGATATAAAATCGTATCAAATTGCGTAAGTCTAAAACACAAATAAGCATCACTCCTTCCTTGTAAAACTTATCTGTGTCATTTTGAAAGCTGGGGCGGTCCATGTCCAGAATTACAGTTCGGGATTGAGCTGACAAAATCGCTACTCACAATCGCTGCTGCATTGACAGAACTTCTCGCAGAAGTTTTGCGACTGGAGGCACGGGCACATGCTGTCGCACGGTTGGTTGGGGTGATCGCACGGCGTATAGTTATATCTGCCGGTACAAAGAGGAACGCTTTCACTGAATTCAAACGAATAATTGCAAACCGCGACTAATTTTCTGAAATTACTCTGAATCCAAGTCTCTTCAAATTTGGCGTAGCCTTTTGTATAATAAACGAACAATGTGTAAATGCGTGCTTAAAGAAAAAAAAATACAACAAATGTATGCAAAAACTGTGTTCACGCTCACTATGGGCTCCGTTAAAAGGCTAAAAGTCACCCAAAGGGCAATGGAGACGACTATGCTCAGTTTTCCTGCGAGATCGAATTATTAATGAGAAGATACGCAGGCGAACCAGAGTTACCAACACAGCCTAAAACAGTGTTACCCAACTTGAGGCCCACGCCCCACAGGGGAAATTAAAAGATAGACTTTTTAAACAATTTTGCACATCTTTCTTTCTATTCAGAGATTAAAAATTATGTATAGGGACATATAATTTTAGAAAGGTTAAGGTGGGGCATGGCTTAAAAAGGTTGGGAATCACTGGCCTAAAGAATTGTCAAACTTAAGTGGCAGTGGGCAGAGCACATAGCTTGCAGGACTAAAGACCGATCGAGCACAAAAGTTCTCGAATAGCAATCGCGTACCAGAAAATGCAGTGCGGGTAGGCAACCTGCTAAGGTCGCCGGAAAACGATGGATGCGGGTGGCATAGGTCCAACAGTGGACTTTTTTATACTGAAGTGATGATACAACCACTGAATGGAAAGGGGTTATGCATTTAAGATGGGAGGGGGGTATAGTACACCACTATTAACTCCTCCCATCAGAAGGGGAGGCCATACACATGAACATACACGTGATGCGAAGCCGAGTCCTTCTTGAGTTGTATCTTGCGGCAGTGCACGGACCAGAGGCGATGCTTCTTCTTCTTCTTGCGCGGCGGAGTAAGCTCCGCCTCCACGCGGCACTCCTCCTGGCCCGTGTTGATCCAGTACGTGTACACCTACAGCAAGTTAGTGACATGGGGAATACAAATTTATACACGCATCATCATCGTCATTTCAGCCCATAAATGAACCACTACTGAGTCGGGCCTCAACCAAATGAATGGAGGGAAAATTACCCTGCGTAGTAGTTTCAATTCATTAGGAATAACCAAATTAGACGATAAACCTTACTACAAATGAGATGATAATCATCAACACGCTCGCAATTCTCCTTCAAAGATAGCTGAAAGCACTAGCGATTTGTTCACCTTACAATCAACGAAAACGTAATCTAAAGTAGTTAATTCATTCAGGAGCTATGGTGTTCTGGCAGACACGTTACACTTATACCACCCCCTATTTAATCGGAGTATCGCGAATTTCATGTTCGTAAACTGCCCCCCGCGATACAGGTTATGCCTAGTGCAGGGGTTATTTTATAAGAAAAAGGTTTAAAACCAACATACAGATAGTTAATGTCTCGTGTCAGTTAACTTTGATGTGAGCCGACTCTGTAGTGGTACGAGCTGAGAAGAAGAAAAACTAAAAAGGCACTAACCTGTTGGCAGGTCTTGGAAAGCATGACCTGTGCGATCGCGCAGTAGTTGGAGGGGAACACCTTGTGCAGAGCTCTAAACAGCGACTGATCCGACCCCGTCCATTCCGAGTCGATGTCACCCACCGTCAGACCTGATAGATGATTTTATTTTGGAATATGTCTCCAACTCATATATCCTGAGAGTGTCATCCTAAAGGAACTAGACAGCAAAGCAGGCGAATTCCCTACAATAATTTTGAACTGTATGTTTTTTTTTTGTATAGTAACACACCAAGAACGAAAGCCAAATAACTAATGTCATCAACTGTCAGACCCTACTCTTTTCCTTTAACCAAGTTTCCAATATTTTGAGACAAAATCTTTGCTACTTACAAATCTAATTCAAATTCAAACATTGAAATAAATGTACTGTAATTGTCTTACGAAATGACATAGCAGTCTACGTAAAATAGCTGGAGCATGTTATTAACCAATCGTGTGCGTTACGCGATCCCCCCCTCTCAGTCACCGCCAGTGCGACACAAAAATGGCTTCTGCACTTTGCCCAAGTCACTTTCCATAAGCTAGAAGTTTGGTTAGGTTAGAGGCGATATTTTGTAATCATCGGTATACACAACGTAAATAACTTTGGATGACACACCATAAACAAATGGACATAAATAGTCGCAGATTATAAGTCATCTCACCCAATGCATTGTATGCCGGCTCTGAAGGCGCGTTGTCAACAGGTTTGGCAATGGCGGCGCTCCAGTTACTGTTGCTTGAGTTACTGTTGCTACCTGCAAAGTGCGAAAAATATATATTTGAATGAGCATGACTATTCATCCATCCATGTTCTTGATGCATTTAGATTTAAGATATCGTTAGAGTATACTCTAAGTCTAAGTCTCATTTTATCACCACCAAGTACTGATCCTGAAGTACCTTTCTGATAACGATTGCTATCGTTACTATCCTCAGAAGACGCGTCGTTGGGAGAGTCCATGGCTAACTTGCCTTCTTCACCTGCAGCTTGTTCTCGGGCTAACTTCTCTCGCATGCCTTCCTACAAATATCTTCCGGTTACATACTTTGTTTCATTCTATAAAAATATTGTTTGACACACATGACGGTCTGATCAGAATATGGATATATATTTTAAACGTGTCTTTTAATTAAATATTTAGTTTATTTACTTTATGTTTACTAAATGCAAAAATATTATAAAACATTTAATAAAAATGGGGCCTAATACGCTGCCCTGCACAACACCACAAGGTGTGATGGATGTCTTTAACAAAAATGTTGATTACAACTTACTCATTGTTCTCAAGTATTGGACTGGTAACAACCATGAACTAATTTCGAATAGAATTTTAATTGCTCTATATTAATTCACAGCGTAATGTTGTCAAAGGATTCAAGGAAATTTATAAATATTTTCAATTGTTCACCACAATGTTCTATTTCAGACACCATGCAGAATCATAAAAATGTTATTAATATGATTACCAAAAGCATATAACAGCTAGATCCACAGGGCTCAGAGAATGCTTTGAGATCCGGTCCTTTCCTCTTGGTCAAATTTGGTCCGGGATGGCATGCTTGCAAACCTGGTTTCAGTGGATAGGTATAGTAATAATCCTTTATAGCACAGTGAAAATTGTGTAATTAAAGATTGCATTGGTAAGATGAAGGAACTATACTTGCATTAGGGCTTCCGTATTAAGAGCTACCATTCATAACATTTGCAAGATTTGACGTGAGTTGACGATGAAGTCAAAAACTTTACACAAAATTACAATTTAAGGGTATCGTGATGACGAACACTTTTTGGAACGAAGTTTTAATAGTGATAATAGAAAAATATACACTAGTGCAAGTAGATTTAAATGGATGCGTATAATGTTGTATGAGGACCATAAATTATATTGCGAACAGTTATTACATGAATAAAATAAATTGATAATTATGCAAAGAATAGATAAACATCTATAATTTTATAACATTTGTAAAGGAACAACAACAATTGTAAAGGAATATTAAGATGAACAAACATCGCGATGATATAAATTCCATGAATGACTTTCAACAAGTGACAAATATTGTTTTCAGAGTGAGCAGAATAAAATAAAGACTTTTTTCCAGATGCTAAACTGCATGGAGCGACACAATAGCGAAAATAATAATAATCGTGTAAAGGATGCTTGTCTGTAACGGCCTTACCTGCCGTCTGACTTCCTGTCGGCCAAACAGAATAAAACATTAGTCAGCCGTACGAATAACAGAATATTATAAATAGAAAAATTTAATAATACAAATATACTATAACATTCAGGTAGTTCAAGCAATATTTAAATTGGAAATCGATACGCCTACGCCAACAATTTTAATTGTTTCAAATTCAATTTTAGTTTAATTGTAAATCTTGAAAGGGACTTGGAACAGCCCAGTCCGAAGTGTAGCGAGGGGAAGCTGCTGCCAATTTAGACGGACAGCTTTATAATGTTCTCTGGGAGACTTAAGGGAGTTATCTGCGTAGAACTGTACCTTGCGGGAACGTATTGAAGAACACATATTTGTATACAGCAGGAAACTCCTAAATAGAAAAGATGTTGTATATGTCGGGATACAGTATGCGGGATATTTTTATCAAATATCACCACAGAATTTTATTTATACTAGTCTACGATTCCTTGCCTTGACAGAAGTTAGAATAAAAATAAACACTTTGTCTGTTTCGTATCAAATCCCCTATTACACAAAATTAGGTGATCACAATGGCCTTACTTGAGAGCTAAACACCTGAAGAAATATACTTACGGTGCAGGAAACAGTCGTACTTGAAGCAGCGGCGGCAGAAGAGCGTATGGAAAGAGTGCATAGTCTGATCACGCGAAACTGATTCTGCAAGTGGTCCGTCGATGTTAGGAGTACATTCGGGTGGAAGAGCGTCGGGATCGCTACGAGACGTGAGCTCGATGTACCTAGAGTAGGGACAAATGGGTGTAACATATGCAGTGTAAACGCCAGTCAGCTTATAGCCGAGTCCACGGTGCTAGATATAACTAAGGGCGAGCTTAAGCCCATGATTTAAACAGATTAAAGACCCCCCATGATTAATGACACCAAGAATCCAGCGGAGTTTGCAGGTTCCCGTAGCCCTTCGCCAAAGTCTGAACATAGAGCGGTTTTAAAACAGCAGATGCTGAAACAGTACTGAAAATAATATCCTTTTCATTTGATTAGACATTCAAAATGTAGCAGATATATGACATCAAGACAACAGACTTTCCATGTACAACAAAAAAAAAGGAAATGATATACCAGCACTGTCTCCCAGTACGCACGTTGTAAGCTCTATCAAATCATGAAACATTAATTTGGCTACTTTAATTATAATAGAAAAATTGTCCGAAATTAAAAAATAATAATTTGTGGCGTAAATATTGAGCGATGCAAGGTAACTTACTAACAGTTAACAAGGAACCTTCTTCAAAAAACTTTCGCGAAGTAGTTTTGTTCATGATCTCCTAATCTAGAGTCGTCGAGGTATAATTGCTTAAGCTCTAGACTAGTGTTTCCCAACCTTTTTTAGGCCATGCCCCACCTTAACATTTCTAAATGTTTTATGCCCTCCAAAAATAATTATTAACCTTTAAAATATGTTTGAAAAGTCTATTTTTAAATGAATGGACATGGGCCCCATATTGGGAAACACTGCTCTAGACTGTCATATAACAGTTATCACAAAACTGCATATGTCATGTTTTGTCTAACACTTACTTTTCTCGTAGCTCCTGTGCAGTCCCCTTGTCAGGAAACTGTGAGCTGATCGCTTGGAATATTGTGAATATGGGGAACTGTTTGTCACTGGCAACCTTTTGATCTTCTTTGGTCTCTTCTTTTTCTTTATCCTTGTCCATTTCTTTGTCTTTCTCTTTTGGATCTTTACTTGATGCTTCTTTCTAAAAGACGAGAAGCATTAAAACCAGATCAGATGGCATCTGAGTAGAATATATCATCAACACATCCCATAAACAACCTGCTACTGAGTTGGGTGGCTTCCGATTACATGGAGAGAAATTATTCTACTGTTGCTCGGTGGTCTTCTTTGTTCACTAATTGTTGTGTTTGTTCAGGCAGCTTTTACAACACTCAGGATTATAATATAAAGAATATAATCACAAAAACACCAAAGTTTTAAGATAGTTTTGAGAGAACTAGAATGTATTGGTTAATATTAAATGGCTAAATTAATAAATAAATATCCTTGGACATTTCACACACCGCCATCTCGTCCCAAGCTAAGCAACTTAATGCTTGTGTTATGGTAACGAGATGGATGATAAACTACTTATATAGATTTTTTTTTTGTAAATACATACATATTATAGATAGAAATGACACCCAGACTCTGAGCCAGTGCCTCTGGTTTAGACAAAGACACTTGCCCAACCCTGGAATCGAACCCAGGACCCGTTGATCCAAAGGCGGCACATCTAACCACTAGACATTAAATGAATAAATGGAAAAAAATTGATGAACAACCTTAAAAAAACATATCACAAGCAGTTTGTCAGTTCAGTACCTGTGATGCGACAGCCAGACATTTCATTAAGGTTATTAAATTTGTCTACCAACTGCCAACTTGTGTCAACTAGAGTTAGTTCCTTTTTAAGCAAATAGATCATGCTCATACAATTGAAACATGATATAATTACATATTTACTTTCAAGTTAACATAAGTATAAGACCACTCACTTTCTAAATTTTACTTTTTATAAATGTTTTCTTATGCATCTTTTTTCTTATAAAAATAAATCTTATGTTTCACAGATATCTTGTTTAATGAAAGGCAAAGACCTGGCCTAAGATGGGAGATGTTTGCCGACAAGCTATCATTTGGACATTACTATCACACACATCAATTTCATTCAAGTCACAATTTTTTTATTTACAAATTAGTTCACTTACTTCTTTCTCCTCCTTCATACTGGCTTCTCTCTCTTTTCGCTCATCACCCACTTCATCTTTGGTCTGGTAAGTGACCAAGGCATGTACTAGCTCCACAAATAACTGGTCATCTATAAAGCCACCTTCTTTATCTCCTGTGTACCAAATGTGATTAATATTATTATTCACTCTGTAACATATCGTCCACAACAAGTATTTAATTTGTAAACACACAGTCACTGATTTTACGTGTTTTTTCCATTCTGCTGTTACTTTGGATTTACTCATCAGTGAATGGCACAGCAAGCTAACTTCCCTCCTGTACTTGGAGGAAGCCCAACATATCACTAGGACCAGCAGCATTTACAGGCAGAAATGGGACAAATACAACAAGAAATGTACTAAGTACCACAACTGAGAAGAACTAGGGAGTACAACACTTGGTAGAAGTATTGTACTCCCTGCATATAAAAAAATGTTACATTTATATGAGTTACTTAACTATGCATTAAATCAATGACCCACTCAACAAACATAACAAATGAAATTAAGCAGTTGTACCATGCACTTTTCCATCATAGTTCTTGATGAGTTCCTCGATGAAGGTACCATCCTGGTCCAGTACTTCATCACCCATGTATGGAATGTTGTGGAGCACAGTTTCATCTTCTACCATAAAGTTCTTTTGTGTTGGTGCCCAAGTGTACATTGTTGGGATTGGGTTCACAGAATTGATGATACGGATTGGCACCTGCTGTGTTGTTACAACACCACATGCTAAAAAATATATTGTACAGAAATTTATCCAAGTTAACCAGGCATGTGAGGACGCCGAAGGATGTCATTCCGTTCCAGACTCCCGGTGTATACAAGGTGGATTGCAGCTGCGGTAGTTCCTACATCGGTCAAACGAAGCGTACTATTGCGGAAAGGATAAAAGAACACATCGCAGCTGTCAAAAATCACCAGATACAGAAGTCTGCTATTGCTGAGCATTTGCTTGAGGCGGGGTCTGATCACTGGATTGAGCTCCACGATCCGAAAGTCCTCTCCACTGAACGGCATTACTATGCGAGAACGGTTCGTGAAGCGGTGGAAATCAGAAAACATCGTAATTTCAACCGAGAAGATGGATTCAAGTTGGCGGCATCGTGGAACCCCGTTATAAGCAAATGTGTAGTTCGCGGTATAGGTACTAAGTTTTCAACCGATACAGTCAGTGTGGTGTGCCGTAGTGACAACCCTACGTGTGTGCAAAACCAAGTGAGGGTAGGAGACCAAAGTACCCTCACTTCCCACCGAAAAAACTTGCGGTCTGCAGTCAGCTCGCGACCACGGCCATTGCAACATGGTCGAAACGTCGAGCAAAAACAGGTATTAATTCTGTGCGCGATAAGTCCCGATAAGTTTTTAATTATGTGTTCAAATCGCGAAAGTTTAAAAATAACAATTATTAAAATTTATTGGTATGTGGAATCTTATTGGCCAATGCATGAGATTTTTGAAATCTCCAATACTCTAAGAACCAAATAAATTAACCAGCCATAATTAGATATGTTGTTTATGTTTTGTTTGGTTTTTGAGATACACAATTTATTACATGGAATAGGAAATGTATGTGGACGTAAAAATTACGTTATTACCGTCAGTGTAAGTGGCTTCAGCACGTTTCATATGGCTTTCGTGGTTGGAAGAGGGAGCCGGTGGAGGCCAGTAGGGCTTGCGAGTTCGCTCTGTACTTTCTGTGTCACGAACTTCCACCGCCTCCGACATAAGCCTTAGATTTCGCGCCCATGCCACTTTTACCTCGTCTGCACGTTTGAAACGCTGAAATAATTGACATAAATGGATAAAAATAAGTAGTAAGCTAACAGTATAGTAAGAATTAAGTTGAACTATGTTGGAATAAAGTATGTACACCGTTTAAACCAACCTTGATTTGACGAAGCCTCATGTACTCCGATTTTACGCGTTTTTTCCATTCTGCTGTTACTTTGGATTTACTCATCAGTGAATGGTGCGATCAAATGTTTTTCAGATATGTGAAGAACCCCACCACTAATGTATTTAATCTAAAAAGGAATTAGGAATTCCTCTTCAAACAACTTCAAGTTTATTTAATTAAATTTGATTGTTCAAATTAGCATTTTATATAGTTTTTATTAAATACCGGTAAGGCAAGGGCAATATTTATCGATATTGGAGAATGGTGAAATCGCAATATTAAATTAAAAAAGTTTAAAATTGGACAAATATTTTTTTCATTTTCTTTTAATTTATAATATAAATTTCATATTTTAAGATATCACTGTTCATTGTATAACTGTACTAAGCAAATTTAGATAGTAAACTTTCGATTTAAACATTTAATTTAATATCGATATGTCATACTTATCGTACATCCCTTATTAAGGTTGAAGTCATCATACCATACAGCTTAGACATCGGCATTTGGCAATGTGATGATATGAGTCGGTAAAACAAATCTTGGACTTAACACCAGAATAATATAATATGTTGGTTGCCTTTTCATCGTTGCTTTGAATGTATTTAAACAAATGTCAATTTGTACAAATTTAAGTACTCTTCTCCAAGGTCAACGCAAATTCGATGACATTGTCCCGTTTATAAAATCTCTAATATGTATAATAGATCTCGGGCATTACCACCGTAACGTAGCTTGTTGTTTATGCACAATTTTAGTGTGCTACACTAAATCTGTGCATCTTTATTAACTGTAGCCCGTAGGTAACCGGGTAACCTACTGATAAAGATGTACTCAGGTGTAGTTGTGATGTTTGGGCTCAGATGCTCAGTAAGTTTAACTTATTTCAGTGATTGCCCGGGCCTTTAAGCGTTTCTGTATAATACGCATCGGACGCGTCCAATAAACTGGGTTGACCTTTATATTTTGTCTTTGGTATCATATTATTATCTATCTATTGATTCTATTAATTATTGTCTATGGGTGTCTCGAAACGAATGTGTTTCGCTGCCATTTTCTATTGAAGATTGTTTTTGAGAAAACGATAGCTTAAATCAAGGTGAGCTTAAAGTTAAAGGTATTTTCTTCTTTATTTTACCGTTTCTTACTCGCTTCAATCGTATCGCATGCATTTTCCACCGCACCTTACACTCTGCCAGCAGATTACGTAATTTGTTGTTCCTCGTCATAAAATATTTACAACGACACCATGAGCAACGTAATCATTGCACGAGGGTGTCTCTCGGGCGAGAAACGTACAACTGCTGTCTACACCGAAAAGTTGTTCTGTTTGTAGGTGTACTGCACCTACAAACTGCCGCAGGTTATGCGAGAGGAGCCCTCTAAGTATGTCCTCGTATCGCGGCGCGTGGGACGGCGGGCCGCCGGGCGCCGAGGCGGAGTACTCCGCGCCGGCCTACGCCGCGCCTCCGGCTGCGCCTTCCATGCCCACCACCGACCCCTGGACCGGGGTCAGCTACAGCCAGTACGGCCCCGTGCCCTCCTACGACTACCGCTCATACGGGGCGGCCCCCTACCCTTACAACTACGATTCTAGCTATTACCCTCCGCCGCCGCCCGGCGACTACTACGGGAAGTACCCGGAGACAGGCTCCTATCCGTCTACGCATCATGCCGCCTACGCACCCCCGCCCCATCCTCAGGACAGGTCTCGCTCGCCGCCCGCCGAGCGTCGCCGGCCATCGCGAGCGGACTCGAGAAGTGTTTCGCCTTATGAGAAAGAGCGAAGTTATTCCAGGAAGAGAGCCAGTAGTTCTGAGGAGGAGAGTCGCAGGCGCAGGTCTCGGAGCGCCTCAACTAAACGCAGAAAGTATTCCTCCAGTGACCGTTCCAGTTCCAGGTCATACTCGCGGTCATCTAATAAGGTCAAGAAAAGGAAATCTGTGTCATCTGATTCATCGGGGTCACACAGGTCTTACAAAAAATCAAAAGGTCGTGGCCATGGGCGATCACCCTCTTCCAGGCGTAGGACTTCTTGGGGCTCGCGAAGTAGATCTAGATCGGGTAGAACACCCAGTATGAATAGATCAGGAAGTGAATCTCCCAAAAAAGACAGTCGTAAAAATAAAAAAGTTAAGACTCATTCCAATAAAGATAATGAAAAAGATGGATCTCCAATTTCTAAAAAGAGATGCGACCCAACCTCACAAAAACTACAGGTGAAAAGAGAAAGGTCATCAACCACCCCACCCCAAACTTACAAGAAAAGTGAGAGATCTATAACACCACCATTAAAAAAGAAAATAAAAGTGGAAAAATCTTCTCCAACAAGAAGAGTCCATGAAAGTTCATTGACTCCACCGAAGAGCTACGCCAGACGCTCGACTTCCAGTTCGAAATCCTATACTAAATCACCATCGCCGCGTCGCGTTAAAGCTAAACGATCACGCCGTTCCCGATCACGCTCCTCTGATAAGTCTGAATCTTCAACTCCGCCCCGGTCCAAACCTAAACATGATAGTAAACGGAAATCCGAACACAGGTCGAGGTCTAAAAGCCGCCGGCGCTCGTGGAGCAAAAGTAGGTCGACATCACGCCGTCGATCGAAGTCCAGAGGCAGGGGTAAAAGATCTCACAGCCGAAGCTCGCGATCTCGGAGTCGCAGCGGCAGTGCGACTCCTAGCGACGACGAGCGCAGAGGCCAGTTCACTGTGGCCGATAGAAAACGATTTTGGAAACTACACAGAAACCGCCAAGAAGAAAGAGAGAGGGAGGACAAGGGTAAGACGCCTCCTAAAGAGGCGCCAGCTCCTGCCGGCGCCGTCGAATCGGCCCTTCATGTTGATGATATTGAATATGGTGACCCCCCTGAACTTGAGGGTCCAAACTTTGCAGAATTACTGCCCACACCCGAACAAGTATTACAGCAAGCTTCTTCATCTAAAATTAAGTCTGCTGGTCCATTACCTATAAAGAATGATGGAAGCTTCCTAGAGATGTTTAAAAAGATGCAGGAAGAGACCAAAAAGGCTGAAGTGAAGCCAGAAATTAAAAAGCCTGTATTGCCGTTTATTGGGAAAAGGCGCGGCGGTCGTGTTCTAAAGACTGGTCTAGTCAAGAAAGCTAAAGCTATAGATGAACAGACTGCAGATAACACTCCTAAGGATGCATGGTCTCTCTACATGCAAGAAGTTAAGAAATACAGAGAAACTTCTTGTGAAGAAGAACGGAAAACAAGACCACTTGTGAAATAAAATAATGTTTAGTTTTAATATTTTTTTATTATGACCTCAGCAATAATTGTATTATTTTAAAATAATAGTTTTCTTTTATAATCCGTGTTTATCGTTTGTCTAGACTACACTATGATACATACATGATTCTAAATAAAGGGATTATGTGAATGAATGTGTTGTTTCGTTACAGTAAAATGCCCGAGATGATCAAGTCGCCCGCTGACATCAAAACTGCACCTTTCGACCCGCGGTTCCCTAACACGAACCAGACAAGGTAATATAGATTGACTTTACTCATAGGTTCAACACATCAAGAGAATGCCCTTGTAAGGAGGTCAATTCCTACGGAGAAATGAAGATTGCTTTCGTCTTTCACAAAGGTTTGTCTTTGTTCAGTCGGCTGTGACCAACAACACTGTCTTCACTTACGTCTCGTTTGCCGCTAAATGGATTTTAAACCGTTACATACGTATGTTACAATGCTTTTTCGGTGATCTAGTTGAGGTGAGGCAGTGCTTGTTACAGGATATGGATGCTGCTAACCTTTAATGTTTGTATCCATGTCAATGTTCTCTATATTTATTTATTTCTATATGTGCGTATGAGAGGTAAGGTGGTCAATGACTTGTAACCTAATCATTTAGTGGTCAAGTCTGCTTATTGATAATATAAACGGATTCGCCTGAATTGTTGTACAAGCAAACAGTTTTAGGCAGTCACCAGCTGCAAGCTAAAAGGTGGTATAACCAGGCCATGATTCAAAGCCGTGAACACTTACATTCGCGAAGATAAACGTTCAGGAGTATTAGTTAAAGTCGTATTTAGTTAAAATAATCGATACGAAAATCTGATAGAGTTGAAAATATTATAAATTACAGCCTTTATGTTATCCTGATGTATAAAGCTATAATAATGTAAAGTTTCATTAAAATCCATTCAGTAGTTTTGCGTGAAAGCGTAACAAACATACATAATTATAAATTTTCTCGTTTATAATATTACTAGTGGCCCGCCCCGGCTTCGCCCGTGCAAAGCGGGGGTGGGTTATACATATAAACCTTCCTCTTGAATCACTCTATCTATTAAAAAAACCGTATCAAAATCCGTTGCGTAGTTTTAAATATTTAAGCATACACAGGGACAGACAGACAACAGCGACTTTGTTTTATACTATGTAGTGATGATTAGGTTAGGTTAGGCCTTGAACAACGTTGGCAGCAATAAATTTCTTGTATTCAAAAAGTAAACCTAGCTCCCAAAATCAAAAAGTAAATATTCCTATTCTTGTTTTCAATAACATGCTTACTAGTTTATTTATATTGCCTAGTATCGTTGTCAAGTGCTCAGCCAGTAATGCAGTATTATATGTTAATATTAACGATGATGATGATTGTCATAAAACTATAGTCAAAACGACCTAAGAAGAATCTTCGTTCGTTTTGGTTACAGCCCATCAATGACCCACTACTGGATCGGGCCTCCTCCAAATTCATGAAGGGAAATTAGCCTACTGTACCACGCTGGCAAGACGGGTTGGCACAGGGTTTGTATCAAGTTTTCCTTCTCTTGGGGCTAGGTGATCTGAGTCTCGCGTTTTTTATTCGCCTCTTACGACACCCTAAAGACGGTATGGGTTGGTCAACAACCCATATTTAATTATAAATACAAATAACTATCACTACACTGATTAAAGCATATTACAAGATGTCCATCTTTTGTAAGTATATTCACTTTACACAAATATTTTTGTATGCAATGTACAAACAGCAACATACGCTATATTCCTCAGAACTCGTTTTTAGGAACAGATCGACGGTGTAGTCTATGATACCTGCAGAATTCTAGTTGAAATTGTCACGTGACCTGTATCGCGGCGGCTTATAACAAACATGTAATTCCCGAACCCAAATGACACCCAGATTCAAAGTAAGTGCCTCTGGCTTACGCAAAGACGATTTCCCGACCCCCAATAGTAAGCTACATTTAAAGCTACACAATTAGAGCAATGCGACGACTTTTGTGTCTATGTGGCCGAGAGCTTTTAATTATACAGGTGTCTCTAAGTAAGAATTTTTGTGATAGTCTATTTCCATATGTTTGGACATTCATGCATGGCGTGCTGTTCGCCTCGCAACACACGTCACCTATTATCTAAGAAATGGCGGCTCAGTCATATTTTCCTCCTATTCTAGGTATTGTTACCAGAGCTACCTGGACTTCCACCGCTGCCAGAAGGTGCGCGGCGAGAAGTACGAGCCATGCTACTACTTCCAGCGGGTGTACCGCTCCATGTGCCCCAATGAGTGGGTGGAGAAATGGGACACTCAGCGGTCTGAGGGCACATTCCCTGGCAGGATCTAAGCGCTTCACATACATTGTTAATTTATGCAAGTTTAATTTTACTTAGGTCGGACTATGTGATTTAGACAATTATAATCCGTTGATACCAGTTCTCTTGTTTTCTATTTCTTATTCCTTAACCACCTAGGTATTAGATAATGTGCTGAGAGTGACTAAGGAACTGGATAAGCAGGAAGCCTTGTACGTAGATAAGATAAGCAGGAACTCGTATCATTATAATACATACATACATCTCGGCCCGTAACCCATTGCTGTGTCAGGCCTCCTCCGACTGCAGGAGAAAAATTACCTATCATTATAAGGCCGAACGACCACCGCCAGCTAAAATAAGTTTGTTTAGCTTGCGTAGTTGAGCCAGTTATTCATACATGTTAGTTCACCGTCGATGGACGCACATGTATGAAAACTAGACTAACTTATTTTAGCTGGCGGTGGACGACCGGCTTAATAGTTTTACTTTTAATATTATACGAACAAAGATAATATGGGTATACATTCTCCTAAAATAAAATTAAAACTAGCATTTAAACGACGTAACGTTCCATTTAGACATACCTAAACGGAAGGGTTAAAATAAGCAACTGAAAATTGGATCATGTATTATATTGCCTCAAATCATTGCCCTAATTCAAATTGGACCGGGGAATGCTCCCTTTTCCCTCAGCTCATCCCAGTGCGCTATCCAGAAATTTGGGCAGATGGTCTCAAAGTATCTCTTGAATATCTTGCAATCGTCCACGTCGCCAAGCAGTCGGGTGCATTTGTAGAAGTCGCAATAGTTATCGTAACATGCCCTAGAAAACCGAATGCTATCAACTCCAGTAAAGATACGAACTGATAAAAGTTTAAGTATATGTCTTTAAAAGTTATTAATTAGGGAATGCAAGAATCGCTTGAAGTATTTACCAAGGTAAATAAATAGCAGAAAGTTGGTCAAGAAGATTCGAAGAATTCTAGGCTTAATATTACGGCCTTCTCTCTTGTAAATATTCGAAATACTGTTTAGAATATTAGCTTAAAATCATATACTCCCCAATAATAAAGATAGAGAAATGGAAAGGCCCCCACGACGTATAGGATGACGACATTGCTCACACTGCAGGGAAACTTTGGAAAAGAGTAGCACGCGAGACACAATGGATAGATTTGCATGAGGCTTTTACCGGTGTAAGCGGTCCTTACACTGAATTGAATTTATTATTTAACTAGCCACCCGCCCCGGCTTCGCACGGGTGCAATGATGAACATCTAAATTTATCAGTGTTGCTCTACAATATTATGCATGTATTATACTTAGAAACCTTCCTCTTGAATCACTATCTATTAAAAACCGCTTCAAAATCCGTTGCGTAGTTTTAAAGAAGTAAGCATACCTACATAGGGACGGACAGACGACAGCGACTTAGTTTTATAATATGTAGTGTTAAAATAATATTTACAAAATAAATACATAATAATAATATGTTCTAGGCATTAAGCGCGAAATATTGTGTGTCTACAGAATACGGCTAATGAGCAACTGTTCTAGCTGGAGAAATTCGTTTATTAACTAACAAACACAATCGACACTTGGTCCAAATACCTAAATCGATTCCGCAGCAGTGAAATATATATCATATTTTTGCCATATAACTTTTTAAAAATACTTTCCGTCACAAAACCATTTTTAAATCGTTAACTTTGTATCTACCGGTTTAGAATCTCGAGATGAGCCGGCAAGAATGTCTGTAGTTGTAAACCGAACAATTCCCATCATGTCGCATAGATTTGTTGGGAATACTGAGTATGAGGGCATTTGAACCAAGAGCCAAAGGTAGCAAGCAGATCGATACTGGTAATGCCACATTGTAGCGGTCGGCATCAGCCAGCTATTAAGACATCAAACTCATATCACGGCTAGGATCTATCTCGACAACAGCACGAGGTAATTTGATATGGATGTCAGTACTTACTTCGTTTGGTTTGTGAATGGATACCTAGGATCGATCCTCTGAGTCCTAAATTCCTGGTCACACATATTTGTAAATTTGCACTTTGCTCTATCAAAATATTATTCGAAATACACTGACATTAATAAAACAACCAAATAGCGACACGTGTGTCAAATAAATAGTATGATTAAATGAGATTTTAATATAAATAAAAGAGGTTCAATATTTACAATAATATGGCTACCTAGATTTACATAAGGCCGGTTGCACATTGGACGCGTATGAGTACGAATCTGACTCCTATTAACTTGTACAGGACTAATCGGCACTACATGCAATACAAGGTGTTATTATACTCGGAAGATAGGAGAAATGCTTGCATATCCTTTTGAGTTAAAATCATAGAGTACCAGTCCAATAGTCGACCAAAAACAACGTTAGACGTATAAGAGCAGATAAGTATAAATAAACGGCCATGCGCTGGAAAGCATATAAGTTAAGAAAGACAGAGGAGATTTTGTTTTACTTTCTAATCCCTATTTCCACTAACGGATAATTTAAATTAACTTATCAGGAAAGCACACACTAGTTGAACAGATTAGTTGTTGCCTCCAAAATTGTGAGGATAATGAATACTTTTAAAATTAAAATGACAACCGATAGATTAATTTTTGTCTTTATTCAACTTCTGCCTATGACGTGTACTCATAAAATGTTGATCTGCTTTAGGTTTAAAAATGTAATCAGTAGTAAATTGCTGTAATCCGCAATTATTATCTGTGGTGACTTTAATTTGAGTACCTAAGTTCCGTTTTGCAAATAGATGTCACTGCTTCAATTAAACGCGACATAACAATTTACAAATTGATAAATTAAATTGAATTAATAGTTGGTCTATCAGTTTCAGAATTATAATACATACTAT
The DNA here is from genome assembly GCA_905475355.2 of Clostera curtula. Taxonomy (NCBI): domain Eukaryota; kingdom Metazoa; phylum Arthropoda; class Insecta; order Lepidoptera; family Notodontidae; genus Clostera; species Clostera curtula. Next base: position 783,388 of record FR997805.1, read on the forward strand.
AAAGCTTAATCAAGTATTTTGTTTTGTCACTCTTAAAAACACTGCGAGACAACTAGGTGACATTTTTGTACGTCGACCGTAAAGTTAAAAATACGTTAAGCGTGACGAAACTGTTACGGTGACAAAAGCCCCGTGCTTGCTAAGCAATAAAGACTGTTCATAATTATTTTCGCTATATAATTTTTTTGTCGTTGGTACTGCTGTCGTTCGGTACTAGGGTTATCCGAACATATAGTTTACCTAAATAAGCATTCGATTTTAAACTACTTAAAAACACTATGTCAAATGTTTTTCTTTTTATTATTTAACTTCATAATTCAATAATATAGGCAACGAGAAATAAAGGTTATGGAAGCTAAATATGACAACAAAGCACTTAGGCCGGCAACCATAACAGCAAGAGGTAAAATAACTGTGAACGAACAATAGTCGGATTGAAGCGATTTATGCATACAAATAATCTGACAAATTCTTGAAAGTTTTTATGTCACGAAACAAACCTCTTTAGTCTTGACAAAAACAGTCATCCATCACCTACCACGCAACATAGAGTATATACCTATATAAATTATTAAATAAATTATATTAAACGTATAAATTGGGGTACACAGGTACACAGTATCATTTTATTAACTCTTTAAACTAAACATATGCCGCGGGGCCTTTATACACACACATGTAATTTACTGACGCCCACAGGAACATCTACTTGTCTATGCCTACAAATTCGCGCTAATGGGTAACTAATGACTATCGTTAATTTTAGTGAATACATATAAAGTCTGGCACACACGTCTGCCCAGATAACTAAGGTACCTAATGGATATGTTAAGTAGTTCAGGAACACAATACGTTAGCTAGTGGTCGATGTCGGAATGTTTAGCGGTGGCATATTGCTGCTGCCGATGGAGCATGCCAAGGCATTGCAGTAAGCACTGCATGCTCGCTGCAGAGGTTGCCTGTAAAGAATTTTTCGCGGAATTTTAATTCCATGCTGCAAAAGGGGTTACCAACGCGCAAACTGATAGCTGGCATAGTCACACATTAATGGTAGTCGCACTCAGACGGTAGACACGTATATCTGGTGATTAGCCCAAATCGAAATGTGTTTTATTTTCGACTAAATTCTTAAGAATGCTTTCAATTAACATTAATCATTATTAAAAAATCTTTATCACATCTCTTTTAAATGAAAAGGTTACAATGACGGTGGTATCAAAATGCCAAATTCTCAATGTAAATCCATAAAAGAGACACAAAAAAAATATCAGACAAAAGTTATACCTTTAACAATAGCAAATCAGGATCCGTATGGGGAAATGGTGAGTCTGAAGATTCGATACATCTCGCCAAAGCCGCGTCACTGGAAACAAGAAAGCTTTAACTATGAATTGTTTGAGTTGGGTATGCTCAAACAATGGTATGTTTGAGTTGGGTATGAGTGCACTAGCACAACAGAATATTTATAGCAAATTAAAATTTTATTTTTATTTTAGTACTAGTGGCCCGCCCCGGCTTTGCCCGTGCAAAGCGGGGGTGGGTTATACATATAAACCTTCCCCTAGCTAAACCGCTTCAAAATCCGTTGCGTAGTTTTAAAGATTTATGCATACATAGGGATGGACAGAAGAATGCGACTTTGTTTTATACTATGTAGTGATGTAACATTTTAGTATGTTAATTGCTTTTATTCCTGTTATTTGTACAGCCCTACAGTGATTAAAATATTTCCGCTGCAATATTGGAAGTAATTAATTACTCCTATCAACAAATACCTATAGTAAGTTTCATACACGCCAAGTTCGTACGAGAATGCACCCAGTGTATGGTCCACCTTACTGGCGATGAAATACGAGTAAATTATGCCATTTTTAAATTGGCTGATTTAAAGCCATGCTTTACCTTCACAAAACAAGTAACCTATACTCTTTCCCAAGATCCTACACCAAAACTCATTAAATTTGTTATTTTTTATTATGTGCCAAAGTGTACATTTGCATGAACATTGTTAAAATATAGCATGCACCAGCTTAAAATACCTTAGCTCTGTGGCCTGCAGCTGTTGTCTAGCTGATGCCATTGCATCATGCACGGCAAGTTGCTCCCTTGGCTGTAGTGGTGGATTGGCCCCCATTGCCTAAAAAATAATTCAACAATCTCATAGCTCACAGTATGCCAAAATGCACCCACTTCATGTTACATTTTCAGAATCAAGAATACCAAATGGCCTAGTCAACAAGGTCCAATTTACACTACTAAAGTCAATCATAATTAAATCAGTGTATTAGGTGTGAAAATGGGAGTCATTTTGATGTTGTTCACATGCAAGCATTTTTCTTGTTGATGCACTTACTTTTGTGTGAATTTCAGCAATAGCTCTAAGCCCATTGACCCATTCCTGTCGAGCTCTAGCATCTGTTGCTCTAAGTTTCAGCATGTCTCCAGAAGCACAGTTGATTGTAAAAGTCTTTGAGTCCTCATCACTAGGACAAATAACTGCTGCTGCTAAGTGTGCCTGGAATTTTATAAAAAGAATTTTACAACAATAGTTATTAAATCTTAGGTAGACATAGAACAGGGGAACACTAGTATATAATTACACAGAAGTAAACTTAAGTTACCTGACTACCTTAAGCTGGAACCAAAATTATGTAAATTTAAGTCAGGGTTAGCAACTCTCATGGTAGTAAAATTATGTTATCCATCCAACTGAATCATGATGGACCAGTTAATATAAGTCATAGACAAAACCTACTAATGGTTGTAGTGACCAGTGTGATCTAATAATATATTATGGCCTTATCAAAAGATGGTAAAATCATGACACATTAATATAGTTACATAGTCAGTCAGAACATCTGTGCATTCTGGTGTGGTCAGAACCAAGTATACTACTAGCAAAAATAACACAATAATCATTAGGTTTCTGTACAAGAGCGCCTCTCTTCACAGTAATTTCACAAAAATGTACTTTCAAGTCGACAACATCAAGTCACCAAGTCATAATAATCATAGATCAAAAGGATATCTCAGTATTTACAATATATTGGTTTTCTGGAAAAAAAGCATTAACCACTAATAATTAAATATTACTCGCTTAAATCGTGTCAGCATGATAAGACTTGTTAATACCAAATTAGTCTACCTCCCCTCTAGCCGGCTGGCCCGGTTGTACTGTGTCCCCCGGCCCGTCGAACAGGTAATATGATAAAACACCAGTTTCAGGGTCTACTGCAAACCATCTTTGCTGCCAGCCTTTCACAACATTAGTATATTTGTAAAGTTGTCCAGATAGAGGCCTGTGAGTACCCAGCCCAGTAGTTTTAATCATTTTCAAGTAGCTATTTAATAAAATAAAATTAATGAGTGTAGTGCTCGGTTGAATGGCTTTGCCAAGTAATGTAAAATGTTTATTAAAACGTCCACTGTGTGCACAAGCGAAGAAGTCTAATGCAGTGTTGACAGATGCTAATTTTTGTTTGACACATTTGATGTACGGAGAGGTTCCGTTTACTTAATGTTTACAAAGACATTTTTATTTAGTCATCTTCGACATAAATCTGTATTTAAAATTAAAAATATATTATGGATTGCGATTTCTATTCTAAGACCAAATAAGTTAAATAAAAATAGAAAAAAGCATTATTTTTCAATACTATTAATATTTCGTATTAATAAAGCCATTTATTGCGTAAAGTCGGAACTGTGCATCAGGATAAAGCTGCCTGCAAACTATCTTACGGACGCGTCTACAAACACGACTAAAGAGTGGTCTGGGCAACGTAAATGCATAGAACCTCACACACCTAGTCACCGTATACTAGTTTTCAGCGTGGGCATCGTCAAACCGCGAGAGTTATCTTAACTAGCCAAAATCGCGCTAGGATAGTTTAAAGACATGTTATGGTCGTACATCAATATAATTACATGTAATAAAAAAGTGGTTTCCGTCAACTTTAGGCTTCATCAGTACGTATATGTTTTCATTCGCATCATCTTTTTGCATCAAGGTTCAGGATCATCGCCATATATACGTAACAGTTTATATATAACTAGCCACGGCGATTAAACAAAAACCACCTAAAATCTGTTCGAATAAACACATATATTCATAAATTTTAGCATATGTGTAAGTCCGATGTATATAGCTATATTATTGTAAAGTTTCATCAAAATCCATTCAGTAGTTTTAGCGTGAAAGAGTAACAAACATACATTCATAAACGTTCACTTATACAATCAAATCACTTTAACGCGGGTCTACCCTAGTTGGAACCCTGGTCAGCATTTAATGTATACCAGGTGATCCGTCCGAGGAGAATTCTTTATTTTAATATTCGTCAGAAAAATCAGGTACTGCTTAACCGCCTTCAAGCCATTATGAAAGAAGTGACGTCAAAATATATTAGAACTAGTGGCCCGTCCCGGCTTCGCCCGTGCAAAGCAGGGGTGGGTTATACATATAAACCTTCCTCTTGGATCACTCTATCTATTAAAAAAAATCCGTTGCGTAATTTTAAAGATTTAAGCATACATAGGGACGGACAGAAAATATCGACTTTGTTTTATACTATGTAGTGATAGTGATAGTGATGTAGTGATAGTGATAGTGAAATAACATTATCGTCAATATCACTATCACTACCAGTGTTGCCATATATGCAGATTTATCTATACAGATTTTTGACCACGAATTGGCTTACTTTTTTAACTATACAGATTTTAGGATAAGGACGTATTTTTGATAAAACTTATAATTAGGTATATTTTATATATCTATTTGATATTATAGTTAAACGCCGCATTATATCGTCATATAAACACATTGCACGCGTTTCCCAACCGGACAAAATACGTAAGAATTAGATACCGAATGGCGTCATCTATGAATGAACGATAGCTTTTTGGAATCAAGTGAAGAAGATCCTGAATTGTTTTGGTCCACAAATCCACTGTGCTTAACTAAAACAAGAAACCATTTAGGTACTGAAACGATGGAGGGACTAATTTTAACCAAACGATTACATAATAATGAGATATGTTATAAGTTTAATATCGATAACAATTTGATTTATAAAAAGAATAAAAATATGTAAAAAAAGTAATAAATAGTTGTTATTTGTAATAGTCTTTATTTTGTTCGTTAACTTAGGAATATAGCTTAATGTTCCTGTACAGATTTTATACAGATTTTTTGACCTTATATTACAGATTTATCGAATAGGAATGTGGCAACACTGATCATCACTATCATCATCATGACTACATAGTATAAAACAAAGTCGCTGTCGTCTGTCCGTCCCTATGTATGCTTAAATCTTTAAAACTACGCAACGGATTTTGAAGCAGTTTTTTGTAATAGATAGAGTGATTCAAGAGGAAGGTTTATATGTATAATACATCCATAATATTGCAGAAAAACACTCATCATTGCACCCGTGTGAAGCCGGGGCGGGTCACTAGTCATGTATGTAATAAACTCAAACTCAAAAGGAACTTTTTTTACGTAGGTTTCATCACAAAACTCTTATAAATCGTCATATTTATAAACACCACGATCATCTTACGGCCCCTGTCCCACACTAGATGGTAGACTCCATACACACCTATCAGTCGCCAGACCTACATTCACACCTTTCACACACAACTCCTCATTCCTGCAATCCCTCCATCTCCCCTGATCGCTCACAATCCCTGTGTTCACTCACATTCATGCCAAAACTACCACCGGTTCGGAAGGCTGCTCTACAGATAAAAGCCGGCAAGAAACTCTGTTGTTGCTTTTTTTAAATTATTGGTCTTGTTTACAAAAAGCACTAAACAGCATAGTGAGAGCAAGTTCGCAAGATGAGAGAAACACGCTACACGTTTACGCAATGAATGACGGATAGACCTTGACAGGCCAATCAAAAAACAAAATCCGCGATTAAAGGTCTCCAATGCGTCATTGCTCACACATACAGTGTACACTATATGACATTTTCTAAATGCTAGAGTCTGGCCACGCTAACTCTGCAATGGAATAAATGGGCAACCCTAAAAACATTTTTATATGGTATACTTTTTCTGATGTCACTTTCGGAGTACGTGATTTTGATACTTCGCCGTTTTATTTTACCATTAGATGTACCTAAGAACTTTTTTGAAAAAAAAAGAATTTTTTTGGAATACTCATAGCCCGCTCATGATGCTGACAAGAAGCTCGTGTCAAATTAACGTCCATTTTTATTTACGTATATATCTACATATAAAATTTTTTCCTGCAGATAGGAGATGTGAAACGGATAGGAGGGGGGCATAAAATAAAAGACAGGTTACTGGATGATGCTATTCCATTTGGAATAAACCTACAAGAATCTGACAGCGATGATAGCAATATAGATGATGAGCCCGTTGAATTTGAAGGCATTGAATATTTAGACTCTGATTGTGATGAATGATTAAGAGTGTACTATGATAATATGTACTATGAAATATAACAAGTCGAAATACAATAACAAAAAAAAATGTTTAACATTCAAATCTATCTAATATTTTTTATGAGTATGAGTTGTTTGGGGCTGTCCATTAATCACGTGATGTTTTTTTTAACATGTGTTAACCCCTCCTTCCCCCTTGGTGATACTTGTTGAGGTTTAAGACTACCCCCACACCTACCTTTAAAAATCACCTGTATTTTTTAGTACCTGCAAAGAATCTTACACTCAAATGTTACTTACATACACTACACGCCGCTTTTCCGTTTAAAAATCACGCATTTGACGAAAAAATTAATGCACGTAATATCTTACTATACCCCCCTCCCCCTTGTGATATTTCGTGATTTATGCTGGACTCCTCCCCCCCTTTCGAACCTCACGTGATCAATGGACAGCCCCTTTCAGAGATCGCCTTAAAGTAAAGGCAAAAGTATTATTAATGTGTAGATAAATAATAGCCCCAGTACACTTTTAAAAGTTAGGATCTAGAATTATTGTAACCTGAATCGTACTTACATAGGCTCTACCTCAAAAACTGTATAAAATCCACAATGCACCGTGCTGAAGTCATGACTATTCTTTGTCAAGAAAAAAAACAGAATTTAAACAAAATAATTTGTCTAAATTATAAATAAAAACAACTAGTATCAAATTAAGTTTTTCGTAGTATATGCGGTGTTACCATCTATAGATTTTCAAATTCCATAATTTTCTTATATATGCAGAGTTAGCGTGGCCAGACTATACGTACAAATTATTTCGCCAATGAGATATATTATTGAAGGGGCCAAAGGAACAGAGCACAGGCACAAAATGACATATACTTCCAGGCAATGATGATCACACGTACGTAATAATATTTTGTAATTTGTATTTCATAGTATTTTTAATTGTTTAGAGGGATTCCAGAGGTTTTCTTTTTCTTGAGATTTCAAACTGTAAATCGCGACTTTCAGACGCGACTTGCAGCTTAAATATAGCTTAAACGTTAGTTTTGAAGTGGGTCTTTTTCTTTCATCATTTCATTTTCAATACAATCTACTAAACGAAAAGAGTAACAATAACATCCGAATGATATAGAAATGGTATTTAAATTGATACGCGTTGATACTCTTGAGCCTTCAAAAATACAGCTCAGCATCGGCAAGCATATAATCGGCAGAGGAAAGTTTCTACATGTAAGTGTTTTACAAGTTAAAAACGTACAACGGCAATATCAGTATTTGCGAATAAAGACTCCTAGATTACTTCTACACATTTAGACTGTGTTAAATTATTTTAAGCCTATTAATTAGTATTCAAACTAATTCTAGTGAACCCATTTCTGTGTATGACTCATTCTAGGAAGTTGATAACTATATCTATTGCTTGTGCTTGTTTTTAGATGTAATCAATAATCATTTTTTTGATGTATTTTCCTTAGTGTCAACTAAAACATAACTTTGTGTTGTGTGTTAGTGAATTACATGTTTGTAAACAGCCTCCGCTATACTGGTTATACATAGTGCAAGGGATGTGTTTTGTATAATAAAAAACTTGTTAAGATGTTCTAGTGATTAATAAGGTAGTTTATAGTTGTAGAACTATGAATATTTGTATAAAAATTAAGACCAGGTTATTTTTTAGAATGATGATTCAGACAAGAGGGTGTCCAGGAACCATGCAGAACTAGAAGTCACAGAGGATACCATTACCCTTAAATCGGTGAGGCATATAACACAAGCTGTTACATCACTCTTTATGATTTATTTTTTGTTGCTGAACTTCATGACATATACTTTAGGGGCTCTTAAAGAACTCATGTCATTCCTATAAAACTGTAAATCTATTGTATTTTTACAGCTACATCAAAATCCGTGTTTCTACATAAAGAAAAGCACACAAGAAACAAAACTGTTGCAACAGAATTGTGAAACATGTCTTTGCAATGGTGACAAGTTTGGTCTCATTCCAGAAACATTCTGGTATGAGATAATCCACTGTTCAGACATTGATAATACTGATCTAAATGTGCCTTATGATATACCAGATAGAGTTGAAAATGGTTTGGCTGGTGAAGAATCAGTAGGTGAATCTCATGAAAAAACAGTTTGTTCAGACAATGTTAGTGATACAGAAGTTATGAACTACAATATGAATGAGGATCAAAATTCGGATCGAGAATCATCACCTTCATTATTAAGTGAGTATTGTATGATTTTATTACACACATGCAAGACTTAGAACTTTTTAAATTTCTTTATCATAACTATTAATACTAAGATTAATAATACTAAGATTAACAACAGCTAAATCACAGTAAAATATTCAGCTACAGATCAACAAAACCATGATTCAGAAAATACGCAAGAGTACAATTCATCAGAGTCTACCGCTCAAAAGTCACCAGTTAAAAGGAGTCTCAGTGAAGACGACCCAGCTCATGACGTGAAGAAAGTGAAGATCGAGCCAGATGATCCTGGCGACGCACGCCCGGGTCCTAGCAACAACCAGGGGGTACTGTTCTAATCTAAATTGTTTTAAGTTCCACAAAGCTGAATATTACGCAAGACGCAGATTTACTGATGTGAAGTAAGAGCTAAGCAATTGGTAGTCCTTTGTTTAGGTCTTTGCATTGTTTGTGTCTCACTAAAATTTAACAGATTAGCTAGAGTTATTATAGTTCTATAACATTCCAGTTCGTTTTCTTATATTATATATCTGTACCGTGCGAGAGTTGCTACGCCACTAACTAAAATAAATTTGAAGGAAAGATGTTACACAAATTTTCTTTTTTTTTACTCTTATACCTTCATTGTCTCATGCACAACACTTTGCTGAAGATGATAAAATGCATAGTTTACGATTCTTTAAAGGACATAAGTACAGACAAACATTAGTTTATATATATACATAAACTAACTAACTGACCCAGCAAACATTGTTTTGCCGTATAAATATCGCTATTAAAAACAGGGGGTACTCGTAGAGGTGAGAATTTAGGGTTGTAAGTGTTTTTGTATACTGTATCTTAAAAAATAAAAAATATTACATAAAAAATGAGGGGTGGACCACCCTTAACATATGCACGTGACCTAAGCGATATGCACACAAAATTTCACTAAAATCGATCTAGCCATTTCGGAGGAGTTTAATTACAAACACTGTGACACAAAAATTTTATTTAGATATTTAATTGTACTTACTATTCATATCTTGAGAACTATCAATGTTGATTGTTGTAATCCTTTACTGATGCACTCTCTATAATACTTTCCAGGGAGCTTCAGATGCAGACAATGGCAGTAAAGCTGCTCCTCCATCGCCATTGAAGCCACCCAATGCGCCACAACGGGAGAGGTGTATATATGGAGCAAACTGTTACAGGTAACTTATTCTTTTTTACGTTTAAAATAAAAGTTAATTTTAAAGAATGAAAACTGATGAAAACTATACTAACACTTGGTCTTTTGAGGTAGATCAAGTGTTACTATATAGATGTTGCACTTTTGATACTTTTAGTTACTAATATTCAATATTTATTTTATTATGGATAAGCTACAATAAATATTTAAATTCCGTCACTAGTTCGTTGTGACGTCACTAGTTACAAGATAAGGCTAATGACGTCACTAAGCACAAAGATAATTAAAAATAACGTAGTTACTCTCGTTGTCAGACGGAACCCTCAACACAAGGCCCAGTTCAGCCACCCAGCAGACCCAGACTGGGGTGTGGGTGACCGCGGTGCTTGCCCCTATGGCGCCTCATGCCGCCGCCGTGACACTCGCCACTGGCAGGCCCACACACATCCACCTGGAACTAGGCCCCCAGACCAGAGAGACAGGCCAGGTAATTCAAAAGCCTGTTTCAGTTGAATGATATTCAGTTCCCTCAATTTTGTGGTGACGGATTTAGAATACTTCAAAGTGTCACTAGGAATAGGGTATTCCATTTTGGGGTAGAAAAGAGAATGAATACTATCAAATATTCATGAATGAATACTTGAGAATGAATTTATAAAAATTGAAGCTCCTGTAATCAATTAACTTGAGCACTTTGTGCGGCCTTGGTGGGGGGAAATTCGCGCATGTTATCAATCAACCGCGTGGTTTACGCGTCCCCACTTTGCCAATAACCGCCATCGAGACACAAAAGTCGACTTTTGAGCATAGCTTAAGTAGTTCGTTGGTCTAGTGGTTAGATGTGCCGCCTTTGGATCAACGGGTCCTGGGTTCGATTCCGGGGTCGGTCAAGTGTCTTTGTCTAAGTCGGAGTCTGGGTTCATTTCTATCTATAATATGTATTTATTTACAAAAAAGTATATAAGTAGTTTATCATCCATCTCGCTACCATAACACAAGCATTAAGTTGCTTAGCTTGGGACGAGATGGCGTTGTGTGAAATGTCAAAGGATATTAATTTATTCAAGTGCTCAAGTTTATAGTCCGGGATCCCCCGTACATTGTTTTCACTTGATTACTATCAAGCTAATTTTTCGTGAGTAGCTTCATTTTCATGAGACGCCCAACATTTTCTTGTCGACAACTCTTGATTGTGGTAGCTAACAGAGGTAGCAAGGGTGAAATATGTTGATTTTATGATTCTAAAAAAATTATTACTAACCGGGTGCTTTTTGGTATATCTGATGATAATTATCTAAATTATTCGAAAATGTATTTGTCCTACAAAATGTGTGGTATGATCAAAGAGTCCTCCACTTCCAATATGTATGGATAACGAGGTCATAAAAAATGATTACTAACCAGCTGTTTTTTTTTTATTTACTTATTAAATATTTATATTATTTAACCGTCATATTGTCCTACAAGTTGCGTGATACGTTATCCCGGTCCTACGCTCCAAAGTTGTTAAAACCACAAGACCCATTTTGTCATCACTAACTGTAGGACAATAATTTTACATGATAGGTTAGTGTATTCTCTACCCAAATGATATAATGTCCTACAAGAAAACAGGTATGTAACACGAGTCCGACAAAAATTGTAATTTTTTTCGTTTTCCTACTTATAACTTACTAGCGACCCGCGCCGGCTTCGCACGGGTGCATGTATTATACATATAAATCTTCCTCTTGAATCACTCTATCTATTAAAGAAAACCGCTTCAAAATCCGTTGCGTAGTTTTCAAGTTTTAAGCATACATAGGGACGGACAGACGACAGCGACTTTGTTTTATACTATGTAGTGATGATACAGTGAAAACATCTTTTTTTTTATTTAAATAAATTATTTTTCGTTTTCCTACTTATAACTTATGATACAGTGAAAAAATCTTTTTTATTAAGAAGTTAAAAAGTTAAAAAAAATTACAATTTCTGTCGGACTCGTGATACATACCTGTTTTTTTTGTAGGACATTGTATCATTTGGGCAGAGAATACTAACCTATCATGTAAAATTGGTGTCCTACAGTTAGTGATGACAAAATGGGTCTTGTGGTATTACCAATTTCTGAGTGTAGGACCGGGATAACGTACCACGCAACTTGTAGGACAATATGACGGTTAAATAATATAAATATTTACTAAGTAAATAAAAAAAACCAGCTGGTTAGTAATAATTTTTGATGACCTCGTTATCGATACATATTGGAAGTGGAGGACTCTTTGATCAAACCATACATTTTGTAGGACAAATACATTTTCGAATAATTTAGATAGTTCTCATCAGATATTAGTTAGAACCCATTAGACATGCTGAAGGCAATAGAAAGTTGATAGCAACTCGAATAATTGCTGGAGGTTCTCAACCGGATCTAAGAGAACCAATACGCTCCGAGCATGAAACGCTTCAAATTAATCTTCGCAACAAAAGGAAGATAGATGATGAGCTACACAATAAGATTGATTACCTTGAAAAAACAATAATGACAAGCCTATCGAATTTGGCCACAAAAGCACAGCTAGAAAGTTTAAGTAAGGTAGTGGATGACGTGAACATAATAAAAAATCATCTGAGTGATATAAAAGCTACAACTGATTTATTGGTTCAGGAGCAAAAACAGCTAAAACTGGAAGTGATAAATTTGGTGTCTTCCAAAAATGGAATGGAACAGAAAATTAAAAGCTTAGAAAACGATGTGGCTCTTCTAAAAAACACACCAATTTTACAACCTGAATCTATAAAGTGTGAAGATATCGTGTCAGAACTACATGAGCGAACTGAAAGGCAGAAGAATGTAGTTATAATTGGTATTGAAGAAACAAGATCCAAAAACTATGAAGAGAGACGTGAGTTTGATAAACAAGAAGTCATGAAAGTCATTAATATAGTTAATCAAGATTGTAACATACCTGTAAAAACTATTCGTCTAGGTAAATATAATCCAGAGAAATCAAGACCAATAAAAGTTTGTTTTAAAACAGCTGATGAAGCCAAATCAATATTGCGTAATAAAACAAAATTAGGCGATAACTCCATCAAAGTGTACAGCGATGAAACCCCCTATCAAAGACAGCATATGCTAAATCTGCGTGAAGAACTGAAACTACGCACGGATCAGGGTGAGAAGAACTTATCAATAAAATTTATAAAAGGTACTCCTAAAATTATAAAGACAGAGACAAAAAACTAATTGTACCTCACTTAGCATCAGATTACAATAGAAAAAGTAACACACTTTATCGCCTTACTGATAGCTATATAGACTTGATTGAGGATAAAAAAGCCCTAAAAATTCTGTACGGAAACATACGGAGCATAGTAAAGCCAGGAAAGTTTGATGAGCTTAAATGTATTATCCAAACACTTTCTAGCACTGTCCACGTAATAATCTTAGTTGAAACGTGGATAAAAACAACAGTAGAAGCGGAAAGATTCAACTTACCAAATTATACACATTACTTTAACATTCGTACAAAAAGCAGAGGTGGTGGTGTATCTATTTATGCTCATAATACCCTAAAACATCATTTATTGCAAGAAACAGCTGAAAATGACAATCATTATTTATGGATTCATATTAATAAATTCTGTCTTGATATTGGTGCTATCTACAAACCCGAACGGACAAACCATACTGATTTCCTACAAATATACTCCCACCAACTTCTATGCAATAAGAGAGCCGTAGTTTTCGGTGATTTTAATTATGATATAACAAAGGACAATCAACATACTAGACACTATAAAACAATGCTAATGGAAAATGGATTCCGCATCATAAACAATCTTGATAAAAAATATTGCACGAGAGAAACGTCTACTACTAAAACAATAATAGACCACATCTGTACAAACATAAAAGATAAGGTAAATTTCCACTTAACTGTACTGGATACTCCCTTATCTGACCATAAACAGCTCTATCTGGAAATTAGTCAGTACAGGCCGGAGCGTAAGGATAAAATTAAATACCAAGCCCTGAATTACAGCCAACTATACATTAATATGGAAAAAAATATACAAAATAAGAAAATCCAACGTTTGGGAGAACTAGAATCGATGATTTCTGCGGCAGTACAGTATAGTAGTACGGAGAAATCTAAGATACAAAATCCACCAAAGGAGGACTGGATAAATAGGAAAATCTTACTTGAAATCGATAAACGAAATAAACTTTGGAGAATTCACAAAAAACATCCTAACAACAGCACCCTAGAAAATAAATACTTAACGGAGCGAAACAGAGTACACGATCTTATTCAAAATACTAAGGTTGAATACTACCAGAAAAGTTTTGCTAGCTGCGAAGGAAAGCCAGCGAAAATGTGGAAACTACTAAACAACCTTGCAAGAAACAAAATTAAAACATTGTCTTCTCCTTCTAAAATAGAAACAGAATCAGAATCAATAACCGACACTCAGGAAATCTGTGAATGTTTTAATAAGTATTTTGTTAATATTGGTAGGGAATTGGCCAGAAAAATTACTACTCATACTATGTCCGTAAACGTGAGTGCTCTCGTGTCCGGATCCAGCCAGCATATAACTCATTCATTAACTTACTTATCACTAACTTGTGAGGCAGAGGTAAGCAAAATTATTGATAATTTGAATTGTAATACCAGTTCTGGGTTAGACGGTATAAGTTGCAAAACGGTCAAAAGTATTAAACCTCTTATAACTCAAAGCCTAACTAATTGTATTAATATGTGTCTGTTAGAAGGCGAATATCCAGACTCACTGAAAATTGCTAAGGTGGCTCCAATCTTCAAATCAGGTAACAAAACAAATCCTGAAAACTATCGCCCTATATCAGTTCTGCCGGTACTTTCGAAGATTTACGAAAAAGTCATTTTTAGCCGCTTGCTGGGCTATCTTAATTCTATTAATTTTTTATATGAGAAGCAGTACGGATTTCGCCCTAAATCAAATACACTCTCTGCAACGATTGATCTTATAACAAAACTTAAAACAAAAATCGATCAGAAACAAATAGCCATTGGAGTCTTTATTGATCTGAAAAAAGCATTTGACACCGTGAGCCCGGACCTATTATTAAAGAATCTAAGTGATATTGGCATTAGAAACACAGCTTTAAAATTATTTAAATCTTACCTCACCAATAGATACCAAGCTGTTAAAATAGGACACAGTCAAAGTGACTTAAGACCCGTGTCCTATGGGGTGCCTCAAGGATCTATCCTTGGGCCCCTCTTATTCTTAATATACATTAATGACATAAAAAACCTAGGCCTTAAAGGAGATATCTCACTTTACGCAGACGATACAAGTTTATTTTATTTTGGTAGTAAGATTGAAAATATAGCCCAGGAAGTCCAATATGACCTGAATATTTTACAAACTTGGTTTCACTCTAAGCTACTAACAATCAACGTTCAGAAAACTAATTATATTATAATAAGTGCAAAAAACAAAAAGATACTAAACTATCCTGAACTCAAAATTAGTGGTCAACCTCTGGCTAGAGTGACGTCTGAAAAATATTTGGGTCTCATTCTTGATAGTCATTTGACTTGGACACCGCATATAGACAGTGTTAAAGCTCGATTGTCGTTCCTAATGGGAATCCTTCGAAATACGGTTCGGTGTTTTCCAAAATATGTTAGGTTAAGTATCTACAATTCTTTTGTTAAACCACATCTGAATTACTTGTTAGAAGTGTGGGGATCTGCGGCTAAAACTAATCTTAAATCTTTACAAATCTCACAAAATAAAATTATCAAATTACTATTTCATTATAATTATTTCACGCCTTCTGCTAAAATTTACCAAGAGACAAACTTAATGAACTTGTTTCAAATGTACAAATATAATACATGTTTACTTATTAGGAAAATATTAAATAAAGGGATCCATAGTCAAATAACATTTACAAAAAGAAATCAAATCCAAAAACATTTCACGAGAAGCAGTAATCATATATGTCTTTACAAACCACGTACAAATTACGGAAAGAAAAATATATTATTTGAAGGTGCACAATTATATAACAGCTTACCTAAGGATATAAAAGATGTTCAGTCAATCGTGTTATTTAAAAAGGTATTAAAATATCACATCATGAAAGACTTCAAGCTATACATTTAACGATACACTATAAAGACAAACTTTGAAACGGTAATTTCTATTAGAACGGCCATAGCAATTATGCACCGATACGTAATGAGTCCTTTGTATGCTTTGGTTTGTTTTTCAACTTACCGTCATTTATATTTTAATTATCGATCATACTTAAATTGTTAATTATTACTATGAACGTTGTAGCTAATAATTTTGCTTACATGTCCATCGTTGTATTTCTCATGCTAAGTGAACAATGTTCTTTATGGGAAATAAATGTCTTAAACCACAGATATACCAAAAATCACCGGGTTAGTAATAATTTTTTTAGAATCATAAAATCAACATATTTCATCCTTGCTACCTCTGTTAGCTACCACAACCAAGAGTTGTCGACAAAAAAATGTTGGGCGTCAACAGTTGCAGACAAAACCATAGATCCATATCAAAACGATCAAAAGATTACTGATACACCGGCTGTGCCAAACCACGGCAATTTTTTTTTTGAAATTGGTATCGTAACTGGAGAAATAAACACAGATAACCTTAGAAACATGAAACTCAAATTCGTTAGCTTGTAAGATAATAATAACGATATTTATTTTTCACTGGAACATATGTTTTATAATAAAAAATTGTTTCAGAAAAACTTACGATATCTTACTCATACTTCATAGAAAAAGCATTTTATGCACATAACTGTTTATTCCGTTTATATCTGTGCTTTCACTTCGGAAGTTTTGAATGAGCTTGTCTTTTTTTATTGGCAGGTATGCAAATGGTTCAGAGACATGGCAACATTTACTACATAAACGCACATTCCGTAAACTTCTACGACGACCATTTCCAAGTGGAAGATTCCGACGGGGACAGTGTGGATTTTGATTATGAATTCAATTAAATAATAATAAGTGTTAAAATCTCAATTATGTTAGAAATGTATGATCAATGAGAGATATAATACACCAATAGCGTGCGAATTAACAAAGATGAACATTAATAACAACTTGAAAAAAACTTGTAATTATTTGACCAGGTAAGAAAAGGAAGCCAAGACGGGTTTCAATTCATTCAGATAGCTCAGAAGATGTGGCAGGTGATCTCATTGTGACAGGCAAGAGAGCGAGAAGAACTGTGCAAAGAGATACATGGAGCGGGTCTGAGGACGAAGAAGATGATGATCCGTTTGGAACGGATGAGTCCGACGAATGGCAGCCGCCTAGTGACGTCACTAATAGTCAAGATTTCACGCAAGATTTTTAAATATTGGAGCAAAATAAATGTTATTTTTATCATGTCTTTGTATTGATTTCAGTTTTTCAAATTCAAATTATTTATTTTGTTTAGGTCACAGTGGACACTTACAAAAAGTCAACACATTATTGTAGTGATAATAAAAAAGGTCTACCGTCTACCACCAGTTCGGAACGCGACCACTGCTGAGAAGAACTGGCAAGAAACTCAGAGGGCTTGTCATTTTTCACTGCGTTCCTATTTCTTATCTTTATGTAAAATAACATAAAATACTGGCACAGAACAGCTTAGTCCCCAGCAGCTGTGTCGTTTATATAATCAGCACTGCGGTAATACGCTTTTTTGTAAAGCTTTGTATGTCAATCTTGTTTTAAACTTAAAACTGGTTAGCATTGAAATTAAATTGTTTGGTATATTTTTCCTTGGGTCGGCTCTTCTAATTAATCTGCGCCTTGACATTCTATCGAGAGCTGTCGGGTGGGTTAAGTCCAGAATCTTGACATGCTGGTCCACCACGTTGACGGGGGGCATCCTCTGCCTCTATATTTCACTACGTACTTATGGTCATGACCATAATCATAGCTATTCTAGATGACTATGGTCGGTGTGATCTGCTCTGTAAAAATAGCTCCCCCCCCCCCGATGTAGGGTTTATGACTGTTTCGATGAGGTTCCCAATGGATAAAGTACAGATATTTCCGTAAACTATTTTGCAGTCTGGGTTCCGAACCAGCCATTTTATATTTAACTGACCATCTCACACAAATGTATGGCATACGTGTCCCCGAATTGCACTACCTATGTGTATTGTCAGTTCAGCTCATAAATGACCCACTACTGAGTCGGGCCTCCTCCAAATTCATGGAGAGAAATTAGCCTACATGGGTTGGCACAGGGTTTGTATCGAGTTTTCCTTCTCTTTCGGCTAGGTTATCTGCCTCTTGCGATATTTTAGTCGCCTCCTACGACATCCTCAAGACAGTGTGGGTTGGTGACATTGTCTATTCTAAATCCGTCACCACATGGACTTATGTGTATTAGTAAGTGCTAAAATCAACAATCGGCATATCGACTGTATATTTTAAATATACAATCGATATGCCGATTGTTGATTTTAGCTTTTCTGCAGTTCTCTACAGTACAAATTTTGTATTGCAGAGAACTGCAGCCGTCGACTGCTGTTGACGGCACTCGCCGACGCGTTTACTTGACAACATGCCGTTCGTGTGTACGAGCGCTAAGGGTAATAAAGCAGACAACTGTAAGAATATTTTTCTTTAAACTCGAATGAAATAATAACCACTTTTCAGATGTACTTATATTCTCACAAACAGTAATATCATGTCAATTCAAAAGATCCCCTCGTCTTCTTCATCATGGAAGTTATTTGCGGGTTCCCACTCCACAGGTGCGGCAGGTGGCAACACTAATGTGGGAGGCGCTTCCCCTCCACGCACTCGCAGAGCGTACACAGCCATCTCTACTTTATGCACATTCGCACGTGTTGTACTTAGCTTACGGCCTATTTCCTTACCAGTGCCAAACAAACCTGCAAGAGAACCAACATTTAAAAACGTAATGGATTTGAGGAATGATATGGACCCTAATCCCCCTGGGTCTAGGTATCTTCTTTTTCCTATGTGACGCCTGCACAGCTAGTGGATGTGATGAGTGCCATGCACGTGGGAAGGTCACTACAGTGGCGGTGTCCCACAGAAATTATACATCCGACTTGTGTACATGGGGTGTGCAGAGACCGGCGTGAGAACGCCCGCAATTTAATAAACAGCATGATCAGTTTCACCCAGGGTGGCTCACACCACAGGAGCGCCTGGTATTATTATTTGTCCTCTCTCTTTGGGTGGTTGATGGTGTGTCTTACCTAATCCCTCACAATGTTTATGTGTGAGGGTGCCTTGTGGATTTATTGAGTATTTTTATTACCTATGTTTTGATATAAAATTATATTTCTTCTTCTTAGCCCATAAATGACCCACTGCTGAGTTGGACCTCCTCCAACTACATGGAGGGTAATAAGTTATATTAAGGTGGATGTTCCAGGGTAGCCCGCGAAATTCAAATTTTCCTACGTTTTTTGCAATTTGCAGGACAGTGCTTGGTTGTATGTTGATTAAAATGTTATTCGCGGCTGTAAGACGTATGTAGTTATAGAATTATAATCATCAAACTCATCAATACAACCCTCCAAGCTCATAAAGGTGCAAGAATGACTTTGAGCTTGAAAAAGTTTTTCTTGCACCTTTATGAGCTTGGAGGGTTGTGTTGATGATTTTGATGATTACAATTCTATAACTACATACATCTTACAGCCGCGAATAACATTTTAATCAACATACAACCTAGCACTGACCTGCAAATTGCAAAAAACGTAAGAAAATTTGAATTTCGCGGGCTACCCTGGAACATTCACCTTAAGTTAAAATTATATTTAGTATGAACTAATTTCTGTGTTAATATTTCTATAGACCTCTATTTATAACCCAGCTCTCTATAACCATCTCAAAGGGTTTAACAACTTTGGTGGATTTCACTATGTAAAAAGTGTTGTCATGTTGTATCTAACACCAATGTTTATGTAAAACAAGTAAAATCCTTACTAATAAATCCAGTGTACAAGTCTCTGACCACTTGACAGGCACGGAAACACTCTTCACTGTCCCCACTTGAGATACTGTTTATAGCTCTCCTCATAAGCTCTCCTGAAAGGTCAGCTAAACCCAACATGTAATCATTTTGAGTGACCATAGTCACCAATTGCTTCTCTTCATCATTTTCTTTAATGGTATATGAGCATTCTTTTTGGACATCAGCCCATCTGATAATTTCCCTCTTTTCTATTAAAGATAATAAGGTTCTAGCCTCAATGTACTCTTGGAAGCCAGCTGTGACAGCCCTTGAATGGAGGTATGCAGGAATGTTTTCAAGTTCTAAGCCTATATTTTTTATCGGACCCTGGATAAGTTTCAGAATGCGCTCATTTGCTTCCTTTATAGTTTTCTCTGTAGACTCTTTTCTGCAATTGTTTTAAACGATAATATATTTAACTCTATACCTTAATTTCTTGTGTTTTGCTGCTTTGTTATTATCTTTTTAATCGATGTTTGACTTTTTATTTAGTGCTTACTAATGATAATGCAAAATGGAATTAATGGCGTGATATTCATCATAGATATATAGGGTGGGAAATTATTAATACTCACGTAACAGCAGAATGCAGCAAGAATATAATCCTCTTGCTCTCAATAGTAATATCCCGAGATAGTTTTACTAGTCTTTCATGTCTATCCTGCCGGTCGTTAAGTTTTAACGCAGCTTGCCTGAAAATAGCTAGCACGGGACTGTCTGCTGGAAGCGACGCAGCCGTCTCACGGGCTATGGATGAAAGTGTATGGTCGCCTCTGTTTCGGTTGCCGCGGTATCGACCTGAAATGTACCAAGTAATAAGAGATTTTTTTAATTTTTTAGCCTTCAGATATTCTAGAAGTATACCCTAGGGATTAAAAATAAAAAAAATATTAAAAATATCTACAAGTGGGACAAAACTTACCACGGTTAGACATTTTTTAAGTGGAATTCTTTAATTTAAACTTCGATCTTACGTAAAGCAATATATTTACACTTCAAACGTAAATCGTATAGGAAATGAAGGAATATCCTAAAAAGCAGACCGCTGTGCTCTGTCTGTGAAATCAAAATAAATAAAATAAACAGATAATATTGGTTCAATGGTTGGTTAGTTGACTGATTCACAAATTAATAACTGTTGTTACAAAATGCAATGTCAAAACTGACTGAAATATGGAATGAAGACGACTTTACATTGCACTGCGTTCTTCTTTCTTGCACAATTTTACCGTACAAAAACCTTCAAAAAAGGGAAAAGAAAGCTAATTTTATATGAATTGAAAGACATTTTAATCTCTTAGATTTGGATGTTATCTAAAAAAAAATCAACATTTTAAGGCCACTGTTAGACCTCCAAACTAATAGAATATATAGTATCATTCAGTACTTTAATAATAATTCTGAGATTTCACATCAATAAAATTTTAATAATTTATAATTCTTTAATAATTTATTGATTACCTTCCTAATTCTGTCAATTTATTTGTCTTTTAACAAGTCTTTTAATGAAAAAAGCGCGGGAAACCTTGAATTTGGCAGATCGGTATTATTTTGGTGAAAATTATTTATTTAATATTTCTGTAAAATAAGCGATCAGGGGAGAAAAGTTTTGTAAATATATCTAGTAGTTTGTATATTTTTAATTAGTGTATGTGAATTAGCTGTATATAGGTAAGTTTTTATTTTTATTAGTAGAGTGAGCAGCAGTATGGAGGAACCCCCTGACCCGGGGGGTTCAGTCCCTTTTCCAGCGGAATTCGTTAGCGTTATTTCAGCTGAATCTGGCATGGACACCGATAACTCGGTTGCCCATAGCAATCAGCGAAAACGGCGTCATGCACAGAAAATTTGCAAACATTGCAACAAAAAAAAGCGAGCAAACAAAATGGCTGTGGGTCATAAAGAATCTTGCAAATGTGCAGATTTAGAACTGCAAGTATCTTCCGATGTCCCCACTGAGACTTTGGAGAGAACCACTCCTGCTCCTCCCAAGGCCTCAGAACAGGTGGTTTTGGATCACCCTAAATTTATACCTAGGAAAGTTTATACATCCTCTGATAATGGCCCGTTTCTGGTACATGTCCAAAAAATCCAAACTACTGAAAATGATGGAACATCTATTCATCCAGTAATGTTCGGTAATTTCCTAAAAAGAGGTGGTTTTTCTGATATTGTAAATGGCAGTGTTAAAAAAATTGGTAGAAATAGAATTTCTCTTTCCTTTTCTAAATTTGATTCCGCCAACAATTTCTTAAATAGTGACAGCTTACTGGCAAAAAATTTTAAAGCTTTTATTCCTTCATATAATGTTACCAGAATGGGCTTAGTTCGTGGTGTGCCTTCTGAGTGGACTGTTGAAGAAACTTTATCTAACATTAATGTTCCATTAGGATGTGGGGAAATTCTTAAGATAAGACGTTTAAATTTCAAAGTAGTAGTTGATGGTAACCCTGTATGGAAGCCCACACAAACTGTCGTTATCACTTTTGATGGCCAGGTTTTACCACGTAACATATACATGTGTTACAATTCTTTACCTGTAGAACTATACTCATATCCGACTATTCAGTGTTTTAATTGTTGCCGCTTCGGACACACGAAACTACAGTGCAGGTCAAAGCCTAGGTGCTACAAATGTGGCCAGGATCACTCTGGTTCAACCTGTAATACAGAGGAAGACATGGCATCTTGTTGCATGTGCACTGGGTTCCATTTCGCCACAAATAAATCTTGCCCTGAATTTATCCGCCAAAAAGACATTAAAACCACCATGGCTAAGAGTTGTATTTCCTATGTTGAAGCCTCAAGATTGCACCCTCCATCTCAAAGATTATTCTCAGAAGTGTTGGTTCGGCAAAACCCTTCCCAAATCAAGAACCAGATTGCTAATAATTCTGTTGGTGAACCCAAGAATCCCAAAATTCCTGTAACTAATAATTCCATGTCCTACAAAAAGACTGTATTTTTGAAATCCAATCCAAGGTTGCATCCTGTTAAAGAAAATGATGTTACATATAAGAACCTTATTAAGGATTATAATTATTCACCTTCTCAAAATGGTTGTGCCCTCAATGTTTCTTCAAATGAATCTTCAGGTGAAGAACAAAAACCAGATATCACTGAAGTAATTTTAGCTTTAGTGAATTTATTGACTCAGAATAATTTAATTCCACCGTCCAACGCTGCCTCTTTCTTAAATTTGTTATCTAATTCTTTCCAAAATGGTCAAAATATCAACCATAATACAGTGGAATTGTCGCAGCATAATTAGTAAGAAAAGTGACTTGATATATATGATAAATAAATATGTTCCATCAGTTATATCTCTCTCTGAAACCTGGTTGAGGCCAGGGATTCATTTAAGAATGCCTGGCTTCACTTGTTTCCGTGAGGATAGACCAGATGGCTATGGAGGTGTTGCCCTCCTTGTAAATAATAGATATTTATGCACTTCTTTCTCCCTTCCTTCACATAGTGAAGAAATATCCATCATTTCAATATGTATTAATAATATTTATTTTGTCTCTGTTTATATTCCTCATCCTTCTTTCCAAGTATTCAATGAACTCAGAAATATTTTAGCCAAAATACCCAAACCCTGTTTGATATTAGGGGACTTTAATTCCCACCACAATATGTGGGGGAGCTCCAATTCAAATTGTTTTGGAGAAGAAATTATGGACATTCTTGATTGTTTAGATTTATGTTTATTAAATACAGGTTCCCCTACAAGGCTAACTCGGCCAAATGAAAATATCAGTGCTGTTGATCTCTCTATAAGCTCTCCAGATCTTGCTTCCTGCCTGTCTTGGCACACTCTCTCTTCTTCTTTTGGGAGTGATCATTATCCAATAATAATTTCCTTTCCATCTAGTAAAACTAAAATTCCAGTTTCAACTCCACGATTGAAACATAATATTAAAAATGCAGACTGGAATATGTTTAGTTCTAAATTTAATCAAAACTTCTCCAAATTACCTCCAGTTCAGCTTGGCAATGAAAACACTTGCTCTGAAAGTTTCTCAGAGTTATTGTTAGAGTCAGCAGATGAGATTTTTCCAAAAAAGAAGCCATTTAGTAAATTTCCTTTGCCTCCTCCTTGGTGGGATAGAGAATGTGCCATTGCTGTAAAAAAGAGAAAGGAAGCTGAACATACTTATCGCAGTTGTATGTCAGATGAAAATTTTTGTAATTTGTCAGCAATAATTGCTTCAACCAAGAAGTTGATTAAACAAAAAAAGTTTGATGGTTGGAGAGCATTTTGCTCATCTATATCACCTGATTCCTCATCTTCAATTGTGTGGCAAAACATCAAACGTTTTAAATGTGCTGTTATTCAACCACCCACCATTTCTCTTCCTCCAGAACTGTCTTATTCTTTTCTCGACAGTATTGCTCCATATGGTATGAAAGAAGTTGATCAATTCCAGTTATCAACATTATCAAATCTCCCAAGTTCAATGGACTTTCTACCTGATCTTAATTCGTTATTCTCTATATTAGAGCTTAAAGGGGTTATTTCAAAGTTAAAAGATTCAGCACCAGGTGTAGATGGTATTCCTTATTCGTTTCTATGTAATCTTGATGGTAACGCTCTGGAATACTATTTACATCTCGTCAATTCCATAATGTTGACTGGAAATATTCCGAATGCATGGCGAAAACAAGAAATTATTCCTATACTCAAACCCGGGAAACCCTCATCTTTAGCTTCTTCTTATCGTCCAATAGCCTTATCATCAGTTCTAATAAAAGTTGCTGAACATTTAGTTAAAAATAGACTCGAGTGGTTCATTGAAAATAACAACATACTTGCACAGACGCAATATGGATTTCGTAAAGGTAAAAGTGCCACAGATAATATAGCACTTTTGACGACCGATATACACCTTGCTTTTACCCACAATAGTTATTTATTGGGAGCATTTTTAGACATAAAATCTGCATATGATAATGTTGTTATTTCTATTTTAAAAGACAAATTACTTCATCTTCGCGTTCCACTCATATTAGTTAATTTTATAGTTAATATGCTTTCTGAGCGTGTTATACAATTGACACTTGAGGATGGGTCGGTTCTTTCAAGAAATGTATACAAAGGTTTACCTCAAGGCTCTGTCTTGAGTCCATTGTTGTATAATATTTACACTTACGATCTTGACAGTTCTTGTGGTGACTACATCAAAGTACTTCAATATGCTGATGATTTGTTACTTTATTCATTTGATCCTTCTATTAATGTATTAAATTCTCGAGTGTCTGAATCTCTGGTTTTACTTAAAAAATGGTTAGATTTTCATGGTCTGGAATTATCTGTTTCTAAAAGCACCACTGTTTTATTTTCTAGAAAACGCAAGCCTCCACATGTCTCTCTTACATATGATTCCTCTTATATTCCGATAAAGAATGAAGTTAAATTTCTTGGGATCATATTAGATTCAAAGTTATCTGGTCTTTCGCATTGCGAATATTTGGTTGCGAAGTGTGAGCGCCGAATCAACATGCTGAGATGTCTTTCTGGTGTGTGGTGGGGTGCTCACCCATACTCGTTGAAATTAGTATATAACGCCATGATAAGAAGTGTTATTGATTACTCCTGCTTTAATTTGGAACCTGGTAATAAATCAGGTTTCAAAAAACTTGATCTCGTTCAGTCCAAGTGCCTTAGAATCATTGCAGGTGCCATGAAATCCAGTCCTATTAATGCGTTACAGGTTGAATGTTGTGATCCTCCTTTTCAACTTCGTCGACAATATCTGGCTGACAGGTATTTATTCCGTTGCTCGCAATTTCCCGATCACCCCATTTTTCCACAGTTAATCAAATTATTTAATGAAATGTCCTCTTCGCCTTACTGGTCACATAAATCTTCCCCTTTTCTCATAAACAGTTTGAAACATTTCTTATCTCTATCTTCTCCCATTAATACTTCCTTTTCTTTATATAAATTCGATTTCCGTTCACTAATTTTGCCCCCTGTTATTAATTTTAATTTCGGCAGGCCCATCAAAAGTGATAGGGACTTTCAATTGTCCCTTGAAGACCATGATTGGGTAAATTGCCATCAACTATTTACTGATTCATCAAAACCTAACTCCAGCAGTAATATAACATGTGTTGGTGTAGGTATTTACCACAAACAATATGATATTGTTCAGAAAATTAGAATGCCTCCAGAAACATCAGTGTTTTCTGGTGAATGCTTTGCCATTTTAAAGGGTTTAGAGTACATACTCATGTTTAAACTGCGTAAATCTTTAATTTTCACGGATTCCATGTCTGCTTTGCAAGCCATAGAGAGATTCCCATTTCACGCGAAAACCCATTATCCCCTAGTTTATGAAATTCGTAATTTACTGTTTAAATGCTATCTTAAGGATTTCTCTGTCACCTTAGTTTGGATTCCCAGTCATACTGGAATTCAACTTAATGAGAAGGTAGACCAGCTAGCGAAAGACGCTTGTCTATCAGGAGACAAGTTTCCTTATAAAATTTATCCTCACGATCTTTTAACACTGCCCAACAATAACTTGCAGAATTCTTGGAATTCCCTTTGGTATGTAACCACAAAAACGTGTGCCAAGTCCTATTTTTCATTAGAAAGTGTAACCCTTAAGAAACCGTGGTTTTACCATTTACGTTTAGGAAACTTAGCTACCAAAATGATCATTCGGATGAGGTTAGGGCATACTGTGTGTCCTTCTCACCTCTTTCGAATGAACATCATAAACAGTCCTAGGTGTGAATGTAGTTATGAAATGGGTGATCTGAATCACACGCTGTTGTCGTGCCCACGATTTGATCGCTCTAACTTTTATAAATCTTTAACTTCTCTAGATGTTCCCTTTCCCACATGTATATCCTCTCTTTTAGAATCCAAACATTTAGATATTTATAAATCCATAGAATCTTTTATATGTGTAAATAATATAAAGTTGTAAATAGTTACTTATTTTTATATCTTATATTTTCTCCTTCTCTCTCCTAGTCCTTACCTTTCCAAATTTCCGTCCATTCCAAATTTTACGTTGTTATTTTTTCGTTTAATAAGTTTCCCCGTTTTATATTTATCAAATACCTAATAACTTAATGAAGAAATGATACAAAGTAACTTGACATTGGCTGAACACAAACCGTGAGAGCCACAAGGAAGAAAAAAAAAAAAAAAAAAAAGTCTTTTAATTACTCAGTCAATCAAATACTGCCTGTCAGTCATCGACTGAACGTTTTCGGTTTTTGTTGTATTAATCATAAAATTTATTTCTAGGAGTAAGGAAATTTCATTACATACCTATATTTTATTAGATTATATCTTATAAACAAGAATCCACATACTAAATAATTGCTTATCAAAGAAGTTCGCCCCGAAAAAACTAATTATATTACATATTGTTACAGGAGTTCGCGTAGACTGCCCAGAGTCCGCGAATTACCCCAGAAACTTGTTATCACCCGGGGCGTGTTTGGTTCTATCCGTTTATTGAAATTATTTAAGGCAAGTATACATTTCAGGAATATTTTACATTGCGTTATTGAAGTTCTAAGTAACTATTACTTGTACTTTTCAGCTTGATAAGATGTCTCAAACTCTAACATTTGGTGACTCATGCGCCCCTGTTACTTGCCATGCCTGGAATAAAGAACGAAACCGTAAGTTATGATATATTTTTAATAAATTTAATCTCGTACCCTTTACATGATTTTACAGTTCATTAAAACATTTTATCCATCATCATCATTTCAGCCAAATGACGTCCACTGCTGAACTTAGCATCTAAACATTTTTCCAGATCACATATAATTCTAGAACACTTTCTATGCTCTGGTAAACAGGTATTTGCTATAAAAAGTAGTCTAGAAATTATATCTGCAGTAGATTTTCAAATGCAAGAACACATTCATGTATTTTAACCATTTAATAAGATGAAAGGCATTGTTTATATAAGTTCCTCATAACATATACTTTATTTTCAGAAATTGCTTTCTCCCCTAACAACAATGAAGTTCATATATACCAAAAGGAGGGCAATGATTGGAAGCAGACCAACAATCTTGTTGAACATGACCTTAAAGTTATGGGCATTGACTGGGCCCCTAATACCAACCGTATTGTCACCTGCTCCGTTGACCGCAATGCTTATGTCTGGACACAAGGAGATGATGGCAAATGGGTGACAACACTCGTACTCCTCCGAATCAATAGGGCTGCAACTTGCGTTAAGTGGTCCCCAATGGAGAATAAGTTTGCTGTTGGATCTGGGGCCAGGCTCATTTCCATTTGCTACTTTGAAAAGGAAAATAACTGGTGGGTGTCCAAGCACATTAAAAAGCCGATTCGTTCCACTGTAACAAGCATTGATTGGCATCCAAACAACATGCTTTTGGCTGCCGGATCAGCAGATTTTAAGGTCAGAGTGTTCTCTGCATATATTAAAGACATTGAAGATCAACCTGGACCAAATGTGTGGGGTACAAAATTACCCTTGGGACAATTGCTGGCAGAGTTCCCCAACTCCATGAATGGAGGTGGCTGGATTCACAGTGTGTCTTTCTCGGCTGATGGCAACAAAGTCGCTTGGGTTGGTCATGACAGTTCTATCAATGTAGCTGATGCTACTCAAGGTAAAGCTGTCTTCAAACTTAAGACTGAATATCTGCCATTTTTGGGTTGTAGCTGGGTTACTAATAATTCCCTTGTAGTGGCAGGCCATAGTTGCATTCCTCTATTGTACTCTCATAATGCTGATGAGATAAAATTTGTTGCTAAGCTTGATAATACTCAACGAAAGGAATCGGGTGGCTTATCTGCCATGAAAAAGTTTCAGTCTCTAGACCGCCAAGCAAGAATTGAGACTAATGACACTTTCCTGGATTCCATTCATCAGAATGCAATTACATCTATCAATATTTATGAAGGCACTAAAGCTGATGCTAACAAGTTTAGTACAACTGGCCTGGACGGACTACTAGTCATCTGGGATTTGCTGTCTGTCGCCATGGATCGTGTTAAGATTTAAAAAACCACCATAAAGTTTATGATTTTTATTTTTAAGGAATAATATTATTATAATCAGTTAGCGTGCGATTGCTGAAGTCACTCTATAGAAAAGATAACATATGAAAAGCTGAAAATAACACCCGCTATCAGTGATCAAAGCTAGAAACAGAACAGCGTGAGTGAATTCAGCTCTCAGGACAGTAAAAATTTTCAAATATACAGAATAAACTATAATAATTTATTGATACAACTCTTAATGCTCCTCTGCTTAATATACAATTAAAAAATTTAACTTGTTTATAATGAAAATCAATAATATATAAATAAGATTGCTATACCCTATAAGATAGATCACTTTTAATACTACTGAAGTACTGGTTGCTGTCATTGTTACATTAAATATTAAGGAATCAACCATATATTTTATTTAATGTTAACATCGTCATACTTTATCCTATAGAACTATAAGGCCATTATTTATTCTATGTTCTACTCGAGCAAGGGAAGCAGTGGCAATGTGGGAAGTCTATAATTTACCATGATTATCTAAAAATGCTAATATGTAGTGAATATAGAATCAAAGGCACATGTTTGACACAGCTGTTTCATCATGAATTAAATTTTTAATGGTAGCTACATAATCCCAAGTTTTTAAATGCTTGATTAATTTAAGAAAATGTGGCCAGCCTTTGAGTTTATACACTAATTTTATAGGACCAGAATTATACAGGGTGGTCAAAAAGACTACAGGGTCTTTATCGTCGTTTCAGCCCATAAATGACCCACTACTGAGTCGGGCCTCCTCTAAGTTCATGTTGGGAGATTAGCCTACTGTGCCACGCAGCCAAGACGGGTTGACACAGGGTTTGCTTCAAGTTTTCCTTCTGTTGCGGCTAGGTGATCTGCCTAATGCGTTCTTTTAGTCGCCTCTTACGACACCTTCAATATGGTATGGGTTGGTGACATTGTTTATTCTTTATCGTCTTCGTTTCCGCCCATAAATGACCCACTACTGTGTCGGGCCTACTCACAATTCATGGAAGGACATTAGCCTACTGTGCCACGCTGGCAAAACGGCTTGGCACAGGGTTTGCTGACCCGGTAAGACTCCCTCCATGTACGAATTATGTACGCACATAAAGAATACAATTCTAATAAATTTTCCGTGTGGTGTCACCAGCCCATACCATATTGAGGTTGTCGTAAGAAGCGACTAAAAGAACGCATTAGGCAGATCACCTAGCCGCGCAAACCCTGTGTCAACCCGTCTTGGCTGCGTGGCACAGTAGGCTAATCTCCCAACATGAATTTAGAGGAGGCCCGACTCAGTAGTGGGTCATTTATGGGCTGAAACGACGATAAATACCCTGTAGTCCGGAAAACGATCACGCTTAGGTAAGGTTAGGTTAGTAGGCCTAACCGAGTTTTATGTATGAATTAACTCTGGCCTTGCTACGAATTTTCGTCCTTGAAAGATATCGAAGCCACGCATAGCCATGTGTAATACCTTTTTAGAATCCCTATTAAATGCGCCAAAAATTGTGATACAGTGGCACTTTTCTGTAGAGTATTTTTTTTTCACAGTGGGGTCCGAAGTAAGTAACAAGTTTTGATTTAAGAATTATGTCTTTCGGAAAACTTAATGTTATCTTTAACACACCCAATAAACTACCATAAATAGCATGTCTAACGAAAGGGCTCATCAGTACCAATCTATTGAAAATTTTAAAAAGATACAGGGTGTAGATTTTGTGGAATTTTATCGAGTTTTAGTAAAAAAAGGACAATTTCTCATAAAAACACAAAATCAATTATAACTCTGCAGGGGTTGACCTTAGGGACCTCCCGTAGAACAATTTTTTGCTGCTGATAACCCCATCTAACCGCCGTTTGATCCACTACTTTTTGACCACCCTGTATAAGTACCTACACAATTTTTTCAAACATTCACAGCTCCTTTTTCTGATATTTATGCCAATCTTTTTGTATTGAAATCCCCCAAATTAAAGAAGTATTTTTATTATTGTCAATATAAAGCCAAATAATCAGAATCATTGCAATAAATAGCACTGCTTCGCTTAGCTTGTGTAGGACAGATGGTGCGATCGCAAAATGCTCGCTGGCACACAGGCTTAGGGCGTGTTGGCCACGATGTTGAAGACCGGCCCGATCCGGATGAACACCCGCCGAAGGACAGACCGCAACTCCGGCTTCAGGTCAAAGCACGTGATCTCACACAGCAGTGGATAGTAGCTGGATACGTGTGCCGCAAACTGGAAAAAGACATTGTCGTTTAAAATAGATGAAAAATACAAATTATAAAAGTGACGGACGAACGAATGTTGGTATATACATATATATAGAGTCGCGGATTTAGTATACAAATACTACTAATATCATAAACGCGAAAGTTTGTAAGAATGTATGGATGTATGTTCGTTACTCTTGGCTTGGACGACGCTACAGAATGGATTTTTATGAAACTACAATAATATAGCTTACACATCAGATTAACACTTAGGTTATAACATCTAAAGATATAATGTAAATTATCCAAAATATAACGATATGTGTCAAGTAAGTACGAAAGAAATCTAACGAAATAATAAAAATACTTTCTGTCATCATTATCACAATTATCTATCACCACGCGGGTGAAACCGCGTGCGTGCGCTGCTATTTATGAATAATAGAAAAAGGTGAAATTGCATAAATCTGAAATTCGGCAGAAACTATCTGGTATTGGCTATTATTTATTATTAGACTAGGTAAGTCTTAATTCAATATGTTACTGTCTATATTTGAAAACTGATAATAATACCATTCCTAAAGCGGATAAACACCTATATAACACATTATAAGTTAGAGGCATTGCTATCTATTTTAGTGAGTGCATGTTATCATATCAGAAAGAGATATCATTGACAAGCTAATGCCATTATAAATAAAAGTTCAGTTTTAAGACATAAAAATTAACACATAACATTACAGCATAATCTGCAGATCTGGAAAAGAGATCTTTAAGAAAAGTATAGTAAAAACGTTGGCCTAAATTTTTTACACAGTTGCTGTCAATAGATTTTTTAAGTGATATAGATTTTTAAGTTATGCATAGTCTAGTATCATGCTGTATTTTCTTTAGTACATAATTTAAGTGTTTCCTAAATTAAATTTATGATATTACTCACTCTTTCGTCTGGCATCTTCAGTATCCTTGTGAGGATCAATAGCAGGATCGAAGTCCACGCATCCCTATGCGCCTCATTAGTGACACCAGCAAAGTACTCCAGTGCCTCGCAGCAAATACTGATCAAGCTCTTCTGGACCGCAGGCCAATGGTCCCGCCGCGTCTCATCACCATACATCTTGAATAATATCCGCAGGACACAAGCTAGGGATTGGGTCTCTTGCTTCAGCATATTCGGCTTGACCGACCCTTTGAAATTGGCCTTCCATAAGACATTGCGTTGCGCATTGTTCGTGTTGAAAGTCTTCGCGAAGCGGTGACTGCACATCAAGCACTCCACTAGTCGCAGCAGATGGGGCGAGCTCAGAAGCCTGTACATGCCTTGTTCTTCGCGCTGACATTCTTGCTCTGTACCCGGAGTACCTCCAGTCAACTCCGCAGCGGCCAATGCTAACGTCTCGGCGTCCTCCTTTCGCGAGGTCGCGGGATAGAACACGATATTGTCGATCGTTTGGATCAGCTCCAACTGAACCACGCACTTGATCAGTAGGCTGTTGAACACCCTGCTCGAGGACTTCACCTCGTCCCCGGCCTGAGGTTTCTTTAGTATTCCGTGTCGGACATGGGGAGTCTCTGGATCGTCATGATCATCCGGCTTCCACGTCAGGAGCGTGGTCGGAATTGTACTGTTGAAGATATCCAACATGATCTGGCACGTGTTGCTCCAGGTGTCCTCGTTGAACTTGGTTCCGTTGGAGATGACTAGGTTCTCCAGGCAGTTGGTGCCTGATCGAGCGAGCTGCTCGTTGTCCTGCTGCACGCACCAGTGCAGCTGCGCGTACAGCTGCTCCAGCAGCAGCGAGCCCAGAATGTCGAAGTACTGCGTGAAGACGTCTACGATCGCGTACAACGCGTGGTTGCATGTCGTAGTCATCCACTCGTTCTTTTCCAGTTGATGTTCCGGGAGCTTCATGTTGTCGAATATTCTGAACAGTATGTTGAATAGGTCTCTCCACCAGTGCGGCCGGAACGACTCGCCGTGGGTCTTTATTATCTCAAATAGGACGGTCAGTCCTCGAGTTCGGACGTCTAGTTTGCAGCGGCTGACGACGCACGACAACGAGAAGAGTAGGGGAAACCATCCCCTGAGCCAGACTCTGTCTACTTCGGGAGCTCCCGGTTCGCCTTCCAGTCCAGCGTGCTCGGCGAACAGGTGAGGTGACGTCCCTACCGCTGAGGC
Organism: Clostera curtula; assembly: GCA_905475355.2. Classification (NCBI taxonomy): domain Eukaryota; kingdom Metazoa; phylum Arthropoda; class Insecta; order Lepidoptera; family Notodontidae; genus Clostera; species Clostera curtula. Next base: position 816,659 of record FR997805.1, read on the forward strand.
GCAAGATCTCACGAGCCTTATGGCTTCCATGGAAGTATCGGGGAACTTCGCATTACATGCAAACTCTGACAAACACTTGACAGCATCTTGGAAGGAATCGATCATGGCGGGAAATTGTTTCTCGTATAATTCTGATATAATCTTACCAGTTGTTTGGAATGCTAAATCAACGATTGCCTCGTCCTGATCGCTAGCGGCCAAATGGAATACTGAGAATATATTTTTCCAACCTGATCGTATGTTTGGCGCTTGCGAGTTTACCATTTGGGCTATACATCGCACCACCATATCTCTTATAGTCGGCGAGCTATTTTTCTTCATGATATGTTCGAAGGGCCTTAGGAAGTCTTTTTGGAACTTGAAATTGGCGAATTCTCCTTTCTCTATAAACTTCATTGACAGTTGCCTTAGAGAGTCGACAGCAAAGAACGCGATGTCTTCGTTACTACTACAGCCTACTTTGTTAAAATGGTCGCCGAGAACGTGCCAGATCCTAGACCATTGCAATCGTATACGCCCCATATTGTAGTATGATATTTCTACAATTTTCTGCAGTGAAAACATTCGAGGGTTCGATGGATGGCTCAGTTCGTCCAGAGAAACTTGACACAACGCTTTGACAAAGTCCACTATCGCGTCACCATCAAGTTTTGTGGAACCAGTGAATATACGATCCACAGCGACCACAACGCTCTGAGAGCTTGTTTCACCAATATGTTCCTTCACACTTGGATCTAGAGTCATCAAGCTGAATTTTAAGGAATCTGGTTGAGGTTTGATACCAGATCCAGACAAAAACTGCGGCCGTACACCTGTACCTATCAACTGTGCCAATTCCAACTGCGAAATACACTTAACGACGTCTAACCAACTCGTTCCCAAATAGTTGCCATCGGTATGTGCCACAGTTATCAAGGTCTTTATTGTGTCGATATTCTTTGCCTTCATTTCTGTGATAGGAGAGTTCGCTGTAAGCAATGTGAATCGAGCAAGGGCTTGCACGTATGCATCTCTTTCAAGAGACATGTGGAATATGCAAGCGATGCGTATAGCGCACCTGATTCCATCTAGGCACAGTGATGCTATTTCTGGGTCATCGCAATCTTGAAGGCCAACGGAAAACGCAGCAAGGAACGGTGTCCAAGCCATTTTAAACATTGGTCTGACATGCTCAACGTGTTTGGCCGTAGTGAAAGGTGTCTGTACGTGTGACACGGACTCCATTAAGTTCTTAGCTGCTGTAGATATCTGTTCCATTTCCATATTCCAGACAAGTTTACGTTTCTTCTCGTTGGCAATCATATGCTTCCCTGGCTTCGAAATATTTTTCATTTTAATTTCATGCCCAGCGATTTCGTCATAGATCTGCGATAAGTATTCACGCGGAAGATCATTGTTATCGCTTATGCCACTGTTCAGCTTAATGTATTGTTCCTTTGTCATCTTGTTTTTCACTTGAGGCGAATGTAAATCGGTAGTAAGCATTATTATGGAAAATGCTAATACGTAAACGGTGTCTGCACTCATAAATAACGTATTTGTAGGATTACATTCACAGTACCGTGAAGCGAACTTTTCCATCAATCTATCGATTTTTTGTGCTTCACCAGGGAGCCTAAACCCTTCTAAGAAATACCTCAATGCAGCCACAATATCCATGTTAGCGAAATTCATAGAGTCTACGTATGAATACATAACTTCCTTGGAATGATCATCATTTTCGCCCAAATATTCTCCTATAAATGTCTTATCCAATCTTTCATCGGTAAGCAACCATTCAGCAATCTCTTTAGTTGAATTCCCTAACAGGCCCTGTTCCTGTAGGAATGCCACGCCTCTCTTAGGTTTTCTGTTAAAAAGATCAATACCAGTTTCCCAAACTTCTTTTTGCTGTTTCAGTACCTCAAACTGTTCTGGTGAATCAAGAGTTTCTCTATTACCGATATTGCTTGATCCATTCGACACAAGGCTAAGGCTTGAACCACCGTGGGATTTGATACTCTGGTGATCTATATCTTCTTTTGTGGTTCTTTCACCTAAAGTTGTTTGAAGATTTGGATTTATGTACAGTTCCTTACTCCATTCGACCATACACTTTAATATGGAAACCAAGCATTCCAATCCTCGAATACGCATTGATTTTTCTTGGTTTGGCGTCGCACCCAATTCCAACGCCTGCCGTCCTTGTGCGATTTTCGACACATCGTTAACTAACCGTTGGAAAAGATTTGCTGCAGATAAATCACAGTCGTAATTCACATAAATATCAACTACACTTTGCGCGTCACCGCAGATTCTGGTCAAGGCTTGTATAACCATCCACTTGTGCTCAAACGACGAGCTCGACGTTTCAAGAATATTCATGAATATCTCCTTGAAAAATACTTCAATTTGCTTTTTAAGATGCACTTTGAAGTTTTGTAAAAGTGCCAGGAAAATGGCTAAAGAAAGCTCAAACACTTCAGGTACGGAACTTACACCGTTCTTAGAAAGGGCTACACAGAGGTACTGTTTGATAGCAGTGATAAACATTTCATTATTTCTAAATACTGGACCAGCATTTTGAAGAATAGATAAGAGTAAATGCAATGATAAAATTTTTGACCTCAGTTCGTGCGATTTAGGATCAGGTGTTCCTTCGGGGAGAGGTTTCATTGATAATTTACAAAGTGCTCTAAATACTAGGAAGGCATCTTTTTGAAGGACATGGGTAAACTTAGCTGTCACGGAATTGTCATTTTCAGATGCAACATCAACGCTTTCTTGCGATGGTATCCTAGTCATTGTGGGTTCAGCAATGCTATGACTGTCCTGGAAATCTGAAGGATTTTCATTATTGTCGGGCACATTTTCCAGTACTTCTGCAGTTTTCTTTGTAGCGATATCAATAGCATTATCTATAACTGAATCTACTATTTGCTTGGCTATAATTTTAGCTTCTAATACGTCATCTACTTGTTCCATTTGTGTTTGATGAACCTCCTTATTTTCTTCAGTTGAATTATTTTGTGTCCCATGCTCAGTTGCATTATTTTCCCTGACAACAGTACCATTGGGCACTTTATGTGGTAATTCAGTTATGGAATTATCATTGGTTGTCTCCGATTCTAGAGCCTGATTTTCCATTTTGGTAAATATAACATTAAGCATTTGTGTGAGTGTGGCTCTAGCTGTTGTTTGATTAATAAGGTTTTTACTTGCCAGATAGATGTTGTAACACGTTCTAACAGCAAGTAACACAGTTCCTTCATGAACTTCGACATGTTGACTTGTGATGACGGTTAACAACGCTTTGATTATCTGAAGCTGAACTCCTTCATCTGTTTGAGGCCCTGTGAAACAACTACAAATGGTTTCGACTATCCGATCTATGAGGAGTTTTCTCGGTGTAGTCGAATCAGGAATGTTCCCAGTTAAATGTCCGTAAGCGATTAACTTTTGGAGACAATCAAGAGCGGTGACAACTATCCTGGCCGCCTTGCTCTGGCATGCCAACTCAAATGGCAAAAAGTACTTCTCAGCCGTTATAATGTTGGAAGCATCATTCTTGGGGAGAGGAAGTGTCCCCGACGTCGGGCTTTCTGAAGATTCCGGCTGACCTCCATTTTTGAGCTCGGCTTTGATTTCTTCTGCAACCATCAATAAAAATATTAACTTTAATCACGATACAACTGTAGCCTAGTTACTAGACAATAGGAAAAAATGTGGTTTGTTTGGTTTTGGACTATCTCATGCGTTTATCTTTAAGATTCGTTATCTAGATTGCTGATAAATTCATTAGTACAATTAGACATAACACCATTTCCATTACGATTAATGTTACTGTTAATCTGTTTTGTATTAATAACTCGCTGTTAGATGCCATAGATTTGTAGCGGTTACATGGGTTTCCTAGGGTTAACAATATTTCGTATGATAGTAATATATGACAGTTCTATCCAGACTTTCTTATCTGAAATTTTTTTGTTGGAACACAGTTGCAAGTCACATTGTCCTTAAGATTTTGACTTTATACTTCTTTTGACACAATTTGTGTAAAAGATGTCAGATCCATGAATGCATAGAAATAACAACAACCAAGTCCTATGTGGCAATGTGGTAATATCGAGTCAGAATTATGTAACCTTTTGACTTTTTGGAGGGGTTTTGTTAATACTGTCATTTTAAACACGAAATAAACTTAATATTTAATCCATTTAAAGTTTGTCAAGGCCTGTATCGTCAAAACTGTGGTGTTGTAAAGGTTTCAGCTGTGTTGGATCTGTGGGAAGATGATCAATGGTAACCAAATTCCATGGCCCTCTTTCGTTCAATTGAGGAAATCGTTGGTTTTAGTAGGTAGGTTGGGGCCCAAATTACCCATATGCCATGCCTAGCGCTCAGCAGCAGGGTGTCCAATTCATGAAGATTTCCAACATAGAAAGAAGCTACAAGAATGGCATGCAGGATGTTGACAATTATATGTGTACTGTACAAGGTGTGAAGTATATTTTTATTACCTGACAGTAAACTGATAAAAGAATTTAAAGAAAGGCTCAAAATAATACTTAAATAATATTTTTGTTCTGAAATATTCAATATAACCCAAATTAGTTAAAGGTTGAAGCTAGCTTGATTTTTATGGAATAGTGACAATACATCAACATTTTTGTCATATGGTAGTCCCCAATGTAGATAGAATTGCACATTATTTATAGATAAGAAAGTAAATTTACTTTGTTATAAATAAACTACAATTAAAACTTCATTAACATACTTTTAAAACACAGATATCTTTGTTGTGAATCAGAGGTCATTAAATAATTGATCAGTTAAAATTATCTTTCCAATGAAAATTACAATGGTAGTTATATTTTCATTACTTTTACATTATCAACGTTTATAATGTAAATGATACATACCAGTCTAGTAGTAGTAGTACAATAACTCTAAGTAAACCATATTCAAGTAATTTTAGTACATGTATCATTAAATATGTTATAATACAGATAATCATCATCAATCAATTAAAAAAAAACAACTCACAGATTAAATAGACCCGTTACTTCCAAACAATATCACCCACTTTTCCATGTTTGCCCTTTGTATTCCACGTCTACAGGCTGTGGCCTATATTTGATACTACCCTTTATTAGATAAGCTATTGTAGCTGAACACAATAGGCTTAATTGGGTTTCAACTGAGACTAAAGATTTTGACATGGCTAACACATTCTATCTCTCATGCTACAAATGACCAACTTAGTCATCATCATCATCAGCCTATTTCAGTCCACTGCTGGACGTAGGCCTCCCCCATGGCTCGCCACTGACCAACTTAGTAACACCTACAATTTGATGGAGGAATTCACTATCCATAGACAAAAAACAGTTGCCTTATTGACTAATAGAAAAATATTTAATTGTCTTTAAATATTAAACAGTAATTATGTCATCAGCTACTGCTCTAAAATATTATTTTAAGCAACTTAATATGCAAGAAATGATGCAACTGTAGCATATTATTACAATAAACCCAGATTCCATATGAATATTAAGGAGGTCTACCAAAACTGGTTACTTATAGAACTCATACAGTTCATCAAGGACACATACAGTTCTCATTTGAATAATTAAGTACTTGGATGTGTGATAAAGGATGTGGCTAAGTTATAAATAAATTGGTCTGAATTTGGAGTCAAGTTTGATACTTGTAGATTTACTAGGTGTTAGAATAAAATAATGCACTTTTTATTGTTCTTTTTTTTGTTGTTGTTGAAAGTGTTAAATTCACTCCATCATTTGCAGTCCCTTAAGGTGAATGTTCTAGGGTAGCCTGCAAAATTCAAAGAAAAATGGTGCAAGAAAAACTTTTTCAAGCTCAAAGTCATTCTTGCACCTTTATGAGCTTGGAGGGTTGTATTGATGAGTTTGATGATTATAATTCTATAACTACATACGTCTTACAGCCGCGAATAACATTTTAATCAACATACTACCTAGCACTGACTTGCAAATTGCAAAAAACGTAAGAAAATTTGAATTTCGCAGGCTACCCTGGAACATTCACCTTAAGGCCTACTGTCATTTTTTGTCCTTTGAATTATATACATTTTGTATACTACTTCCAGTCCATAAATTATCCACAGCCGAGTTGGGCCTCTGCCAGTTACATGGAATTGGAAGGTAATTGGGCTACTCTTTCACACTGGCCAGACAGGTTGGCACAGGGATTCATAAAGGTTTCTTTTTCTTACAGCTCAGTCTTCAACCTTGTCATTTCTTTGCATTGGCTCTTACCACACCCTCAGGATGGTACAGGGTGGTGACAATATTTATTATAAATCTGTCACTGAAACCATTCTTTATGCATTCTTTTTATTTAAAAAAATCAAGTATGCCAATGTAATGTCAAGCTCTAGATCAGCCATCTGATCATCACAAATACATCCTTTTCTTCAAAATTAATGTAATTAAAGAAAGAAGAAAGAAAGAAAGAAAGAAAGAAAGAAAAACGTTTATTACAGCCAATACGGCTCAAAAACTAAACAAACTACTTAATACTAAAACAGAGAAAATAAATAAATTAAAAACCTTAATTCGACAGACTTACATATAAACTTAACTGACCTACACTAAGATGCATTCAGTTGATAACAAATAACACACTTATTAAAATAAAATATATGAAACTGACAATATAAAAATGTTTTAATTAAGGTATAGTTTCTGGGCCGTGAGGCTGCAAACGGTCCCAACTCAGCTGCAATGCCACTAGGTGTGGCGCTGGTTTTCAGTTGGACCAGTACAGTGAATTCGCGGAGGGCATCACTCGAGGTGAAAAGGGAATAATATGTTATATATTATGTTTTTTATATATAAACACATTAATAAAATATCGTATAATTATTAAATATATAAATTCATTCAATAAAAGTACATCAATTATTTAATAGTATAGTATAATAACAAAAATAAAAAACGCGACATAATGAACCCACTAAAATAAATATATATATGATAAGATATCCGGGCCGCACAAGATGCACGAAGACGCGAAGCCGTGGCGAGAAAAGAAATAATAAAATAAAAACCAATTGAAATTTATTTAAAGACATAATTATAATGTAATGTAAGGCAGTTACAAATAGATAACTTACTGGTATGACTAAAACAAAATAAGGCATTACAAGAACCTACCAAAAATAAACATAATATGGATCAAATATTATAATATGGTGTTTTGGATGTCCAATAAATATTGTTTGTACTTTTTCTTGAATGTCAATGTTGTCCTTAATGTACGCAAAGGTGGAGGTAGATCGTTCCAACAACGGGATGCTGCAAATTTATAACTGCCACGGAACGCCGTAGTTCTGTGCCTTGGCGTAAGCAAAAGGTACGGAGAGGCTCTTGTCCGATGCGGGTTTTGGGCGCGAGACCATGATAATTTTTGATATAGATATTCGGGCTTACCCGATAACACTATATCAAAAAGTAAAGACGCAAAATGCAGTTTTCGACGAGCAGCCATTTTCAACAGCTTTTTACGATTTAAAAACGGAGTAATATGTGCCCGTGGAGGGACTCTAAAACAAAAACGAGCACAAGCATTTTGCACACGTTGAATCAATCTCTCAGTTCTCTTGAGAAGACATGTTCCGTACATTGTATCCGCATAATTAAGTTTGGATAAAACTAGAGACTCACAAAGCAAGACACGCATATCCTCGCTAAGAAAGGGTCGCACACGGTACAAAATTTTTAGTCGGTAGAAGCAGTTTCTTATGGCTTGTAAAATGTGCGTCTCAAAGTGTAAGCTACTATCGAACACCACGCCTAGATTACGGGCCTCCTCCACGCGTTCAATGGGGCTGCCGTCAATGTTTACATCTATGTTCAATGTCGCCGCTATGACTGGTTTAGACCCCAACAATAAAAATTTTGACTTTGCAGGATTTAATACCAAACAGTTACTTTTTGCCCATTTGGCAACGTTGCTTAAATCTCTGTTTAAGTTGTCAATATTCACATCACTGCAATTCGGAGGAAAGGACGTGTACAGCTGAAGATCGTCCGCATATAAGTGGTACTTAACGTTAGTTATGTATTTTGTTATATCTGCAGAATACAAGATAAACAGAAGTGGACCCAGAATCGATCCTTGGGGAACGCCTCTAGTTATTGACCTGCAGGAAGACAGTTGCTCGTGACCGAATGTACCATTTATTTTGACTATTTGGGATCGGTTACTTAGGTAGCTGTGAAACCATCGAATAGTGGCGCTATCACACCCATAATAAGCTAGCTTTGAGAGAAGAAGAGATATATTTAAAGAATCGAAAGCACGGGAAAAATCAAGAAGACAAAGTATTGTTACCATACCATTATCGCTAGCACTTAAAATATCATCTATAACATTTATGAGAGCTGTTGATGTACTGTTTTTTTTACGGAATCCAGATTGTAGTTTAGGTAAAATATTCTCCTGCTCAAGAAATTCCCTAAGTTGGTTGCTCACAATCTTTTCTAAGATCTTTGACATTATAGGGAGTAAGCTGATGGGGCGAAGGTCCTTAACTGAACCAGGGTTTGGTATTTTGGGAATAGGTTTTACTATAGCCGTCTTCCAAATATCTGGAAAGGTGGAAGTAACAATTGATTGATTTATGATAGAGGTAATTACGCCCAAACAATGAGGGAGAGTCATTAATAGCATATCAAGGGTGATATCATCGGAACCCTGTGCATTTGACTTAAAAGTTTGTATAATTTTCATTACTGCTATTTCATCCACCTGTTTAAGATGAAAACGACTTGCACCAAACCGATGATACTCGAAGTATGTTAGATCAGATATACTGACAATGTCCTCACCAGGCACCGCGAGAAAGTGTCTATTAATCTCATCTGGGTTATTAAAAATACAGGGCAATTCCGAATTTCTATTTTTAAAATCAGTAACAGTAGATTTAAAATTTTTCCAGAGCTTTTTGGGGTTCGATATGTTTTTATTAATGGATGTTTTAAAATAAGCTTGCTTTTCAGTTACTATAGCCACTTCAACGATACGCTTAAGTTCTTTGTATGCTATTCTTTGGCTTTCTGCCTTGGAAATTTTAAACTGCAAGTGAGATTTGTCCCGTAAAATCATCATTTGCTTTACTGTATCAGTGATCCAAGGCATCGATTCCTTCTTGATGACATTCATTTTTGTTGGGGCGTGCAGATTGAAAAGTGTTTGTATACATTTATTATAGCTGAACACCATCTCGTTGACGTCTGATAGTGTACTTATGTATGTGGTGTCTATAGAGTTAAGATCTTTCTCAAAAAGTTCCGGTACAATGTCTCTTATAGGTCTGTAAACTATATATCGCGGACTAAATTTTGTTTTTTTAAAATTAAGCACCACTGATACCATAGCATGATTACCTAACTCTGGAATATGAGTAACAGAAACTCCCCTCACTGGCGCATCGGTACATACGACATCTATTAGAGTTTCACTATGGCTAGTAAAATGTGTGGCTTCAGTAACAACTTGATTTAAATCAATATATTGAAGAAAAGTTTTAAATTGTTTTGTTTTATTATCTAATGCGTCTAAGAGATTAATATTAAAATCCCCCAGAAGAAGAATTTTATCAGCGTATGCAAAAGAAGTAACAGATTCAGTGATAGCGTCAAGAAATATATTTACATCAAGCCAAGGTGGTCTGTAAGCAGTACCTATTATCAGAGTGGTAGAGTTAACATTTATTTTTATCCACATTTGCTCAACACTATTTGCGATTGGATGACACAACGTCCGGGCACTGATACCGCGACGAATGTAAAAGCCAACTCCACCTCCACGGCCACCTCGTACACTTGCAGAACGTGGTACGTGCCTTAATAGATATTCTGGGACCCTAGGTGCACGGGCATCCTGTCCATCCCTCAACCAAGTTTCATTGATAGCCATAATATCCACGGCCGTATTTGCCATGGCTACTATGAATTCGTCATGACGGGAACCAAGCGAGCCTGCATTAAAAAGTCCAACTGTGAGGTTCAAGGTTTTAGATTTAATGTGAAATATTTTTTTTTTCTCGATTCGTAACAGGTCAAACTTGATAAATATTTTACAAAGGAATCTACAAAACAGGATGAGAAATAATGTCTATAACTTACATTTATATAAAAAATAATTACGTCCAACGTATGGATATAACAGTAAAAAATATTAAATAAAGTACTTTTAATAATGATAACCGTCCATGCCCCGAATCCGCCACAACACAACTCCTCACAGCCCAGAAATGAAAATGTGGAAAAGCCGACTAAATATAAAACAAAACAACAGTAAAAATAAAAATAATTATGACACATAAAATACGAAACAATAACCGCATTACAAGCAATTAAAAAAATATAACTATTAAATATTTCTAACAGAATCTTCCCCAAAAACACGTGCCAAGTCTTCTTTTGAACGCAGGGTGTGCGCGGGCTTATTATCAGCCTGTCGGACAAAGATACGACCGCGCTTCGTCCAGGCGTATCTCCAACCGAGCTGCCGTACAACCTCGCGAGCTTTGTAGAACAGCTGCTTATTATACCTAGAGAGCCGCTCATTGAGGTAGAAGGGACGAGGCGGCGAACTTAGCCCGAGATCAGCCGAGGTGGTACCGCGGCGCACTCGCGCCGCACTCAATAACTCATCGCGCAACGCTCGACGCGCCAGACGTACCACAACCCGGCGGCCACGTACCGCCCGCTCAGCATCGCCTACGTATTTGTCCCCCCGGGCTCCGACGCGCTCCGCAAACACAATGTCTCGTTCAGTAACAAGAGTCACTCCCAGCTTTGCGGAGATAAGCCCCACCGTGTGGATAATATTTTCCCCCGGCTCTTCGGCTAGATTCGATATTTCGAGATCGGCGCAGAGTGTATCCTGCTCTCGGTCATTAAGTTCACATCTCAATTGCGCTATCGTTTGTTCTAGCTGTGAATGCCGCGAGTCGCCCTCTAACGTTCCCGATGACCGCTTTTCAAGAGCGTCAATCCTGATTTCTAAGTTATCGACTCGTATGTTACAACTCGCAACGACCCCCGACAAGCTTGACATTTCACTGCGGAAATCTACCAGTTCTTCTCTTAGTTTTCGCAATTCCGCACGGAAAAGTTGTATTTCTACAGCCAGGTCTACCTTTGCTGATGACAGATCATCCTCAGCACCGCCACCCGTGCCAGAGCTAAGGCGATCACCTGGCGAGTAGTCACTGCAAGTTGTTCTCACAGGGGTACTGCTATTGTCACCCCTGGGGATTTTTTTCTTGCATTCCGGGCACTGCCAATCACTGTTCAACTTCGTAGCCTCATTCATGCCTAAACAAGCTATGTGATATTTTTTACTGCATAAACTACATGCAGTGCCACCTTTTGGCCCTTGAAATTTCCCGCAAGCTGCGCACTTGTTCATCTTTACGTTCAGATGGCACTATACTCAATTATTGGAAAATAATGTTTGGTCGAGATGTCAGTTCAGTGTGAACCCGTAGAGGGTATACGAGTTAAATTATTGCGATCCAAGTGACTTCAATCGCAAAAAATCACAGTTCCAAATTGTTTTGAATGTGGATTTACTTCGAATATCCCGGATTTTTCGACGCAATAACACTCACTCAAGTACGTCACACAATATACTTTCAAAATTAAATTAAATTACTGATTAAATAAAACGTTATGTGCTTGAATTACTACAGCTAGTCGATCAGCTGATTCACTTTAATGCCCGCCGTGACGTCACTCTAATTAAATAATCATGACCCAAAGTGGACAAGTATGAGTTATATTATGGTTTTAGGTGACCAAAAATGGTAGAAGAAATCACACCTTAATCTGTAGACTTCCACTCGATATGCAAACACTAGATATATATTATTCTCTTTATGATTAGAGTTATTGCTGAATATGTGTGTTTCTTTCTTTCCGATTTGAAATGTGTAGTTTTTTATTATATGGTAAAGTATGTGTAACATTCATAATCAAGGTCAGTACATTCACTTTTAATTATTCACCAAATACTATTCACCTAGTAACATATTGCACCATTTAAATTAAATTAGCGTAGGACATTATAATATAGTAGGTATACAGAGGTACGTTATCCGATAAGTGTCAATAGGACTTACCTAATGCGACTTCGCAAGACTTCTTTAATTGGCTATGATAGGACCGCTTGATGTCCTTGTCTGCCAATATCTTTTCCAGGGCTCTGACTATAAACATTTCTTTAGTTTTCAAGTTGGTTTGCATCGTTATTTTAGACGTTTATCACTCCATCCGTTCGATCCTGTCGGAACCGAACTAGTTGCGTGATTTTGTATTCATTTAGGTAATGTAATGAGGCACTAATATATTGTATTTACGTTTCTATGAGTTCGCAACCATAAAGCACGAACGGAACATCACAAAACTTATGGAATTGTACGCTTTTGTAAACTCATTTCTGTAAAACGGAGATTTTCTTCAGCAATTCACACCTCATCACAAACATGTCAAATAAAAGGATGCGTTCGGTAATTTCCCAATAACTTTTACCACACGGTACGATAAAATGAACATAATAAAGTTTTGATAATATCGATGATTCTATTATACGCTGTTGTAGAACAAAATTTCACGTGATTACTACAAGTTTTTGTGTGTTTTTTTACTTTTACCTAAAAACTATTAATAATTGACTTTTCTTACTGCTGCGTTCACAAATACGAAAAAACATACATCAAAATAATATTTAGATTTGCTACTGTTAAAAGATCAAAATAAAAGCTTAAATTAATAATTACAAACTAATTGAGCATTGTTTTATTTATTGTTCAGAGATCCTAAGGAATAAGGAATACTTTTTCATAAAAATGATTCTAAGTTTTAAAATTGTTACCGTGTATTTCTTCAAAACTAAACGTGGTGACTTGAAGTGTTTGAATAAAATGCATGGTGGCCAGAGTTTTACCGTCAAACAGAATAAAATATAATTTCCTTTGTGTTAATGTTGATTAAAATGCGATTCTTGCATTCTGCCATTTTTTTATCATATTGCCAGAAAAAATAAATACCACCGTTTTGAAATTTTGCGGCGCGGATTTTATTTGTGTTGGTTGACTGAACCATAAGGATTGATGGATTACTGACTGTTGGTTCAGCTCAGTCGGAGTCAGTCGTGAGCGGATGGGTTGATGTGGGTAGCCCGCTGTTTACGTTAAAATTAAGCAACTTGCTAAACGAAACTTTCTTTTAATTTCAAGTAACTAAACAACTAACAAAATTGCTTCCACAATGACAGTAACGCGGGTGGCGGAGTCCCGCACCGAATTTAAATTAAAGAGTCTTCCTGAGGATGCTATATCTAGTGTGAAATTTGCCCCGAAATCTAATCAGTTTTTGCTTGTATCTTCGTGGGACTGCTCTGTAAGACTTTACGATGTTACCTCAAACATTGAACGCCATAAATACAGTCACGAATTACCTGTTTTGGACGTTTGTTTTAGGGTAAGTTTAGATATTTTTTATAATTTCTAACCTAACATTATATGTATTTCTATTTTGATTACCTTGTTGTTACCAAATACAACCCTTTTGGTCTGTTATAGAATCTTAGTCATAGTTTTATCATGTCACTAGCACATAATCATGTCACCATCTATGTGTTTATTAAATTCTAATAAATATGCCATTCTCAATTATAACATTGTTTGATAATTATCAGATGGATTAGCACAAAATATTTCCAATGATGTTCAATATTTCAGGATGCAGTCCATTCATACAGTGGTGGCTTGGATCAAATTCTTAAGATGTATGATCTCAATGTCAGTGCCGAGACTGTGCTAGGAGAACACAAAGGTGCTATCCGATGTGTAGAGTTTGCTAATGAAGTCAATGCTGTTCTAACAGGCAGCTGGGATGGCACTGTGAAGATGTGGGACAGCCGAGTGCCTAATTGTGTTGGCACTTACAATCAAGGCAATGAAAGGGTAATTAAAATAATATTATAACAAAGTGCTAGAAATAAAGTATCATCATCACCCTGTATTCAACAATGACACTAAATTTGTAATTTGGTTTAAATAGTTCAGAAACACAACTTGCATTTTACACCAACATTAAGATTATAGACTTTGAAAATTCTTTCACTATTTCCTGGAGTGATATAAGCAGAATGTCATGTTACTTACTACCCATTGAAGCAGGGCAGCCACTCTTTGATGCAATAGCTAATAGAGATGTAAATATCATAAATCTATTTCTAAAATAATCACTAAAATAATTGTTAAAATAATTGCTAAAATAATCGCTAAAATTCTCTATTAGGTATTGCATCGAAGAGTGGTGTTCCACCTTGATCACCGTTATTATTATTATCCTGGTAAGGATAACTGGTCAAAATGTTTAAAATATTGAAAGTATGCTAAATTTCGAGTTAATCCGACGTTTTGAAAGGGGTCAAAATCATGTTTAAAGAATCCGTTACATACTAACTCTAACTATACTATCTCATAGTCTAAAGCTAATAAAAACGTATTAAAAAGTTATATTATTTACTTTTCGATAATATGACAAATGTGCACCCCGGCAGTGCAAAGGGGATGCACATTAAAGTTTAGACAAGTACTGGTTCAACCAACTACTCAGCCCATAAATGACCCACTACTGAGTCAGGCCTCCTCCCATTGCAGGGAGGGTAAATAGCCTACTGTGCCAAACTGCCCAGATGGGTTGGCACAGGGTTTCGATTCAAGTTTTCATTATCTTTCAGCTAGGTTTTCGGCCTTGTCATTTCCTTTTGTCCGCCCTAACAACAACCTCAGCATGGAATACTGACTCTATGTATTATAAATCCAACACCACATGAAAAAAATTTAAAACATTACTTAACCTAACTATCATCATCATCATCATCAGCCCACATTAGTCCACTGCTGGACATAGGCCTCCCCTAAAGAGCGCCATAGCGCCCTGTCTTCAGCTTGACGCATCCAGCTGCTGCCCGCAACCTTTCGCAGATCGTCGCTCCATCTAGTAGAGGACCTAACCTAACTATACTACTTTAAAAATTTCACAAATTTGTCACTGATCAAAACCCCTCTGACTCCAGGTATACACAATGAGTATAGTTGGCGAAAAGTTCGTGGTAGGCACTTCAGGGCGCAAGATCTTCGTATGGGATGTCCGCAACATGGGGCATGTGAACCAGCGGCGCGAGTCATCGCTCAAGTACCAGACGCGTTGCATCCGTGTTTTCCCCAACAAGCAGGGGTATGTGCTCAGCTCCATTGAGGGCCGTGTCGCTGTGGAGTACCTGGACAGTAATCCAGAAGTACAGAAGAAGAAGTATGCATTCAAATGTCACAGGATCAAAGATGGTGGTGGGTATCAATTTAAAAATGTTTTTTATTTGAATAAATTCTTGCGAATTCGTTCAAATAATCAAAAAATATAACACAAAAATTTAAAACAAAATTAAATTAATTAATCATTTAGTTTTTACCACTGGTTCAGAATGCTATTCCACAGAGAAGAGACGGCAATGAACTCAATGGTTGCTCTTTTAAATAAAAAGGTTACAATATTGGTGGTACGAAGAAGTCTGACAGATTAGTGAATATTATTATTAAAAGTATATTATTTTAAATCAGCAACTTGTCATTTAAAAATGCCAATATTGCTGATTTGTAAATGTGTATTTCTCTGTAGAGGCTTGTGATTAAACTATGTTTCTGGTATGCGCACTTGAAAGTCAAATAAATTTCTATTTCGGTTGAGCATACATAAATCACAGAGTGGTTGCACCATGCATTTCATGAGCAGCAGTTTTCTCAACACTGCCAGAGATCTTTGTTTCGAGCGGACTAACCAGCCTCAGATTAAGCCTGAGTGCAGGCCAATTTTCAGTAACATAAGGTTATTTTGTGTTACAACTAACTTTAATGCTTAATTAAAAAATACCTTTTTCTATTGCAGGCCTAGAAAAAATCTACCCAGTGAATGCAATCAGCTTCCACTCAGTCTACAACACATTCGCCACAGGCGGCTCAGATGGATACGTCAACATATGGGACGGATTCAACAAAAAAAGGCTCTGTCAATTCCACAGATACAACACTGCAGTTTCCTCTCTAAGCTTCTCACACGACGGTTCCGCCCTTGCCATAGCCTGCTCTCAGTTGGATGAAACACAGATCGAAGACCCTAAGCCTGAAGATACTATTTATATAAGATATGTGACCGATCAGGAAACGAAGCCGAAATGAGTTGTGATAATGGCTTTGTATTTTTAGATGATGTGTTATGGCGTTATTTTAGTGTGTTGTGAAATATTGTAAAGATTTACTGGTACAATATATAGGTCTTAGTTGATGCTATTTTGTCGATGACGGCTAGTTTTTGTAGCAAGTTGTAAAGGGCAAATAATGGAACCTTGAAGTATGCCTACTGGCACAAATAAGACGGTAGACGTTTTCCGATTGCTAATGATACACAGCATTTAATAACAAAAGTATCGAAAAGTACAAAAATCGGTGGTAGTATATGTGAAACCAGATTGATAAAGCTTTCTAAAAGAAATGCAAAGTAAAGTCGAAAGCTCAAAGAAAAATGTCTGACAGGTAAATCGAGCTGCACCCTGACCTAACAGTGTAATTTGCAAATTTTAAAGAGACTAGAGCATATATATGATAGAGAATGATGAGAATTTCGGATTGAAGTATCACGCCATAACTCGACATCTGACAGCATGGAGCATCTGACAGTGAACTGAGCCAAAATGGTCTTAACTAGTGTAATTTTACTTTAAGTGACTAATAAAAGCTTAAGTTTACTTTATGATTGTTTTCATTTTTTACACACTGAGGGAGAGAAAGTTTAAACCACTACGAATGTGTGTATAAATTCTTCACACCTAAAGCTTAGATTAAAGTTTAATTACGATGTCGAAGACCAGAATAGCAGAAAAATTGTATTAGGTTGGGGAAAAAGTCTTTTCGCATTATAGTATGTATGAACTTGTAATAAAATCTCTTTGGCTATACTATTTGTATCTGGCTGGTTTTAGTATCATTGAAAGTTTAAATTTTAAAGAACATAATTCCAAATTAGGAAAATGTGTGATTTTCATTTGGTTTTCGTACTGTCAAGATGACTGATAAGACTGCCAAAACCACTTGTCGCGGTATTTTGATCAGAAGTCCCAAAATTTCTATAGCAATGGGATCATCCCTACCTACAAGATGGCAAAAAGTTATCTAACAGAATGGTACTTTAGTTAAATGTAAATAAACTTTAAAAAATGTTTTGAAATTTCTTAAAAAATGGAAAGAAACTTTCCCCAACCTATTATAATATGCATTCTTATTTATGAACATAATACTTAGCAGGATAAACATCGCCCCAACTGCGGAATGACCTTAATGTTACAAAACACAATAGCAAAATGACACTATCTTTATATTCTTGCGCACCAAATCTGTATACTATGAACTAATGGACTAGGGAGAAGGTAGGGGGTCAACGGGACATTACTACTACTACTCAGCCCATACATGACCCACTGATGAGTCCGACCCCCTCCAGTTACATGGAAGGTAATAAACCGGTAGCCACGCTGCCCAGAGGGGTTGGTACAGAGTTTCATTATAAGTTTTCCTTATCTTGCGGCTAGGTTTTCTGCCTTACCGTCTATCGGCTCTTACGAAACCCTTAGGACGAAAATAAATGCATGCCTTGTCAAATTGTTGACTGGAACTTGAAATTGTTGAAATTGTTTCAACTTGACATTGTTGACGTCATGTATGGATGTCTCCTAATAGATCGCAAAAATAAAATATCTCATACGAAGATGTAACCGAATTTAAAAAAATCTGATTGTCTCAATCTACATCGGTTACAAAATACTGTAACACACAAATTCAAATAATTTATTTTACGTAGGTCACGACGGACACTTAGGTACAAATTGTCAACATATTATTTATATAATTCAACATTCGACCGTCTACTACCAGTTCGGAACGCGACCACTGCTGAGAAGAACTGACAAGAAACTGTAGCGACCAACATGCTACATGCTTTACCCAATTTATCCGAAAAATCTGAATATCGCCTACAAATGCGAGAATTACCAAAAAACCCTACACCTTGACAGCGAATTTTCAAGAGCAATTCGCACTGTTAAGATTTCCCCGACTACAAATATTGGGGTATAGGCATTGCGCCCCTAGACAGACTTACAATAACATAAATAAAGTATATTGACATCGAAAAGCCTAGTCCCAGACGCCCACATAGAATGCCCCAATAGTCCAAATCGGGCATTTGCTGACTCATATTATCTACCACCTATATCCTGCATCTTTAACAAAAGCAACATATTCTTTGGCATGCACGCGCCATATAAAGTATTACCTTACAGCTGATACCTCAAATTAACACGTTCGCGAATAAACAACAAGCTTCGTCCCTATGTTTTCGCAATTAAAATTTAAGACCAACCTTACCACGATATATTTAGAGCCAATGTAGCCCTTATTGCGATTCAGTTACAGTTTAAATACAATTGTTCATAGGTAGGAGTGAGTTGGTAAATGTGAAAGCTCGGCAATCCAAATTGTTGTTCAAATAAGGCTAATGTTTGCGACCACCTTTAGGTTTCTTAGAAGGTGTTATGATAACCGTCGGGGATCGCTGGAGCTTCAATATTAGGTGAAGTTTACACCACTCAAAGACACTTTTAACACAATTGACACACACAAGTCTCTTATTTAAAATGTATAACATGTATCTAGCATAAAAATTGATCGTAAACGATAAAGGCAGTACCAAATTCATCCCCTCCTTCTTGTCAGGTTTTAAATGTTCGCACTCCCGAACAGGGCCCACTGTGACACATTGGGAGAATGGGAAGACAGCAAAGAGGTTTGGGCGCAAAGGGATGATCATCCAGCCAGACGAGGTGGTATGTCTGGCTATGGTTCGCAGCGCCTATCCCCCGATAGTTGTAGTCGGGAAACTGTACGAACTGCTCTTGAAATTTCCCTATCGATAGATAGATATTTCTTGATGTAATTAGTTAAGATTTTTCGGTTTTAGTGTAAAGTATGTAGCATGTTGGTCGCTACAGGGGTTTATACAAAGACTACCTACCGTCTTAGGCAGTTTTGCGAATATTTGCCAATAGTTTAGGCGCCTTTTAACTTACCCCAGATATATGATGGTAACACTATTCCTAGTCCATCACCGCAAAAATACCGTCCACAGAACATAAATACCATAATACCGTCGCCACAGGAACGTGACATATCCCGACGATAATGTTTTCAGAATCAACCTTATTTTGAGATAAACTTTTGGTTGCACTTTACTAGCCATAGAAAGTCAACTATAATAGGATTCTAAAATGTGTTCCTACCTTAACACTATTGTGATACCATACTTAAGAGTTTACAAAACAGTTTAACTCACTTAATTATGCTCAATGTGTTGTGTTAATTGAGGAAGTAGATATAGCACCATCGCTAATACTGTACTTTAACCGTCTATTTGGTTATAACGCGGATACGTCTTAACAGGCGTTTCTAACTCAGTGTGTTAACTATTTAATAAACGATAGTAAGAAAGATAACCGTAAGGTATTCTAATGAGTAAGATAAGTCTATTACGTAACATATTACTTAGATACTTAGCGTTTTTCAAGATGTCTGGAAATGGTTGAGAGTAGTCCGAAGGTTAGTTCCGTATGGTTCCGCTTAATAGAAAGTCAGAAATAAAATAGCTTACATAGTTCTTGATGTAATAGGGGTGGTGTATTTAATTTTGATGACTAGCTGTCAGCTATCCTTAACATAGAAGTAATAAATAAAACAATAATCATATATATAACTATAATACTAATAGTAGCCGGCTGCATTAAAAAAAAACTAGGACCAGCGACTCGGTCTGTTGGTTCTGAAAGGAATTGTCTGGTTATGGTTTTTTTTTAAATTTTTAGACTTTTTTTATTGACATAATCATTGTACAGTTTTTATCCCACTTAAACTTACGGCCCGCCTGATGAGTTACCATCGCATATTGGTGTTTATATCAGCGAGGAGGAGCCACTATCGTGTCACCGTTAGCAGAGGGAAATTGGGTTCCTTCAGGGCACCTTTCTCACGCCCGGTACCACGACACCTCCCAGCGTAATACATCTACTTGGCTGCGGTGCTACAAGGTGGAAATCCTTCGTAAGACGGGCAGCTTCAGCGAGTGAGCTTGAGAGGATGAGAGGTTTTCTAAATTGCCCACTAATAATTTAATGGTAGGAAAATTGGCACAGGGATTGTTTAAAGCTGTTTCTTGGTGACACATTTAACCCTCTGGATTTTTATCAACGACCTACTTTATCATTTTGACTTCTCAAAATATCCAATTTGACCCACTATGGGTCATTAAAATGATTTTTAGGCGCAAAGGGATGATCATCCAGCTACACGAGATGGTTACCGGCGCCTATCCCCCGGTAACTGTAGTCAAGGATTTCTTAACCGTGCGAATTGCTCTTATAATTTCGCTATCGCGATGTAAGACTTTTTGGTAACTGTCGCATAATCTTGATTTTGACAGTTCCGATTCACCGTGGAAATTGTGTAAAGTATGTTGTGGTGGCATGCTGGTCACTACAGCTTCACAACAAGCCTGTTTTATAGCTTCATTAATCAAATTAGTCACTTCGAACCTGCGTCTTTAAACAATAGGCAACTCACCTGTGTCAAAACAGGTGGACCATTATATCCAATATTTATGACACACACACACACTGCCGAAATTCTACAAGCCCATTGATAGTTAATAAGGCAATTTAGGAGACACGCGGCTGATTCTACTTGGGGCATAGTGCGTGGTATGGCGGATAGCGGAAGCTTACATCTTACTTTAATTAGGTATAGGATTTACAATACATATTGTCGCCAACCCATTTAATCCTGAGGGTGTTGTAAGAGACGACAAAAGGAAATAACAAGGCCGAAAACCTAGCCGTAAGAGAAGGAAAATTGGATGCGAAACCCTATCTATGCCAACCCGTCTGGCCAGCGTGGCACATAACGCTAATTACCCTCCATGTAGTTGAAGGAGGCCCGACTCAACAGTGGGTAATTTATGGGTTGAGTCGTAGTAGCAGTAGTAGGTACCCATACATAATCTGTGTCTTTTTTCCCCACTTGCGGTGTCGCTCAAGCATAAGGCCAGCCTGATGGTAAGCAACTATTCACACCAGTGGTATCACGCACGCGTGGTTGACCCTGTTTGCGTGGTGATGATTTGGAATATATTACGTCACCAACCCACCCTGAGAGCGTAAAGCACTCAGATGGGCGTAGCGACGTAGCCTCAAAGAAAAGTTTTTAAACGAGCCCCATGTTGGTCTCGGGGCTTTGGATCACGGGACCCAGGTTCGATTCCGGGGTCGGGCAAGTGTCTTTGTGTAAACCAGAGGCATGTGTCTGGGTGTCAATTGTGTTCGTGAATTACGTGGTTGTTAACTGCCCCCACGATATAGGTTCAGGGCTTTCGTGTAAAAAAACACCCTTGTGATAGAGACACGTGACTCACACTTCAATGTCTACTGGCGAGGGCCGCTTAACATCAGCTTGAGCGCCGCCCTAGTGCAAAACAGTCTTCCTAAGAGTTTATTAAAAAATATCCATTGGACCAGTTCTCGCTATTTTGTCGTATGGAGACGTAGTCATAGAGGTGGGCGTGCCTTACCACTCCCAGGTCGCGAAAACCAAACGATATTCTGTGATTTATTCCATTTTATTTGTTCTCAGGCGGTGGCATCATTGCGACGGCAGTTTTAGGACTTAAAGAAAGTTGTTTTGTGGAATCGATATCATACTTTATGAGTTCTACGACCCTATGTTTCGTAATTTAATTTGAATTGATGTACCGCTGTGCAATATGTCCGTATGGTGACGGATTTAGAATACATAGTGTCACCACCCCATTTCATCCAGGTGTAGTAATTGCTGACGAAAGGAAATGAGAAGGCCGATAGCCTAGCTGCAAGAGAAGGAAAACTTGATACGAAACCCTGTAACAATCGATCTAGCCAGCGTGGCGCAGTAGACTAATTACCCTCCATCTAACTGGAAATTAAATGAGGTAATCCGTAGAAGAACTAGAGTGACCGACGTAGCAATCCTTCTAATTGCACAGTTGAAGTGGCAATGGGCAGACCACGTGGCCCGAAGAACAGATGGCCGCTGGGGCATAAAAGACTTGGAGTGGCATCCACGTATGGGAAAGAGGAGCGTGGGAAGACCCCCAACTAGGTGGACGGACGACCTTGTAAAGGTCGCTGGGAGTCGGTGGATGCGGCCTGCACAAGATTGCACATTGTGGAAATCTATGGGGGAGGCCTATGTTCAGCAGTGGACTTCTGTGGCTGATAGATAGATAGATAGATAACTGGAGGAGGCCCGACGCAACAAAAAATCTTAGTACAACCAGATTTATGGATTGATGAACCAATTTTGTTTGATGATGATGTTATTCTATGACAGATGTTATTTTAGGATAAATTTTCTCCCCCGTTTCACAATTATAATATCTTTTCAAATTGTATTGGATTTCACACACTTAATTTCTTTTTGTACGGTACAGTTAGTATAATCTGAACTTAAAATAACACTTATCTGCCTGAAGTAATTGTGTCGCAAAACCAATACAATTATACAAAAATACTTATCTGACATTTGTGACACTTAAAAATATCGCTTGGGCGCGCTAAGACATTAATTAGGCATTAAGTATTTGCTAAGTTAGACTTTATCTTCATTAAAATAGCTCTAGCACCTATATCATGAGATAAAAGTAATCAGACGGCAAAATTAAGCTAATTATGTTGCTTATTTAGTGGGACACTTGCTATGCTGATGTATCCTGTTCAAGAGACGGAGCGGACGGCGGGAATGGCGGGTATCTGTTTAAAAAAAATAGTCGCTCTAAGTGTATCTATGGCGCATAGCGGCTAATGGCGCAGAAGTTATGTGGCAATTGATTCATTTGCCTAGACGTGAATAAAAGCGATTTAATGAGAATTCGTGCGGATTTAGAATACAACAATACCATATATTTCTCCAAGCGGCTAATCTTGTCAAAAAATTGCAACTCGCTCAACTCAAAATCGTCTCATCTCGAATTCAAGCCTTGTCTGCCTTGTTAGTCTAGCTAAGGGTTGGATGTGCCGCCTTTGGATCACGAATCACCGGTTCGAATCCGGGGCCGGGCAAGTGGCTTTGTGTAAACCAGAGGCACTTGCTCTGAGTCTAGGTGTATTTGTATTCGTAAATTTCATGTTTGTAAACTACCCTCGCGATACAGGTTGTACATAGACATAGGACAAGGGCTCTACGTTTTTTTAAAAGAAATGAATCAAGGTCTAATTAAATCTATCTATAGCTACTATACATAATGGCGATCAATATGTCCTTGGGGTAATGATACCCAACCAAAGGATGGCCTGGATTTCAATTACTTACACAATTTCAAGGCCGGTTCTTGAAATTATTAGCTTTACTTACTATTAACTTTAAAAGTTTCATATGAATGAGATTACGTAAACAATTTGGTGAAGCTGTCAAGATGACTATTCAGGACATGCGTCGTAAGATAGGTAGGACCGATAACTAAATAAAAGTACATATAAAAAATATAACTCTTGTAATCCTTTTTCTTGTTACATCATGAAAGCAAAAAGCCAGACACATAGCAACATTTTAATCCATTTTTAAAAACTTTAATTATTCTAATACACTAAATAAAAAAGATTAACAAAAGATTGCATTGCCTGTCGGCAACAACGACAGCAGTCAATAAAAATGCAATCCAAGATGTGAATAAAAAAATAAACAATTGATAGGTTAAGAACAATTAAGATTTAATTCACATATTTTAGGAAACCTCATCTCAGTGCAGATCTAACAGTAGATACTCAATTTTATTGGAGTTCATATGAGATATTAATAAATGTTCCTTGCGTTGCTTTTGAATTTTTTACGATTGCGTAACGCTCACTGAAGGAAATAATAATGATACCATTTTTTGGGTGTATAATGATATTTTCATTCATATTGATATCTTAAGTTTTAGCGATCTTGCATACTGAAATTAAACCCTTATAACTGGTCTGTTGGCAGTGTCATCCTAGTTATTCCACTTTATGTCGAATCAGGACGTTAGCGTACGCTATAGGATACGTAGATCGCAAAATCTAACCGATAGAGAATAACATTTTTAAATAACCCTCTTTTTTTTTTAGTGGGGACCAAACCCTATGCCAACATGTCTAGCCAGAGACATATATAAACTTTCCTCCATGTAATTTGAGTTAATTTACCTACATTTCATGGAATGTATTCAACCTTTACCTGAGGCGACTAAAGGAACGCAAGAGGCAGATCACCTAGCCGCAAGAGAAGGAAAACTTGATACAAACCCTGTGCCAAATCGTCTTGCCAGCGTGAAACAGTAGGCCAATTTTCCTCTATGAAAATTTGCCCCTCCCTGCGGTGGATCATTGACAATCTGTCCTGCAACCAATTGAAACACCCACACCCTAGTGTCGATTAAGTCCAGTCATCTAGTCTGGGAATTGCACTTGTTACTCCGATCTCGATCAACACTTACATCGAAACAGCTCGAATCAAACACTCGAACGAACTTTCCCATCTGTAGCACCCTCAAGATCTGAATGTCTAATGAACACTCCAAAACAATGATAACAATTGTCTTGGGAGACTATAGTGGGAAATACTTTGTTGGTTTCAATAGTTGGTGTGGAAGCCAAGCGTGGGTGGGGGTTTATTTATGGAATCGTTTATGAATTTGTAGTTTCATTCATACTCTCAACAGCCCTGGTTATACGAGTAAATACGGAACAAGTACCAACCCGTCTGGCCTGCTTGGAACAGTAGGCCTGTAATGGGAGGATGACCGACTCAGCCGTGAGTTATGAGCTGAATAGTAGTAGTAGTAAATCCAGATTATTATGACTTACAAATAACAATTCACTGTTCTGTCACTTTTGGTAGGTTATCACTGCGCACTTATTTATATTTCTACCGATAAAAAGAGTTTGATATTAACTTAATAGTCCTCTGCGTAAAATAACCAGCTGATACTAGTAGTGATGGAAGAAAAGCCATGGGCAAAAGTTAGTTTCATAAAACGATAAAACTTTCCAGCGTAGTGTGTCAATAGTGAATTAAGATGTGAACAAGCAACATTAGCGATTCATCCATCATCGTTGTGTGAAAGTGGTTGTTTAAATTACTTAGAATTTATTGAGTGTACTTAACGCCTACACTTGGGGTTAAATAATGCAACAACTTTATAAAGGAATCATCTGATCCGTTCAACTCGGAAAGATCCACTCTCATTTCATAGACGAACATCCATGGCAAAGCAGATTTGGTACCATTTTCTTTTCTTCTCTCTTGCATCTCTCTTTAGTCGCCTTTGCGACATAAATTAGAATTGGTTGGTGACACTGGAAAACTTAAGGAAATTTAAAAGCCACACCTAAATTATGTTGTTATTCCTGGTGTAAAGTAGGTGATGATTATAGTCGGTAGTTCGTCATCATCGTTTCAGCGAAAAGACATCTAATGCTGGACATAGGCCTTCCTAAGACTTATGTCCAGTCGGTAGTTAACGGTAGGTAATTGCGTCTTGTAAATATTGGCAGTTAACCAAGTCAGGTTTGACTGGATTTTACTATTTATCTATTTTTATAGTAATATAGAGTTTGGTGACAGCAAAGGCCGGAATATTTCATTTTTTTAAAGGGAAAAATAATAGTATGAACGTTAAGTTAATAGTAAGTGATATATTAAAAACATAATGTCACCAATCCATACTATCCTGGATGTGAAACAATTCATCTGGCCAGTGTGGCAAAGTAGGCTAAATCATAACCGTTCATGAACTTGGGGGAGGCCCCAATTGCCTGTCGTGGGTCATATATTGAGATAATGATGATAATAACTTGTGGTTTTTCATAATGATAATAACTTCTTGAAACCTGCACCACAGTCCGTCGCGCCCAGAGCCCTCGTATTTATCAGTCCGCGTCAATAAATAACAAAGTAATACTAAATAATAATATTATTCTCGTTGTTCGCGAACAATAAACCACTTTCTCACATCCAATGACAAATAGCGAGTGAATTAATACCGAGTTGCGCTTGCGTACATAAATCAAATATTCCGACCTTTGCTGTCACCAAACTCCATATTACTACTATTATACATTAATAGTTATGTATTATGTATCTCACTTATTTTTTCTAATTGTGTGAGATTTAATTTGAAGTAACGATTGAAAACAAAAATCCATCAATTTCGACTTCGGAAATTGTTGAATTTTATATTTTCTACTTTCTCTTCATACACCCTCGGCATGGAATGTGTTGTCATGCAGTGTATCCCAAATACAATGTGCAGATTGTAGACTATGTTTAATTATCGATGCCTAACCTAAGCTTTGGTGTTATCTAAGTTACGGCCAAAGTTGCACATCTCTCGGCGTGGGTCATATTGACCACCTGTAAATACTTACCAAACAACACAGTCCCGTTTTCCTTTTCACTATCCATTTAAGGTTCAAATCTGTGGGTCTCAACTGAACACAAAAGTTATATTAGTAATGTCGTAAACAACACAATTTTTACGACCTTAATAGACCTTGAAATTTTAGTGTTAAAGTTTAAAATCCCTTGTTATTCGAAATTGTATCTTGAGTGTTAAATATATGCGTTTGGAGGATGTTATTGGTCAGTGTCTTCAAGAATACGCAGGGCTGGGAGCTTACTGTAAATGCGATTTGACTTAAATTTATTGGACAGTAATGTGTTTTAAGGTTTTACGTTAGGCGTGTGGGAAATAGTTTGCATTAATAATACTTTTGCCTCGTCGGCGTCCGTCGTGATTCTTTCCTAGCTGATGCTTATTGTATCAGTTTTTATTTGGCAATATGGACTTCAAATATATTTTTATTGGTTTTTGTGTTTTCCAGTTTATAGTATATTTTGTGAAGAGGGTCCCAACTAAAAGTCGACTAAATATGCAGAGACA
Source organism: Clostera curtula (assembly GCA_905475355.2). NCBI lineage: Eukaryota > Metazoa > Arthropoda > Insecta > Lepidoptera > Notodontidae > Clostera > Clostera curtula. The sequence continues at coordinate 843,796 of FR997805.1, forward strand.
TACTAAGTTATGACTAAGAAATTTATGACTTGTACTTTGTTATACAAAACTTTGTTGTTGGTTGATTTTCAGTGGATCATATGTTTTATTGGAAAATATGATTTAGGAAAACCTCGATACCTCACTCTGTCATTATAGAAAAACATTTTACACACAGCACTGCTTCTTTGACTAGCTCTATGCCCTCAGATTCGATGACTAAAGGGTTTTAATTACAACATGTATAACGTACTACTTTATTTAATTTAATAAGATTATGTTTAAATTTCATTCATACACTACTGTCTACTACTATTACTCAGCCCACAAATGACCCACTGCTGAGTTGCTTCTAAGTGCCACGCTGGCCAGACGGGTTGGCACAGGGTTTAGTTTCAAGTTTTCCCTCTCTTGCGGCTAGATTTTCGGCCCATTGTCGGCTCTTACGACACTCTCGGAAGGAAAAGGGGTGTTGACACTGTGTATTCTAAATCCTTCACCACACGGATAATCAATCATTCTTCTTCAAAAAAGTATTTGATAATTTTAGGCTTGGCATCCCTAGGTCCGCTCTTGCTCATTGGGGTGTCCTTACAGACAAATTAACATCGGGATTGTAAAGGTACAGCAGGCAGCGGTTAATAGTTTCACTAATTCGACAAATTTGCTGTGCTATGCAATAACGCAACTGTCATTTGGTATTTAATAGTCTTGACCTTACAGACCTTGCCTGTAAGCTTATTGGTTGTATTTTTCTATGAAGGCAACGACTACAAATTTAATATTATATGAAAAACTGACTCTGACGGTTTTGTTTAGAATGCTTATTTAAATATATGAGATAGGTCATAACCACCGCTGAAACCAGAGCTTCTGTGCCGCCTTTGGATCAACGGATCCCGGGTTTGATTCCGGGGTACGGCAAGTCTTTGTCTAAACCAGAGGCAATTGCTCTGAGTCTGGGTGTTATTTGTGTTCGTGAAGTACATGTTTGTAAACCTCCCCCACTATACAGGTACATAGTACCCCGGCATTTCGTTTTTCAAAAAATATTTTTATTACCCCATCTGAGATATTTAGCACTCTACTTTTAGTTTAAGTTTTCTATTTCGGCTGCTTTACAGAGAAACTGGCACTGGCGAGGCCCTGGCTGACCTTCGCCCGCCGTAATTGGAGCTGGGAAGTCCGTCTCCTGCGCAGGACAGGCATCTGGAGCAAAATGCATCGTGTTCCGTTCGCCTCTCCCGTTCGTGGAGAGTCGGAGGGCAATACAGCCCCCTCGTAATCGGAGGGGCAACGGAGCATGGGGCCTTACTAAACAAGGCAAGCTAAGGCCCCCAGGGTCGCGGGGCGTGCTCCCCCATTGGGAGTGGGAGTGAATACCTGGTTCGGTCGGGGCGCAATGTACCATCTCTACGCGCTCGGAGTCCCACATAACGCGGCCAGTGCCCAACGGCCAGCGAAATCCATGAAGATCTTCAACGTAAAAAAATAAAAAGATGATTTGCGTATCTGGTGTCTTCCGTCGGTATACATAGCACTCTCGTGGTACTAAAAAACTAGCCCGATTCATAGCAAGGAAAGGTTAAAAAAAAGAAACCAGCATTAGTGTCGAGCAAACAAACATGACGTCATAATAGTGTCTATGGTGCCTACAAGCCAACATGATTAAGTTATTTATAAAGAGTACATAAACAAGTGACGAACGCGGAAGTCCTGGAATTGCGATTGAAATACTGCTCGTTGCTCGTACTAGTTTATTGGTGTATGCGCGGTGATGTGCAAACGAACTTTTATTGAGGCAGTAAGCGGCTGCCACCTTGACAGCGGTTGTAAACCTAGGATGAGAACTCACGACGTGGTAACTTTGTAGGTTCTATCATCATCATGATAGCTGTTCAGGCGATCTCTATTTTCTATATCCATCTCTCAACTCAAGTGGCTGGAACATGTAAGTAATTTAATGGTGAAGCCAAACGAGCGTAATTTTGTGAGTCGCGTAATTTCGGTCGCTGAAATTCTGCCTAACAGAATGAAGCCTAGCAGAAACACCCTCTGGTGTATCACCCCCGCCCACTCTTGCGTGGGGACCCACGAACGGAAGAACGAAGCAACACGGGGATGAAAATTACCCAACTGTGCCATACTAGCTTAACTTCTCTAGTGCTAGTCTAGAAAAAAGTATCTTACTGAAGACTAATTTAGGGACATTTAGTCTTTATTGAGATATTTTTTTTCAGACTACAGTTAGGGATTTGGTATTTATTTCAAACCAGTTTTCCAAGCCAGGATATGCTAAGGAGAGTAAAACCAAACGAGAGGACATCTAAATAAACGTTGATATAGAGCCGATTTACATAAAAAGTCAAGGAACTTACGCCAGAAATGTAGCTTGTAATTTAAAAACCACCGAATATTCGATTATAAGCTACTATGCCATAGACCGATATACAAACATAGTAAAAGTTATACCACACTACTTATTTTCGGGGGTTAAAAATGGACTAGTCACTACAAATGTTCCGGTACCAACGGGTATAAAAATACGTGTCGTGAGTTCTCCGCCCAGAATTCCTATGACACCACAGCTCTAATTAGTTTTATAACGTCGGTGACATCACACATCAAACGGCCATCCCATATCAGTGCAGTAAAATATTAATTCAATTTGTGTGTTATTTGTCTTGAGGTCTTTTTATTAGAATCCAGTAGGCAAATCTATATTAAAAGCTTTCGAATAAAATCATACTGGAAGCAGTTCACGTGGTGACAGATTTAAAATAAACTACTTCTTTTATTTTATAGTACATAACAGAGTAAAGATTTAAATTAAAAGAAATTAATAATATATATATATATATATATGTCAACGGAAAACAACAAGAACCGGAAATTTATAAATTTCCTAGGAAATTTATAAACGTCCGTAGGTTTCCAAACGAGAGATAAATTGTATTATTTTACGCCCACATTTTCGGAAATTTATAAACTTACGACGTCTCGTCGTAAATTTATAAACTGACGGATATCCATTCGTAAGATTCTAAACGGTTCGACCAATCACAGTAGAGCTTTTAATTTTACGCTTCTCTAGGATACGGCAAATAACACACTGTTCTCTGATTGGTGGATGTTGATAGTGGCATGCTTGTGTCCATAGACATAGGTACAATTAGACTTGCCAAACTATAAATTTATAAGTACCTAACAGTATTTTTACGTTAAAACTAGGTAAGTACCTATAATACAGGGTTACTCTCTCTACCAAAATAAAACAAAAGAAATCGTGTGATGCGAAGTTAAAGAGGTTTATTTAAAAAAAAACAATAAACCCGGCCTTCTGCTAAAAAAAACAAACAAAATAAAAATTAAATTAAAAATTTAAATAAACCCCCGACACAATAACTCCACTCCCACTTATTTATTACCTGACCCCTGGTCCCCCAACGCGAAGTATTTATTTTTATTTTTTACTTTTTAAAGGTTATTGTGTCGGGGATTTATTTAAATTTTTAATTTAATTTTTATTTTATACTTTTTATAGGTACATACTTATTATAATGTAGATTTTGTTAAATTGCACGTGATGCGCTTTCATTTGAGACCCCACTCAATTATATTTGCAGACATTCGGTTATTCTTCCCCACTTTCACCCCTGATAACTTTTAAACGGCTCACCAGATTTTCATCAAACATGTCTAAGAACACTCGCCCGTAACTCACCTTTCATACAAAGAAAACTTTATTGAAATCGCTTCATCCGTTCGCGAGCTAAGGTGCCACAGACAGACAGACAGACCGACAGACACACAGACCGACAGACAGACAGACAGACACGTGAAACTTATAACACCCCTCTTTTTGCGTCGGGGGTTAAAAAACAAACAAACACAAACAACTTTATAATTTGCAAACATTATAAAGTTTAATTTCAAAAAAATCCGTTGGCCTCAGGCTAAGTAATAAAAAAAAATGCTTAAAAACATGTAACAAATTAAACACAATAAAATAAGTATTTAACTTAAAAAAAACCCTGATATCGGGCTGCATAACTTTTTTTATACCTGTTTCATTGATACCGTTACAATGCGTCCAAACACGACACATTTACTGTAATTTGGTACGGAGTTGGGTATCCTGATGATGCAGCTGTATCAGGTCTAGGTTACCACAAGTAGACAATATCGAACAATGGCGGCGGAGAGGAAAGAGAAGGAACACGTGACTTATTCAACCAATCAGAGCGCTCATGGCGTTTGGTTATTGCTACTTATTATTTTACGCGTGAGTTCAGTAAGTTTATAAATTTCCGAAAATGTGGGCGTAAAATAATACAATTTATCTCTCGTTTGGAATCCTACGGCCGTTTATAAATTTCCTAGGAAATTTATAAATTTCCGGTTCTTGTTGTTTTCCGTTGACATATATATATGACTGCCTCGTTGGTCTAGTGGTTAGATGTACCGCCTTTGGATCCACGGGTCCCGGGTTCGATTCCGGGGTCGTGCAAGTGTCTTTGTCTAAACCAGAGGCACTGGCTCGGAGTCTGGGTGTCATTTGTGCTCGTGAATTACATGTATGTAAACTGCCCCCGCGACACAGGTTATGCAGGGGTTTTAAAAAAAAAATAAAAAACCCCTGTAAATATAGGTGCGGTGCTGGTAGGCCTCCCACACGGTGGACCGATGACCTGGTTATGGTCGCCAGAAAGTAAAGCATGCGGGGGGCCAGGGACGGCCTATATCCAGCAGTGGGCGTCTTTTGGGTGAAATTATGCTGATGATGATATCCCTGTATCCCAAAATATTGAGTCGTTTTACCTAGCCATCACAATTTTCCACACCGGCTGAGTTTTAAAGGCGGGAGGAAAAGGTTAAAAATATATGAATAATTGTAAAACTTTCAATATGTTTTATAAACAGACGTTTATCCGTTAGTATTTCATTGCAAGTATGAGTTTATCGTGAACAATAAATCTGCATAACTTAGTAATTGAGGCATAAAATAAAAGGTCAAACAACAACCCATAAACATAACATGTCAATCAATTCATTAGCAGGGACGCAGTCGACTGATGCATGTATTCAATACAAAAAATGTGTTAAAATCGTTTTCTATAAAAGTAAATAAATATTCAACTCAAAATTAATTGTTATGTTTATAATAAACTAGCGACCCGCCCCGGCTTCGCACGGGTGCAATGACGTACATATAAATTTATACACGTATTATACATATAAACCTTCCTCATGAATCACTCTATTAAAAAAACCGCTTCAAGATCCGTTGCGTAGTCTTAAATATTTAAACATACATAGGGACGGACAGACGACAGCGACTTTGTTTTATACTATGTAATGATAACTTTATTCATTGCGTATTTGTCACCACCCTATTACTTCCCGAGGGTGTCGGAAGAGCCGACTAGGGAGATGACAAGGCAGCAAAATCTAGCCACAAGACAACGAAAACGTTTCTGTTTTCGCGTGTATATACCACACGCGAAAGCAGAAACGTCGTTTCTTGCAAACTTTTGACACCAGATTCGGTCTTATTTTACAGTCTCATAAATATGGAGTCTCATAAATTAGTAAGTATTAAGCTGCTTGGTTCGTAAAACAGCTATAAATCTAGTTATCGATCGCATCTTGCGTTAGGCCTCGCACGATTGATTGGGGCTATTTCGTTTATAGGCCGGTACATTATTGATAGGCAAAATATTCGCGGTAAATATTTAATGAGTCGGTATCGTGGGCTTAAGTAAATGGAGCGTTGATGAAGCGAGTGGTCGCCTTCATTTATCGCTAAGCTGTTGCATTTTTTTCTTATATACACTGCCGGTCCATAAGTCTCACTGGTAGATGTTCATATTAAGTATATACCGTAATTTTATCTAGCTAAACAACTGCACGATCTTGAACAGGTAGTCATCGTAATACTATATGTGACTTCTGCGTCTGTATGTTCCTTATAGTACCTACCTTACAAACATCGTGAGCCACAATCTATTCTGAGCAATAGACATTTTTTGCCTTGGTTTATTACATGCGCGAACTTTTCCCCACCGCGGTGCTTTTGGTTCAAGTTCTTAAGCTACTGTATTTTGAGCTTTGGTACCTAGTGTTATTATATAAATAATAACTGCATCACTATCACTACATATTATAAAACAAAGTCGCTGTCATCTGTCCGTCCCTACGTATGATGCGTTGCGTAGTAAAATTTTTAAAACTACGCAACGGATTTTGCATCTTTTTTTTTTAATAGATATGATTCAAGAGGAAGGTTTATATGTATAATACATGCATAATTACACCCGTGCGAAGCCGGGCGGGTCGCTAGTAAATAATCACCACATAGTATAAAACAAAGTCGCATTCTTCTGTCCGTCCCTATGTATGCATAAATCTTTAAAACTACGCAACGGATTTTGAAGCGGTTTTTTTAATAGATAAAGTGATTCAAGAGGAAGGTTTATATTTATAACACACCCCCGCTTTGCACGGGCGAAGCCGGGGTTGGCCACTAGTAATTTATAAAGGGGCGTAGTGTTTAATTTACTACAGAATTTTTACTTCGGTTTTGCACTTGTAGGGTGCTATCGCGCGTATCTTCTTAAAAACCCTGTCTAGTATTCAGCGTATTACTGTTGGGACAAATATTACTTTTTAAAGCTTCATGTATCCATAACAACATTCATCGAGATTACAAGAGTGAGAAGGTGTGAAAACGCAGCGGATAAAATATAATGTCTATTGCCTGTGTCTACATAAGCTGTTATTTTAAATTATAATAAACATCACGTGATATTCGTATTGAAGTATTGAAATTAGGTGGTTACAATTTTATTGTATATACAGATTTAAAGCAGGTATAATAAATGTTCGTATCCACTTAATATTTTTCCCATACACCACTATCTTCACAAGTCAAAGCAACGGAATAAGTCCAACTTTTCAACTTCAACTTAAGATCGTTGTAAATTGTACACATTTATAGAGGCTGCGAGTTCTTGGGTGGCGAGGTTAAACTGAGCTATTTTTGCGTCCCTTCAAAATGGGTATAAACCTAAATGACCCTGTCATAAAGATGAAAATTCTTTGTCGTTCGGGAGTCCTGATTGTTTAGTACGGTGGTGTTTTGAGGTAAGTTTCAGAAAAGATTATGGGCACAGTAAATCTATCTTCGTGCTAATGATGTTCGTCGCGGATTAGCTCTGCTTTTAGTGCTTTATAGTTGAACGCCTTGTTGTGGATGCGAGAGGTAACAGTTGCAGCATGCCGATGGCTTTTTTCAGCTGAATGAGCCACTGGACCCGTTCAAGCAGGAAATGGACAAGGCTTCAAGGAAGGACATTTACTGAATGAAAAATGTCTATTACATTGTCACACCTACACCAAAGATCCAATATTAATGTGAAAAATACACGGGGAAAATACGTTATTCGGTGAGAGGGAGACAAAGAATTATTTATTGTTTTGAAGATGGAGGTACATGTTATTTTTGAATGCAAATAAAATACAATGTAATTAAACTAAGGAATGAACAGTGGTATACAAAATCTGTCCGCGCTATGTATTTAGAATACATAGTGTCATCACCCCCATTCTATCCTGAGGGTGTCGAAGGAGCCGACAAAAGGAAATTACAAGGCCGATAATCTAGCCGCAAGAGAAGGAAAACTTGAGAGGAATCCCTGTGCCAACCCATCTAGCCAGCGTGGCACAGTAGGCTAATTACCCTCCATGTATTTGGAGGAGGCCCAACTCAGTAGTGGTTATTGGCTGAATAGTACAACATCTCTTACTTTAAATACGGCTATGAAAAGTACAGATTAACACGGGCTTGCAATTTAAACCGATACACGAATTATTTAAGAACGTTTCAAAACTTTTTAGTTGAAAACATGAATGCTCTTTAGCACCATATTCTCATATCAATCACCGAATTTATCGCCTCATGTGACTTGCCCTGTGAGAATGGCGCCCACGCAATATTGCCACCATAAAGTGCGTATCATAGAAAAAATCCATTTTTACATCAACCTGCCAATGTCCGAATTGTTAAAATAATCTGTAATAATATATTGAATAGTTTGTTTGTCGATACGAACAACTTTTTTTAGGCATTTCTCTGGTACAACATAGTTTTCCTTGCATAGGTACCATACAGACTTTTCGCAATTTTGAACTGATTCGTTATAATTTTATAGTAAACTACAACATTACATTAAAATATGATTTAAAATAGTTTCATTAGTTTTAATTCGATTGTACACATTTCATCTTTTATACCTATGATGGAGATCATGAAATGTTGAGCATACATACTCGTTATTTTTATTTTCAACTCTTGTAACATACCTATCACTTTATGGTCGGGTATACTGTGGTATTTCCTTACAGACTGTTCCCGAATTTTGAACAGTTTTTTTTTTATTTTGCACGCTGACGCAAATTGTTGTATCTTGCAGGGTCGTAAGTACCATAGAACGTTGAATTTGTGTCCAAAATCCAATGTATACTTGTTCAAATCATGTCGGGGTACACCAAATTTGCTCGTGCATATTGAATGCGCGCTCGAGAATATTGTTTACTAGCGACCCACCCCGGCTTCGCACGGGTGCAATAATGAACCTCAACATTTGTCAGTGTTTGTCTACAATATTATGGATGTACTTTATATATAAACATTCCTCTTGAATCACTCTATCTATTAAAATAAACCGCTCCAAAATCCGTTGCGTAGTTTTAAAGATTTAAGCACACATAGGGACGGACAGACGACAGCGACTTTGTTTTATACTATGTAGTGATGGTTTAACAGTACTTTGTATATTTGTCTGTAGAAGTTCTTCTCTTGAGATCGAAATTCGTTATACAATTTAAAAATGTCCTTTGCGCGAGCGCCGAGTTGGAAGGTAGTGACAGCCACGAAATGTCAAACCAGCGTAGTTCAGAAATCGGTAACAAGACAATTGCTTCGTGTCAACGCTTTCAAGGGAATTCACCCTCGTAGGATGCTACCGATTCTTAACTCGCAACGACATAATACTGAAGCTCATTTTATTTGCATTTTTAATAAATATTTAAATTCAAGACAAAAACTGCATATTCGAGTGAAGTCAGCGGCAAAAGGCAATATACATTATATATTGTGACATTTATATACCGTTAACGAAATAATTGAATTAACATAAGTTCATAATATATTACAGTAACAGCCACTTAGGGCGCTGACCCACTGATGCGGTACTCAATTTGGAATTAACTCCTATATTGCCACACCTTTGAGAATGGACAAACCACAATAGGCCAGAGCCAGACAACTGCTCCTATACTATGGTAATTGAGAAAGAATTATGGTTGAGATGGATCTGGTGGACTAAGGAATGTTGTCGAAATGAGCCTTGCGATTTTGTCTATGATTACATTAACCACCGCACTCTTTTGCGTCCGCCCGCTCTAATTAATTGTGAAATAAAATCCACGAATACATTACGTAATTCTGAAGTAATAATAAGTTGTATGATAATATTTTATTATAATGAACGCAATGAATGATAATTTTTAATATTATTTGTAAGAGGGTTCAGTTTATCTTTTCTTTTTGGCCATGTTTAAAGGAAAAATGTCAATTTACATAAAACGTTGATAATTATTGATTGAAACTTATGTAATAGCTGATCAGGCAAAATTCGTACCGCCTATATAAAAAAAAACATATTTTCTCAAACCTTCCCTGGACTTCCACGAACATTTCAAAAAATTGCCAAATCGGCCCAGCCGTTCTGAGTTTTAGCGAGACCAACGAACAGCAATTCATTTTTATTTATAAAGAGAGAAGAGAAAATTGAAGATATAGATTATGTACAATAAAATTTTAAATATTTTTTTTAAATGAGGCAGGCTTTTTATGAAAATGTGATTCACGAACACAAATGACATCCAGACTCACAGAAAGTGCCCTTGACCGACCTCGGAATTTAAACGGGGTTTGCAAAGGCTGAAAAATAATATTAAATGTTATTTAAAAATATTTATATATAAATATTTTTATAAAATATTATTAGATTATTAATTACAGAGACAATAACTTAGTACGGTTTACAGCACAAAATAACACCTCTATTGCAAAAAAGCCAGGACTCTATAATGAGCTCTACCGTCAATGTCGTGCGTCACTATTAATTCGAGACTGTAATTTGTTGATTAAAATGACCCTCAATCACCGTCAGCCCGTGTGACTTATGTAGGTGGTAGTATAATAAAATCCTGCAACACCAACGTGAAGGCGTGCCAATTTGGGAATTGTGGTATGTGAAAAAGTAATACCTTAGGACAAATTTTTCATTGCCTTTCCCACATAATTTTCTTTCAATGTCGATATACTCGTATTATTACTACTAGCCCACAAATGACCCACTGCTGAGTCGGGCTACCTCCAATTACATGGAGGGTCAGACGGGTAGGCACAGGGTTTCGTTTCAAGTTTTCCTTCCCTTACTGCTAGGTTTTCGGCCTTTTCATTTCATGTTGTCAGCTCTGACGACCCTCTCACGATGTAATGGGGTTGTGACACTACGTATTCTAAATCCGTCACCACACGTACTAAGATAACCCAATTTGTGTACCAAAAGACTGAGCACTTGCAGCATTGCCACATGTGTTATGCTTCAGCACTCCTCAGTTAGGGTCAGCGCCGACCAACGGAGGGGCGGCGAAGAGATCAATTCAGTAACAATTTAAAATTCTACCTAAAATGCTTCAGAATACAACTGTATTTAGAATACGCTCGCCGCGCTTTATGTTGCTCGCCGTCATTGTATTTCGTTCTACCAAACCACTCCGTTGGTCGGCGCTGACCCTTAAGGTAAAGAACAGCGGCAGCGGCTGAAAGTAATGCGCTTTCGTGGCATTTTTTATTGTAAAAAACATGAGACAACCCTATATAGTGCTCTGTGAAAACTCACAACCAATGTATAAAAATATAGATACATTTATAACTCGCCTGATCCTATTCGTAACGGTTAGCTACAGAACTTAACATAAATAATGTTTAAACTGTGCTATACGTGCATTCAATAACGCGTATAGAATATCGCTACTGCTTTTCACAAAGTTATCCTTTCAATCCGATCAGGGCAATTCCAACATTATTTAGAAAGCACTACGGTTTCTATAAAGGAAGTACTGTCTGGGGCAGATGTGATAACAATATTGGGGTATAATGTGTAAGATAATATAACGATTGGAGATATGGACTCAATACAATCAATTTCAAATTATATTTATGACTAGTGGCCCGCCCCGGCTTCGCCCGTGCAAAGCGGGGGTGGGTTATACATATAAACCTTCCTCTTGAATCACTCTATCTATTAAAAAAAACTGTATCAAAATCCGTTGCGTAGTTTTAAAGATTTAAGCATACATAGGGACGGCCAGACGACAGCGACTTTGTTTTATACTATGTAGTGATAAACACTGGATTTTTGTCTATTGAAAAATCGTGGGTATAATATTACCGGAGACTGCTTTCTTAAACTCAGATTAGTACATTTTATTTGCAACCGGTTTGGAAGTACCTTGCAAAAGAGCCGGCAAGAAACGTCATTGGTTCATTTTATAAATAAGTAGCTGTGGCCTCGACTTCGTGCGCATGGAATAGTGTCTTTGGGTAGCATTTTCATCCCCCCCTTTCAACATCTTACCACCCTTTCACATTAAACAGTATGCATAAGTCCTTTCTCAGGCTCTAGACTATCTGTGTACCAAATTCCATTTCAATGGATTCATTAGTTTTGGCGTGAAAGTGCGACATACAAACAGTCAGAGCTACTTTCGCATTTAGAATATTAGTGAGGATAAGTTACAATAAAGCTTGTTATAACAATTTCAGTGACAGCAAATACAAGCAAGAGGACTTCTCCTGGTACTTATAATCTTGAAATTGAGAGTGATCTTTAAGGTAACCGTACTAAGTCGTCCAAATATGGACTAATATTATAAAGACATCTAGTATGTCCCGGAAAACGTTGTTTTGCCATTTATATATCGCTATTAAAAAATAGGGGTTAATCGTAGAGAAAAAGGAAAGATTTTATGCGTTTATGAAGCCAAACATAAATAGATAACATTAAAGACGTAAAACCAATAATAAATATGAACAAACTACACGTAAAACTTAAGAATAAAAATATCTATTCAGGTATAATTAAATATATAATAAATAATTAAATAATGCAGCATCATCAACCACGACCACTCCGTCAGGAGTGAACGACTAAGGAGGATAATTAAATATTAGTTATTTGTGCAACAAGAGAGCAAAGTGGTTTTTTGCTGCGAGTGCTGATATTGAATCCCGAGTAAGCGAAGGAATCAATGATTGAATCACGAGCGTAGCGAGTGATTCTAAAGTTGATTCCTGAGTGCTGCGAGGGATTCAAAGGCACGAGATGCGAAAAATTTTGCTCTCGTGTAACACACATAACTTTTCACTTCAGCAGCGAGAACACTATAAGTAGGAAATGAAATATATTACGTAACATTTTTGAAACAATAATTAAATATTTTTAAGTTAATTATCAGTTTTTTAAGCAGTAAATACTTATTTTCGTTTAAATACAACAATAAGTTAAAAATTCAATGAATTACAATAAAAGATATAATTATAATTTTTGCTAAATTTCTTTAGTTAGTACGTAATTCCGAACGTGTTTGTCTTTGAGGTCGAATTAAAAATCGGAGTAACCCCATAACGAACTCCTTTCATCCAATCGAACTGTTAAAAGTACGTCTAGTTTTAATCAAATATAGTTCCCATAATATTGCTCTATCAATTTAATATTTATAATCTGTACTTTAATGCTTTGTATTGTTTTCTATAGCGCTACCTGCTAACATTTAACTTCATAACTCTAACGCAACTTATAACCAATTAATTTAACTTTCATAATCACACGAAATTTCTAACACAACACACTTGTCGTTGGCAAAATCATCGGTATAACGATGGAAGCCAAAACCTAAATGAAGAAGAAGAAGAAAAATCGGAGCTGTTGGTACTGGCCACTTGGTCTTTGTCTCTCTCTTTTTTATTGGCGGGAAAGAGATAGTGTCAATGTTTCGAATTAGAATTAAAAAGTTACTTTGTCTCACTCAGTGGGCAAAATCGCATTTTGTCCACTGTTTTCAGTGAGCAAAACCTACATGTTTGAGCTACTGAAGTGAAAAAAATATTTCAAACAAGAAAGAAATGCAGATAATGTATGTTTGTAACGAAAACTAAGGTGGTGAAAGTTTTCCCTCAGTAACATACACTACAAGTGAACTAGAGCTAAGCATTCAAATGTATTTAAAAAAAGCGAACATAGAAAACTAAGGCCAGCTCAAACATGTAGGTTTTGCTCACTGAAAACAGTGAGCAAAATACGATTTTGCTCACTGAGTGAGACAATAGTTATTTTCACTTCAGTAGCTCAAACATGTAGGTTTTGCTCACTGAAAACAGTTTGCAAAATACGATTTTGCTCACTGAGTGAGACAATAGTTATTTTCACTTCAGTAGCTCAAACATGTAGGTTTTGTTCACTGAAAACAGTGGGCAAAATACGATTTTGCCCACTGAGTGAGACAAAGTAACTTTTTAATTATATTTCGAAACATTGACACTCTATCTCTTTCCCACCAATAGAAAAGAGAGAGACAAAGCCCCAGCACCAACAGCTCCGATTTTGAATTCGACCTCAAAGACAAACACGTTCGGAATTTCGTACCAAAGAAAGGAGACAACTTTTGTTAGGCCCACTGGATATGGTGACCTTTAATAACCGTGTGATGCTAATCAAAATTTAACTAATTTATTATGGAAAACAGGGCATATTTTTTTTGTAAAGTCTAACCGAGATGACTATGAAATTATAATGATGGCTATTAGTTATTTTTGATAAGCCCTCTAGTTTAGATCGGATTTTTAGGTTATTTTGATGTTCACATTTTTGTCGTATTTCTCAGTATTCCGGTTAAACCATGTCTATCTAACTATGCCATTGTAAGCCAAATATTATAAGGAATAGATCAATATATGTTTCATTACTAAACACCGAAATTTTATAGGGGGCCTATTCACCGAACAAGCAAAATTGTCTCCTTTAGCAAAAATAATTATGTCTTATAATGTAAATTATTGAATTTTTTACATAATGTTGTATTTAAACGAAAATAAGTATTTACTGCTTAAAAACCTGATATTTAACCAATAAATATTTAATTCTAGTTTCAAAAATGTTACGTAATATTTCATCTCTTAAAGTGTTCTCGCTGCTGAAGTGAAAAGTTATGCGTGTTACGCGAGAGCAAAATTTTTTGCATCTCGTGCCTTTGTATCCCTAGCAACACTCAGGAATCAACTTTAGAATCACTCGCTACGCTCGTGATTCAATCATTGATTCCTTCGCTTGCTCGGGATTCAATATCAGCACTCGCAGCAAAAAACGACTTTGCTCCCTTGTTGCACAAATAACTATTGGCATGCGTATTTAGAAAAGCAAGTATATAACGTCTACCCGAACACACTTGCTCAACTCCGGTACCGAACGAGAGGCCCCAGATTCATAGGCGTCACTCCTAGACCATCAAAGCGTCCAATTTTAAAGCTTCTAAATTTAAAGTTTCTAAATGAATTAATTAAAGATTCTAAATTTAAAGCGTGTTTCAGTGTGCACGTAAAGCTATCGTTCCCTCGTGCCATTCTATAATCTATGGCACTTGTTACTGTCAACAACCAAATACCTACCGGTCATTCATAACCAAATAACTACCACTTGTCCCACAAGATGAGTCGTGAAGGGGCAGACGCCATTCGGTCCGTATGACTACTGGTAGCCAAATTAGTTTAGACTGGTGACGATCTCAATGAAATGAAAAACGCGGCGAAGAATAAGACCTTAAATTATTTCTCCAAATAAGTTAAAAAAGTAAACAAACTAGAGTCTATTTTAAAACAAAGAATTTTATGTCCCATAAAACGTAAACACTGCAATATATCTACAACCGAATATAATATATATTTCTTTCACCATCGCTTCTATTCAAATATATCGAAATCTCATTTAAGACAAAGCCGTGAATGGTGCATCACTGTAATAAATAATCGGAATTTGGTCTCGTTAGACAAACGACGCGTCGAACACGCGACCAAAATGCCTATACTGTGTTGCGGGGGAACCTTCGAATAAGGTATTTTATAAAACAAATAAGTCAACCGCTAACATGATCGGTCATCTTCTCGCATACTTCAGTATTTTATTTTTCGCGTATCGTTAGTTACTGTCGCACGGAATAAATATGTTATGACCTAGGCTAAAATAGTGAAATAATTAAATTAGTGATGTCTTTCTGCAATTAAATACGCAATTATTACACGACAAGGATTAATAGTTATTTGTTATACAAGAGTGCAAAGTCAAAGGGAATCAAAAGAGCACGAGGTGAAAAATCTTTGCACTCGAGTGCAACACGTAACTTTTCATTCCACCTCAGCGAGGAAATGACTAAATGCAAAAAAAACGTTAACAATCACAAGATAGGTACACTTTTATTTCAGTTTAGGTATTAATTACTACATTATGACAGGTAAGTATTACAGAATAATCTTTACTTTATTCTCTAGCGAATAAAAACGGCTTTTGCACTCAGATATCGAAGAGCAAAAATACTTTATTCTCTAGTGAATAAAAACGGCTTTTGCACTCAGATATCGAAGAGCAAAAATACTCTTTCCGAGATGGGGGGATGAAAATGATGTTAATTGACAAGGATTTGAGGTTTACCAAAGTGAATTCAATAGTTGGTAATTTCAAGCTGAAAAATTATATGCAAGGTCACTAGACACCGTGAGCGATTTCCGTGTGCACAGGGAATGTTATCAATAAAACAAAATAATTTAAAAATTATAGCCGATAGATTTAATTGTTTCTTTGTGCCTTTTAAGACAAATGTGCCACCTTTGGATAAAAAAATGTATATAAGTAGTTTATCATCAATCTCGTTACCATAACACAAGCATTAAGTTGCTTAGCTTGGGACGAGATGGCGTTGTGTGAAATGTCCAAGGATTTTTATTTATTATTTATATTTATTCTGTCCCGCGCCCGCGACTGCTGCGAAGCATTCGAAACGTCGGAAACTAAGCAAGCTAAAAACCCGCGTTTACTTCGTTAAAAAGTGCTACATTTCAATAATTGAATTAGTTTGAAAATTGTCATCCATTTATAAAGTTGTCTTGAATTTTGCCAGAGGATTTGATTTGAAAAGTAAAAAGAAAAAGACAAACTGAGCTACGAATTTATGTATGAATATATACCATCTTATTCTAAGATAGCCGTAAAAACCAACTATAGGGGTGTGACTGTAGAAACGCAATCTTTGCTAGAATAGAATGGCAAATGTATGGGATTGACATTGACAGCTCGTGTGAATCCCATACATTACGTTTTCTACTCTACCATAGTGTATGTATAACTGTATAACACGAAAGTCACTTGAATACGGGCCCAGGAATATGATTGGCAGAAAAAGAAATTGAACAACTGTGCCAAGTTGCTCACTAAAGTGGCCTCTCTATCGGAATAGTAAATGCTAATGAAAAATAAGGTTTTATTACATTTTTTAATTTTATGAATACAATATTTTTCTGTAGTCTTCATTTTCACAAAGATCCAAATTCAAATTGTAATAGCGACATATATATTAAGTGCTCATAAAAATATGTATTTAAACCGTAAAACGATGGGAGGTCGACTAATTGTGGCCGATATGCAAATATGACGATTAAGCAAACTATATTTCAACTACAATCACCCACCTGTGGATAGTTGCGCGGTGTTTCTATTGACCCCAATGATTGGTGATTGATCTGACTAAAACATTACGTGGTTTGTTTATATATACTTACTAGCTGACCCGGCAAACTTCGTACCGCCTCAGAATCAATAAATAAAAAACCTGATTGACAATTCCAGAATGTTTCAACTTTATTAAATTACATAAGTGCAAACCTTAACTGGAACAAAAATAATGCCTATTAAAAAAAATGATTTTTATCATAATTTCTCACCTTTTAAACCTTCCCTGGACTTCCACAAATATTTCAAGATCAAAATTAGCCAAATCGTACCCGCCGGCCGTCTTCGAGTTTTAGCGAGACTAGAGATAGTTGTGCGATGTTAAATGGGTAATTTCTGTAAATGATAAATTTTTAGCAGCTGTTATGTTTTAGGGTACAGAAAGGGTTTATATGCAACCATCGTAAGCACTAATTTTAATTGCCAAATTTCAGAATTTTGCTCACACCAATAAAAGGAACTGTTTGCGAAAAATGTCATATGAATAAATTTAACTCAGACTCGGACATATGATCGCTCCTTTCGATTAGTGTAGTGCGCAAAATTTTATGTATGAGGTATATACCATATTCAAACATACATATGGAGAATTATTTATCTTTATTTGATGTTTTAGGTTTTCACGATCCCTAAATGATGTCTTAACGGTACTGAGCGTGTTGTTTTATTTAAAACGTTTCAGATACTTTGCAGTCTCTGTCATTTGCATGCATCAATATTTGTACACTGCCTATATAAATGTGTGTAGTGCTGAATTAAGAATACACAGTGTCACCTATTCCCTTCTAAGGGTGTCGTAAGAGCCAACAAAAGGAAATGACAAGGCCGATAACCTACCTGCATGGGAAGGAAAATTTGAGAACCCTGAGCCTATCCGTCTGGCCAGCGTGACACAGTAGGCTAGTTACCCTCCATGTACCTGGAGGCGGCTCGACTCAACAGTGGGTCATTTATAGACTGAATAGCAGTAGAAATATAAAAAAAAGACTTAAGGGGAACAAAATAACAGTAAGACTTCAATTTATAAAGGTACAACAAGGAGAATAAAAGCGAAATATAATTAAAATTTTGGCAATGCTTCGGCAACGCTGTCGTGGTGAAAAGAGTCTAAAAGTTTGCATTCACATGTGAGTTTTAATTTTATAAGGGAAAAATAATGAATGGCTTTATGAAAATAGGTATTTATTGTGTTACCCATACAAGCAGAGAGAAAAACTAGTCTAAACGTATGTATTGAACACATATAACGCGTAGATATAAAATATATTACTACGTAAGTACTATACTTCTGTGATTATCACCCTAAGTACGAACACTCAACAACATCAATTTGCAATGATGCAGCTGTTATATCACACTAAACTGGACCATAATGAGTGTAGTGATGATTGCGAGGCTTACCTTGACACGTCAATAGTGGCGACTTCACACGATGCGAAGCAAGTATTGGTCGATATATGCGAGTGTGTAGTTGACTAAATGGGGCTTCTGCATCACGCTGGCCACACTGGTTGGCATAGATAGACACGTCAAGGTTTCCTTCATTAACTTAAGTATTTGCGGAAAAATAGTTTCGCGCGAGACGGGCGGCGATGGGAGTTATTTCGGCTAACATTGTCTTTTGGGTCATTAAATTTATAACACAATTCCAGCGTTAACAAATGTCGAATACGAGATGCATGAATTTTAATCTACTAGAGGGGTGGACGGCTCCAACTAAGAAGACATAGCGGAAGAAACTCAGCTTTTTATTGCATGCTACTTTTTCAGTGTGAATCTCGTTTATTAACTATAGGATAAACGCATATACAAAAGACATCAACGAGCGTAATTTATTTAAGTTTCTACTGTGCATTAAATAAAATGAGATAGTCGTTAGCTAAAGATGAAAAATTACACTACTAAATAATACACATGAAGATATATACTTAAAAAAAATGAAATAGAATATAAAAGATTAAAATCGATTAGCATGATCATAAAAAATAGTAAGAAGCCGACTTGATAAACTATTTTTGAACACCAATAAAAAATAGACTACCCATATTTTTATATTTCTATAGCATAAGCAAGAGACCAAGAGGTGTTTTAGCAATATTTCTTCTCGTATCACTCCCTGGACTACACCTTAAAACACTGCTAACGTCCGCTGAAGATAGAAATAAAGAGACTAGAAGTCGTATTTATAATTTGAACTGTAAAGACCTCTCCGTTAAAGTCCCAATTAGCCGTGGTTTATTTTGAAGCTACATAAAATATTATAAATACATATCACATGAAATAAGACATCAACAAATACCTAACAAATTACACATTGATTTTGAGTCCGCCCGCTTTTAAGTCAATCACTCATAATCGACGCCTACGCAGAACTACATATTTGCAAATTCTCCATTATGATAGATATCTTACTAGAAACTGTATAGCGGATATTACATTCCAACTTTTATAAATAATGTATAGGTATAACGTTTAAACTGTTTTAACAAAAAATATGAGCTTCGATAATCTTGGTTAGGAGATACGGGAAATATTTTAACGCAATTGTTATATAAATAATAGTCTTAAATTTTTTCAAGATTTATGTTGGTCGAATGAGATAACATCAACGTTTGTAACGAATGTGCATAAAGTTTAATAAAATGAATTTACTGATATTACCTACAATTTAAAAGATAAGTTACAAAATGTTTTATCTGATAAACTGAAAAACTTATACCATACATAGCATGAACTGATTTAGGTCTGTGAAAATTAGTAAGTTGTTTTTTTACACTAATTGCAAGTACTAATGAAGCACTATAGGACATTAGACCCATAAAGTAGTGCCTGGAAATTATGGCATATAATAACTTTCCAAAATCGACATTAGCGTAACTTAATTATAATAACATTGATATTGTATAATGAGAAATAATACACACAATTAAAAGGTACATCAATCAATCAAAAATACTCTTAATATATATAGGGTTAAGGTTACAAATTGAATATCTTAATTTGGGCTTAGGACAATCTTCCATCATTCGTCACCAATACCTAAATATGACTTACTATTACGATGTAGCACCTCAAAATGTTTAATACAAACCGTATTCATGTTATCGTAAAGTGTTGCCAAATGTGATTTGAGATTTATTAATGAATATACTTATGAAGGAATTTAAAATGTCGCTAACTATTGTATGTGTGCGTATCATTCACTCACACACGTTAATGTGGATGACACATCTAATATACGATTAAGTGTATAAATGTGTGTGTTTGTATGTGATTTTGGCAATGCCATAAACACGCATTAACATAATAAATGTTGAGGTTCGTTTTAAATATATGGTTATAGTTTCAATTTAATGATAATAGGAGTATTTGAGTCAATAAATTTTGATATATGGCGTGTCTTTATGAATACAGGGTGGAGTATTTTGTGATATAAAATTTAAACTGGTTAGACGAGGTATGATGACAGCGACTATTGTTACATTTTCTTAAGCAAAGATATTATATACTAACATACATATTTTTTTTCTTGGGTCTGGCAAAATTATACAGTCAGAATTATACAGTAATCATCATCATGTGAGCCAATAACTCATCCAAGGTCCAATGAGTCAGGCCCAGGGGAGGAGGCCTAGGCCGTGGAGGAAATTAAGCCTACTGTAACATTTTGGCCCGTTTTCTTTATTATTATATCCATATCGATAGAATAGAATGAAGATGTAACACTATGCATTGTAAATCCGTAAAGCGGGCAATATGTAGAAAAGTTAGGCAAGAATGTATTGTTGGTCTTATACTGCCATAAACTGCCCGTAAAATTGAAATTGATACAACGCAAGCCACCAACAACGCATTTGAATGAAATTCGTGCAATAAACTGGACATAACATCTCATTTATGGCCATACGAGTCCATCAAATGGAGATTAAACTAAAATCTAATCTCTAAGCTCAAGATTAGCGTCATCCAACCCCGATGTGTCGTGTCGATAACCCGATGCTGTGCATCATTTATAGCTGTAACCATAGAGTAATGACACATAGACTGATAGGCCCATACATTTTTTTTAAGTTGAAGCCTTTGTATGTATCTCTTTGTATGTGCAAGTGCCACGTACCTGATCATTTTACCTAACGCACACATAGTTGCGTTAAGAATATTGCTGTCACTCTTTAATTTTTAATTTTTTCAATGCGTGCTCAATAAACATTTTGTCTGCTTTGGAATACATAATTTCACTAACACATGCCATGCTGTTTTTTCAAGCTCAAGACAATAGTATATTAGTGTGTGTGAGTGAGTGCGAATATTTAAACGGCTGGACAGCCATCGAAGTAATAGTTAATTGGAAGAGAGCTAACTATGCTTAACTATGTCAGTGAAGCTATTTTAAGTAAGCCTGCTTTCACTAATCTGTCAGACTTGTTTGTAACACGAACATTGTAACCCGTTTTTTTAAAAAGCAACAAGCATGGAGTTTCTTACAGGCTCTTCTCTGTGGAATGGCATTCCGAACCGGTGGTAAAGAAGAAATGATTAAATATTTTGAATTTTATGTATTTTAATTTGTGTATTATTTTTTTGAAAGCATTCGTAATCTTCTTCTCGTTTGGGGGAATAATTTGGCAAAACAACGTTTGCGGGATCAGCTAGTATATTATAGATTAATGGATTATTTGAAGGCATTCGTAAGAATTTATTCGACTAAAAACATATTTTGATTTTACTTCAAAACTCGTTATCTATGTATTTTATATACAAGTTCTAGGACGACACGAGCACATAAACTCACATTGCACTCTAAAATAATTATTAAATTTCCAGTAATATTATCCACGCACGAGTGTGTGTAAACTAATGACGATGATCTCACTCACACAGTTACAGAATTCGCCTTAAAATGTTTCTATGAACCTATCACTCTAAGTGTGTTACTCTAAGGCAGTTATTTCACTCAAATCGCGTCGTATATTTTAAGTTTGTTACGATATAAAAATCAGATACCCAAGACGATGTCAAAGTTCGTCGGCGCGACCGTCGTCACCAATCTATATTGCCGTCGATGACCATCGGAATGTCGTTCGACGTAGAAATATATAAAAACGTTGTATTTTAATACGGCCGAAGAAAGGTACGGCTCGAGAGGGAAATCCGAAAATGTCACTTAAAATAATCGTGTTCATTAGTAAACATTTAAAACACGCATTAGGGACGCTGGGTGCCGGCGCCCGACACGATCACAATCTCGATACACACAAATATATGTCTGTCCTTTTTCGTCGTTGGCGACATAGATCGGTGGGACAAAGATAGTGCGCTCCCTGCCGCGGTTTCGTATAAGGAATAGAGAGGTGAGACAGTGATTGCATCGACGCAAGCACGGGATAGGTATTAATTAAGCGGTCCACTCGAACATATACAGCCAAAGATCCTCTCCTAAGATGTTGCAATTAAGACGTAAGCTCGAAAAATATAAGCGGGCGTCGAATCGGAACGATTTAATCGGCTCCCCGTTTAAATTAAGCATCGATTAGTATTTTAATTCGGAACAATGTTTGACGACCCGCCGCGCGGTAATTGGTGATAATTTTTTCGATTGACAATTGTCATGCGTCGATTTATTTAACGATTTTAATTCTCGGTACGTGGATTGCGGTAGATGTTGTCATTTTTAATTAGCCCCGCTTGACATTTAGCGTTGCCTTAATCACGTATTTTAAAAAGAATATAAACAAAAGTGATGTGCTCCACATGTCGTTGGAATTTTATTAGATACTTGGCCGTAGCATGCCGTCACTTAATTGATGCATCTGATAGATGCTGGAGTACAATATAACATAAGAATGCATAAGAAGACTCGGCCATGCCTTGCTGTGTTTTATACATTGATTTAATATTTCTTTCCGCTAAACTTGGAATAGGTAGACAATAAAATCTATCGATTGAATCGATCAAAACTATCAAATCTGTTAAGCTGAACCATTTACCCATACAATAAAACCCCCGTTTTTGTTATGGTTAATTCGTTTTGGATTTCACGCGGACAATCTACGTGACATGATTATTCGCACATCATATGGATTCTGTAGTTAAAAAGTTTGAATGGAAAACACATCTAAAATGAGAATCTTCTCGTTTTTGAATTGGTTTGAAGAATGCTTCTGAATATTTTTTAATGATTATGCAAATCATTAAAAAATATTCACACGAAGGTTTCGGGCGCTTTGCTCAATATTGTAAGCGGTTTAAATATTGGCTCATAAAAGTATTGACAGCTTGTAGGACGGTAATGACCTATTGAAATAGTACAGACCTATTGAAATATATATTTGAAGCGGCTAAGAATTCAAAGGTTATGAGCAGTTAATACGTCTATAAAATACAAGATTTGCGCCAAGTTTCGAAACTGTAGGTTTCAATACCGGTAAAAAGGGATTGTGTAAATATCGCTATGAATTTTATCCATCGGATGGATTCGGAATACTATATAGTGCTGACGCTAATAGAATAAAGAAGAAGGTTGATGCCCACCTTTTCGCAGGAGGTCGAAATATTCTTTTTTCATGTTGAATTCGAAATTCTTTAATGAATCCTTTAGTGTACAAATTACCAATGATTCTATTTTAAATTGCTGTTATTAGTATAAATACAGGATGTCCTAAAAATAGTGTCGGGCGGAAGTCCAGAGATAGAGCTCGAGCAGAGATAGATCTGGCATTTTTCATAGTTTTCGTGTTATGACTTTTATTCTAAATTTTCGACCCAAAGAACTTAATGTCATTTTTTTTAAAGTTGAAGACTTTTTATTTTTTTTCTTTCTCTAATTGGGTCATCTTGAGTTGTACTTCACTATCATCACTACATAGTATAAAACAAAGTCGCATTCTTCTGTCCGTCCCTATGTATGCATAAATCTTTAAAACTACGCAACGGATTTTGAAGCGGTTTTTTTTAATAGATAGAGTGATTCAAGGGGAAGGTTTATATGTATAACCCACCCCCGCTTTTCACGGGCGAAGCCGGGGCGGGCCACTAGTTTAAGCATAAAGTAATCAGCTTCGTAACTTTGACCAAAATTATGAAAATCTTGGTGTAAAGCCAAACATTTTAAATTCGAAAGCTATGAAATATCGCAGAACATACATGGGGATGATTCGGGTACCTCAAGGGGTGCTCTATCTCTGGACTACCGCTTGACACTATTTTTTAGGGACACCCTGTATATTACAACCTTAAGCTTAATATATTTGTGAGTAACTTCGTCGTTTCTGCCTATAAATGACCCATTACTGAGCCGTCTCAAAATTCAAGGAGGAAAATTAGCCTAATATGCACTACACACGGCTGCGCTGAAGACCAGCGTGGTTCTGGACAACATATATACTGTCCTCAGACCATTTCTTGTGATGCTATATACAGCAAATAATTTTTGTATATCCATATAATATAGATAGCTACTAACTGTAAGACTTTCAACGTGTGTGTGTATTTGTATCACTTTATATTGTGCGTTGTGTGCAGTTTTCGCAGAATAAAGGTGATTCTATTCTATTATTCTACTAAGCCACGCTAGCAAGACAGATTGGCCCAGGATTTGTATAAAGTTTTCCTTCTGTTGCGGCTAGGTGATATGCCCCTTGCGTTCCTTTAGTCGCCTCTTATTACACCCTCAGGACGGGGTTCGTGACTTTGTGTATTCTAAATTCTTCGAAGCAGCTTAAGTCTAAGAAAACATCAGAAACAATAGAAAATAAAGCGTCTATGTTTTTGGAACGAACGGCTAGACGGAAAAAATTCTTACGAAAAGTTGTCACGACACAAAAATTCTTACGAAAAGTTGTCACGACACTTTTTGCTATAGTATGTATGCTCTGTCTCTCTCTCTCTCTTATAGAAAGCAAGCCAGATATTTTGATTTCTATTTCGCATTGAACAGTGTGGTGTCGCGCCGATTATTTTTGATGAGTGTATACAGTTTTTTTGTAAATAATAAATAATAAAATAAAATTTTATTACAATTCCTTCACTAATTAATCGAAAGGAACTTCGTTCCATCCGGGTGTCCCTTGACACCTCTCAAGTTTTTTTTTATTTGATTCCTTTCGCCCGAACAACTGGTGAATGGCACTAGGGGCTATTTATAAACTTACAGAAGAGCTCTAGATCTACTCATTCTGTCTTACGCAGCATTTTGTAATACGAGGAACCAGCGCCATCTATTTTTTATATAAAGCAATTGACCCAAGTTATTTCAACGCAGACGGTGTCGCTGGTAACAGCTAGTAAAATAAAATTTGATTTTGTATGAGATCAAAATCCACCTAGGCGAGTCCGCGGCCCTATGCTAGTTAAACATCCGTCACAGGGATAGAAACCAAATACATCCATTTCTATTTGTACGTTCTAATGCCATTATGTTATGAGGATTGCGTAAATATGGTGAATAGTTCACGGATACAATTAATTAGGAATCTCTCGTTAAATACACTAATTGGTCAGTTTGCACGTTTTGAATTATGTTGCGACAAGTTTGTTCATTGAAAAGATCGACATTTGTAGCCACGGTTTTGAATACGGCATGGAGAAGGGAATTGCTTTGTTAATATACAGTGTGTGACATTTCAGAAAAAGATTTCTGATTACTAAGCGCTATGTTCCATTTATTCAAGAAAACATACAAGTCTTATAAAGTAAAATTTAATTAAAATTAATTAATAAAATATAATTAGAGATGAAAATAACCTGCTTAAAAATAAAAAAAATATCTTTTGATTTTTAATGTTACTTAGTTTAATGTTGGTTGGGAAATTAATGGGTTGAGATTTTGATAATGATAAATTTATAGGTATTTTTAGGAGCAAATAACTATAGATCGTTTGAGAAGGCTCGTTTGAGTAAATAAAATAAAGCAAAAAAAAGATTCAGACAAAATTACGTCGAACGGAAACTAATGATTCTGAAGTTATCTAAAACACCGTAAACTATCAAAATTCATTCACCTTTACTTGATCGATGAAAATTTGTTCGTTCTTTTTATCTGACAATTGCCCAATTAGCTGCGTTCTACTCGGGTCATATTTGATTGGAACATACGTAAATTATAGCATGATGTCATTCCGTGCGAGATTTTTTTGCGGGTTCTAATCCTTTTTTAAATACCCGAGAGGGGCATTTATAAAATTATTATTAATTTTTACATATTTTTTCTTATGTCCTTTTACAGTTAACTCCTAGTCGAATAAACATAGGTATCGTTGCTCTGGAGCGATTCGATTTCAGAGTCAGCCAAGTGCCTATCATTTTGTTCGGCAGAAACTTACCTCTGAATCCAGGAGTCACTTTTTATATAATGTGTGTTAATTACACATTAATTATAATGTAATACTAGGTGCTCTCGCATTTTTGGTTACCTCGAATAATGTATTTATTTTAATGAAGATTAATATATTATTAGAACCATAAAAATATTGTTGTTATGCGGAATATATACTTTTTTTTTTTTGCCATATTTTTCATAAATACTCTACTCCTATTGGTCCAAGCGTGATTTTATAACGTATAGTCTCCCTCGACAAATGGACCATTCCACACAAAAATTTTGTTTAAATTCAAACCAGTACCGTTCAATTCGTACAGTTCCAGGCGTGTTCAACTTAGCAAATTCAACGACCATTTTTTTTTTATTTCAAAGAGTCCTGATTAACAAGCACTTTTAAAACTTCACAAAGGCACAATAGGAAAATTAAATGTAATAAACAAACCAACAAACTCTTCGCTTTATAATATTACTAGCGACCCGCCCCGGCTACGCACGGGTGCAATTATGTTATACCTATAAACCTTCCTCTTGAATGACTCTATCTATTAAAAAAAACCGCTTCAAAATCCGTTGCGTAGTTTTAAAGATTTATGCATACATAGGGACGGACAGAAAAATGGGACTTTGTTTTATACTATGTAGTGATAGTGATAGTGATAGTGAAGTCCTGATAAAGAGACTACTGTAATACAGAGTACTTTGTAAGAAAACAATACTTCTTTTATAAGTAAAATCCTTTTCCGTTGCTTTAATATAATCAAAATTTCTTATAACAAATTTTAGAAACTTTAGATTTTTACTAATTTTAGATAGGTGCTATATTTACGATAGGGTACATCACAAAATCGTCCGTGTGGGGACGTATTTAGAACACATAGTTTCACCACCCCATTCCGTCTTAGGGCTGTTGTAAAAGCCGACAAAAGGAAATGACAAGGCTGAAATCCTAGCCCCAAGAGAAAAAAGAAATCTTGCTACCAAACCTTGCAACAAAAATAGTAGCATAGTTACCCTCCATGTAATTGGAGGAGGCCCGACTCAGCAGTGGTTCATTCATGGGCCAAATAGTAGTAGTCGTATCACATTTATACACATGCTACTAAGTTTTCCCTTTTAATCAACTTTTCGTTACCCACAAGTTCGCATGGGTTGTTAACATTATGTCTTCACTACACGAGCTATCTCTGTATAGATTAGGCTTATTTTCGCCCTCAAATTGGGAGATGTCCGACTTAACAGTGGGTCATTTATGGGGTAATAACGAAATTATTTTTGCATCACACTCAAACCTTGATTCAAATCCAAATTATTTGTATAGAAAGTGTAACTTGAAGGTTACATTTAATCTCATACGATCACGATCGCGTGACGAATGAATTCCATCGATATATCGATTAAGAATCGATTTTTATCACGGTTTACGGTAACACGGCTCGATATCGATGTGTGGGTATAGATAAATGCTTTCAATTATATAGATAAATTGTGGATAACTAGTGAGGACATATGGGTTTGGTTGGAAACGAGATTATCGGTGTTCAGGTGCAGCAGAGATTTATTGTGATCATTTAAAACAATTTAAAGTTGGTCAATGTTTGAAAACATCAATACATATAGGCAAACTCAAACTCAAAAACTCAAATCATTTATTTCAATTGAACCTATTTACTGGTGTTTTTGAAAAGTCAAAAGTGAAGTTAGGAATCTAGTTGCATGTTCCAAAAAGTAGATCCTATGGAGAAGAACAGGCAAGAAACTCCATGGACACTCTTTTTATCATATTTTCTGTTACAAGCATCTGATTGGGTTACATTGATTTCGTGTTTATCCATAGTAAGCTAAGATGTGAGGACAATGTAACATATTGCACAACAGAAGTGTCCAGGAGATCAATATAAAGCTATGTAGGTATGTCAATAGCAGTTAAGGGATGACCGGCCCCAACTGGCGGCACCCGATCACGAGCATGACGCATGTGCCAGCCATCCCCCAGCTCAACCATATTTTAGGGAACCGAAGGACCCGACACACACGACACCACCAGCATGACCTTTAAGCGAGCATGACATACTCTCAACTGCTTGTTTATATGATAAGTTATATAAATACGGTGACTACATAGTGCTCACATTTACAATTCCAAACTTCTAAACAATTATACAAAATAAAATGATAAAGGTCCTGTATAATACGAAGGTCCTGTATACTCGATATAAAAAGAAACAAAGACAAATTAGTCCTACTCAGTGGTAAAAAAAAAAAAAACAAGGAACATGAATATTTAATAAATCCATGATGTCAAAAATAATATTATGAGATAGGTACATGTCAATAAAAGACCTAGTGAAAGTCCGGAATTAAATAATTATTACAAAAAAAAAAGGAGTAGCAATATATGAAGACCACATAAGACTATTTCAGTGTGGCTGCGGAGCTGGACCAGCATTTCGCCAAGCATTTTTATCATCTACATATTCATCTAATTTATAATAAGCCTGCCTACATAGTGTGCGTTTTACACATATTTTAAACTTCCTCTCGTTTAATTGAAGGATGTTGGAAGGTATTTTATTGTAAAATTTAATGCAGTTCCCCATAAATGAAGTTTGCACTTTTGATAATCTAAATTTTGGTTGAACTAGTTTATTTCCATCTCTAGTAGTATAATGATGTCGTTCGCACTGTTTACTAAATAAATGCAAATTTTTCCTAACATACATGATGTTTTCATATATGTACTGACAAGGCACTGTTAGGATGCTGATTTCTTTGAACAGATCCCTAAGGGAATCGCGACTGCGTAGATTGTAAATAGCTCTAATAGCTCTTTTCTGCAGAATGAAGATTGATTCAATGTCTGCAGCACGTCCCCATAGCAGAATACCATAAGACATGATACTGTGGAAGTAACTAAAGTACACCAGTCGTGCAGTGTCTATGTCTGTTAATTGGCGGACTTTCCGAACAGCATACGCTGCGGAACTTAGCCGCTTAGAAAGAGATGTTATTTGGGGACCCCATTGTAATCTAGAATCAAGCGTTATCCCTAAGAAAACAGTGTCCTCTACTAAATCCAATTTATCATTATTCAATACCACATCACACTCACTATGTTTAACATTAGGTAAAGAAAATCTTATACATTTTGTTTTATTCCCATTTAATACTAAATTATTCGCAGTGAACCAACCATGTACTTGATTAATAATTTTATTTATATCGTCATAGTTTTTAGCACGTCTATCTACTTTAAAAATAAGTGAGGTGTCGTCAGCAAACAAGACTATCTTGGGTTGATTATGCAATGAATGGGGAAGGTCATTAATGTAAACTAGAAAGAGAAACGGGCCTAATATAGAACCCTGTGGCACGCCCATTATTACGTTTGAGCTCCTTGAATTGACACCGTTTATCTGAACCTGCTGCTGTCTATCACTCAGATATGATTTAACTATACAAATGGCCTGCTTACAAAAGCCGTAATGTTCAAGTTTGAGGAGCAGCGTTTCATGATTTACACAATCAAATGCTTTCGAGAGGTCGCAAAAGATCCCAAGAGCATCATGTGCTTCCTCCCAGGCTGTAAAAATATGCTTTAGCAAGGACACACCGGCGTCAGTAGTGCAACGCCCTTTGGTGAAGCCGTATTGCTGATCATGCAGGATATTGTTTATGTTGAAGTGCAATAGCATTTGATTAAGCATGATCTTTTCGAAAATTTTACTGAATACTGGCAAGACCGATACCGGCCTATAATTGTTAGAATCTCTACTGTCCCCAGATTTAAAAAGTGGTATAACTTTACTATGTTTCATAAGATCAGGAAATACTCCTTGATCTACACATAAGTTAAACGTTAAAGCTAAGTAGGGAGCTAAAGTTTCAATAACAGATTGACAGGTTTTGATAGACATTCCCCACAGATCCTCAGTCAGTTTGATCTTAATATCCTTGAAAGCTTTTTTAATAGTTACATTATTTATATGTTTAAAACTAAATGCTATGGGACAGGTAGTAACATTTTCTCTGAGAAGGGCGATAGAAAGGGCAGGTGAGGCATCTAAAGTTTCTGTCGTTTTAATCGGTATATTTGTGAAGAAATCGACAAATTCCTGAGCTACGGCCTTGTCAGTATTTACAGTACCGTGACTAGTTTCTAGTGTGTAATTATTAGATGGTGTATTTTTCCTGCCAGTTTCATTATTAATAATTTTCCAAGTTGTTTTAATCTTATTATCCGATGCTTTAATTTTACTACTTATATATTTAGATTTAGCCAACCTACACACGCTTCTAAAAGTTTTTGAATAGACGGCAACATAATTACTAAAAGACTCCGTCCTAACATAAGGCTTGAGCCCATATAACTCGTACAGTTTATCTCTACTTTTCCTAATACCTGTGGTTGCCCAATCACTGAAAACAAATTAAGGGTAAGTATTTTTACTTTTTATCTTAAATATATTGCTAAACTCAGTCTGCACTACAGAAAACACATCCGAGTATAGTTTATTAGCATCGTTTATGTTTAAGTCCTGAACTTGTAATACACTACCTATAACCCTATCAAATTTCTTTAAATTACCAGGTGTTATTGGCCTATACTTTATCTGTATCTTCTGCAATGGTATCTTGGACCTAAAGGTGACAGTGAGTCCGCTATGATCAGAGGGCAGATAATTAACGACGCCTTTATGTATGAAATCACAATTACAAAAAACATTATCAATACAGGTAGCAGAGGTTGTTGTTATTCGAGTCGGCTCTAAAAATATATTGGACAGATTGAATGACTTAAAGAGGCTTAATAATCTGTTACTATTTGAATTATTTTCTAAAATATTAATATTAAAATCACCACAGATAATGACAGATTTGTTACTTTTGATGACTTTTGCCAAAGCATCTTCCATTGTGGTCTCAAAAATAGAATAGTTTTGCATACTTGGTGGTCTGTAAACGCACACTATAACATGCTTGTCCAGCTCAACACATGATAACTCAACATTGTGTTCAACCGATAGACTAACTATATCCTTCCGTTGTTTACATTTAATGCCATTTCTATTTAATATTAGGGTACCTCCATGTAACATGGATTTTCGATTAAAACAACTGGCCACACTGTAATTTTCTAAATTAATTATCATTTGTTCTTCCCTAAGCCAATGTTCACTTATACAAATTATGTCATACTGTGTTTTATCTAATAACATTTCCATTTCTAATAATTTTGAAGAAAAACCTTGAATATTTTGATACAATAGCTTAATGGTCTTCTGCTTAACCCCTATGGAACAATTAGATTGCTGTAAGCTAGAGGATACATAGTTATGTATAGTTCCAGTAAAGTTATCCTCTATTGTCTTGCTGACTAGTTTAAATGGATATCCGGAGCAAATCTCTGAACTTTGTTTTCACTAGTAAGCAAGTACTTATTTCCTATGCCTAGACTCAAAGTCTGAGATCCCTCCTTCGTCGAAGTCCTAACTAACCTAACATTAGTAATATTACTAGGGGGTGTAAAAAATAAAGAAGAAGTCATACTATTTATGACAGAGTTAATATTAAAAGCTAATAGCGAAGCTATTTTACGTCTAATTGTATTTGGGAGGTGTAAACTCTTCCCAGTCACTGTCAGCTTATCTACAAAACTATTAGTGTCAAAAAATAAAAGCTTATCGCTGTGGTGACTAACTAAGAAATGTATGTGATTATTTAACATATATATGTGGTTATTTTGACTCTCAGTTAAATGTTCAAAGTATGGGAATGCACACAAAATAATTTTATTACAATTAAGTTGTAATAAATGCTCAACACTATCAGTGACATGTTTTTTACTAACATTTAAACTATTACCTATAATTATAGTTAAATTTGTAGAAGATGTAAACTTCTTTTTAATTATATTTGACATAATTTGATTATATGAAGCTCCAGGCATACAACAATTATGAATTGAATGACTCAGGCTATTACTCAATAATGGTCCAAAACCCTTACCTATGTCATCAGAAAACAATATAGATTGATAACTGTTTATTGCTTGTGTTGGTATCTCCTGTGTAATATTAGATTCAGGCAAGGAGATGGAGGTGTTAATATCATTAGAAACCCTATTACAAACACATTGTGATTTTAATGTAAGCGAATCAACTCGGTCAGCATTGAAGTTACACAGGTCAACTAATTCATTAGCAGCAATGATATGTTCCCCAATCTGCTTCTGTGAACTAATATATTTATTATATAAAGAATTGAGTGACTCTTCTAACACCTTTATTTCGGACTGTAAGTGTTGAGTGTCTTTTTCATAAATGTTCTTACTGTCCTCTAATTTAATTTGGAAATTATTTAATTGATTTACTAATGCAACACGTTCCTTTCTGTATTGAATAGTTTTTGTAAAGGTTTTGTGTTGTTTTTTTAATTTATTACACTTTTTAATAATTTTATTTAGTTTAATATATTTTTTGAGTTTATTTTTACTACAGCTGTGTCTAATACAATTTAGGTTTAATAATGAGTCTTGCTCAGTAAGGTCAATAGTAACTAAAGCCTGTTCAGTTGTAGAATTTGAACTGGTGTGAATTATCTCATCAAACAAGTGTTGAGTTTCAATAGCCTGAGTTTTTTCTATAACCTTTTGCAATTTAGAAATTTTTGTATCAGCATGTATAAGTTCCTCCTCTAAGTCCCTAACCTTGCGTAAAGCTACCTCATATAGAGAACTACAGTGAGAGAAACCATCCGTTACTGCCTTCAGCTTATCCCGTTCATCAGTTACATCGAGGTAGTGTTGATGTAATTCAACTAGCTCCCGTTTCAGGCTGGAGTTCTTGTCATTGATGGCTTTGACTTCTTCCTCACTTTCCTCCCTCTCTTGCAGCAGTTGTTGGCACTGCAGGTTGGATGCTTTGAGCTCCTTGAGGGCCGTACTCAACTTGAACTCCATATCCTGAGCGGTTGCTTTACGGGTCAGCATGTCCCTGTTGACAGATCAGTGGTCACTAACAATCTAATTGTTGTTACGAAAGCGCAATCACCGTTACGTGGATCAAAAAAGAAAACAATACTCCCCCGGTAAATCCAGTTTCAAATTTCGTTGACAGTTGGAGGTGACCGGCACGGAATCACACACTGTTTTCGCTGTAGATATTTTGTGGATAACAATAATCCTGGATGTTTATGAACTAAGTATCATAATTACAATGTTATTATGTGGTTTAAACACTTATTATATTAATTTTAGAATTTTTAAATACAGAGCAATTATTTGACATGTCACTTGGACAGTGTTGCAATCCACAAAGGATCAAATAAACTGCCCCTGCGTTTGTCTGAAATTTTGCGTGTGTGCGTGTGTTTCAATTCTAGGTGTTTTTCCATTAACCGTTATATTTAATGATCGGAGACCATAATGAGGAAAATATTAATTCAGGCTAATGTTGCCGACTGCGAAGGTGTGAACTGTGTCTGTCTGTCAAAATCTGATTCTGATATACAGATAGATGAGTTTAAGGATATTAGCTGTTTGTTTTATGATGTAACAAGGAGTAACTTATTTTACTTTTATTGGGGGGCTCAATAAGAAACCGGAAATATTCTGAAAATGCCTCGCTTTTCAGGAGATTTTACCACGTGGACCGATTTCTTTTTATGCGGAGATGAACAATAACCGAAAATAAAAAGAAACAATGTCCGTTCACGTAAATATGCATTCTAAGTAATTCGTGTGTATGAGCATACTTTATATTACACATAGAGTAAGAGTTTATTTGTTACGATACTGATTAATTTTCAGATTTAATTACTTGAATTTAGTGGTTAAATTTGATTAAAATAAAATTGGTATATTGATATTGCTCGACTGGTTACTAATAATATCTTTGTTTAAGTAATAGACTAACACTAGACCATGTAATCGAGAGTAAACACAAATTGGATCCTCCCGCTGCGCTCTGTCAAATGTATTTCACGGTGTTTTTTTATATATTTTATAGCCAGCCATTTGATAATTTCCACAGTGACGAATCGATTTAGTGTAACAGATCTATCGATACTAATAGAACCGAATAAATATTTAATTATTGGTATTTATGGTGAATGGTAACGCAGCGGTTACGAACAAACTTTGGAAATATCTCAAAGCCTATGTGCCGTAGCATCGCACGATCACTCGCCAACTCGGAACCTTAGACTGATTTCCCGCCATTATTTTTTTAGCAGTCATAAGTATTCGGGTTACAACGAAATAATGGAAATAAATTGTCAATATTAGGTATGAAAATTAAGCCCACAATCCGTAAAGTCTTTCATTAATTCGTATTATCAGTAAATCTTATGTACTTAATATTTATTTACTATGTTCAGGACATGACAAGTGATTAATGCATTTTGGATTACTTTAAATCTTTTAATTTTATTTATTTATTGATATTTGCTTGGTTTTTTAAGCCGATTACAGGCTTTCTTTTACCGTATCTTTTTTCGTTTCATGTGCTACTTGGAATTTTCTATATATATATAAAACTATTAAAGAGATGCGATATAGACTTTGGTGTCACCCGGGCTTGTCTTATTTGGGGCGGGCGGGTTATCCAGATTGCGAGCCGAGGTCAGGCGGTATTTACGCCGATTTTGAATTAGTATCGCCGTTTCAATTTGTGGCGAGTTTGTTATAATTTTCGCTTATATTTGGAAAGTGGTTTGATGAGTCTGTGGGTATTTAATTGTATAGAATCGACATATAAGGTGAAACATAGTTTTTTCTTCACAATAGTCATTCACAACAAAACTTTTTATTGTAAGGTGCCTGATTAGCTAATCTAATCTCACAATTGTTTTTAATTTCTTTTAGCAAAAATGTCGTCAGTTTAGAAAACCAAGTACCGAGTTTCTTTCCAGCTCTTCTCTATAGGGAAGAGCTGCAGAGTGCAGTCTCTATCACATTTGTACTAGTATAATAAA
Source organism: Clostera curtula (assembly GCA_905475355.2). Classification (NCBI taxonomy): domain Eukaryota; kingdom Metazoa; phylum Arthropoda; class Insecta; order Lepidoptera; family Notodontidae; genus Clostera; species Clostera curtula. The sequence goes on from FR997805.1 coordinate 878,974, forward strand.
TAGCCGAGATTTTTTTGCTTAATTTTAGGAATAAATGAAGAAAAGACTAATTAAAGGACACTTAATTTTTTAAGATGACAATATAATTTAAAATAACACATCAGCCTTGGGTATGTCATGTATCGCTCTTACAAATATAATATGTATCTTTCTCTTTTCTTTTGGGTATATATATAAGTTGTTTTTTTACCAGTCTAAGACATCACTATCACTACATAGTGTAAAACAAAGTCGCTGTCGTTTGTCCGTCCCTATGTATGCTTAAATCTTAAAAACTACGCAACGGATTTTGAAGCGGTTTTTTTAATAGATAGAGTGATTCATGAGGAAGGTTTTTATGTCATAACTGGACACGTGCGAAGCCGGGGCGGGTCGCTAGTTGTATATAATATTTTATTACATTTATAACTCATACACAAATGATTCTCAGAGTTAGTGACGTTGACTTAGCCAAAGCTACTTCAATGGCCACGGAATCGGGGATCCGCGATCCAAATGCTGGCAACATGTAGAGGACTCTGCGTACCAGGGACACAGCGGTAGGAGTATGGGTTAATATAATAAAGGATATAATGTGTAGCAAATCTTTATACACCACACAGTGTGGCAATGAAGATCGATTATCGAAAGTCGATTAAAACATCGATAAAAACCGACCGAGCGTGTGAATTTCCTTGTCCATGATGTTCGAATTTGGAACAAAAAATGTGTTCGAAAGGCGTTACACCGGGCCGTTCTCGGCACGAGCTAAGTAAAGCTAATCTTGGTTTAATCACAGTTATTACTGGCTATAAATACTAGCGGTTAGTGTTCAGAGTTCCGTCGGGAGTTAAGCGAAAATTAGAATTTTGAATCAGGTTTGGTTATGTGTTGGAAGTCACCATTAAAGTAGTTATTTATTAGTTATAAAAAAAAATATTTATTGGTATTAACCGCATGTTTTACAAATTAAGGACATCATAATGTATGAGACGAGAGCAAAATTTGGAAACATCTTAATAAAATATTTTTTGTATAATAATAAATTTATTAATCCAAAATATCATATACATCCAAAATATAAATCCATCCTGTTTTAATTAATATTTGTGCTACAATATGACAAGAGCACCGGTAGATACATAACTCGGAGAATTAGCAACACTAGCGAGGGAATATTGCTGGCCTTACGAGTATGTACTCTAGTCTGCATACCCTATGGATGTGGCATCTTTCCAGTTTTTGTTAATTTAGTATCTATAATATTTTACAGTTAAATTTATAAAAAAAAGTATAATTGAGTGGTGTAGCTTTAATAAAGTTATGCAAGCACTGTATAAAAATAGTGTGATTATGGAATTATAATATTAGTGAGATCAAAAATTATTAATTAGCATCAAACCGAAATCGAGTAAACAACTACGAAAGTAGTTTTTTGGTCCTCATAGACTTTTTGTTGGTAATGCAATGCTCTTTGGTGATTGAAACATTTTATCAGCCAATGGACTTCACATTCCATAATCAAATAACTTTTAGTCCTGAGGGAAGAAAATACCTACTTTGGCCCCTGTTTACGAGGAATCAACCGGCTCTTCTTATAGATGAGATAGAAATACTTTTAACTGTATGTAACAAAATGTTTTGGGTGTGAAAATGCATATTACAGTAGGTAACATACTTTAGTGAAATAATAGTTTTAATGTCAGACGGCTCTTACATTTACCACCTCACGAACATATTTCGTCACATCTTAAATCATTGATATTTTATTATAATCATGTTATTGCGCCATAAAGTTGTTTAGACAGAATCGATAGTCAGTATATCACACCATAAATCGGACGACGCAATAATTACTCGCCAAGAATTTATTGTTCAAACATATCGGTATCGGGACGGAATTTATCGATATTAACTCGATACATCACTCGCTCGGTTTGCATGAAAGGCGATGAAGACATTACCCTGAATAACCACACCTCAAAGATTTTGCCGCGTTTGTTAGTACTAAACTTTTGGTCCCATTGTTAGCGAGGATATTAATTTCTAACTCCGCCCATTCAAAGGTCAGGTTTCCAATTCGATGATGGTAAGTTCCTGCTATGAATAACAATGTCTGGGGAACCATTTTATGCTTGTATAGCTGCTGTAATCGCTCGCCTTCTTTAAATGGCTTCAGAATACCAGGTTTTTAAGCCTTTGCGGCTTTTATTGTAGTTCATGTAGCGTTTATTAGCTTAATAAAACGACAGTATGACAAAAAAGCGAAACGTTATTTCGGTATCATTAAATTAATAAGAAAATAACATGTATATGATTATATTTCAAATGTAAATGTTCGTATTCTTTAGCGATACATTCGTGTGAATTGTTCGTGTTTAATGTCAGATCTGATGAGATTAAGGCGCTTAACGCTTTCAGCGAGACGTCGCCTATTTTATAATGCAAAACGTTTTATTATTATTGTATTATAATAATTATAGAGGGGGATTCTTGTAATTAGAGTAGATGAACAATTTATCATAGGACGTGACGAATTGCCAGTTGTATATCGATTTGAAACGTGATTGCATCGCATGGTAACTTTAAATTGAGTAGAGATAATTTTGGTATAAATTCGAAATTTTCTTGTTTTTGACCATTAGCTTGATTTCTTTGAGCCGCAAAATCCAAGTACATACATACGCTATATGATGTTATATCCTATTCTACGTATAATCGTCACCGCTAAGACAATAACAGGAGTTAAAAAAAAAAAACAAAAAAAAATAAAGAATTTTAGGAATAATTGTGTTCTTGGTTCTTTTGCGTAAATTTAAGTACACATCTTAATTACAAGAAGAATAACTCTTAGCTGCCTGATAGTGAGAGATGTTGACACAGGACTTGAAATTAAATTTTCTTCGTAACACTTCTTGGTTAAGTTTATCACGTTAATGAGTTCTCGAGGGCTTATTTAGTCAGCGTCTTCAACAAATGAGATGTACCAGTGGACTTATGTTCCCGAGTGCTGTTCTTTATTGCACGTTAATATTTTCACTTTAGTTTTACATTTCCGCTGTCACAGCGTATTTGTAATTAGCTGCGGCGGACGAGCTGACGGGCAACTAATTTGTGGCTGGTAGCGTGTGGTACCTTACACATTTTACAGTGAGTAGTTCTTTAGTATTTTATTTTACTATTTTTTGACGAATCTTGTATCAAAAATGTTATATTTGGTTTCAGGGATAGAATGTGGTTTTACCTGCATGTTTTTTCTTAAAAATGAAAAATTGCTGATGAAACTAATATAGTGATTAAGCACAAAACCTAAAATATAACCAACTTTTTAAAAGATAACAAACACCTGGCGATGAAACCGCCATATCTAGAAAAATAAGCACATAAACCCCGGAAACATAGAACAGGAAGACAAAGCATGTTTGAAAATATTTATAATAGTTAGATGGCTCATTTCAGACGAAACACATATTTGGTTAAAACTTAAATTAAACTTAAAAAGTTTATTTCTGCATATAGTTCAAAATAGAAAAAATATTTAAACTCAGGACGCTTTCTTTCAGCAGGGTCTATGCCCTCGCTTCTGTTGTTTAGTTACATCCTGCCTGTAGAATATATGCTAGAACTCATTACCAATACTACAATGTTGTGAATTGTAGTTACAATATAATTACTGCATTCGTACTATGTGTTTCATCAGTCTTAGAGAAATATGATTGTACACACATCTACCACTTCTCTGTAGCAGATTGTTGCCAAACAATTTTTAGTCTGTTGAAACTCCGTCTAAATGCCGTATGATATTTCATTATGTCCACCTTACTCGTACAAATATGTTATCGATATATCGATAAAGAATGCCAGCCGATATAAATCGTTTTTTGCATAATGAGCTTAAGTTACTATGGCTTTCGAAGCGCGGGTCGTGTCTATGCTGAGCTGAAAACATGTATCGGTTTATCGATTGATTGGTTAGCGCATTTGTCTTGAATAAGTTTGCATAATTAGTTGGAGCAACTTTTTCGCTGTTGGCTGGAGATTTAATGTTCTGTTGAATGTTTTGGACAAGTTCATGTTAACTTGTATGTACACATAAGTTATATGCTTAAGGCCATAACTTCTTCTCCTCTTTTCAGCCCATAAAATACCCAATGCTGAGTCGTAGTCATATTATCATCCTACGGTGCCACGATGGCCAAACGGGTGGGCATAGAGTTTCGTTTCAAGTTTTCCTTCTCTTGCAGCTTTTGGCCTTGTCATTTTGTATGTGTGTACAATTAAGAGTATTATTCTACTCTCTGTTCTCAATATTAAATATATTTCAAGGAACTTTAAAGTGAAATTAGCTTCTTTCATCATCATCATTTTAGCCAAAAAACTTCCACTGCCATTGCACTTCCACTTTTTCTGCCCCATCAGGCGTCGGTCCTGCGCGCTATGTGCCCCGCCCACTGCCACCTAAGTTTAGCAATCCTTCTTTGCTATCGTTAAAACCCTTTAGTTGGAGGATATAAGGTCATCAATTAGAGTGAGCATGTTTTGAACCTGTCGTGTGTAGTCTCTCATAGCGGAGACCGGCGTGCAATCACGGATTAGCCTAAACGAGAGTAAATACAAGCAATTTTGTGGTGAAGTGCTCTAAGTCATGTTCAGCCAGGGTTGTCACTGCATCAGCAATTTTCATATTAACTACTACTACTAATCAGCCCATAGATGACGAAAAAAGAAACTAAATAAATTAAGTGTAACTTCGAGGGTTAATAGCCTATTGCGCCACGCTGGCCATGCGGGTTGGTACAGGATTTCGTATCAAGTTTTCGTCGGCATGGAATGGGGTGGTGACACCATGTATTATATGTATATTTTTAATTATTCTATCTTTTTTTGCATTATAAAATACATATCTCAGTAGAGCGCCTTTCGGAACCAAACGAAACTAGTTATAAGTAAACGGTCATTGTAATATGGCGTTAAAAAAAAGACAAGCCCACCGAGTTTCTTCCGCCAGGTCTTCTCGGTTGGTGCCGTGTTCCGACCTGACGATTGTTAACGCCATAATTGGTTTATACAATAAAGTATTTTTCCATTCTATTCTACACGGTGTTCGTATTAACATAACATACAAATTAAAATATCTAATAGTATATATTCACACTAGTACCGGGTCATGCCTACAACGACTCGCTGCAATGCAATATCACATTGCTAATTAATTTAAAGTAAATTATATATCGATTTATTTATTTACACTTCTGCGTAAAATGAAACCAAATAACTTGAACGATAACCTTGAATGCGCAGTAATCGATTTTTGTGACGCAACGGCTTTTTTTTACGTCGGCGATCCTAATGGATACCCGGCCGTTGGGGCATGGCCGGGCTATGTGGGACTTCGGGGCGTGTAGAGATGGAGAGTTGCGCCCCAACCTACCCACTAAAACCGACGGCGATCGTCGACTGCCCAAACCAGGGCCACGGGATCCACTCCCATTGCGGGAGCATGCTCCGTGACCGTAGGGGCCTTGGCCGGCCTCTTAGTGGATGTGACGCCATGGATGTAACCCCAAAGAACCATTGTGGAACACAGATTAGGAGCTTATAAGGTAATATTCACGATATCTAGATGGCTGACGCTGTAATTAAAAACAAGTATAAAAATAATTATATAAAAAGATAATATGTAGTAGTTACAGAACTACTACTACTTTTCAGAATGCCAGTCGATCGTGGGTGGCTATAGCGTTTTTGTTACACGCACAAGCCTCGTATATTGTGGTATGAGGGGTTTGTTTTTTAAATTTGGTTTTGTAGTTCCAGTTCTCACAACCCTGTCCGCCCTCGTGTTGTGCAGGTACCGAAGCGCCGGCGCACTCCCGCCACTAAATCACGACCTCACGTACATGCTCGCTAAAATATGTTGTCATCCTACCATTAGAACTAGACCGCTAGTATTGAACGTACTCGATCCCTTAGTCAAATGACGATCGCTTAGTCAAATGGTTAACAGTGAAACATTTCACAGAAGTCATCGTCAGAGTCCACAGATGCATTGCTGATTTGAGTTTTCTGCAACGGGAGGAGTGCTCACTGTACTAGTGAGCCAGGTAGGCGCAGATTTCTTAAGTCACAAAGTTTTTAGTTTCCTTTCAGGACACTCCCGGCATGGACTGGATTCGTAACATTGTTTTGATTCAGTACCGCATGGATAACAGAGAGAACAATGACAACAATAAATGAATAGTACCCACCACTATATATTGTTAACCGCCGCGTGGTGACGGATTTAGAATACTTTGACACCACCCCATTTCACCCTGAAGGTGTCGAAAGAGCTGACTGGCCGGCGTGGCACAGTAGGCTAATTACCCTCCATGTAGTTGGGGGATGCCCGACTCAGCAGTGGGTCATTTATGGGCTGAGAAGCAGTCGTTGCAGTTTATGAATGACCCACTACTGACTCAGACCTCCTCCAAATTCATGGAGGGAATTTAGCCTACTGTGCCACGCTGGCAAGACGGGTTGGCACAGCGATTGCATAAAGTTTTTCCTTTCGTTCCTCGAAAGGTGATGTGCCTCTTGCGTTCCCTTAGTCGCCTCTTACGACACCCTCGGGATGGTATGGTGACACTGCGTATTCTAAATCCGTTACCGCACGGAACAGGAGAAGCAGTATATACATATTCTCAATATAGGGCCTATTGAAAGAAGCAGCTCTTTTAATGGTTTTCCTATTTTGATACTAGAACCCGACGTTTTATTTACGAACTTTTATTCATAGAACGTTTGTTTAATCAGAAATTAAAATGTGTTGGTTGGCTAGGGGTTGGATGGGCCACTTTGGATCCTCGGGCTTTGAGTTAACCAGATGCTCTTGCTCTTGGCTCTTGGATTTATAACATGTGTCATCGATATTTTCATTGCTTTCATACGGATTTGTTACAAGTAATATTGCAGCTTTAATTCGGATGACAATTTAGACTTTCATAGAGGCGACACATCTATAAGTAATTTCTGGAAAATCTAAACGTGTTTTTTGTATTAGTAATAGGGGTTTCACCGAGTGGTGAATACACAATGTCCCCAGCCCACACTGTCCTCAGGGCTGTCGCAAGAGGCCAGCCTTGCCGCAAGAGAAGGAAAGCTTGATGTTGAACCCTATGCCAGCGTACAGTAGGCCAATTTCCCTCTATTAAGGTGGAGGAGGCCCGACTCATTCGTGGGTCGTTGGTATATAAGATACTAGCGACCCGTCCCGCCTTCGCACGGGTGCAATGATGAAAATCTAAATTTATCAGTGTTTCTCTACAAAATTATGCACGGTTTACACTTACAACCTTACTCTTGAATTACGCTATCTATTAAAAAAACCGCTTCAAAATCCGTTGCGTAGTTTTTAAGATTAAAGCATACATAGGGACCGACATACGACAGCGACTTTGTTTTATAATATGTAGTGATATATGTTAAATAAGGGTAACTATTACCAGATCAGCACCACATTTTATTATAAAACCATACATTGTTGTTTAAACTAGAATCGAATATTGGATTTATTTTCTATAACCCTTCAAAGGGTATCAAAGGCCTAACAAAAAATGTTTCTCCAGAAAACATATCTCAAACTATTAAGCCGTATCAGATAAGCGCAACCAAAAATGTCCCACATAGACGGAACATAAACATAATATTCAATCGGGGACATTCTGAATCAATTAATAAATAATAAAGGCATGGACATTACCGGGGTAGAGACAATAAAATGCGGGGCGTCTGGCGCACCATAAATCCGTGGCCAGTGTCCCATGGCGTGTACTTGGGTCGGGACGGTGGCATAAATTACCCGGGTCGGATCAAGCCACTCACTTTGTGCTATGGAGTCGTAACCGATTAATTAGTTTTTGGAATAATAATTACACAGTCCTCGGGGTTCAAAGATCATAGGGTTGTAAGTTACGTTGGCTAGAATGGTGGACATAGGACTTTGTATCCATTTCAAGACTGTCAATGTGAGAATATCATCAATTTCTCTCTCTCGCAATGTCCAGTCAGTCTGCAGGACAACTTTTCAAATCACTACTTTATAATCCCTTAAAAGTTTCGAAATTTAGTTTTAGTTATTGTATGAAGTACCTAATTAATATGTTTCCTTGTTGTTATTGTCATTAGAATATTTTATTACTTGCTTTTGGACTGTGTTATCATAACGATGGCTGTATTTAATATGTAATAGGAACAGCAATAATTTCAATGAAGTATAATTTTGAATTACCTACTTTCATTTATATTCGAATTATAAACGTGTAAAATTCCTAAATCCAAATACAGTAAGCTTTCCTAATGTGTTTGGATCACGCCAAATGTATAACGGTGAGTCCAAATTCTTCAGTCGTCTTCTCCACGACACTCCTGTGCTGCAGGTTAAAATAATTACATTAGTTTGGTGGCAATAACAATAATTTTATCCCGTTAAGGACGGCCCGCGGGGCAGCCCGCCGTTTCACAGATCACCAGATACGAGCGGTTACTTACGCGACATCCTAAGATGACTCCAACTCATCTCTGAACATCGAACACGTATTTTGTATAGCTCATTCTTGCTTTTTTATCTACATCTGTACCTTCCGTTGTAAGTAATTTCAAATTGTGATATAAAAATGGATCTTACAAAAAAACAAAATTACATACTGAACGGGGCATGGTAGAAAAGCCACGTGCTGGTAAGCCTCCCACACGGTAGCTGGACGACCTGCCTGTTTTCAGAACCCGTTGGATGTAGGCAAGTCAGGACCGGTGATTGTGGAAGGTTTTGGGTGAGGTTACTTGGTGGACCTTTTTCGGGTAAAATAATGAATATTTTGAAACTAGAAGGTTCTAAAAAAATATTATGTTCTCCCCATTTAAAGCCAAAACAATCCTCCTCCATCATATCCAGTTAATAAATGATGATTAAATTTACTCTAAGGAAAAAAGGACTATAAATAAATAAGGTTCATAACTGCACTGTAGCCCACGCTCTCTTGATGGGTCTGGATTAAGAGAGTACTGTCTAATGATTTTAACTATAATTTATAGCTACTGTCCATCCATTATATCTAGCTTCTTCGGAAGATATAATTTTCTATGATTTTAACGATCATTATATTAAACATTAACGATGTTACTTAATTAACAGAACGTCAGATTCAATAAGACTAAAATAAAATCAGTAGGAGTTTGTCGTAACTACATTGAACATTTATTATAAACAATTTTATCTTCAAACGCCCCGTGAACTTAAAATATTAGCTTAAAATTATTGGAATCCACAGCCTAATATAAAAAAAGTGACGCCTCTTTGGTATTCGAAACATTTCATTCGATATTTGAAATGGGCAAACGTGTTCGCGTGACGTCAGAATATTTAAATTAATTGATCTATTTATATTGATTCAATGAATTGATAAGAACCTGCGTTTTCCCACGGACGGTTAATAAGCTGCTCCAAAGGAAATGGAGTAGAGGTAGTATATTTAATGTTATGATTCATTACGCGTTGGGCGAGAGCTTAAAATGTTTCTGATCTAAGATTAAAATAAGAAAATCCACTAGCTACTTATAAATGTATGAAACGTTGGAACCTATTATCACAATTGCACTCTGAGTGAGTTTCTCATTTTTAAATCTTAGATTCTGTCATCAGCATAATTTCCGTCTTTAAATGACTTACTTTTGATTCCGTCCTCTTCCAATTTCTTAAAAGAAAATCTATTTTTTAAGCCAGGCTAGTTAGACTCGCTTACGACAGAGTAGTTTGGAGGCGCAAATTTTTCCTAAACCTTCCAAAAACAAAGTACAAATTGATTAATGTTCTCTTTTTTAATTTATAAATAGTTTTAAATGCAGAATTTTGCGCAAGTTCTACATTCAAAATGCTCCATCAACCGAAGACTATAAAGTTAGTTTAAATTGAGACGGTAAAGGCATTTTTGCGTAGAGCCTGAACGACGTGTAATGGAGGGTAATTGTCATCAACATGGCTCGCCCTCGTTCCAATGGAAATTTATGAGAATATTTTGGTCACGACCTTTAAGTAATTGTTGAAGATCGTCCCCAGTGTTTACAGGCACGATTGGCTTGATTTGTAGGCTTGTTGCAACTCTGGTTAACGTGTTTATCCATATTTGCAATGGGTACACGCGGGTTGAGCTGGAGTTTGAACTAATATTAGATTTGCGAAAGTAACTTTGTATGCTAGGTTGTTGGACCGATAGAAGTGTATTGAATGATAACTTATATTGAACAAGGGCTGGAAGATGATGATGTTTTTTAGATTGTCGTTGTCATTTTGATTGATGGGTTTGAAAATTTGAAGTTTAAAAAAAACCGTTTGGGACTATAGTGTCAACAATGCACTCTATCCCGTGCAAAGGAATGACAAAGCAAATTACAAAAACAAAAATGTAAACTAAACAGCAAAAACGGCCGAGACCGAAACACCCCGCCAATGGGTCATTTACGGGCCTTACTTATAATCTATCTATAATAATATTACAAAAGAGGAAGATATCTATACAAATAAATAAAATTGGAGTGTCTGTTTGTAATATTAAAATTACCGCTTTTTACTAAGCGCATTTCGAAATATACACGGCACATATACCAAATAATTTTTTTACAACATATGTCTATCTGTCGGTCTGTCTGTGTGTTTCGGCTAATCTCTGAAATGCCTGTACCTATTTTGACGGGACGTTCACAGGCAGATAGTTGATGCAACAGGGAGTAAGATAAGCAAAAGCTGAACCCCGCTTTTTAGGAGCCGGAGCAGGAAATTTCTATATTGTTAACTAGTGGCCCGCCCCGGCTTCGCCCGTGCAAAGCGGGAGTGGGTTATACATATAAACCTTCCTCTTGAATCACTCTAGCTATTAACAAAAACCGTATTAAAATCCATTGCGTAGTTTTAAAGATTTAAGCATACATAGGGACGGACAGACTACAGCGACTTTGTTTTATACTATGTAGTGATTACCACGCGAACGACTCACGGGTAATGTGTTTGTAACAAATAATCTCAAAAAAAATACACTACCGATGTTAAAATACTAAAACACCACGCGTAAAACAAAGTGTTTAATAAAAAAAATGTAATATCTAGTGGACTAATGTGGGCTGATGATGATGATGAAATTTAATATCTTATTTTAAAACAATCTTACCACACACATGCAAATTGAATACCAAAATGTGTAATGTCTTATTTTCTCAGGAAGTTCCCACCGGACTGGCTTGTCGCCCGATTGGGCCATAACTCTCCGGCGCCGGGTCGCAAGCACTGTTTTAATAAATAACACTTGACTTTGGCAAACTGAGGGTAACAGGCATGGGACAGCTTTCGTAGATGAGTGTGTAGACTGGGGAAAAATTCAGATAAAGTCAAACTCAAATAATTTATTTTGCACTAGCGACCTGCCCCGGCCGGGTGCAATTATGTATGTATTATACATATAAACCTTCCTCTTGAATCACTCTATCTATTAAAATAAACCGTGTCAAAATACGTTGCGTAGTTTTAAAGATTTAAGCATACATAGGGACGGACAGACGACAGCGACTTTGTTTTATACTATGTAGTGATAGTGATGATAGTGATTGGACAAATTGTCAACATATTAATAAAATATATCCAATGCAAAGTAATATACTTTAACACCAGTTCGGAACGCGACCACTGCTGAGAAGAACTGGCAAGAAACTCAGAGGGCTTGTCATTTTTTGTTTTTTATTACTTTGCGGTCCGATTCATAATGTAATATATATTTACCCAATAAATTCCATATAACAAACTGTTCTATTGGATCTGGAAGGCGTCAGCTGAAATGTGCATATTAAAACAATACAAAACCCTTACCTACTTTTATGTAATACTACTACTACTCAACCCATTAATGACCCAGTGCTGAGTCAGGCCTCCTCCAGTTAGATGAAGGGTAAGTACCAAACCGGTATTGCCAACAGCTATACCGGTTTTTTAAGATTTTTTCCTTCTCTGGCGGCTAGGTTATCGCCTTTGTCATTTTCTTTTGTCGCCTGTGACTACACCCTCAGGATGGAATAGGGTGCTGGCAGTATGTATTTTAAATCCGTCACCATACGGATAAAGTAATACTAATAAAGATTTTTTTTGTTTTATTCAATAAAATGACAAAAATTTATTCTAATTTCACTACAAACTTGCCATCGATGTGCGTGCATAGGTTTTCTATTATATATTCATATCGGCTTTGAGGCTTCTGTTGTATTTTCCTTAGAGTGATATTTTTATGATTAACTAGTGGCCCGCCCCGGCTTCGCCCGTGCAAAGCGGGGGTGGGTTATACATATAAACCTTCCTCTTGAATCACTCTATCTATTACAAAAAACCGCTTCAAAATCCGTTGCGTAGTTTTAAAGATTTAAGCATACATAGGGACGGACAGAAGAATGCGACTTTGTTTTATACTATGTAGTGAAGCAGCCTGGAGCTTTTCGTCAAAATCTTTTAAGCGGGCGAGGCGCGAAAGTGAGGCAAACTGATATACAGATTTGCTCCTTTATAATATTAATTTGGCTAAATCAATATGAACTTTGTTCGTGTTATTATCACCACTCCATTCCATCCTGGGGGAAATGATAATGCCGATAACCTAGCTGCAAGAGAAGCAAAATTTGATACGAAACACTGTGCCAAACCAGAGAGTCCATTTAACTGGAGGAGGTCCGACTCAACTGTGGGTAATTTATGGGCTGAGTAGAGTACATTGGAATATGAACAAAAAATGAAAAGTGTATTTTTTGGGTCCTGCTTATGAAGATTATATTTAACATCTTAGGTTTCCTACAACATTTTAACGGGCTTAATCGACCGTAGTGCAATCTCATCGGGAATCGGGTTATTTAGAAAAACATGTGTTTGTCCGGAGCTATGCTGATAGCCGTCGATAGTCGTCTAATAAGAAAATAACTTATCAGGTAATGATGACCATAGCCGTCAGCGTTACCTGATAAGTTATTTTCTTGTCTTGTAGCGATCTTCCCACTATCCTCTGCATCTGGTATTGGTCATCATGAGAGTATTCTACCTTAGCAATGGAATGGTGAAGTTTTATAATAATCTTACTAATTTTTAAAACATATATTAGTTCTACTCTGTACCGCCTCATTACTCGCTGATGGCACCAACGTACTGCGCGCGATCAGTCAAGTGCGCAAGCGCACGCGCGCAAAGGACACGTCGTTCTCAGAGCAAGGGGAAGGGAAATTGTGTTGCCAGGTGAGGAAATAATTTTCCAATTTTTTAATATGTATTTTAGTTTTAATAGTGTTTGCCGCTCTATAATGCTCTTTCCACGTACGACGTGTCAAACGTCAGCTCGGATACTCGTACTAAATTTGACTTTAAAGCCACTTACTAAGTGTAACAGTTGAAGTTATTTATTGTGTTGTTGACATTACGTTATAACTGGAAATTTGTTAATTACGAATATACCTATTAAAATAACGACAAAATTACAATGCTTGCTTAGAAAAACTTATGTACTGTTTTTAAGAGAGAGATTGTGAGTGTGACTTAAAAACAATCAACAATTTCGTGGCTATTTGTCGTGTTTAATTCTTAAATACGCGAAAATAGTAGCACTGATCAGACTGTAGCGGTGCTACCTGCTAGTTTGGGCAATCGGGTATTTTTAAACTTCTGAGCATAGCAACACTATTAAGCGACAGCCCCCGGGGCGGGGTGACGTCGCGTCCGCTATATTTTCTGTCAACCACGAAGGCTCAAAGGTCTAGGGTCAAGTGGCAGTATCGACAAATATGTATTTAAGGCAACGCGCAAATGGCAAAATCGTCCCCTCTGATGTAGACTTTAGATGCGGTCAAAATTGCGCAACTTCTATCCGCTGAGAAACATCTCAAGTCACAAGTCTCGGTGCATCTGTCGTGTATTTTTTTATGAGACAGAAGCATTGTCGCCAGCGGATTCCACTCTATGAGTGTCTTAAGGTTAATCAGACATACAATCTAGGCGTCGAAATATATATTGCCCAGTATTGTAGTGACGGGTTTAGAATACATAGTGTCATCACCCCATTCCATCCTGAGGGTGTCGTAAGAGGCGACAAAAATGACAAGGCCGAAATCCTAGCCGCAAGAGAAGGAAAACTTGAAACAAAACCCTCTGAGAACCCGACTAGCCAGCGTGGCATAGTAGGCCAATTACCATCTATGTATGGGAGGAGGCCCGACTCAGCAGTGGGTCATTTATGGCCAGAGAAGTATTGGACAGTATGAGAATTTTCCTCTATCACCGGACGGTAAGCAAATTGAAGGGTACAGGAAAATATACGTATTTTAAAATGCGTTTTAAAATTTTAAGGAACATGAAAACTATTCGATACTCCTTCGGTTATTCGATAAAGAAATGATAATTATCGATGGTTACTTAGATGTTTAAACATTATGTACGCCTTCACAGTTTCGTTGAGTTTGTAATTAACTAGCACGTCGGGCACAGAAGCATTTTTCTTTCATGCGATATTGCGGAGTTTAACTAGAAGAAGAATAACTAGTTGTCTAAGTAAATCTTATATAAGTCGTTATAGGAAAGGAGATCGGATCGGAAGGAGGTCGCAGCCTTTTTTGCGGGTGTTAAAATCCTTTCTGGATTAATCACACCGACCTTGGGAAAGCCAAGCCAAGCTATTCAAGATTTCCTTGTCTTGAGGCTAGACTATCTGCCTATTATGTTCTTTTAGTCACCGCTTACGACATCCTCAGGCATTGGAGTCAATTGAGAGGCGAGCTAAATGCAACGTTACACTTTTCAATTCAAAGCACACGAGTGTTGACGCAAAGTTGCTTAAATTTCGGAGAGTCTGCTTCAGAATGTAATTATATTGGGCTAGGTACATTCAATGTAGGGGGATTGCTCCATCACTATTCTTTAGCACAACTACCAGACTCACGCCGATTTGTCTTCGCTTTCCGCTTCATAGTACCGTCGCGTACGAACCATCGCCAAGGTGTGGAATGCGCTTTTCCTGATACATATAATCTGGTTGTCTTCCAGTCGAGAGCGAACAGGTAACTTCAAGGTAAGCGTGTTGCGATGCATCATCGACTGCATCTTCACTTAGCATCAGGTGAGAAGGTGGTCAAACATTTACGTATCCTCAATAAAGAACCACTTATGAAATACATTTCCAACATTCGGTTATTCTGGAAGAAATCATTATGGCCTATGTTCCCTTGTCTAAAATTGAATGTACGTCTAGGAAACGGGAGATTCAGAATACAAAGTCTCAGATCTTTTCCATCAGGTCGGATGCAGCGGTCAAAACTAAATAGGCAGAACAGATGGCTGCAAAGAACTAGATAGGAAAGCACAGTAGACTAATTGCCTTTCATCTATTTGGAGTAGTAGTTCACATATTATAGTACCGGTTCTATTTACAGCTCTTTTTTTATACGAAACCCCGGCACTAGGTTTAAGAATGATGAAATGATTACTTTACAATACCGAATATCGTTAACACAGATTAACGATTGTTTATGTTTTAATAGGTTGATCATAAATTATCGTCGAGTTAGATCTATCGTCATCGACCAATTATCGAGGAGCGTGCGCCCATGCAGTGACAAATGGCGGCGATAGCTCATGAGGAACAAGATCATTGTGTGCATGTGAAGGTTTGGTACACATGTACAAGTAATTCTATAAAGATATCTTATATTGCTGGATGATAGAACAATGTGTAGTTCACGAACCCTAGTGCATTCTGAAGTGAGGTCGTAGAACTAACCAGAAGCCCAAGTCTTGGTCTAAAAAAGGCCCTTTGCTCTCTCTAAGACTCTGAGGTGTAAATCCTCTCTAATAGTGGTTAGATGTGCCGCCTTTGGATCAACGGGTCCCGGGTTCGATTCCGTGGTCGGGCGAGTGTCTTTGTCTAAACCAGAGGCACTGGCTCGGAGTCTGGGTGTCTTTTCTATCTATAATATGTATGTATTTACAACAAAAAAAAAATTATATAAGTAGTTTATCATCCATCTCGTTACCATAACACAAGCATTGAGTTGCTTAGCTTGGGACGAGATGGCGTTGTATGAAATGTCCAAGGATATTTATTTATTTAATTTCATGGAGTTTTCCAAAAATTCATCGGATAAAGGAAATTTCACCCAAATTCAACACACACAGTATAGTATAATACCATTACTTCTATTACTCAGCTCATATATGACCCACTGCTGAGTCGGGCCTCCTCCCTTTACATGGAGGGTAATTAGCCTACTATGCCACGCTGGCAGGTGGGTTGGCACATGGTTTCATTTCAATGCTTCCTTCCACTGCGGCTAGGTTTTCGGCCATGTCATTTGCTTTAGTCGGCTCTTACGACACCCTTAGGGCGGAATGGGATGGTGACACGATGTATTGCAAATCTCTTATCATTGGCTTTATGTGAGTGAAGGCGGCGTTCCGGAAGGCGCAGTGCTGGTAGGCCTCCCACACGGTGGACCGACGACCTGGTTAAGATCGCCGGAAAGCAGTGGATGCGGGCGGCCCAGGACCGGCCTTTGTGGAAATCCTTGGGGGAGGCCTATGTCCAGCAGTGGACGTCCTTTGGCTGAAATGATGATGATGATGATGATGATGAGTGAAGGCTATGTTATTTATTAACTTGCAAGCTTTGTAATTAGAGTTCCAAAGGTATCTTGGTTTTCATGAGATTATTTCTCTAGTAATGTCACTGTTGTCACCAGAAATTTCGTGTTGTATACTTTAGTTATTTAAATACAGGTTAAGTGTACACCATGCCTATGGGCGGTATTTTCGTCGGCCCTCGTGTCATTACGAATGAACCTGACCTCTGCCCCTGTTGAGTATGCAACTCTAAATATATTAGTTATTGAAATAAGCTTTTGTAAAATTTCATAAATTTGTGAACATTATTGAGCCTCGAGGCGAAATCAAAATATAACGGTAACAATCACTAGTGAGTTATTATTTTTTTAAATTAAAATGGTAACATAATAAATATGCGTAAAATAATTTGTATTATTTCACCATACAAGTGGTGTTTTAAAGGTTTTAATATGTAAATTAAATTTATGCAAAATATTTGCATTAATTTCACTTGCCCATATATGACCCACTGCTGTGTCGGGCCTCCTCCAGTTACCTGCAGGGGTTGGCCTACTGTGCCATACTGGTCAGGCGGGTTGGCACAGGGAATCGTATCAAGTTTTCCTCCTTTTACGGCAAGGCCTTGTCATTTCCTGTACCGGCTCTTACGACACTCTCAGGATGTAATACGGTGGTGACACTATGTATTATAAACCCGTCACCGAGTATATTGAACACGTACATATAGACTAATTATTTATTTAACAAAACACCACCAATACCGATGGGCGATACTTATATACGATCACAAATAACAACTCTAAAAATAATAACGCCTCTCAACAACTTCTAAATCTTGAAAACTGTAAAGACTCTATCAATAAAGTAAATGAATATTTTTCTAATATAGGCAAGCAACTGGCGGAACTGGTGCCAACATCTTTTCCTCGATTCGAGCAAATTGTAGACCCACCACTTCACTCTTTTGTTCTTATGCCCACTGATAACGAAGAAGTCGAAACAACAATTCAACTCTTAAAAAGTGATTGCTCACCAGGTTCGGATATGATTAGTGCCAAAGCCCTAAAAACAATATCCTCATCAATAGCACCTATTCTAGCGGATCTCATAAATCGTTGTCTATCAGCTGGGGTATTTCCTAACGCACTTAAAACAGCAATAGTACATCCTATACATAAGATGGGTGACAGAGGTTGCATCAATAATTACAGACCTATATCAATATTAACATCATTATCCAAATTATTTGAAAAGATTATAAACAAAAGACTAACCAAATATCTTGAAGAACGCAAACTTTTATCTAACTCGCAATATGGCTTTCGCTGTGGAAAATCAACTGATAATGCAGTACTTGATTTTACTAATTTCCTTGTTGACAAACTGGACAATAAAAAGAAATGTCTGACTATATTTCTTGACCTTGCAAAGGCATTTGACACAGTCTCTGTCCCCCATCTTATACAAAAGCTAGAAAACTTTGGAATTAGAGGGACTGCTTTGTCTCTACTAACTGATTATTTAAAAAACCGAACACAGCGCATAAAAATAGGAGAGCTTATCAGCGATGAACTTCAAATAGAATACGGAGTTCCGCAAGGCAGTGTTATGGGTCCGACACTTTTCCTTTGCTATATAAACCAGTTGTGTATGCTTAATATTGACAACTGCCGTGTTTCAGCATATGCTGACGATACTGCTCTAACCTTCTATGCAGACTCTTGGAATGAACTATTCGATGTTGCACAACTAGGATTTAATAAAGTGTGTCACTGGCTCTCATCTAATCTTCTTACACTAAATGAAGATAAAACAAAATACGTTATATTTTCAATTCGTAATCTAGCTGACTTATTTATTTATTTATTTATTTATTCAGCATACCAACAACGTATCACAATTCATATCTTAGAATATAAAAGAACATAATTTATTCGTGCTCTGTGATAGCGTTACTTATAGGTATACATAACCTTCAATTGTCGTGTGAAGCATAATTTCTATTACAATATTGTTTCAATTGTTATTGTACAAAAATATTTCTTATCTACTGGATTGAAATTAATTTAATTTATTACCTATATAAAAGAGTAAGTATGTCCTATAAAGAAGTTAATTATAGTTAGAATTAATTTATGATCAATACGCATACTAATAATATTCATTGATACAATAATAATAATAATATACATTTACCTAGGTTTATATAACATTCTAATACAAGTGTGAGAAATAATTATGTATTTATTTATTTATATCACCTTATCAGTTTAGTCTTAAATGTCTCTAGTGTATCACCAAAAACTTACCAATTCTATCTACACATATCTATGCGCACAAATGTAATTTTCCTCCAAATACATACTGTAACTGTCCCATTATTAATAAAACACAATGTATTAAATACCTTGGGATTGAAATAGATGCCAATCTAACTTTTGAAAACCATATAAATTCTGTATCCAAAAGAATACGTAAGTTAGCCTATATCTTCAAAGACCTTCGAGATATAGCTGATATAAAATCTATAAAAATGGTATATGAGGCTTTTGTGCATTCTGTCTTAAGCTATTGCATCACATCATGGGGTGGTGTACCTAAAACTAAAGTGTTGGTCCTGGAAAGAGCACAGAGAATGATCCTGAAAGTCAGCTTGCGTAAACCACGTTTATATCCCACTAAAAAACTCTATGAAGAAGCTGGAATTCTTTCCGTGCGCCAGCAGTACATACTTTTAACGATTTTATATAAACATTCAAATATACCTATAGATAACATAAATAGGATAGACCTCTGCAGAAGGAATCATACAGTGTGTAATACATATGTAGTAAAGACCTCATTTGCTCAAAACTTTTTCATTTTTCGGAGCGTCCTATTGTATAATAAAGTAAACAAAATATTAAAAATAATATATGATTGTAAATACAAATGCAAATATAAAGTTTCTAAATGGCTGTTAACTCTAGATTATAATGATACAGAAAATGCGCTGGAAATAATGGTATAGTGAATACTTTATAGATAATTTCTGATAGTACTCTTATACATCACACACACACACACACACACGCGCACATACACATACTCACACATATATTTCTCCATCTTAAATAATTTAATTGCAATAATTATGCGAGGGGGGCCTGGTGTTCTAAAATACAGGCCTAGATTACATTCTGCTGTCTTGATAGTTTTTAGAAAAAGTAACAAATGTTTCTTATCTGTTTGTAATTTTTGTGGGGATGAAATAAAATATATTTTATTTTATTTATTTTTATATAGCAGTGGTAGTGACAATAGCCTCGCTCTGAAACCTCTGTATGTTTATTAATTCAGAGGTTTAAGAGCCGGCCATTGAGGAGATCTTTGGGGGAGGCCTATGTCCAGTGGTGGACGTCTTTTGGCTGAAATGATGATGATGATGACTTATTTAGGAGTGCACGTGACAATTTACGGCACCAGACCTTTAGGTTTATTCTTATTATATATTACTAGTGACCCGCCCCGGCTTCGCACGGGTGCAATTATATTATACCAATAAACCTTCCTCTCGAATTACACTATCTATTAAAAAAAACCGCTTCAAAATCCGTTGCGTAGTTTTAAAGATTTATGCATACATAGGGACGGACAGAAGAATGCGACTTTGTTTTATAATATGTAGTGATAGTGATAATGATGATCCTAAAATTTTACTTATTCTACCGTAATTTGAGTAGTAATTTTTTTTAGTACTTTATCTGCTAGCTGTAGAAGACTCTTTATTTTTAAGACAAGCTGAATCAGCAAATTTTGTTTTGCCATATAAATATAAATAAAAAAAATTTACTCAACGCAAAACGCCGAAATTGTTAAAATCTCTACTCGACGACGACGTAAGAAATGTTACTAACAAATTACAAGTCTTGGAGGCTATGGAAATCTTTTAGAAACATATTGACTACCGTTACATCCAAGGTATTATTTACAGGTTCTTTAAACATAAAAATGAACTCCAGGACACATAACTAGCGTCTTAACAGAAATAAAATATATACCTATTCTAAATAAATACGTTTTCCTCCATATTATGGAAGAGGCCCGACTCAGAAGCCCATAGATGGGGATACGTAGTAGTAGTATATTCTAAATGAAAGTTATAATATTACAGCGAAAATATGGTTGAGCGATCGACTGCTGCGCAGCATGTCGCGGGTTCGATTCCCGCACGGAAGAAATATTTGTACGACCTACAAGTATTTGTTCCGGGTCTGGGTGTTTTCTATCTATAAATTTACATACATAATTAATGTATTTACAAAAAAAAATATATAAGTAGTTTATCATCCATCTCGTTACCATAACACAAGCATTAAGTTGCTTAGCTTGGGTCGAGATGGCGTTGTGTAAAATGTCCAAGGATATTTATTTATTTATTTTATAATTACATAGATTCGTTTTTACAAAAATACCTTTGAGTGTGGTATATTTTAATCGGTATATTGTAATCGGTATATTTTTAACAACTTACGATTTGCCTCTCGCGTGCTTAGTGAAACCTCCGTATACGCAAAATACTAATTACACACTCAAAAAAGCAATTATTGATGCAACCGTTCAGTATTGTTGCAAATTAAGATTCGTCTCAAATTTACTATGCCTGTAATATTTCCCAACAAGGCAGTTTGAAAAGGGAAATACTCAATAGGTTATTTGTACATCACCTGCTCGTTCATTGGACCTATGCCATACTATTATTCCTACTTCTTAGCCCGTAAATGACCCACTGCTGAGTCGGGCTCTTGCGGCTATTTTTTCTGTCCTGTCATTTCCTTTTGTCGGCTCTTTCGACACCCTCATGATGGAATGGGGTGGTGACACCATGTATTCTAAATCCGTCACTTAAAAAATAATTATCCAGAAATAAATGTGCAACGGTATTTTATAAAACTGTAGCCGCAAAGGGGAGATTGCAGGTTGAAATTTTATTAATGGTAATCTCGTTATTTCCAAAGTAAGCAATATAATATTGTATATCGATGGTTATGGTTATAAATAAAAGTAACCATGTTCCAGCGTGGAAACTCTCAGAGGCTAAAAGTGTCTATTCAAACATGTCGTGATTTTTATTTGAATAGGGGCGCGGGGGCAGTTTGCAAACATTAAATTCACGAACACAAATGACATCCAGCCTCAGAGCAAGTGCCTCTGGTTTACACAAAGACACTTGCCCGGCCCCGGAATCGAATCCGGGACCCCGTGATCCAAAGGCGGCACATCCAACCCCTACCCAACGAGACTGTATGAATGAGCGAATGGCTGTTCATATCAGTGTAGCCATTTAAACATTAGCATGAAGTATTAATGCTGCGTTAATATATGTTTACAATAATCTGTTATAACTAACGACATGATAAACAGTTATTGAATTAAATAAATAGTGCACGAATAGAAAAAAATATGTTGCGCATTTCGCTAGATTAATGGCCGACTATCGAATCCGTTTGATATCTCAATCGATTCTCGTCTCATGAATAAAAAACACGTTAAATCGATACCGTGTTATACAGTTCGATTTGGTGTTGTGAGTAATGTACTGTTTAACGGGCTCAGATACGCCGAAGGAAATTTGTTGCTCGTATTAGCAGAAACCGACTAAACTACGCGAATTTAATCATTCGAAAATAGACTTTAAAGTTTTATTTTATTTGGTAATAACTATTATGTATTTCTTTCTTTCTTATTTATTAACATTTTCATTTCCATGTATACTGAAACAGTAATTCTAGAGTATAACTCGCACAACAAGCTTTGCAACTCACGATGTACATATTTGAGTGACGAATTTAGGATACACAATTGTTAAATTAATGATACGTCATTGAATAGTGGTAGAATTAGAAAGTGAGAATGCCGAAATCTATGCCCAAGGTTTTAAAGGTATTCCTATAAAGGTAACCTAGGAATTCTACCGCGATTTAGAACCTTGTGTTTGGATTAAAATCAGAATATAAAGTTCTATCTGTCCCGTTTTCACTGGTTTGTTAGTGTTATAATTAAACACGGAACATAAAAAATAAAAACTGTATTTCCATAGGGATTTGATGTTCACAATGGCTGAACCTTAAATTAATATAAAACACTTGGGTTATTGACCCGTCTTATCGAGACGTTAATTTTAAGAGGTCATTTTGAATGAATGTGTTGTGAATGAATGAGAATGCAAGGCGATACAGTCAAACTGCTGTGAGATTCGAACATATTGCGGGGGCAACCAATTCGAATCATATGCTTACAACTCTGTTCTTAAATTAAACAAACTGAAAACAAATTAAAACTTTCTCTTTATTAAACTGAACTTCATTTTCTCATTCTTCAAACTCTAATTACTTTAATTGCATATGCAATTAATTAATGTTTTCTTTTACATATAATTTATAAATTTTGATTTATATTTACTAACAAAACTTATTCCTACAACACTTAATTGAGTATTGCAAATTGAAAAATGCTTATCAGTATATTACCATGCATAGTTGTCGAGTTATTTAGTTTGTATATAGTACAAAACTTGACAAGGCAATTCAAAAAAATTAACAAGAAAATTAACTTACAATTTTAAATATGAATTTTTTTTTTTTATTTTTTTTATTTTTTTTTTTTTTTTTATTTATAGTACAAACAAAAGAAGTAGTAAGAAATCTAATTGATAAATTTAACAAAAATTGTTTTACAAACAAAAGTTAGGCAAATACAAACTAATTACAAAAACTAATCCTACTCAACTCTACTCATCTATTGGTAAAATACATATTTTTGTTATGCTAGTGCGGATTACATATCCATTGGACATTTTTACATCAAACGCCCTTACTTTATTGTCCCTTCCAGGGAATAGTTTTACAATTCTGCCCATTGGCCAGTTATAAGGGGTTATATTGTCATCTCTCAAGATCACTAACATTCCTTCTTTTACATTAGGAACGTTATTTTTCCATTTAGGTCTATTTTGTAGCATATTTAAATAAGATTTGTGCCACTGCTTGAAAAAATGTTGTTGATATTGAGTACATTGTCTCCAAAAGCTAAGTCTATTTGTTGGAATGTTAGTTAAATCTTGTTCAGGATAACTGGTAATAGGAGCTCCTGTCAAAAAGTGCCCAGGAGTTAGATATGTCATATCAGTGGGATCCGAAGACATTGGTGTCAACGGTCTTGCATTGAGAATACCTTCAATTTGTATTATTACAGTGTTAAACTCTTCATAAGTTAGTACATTGTTCCCTATTACTCGTTTTAAATGGAATTTAAGACTGGCCACTCCAGCCTCCCACAACCCTGCGAACACAGGACTATATGCAGGAATAAATTTAAATGATATTCCCTGATCAGCAGAGAAGTTAGACACTGCATTTTTGTGAGATGTGGTAGACTGTAGTTTGTATAATTCCTGTAACTGTGAATTAGCACATCGAAAGGTTGCTGCATTGTCACAGAAAATTTGAGAAGGCTTATTTCTTCGTGCTATGAACCTTTTTAAGCAGTTTAAAAATGTGATGGATGTCATATCCGAAGCAAGCTCCACATGTATTGCCTTTGTAACAAAGCAAACAAAAATTACCACATATGCCTTCAATATTAATGGCTTTCTGACACGAGCAAGCTTTATCTTGAACGCGCCGCAATAATCGATACCTACCTTCTCAAAAACTCTGGAAGCTCTGACTCTCTGTGATGGCAAAGAGCCCATCAGCTGTGATGCAGCTTTTGCTTTTAACCTAAAGCACACTAAACATTTGTGAATTACATGCTTAATTTGACTTACTGCATTAATTAACCAGAATTTTTGACTAATGGAGGAAAGCAATAGCTTAGGTCCGGCATGTAATAAATTTTCATGTTCCTTCCAAATAATAAGCTTAGTTACATGGGAATGCTTTACTAAAATGATAGGATGCTTTTGAGCAAAGGAAAGTTCCGAATTCTGCAACCTGCCACCAACTCTCAAGACTTGCTCACCATCTAAGAAAGGATTAAGTGATGCAAGCGGACCCTTTATAGGCTTGTTAGACTTTATGCAAGCTATTTCATAAGTATAATGCTTTTGCTGATCACACTTAACAATCTTTAGCAAAGCTTTCTCTAATTCATCAGGCTGCAGTTCTTCTGTACGCCTATCCCTTTTGCTCTTTGTTTGAGAGTTGTTAGCGAATCGCATCAAATATGCAACAATTCTTTTTAATTTGCTAATATCAGAATGATTTTCAAAAAATGTATGTTCATCTATAGGATGCGTTACATTATTACAAACTTCATTTAAATGAAGCTCAACAATTCCTTGCTTTTTTAATTCAGGCAATTTTTTAGTATCTAGAGTCTCATGCGCTGCAGTGTCATGCATAAAATGCTTCTGCTTTAAAAACTGTGGACCATGCCACCATAGCTCATTATTCTGCAAGGCTTGAGGCTCCGCTCCCCTCGACAGGATGTCCGCAGGGTTGTCCATGCTCCGGACATAGAACCAAGACCATTCTTTAGTGAGATCTTTTATTTTGATTATTCTGTTTGCAACATAAGGCATTAACTTAATTGGTTCTATGTTCAGCCATGCCAAGGCAATCTGCGAATCAAGATACAAATATACTTTTAGGGAATTACATTTTGTCTGCAATGTTTTATAGACCTTATTTGTTAACATCGACAATAATAAAGCACTATTGAGCTCTTTACGTGGTGTAGACAGTTCATTATTAGTGGAATTTGCTCTTGATTTAGAACATAATAAATTTACATTGACTTCACCATCGTTATTGACAGTTCTAAGATACAAACAACACCCATAGGCACGATTAGAAGCATCAGCAAATCCAACAATTTCGACCTGCTCTACACCTTGTATATTTATATGCCTTTTCAATTCAATAGAAGACATTTCTATTAAACCATTTGCAAAGTTTAGGCAAGTTGTTCATCCCACAACACTCGTGAATTGTAAATGCTTTGCATGAGAAGCTTAGCAGACATAACAACCGGTCCTACTAGTCCTAGCGGATCGAATATTTTACTAATGAAAGATAAGACTTGTCTTTTTGTATAGCTTTCATTAACTTTAGTTTCCGGGCAAGATATGTAAAGATTGTCTGACTTAACGTTATAGCGCAAGCCTAGAGTTTTTATAAAATCGGTATCTTTACTCATATCAACATCTTTAACTGGTTTTTCATTTGACGGCATGTATTCTAATACTTGGTTACTATTGGAAGCCCATTTATGCAGTTCAAATCCTCCCAGACTAAGTAATTCAATTAACTGCCCTTTTGTATCTTTTAAAGTCTCAATATTATCATGGCCTGTAATAATATCATCGACATAGGTCTGTGTGCACAGTACAGCAGAAGCTAAGCTATACTGCGCTTTAAATCGCTCGGCTAATTCAATCAAACATCTTGTAGCCAGGTACGAAGATGATTTAAGACCATAAGTAACCGTATTTAATTTTAAACAAGACACTTTGTCATTATTTTTATCTCTCCAAAGAATATTTTGTAACACCCTGTATTGAGGATGCAAGAACACACATCTAAACATACGTTTTATATCGCATATTAATATATATTTAGGTAAACGGAACAAAAGAAGTATATCGAAAAGCTCATTTTGAACTATAGGTCCATTAAGCATAACATCATTTAAACTTATCTTGTTTTTTGTTTTAAGACTTCCATCAAACACTGTCCTCATTTTTGTTGTAGGACTATTTTCATTAAACACAGGATGATGTGGTAGAAAAAACACAACATCATTTTTAAGATCATAGTTTGAAATATCATATAACTCGGCATGGCCTAATGCAATATACTCATTTATAAAATCCCTATACATCTGATAGAGCTGGTTGTCTTTGGACAATCTGCGTTCAAGGTTATAAAGGCGCTGCAATGCAGCAGAAAATGAATCCCCAAGACCAAGTTCATTAATGGGTTTTTTCAATGGTAAGGCTACAGAAAATCTATCATTCTCTAATACTACAGACTGTTGAAAAATACTTTCAGCTAGCTCTTGTTCCGAGCTTTTTTCTGAATACACTTCAGGAACCTTCTCAGCCATCCAAAATTTTGAAATATTTTCATTTAAATTGTTAAGAGAGGAATTCTGATCATTTTGGCTTACATGAGTGGAGAGATTGACCGAACTGCATAAGCTGCGAGATATTAAATACCGCTTAGGGATAGTTCCAGCTATTACATCACCAAAATGAGTCTTGAGTAGGTACGGTCCCTGATCTTCAAGCAGGAGAGGTGGCATTTGTAATACCTGTAGAAATTCATTGCATCCCAATAAAATATCTATAGAAGCAGCTGTATAAAATTCGTGGTCTGCCAATTCTAAATCATGGTTTAATTTAATTTTTTTTACCGTCTATTTTGAACTGAGGTAAGTCTGAAGTTATTTTATCAACAATGCTACAATTAATTTTTAACTGAAAGTCACTAATTTGTGAAGAAATTGTTAATATTGCCTTATTATTTATATCTTTTATGCCTTCACCAATACCTACAACTGTGCTACAATCTTTATAAATCTTGGGATTAATTTTTGCCACAAGATCTGAACGTACCAGTGAGACTTGACTCCCAGAGTCGAGGAGTGCTCTAGCAGTGATTACACTGCCATTCTTACACTGCACTAAAACTTTAGCAGTTGGCAGTAAAATTTGATTGCTGTTATTGCAATACAATGATACCTGCTTAGATAAAACTTGATTGTCATCATTATCGTCCAAATGTAAAAGTGTGTTGTGTGATTTTTTACAAATTTGACATTTAAAGTTGAATTTACATTTACCTGAATGTTCATTCAAGCATAATTTGCACAATTTACTTTTATTAATGAAATCACACCTTTCTTTAACACTAGATAGTCTGAATTTAGGACAAGAATATAAACGGTGATGTGAATTGCAAAACTTACACTTTTGTTTATTAGTAGCAGCCACAGCACTACAGGTTACCCTGTATTTACGTTCCCGGTTCTGTTCAGGAAAAAAATCCTCTTGTGTTGCCGTCTCCAGTGCAACCGCTCGATTTTCTATGAAAGTTAATAGTTCCTCTAATGAAGGAATATCCTTCGAGCTGCATCTTTCAGTATAAAAAGCCCTAACTGAATAAAAATCTAGTTTTCTTTGCAGAATACAAATTAATAAAGAGCCCCACTGGTTTGTAGGTTGATGAAGGTTATCTAATGCACCTAGATGCTGCCTGACATGGGACACTAATGAACGAAACCCAACAGCACTTGGCTTTTTTAAGACTGGCATGTCAAGTATTGAGTTGACATGATGAAAAATTATCTTAACATGATTGTGAAACCGTTGCTTTAATAAATTTAATGCAATACTATAGTTGTCTGCTGTCAACGGCAGATGTTTTATAACATCCAAAGCTTCACCAGTCAGGAGGGTTGTCAAATAGTACAACTTTTCACAGGGGGTTAGAGCTTCATTATCGTCTACAACAGATTTATACATGTTAATAAATGGTACATACTCACTTAAATCGTGTCCACTAAAACATTTTATGTTGATGCGTGGCAGACGTTGAAATTTGTTTCCTGTTCCAACACAATTGGAATCTTGCGCTGGCGTTGAAGGAACTGACGAACCTGGGTGCAATGCATTAATGAGGGAGTTAAGCTTGGCTAGAGTTGAACAATATTTATCATCGACTTCGTCAAAATTTTCTATATCCGAGTCGGCATCCGAAGCCTGAATTTCGATGTTGTAGCTTTCGTAATCAGAAAATGCTTTTACTAAGCGGTCTCTCTTCACCTTTAACGATTCATAATCAGATATTTTGAAATCCTCACCTGATACGAATGTTTGCATCCTGGTAATTATCCCTTTGCATTGCCCCCGGGCTGCAATCAATTTCTTCAAGCCCTCTTTGGCTTGGGCGTATTGCGCTTGAGCCATGTTGGATGGTCGTTTTGCCTTTTATAGAAGCGCAATAGGCGATAAAATTTACCTTGAAAACACTTCACTTAATCTATTTTACGTATAGACTGATAAAAATATAATTGCCGTTAAACAAACGTTGAAAAATTGAACTTGCAATACAATACAATGACTGCAACTGCAAAGTGACGCCGCGTGACAATAGTGCCACAACAAATTGGCTGTCGATAAAAATTGAGATTGTAAATACATACAATTATTGAAATAAAATTTTAACCAATACGAATGCATATGTTCATGAATGAAGGTACAAAATTCAATCAAAATTGCTCTTGCTTCACTCGTTTGTTGCTCACTCACTGTTGCCAAGTTCTCACGTAATCGCGTGAGTCTACGCGGCACCGACCAATAACAGAGCGACGCGAAGTCTGCAGCTTTAAAACCACCAATGGCGACCACTCGGCGAATCGTAAATGTTCGTATATCGCTCGGCTGACGTAATCAAGACCTACTGAGTGTGGAGTGAGTTAACAGTGCACGACGAAGATAATCAGCTGATTTCAGTTCGATGAGTTCGAAATTCAACCGATTTATTTTTTCTTTTTGTCACACGTAAATTATGAACTTCTTTATGATGGTTTCACGATGCACACACACCTATTTACTGTAGAAAGTTCACAATACTGTACATAATATTTCTCCATGTATCTTTGCACTCGTCAGATTGGAGTTAAATGGCGTCAGGCGCCTGCATACAAGGTAGCCAAGTAGGCAAATTGCATGGACAAATTGTTTCTTCTGCAGGAACCTTACGGCGACGAATTTTTTAAGTGCGAATAGCCCAAAAATAGCACTCACCAACAATAGCTTGGCGTTTTTCGATGAGCTTCACTTCACGTAACTTACCGTACGAAGGACCATTTTATGTCCCGTTTTCACTGGTTTGTTAGTGTTATAATTAAACACGGAACATAAAAAATAAAAACTGTATTTCCATAGGGATTTGATGTTCACAATGGCTGAACCTTAAATTAATATAAAACACTTGGGTTATTGACCCGTCTTATCGAGACGTTAATTTTAAGAGGTCATTTTGAATGAATGTGTTGTGAATGAATGAGAATGCAAGGCGATACAGTCAAACTGCTGTGAGATTCGAACACTATCAACCCTGTACATCCTAAGGCTGTGATGATGATGACAGCTCATACGAAGCAAATAAAGAAACTAGAGACGTAGACATCTAGCTTTGACATGCGACCTTATGCAAATTAAATCTACTAAATTCAAAAGTACATGTGAAGTTTTTTTGTCAAAGGCGCAATAAGGTGTCAGGAGGTTACCGAAAGTGTCTAAATTGATAATCAAAGTCACGGTGATTGTCTGTTCGAGGCTCAATTTGTTTGATGTGAAGGAAAGTTTTCAGCGCCACTGCAGAGGCAAAAAGCGCAGTTTTCCTCACAGACTTGTAAAACGAATCGATTGTACGTATCGAGTGTGCAAGCCGGGTTTTCACGATTCCCATCGTCTGGCCGGCCGAATAATCGATTTCAGATATCGACAGAACTTTCTACGGCGTGAAATTCGGATGCGTGTTTGAAAATGGAAGCTCGCATGCTACCAACTTACTAGCTGTGAATGCGGTGGCGCTAGTTGTGAACAAAAATTAAGCTTCAACGTAAAAATGAAATGGTTTCTATTAGTTCCAAATTTCACCACCCGCACCGAAAATCTACGGCATATAGCTTTTATTTTAATTATTCATACGTTTTGGTTGCCGATTTTATCGATTCCGAATTAATGATGGATTAGGCGTTCTTTTCCATATATAAACAAACGGTATATGGTTTTATGGATTTGCTTTTTTTAATTTACCCGCTACGATGTTTGATTTATAAAAAGCAGTTGTAGGCCTGTCGGCAGCAAAGATTTTAGCAATAAATTTTATTGATGCTCGCATCTACTTATAGTTAACTCATTTTGGGTTCATAATTGTGTTGCCTAAAAGTTTAGTTTAGCGTAAAATACGAGTACATTAAATGTGATGAGATTTATTTAATTTTTTTTATCGTATAATTATAAAAATAGTATTAACATTCTTCAAATCTAAGGTTGTTTCTGTTAATTTGAATTTGATTGAAGCTTTTGTAAATGTAGATGTAGAACTCTGATAGAAATACACAAAGACACACATCTGTCTTATGCATAATCTTCACAGCATGATCATCGCCAGTATAAAGCAATTCAGATCAATGTCGTTCATTACAAAATATCTCTCCAAAAAGAAAAAAAAAATCGAAAAGGAATCTCGAGCAATGCAAGTACTGAGTTATGAATACCTCGCGACAACGCTTTCAAATTTATGTTTACACCTATGGGTAGGCATGACAAGAATCCTGGTCTATCCCATCAGCTAGTGAGATGGGTATTCGATTGCGCCCAGCGGGTTGCCCGACCGTGTTAATAAAATGGTGTGCGCGTTTGTTTAACATTTTTAAATACTTGTACCACATTAATTTGTCCTTACTATTTGTACTCGATTGATTTTTTTTTTATCGAGAATTACGATACGGTGCTTATGTCTCATAAGTGATAGTGGTCATAAGTTACCTCTGTGCAGTGACGGATTTAGAATACTCAATGTTATGAACCGATTCCACTTTGGAGGTGTTGTAAGACTTGTTTCTGAGTGTTGCTGACTAAAGGATCGCAAGAGACAATTCATCTGGCCACCACCAAAATTGAACGATAGACAAGTCTGTCGTGGGTATTTTATAGACTGATAATGATGAAGGTATATAATTATCGAATGGAGGCAACCTGACTAGAACTCTAAACATATAAATTCTTCCTAAAGATACACATGTGCAGGCTAATAATTGATTGTTTTTTAATTGAAAATAAATATGGAATACTTTAATTGTGTAATGTCATAAAATTTTTGTATTGTTTCGTCGTCGTTACAGCCCATAAATGACCCACTACTACCTATTTTGTTTACTCTTTAATAATAAAATTGATCAGGTCAGTAAATAAAGACGAATTCCATTATTCTATTTTCCTCAAACCGATTATTTGATATTGAGTCAACTCGAAAATTTCTCGTATACTTTGAATATTGAAACGTTAGTAGGGGTCATAATTATATGTTATAGCTCTTGGAAAGTTTGGTTACGGATCTAATTATATAATAACTGGCGCCTTGACCCCTGTCTTGTTTGTCTGTCTGTCGGTTTTCAGTTGCCCATTTGACAGTTTAGAGGTAAACTCTGAACCTTTTTGAGACGAGTAATTGTGTATTTAGAGCGTAGTTAACGCTTTATACAACATAATAACATGGTAACCAATAGTGTACATAGTGTAGTCAACCGTTTTCTATTTAAATGGGTCGTGTAACTTGGTTAATGTATCTAGACAGGCAAATTAATGAATAAATTTGAAAACTTAAAGAAGACAAATTTACGTTAAATTAAGTTTAATTAGAATAGGTCTACTATTTAAGCGCAATGATTGCACAAATATATACTTAAGCAAACGCTAAACTTTACACTCGTCTTTTGTAACGTCTTAGAAAATGCTGTTTCTTCCCGACTCCTCTGTGTAGTATTGCGATCCGGTAGCACCATTAAAATGAATATGAGCCGCCGGCTCATATTCATTCTAATGGATCAGAAGGTAATACTAACTCAGGTATACTTAAAAAATACTCTGGTGAATTAACAACCTACAACCGAATTAACAATATTTTAAGGAACCTCTGACATAATTAGACATGTGCTGATGACGATGAAATGGTTAAACCGATTTTGATAAAACTTATTGATGCGGTTCACCGCTGCTAGAATTGCATTCAAATAAAAAACTGCATCTATCTATCTTATTTAAGAGCTACGTTATCACAGACAAACGTCAAACTTACAACATTCCTCATTATGTCTGGTTGCCTTTAAAAGGGCATTAATTAGGATGGCTTTAGGGGTTTGGTACACCTTGTATAATTGGAAGCTTAATTTGACACTTAAGTAATCCTAATTAAACGTTAAAAAACAAATGATATCAATGTCATAAATTATTTTGTTTGCCATAAATATTATTTGATCTTAAACTGACGTACAGCAGCTTGCTTTTAAAAATCTGTTATTTATGAGTTTGATTGCTGTAGATTAATTAATTGACGTGATTAAAGCAACTATCTGGGTTGTCGCGCTAAAAATTTATGGTTACATGTGGATAATTATAAAAGTTGGTTTCGTTTGAAGATGTCCGTTAAAGAGATTTACAAAATATATAGTCTACAATTTTCGACAGATGAATTTCTCTTTAATATTTGTATCTAGATAATACATAAACTTGGGTAGTGTAGTTTAAATAGGGTTGATATGAAACGTGGCACAGGAGGCTAATTACCCTCCATGTAACTGGAGGAGGCCCGACTCAGCAGTGGGTGTTGGTTCCTACTCCCTGCACCAACATGTTTTACTTACCGATTTTATTTTATTTTATTGCCCTTAGAGGCAATCGAGCTAGCGGCCCACCTGATGGTAAGTGTAAACCGCCGCCTATAGACTTTGGCAGTGCCAGGGGCACAGCCAAGCCGTTGTCTACCGTGAAGTGAGAGCTCTTTTTAAACCTCGTTTAAAGGAGGACATGTCGTAGCGCTCGGGAAACACCGCCGCAGGTAGTTCATTCCAGAGTCTGCACGTGCGTGGTAAGAATGATCGCTGGAAGCGTACCGTGCTGGACTTTAACGTTTCCAGGGTGAACCCTGCTGCGATGTCGAGTTGTACGATGGTAGAAAGGTGACGGTGGTACCATTTCAAACAGTTCCTCGGAGCACTCCCCGTGGAACAGACGGTAGAGCACGCAGAGAGATCCAAAGTCTCTCCGTTGCACCAACGTCTGCAGTTTGTCCGTGAGATTGGGATCCCCGACGATTCGAACAGCACGTCTTTGGAGGGAGTCAAGTGGATCGAGTTGGTATCTGGGCGCGCTTATCCAAAATATATTGTAATTCTTTCGCATTTTTATAGTCTCACAGTATCACGTGCTTTCTAAGGTCACAGCCAATCACTCCGTTGACCTCTCTTAACTTTTAGTTCAGAAGATTCACCCACATTTTAGCACGTTTCAAATAAATAACAGTGTTAAGACATCACAACAATCTAACAATAGATTTACAGATAAAAAATCAATCGATACCTCATTCGAAGCAGGTGCATTCGATTCCTCACGAATCGAGAAATCATGAATAAGTCATTATAGCTTTCGATGAACCGATGACCTATGTCTCCGGAGAACAATCGAAATATTGTAACAGAGCAGATGTAGTTACAACACATTTCATTTGAACAATCTATCCATAAGTCCTACGCTCTTAAATCAAAATACACTCATAAACTCATTCTCTAATTTTCCTCCAAGAACTTGGAAGAGAATTTACATAACAGTGGCAGAAAAACTGGCATGCGTCGGTTTCTTTTTATGGATTGTAAAATCAACATTTAAAAGGTCCACTCCTGAGTCAGACCTCCTTCAATTCATCATCATCATCATTATTTCAGCCAAAAGACGTCCACTGCTGGACATAGGCCATTTCATTTAGGGAAATAAGCCCCCTAAATTTTGGACCCCTTTTGGACAGTTAGGTTGACACGGGGTTTCGTTTTTTATATCACTATTGTGCTTTTCAAACTTGCTGTTTTCTAGGTATAGTCTGTATCGCGGGCGCTGTTCCCAAACATGTTATTCACGAACACAATAGACATCCAGACTCAGAGCGAGTGCATCCGCCATCATTGTTACCCTAAAAAGAGCAACCATGGAGTTTCTTGTGGCTCTTCTCTGTGGAATGGCATTCCGAACCGGTGGTAAAAATTAAATGTATAATATATTTTTAATTTTTCTTTTTAATTTAAATTTATGTGTTATAATTTTTGACTACTTGAAAGCATTCGCAAGAATATATTCGAATAAAATACTGTCAATATTAAATTACGTGGGCGTAATTATCATCTAAATGTGGCCATATTATTAAGCCAAATTAGAATCAAATGTCTTATTAATAGATCAATAGTAATTAAAAAACGAATAATGTAGTTTTAATTCCATTTAAATAGGCTACTAATTTTTTTTATATACCTCATTCGAATTTGATCTGTATTTGACGTAAAAATTCACTCATAATTGAAAACAGGTGCTATTAATACAAGAATTCAAGGAATGTACTCGCGTTAATACAGAAAATACGATTTATTAATATAAAATAGTACTATTATACGTCTGTCAGCCGTGTGAGATAACGAGTCCCTGAATATTATACGTTAATCTGAGTTAGCTGCGTAATTTGGATGGTGCAAGTCCTACCCCAACGAGCGGGTGGCAATCTGCTTTCTCTTTTAAATACATAATACTAAATATCTTTTACATGAATTAGTGGTCGCCCAGTGGTCGAAATTCGACGATAATTAATTTAAATTATAGTTGTATTCTCAATTTGGCCACAGAATCAAATAAACAAAGGAGTATATATGCGTGTGTGTGTTATTGTTATAATATACTTTTCATGCATAATTAAATATACATATATACTCGTATATATTCGCACCTTGCACTCCTTTTCTTTAAAAACTATGTGTAGGAAAATTCTTACATCTACGGCCGCGCAATTTTCGTTATATTATAAAAAAAAAAATTTACCCCACAAAGCTTTTGCTTCACGTCTTAATATATAGAATACTAGTGACCCGCCCCTGCTTCGCACGGGTGCAATGATTAATGTTAATACAATATTATGGATGTATTATACATATAAACATTCCTCTTGAAACACTCTATCTATTAAAAATACCGCTTTAGAATCCGTTGTAAAGATAAGATAAGATATGTAGTTTTAAAGATTTAAGCATACATAGCGACGGACAGACGAGAGCGACTTTGTTTTATAATATGTATTGATTATAGATGACAAAATGACGGCCTTTGCCGAAGCACAAATGAGGTCAGATGTCATAATAATATGATGGCCATACGTTCAGCGGAGCCAGACCAAATTTTGCTTTTTTACTTGTATCATCCGGTTTCCTAAATGGCTACCTATTGATTTAATCTTATTATAATTTAATAAGGTGTATTTCTATATTATAATTTAATTAAAATGGTAATTTGCATTTGAATTGCAAATAAAATGGCCTGGTTTATAATTTTGTGGGAGACAATATTTTTGTGCCCATATGTCAACGTTTTTATGATGTCTGGGATTTTTATTGTTTCGTATGTAGATCCAATAGTCGAACTTTACGGGTTTAACAAAAATATATATTATTTATGAGAAAGTCAAATAAGGCGGGAGTGTAGAAAATCTTTTGGAAAAAAAGGAAAAAAGAAAGTGTGGCCTGTGTGGTTACTCAATCACACAAAAATAGCTAGACGTTTCTTGATGGAATTTGGCTCGGAGCTGGACCATAGTCTGGAATTACACTATTAATGGCGCAACTGTCTCCGTTGAGTATATTATGGCTTTTCTCTATGGAATGGCATTCCGAACCAGGGGCAAAAACTTTATGAGATATAAATATTGTTAAATGTTGTGTATATTTTGAGTATTTAAATTAAGAATTTATTCGAATAAAATTTTTTTTTTTTTCGGCTTCCATTTTTGTCCCGTCGATATTTTATGTTACTCCGAATACATACTTTTTCCTGCAAGAAATACGTAACACTAAACTTGGTAACGAACATATCTTGCAAGTTGCGAGTGTCGTCGAAACAATTCAGAAATTATTCAAGGTCTTTTGATTTTGTTATAATTTTTTTTTTACCCTAATCCTGAATCGTCCCACAATATATTTAGAGAACTCTCCTTGTAGCCATGTGTGGGTTCCCTGAAAGAAATTGCTCTTTAGCGATAAGGTCGCCTATGTATGTCGTCAGTCCGTCCCTATGTATGCTTAAATCTTTAAAACTACGCAACGGATTCTAAAGTGGGTTTATTTAATAGATAGAGTGATTCAAGTGGAAGGTTTATATGTATGATACATGCATAATATTGTAGAGAAACTCTGATAAATTTAGAGGTTCGTCGTTGCACCCTTGCGAAGCTGGGGCGAGTCGATAGTAATAAACTGTAAATAAACTGTTGTACCATAAAGAGTTATTTAATTAGGCATACGATGTAGATGCAAGAGAAGAAACATTCGACAACAACTCTATCAATAAAAACTAGATATCAGTACGACATAATCTGCAGTTTGACCTAATGAGAGGAGGCCTGACTCAAAGGTGGGTCATTTATGGGCTGAGATTATCCACTATTTCTGATCTATTGGCTTTAAACCCGCATTGACGTAAGCCATTAAGCGGTGACCTATTACACAAGTAAATATAACTGGTATTAAAAGCAACGCGGCCCCGACCTGCAGGTCATAAGGGCTGGTGGATCTGTCCGTAATTGACCTATGTTAACCAAAAAACTATTAATCCTGACCATCATCATCATGTCTACTACTACTCAGCCTCATATATGACCCACTGCTGAGTCGGGCCCCATCCAGTTACAAGGAGGGTAATTGGCCTACTGTGCCACGCTGGCCAGACGGGTTGGCACAGGGTATCGCATCAAGTGTTCCTTCTCTTGCGGCTAGGTTATTAGCCGGTATATCCTTTGTCGGCTCGTAGCACACCCCCAGGATGGAACGGGATGGTGACACTATGTATTCTAAATCCGTCACCACACAGACAGATGCCAGTCTGGTTAGCCTTAATCAGCAGTGGGCTACAAAGACGGGTTGGCACATATTTTTGTATCAAGTTTACTTTCTATTAAGGCTATGTTTTCTACTTTGTCATTTCCTTTGGACGCTCTCAGAATGGATTAGGTTGGTGATATTGTCCGTAACAACCCAAATGAACGATATTGTTTATCTGAAATAACAGGGATACAACTTAGTCGCAATAACAGTAACTTTATACAACCTTGAATATTCAAATTAGCATTTATGTCTGTTGACACTAACTACATTTATGTACATAGTTAAACAAAAACATCGTAATTTGTCCTCCCACAGGAATAGTCCGTGATTTATCCCTCAAAGATCCTCAAAGGCTACTTTAAAAACTGTCCAATATCGTTAATACTCCATAAATTGTCGTTTATTAACGAAAAAACGCGTTTATTCACGTGTACCTACTTCGAAAGTGGTGCCAGACTCGTATGCGCAGAAAGTCCATTACGCTAAAGCTTCTCACATTAATATCACCAGGTCATGCAAACTAGAGGGTCTAT
Source organism: Clostera curtula (assembly GCA_905475355.2). Lineage (NCBI taxonomy): Eukaryota > Metazoa > Arthropoda > Insecta > Lepidoptera > Notodontidae > Clostera > Clostera curtula. The sequence continues at coordinate 916,831 of FR997805.1, forward strand.
AGGGCGACTAAAAAAAGAATAAAGTGGAAATCAAACTTTTTTTTTTCGTTGGATATCCTTATGGATTCCCGACCGCTTTACGCCAGCCGGGTTATGTGGGACTCCGGGGCGCGGAAAGATGGCAGTTGCGCCCCAACCTACCCACTAAAACCAACGGTGTCCCTCAACTGCCCGTAACAGGGCCACGGGTTTCACTCCTCCCTTGACCCTGATCGGGACTTGGCCCGCTTGTACAAGCGATGGCGCCTTTGCGGGCCCCACGCTTTGATGACGCCGGATGGACTGGCGGCCAACCCACGCGGTTGCGGTGGCAGCGGTGACACGCCTGCCTGGCCGCCCTTCCGCTGCTAGTGGTGGCAGCCCTGGCCTCAACGCCTGGCCGCCTTCCACTGCAATGACCACACCGTGTGCCGCTCTTCATCTGGCCTCTCCCCGTGAGCAAGTGGAAGTCAAACCTCACCTAACCTAACCATATCAACGTTTGAATGAGTAGTATTTACTAATGAACTAGGAAGAGGTGGCTTTTGGCACTTTGTGCTACGGGATAGCCACCAACACACGTAGTTTATTTACAAACTGCACTAACACGCTTTATACAGCGATGTAGTGGACATTAATGCAAAGTTTGGCAACGTCGCAAAAGTAAAGATCCCTCATACAGGTAACAATTTTCGACCTAAATTAATTATATAGGTATACATATTCTAAGACTCGTGTATTATTTTTACTTATGGCATAAACTCTACAGTTATGGGATATAAAAAAAATGTATACATATTTTAATCTACCGCTATCACCACATGATTTATGATGATGATAAAAATATCTATGTATAAGTTCCCACTTCTGAAGATGACTGTTTCATGTCGCGCGGCCGCTCGCGCCGGCTGCGTGATCTATGGCGGCTGTCTTCATATTTCAACGGCCTGCTGCGCGCCAGATCGCGTACACTCATTATTTTTAAAACATAGCTCGGTTTGTACCGTGATATTGTTGCAAAAAGTCCGAGATGTGCTGTCGTAAAAAGAGTTTTACGGAGTATATAGTCGAAGAGGTAACTTGCTATTCATATGTTTTTATTTCATACCACTAGCACAGTGGCATGGCGCCTCACTTCACTCGCCTTGATTTACGGGGTAAATAAGTATCGCGATGCTAGGCCACTGGGTTACCGAGATTCTCTCAGATAAGGTAGATATAGGAAGGAAATGCAGGGCAATGGCAGTGAGGTTCAGCATGTTGTCTCGTAGGTTACGTCTTTCGTGCATCCTGTAGCACGAAAGACGTAAAGATCTTTAAATTTATACCTTAAACGCTTACAGTCTGACTTTCTACACCTGCAGCTTAAGGGTTAAATATACCCAAATATCGAAGTCCCGCCAATGCAGAACCTTAGGTATATTTACAAAGGCATGAACCGATGGTTTTAATGAAATCGTTTCTTTGTGTTTCGCTGGGGAAATGCTTAATGCATACTGCTGCCTCTGAGTGGGGCCAGCAATTATGTGGGATCCGGAACACATTAAAACCCCAGCGGTATACCCTCACACGTCTCGTTTGGAACGACACAGGTTCGCGAGGATGCATTCTACTGTGGCGCCCCGATCGGTTACGATTTATCGGAGGGTGTACCGAGTATAAGAAGCGGGGATTCGTGCACTAAACCAACATTTGCAACTACTAAAGACAAGACAACAAGTTTTCTATAACTGAATTTATTTACTCTGTAGCTCTTATACTATAACGTATAATAGTCAATGTGATACTCAAGACGATTGCATTTGTTTGGTGATTTGGTTTTAGATTAGAGAGATGATTTTTATGCTATAACTATGTTTCATTTATAAACTTAGTCTTTAACATATGCACATTTTATAGGACCCGTTATACGTTGGGACACATGAGTTCTTTAGTGGAGACCACAATGACGATCTTGTCAGATGTATTGGCTATCTGCGAAAGACAGAGAGCAACTGGATACGGCACTGGCAGCTGGAGCTGAGAACAGTCGTCTATGCCTCTCATTATGAGAGCCTAAAACCAGAAATCAATTAATGTGGTTCTCTAACATGGCGAACTTGCTCTCACTATGCTTTTTAGTAATTTTTGAAACAAGACCTAAATTTGAATAATAAATGTTTTTTTGACGGCTCTTCTTTGTAGAGAAACATTCACACACACAAAACACACATGAATGGATTGTGAGAATGAGGAAATGTGTCTGAAAGGTGTGAATGTAGATATGACGACCGATAGGACCGACTTCTACCTAGCGTGGGACAAGGGCCGAATGATGATATTGGTAATTTTAAATTTGACGATTTAGTTATAAAAGATTGGGGATAAAACCTACGTAAATTAAGTTCTTTTTGAGTTTGATTATGACGAATGTCACAACACTTTTCATACCAAGGATATCATAAGAAGCCACTGAAGACTGAATAAAGGATGCACAGAAAACGTAGCCGCAATAGAATCTTGATATGAAACCATGAACCAACCGTTAGCACAGCGCGGCATAGGGCATAATCCATCCATTAAAATGGTGGACACCCGAGTCCAATTTTCATTCATCATCATCATCATCATTTTCATTCATCCAATTAATACTATGTTTGTTACCAATGTCCGTATTACATGGACACCACCCCATTACAAGGGTGTCGGAATAGCCGACAAAAGGAAATAACAAGGCCTATAACCTAGCTACAAGATAAGGTAAACTTAATACGAAACCCTGTGCCAACCCATCTGGCCAGTGTGGCACATAAGGCTAATTACCCTCCATGTCATGGGAGGAGGCGCGACTCAGCACTGGGTCATTTATGTGCCGAGTAGTAGTAGTTGCTACAAATAACACTAAATGCGATGTTGTATAGACTTATATATCTTTATTTTGAAATAGCTGCATTACGCGGTTTTACCCGCGTGGTGATGGCATTTATTTTTCGACAGTTTTTATTTTTATAACATTGTTATATTTTGGATGATACACACATTATGAATTGTAGCCTATGTGTTATTATGATGTATAAGCTATATAATTGTAAAGTATCATTAAAATCCATTCAGTGGTAAGAGTAACAAACATCCATCCATACAACTTCCGAGTTTATAATTTTAGTAGGATAGGCAAATATTGTATTGATTAGCTAAAATTGAAGTTAGGCAGATATCCCGGCTCAGCCACCTAAGTGGGCCGCTCATCACGTATTCAGGTTTACAGAATGACCTATAGCACAGCGGTTATTGTGCACAGAGTTTACTACTGTTACACAAGTGGAAACCACTTGCGATAGGTACGGGTGGACCACTGATCTACTTATTTACTGGATAGGCCAATAATAGGGAAATAATTTCATCACTTCAATTTTTTAATTTATTTTTAATTTATAATGACTCTTCACGGTTATGATCGTTTTATTTTATTTTATTCTCAACGTTTCAGACACTGCAGTGTCCGTGGTCGCGGGACGACTGGATGGCAGCGACAACTGCCATTTCCTTCCAAGATCATTTCGTGCAATGTGTAAAGATCGTGAAAACCTAAGACATCATTATAAATGACTACTACGAACTAATGAAATAATTCGTTAAAAAAATAGAAATTGTAGTTTTTATTGGTATATACCGGTGGTAAGTGAAAATATATTCTGCCTCGTTGGTCTAGTGGTTAGATGTGCCGCCTTTGGATCAACGGGCCCCTGGTCCGATTCCGGGGTCGGGCGAGTGTCTTTGTCTAAACCAGAGGCACTGGCTCGGAGTCTGGGTGTCATTTCTATCTATAATATGTAAGTATTTACAAAAAAAAATGTATATAAGTAGTTTATCATCCATCTCGTTACCATAACACAAGCATTAAGTTGCTTACCTTGGGACGAGATGGCGTTGTGTGAAATGTCAAAAACTATTACTGATGAATAAAGAAATTTATTCCATTGAATCTTTACGAAATACATCATCATCATCCTTATCGCTACAGCCCATAAATGACCCAAACAGTGGGGAGCCTCCATTCTTAGACGGAAATTAGCCTATTGTGCTGTGTATCAAGTTTTCCTTCTCTTGCGTAGCCCGGTGGTCTGCCTCTTGCGTTTCTTTAGCCGCCTGTTACGTCAGCCTCAGAATGGTGTGGGTTGGTGACAATTAACTCGAACTAAAGTCTCGACAAAATACACTGACAGTGTCACTAGGTGTTTCATCTTTGTCATGTGAGTACCGGGATTGAATGAAATAGAGTTTGCCAATCTGTACAATCATTTGGCATGAATACAAATTCTAAGTAGAAGTTACAAAAGTTCTAATACCAATTTCTAAGATAATATCTTAATTTTTTTTTATTAAAAAAACGATTTCATTTGTCATGTAGGTTTTAAGCTAAAAATTTACGAACACGGATGTCACCCAGATGCAGAGCAACGGCCTCTGGTATAAACAAAGACACTTGCCCGACCCCGGAATCGAATCGGGTACCCGTGATCCAAAGGTAGCACATCCAACCTAGACCACCAAGTTGATCAACAAATCGAGGAACACAACACTACCCGGTAAGCGGTATTTTATATATAGCCTTCTCCAGTCGGACAGCGATAGTTATCCGTTTGCCCTAGCTATATTGATGCTCATGTCCAGTATCTTTAAATCCGTGTGCGGAGATGTGCCAGTGCGCATATCGCGGGTCAAGGCTCGCCGTTCACATGCGACTAAATTAACTATTAAACGCAACTGCGCTATAACTCTTATATTTTGAACGTGCGCTCCTACAAATAAATAATATTTAATTTTAAAGTATATTGGACTGGTACATAAGGGGAAAGGTTTCGTGTCGACCTTGAGCGTTTGGATAGGTTGACTAGAAGAAGGCACCTTTGTAATCTTATTTAGTTTAATTGATTTTGAAAACTTATAGCTATAATAAACATAAAACATTGAATACATAGTAGATTACAATAGGCCAATTATTACAAGTTTAAGTACAGACATTTGAACATATAAAAACGACAGGGTAGACAGAAAAAAACAGAATGGAAACATAGAAAGAAGCCAAGTTTACCAGAGATGGAAAGTGTGAATGCAGGGACTTGTTCCCTGCATGTGAACGGAGCTTTGCTTTTCTTTATGAACAGTCAGAAGGTGTCTAACAAGGCTCGTTTGGCTGTGCATGAGGGAGTGTTGGTTTTGTAGCGACCGCATGCTACATACTTTAGACAATTTACCCGAAAAATCTGAACTAATTCCATCAAGAAATATCGCCTACAAATGCGATAATCACGAAAAAGTCCTACACCGCGATAGCGAAATTTAAAGAGCAATTCGCAAGGTTAAGATATCCCCGACTACAACTATCGGGGGAATAGGCGCTGCGACCCCTAGCCAGACATACCACCTTGTCTGGCTGGATGACCATACCTTTGCGCCTAAAGTTCCGATACTCATGTACGGAAGTGAAAGTTGGGTATGTCAGAAGAAACATGAAAGCAGAATAAATGCAGTTGAGATGAGAGCGTTAAGAAGTATGATAGGACTTAAACTGAGTGAAAGGATAAGAAATAGTGAGATAAGGAAACGTTGTGGTCTGAAAGAAGATGTAGTGACAAAAATTGAGAACGATATGCTGAGATGTTTTGGGCATGTCGAGAGAATGAATGAAGAACGATTGACGAAAAAGTTTATAAGGCGAGTGTGAATGAATGTGTTGGAAGGGGAAGACCTAGGTTGACATTTCGAGACCAAATCAGGGACGTCTTGAAAAAAGGCCAGGTCAAGAGTACCCTAAACCGAAGAGCATAATGAAAGTGGATGAAGCGAAACAAGTATGTAAGGATCTTAGCAAGTGGAAAGAAGTGGACTCTGCCTACCCCTACGGTAAAGAGGGGTGATTATATGTATGTATGTATGTAAAACTGGGTATAGTTATAGCTAGCAATTGTTGAACCAGGACTTGTTAACACTGGGAATGAATAAAACAAGGAATTATTAAAACTAGATAAGTAATTAGAAGTCACTTGAGTTTTAAACTGCGTTCATAATTCAGTGGATTTTCTTATCGGCCTACGCGGTGCCTATAGATTTTCTTCAAACTTTTTACAGCTAAGGTAATAATGATAAATGTCATACCGTTATCCATTAAGTATATAATAAATACGCATATAATAAATGTATTTGAAAATAGTTTCTATTGATCGCGTGATCTGCCGCGCGATCGCCGTTCAAATCGATAATCGATGAGAATCGATTACCAATAATAGTATGCGATTCCGATTAATGTGGTGTTTATTATGTGATCAGTTGCATCCATCGGTTTGAACTACTACTCACCCCATAAAAGACCCGACAGGACAGTCGGGCCTCCTCCTATCACAGGGTGGGTAATTAGCCTATTGTGCCATGTTGGCCTGACGGGTTGGCACAGGGTTTGTTTCGAGTTTTCCTTCTTTTGTGGCTAGGTTTTCAGCCTTGTCATTTCCCTTTGTCGACTCTTACGACACCCTCAGGATGAAATAGGGTGGTGTCACTATGTATTCCAAATCCGTTACCACACAGTTTGAACACAGATATCAATGTCGCCAACCTATTTCATCCGGAGGGTAAGAGGCGACTAAATTAACTCAAGTGGTAGACTAGGTAAAAATTGATACAAACCCTGTGTCAACCCTTCTGGTGAATGAAGTACAGTAGTCTAACATCCCTGCCATTTAATTGAAGGTCTGACTCAGCACCGGGTCGTTTATGGGCTGAGATGGATTTGTTTTTTATGAGCTAGGCCTGTTTGTATTTAGGCGTTGGCGTGGCACATATTCGAGACGCGAAACACTAGAAGAACTACAATATTCTTATTTCAAACTAGCTTTTGCACGCGGCTTCGCCCGCGTGGGCTTCGAACCCGTGCATATTTTTATGAACATAAAATCGGTTATTGTGGCTAAACTATGATGGTTAGATATGTGCTCTCGCGGACTTTTTTGTAGATCTTTATAAGACCTACAAACCTACAAATTTTGTTCTATTGTCAATAGTTTTTGCAGCGCACGCATAAATAGGTTTTCGATTTTACACCTTGGTTTACAAAATCGCAATTTTCATACGGATCCCTAATTCTTTTGAAAATAAAATATATATATAACCTTCCTCGGTAAATGGACTATCTAACACTGAAAGATTTTTTGGAATCGGACCAGTAGTTCCTGAGATTAGCGCGTTCAAACAAACAAACAAACAAACAAACTCTGCAGCTTTATATATTAGTATAGATAGTTTAAAAGTTCTATGATTTTTTGTCTAAAATCTATTGCGAGTTCAGATGTAAAACTGAAGTAGGTAATAATAGTAGAAAAATATTGATTTTTTTATGAGACGTCACAAAAATAATTAAATGCATTTTACTGACATGTGGTGAAAGATTTAGAATACATAGTAGCGCCACTCCTTTTCATCCTGAGGATGTCGTATGTGCCGACAAAAGGAAATCACAAGGCCGCAAGTGAAGGAAACCTTGATAAGAAACCCTGTGCCATCCCGTATACACATTTGGTGACGGATTTAGAATACATAGTGTCACTACCCCATTTCATCCTGAGGGTGCCGTACGCACTAATGGACTAATGGAACGTAAGTGGGAGATCACCTCGTCCCAAGAGAAGGAAAACTTGACACAAACCCTGTGCCAACCCGTCTACCAAACGTGGCACAGTAGGTTAATTGCCCTCCATGGACCGACTCAGCTGTGGGTTTCTATGGGTTGAGTAGTAGTAGTAGTGTCGCCACCCCATTTCATCCTGAGGGTGTCGGAAGGGCCAACAAAAGATTTCCTTTTGCTAATGCTGAAAATCTAGCCGCAAGAGAAGGAAAACTTGATACTTATTTTTGTGTATGCCAGAGATATTTTTATGGGAGTTATTTGCGTGTGTTTCCATCTCGTAAAAAAACCATTTAGATAAACACTTGATAAAGTTTCCGTTATAGCGTAAAAACTAGTAAGTTACTATTAATATTCATAAAACGTAATACCTCTCAGGATGTGAACCCGCGACCTACCACAACGATGCTATTGGTTTTAATTAATGATAAATATCTGACGTATATACCTACGGATTTTTTTAATATAATTGCTTCTATCTCGGCCGTAAGCTGAGACTTTAGTATTCTTTCGTTAATTTTTTACACTATTATATTATTACCTTCTAACTATATATATATATGTACTATCTATGTATTCTATCCATCTTTATATTCTTTCTATGTATTCTGTCCATCTTTGTATCCTATCTACTGTATGTTGTGGCATTCTCCCTATATTTACTTGTCATTAGATTTTTAATGTTGTCTAGGCTGAGTTTTATATTTGTTTCCATTTTGAGGTTATTTACATTTTTTTCTGTCCCGTACACCGGACAACTTAGGATCAGGTGCGGGACCGATTCGCTGGTATTTTGGTCGCAGGTGCACGATGGACTCCCCTTGCACTTGAATCTATTCAAGTATTCAGAGAATCCACCGTGCCAGTCATCATTTGTGTCAACGTATATCTTGTTAATTATCCTAAATGCGTTTATTACGTCCGGGAAAAATATTTTGGTCGTTGTTCCTGTTGATCCCAGTTGGTAACGCCTATTCCATACATCAAGTGTCTCTCTTCGAAGGTGGCGCTTGATGTATGAATCAGGACACTAGTCATAGTCCGGTTTTTTCTTAGCTCTCATGGCGGCTTCCTTTGCAAACTGGTCCACGCGTTCATTTCCTTCCATCCCCGCATGGGCCTTAATCCAATATTTTGTTTTGGAGAGAACTAGATCTTATATTTTCTCTTGTTTCAACTGCGAGGGGATGGATGGATTTGTGGTTTATCACCATAGCCGCCATAGAGTCACTGTATACTGAGAAGGTAAGCTCGGTACTCTTTTTATTTCCTCCGTTGTCCTGCATATCCCCGGATATCGGCCTGGTACACCGTGCAGTATTTTGATAGTGCCAATTTGAGGGCACGGGTTTCGGACTGGTTGTTCCGCAGCCCCAACTCGCCCCCCGATCTTGCTGCCATCGGTGAAGATTTTGAGCTCTGACTATGCATTGGCACTATATTGCTCCTGGTTTTTCACTATTCCCAGCCCCATGGCCATATGTGTGGCAGGGTGCGGTAGTTTAGATGCAGGTGTTCGGCATTCAATCTCTATGTCCTCCGAGCCTCGTACAATGAGGCTGCCTCTTGTATTCGGAGGTCGAGGGGGAGTATCCCTGCCAACATTAAATCGGAGTTCAGAGAGACCGTACGGTATGCTCTGCAAATGTTTATTGCTATACCTCTTTGTAATACCTACGTTATTATACAACGGTAATATTCTTTATGTCAAAATAATACAAAATGTCCTAAAATATGTGGCCCGAAATACATCGTTTCAAAGATATAATTGTTTCAGCCCATAAATAACTATAAATCGAGCCTCCTCCAAATTTATAGAGGGTCATTAGCCTACTGTGCCACGGTGGACGGGTTGGTGTAGGGTTTGTACTAAGTTGTCCTTCTCTTGGGGCTAGGTGATCTGCCTCTGACAAGGCCGAACATCTAGCCGTAACAGACCGAACACTTAATACTAAACCCTGTGCCAACCCGACCACCGTGGCACAGTAGGCTAATTACCCTCCATGTAGTTGGAGGCCCGACTCAGCAGTGGGTAAGTCTCCTCTTACGACGCCCTCAGGATGGAATGGGGTGGTGCAACTGTATTCTAAATCTGTTGCCACACAGATCTGTCTAATGCTGGCCAAAGAACTTGAGCAAAAAGTGCAAAGGTGGGGGAGAGTTCACGGAACAACCAATCTTCAACAAATCATTTTTTTCAACCTCCTTAAAAGACAGTGATTGGGACCATTAGAGTGACCTTTGACATTTAGACTAGTTCTGCCACGCCTGCGAGCCAGGGTCAAAGGTCAGCCGTAAAAAAGACGTAAATGTTGTTTATTAGGTATGAACATTGACGAGTGAGCATTTTGGAAAGAACATTTATTTGTGCGCTAATTAAGTTGAAATACAAAGTTGCGTGTAGCAATGTATTCATGACTGTCGTCTACCCTTTCCCAGTTGAGGCTGTTATACGAGACGTCAAGTTTAAAGCCTTTGGGTAATTTAAGCTTTATAATACTTACTGTGACCAACCCATTCCATTATAAGGGTGTTGTGAGAGCCGATTAGCATCAATTTCTGAGTTGGGCCACTGTTTCGAGCCTACATATATTCACTTCTCGACCATTTTTAGTTTATTAACCCCCGACGCAAAAAGAGGAGTGTTATATTTTAAATAATTATGACACGGGTCTTAATCGCGGAAATATTTTGAAGGTAAATACCTTATACTGCCTGACGACGTTTCGGCGTGGGTTACACCAGCCGTGGTCACAGGCTGACTGATGGATGTAGCTCAGCGCCGTCTTCGTGAAGCTCGGGTCTCCATGCCTACCCTCGCTTGCTCTTCACAATTTGTTAGCTTTTGTAAAGTGTTATAAGTTTGACGTGTCTGTCTGTCGGTCTGTCTGTGGCTCCGTAGCTCATGAACGGATGAAGCGATTTCAATACAGTTTTTTGTATGAAAGGTGAGTTACGGGCGAGTGTTCTTAGACATGTTTGATGAAATTGTCGGGACCAGGGGTCAGGTAATAAATAAGTAGGAGCGGTCCCCCAACGCGATGTATTTTTTATTTTTTACTTTTTAAAGGGAAATTAGGTCATTGTGTCATGGGTTTATTTAAATTTTTAATTAAATTTTTTATAAATGTCAATACGATACATTTAAGTCAGTCAAATAGTTCAAATGATTAGCTCTTTTTTAATGACTGTTAACTTTCATAAGTCCGAAATCGAACTCGGCACATTTTAGCACCGTTCACTACGCCAGGTGTCACGAGATAACATAGCAATATTAGTCATCCAAGAACTGGTACATAATGAAATTCTATGACATTCTATTTGGTCCGTTTATGTTAATGTATACTAGTATTTTTCGCTTGATGTTACAAATTACATGTAAGATTTATACGCGACTAGGTTTTTTTTACGGCTGGCCACACCTGTGTAAATCTACAGGATGGAACAAAAATCCTATATTGGTAACGAAAAGATCTATAGTACTACTGATATGCCTGTGTGTTTTTCAGGAAAAGTAAAGTGTTAGTCACCAATTATGTTCGTGTTTGACTGCTTCGTTGGTCTAGGGGTTGGATGTGCCGCCTTTGGATCAACGGGTCCCGGGTTTGATTCCAGGGTCGGACAAGTGTCTTTGTCTAAACCAGAGGCATCTGAGTCTGGGTGTCATTTGTGTTTGTGAATTACATATTTGTAAACTGCCCCCGCGACACAGGTAACTAAGGCAGGGCTTCCGTTGAACTTAAAAAAAAATGGCGACAAATATGTTATCACGAAGATGATAGCATAGCGAACCATAGCCAATAATACCGAAAACCTAGCAAGAGAAGGGAAAACCTTGATACAAATTGTGCACACCCTTCTTATGCTTAGTACCCTCCATCTAAACAGGAGGAGCCCAAAATAAGCAATGGGTTATGGGCTGAATAGTAAAATTACCCAACAAAATTACGGAACTGAAATTACTCGGCTGACGATAGATAGTAGGCTTATTTTCAGTTCGTTCGTTCAGTTCATTTGTTGTGATTTGATATTTTTTCATCAATTCTCCTTTGACATATAAAAATATTTTAAACAAAGGACTGCCTCACTTCGTTTTTGCTCTTTCGTTTTTACTGGGTGTACCCAGTATAAAATATATTTTTCTACTGTTAGCATATCAAATAAATGCGGAAGTTGTAGCCTAGCGGATACTGCGATCCCGATCTGCAGGTTAAGCAACTTCTGGCTCTACTTTCTGTTGGATGGGTGATTTGTATGTTTGTAAGGAATAATCTCAGTAACTATTGGACCGATTCCAAAAAACCGTTTACCATTGGAAAGTTGCATTATGTCTAGTCTGTGTGGTGACGGATTTAGAATACATAGTATCACCATCTCATTCCATCCTGAGGATGTCGTAAGGGCCGACTAAAGGAAATGACAAGGCCGATAATCTGGCTGCAATAGAAGGAAAACTTGATATGAATCGCTGTGCCAATCCGTCTGGCCAGCAAGGCACAGCAGGCTCACTTCTTCTTCGTTTCATCATCATCATCATTTCAGCCAAAAGTCGTCCACTGCTGGACATCGGCCTCCCCCAAGGATTTCCACAAAGGCCGGTCCTGGGCCGCCCGCATCCACTGCTTTCCGGCGACCTTAACCAGGTCGTCAGTCCACCGTGTGGGAGGCCTACCAGCACTGCGTCGTCCGGAACTAAGATATAATTACGTAATTATTATAAACTTCTTCGTTTACTAAGATATAATTACGGGTTCGAAGCCTACTTGGGCGAAGCCGCGCGCAAAAGCTAGTTATTTGTAATATATGACCTTCTTCGTGCTTCGGAGAGCACGCAAAGTTGTTGGTCCCGTCTCACATTTTACCGTATATAGCCCAGCCGGCTATTCCAGCTGTGGACTAATAGTAGATGGAGAGAAGACTTTTCAAAATAAAAAAAAAACTGGTCGAGTGCATCAATAGTTTATTTTGTACGTATCCGTGGAATGCGTGTATTACAAACATTTTGTATAATCAGTAAAAGTCACTCTTCCTAATATTATATTTACAAAAACGTTCACAAAATAGTTGAGTATGTGTGTATTTGACTATTTTTTCTACTTCAAGCATACACAAGATAGCATACATTCAGTATTGAGCAAAAATAGGAATGTTGTCTGGCAACCGAGTATATTTTGCTTTCATCTCCTGCAATCTCTTTCTTTCGCAACAAAAACAAAAACTACTTAAAATAGTAAAGTTTCGAACTTTAGCTAATATCTTACAAACAGTAGAAAGAGACAACCGAAGCTACTTGGAATGATTTTAGTACAATGTTTAAGTTCAACTTAGCAATATACGAAAGACATATAGAAAAGTATAAAAATAGCATTCACAATGCACCCGAAGTTAACGCGCTACAACCACAAAACAACACATCAAAATTCTACTAGAAATAAATTATGCATATTCCAATTTTTATACAAAACATTAATATATAATTGTCAAAACGGAATGTACGGACCCGGCAGTTCCTTGGTCTAATAAAAAGAACATAATTATCTATAATAAAACTAACTTACGCTAACAAATGAATAATTTATTTATTTATTTACAATTTCTTTTGTACATAACCTTAAACCGGGCTTCTTTTAGTACCAATAACATCGTATTTACTAAAAACTACTTAATTTACGTATTTGGATAGACTCTTTCAATCGATAACAATTCAAACGCCGAGTTTGAGCTTAAACGAAAATCACATCCCTCAGTACTGGCCTATTTCACTGGAGTTCATTGTTACAGTCTTTGACGGCGCTAAGTGACGTAGCATCGACGGATACGTCACACTTTGGTGGTGAGGTCCAAAGGGTGGAGCTTGATCCGCTTGATCTGGGAGTACGCCACGTCCTCCTCTTCACTGGCAGATCCGGCGCCGCTGTGGGACTCCACATCGTCATTATCGGGAACTATGACCTCGCTGTCGTCGGACCTTCTCCGCGCCGAGCTCGATCTGCCATCGGATTTGACCGACAGATCCATTGGGTTCTCTTGGAACGGAGATTCTGAGGTTCTCCTTTCAGCCGGCGGGGTCGGCACAAATTCAGCTTCAGCGATCACGTCTTCTTGAGGAGTAGGCTGAGCTGATCGTTGCTGTTTTAGAATTTCGTCCAAGAAAAAGCGCTTCGACGTATCGGCGTTATGGTCATCGATTCTGACATCATTGTTGTTTTCGGCCGCTTGTCGTAAGGCCGCATGGTCTAGTAGATGCCTGGAGTATATTGGGTGAAAACCGGGAGGGAACAATAGAGGGTGGTTAGGAGCAAAGGGGCTGAATGGTGGCGGTGGTAAGAACGGCGAGTGTGGGAAATGGGGCAAGGATGCTAAGTTGGCTAGAGGCATATGGACGAACGTGTCTCTTGGGGGTGTCAGTGGTCTGTCTGGTGGCCTGGATTGTGTGAGCCTGGACTTCTCGTCCAACCTTGGAGATCCGCTTTTGTGTGAGTCCGGAGATCCTGAGCAGGGTGGCTTGTAGTCATCTAGGGTTAATAGGGCGAATTCTTCTTTTGTTCTAGGCCTCGCCAGTCCCGGGAAGAGATGAGGCGGGAAAGGTGGCGCTAAATGATGCGGCGAGTGTGGAACTCTTGGCGGAGACTGGGACTGGGCCGCTTGCTGCTGTTCCTGTAGGAGGCAATGGATCTTGAACCAGTTGGAGCGACGCCCGTATCTGGAGCCAGACTTGGACATGCCCACCATCAGGCACTTCCGGAGCCGGCATGCTTTGCAGGCGGTCCGGTTCTTCTTGTTGATAACGCATTCACCGTTGTTTTTGCACTCGGTTATAGAGTTCAGGTTGTTGTAGGAGCGGCCGAAGAACGACTGGAAAGAAAGAGAAAGAAAACGTTAAAAAGATGAAAAAGCGTGATACATGTAATACTAACGTACGTAATATGTTCTGAGAAAATCTACGACATCATCTAATAAAATCGTCACTGACGCTATTGCTGCAGCTCATAACTAGATGGCGCTTGGATGACATTATAGGTTTATGTATGGAGTTAGAGCAATATGTGAATAGATGGTGGTGTTTTTGCAATGACTGTGACTTTAAAATCATCAAAAGTACTTGTTACACGTTGGGCTCTACACGCGAGCTGTGTAAAAAGTAGTAAACCACTATCGTCCAAAATATAACACATTTTTATACATAAAGCGAGACAAGAGAAGATAATTTCTATAAAATTATGTACCAATAAGAGTATTAGTATTTCGCATGATGCCACTAGTAATAATATCAATTACTCATGATTATTATTTCAGTACTAGTTACCATACTCTTAATAACTGTCATTGTAGCAGGTACTGTGTAGAATAAGGATTAATTAAAATTAATTAGCATAACGGGTAGTCTCCGGTGCGCATGCATTCATGTAATTGATACTAGTTTTGACATCTGGAATCACCTGCGCCGTTTTATAAATTTCCTTCTAAAGTTAACCATTAATTGTACTTAGAAATGTGTCGGTTTTATTGCGAAACCCGTTTGGCTAATGTCTCTATAACTGGGCGTAATTTGTGCCTATTTACAACTTATTAATTAGTAGTATTCTACACTGCCCCAAATTAAAGTCTCTCCTATATTAGCAATCTGTATAAGGTTGGCACGAAATTTAATGTAATCTGGAGTTGGTCTGGCGCAAGGTTTTTTGCATAAATAGTCACTTTGACTGCCTCGTTGGTCTAGTGGTTAGATGTGCCGCCTTTGGATCAACGGGTCCTGGGTTCGATTCCGGGGTCGGGCAAGTGTCTTTGTCTAAACCAGAGGCACTGACTCGGAGTCTGGGTGTCATTTCTATCTATATTATGTATGTATTTACAAAAAAAAATGTATATAAGTAGTTTATCATCCATCTCGTTACCATAACACAAGCATTAAGTTGCTTAGCTTGGGACGAGATTGCGTTGTGTGAAATGTCCAAGGATATTTATTTATTTACTTTATATGATACCGTTATAGGTCAATGAGTTCGTTCGTTATTAAGTCTACTATCTACTACTACTATTCAGCCCATAATCACCCACTGCTGAGCCGGGCCTCCTCCAATTACATGGAGGGTAATAAGCCTACTGTGCCGCGCTGGCCAGACTTGTTGGCACAGGGTTTCGTACAAGTTTTCCTTCTCTTGTGGCTATACCTTACTGTTACGTTATTAAGTCCCAATGTTGTTCATAAATTGATTTTTGTGGCATTTTTATTACATGTTCAAAATATCGTAGCAAATTTAAAATTAACCTACAGTATTTTTTTTTAATAGCAAACCGTTGACACCAAGAGAAATTCACAAATACTTTTTCAATCATAACATTTCATATTATTAAAATGACAACAATATGATATTTCTGCGTGATTAAAAATTCGACTCAGACATCCAATCATCGATCGCACAGACCGATTTTCATAAAGCGCCTAACTATATTTATTAGTTACGTATTGATAGTATTATAAAATTGAAGATGCAGGTCGTAGGTTGGTTAAGAACCAGTATACCAGGCAATTATTGCGTTTATAACGTATAAAGTAAAACTTAAATGTAATGTGTAAGATTTCATTTGCTTATATTCGCTCTTACGACACCCATATTGATTTTAATCTGTTAAAATCGATATTGGATCGTAAGAATTAGGAATTGTGCATGAAAGGTGTGAATGTAGATAAGACGACTGATAGGTGTGTATGGAGACTACCACAATACCACAAGAATTTTGTAATAAAACCTACGTAAATACAGTTCCTTTTGAGTTCGAGTTCATTGTTTTCAAATTAACTTGATATTTTAATTAATTTAGAACGTCCACTCAGTCTGTGGTTTGCAGGTTAAGTAACGTCTGACTTTGCTTAATATTAAATGCCACGTAAATTCAATTTTATTTAATAATAAAATCATTTTAATTGACATAATTTATTATTAACAAAGTAAAGAATGCAGACATGAGGGAAGAAATAGTAATAAATCAAAGTGGCTGTGTCTGTCCATCGCAGTCATTTTCCCATCGTTAATGGTGCGGAAGCTCAAACCCAGCAGTGGGTCTTTTATGGGTTAAGAGATGCACAAGTGGCAGAAACCTTAATTAAAATTGCTGTATATTTCAAAAAGTAAGTAATTAGATAATCTTAATGTATTAAGAGGTGGATTTTTCTATTTGTATGGCCGTTATAGAACATTTCAGCATATTGATTGAGCAGCAATGATAAATGACAAAAAATCGGGTATAGTATAAGGAGCGTTTTCCGTGTGTCACCACACGGGTTAAGAATACATAGTGTCACCACTCCATTCCATCCTGAGAGTGTCGTAAGAGTCGACAAATAAATAAATAAATAATAAATAAATAAATATCCTTGGACATTTCACACAACGCCATCTCGTCCCAAGCTAAGCAACTTAATGCTTGTGTTATGGTAACGAGATGGATGATAAACTACTTATATACATTTTTTTTTTGTAAATACATACATGTTATAGATAGAAAATGACACCCAGACTCCGAGCCAGTGCCTCTGGTTTAGACAAAGACACTTGCCCGACCCCGGAATCGAACCGGGGACCCGTTGATCGAAGGCGGCACATCTAACCACTAGACCATAAGGCCGATTACCTAGACATAAGACAAGGAAAACTCGATACGAAACCCTGTGCCAACCCATTTGGCCAGCGTGGCACAGGCTGGAGGAAGCTCTACCCAGCAGTGGGCTTTATATAGACTGAGTAGTAGTAGATAGGGAACGGGCTCGAAATCGAAATAGGGTGTACAGAGAGATCAAATAAAATGTAGAGATATTTTCAATAATACACTGAGATCCCCCAGAATGTTATGGAACGTTATAATCAAAACGCGCTCTCGCAATTAACTGTAAATCGTTTATGACTTGGTCGTAAGGCGTTTACATTAAACATTTATCTATTTACAATTTCCGCGAACTATTTACGATTACGACATGGGTCACGCTCGCTATCGGAACAACAAAAGAACTCTGACCTAAGACCCAGTTTACATGGGCACTTGGTGTCAACCCGACCGCGTAAACTCGATAGTGAAAACTGGGTGTCTCCATTACAAACGCTTTCGCGGGAGCGGTAGCGGTGGATGCGGCTGGTATGGTGGTAAATCTCAAACCAAATCCATGCTGAAATGCCAGATTTGCCAGAGCAAATAAATTACCATAGGTACCTTTATATTATTAATACCACATATACCTGTGGAATAATTATAAAAGTTTTTGTTGACTTTTTTGTTACTTTATAATTATATAATCTACCTACTATTTACTACTATTTTTTAATACCGTGGTAGTTTTATTATCATTTGAATTTTAATATTCTGCCCCGTCCCTACACGGGTAGAAATATGACTATTTATAGGAGATTTGTGATAAGACATACGTAAATAAGGTACTTTTAAGTTTGACTTTGCCGAATAATCTATTTTCTCTAGTTAAAAACCATTTATAGTCTATGTATACAATTATAATGAAGTTCACTTTACCTTTGTAAAGACTATCTTCCTACTCTTTTGAACTGAAAATATTTCCACACTGTACCTAATAGAAGACATTTCACCCCATCCATCAAGATTAGCTATGTTTGAGTGAAACAATCAATCGCTAAGTGCAAACCACCTTAAGCGCTACCCTAGGCAACGCTTAAAGCGTTTCGACGTAGTATCCGTGGGTCGTGACGTCAGTTCCGTTGGCCACGGGCCCGTGCCGGTCTGCTACTCGCATTTGGCATGGCGATTTCCGACCTTGGGATTTCGCCGAATTCATTAAGACTATTATAGTGTTTTTACGCTATTAAACCTAGAATCTGATGGGATCCTAGATTGGGTTTTAGATGTTTTTGTTTTGTTATTAATCCGTGTTTTAATTGTTGTATATATTTGAGTTAGATCTTTTTGTAAATTGGTTAATCTGCAAGTGGAGAAAAAAATTGAGCAAGTAATCTAGAAGTCCTGCGAGGATCCTGTAGAGCTTGCAACCGATTACCAGAAATCATTGCCTTTGGTTTAAAGGTGATACCAGGGCCTGCTAACAATCTTTATCCAAGCAGAGTCCCGGGTCTGGGTGTCAGTCTATAAGTCACTTCGTCATATGTTTAAAGTAACTCATTGATATGTTATAATGTATTTTTTGTATCCATGAATACATGTTTGTAAAAATCTCCCGCCATACAGGAATGTGCACCTTTTACGCATGTCGGAGCCATTACCTAAGCAAGAGCAAGAATCAATTTATTATCATACGTTCGGAATATGCTTGGGCAACAAAACATCTCAAGCCTTAACGCGTTAGTGTTTTGACCGATGTATCAGAACGATTGTGTCTAAAAAGATCGTTATCTGTACATTATGTACCGCAGTACATGCAAGTGTTAACTAAACGTACACGCGTTAACATTACCAAAATGGTTGCAAAACGCCACGTCCTCGTGTGAATTTTAATCAGCTACCAGGCAGTAGGGTTACCATCAAATTAAGATACTCACTAAGTACATCATCATCATCATCATATATCAACTTCTGGCCCGCCTTGGCTCTGTGCCATTCTGAACAAACAGATTTCCATTAATGTTTCGTTGTCTTGCTTAGTATATATAGGCCACAATTCCTGAGGGTCCCCTCAAGAATTGTGGCCTATATATATATATATATATTATAAATTCGCAAACATACCCCACACTTAATAGGAGACGAAGAGCAGATCGTTTTCTACAATAGAATAGAAAAATGCTTTATTGTATAAACCAATTAAGGCGTTCACAATCATCAAGGGACACATTATATTTATAACACTACTACCAGCGCGGAACGTGGCACCAACCGAGAAGACCTAGCGGAAGAAACTCAATGGCCTTAGTATAATAACCGCGTATCTACATTTAACTAACTAGTTTCCTTTAGATCCAAGAAGCGCTCAACTGAAATATAAACATTATAATTCAAATGTAATCTTGTGTCCGAGTGAGCCGACCAACCCCAAACATCGGTTCACAAGCATAAGCCATCGACCTCCTCAACCATACACGTCGATACCATTGTTCGAAGTATCTTAGTGAGTATGACAACTTGCAAGATTGTAGAGAGTGACAGGTTCTAGAGAGGTGTAGGCATCTACGGACAACGGAAACTGCTTGCCATGAGGTGGGTTAGCCATTATCTTGGTATTAAAATAAAAATGAGTAAACTATCCGCCATCCTTGCAACTCGGTTACCCTACAGTTGACCAATTGCAGGATCACGTCATAGATGAAGAATTTAAACTGAAACAATGCCATCTTCGAACGTGCGGTGCGCGTGACGGGAATAGTACAATTGTTATTCCACGGATTTGGGAGTTTTCACCTTATTTGAAGGTCAATAAAAATTATATTCCAATGGCAGTGTTTCGGTGACCGCATCGTTAATTTGATGGAAAATAAATAAAGCTCCTTTGTTATTGTCATGGTGGTTTCGGGCGGTTTTTGTGTTATTTAGTAGGTTTTTTCTAATGTTATATCTCTACTTCTTTTTAATTACGTTAGTTTAAGTCATGCCTAATTTTATATATCACATTCGATGCAACTTTTCCTTTTAAATACGAGTACGAGTGAAACCTTCATAAGTTTCAATCTCGTATTATGAGATATATTTTAAAATACACGAGGAAATATGTTATTATTCACGAGGAAATATAACATAAGTAATTTTGTGTCAGAGTAGATACTCGGTTCAGAGTGGTGACGTATCTAATACTGCCTTTAGAGGTTCCATATTAATTGACACAACATTATTGCAGCAAAATTCATGCAACAATCCATTAAATGACAAGACCTTTAACACAAATACCAACCTTATCCGGACTGGACTCGGATGATCAGATAAGTGACATCGACATATTTGAGACGGGTAGGTAATTATGCTGGGATGTACTGCAATGACTCAATGAGGACCAAATTAATTGTGCAGATTAAATCGCGATTATTAATCGCGTCGTATGCTTTCGTGAGCCGTGTAAATGTAAATTCATATTCGATTTGTTTGAATCGATTTTAAAATTCAATTTTGAATATCTGAGCCTACCTGAATGCTTCGCCTAATAGGCTTCGAAGGGGTAATAGTATCAAAAAGTATTGAAATTTCAAAAAAATAATAAGACTGTCTAAATCGCGCTATTGGAATATACTATGATAAATCCCCGACAAAAATGTAACGCATGCAGCACTTGAATTCATATTGGTGATATTATAGGTAAAGAAAATACATTAGTAGTGTCACCATTCATTCTAGCTCATAAATAGAAATGTTCTCCAAAAAAGAAGAAAAATGGGATATAAATCCTGTGTTCCCAACTGGGAGGTGGCAGAGCCGTGGGTCATTTATGGGCAGAGATAAATGAAGAAAAGACCTAAGTACTATTCTGTGTATTATTGTCTTCGTCGCTAGAGACCCGGATATTGATTTAGATTTGAAAACATAAACATAGAATCTCAGTGACACGTGGTACACTTAATCAAATAGTAATTGTATATCGTGACTGTATACATACATGAGTATTGTCACAGTATACAAAAAATATGCAGTACCTTGACTTACGAGTATCTTTGATCTCTACAAAAAATTTACCAGCCGATGAGCCAATAACTCAGTCAATCATCATAATAAACGAACTAGGATTTTTCATTATAGTCAATAACTATACTACTCAGCCCACTGTTGAGTAGGCCTCTTCCAGTTACATGGAGGGGAATTAGCCTACTGTGGCACGCTGGCCAGATGAGTTGACCCAGGGTTTCGTATCATGTTTTCCTTATCTTGCAGCTAGGATTTCGGCTCTGTTATTTCCTTCTATCGGCTCTTACGACACCCTCATAATGGGATGGGGTGGCGACACTATGTATTCTAAATCCGTCACCACATGGATATTGAGTAGAGTCACTAAGCTATTAAAATGTTTAATAAACTATCACCACGGTGTTTGTCCGTAGTTTTATAGCTCCTGTGCACGGATTCCATCATCATCATAGACCTCCCTCAATAAGCATCACAGCGCCCTGTCCTAAGATTTACGCATCCAGCTACTGCCAGACAGTCGCACAATTCAGCAGTGTGGGCTGGGTTTAATTGAGTGTATTTTGTTTAAAAGATTTATCCATAAATGCCAATTTTTAATGATAATGATGATTTTGGCGTCAGTCGCAGTTATTTTACTGATAATAGTTAATTTATACTGTGTCATCCAAAGCCTATTATTCCGTATGCATCTTAGTTTGCTAGTACAATATTATTTATAATCCGATGCACAAGGCCGGTGCATTGTATTTAATGATAAATAAACATCAAACCATAATACGTGTGTTCAAGTTTGTAACTATCATACTCCTTTCGCATCAGCTTTATCAAGTATATTTCCTAGTCTTGTTATTGAAGTTTATATACGTTTTCTAGGCTGTTTGCAGACATTTTAATGTTGCGTACTATGACAACCCTTTTCGGCGTTGACGTTATGTGATAAACTACAAGTTCACTACTACTTATTCTGCACATAAATGACCCAGTCGGGCCTCCTCCAATTACAAGGAGGGTAATAAGCCTACTAGGGCCACGCTAGCCTTTTTTTTTTTGCCCGGGGTAAAATCCTTTATGGACTATCCCTGCCAGCCTGGAGATGGCCAACAGGGGGTGTGTGGGAGTCCCCTCCGCCTCTGTCAGGAGACGGAGTCATACCCACTAAACGTCCCCGGGGTGTACCGTCCCTTGCTGCCCCGTGGGCCCTGACTGTATCACCACGGGGAGGGCCACACGGCCACGAAAACCTAGCCGCAAGAGAAGGAAAACTTCATACGAAACCCTGTTTCAACCTGTCTGGTCAGCGTGGATACTAGGCTAATTACCCTCCTTGTAGTTGGAGGAGGCCCGACTCAGCAGTGGGTAATTTATCAGCTGAGAAGTATCTAATACCAGCTCCGGACTGCAGTTTCGTCCGCGTGGATTTTGGGTCAACATTACTTTGTATATGTATCAATGTAAGTATATGGTTTGTGTTTTTACCTCGTTGGTCTAGTGGTTAGATGTGTCGCCTTTGGATCAACGGGTCCCGGGTTCGATTCCGGGGTCGGGCAAGTGTCTTTGTCTAAACCAGAGGCACTGGCTCGGAGTCTGGGTGTCATTTCTATCTATAATATGTATGTATTTACAAAAAAAAAAAAAATGTATATAAGTAGTTTATCATCCATCTCGTTACCATAACACAAGCATTAAGTTGCTTAGCTTGGGACGAGATGGCGTTGTGTGAGATGTCCAAGGATATTTATTTATTATTATTATAAGAAATCGCTCTTACATTTAGCATTGAGTAAAAATAAACACGTATAAACTTCCACGTTTATAGTATAATAAATAATTAGAAAGGATACAAGCAAATTATACAGGCTATAAGCGAGATAAAACGATAATCAAAAAGCAGTCTTAGTTTCATTTCATGAACTTAACTTTTGTACAATGTTAGCGGATTATTTACGACTAAGCACGCAAATATTGCTAATCTCTGTAGTCACCGCTAAATAGCCAATGTGACTTTTATGCAACAAAATTAGTCAGCCACCGATACATAGCGTTTTATATAGCTCGTTTTATTGGTTTCTAATGGAGCAAGGGTTCGCCCATCGTTTATGGGGCCACAGAATATGCAACTAATGGACGTAATAGTGCTACGCAGAGTGGACACTATATGCCAACTGCGGATCAAGGCGTGGTAGAAAGTAGGGTATTTAAAAAAAAAGACAGTGACGAACAAGCACGCTTGTCACCTAATAGGTAATGTATATACGATATTTTTATAGTTTATACTTTTTATTATATTATTTGCAGGGCACATAGCTCACAGGACTGACACCTGATGGGACAGAAAAGTCCTTGAGTGGCAACGGCGTTCCAGAACGCGTAGTGCTGGTAGGCCTCTTCCCTTTGATATGGTTGAGGAGATCGATGGCTGCCACACGCGTTATGCTTGTGAACAGGTGCCGCTGTTTGGGGTTGGTCCGCTCACTGGATTCAAGACTTGTAATTTCAGTTTTTTCATTAGTCTATAATTTTTTTTCTATATAATTCATATTTCAGTTGAGAGCCTTTCGGAACCGAACGAACCTAATTAGTTTTAAGTACAAGGTTATTGTAATATGGCGTTTAAAAAAAAGACAAGCCCTCCGAGTTTCTTCCGCCAGGTCTTCTCGGTTGGTGCCGCGTTCCGACCTGGTAGTAGTGTTATAAAACTGATGTATCCGTTGACGATTGTGAACGCCATAATTGGTTTATACAATAAAGCATATTTCTATTCTATTCTATTCCTCACACACGGTGGACCGACGACCTGGGGGCCAATTCTCGTGCAGTAGAGATACATCTCTATTCGAGATAACGGTAGAGAATGACGTCATCACGAGCGAAACCTGTAACTCCAGGGGAGCCGCAAGTGCGTTCCGACACTTTAAATAATAAAAAGGAAAGCAGAAAAATTGAAAAATTCCTTCCGCATGATGCGCATGATTTGGCTGATGGCCGCTCGGAGCACCTTACTCAAGCGCTGGAACTCAAACATATTCAAAAATGGTTTATTTGGCTGTTAGCCGGTTAGCTCCGGTTGTATTGGCTATCCGATAACTTTATGTTGTTGCTTTACATTAAAAATGGGAATTAGAGTAATATTGTGACATGTCATATAATTTGCAATTGAAACCTTTCCTATAAGTTCGATTCAAAACAGTGAAAAGGCCTCCCAATTTTAATAATTGTTTTAAGTAGTCAACACCTATGTAAGACTACGTATTTTATGCGACTATCGTATGCAGTGTCCGTGCAGTATTGAGTGCTTTACAAAGTAGAGCTAAATAACGTTCTATTGTAGAAGATACCGACAAAATACGAGGTTCAAAGTGATAAATAGAGTCTAGATCGTAAGAAACTAGATTTATGGAGCCTTAGTTGTCGCCTATAAATTAAAGACATTAATAATATTTAATTAATCTCTTTAATGTTAACTTTATATCAAATATATCATTCGTTATTTATGTTTAGATAAATTACTCGGATTTAACTACAAAATTTACGTGTACAAGCAAAATTGAGATCGATTGGAACACTCGCGGATACCAAGTTATCACAATGGGAATCATATTAACACATGACTAATTTTGTTATATCGATTCATAATGCATTTTTTAACCGATATGTGTGACAAATCGAGTGAGGACCCCGGTTAGACTTTCCCAATGAACCGTTGGCGGCATCACGCGCACAATAAGCGTGAGAACATGGCAGATAACATTAGAACAACAAAAATTGACCTTTCTTCTACCGTGGTGACCTGAGCTAACTTCATTTTGCCTTTACCCCATTTGCTGATTTATCCATTTGCAACTCTATTACAAGATCTCGAGAGTCGATTTATGTTGTCTGGTTGTCTTTCTTACAGACCAAATAAAATTGGTTCGAAATGTGAGCGCGTGTCATCCCGCGTTTGCGTTCGGAAGCACTGACCTGGACAAGGCGGGGCACTGTTTTGATTGGCTCTGACATTCGAATACAATCGATTATTATTTTAATATCAATCGATATCGCCCGTGATTTGTAACTCGGGGAATCAGCGTTCGAAATTAGAACATTTTTTGCATCGAATTCTCAGACAATGACATGATAGATTAAGATGTTTTGGTTGTTATAAGGTGTGCTAATTCAAATTAATAGTTTTAATTACAGTTTTGCCACGAACATTTGGTTTATATTATTAGATATATTTACTAAAGTAACGTGTGTGTCATGATTTAAAAACGAGGGGAACGTTAAAAAACAATGTTAAAGAACGACGTTAACAAGCAAAACCGATTATCAAGTACCGTTGATAAATAGATAATTTTAAATCGCTGACCCACCGATTTACTTACGCAACGTTATTAAAACAATAGATCCTTGAACCCGACACAATAGTATAAATTATGCAACGGACAATGATCGTACAACATGTCCGTCGACGCCGGCGCAGATTTCGTGATGCGAATAAAAATTATTGCTATGCTCCAGTAACTTGGTGTACCAACACTAACCGATGACAGTTGCAACACTAGACCTCTCTAAAACAATGGCAATCATTAACTTCATCGCCAATCAATTACAGACTCGAAACTTACTATTTAAAATTCAAATTCGTGTGACAAATTACGGCAAATGAGACAGAGCCGTACACGTAAAACTGAGTGAGTGCAAATTTGAATCGATTGTTAGTGTTGCGATATAGAATCGAGACGAATCGGTTCACCCCGTGAATTGTGTTGAGATATGATGGTGGTTGCAACAAATAAACTGCCGAACCCATTTTTAATTAAAGAAAAGTTTAATCTACTTCGTATTTTTTACACAAGGAGCGAAAATTGTTCCACGTTTAAAAATGAGAAGTCAAAATATATTGTTATGCTAAATTACTTTACAATATTAAAAGTCTCCTTGGCTCTTGATCTTGTGGCGCGACCCGCTTCTACGTAATACGGTCATAAAATCGGTTCTCTCTTAAATTGGAAATTAATTGCTTGCACTTCCCACTAGGTCATTATCATTTGTGAAATTTAATTAAAATCTTGTCAAATAGCTACATTGGGCTCCAATTAAGTATAGAGTAGAGGCCCAATTAATTAACTTACATTAGAGATGGCCATTAAGGTTTTAGTTCGTTTTGCGGCGTGTACGCCTGACAAATTACGTGGTACGGTCGGTTCCTTTCAAGGCGACACAATGGCGGGCCGGCGCTTGCCCGCCAATTGTCCGGCCACAATACCCGATTACACATACAGATAATTCCAGAAAAACCTTTAAAAGCAAATTAGAAGCGATGATTTATTACTGAACCGATTACGAAACTGCAATGAAAGTTTTGGCTTAGGGCTCATATACATGAGTACCATATTAAAAACGCCTAATGGTATTTTATTGTAATTTAAAAAACATGGCTTTTTTATTATAAAAATAGTTTTTCGGAATATATAATGCGTACTTACCTACTTTAATAAATAAACACACAACACACTATAGCGTTTGACTTGAACTGAATTCCTTTGTAATGTTTTGTTAGTTTAAATATTTTTAGGCTGAATGTGAAGATGTAAAGTAGCAAGTAATCGAAAATTTGGAACGAATGATTTATTTCATCAGTGAACGCGTCCTAACCGTCAGAGATATCTTTTCCGTTGCGCGGTTTCCCGCTCGCGTGCCTTACTACAATTTGAATGTGCTCCAAATTTGAAAATAATTCGTTTTGGCCGGGCGTCCGTGCGAACTCGGCAATCGTTTATCGAAATGCGATCTGTCTTGTTTGTGATGTGACATCACTATTATTTGCTCTCGATTGTTTTATGATGTTATTTTTAGAAGATAGACTAAGTCAGAATGATTTTTATTTACCGTTAGGATTAGCGCACGTAAACATAACAAATGTTCGTATTCGTAAATCCAGGAGGGTTTATACGCATTATTGAGCTTCTTATTAATTTTCGGTACAAAACCAAGGTCATAAATGTAGCCATGCCATAATTAATTAATGGAAATTTTGATTTATGCCTTTCAGCAACGTTTTGGAAAGTATATTACGTACCGTTATAAACAAATATTATTATAATTTTCAACGATAACAAATCCTCCAGTGGATTATGGTAATAGCAATTTCATTAATGTCAAACAAAAACGTGTGAATCCAACCTAAAGATTAGTTGTAGGTACACTAATTAATACGCAGGTACGTGTGAAGGTATATTTGACACTTATTTGGTGTGATAAAGTGACCAACATCCATCCATCCATCCTAACTTACGAGTAAAAAATAATTTGGAGCACTTAAAACAAACCGTCTACCAGATTGGCAAAAAAAGAATGTAGATGGATTGTTGAAATGTTTATATGAATGAAACGGCTGTGAATGTAATGTATATTGTGACGAGAGATACACAAGAATTAGGACTAAGACCCATTGCGAACCCCAATTAATGGGTAGAGGTTGCAAACAATAAGATATTGGTATTATGTGATACGTCAGGTATTTTGTAAATTAAAAGCTCATATTTAATTGGCATCCCAAACCATATGCAATACAATCATTTATTTATACGGGTAATCGATTAAAATTGGGTTTACGAAACACAATTTAGTTGCATGTTTCTTCTTTATTTAGAAACAATATCTAAATGTTTCCTGATTATAAATCTGATTAAAATCGATTAAACCCGTGAACGATTATTTTATTCGTGTAATTGAAAATTATTGGGTTGAAAAGCTTTGGTCAGTATAGTCCAAGCTAGCAAGCACATACCTATATATATCAAAGTTAATACGTGTGTTGACGGATTTAGAATACGTAGTGTCGTTGGTAGGCTAATTACTCTCCCTGTGATGGGAGGAGGCCCGACTCAGCAGTGGGTCATTTATGGGCTGAGTAGTGGTAGTAAATTATATCAAAGTTATTTTTAAAGCAAAATAATTTTCTTGCCTAGAAAACCTTTTCCTACATTCATTTTATTGCCATTGCTTATATTGATCGGTTTACTGTTTTAATAGAAAATACATCACCTTTACCTTTAAAAAAATATACGTGAATTACCGTTTCTAAAACAAAATATACAGTTACAAAAATTACATTGACACAAAAGCATCAGACACCACGCTAATATTGACTATAAAACATTAAAACGACATACATTTAAATATAGAATGTCATTTATAAAAAGAACGTCCACAGACCGCATAGGCGGTCGTCGATTTGTCTCATCTATGGGGTAATTAAAGAGGACGGCTGCGTTCCACGCGCACCGTTTGTATGTAAATGCTGACGGTTTGACGCGCACGCGACTCGCTCCGGTGGCTATGTGATTGTTCGCTTAGTTTTATTGGACTAGTTTGTGCCGTTGCCAAATTGATAAACACGTATTTAGTCCTGACACCCCGTTAAATATTACTAATCGAGATATCGTTCGAGTAGATTTAGACTGCACAGTGTCTCTATTCTAATGTGAGATAGGATCTTTTCAAAGAACGAAGAGTTAAAGAAGAGCAGGAATACTTGTCACAAAAGCATTCTGTTTATTTATTATTTTTTAAGGAAAATGGATAGAACAAAACAATAGCGACCAAATTTCTTGCCTCCGATTGGGTTAGTGAGTACGTATTTCTAAATCTTTAACCACGTGAAAAAAAGGTGAATATCCTAAAGCAAACGAAACATATACGACAATCTCTAAGCCTTTCAAAACAGATGTTTAGCATCTGAAGGAAGTTGCGCAGTACCCGAAATGGTCGAATCAGTTTCGATATTTGTTGTCGATTTTCCGGCGAGTGGGCCCAACTGGCTATGGTTTCTTCACTTCTCGTTACTGGCTCAAGTACCATGACCAACCATGGTTGCCATAGGTCGGTTCTTGGAGTCAATGGACTGTGATGTTATGAGGAATCAAGAATTCCATTCGAAGATTCGATTATCTGACGTACTACGTGGTGGCGTACGTGGTTAGGTTTCGGGGTTAGCAAGTGTCTTTGTGTAAGGGATATCTGCTCTGTGACAGAGTGTCTACAAATCACTTACTACTACTAGCCCATATATGTTCCACTTCTCCTTTTCTGTGGTAGGAGGAGGCCCGCCTCACCAGTGGGTCATAAGTATTAGTAGTTGCTTTTGAAGAAAGTTGCCCGACTTTATTTTACGATAACACGTTTATATAAAATTACCTATTTGAGAATACCTCAATGGTTCGTATACCCAAGCCCAAGCAGATGATGCTTCAAAGAAGAATATAAATGTATACCGATCCCTTATGTAAGCCGCCCTACTTGCCAACTGGTCCATAACCGGTGTCCCTCCGGTGCCGACATCCTGCGCACCACTCTTGCGCCACCATTGTCTGTCAGTTCCACTCGCTTTGACAGCAATCGTTTTACGTAATGGAGGAGGATCAATTCACTTAGTGATGCCTATTGAGCGATTGTGGACTTTAACTCTTACTTTTATATGCTAGGTGCATTAATGCCCAAGTCTCGAACGAAGTCAGTCACCAAACTAAACTCTAGGTATTTTCATCAAAAGAGATCCTGATTTTAGAACACTATGGATAGAGTGCTAGTATCGTTCTGATTAGTAGGGATGTGTAATTTCTAGATCCAATTGATCCGGAAACCTATTCCACTAAACCTTTTGTGGAATGCGCTACCTCCGGAAATCAGGATGGTCAACAGTCGGGACACTTTTAAGCGCAGACTTCGTAACCATTTAGAGATTACTAATTAGTCGGAATGGAAGTGATGAATCATTAACTATCTCTATAACCTTATTTAATATATTTGTAGCACATGTATGTAGTTTATGTATGTATGTAGTGTATATATATAGTGTTTGTACCTATGTAGTGTATGTATTAGGTATTTTATTTTTATTTTACACCTACCACACTTTATCTCTGCACCACCCAAGGTTGACTGGCAGAAAATGCCCAAGGCATTAAGTCCGCCTTTGTACATTTATTGTGCATAAGTGTAAATAAATAAATAAATAAACATTTCCATTGTGAGTCCGAACAGAGTTACTACTACTACTACTCAGCCCATAGCAGACTCACTGCTGAGTCGGGCCTCCTCCAGTTACATGGAGGGTAATTAGTCTACTGTGCCAAGCTGGCCAGGCGGGTTGGCAAAGGCTTTCGTACCAAGTTGTCCTTCTCTTGCGGCTAGGTTTTCGGCCTTGTTGTTTCCTTACGAAACCCTCAGGAAAGAAAGTCCATCACCACACAAAAACAAAGGTAGCAATTAATTAATTAAACTGCCACTGACTCCAATATTATGATAATTGGTCAGGCAAACTAGAAATCAGATAACGATCCGGTCTAGTTTAACACGCACCTACAAAAATAAACTATTACGGATGATTATGCATGCTGATCGAATTATCGATCTGTGTCTCCCGGACATATGTGTAGTCAATATTTACAATACTAATGGCCTTTCCAAAGAAACATTAAACAGCTCCTAGCTTTCAAAGAATAAAGTCTAATTTTCAACGAATAAAAATATGTACATAGTTGTACCACTAAGGATGTAATGAGTTAATATCGAAATCAAAAGTAATTATCGAAATGAAATAATAGTTTGGAATTTAAAATTTTATATTCACGTATGTGAATGCTTGGCCTTTTGATTTCACACGTATTTTAAGATTTTTTCAAACGTCGAACATACGTACGTAGATACAGTCGAATGCGCATACTCGTTATGTTTTCCTATGTTTCTCGGTATTGGCACTGCCTTTGCCCTAACAGACACAATAATTGGAAGGATAAAAGACGTTTCTAGCTGTTTAATACGAAATTCTGAGAAATTAATAAATATGTAACGCTGATCCTTATATGCCAAGCTGATTGCAAAACTGAATATTGATGGGCGATGCCTACAGATAACGAAGTTTGTGGTAATTATGTCGACGAGGGTGTCAATTGCTGACTTCAAATCCAGTCACGCGAGGTGGTCTTTCATAGTCGAGAAGTTTTAATTATGTCTTAATTAAAGTGGCATACCACTGATGCCATTAGGTGAGTATTATATTTTTTGTTCTCAGAATAATATGATCCTAGTATGCATGTGTAAATAATTCTTATTGTTTTGTACAATATTATTTAGTTCTACGAAATACATGTTGATAATAGAAGGTCATACTAATTTGTATTTTTATGCATTTTTATTGTTTTTTTTTTTAATATTTTAATGTTAATAGGTTAACTCTTACCTTACATCCCTCACAGGTGAATGCACCAAAATGGAAGCCTGCCGCCGGCTCCCCACATACTTTGCACTTTTGGTTCATCTAAAAAAGAAATAAAAATAATGTAACTACAATACTTATTCGACTTAAAAAAGAATATTACCTTTATAATGTAATCAAATCCATTTAATTTGCACAAAGAATGAATAATTCAAATTGCGAACGCAGAAAGTTTTTAAAACACTTAGTGGGAATTGATGTAAAATTGAATTTTTCTTTACGTGTAACAATGCAATATTGTTGCTCTTATCGCTCGATATAAACGAGTATGCAACTGAAAATCCGCCACAGAAACCCAATTCATTGTTAATATGCCGTGACCGAGATCGCTATTTTCCAATCAGTCATTTAGTTGTTAATTTCGAGGAGCATGGGGCATGTTATTGGTTGCATATGCGATAAAGCGTATTTTCTATGTATCGATTAAACGATATTAATTGTTTCGATATTATTTTTAACGCGTTCCATGCCGCGGCACTACGTGTTCTATATTCGAATATACACAATTTGGAACGAGTTCAATATTTTCTTTTCTTTATCATCAAAAAAATTTACGTTACTATAATTTCGGTTACAAAAAGGATTTAAGTGTCGACATTAAAGATACTTTTAACCTTTAAGCCCGTAATATAATGTTATGTCCAATATTACGCCTTGGCGATGGTAGTTACCTAAATGACGTGATTAACAATGTAGAGATATAAACGGATTACAAAAGGGTTGTAGAGTTATGTTGATTGCACTGTGATTGTCGCGGATTCGGACAGGCCAAATGATCTCATTTTATTAGGGTGGCATTGGTGTTTATGAAACGGCGCAGGTTGGCAATGTACAAATTGCCACACTCGGTTGCAGGATCGAATTTATGGGGTTATATAATAAATAATTTGTATCCATGCAACTGTTATGTACCTCTGCTGGATGTTTGCGCATCATGTCCAGCATTTGTGTATTATATCGCTTGCTCCGAGTTCCAAATGGTTTCAAGGCAGTATTGCAGATAGGTCTTTATTCTTTGGAACGAACAGAGTTCAAAATGCTTTTAAAGCAGTATCGTAGATAGGTATTTATTCTTAGGAACAGTCGATCTGAATCTCATCCGTGCTTCAGAGGCCACGTAAAGCCGTCGGCCCCGGCTGCCCTTCGTCTATGGCAGTCTTTAGACGTAGTCAGTAGCGTGAAAACTGAGAGCTGGTCTAACCATATAATTAGCAGAGGTCTACTAGATGTGTCGTGAGTGGTAAACAGCAATCGCTCCGTGTGTATACTGGTAATTAGCTTATCATGTTAGAGAAATATGTATATTCATAATATATACATTTGTTTGGAAAAGGGTCAGCATATAAAGTTTTATTGTGACTGGTTTTTCTGTCTATTTAGTCGACTCTTACGACACCCTCAGCGTGGAATAGGTCGGTGACACTAGATTTTCTCAATCCGTCACCACCCAATCGACGTTTCCGACGTAATTTGGCAGTCATAAATATAGTACCTATTTGTATTCTTAAGATGAATTGAACCTGCCTACCTATTAGCGTCTTAATTATCTTTATCTAGACTAAATTTTAAGCCATAACGTTATAATATTAAAAATCAATAAATTAGTATTCTTTGCGAAATAATACTATTTTCTTTTAAATAAAATAGAACTTCACATTCCCTAACTTGAAAATGTTTTCTTATTCGAATCTTCCAAAGCAAAGGCGGCGATGTATACTGCCAAGCTCAGTGTATTCCAGAGATTTCAATCACTACCCGACAAAAGCCAGCCAGCTATCTTGGACAGGCACCCTGAGTCTACATACTTGTGGTAAGGTTTATCTACGTGCGTTCCGGCTGCTTTGTCCTTTACTTTAAATGGAAATCTTTATTCTTTAGAAATCGAATCTTAAATGCCGTATTTATTATATTTTAAACGTATTATTATTTTATTTTATTAAAATCTATAGTATTCTGTTTTGTAATTAAAGGTTTTATGGATGAGACAAATGATACGATTAATGTGATTAGCTATTTCAACATTTTAGCGATTTGAACAAATCCTAAACTAATAATAAGGGTCTGAATCGCAGTAGGTACAATTTAATGGTATGCCCTAGGTTTCTATTTAAATTATTTATTGAGATTGGAGATTAAATTATTATACTAATCGGAAATTTTAAATTGGCATTAATTGGAATTTTAATAATATTCCCATTATTTGGTATGTATATTTAATGTTCAAACATGTCAATTTCATATTAGAAACATTCCACAATTAATATCATATTTCTCGTATATAAAGTCATATCCGTACATTAAACAATCAAAAATAACTTATTTATTTAAAAATTATTGCACATTGCTTGTGAGAATATTTTCTAAATCAGTTCTTAATCAGAATCAGTAAATCACGCAGCGTGTGTCCTACCCATCTCTTATCGAGTCGCTCATCAGAAACAGTGTTGTGAGTTAGAAAAAAATCTTGAAATCATAAGCTAAATATCGTATTTATAGTAATTACTAATACATTAACGTAAAAATATTTCAGAAGATTCTAGTCATCTTTTGGGAAGACGATATTTTGGTAGTTCGAATTCGAATTCCTGGGCACGGGTGTTAGAATACAGAGGGTCAACAGATTTTATGGTAAGGCTGTTGATGTACTAAAGGAACTAAACTTTGGGTTATGTGGGATTCCGGGGCACGTAGACCATCTCTACCATATTGCGCCCTGACCTACCCACCAAAATCTACAGCGATCTTCGACTGCCCGAACCAGGGCCACGGGAAAGGAAATAGACTAAGCATCCCATGGTGACTCGTCTGCTCTGAGGGGAATTTGTGGAAGCGGTCTCATAATATATGTTCATTCACATTAAAAATTTTCTCTCCAAAATAGCACCACAAATGACCAGCAAATAATTATTTATGATGTGCCAGGACAATGACCTAATATTATGCAAAACTCCAGCGACGCGATGCCGCGACGTACTCTGTCCGAATTTATCTCGATATTAAGCCGTGTAACTCGATGCTACAGATCGATTTCTTCCTACACAACTTAATTAATTTCGCCTTCACATTTGTTTTTTTGCGACACTCTTCCCTTACTTGATCCCAACCAAATATCAACCCTAATACATACAAAAACAGATCAAATTAAATTATTCATACCCATATTTATTCGACCGCATAAATTGAAAGCTCATGAGAGGGTCGCGAAAACTTAAAAAAGGCTGTCAACAGTGTCAGTACGTCTCCAATCACACATTTCGTTTAAAATCTGGATGTGCAATTAGCATATTAATCATTTCATATTCCGACGATTACGATTAAAGAGGGTTCTTTATATTTAAATGGATTTAAGACTGATTTATAATCGAGTTGGTGCTTAATTTGATGGCCACGATGAGCATCAAATTTGAACGCATTACCTATAAAGATGTTCTAATGAAAGCTATTTGTAAATATCGATTTGTTGATACGTTTATTATTCGAGTAATGTTAACGAACTGCTCTTAGCAGTAATTGATAGAATGTTTGAGTTAAATGACAGTAATGATTTTGTATTCATAACCTATCAGTAGAACAGAGTCTATTATAAAATAAGCATCGTACCTACTCTTTTTAACGAATCTGCCTCTTGAATCTAGATTATAAATTTGTCGTTTATCGAAAAATATTAGCATGTAATAATACAGAAAAATAACGTGGATAGTTATATGTCTGATTTATATTCAGGCAATGATATATTTGACGCTACTGTGACTTCTAAGTTGTACGAGTGCGATTATCCTGCATATTTAACTAATACATATTGTTTTAAAAATAAATGTTGAATACTACTAGATGCCGTATGTAATGGCAAATCTGTCCGGTGACGGATTAAGGATACACAATGTCACAAACCTATGCCACAAAGAAACGCGAGAGGCAGACACAAGAGAAGAATAACTTCAAACTACCACTGTGCCACTCCATTCCGCCTTGCCAAGGTGGCGCAGTACGCTATTTTTCTCCCCAATCTAAAATTACTACCAGAGAGGAACAATGCATGTTTCTCCGTAATACTAAGAGATCACTCAATACATTGTTCATATCTAAAATGAGCTAATTATGTACCAGTTTACAATATCGTGGGCCATATTTTACTCTAAAACTGTCGATATTGCAATCGATACAAGATATGTAAGGGTCGTAGCCAACATGCTACTCGTGGCGATTGGATCGTACGATCGTGTAGATAGTGGTAACATGGTCAGCACCGATATCGTACTTGGTGACTAAAGCTCTGGGGGCCTAGCCAAGTCACTTTCGAAACGTACGCTTTAGATAGAAAGAATAGAAAGACAAATAAATGAATGGGATTGACATTGACAGGTCGTGTCCATTCCATACAATAGTTCTTCTTCTTTTATAAAAGCGTGCGATACGATACCCACTTGGATACAGGCCTTTGGTGGTGCCGGATTTAGAAAACATAGTGTCGCCACCCCATTCCATCCTGGGGGTGTAGTAAGAGCCGACAAAAGGAAATGAAAAGGGCGAACATCTAGCTGCAAGAGAAGGAAAACTTGATACGAAAGCCCGTGTCAACCCGTCTGACCAGCAGCGTCGCACAGGTTGGCTAATTACCCTCCATGTAACTGGAGGAGACTCGACTCAGCAGTGGGTCATTTATTATCTGAGAAGTAGATTGAACATCATCAAGACTTAAAATAGAACAGATGTTCAATTTACCTTTAGACAATCCTAGCATTCACTTGTACCTCTTTAATAACTTTTTCTAATGTATTTTTTCTATAAGATAACATTTTTAAATAATATAAATTACGCAAATCTTAGCCATGGTGTCAGCACCCTATCGTCGTGTGAAAGATGGCATCGTCTGTCATTTGCCGTGGCCGCCATTATCGAGCGACGGCCGACCCCGTGGGAAGCACGGGTTAACAGGTGCACTCAGCTGATGACTGCCATAGGATAACGGTCAGAGGATTTCATTCGTGGGCTCTGTGATTTGTCTGCACATCGAGTTAGAATGCGGACGATGATTAAACTATTTACACTTGATTATTTTAGGGCTATTTTATTGTACATTTCAAGGTAATTGTCGAGTCCGTGTGGTGACGGATCTATAATATATAGTGTCACTAACCCATTCCATATCAGTGTGTCGTAAGAGCCGACAATAGGAAATGACAAAGCCAAAAACCTAGCCGGAAGAGAAGGAAAATTTGGTACGAAACTCTATGTCTATTACCCTCCGCATCGCAGCAGTCCGTAATTTATGGGCTTCGAAGCGTGGAAGCAATACCTTGCATGGGTGGATGTGCTGACGATTTTAGGTAATGCTCTCCACCTTTTACTTTATTAAGAGTGTCGATGCCACATGCGTGTGTTCCATGATTTGTTCATGTACCTACATGGAGCTCAGACGATAGACAAACCCCAGAACCAAACTTTTGTATACACACATACTATCAGATTACTACAGGAACTAGATAAGTAAGAAAACTAGCCACAAACGAATGCTTTGGACTTCATCAAATTGGAGGAGGCCTGACTCAGTGGTTCATTTATGGACGACGGTATTGCCCACAATGACAAGCCCTAGGCCACCTGCGTTAGCTTAAGAAACATAGCATTAACTACCATCTACGAAGATGTTCAAACCATATTGTGGATAATTTATAGGCTGAAATAGTGTTGTCTTTAAATTTCAACGTATATTTCAAAGTACAAAATGTTATAGCAGCATTAACCGAGATAAATCCAAATGAATTAACGATAACATCTCCATTCGCTCGACATCACGACTGCTCGGATCAACAGTTCTAATCCAATTAAATCAACATTAGATGAATGTTGATCGTCGCGGTTGGATGCGCGCGCGCTGTTTTGACGGCTGCCGTCATTTGATGTTAGATAGTGCAATGAAACTCTAGTTTACAACTTCATTTCTACTGCTTGTAAATATAGTATAGATATAGTAAATTTATGAATGTAACTACTACTAGGCCCATGGATGGCCCAGTGTAGACTAGGGCGTCCTCCAGTGACATGGAGGGTAATTTTAGCCTAGTAGCACAGGGATTCGTATTAGTTTTCCTTCTCTTGCGGCTACGTTTTAGACCTTGTAAATTCCTATCGTCGCTCTTTTAGGATGTAATTAGGTCATGACACTATGTGTTCTAAATCCGTCGCCACACACACAACAACAATCTTTATTTTTTTCTAATCTCGAACGAATCGACCTCCTTCAATTTTAAAGATGAAAATGAAGATGTCAACGTTAAGATTGAATATTGAACGAAACGCAATGCCGTCTTGCCTGACGTCTGTAGTTGGATAATTTCCCCCTGTTAACTTGGAGATGTTCCTTCGGTATTAGATCAATTTTCCTCGTCATTTTCCGCCAAATCAATGGAAAGAAATGAGCTTACTTCGCAGTAAGCTATTTTTTCCACCTTTAGTCGCTTCTTGCGTCTTCAAGATGTAACGGCTTGGTGGCATTGTGTATTCTTAATCTATTCCCATTATATTTCTATTTTTTAAGTAAACTAGCGACCCGCCCCGGCTTCGCTTGGGTGCGATAAAGAACCTCTAAATTTATCAATGTTTCTCTACAATATTATGGATGTAATATACATATAAACCTTCCTCTTGAATCACTCTAACTATTACAAAATCCGCTTCAAAATTCGTTGCGTAATTTTTAAGATTTAAGCATACTTAAGGACGGACAGACGACAGCGACTTTGTTTTATAATATGTAGTGATAGTGATGATGATAATGAAAAGATCAGATAAAAAGCTCTGAGTTGACAGCCTACTGTGTCAAGTCTCTCCAACTTTCATGGAGGGACATTTGGCTATAATATAGCTTAATGGCATTTTTGTTAAGATTTCCTCCTTCTTTACTGTAGGTTAGATTTTAATATGTAATCTAAACCCATTAACACATTATGGTAGTATATTTTGAGGAAAGGAGACACCTTTCCTCAAATTGAAGAAGGCACTCAGTAAGTTTATGGTACAGGCAAAATGGCTAATTTATTGAGCTTAACTTTGATCTGTACTGCCAAGGTTCTCATAGAACACAATTTTGTGGCGCGCAGTTCTCAAGCCCAAGTGCATTGGTAAGTGAGCGCATCGAATGTGTAATGAGCCAGGCAATTGTACCGACCGCAAGGAGAGGAACGGGCATTGTGGAAAATTAATTTCGATGGTGTTTTGGGCTATGCTAATGGTAAAGTACAGTGTTAATCGTTAAGTTTGCATTTGGTGAATTTCTTGTGTTCTAGCTGCCAATGAGTAATATTGAATAAAATAATTTGAAATGTAGACTCTCGGCATTCTGGTGAAAAACAAAAAATTCTTCTTTTTAAGGTAGTAATCACCCGCTCTGTTACAACTCTACTGGTGACATGACAGATCGTCGAGTTTCTCTGAGGCGAGGTTTGCAAACGGCCGCCATTTTTAAGCCACCGTCCCCAAAATACCGACTATTTTATCTCCTTATTCGGAAAATTTACGAAAATGTATACATATTATAGCAGTTTCGAAAAGACATTGTATATTCTAATTGACATAAA
The DNA here is from genome assembly GCA_905475355.2 of Clostera curtula. Classification (NCBI taxonomy): domain Eukaryota; kingdom Metazoa; phylum Arthropoda; class Insecta; order Lepidoptera; family Notodontidae; genus Clostera; species Clostera curtula. Next base: position 955,889 of record FR997805.1, read on the forward strand.
AAAAAAACCTTAATCTCTAGTCTATATTACGTTGCAGCCACTACACGTGGGCTGATTTCATTTTGATAGGCGATAATTTGTCACGCTCAACTTTGCCGGCGTTTGAATTTGCCGCGACAATATTATTATGAAGTCTGTCTGTCGGTTCGAATGCTACGGTAGGCGTTCAGGAACTGAATTATTAAATATATTATCATCATCATCATAATCTCATTTCAGCCAATAACTTCCACTGCCGGACATAGGCCTTCCACAAGGATTTCCACAAAGGTCCTCGCCCGCCCGCATCTTTCGTGTTTCAGCGACCATAACCAGGTCGTTGGTCCCCCGTGTGGGAGGCTTAACAGCGCTGCGCTTTTCAGAACGACACCCATAAAATTGAATGGGGTTGCGACCCTATGTATCCTAAATCCGTCACCACAAGTACGAGAAGCATAAAAGACAGAACTAGAGTGAAAGGATTAGTACTAAGAAATAAGCTCTGCTCACGGCAGAGGTGAGATGTGAATAAAAAAAACGCCACCACACGGAACGGAAGTTAACCTACTATCAAGTAATCTTAAAAGAAACCAATTACCCTCCATGTATTTGGAGGAGGCCCGAATCAGCAGTGGGTCATGTAAGTAAAGTTCACAGTTAAATTTTCGTGAAGCCTGTAACGTACAAGCTAATATTAACGCTAATATTAACTTAAATAATCTACTTCTGTACATCCAATGTGGTTAAATTTCGAATACCCATGTCATCCACCAGACCATACCATCCTGAGGTTGTCGCAAGAAGCGACTAAACACAGGAGACAGTCAACCTAGTCTCAAGATAAGGACATTTTCGGATCCCTGCCTGGCCAGCGACTATTCAGACACGGAGTGGATATAGTTTGGGTTGATGATGATGAATGATACCATAACATGAAGCCGGGCTGACTTTTTTCGTAACTAGTTCACCAGAAAAGGTATCGTGTGAACAAGCGTCCGTATTAGTTGCACCCGTTTTTATCTCACCTCCGCTTTTTACAGGCGTAATAATATAATTATATAGTGGTTACACTTCACCACGGTGTGTTTGTCCGTGTGTTATGCTTTTTGTGTGATGATAGTTCAATTGGGTGTAATCTACGTGAGATTTAAATCCACATTGTTATTAGAGCTCGTGTTTTTTTTCTATCTGAAATTCGTCGATGATTCCATCAATATCTGGATGTTGATTATTAATACGTGATGTTTGGATAGTAATCAGTGCTTTGCAGTGTCTTATAAGGTGGCAACGAATTTTTAATATAAGTTGTATGAGTTCTTATTGAAATATCTTGATTATCTTCATATATTTGCTTCATATATTAGTTGTAACAATAATATATACCAGCAGTGTTATTAAATAATTAGTAAAGTGTAATTTTCCGTGGGTGTAGTGACGAATTTAGAATACGCAATGTCACCAACCCGTACCGTCTTTAGGGTGTTGTAAGAGCAGAGAGCGCAAGAGGCAGATCACCTAGCCCTAAGAGAAAGAAAACTTGATACAAACCCTGTGCCAACCGGTCTTACCAGTGTGGCACAGTAGGCTAGTTTTCCTCCACGAATTTGGAGGAGGCCCGACCCAGTAGTGGGTCATTTATGGGCTGTAACGACGAAAGGATAATTTAAAAGCTTTATTTAGTTACAAAATAACACCCGTCGTGCTTAACCGTTGTCAAATGTATTTGTGCCCAAGTCTTAAACTTATTTGTTAATTATTTCATGACTATGTTAGTTATATATAAAAAAAGAAATTAAAGAATGGAATATGCATACTGGTCCTAATTTGAACAAATGTATACAAGAATAGTTTCTTATGAGCAAGAGAATAGAACATATAATCATATTAGAATAGCATACATAATCATAATTTTAGATTAATAAATCTTTATAAATGTAATTCTACTCCTTCCTCTTTACTATTCCATGTTTGAAGTTTAAATTAATAAGTGCATCCATAAAACATTGTTTAAACTGGTTAACATTTGAACATTTGATCCTTTTACAGTAATAATTTAAAAGTAAAAACGCTTCCTTTTATTATCATTTCATACTCTATCTATGGAACTAGCAGACATTGCTCACTCCAGATCGACCAATTAAAAGTGGCAATATTAATAGGGTGGTCGTCGCCTCCCTACACTAATTGAATCGCGCGGCTTCTCCTATTGATCAGTTTAATTGGACATTTATACATGTTGACTTTAAGTGAGTGTGGTCAATTTACTAGACAGGCTTGGACAGCCAACATATTGGTTGCTTTAATTTGTAGAATATATGCAATTTGTTTTTAAATAATAGCTCCATGGACTTATTTATAATCATCATCATAATGTTAATAATCATTTATCTTTAAGGGCGATATATTGGTTTGTGTTACAGACTTTTAATCCTACAATAAACTGTACTTTAGTCACTACTTTATTTACGTTTAGTGATCACTTTCCACCGCTACTGATACTGTTAAGAACACGCTTTTAACATTCATTGTGCTCACGCGCATGTAATCACTTGTAATCTGTAATTAAAAGCCGTGTTATAATTGTAGCGATCCCGGCTTTGCAAGCACCGATTGTGTTGTTCAGCTTTTGAGAGATCATTGGTATAATCAAATGTAATATTGACTCATTTAAGGACTATTATGATAATGACTCCCGGAATACTCAGGTCATGAGTACGAATTGCCATATAATTCTTAGGCAGTTATAATCGGCGTTCTGACTTTCGATGTTTCTTCTCAAATAGGGGCATATTAATATGATCAAAAACATTTTACAAAAAAAAACAGAGTCTTCAATATAAATGCAGGTGAAAATAATGCAATTCATTGAAATAAAGTTTAAACTTTAAATTAATGATGGATTGCCAAAAATGTTAAAATATATAAATTCATGTCAAAAATAGGCATGCGCCTTTTACTACACTCTCAACCATTGATAATATTTCATTCGATTATTTGTCATAGAAATAGGGGCACACCTTTGGTCTTTAAGGATTCCGTTACCCGATCGATTATCGATAAAAATGGATGATTTATTGTGCCTAATTGATATAATCCATCCCTTTTGCCCGCGGGACGTCTCTGTCACGTGACCTGTCACCGTGACACGCAGATTTTTGACAGTCCGTGACAAATTGTTGTGACAAAATATTTCAACAGTTGCATCAATCGATTCGGGAACAGCCCTCTTCTTTATGAAATCCCACGTATTCCTTTCGAATTGTGAATTAAAATTCACAAATATTTTATTTATTATACTTATTGCCTCGAAATAAGGTCGCAGATGGCACAAATTTCATCACAATATGTATGACGGCGGGCACCAATGACTTGGCGTTCTTAATTTAAATTTTGGGATTCGAATGAATGAATTTGCGTTCGGAAACAGAAACGTTATATTGAATGCGATTTGTTCAGTGACTAGCCGTTCTAAAACGACACAATATAATAAATTGATTTTTTTCTTATCCAAATACCATTCGTAGACATCTGCTTAGCTTAACGTACAGGAATAGAATTTAATCAAACTAAAATTCTCAAATTTACATAAAGCCGATTACAAGCAAAAATATCTATGAATAATTATTCATTAGCGCCATTTTGGACCCGTCAAATGTCTCTTAAAACCAAATGTCAATAGACAAATGGATGAATCCCATTATATTAGATACGGATTTAAATAATGTACTGGATTAGAGCTTTCTCGACTTATTGTGGAGTTGACCCCTGACCGGGCATCAAATGTGCAATGACTGGTCAATAATCCGACATAATGGTATTATGAACGAGGTATCACCCGAGTCTTTTTTCTGTATAATACGCCTATTGTTTGTTGTAAGTTATACTTTGCACTTTGGGCGGTTAAGCGGCAGTTCCGTAGCTGCGATATATCGTGATATTTTAAAATATCTGGTTAAACCTAACACAATATATTTTTTGTGACGAATATATACATCTCGTGCCATTGACAAACGGCTTGCTTAAGCTTAACCGGGCCCCGACAGCTTTGCACTGTAGTAAGTAGCAAAACAATGTGGTAGATTAAAACTCAGACTCTTAATTATGTAAATAATATTTCTTCTTTCGATCTTAATTCAATTATGGGCTACGAAAGAAGTCTCTTGTAAAGTTACCACAAAATAACTTGTCCTTATATTGAGTTCTCTTCAACAAGCTAAAGGAAGTTCTATTAAATGTTAAATCATTGGAAGGTCGAGATGATGAGGATCATTTTGATGTAATGTCAAATTCATTGCGTGAACAATTTAATTTTAATAGATAATAACATTATCATTTGTCTATTTACTGACATAAATGTATTAAATAAGGTAATTATATGAAAACAATAGAAAATTATCGCTACTTTAAATATGGATAAAGCAATTAGGCGCCAGATTCTTATTTTCAAACTATTATCACGGTTTTTCTATTTCAGACAAAATGAACTTGATTACTTAATCATAATTATGAACAACGATTGAACTGAAATAATGTATTAGTATTAACATTAAATTATAGCATTTTATAATTAAATTATAAAAAATAATCGTAAGAAAAATAAAATGAATGCCGCCGCAGCACGCTACGATTTTTTTATATTAAAGTTATCAAATTGGAATAAATCACTGTAATTTTTTTTATAAACAGTCGATTATTATTTCTGATTCGATTTATTGACGGACTTTTATACAGGGTTTTTGAGGTAGTCTCTCCGCATTAGCCTTTTAAGAATATTTAATTGAACCAAAATATTTTACACAAAAGAACGGACTTGAAATAAATAAAGAGAACAGTCGGAATTCAACCCAAAGCACGCGTCATCCAAAGGCAGTGCTTGCAATTATGATTTTTACAACAACTAATAAAAATGTACCACGTTTTTTTATGATATCGACAAATCGCCTCCTAGGAACGGCACCTTAACCCAAACGCTGTACGTCCATGCTTAGTCATCGGGCCCACTTCCCATGCTGAGTGACCAGTCTCTCTGCATCTTTGTAGACTATCGCTGTGAACCTGTCATTGCGAGATAACTGTTGTAACATTATTGGGAGAGCCAAGTGCAGCTCAATGGTCTTATTACTAATAATTATGTATTTACTTAATCGCTGTGTAGGGTTTAATACTTTTACTGACGAGATTGAACAAGTCACTTTTACTATTGCTTTTGTGATACTAAGAGATTATTCATATTTCAGAGATCATGTTACCTTGGTTTATATCCATAGTTATGTAATACTTGATATCAAGGATTAATAAACTCTAGAAGCCAACCTGGCGTGCTTGTTTTAACTAGATCTTAAAAAGCTAACTGTGCAAATGCTTATCGTGTTACCTATAAACTTTTTAATTTCCCACTTGGCATATTAGAGAGCAGAGCAGAAAGTTTGCTCGGTCGGTTTAGACTGCTGCCAAATCCGATGAAATTAAGAAAATACATTAAATAAATATAAATAAATAATAATAAATAAATATCATTGGACATTTCACACAACGCCATCTCGTCCCAAGCTAAGCAACTTAATGCTTGTGTTATGGTAAATACATACATATTATAGATAGAAATGACACCCAGACCTCTGGTTTACACAAAGACACTTGCCCGACCCCGGAATCGAACCCGGGACCCGTTGATCCAAAGAGTTCTAGTATCTAGTACTATTACTACTACACAGCTTATAAATGACACACTGAGCCTCCTCTCATTATATGAAGGGTAATTAGCTTAGTGTAGACGGGTTGGCTTGTCCTTGTCATTTCCTTTTACCGGGTCTTACGACACCCGGATGATGGAATGGGATTGTGACAAAATGTATTGTAAATACATCACCAGTCACCACACGGGTAAATTATTATTAAGTATGTGTTTAATCGCTTTTTAGTGCATGCATTTGTGATGGTAAAAACTTAGTGTTTCATTCTTTGCTCGGGTGTCAGTATCAATTAGGTCAAACATCGTATCATAAAGCTATATAACATGAAGTCATCAACGCAGCAGACAGTGTTGTCGCCATCACAATGGCCCCCAGTGCCCCAAATCGATTCAAACTCGAATACAATGGCAACGATACCTACGCAGTCATCGAGTAGGCATAATATTCCCTAATTATACATATTGATTAGTTCCTGTTGTACAATATGGCGCACACGACGTCATGACAATTGTAATAAATTAAACTGTGTAATTTTCTTCGCGGTACATAATCATCAGCCTATACAAGATCTATTGCAAATCACACAAATCTGTCTCATTCCGGCATTGTATCTAACAATGGCGATCTAAACGCAACTGCATTCCGAACCAGTGGTAGATGGTACATTTCAATTTTATTATAAATATAATTTAATACTTATTTAATTTTAAACCCATTGGTACAATGTTACAGTTCTTAACTAACGGTCGAACGCCTTTGTCTCCATTGACGGCAATATTAAAGATTTTTTTCTATTGAACTAATTATTACACCTTTTTATTTAAAGATGCAAAGGATGCCGTAATGGCGCTTACTAAAGAAATGCATTGTTCCCCACGTACTCTTTTCAAACCTAAAACATGCGAATCGTAAAACTATTTGCACTAAAAAGCGTTACAATCGCAAATGTATGAACATTAATGGCGTCAAAGTTGCAAATATCAAAACATATTTACCCCTAGAAATAATTTAAATCCCGGTTCGTCTCTAAAAATATACAGACTACTTTATTAATGCATTTTTTGTTATGTTACAGATTTTAAAACAGGTATGTCTTGGTTCTAATTGATACCTAGCCATAAAACACGGTGTCGATGGCTTAAACAACGACATTGTTCATAAACTGGAATCGAATCAAGGCTTTGTAACTCACCGACAGCGCATGCCATCTTTAAACCAACGAGACATCTGCTGAAGGAAAATTATTAATCCATTTAAATTACCTCTTCCAAGTTAGTTTAATAATCCAGTTTATTTTTCAAAATAAAAATCACGTGTGCTGAAATACCAGAATACATTTTTTTTTAAATTTTAAATTGACTGCCTCGTTGGTCTAGTGGTTAGATGTGCCGCCTTTGGATCAACGGGTCCCGGGTTCGATTCCGGGGTCGGGCAAGTGTCTTTGTCTAAACCAGAGGCACTGGCTCGGAGTCTGGGTGTCATTTCTATCTATAATATGTATGTATTTACAAAAAAAAAATGTATATTAGTAGTTTATCATCCATCTCGTTACCATAACACAAGCATTAAGTTGCTTAACTTGGGACGAGATGGCGCTGTGTGAAATGTCCAAGGATATTTATATTTTATTTATATTTAAATAAAACAAAACAATTTTATCTTTCTACTGTTTATGGCTTAAAACAATAAATTAAATAAATGTATTGTTATATTTGCATTTACGACGTTTTTTAAAACAGATAAAAAGGTAATAAATAAAAATAATATATAATATATATTTTGCAAATAAATTTATGGCATTGAATAAAAACATAACCGGGAACTAGATACTGGAAATATTTTTCCCAAATATTTGGCTATCTTTCGTAACCTGGCAACACTACTGTCGGCACATGAAACGTACACAAAGAGGTGCGTGCGCACACCGAAACAAAAGGCATCGTAAAACAGATCTATTCGAAGAAAAGAAATTTTGCACAAGTTGCGCTCGCGGACCATTGTCGGGTGGGATTTTGTAACGATTTTACTACCCGGACTGGGTTTTAAAGGAAAAACTAATAGTCTACTATGGAAATCCAGCGCGTTTTACGGGTGTTTCACATACATACTCTGAACAGCTTATGGGTGTAACAAATCTTGTGAGTGATGCGGAGATCTGGAGTGGCCGGCTTATGCCACATACACACGCACACTCGCTCAGCCATGTATGTATACACAAACAGAGTACGTGAGAACTTGGGACCTAAGTTTTGGGCTTGTGGATTATTGGTGTTTGCGCCATACACAAAGTTTAGCTTTGAAATAACCCAAAAATTTGCGAGACGTGTTCTGTCTTGTGTCTTGCAATTATTTACACCATTAACCGCCAAATTAAATTGTGATGCCAGCAATACACGTTGGCCGAGCTTAGGCCAACGCTTAGGCCAGCGTAGGTAATTTAATACAAGGCAAGTGCTACTGCCTACACGTTGAGCAAGTGTATCGAAACCAACTAGGCGAGCGACATCGAGCGATGGCCAGACAATGCAAATATACCGTCTATAAGTTGGTATTGGCGTTCACTCGGCAATGCTAGGCCAACGTATATTGCTGGCTTTACAGTGTTTAAACTCTTTAACAGATTTATTTCATATGCGGCGACATTTCGACGACTTTGCTTTTACAGCTTTAGTAAATTCGGGAACTACAATAATTAACGCGAATCAGTTCAAAGTGTTTATCCTAGTATAGTGACGTCATTATGACGTCACTGTCAGAATCCGGCTCCGTACCCGAGACAGATGTTGATAGGTATAATGGGTGCGCGCGCGCCGCGCATGCGTGCCTCGCTCTCGAATGATTGGTCGGTGACGCCCCGCCTCGTGGCACGCGCATCTGTGACCGCTGATTGTAGATCAAGTGACACAATACCTACTTTGACTTTTCTAATTTCGTTGGAGGCATCCCCAGTCTGTGATTTGACCCCTTCTCGTTTACCTCAGAGATTGGGGAAAGATGGATTGGAACTAGGTCCAGACTTGACATCGATTACTGTCTGCACTGCAAGACCTATCTAGTGGATACCGGTCATCGTCTGGTAATACTAGCAGTAAGTTCGCCAATACTTCATGTGAAGATTACCAAAAAAGTTACTAAGTACTAAAAATACACGTGTTTTTTAATGCCATGGTGGGGGAAAGTCTTAAACCTCACCACCTGTAGGTTATAACAAAGGGGAGGGATGGTTAAAAAATGTTAAAAAAACATCACGTGATTGCAACATTAAGAGCTAATATTAGTATAATACCTAACGATAGCATAGTTATACTATTTGTTTGTTAATAAAGGTAGTAAAATAATTTCAAGTTTATGCTTTTAATTAGTTTACTAGAGTATGACTGCTTTGTTCAATATTATGACTATTTAATGCAATGGAAATATACGTAACTATGTGCATGTTAATTGAAATAATAATGTCAAAAGATGGCAAATTTATGATGTAGTATTATTATCCTTATTTGCTATGCAGTATTCATTGACTAATTCAAGACACTAGATAAAGGTCCTTATTGTGATGACGAATTTAGAATCAATCGTCTTCTTCTTCTTCCTTGTCTTTTCCCAATTAATTTAGGGTCGGTTCCGGTCTAAGCTGCAAGGCCAATTGATACCAAACCGATTATCAGCCGATGTTTTATTCGTTCCCTTCTCCAAATCACTATCATCACTACATAGTATAAACATTGTCGCTGTCGTCTGTCCGTCCCTATGTATGCTTAAATCTTTAAAACTACGCCTCGGATTTCAAGCGGTTTTTTTAATAGATATAGTGATTCAAGAGGAAGGTTTATATGTATAGTACATGCATAATATTGTAGAGAAACTCTGATAAATTTTGATGTTCCTCACTGCACAGGTGCGAAGCCGGGGCGGGTCGCTAGTATTTCAATAAAACACAAATCTGTTCAGATTTTTTTTCCTTTTTAAAGTGTCTTCTGTATTGTGAATTTTTTGAAAGAAACTGTTATTCAACGATCCTAGAGATACTGAATATTAATAATTGACAGGGCGGAGTGCATGCTATCAAGATTTTTTAATTGCGATAAAAATCGAATAAATAAATTGTCTGATAATCGGTTTGTTATCAATTATCGCGACTAATAGTGATTTGTGACAGCTTTTTGTGACTTTGGCTACTGGAAATAATTGATACTGTGGTAATTGGTAAGCCAGAGAGCACCATTTGTAACATTGTATTGATATCTTGACGTACCGCATTGGGGGATTGAAATTGAATCAAATTGTACTCTGTTTATTGCGTTGTAACTACTACTACCCGATTATGTTATGAAACTATTCGTGTGTGTGTGTGTGTGAAACCGAGTTTAGAATCGATTGAATAAAACCCTAGATTTGATATTCAATAAGTAGCCATAGAGAAGTGTTAATACTCGAGTCAGAAACATAACAAATATAGATTGCTGATCTAGATCAAACAGTGCCGGCGCAATAAATCATAGATCGTAGATCTACGGATCAATATGAATGAGAGGCGCCTGTGCATTCAAGTGTCAAGCGTGCGAGCGGCTGTGCAACGATCAACTAAAATGATAAATCTATTGTCGGCTTCCATACGTGAAGCGTTGATACTACTAATATGGACAATAAAAAAAACTCCATCTTCCTGTTTCTGACAATTAATTCTCGCTCTATGTTGAATTTTGATATAGACTTGGTAAAAAATACATAAATCGTTCCACGCGGATAAGGAAAAAGGAAAGGAAGAAAAATTATATATTTACTTAAATGTTTTCCACGTGTCTTACCAATTTTTTACAGTACGAAACCCCTGCACTTGGCAAAACCTGTATTGCGGGGGCAGTTTACAAACATGTATTTCACGTATACAAATAACACCCAGACTCAGAGCTCTGGCTTACACAAACCTTTGCCCGAGCCCGGAATCGAACCGCTAGAAAATGAATATAACTAATTTGTCTCTTTGGTATGTCCAAATAACACTCAGATATATTATGGTTTAAAAAATAACTAATACAAATATTACGCAAATATATTTTGATCGACAAAACTACGAAAATCTATCACGTTACAATGTCTTTCAAGTGTATTAGCACATCATTGATGTCTATTATTTTGTGTTGTAATAATTTGATGAGCTGTTATTACCGTGCGAAGGTCGATGGTGGCAAGTGTACCGACGCGACACAAGGCTGGCGTTAAGTGCAGGGTAAACGATCACCCAACCTTGACAGGTGGGCCATTTTTGTGACATTTACGTGCAACTTTTTAAGCTTGTTAGACAACGATCATTGCTCTTCTTTAGGTAATATGTATGAGATCCAACTCTACTGCTCAGCCCATAAATGACCCACTGTTGAGTCGGGCCTCCTCCCATAAAAGAGAGGGTAATTAGCCTACTGTGCCACGCTGGCCAGACCGGTTGGCACGGGGTTTAGTTTCAGGTTCTCCTTCTCTAGCGGCTAGGTTATGAGCCTTGTTATTTTTTCCTTTTGTCGGCTCTTACGACATCTTCAGGGTGGAATGGGGTGGCGACACTATGTATTCCAGTAGGCCAATTACCCTCCATGTAACTGGAGGAGGCCCGACCAAGCAGTGGGTTATATATGGGTCGATTATTAGTAGTAGTAATAATAACCTAGTTTATAGATGATCGTAAACAAATTTGCCGATATATCGTGATATTGAAGTACCTTTCGACCAGTCACGGTACATGCATACGGACATGTGGTAACCGGACGGTCGCGAGTTCCGTTCCCGGCCCGAACTGTGCCAATAACACCCTGCGTCCTACCGTGACGCGTCCGCTTCAAATCTAGGCAGTTACCGTTGTTATTACCTTGACTTATGAAAAGGAGATGTTTGTAGTAATGCTAATCTAATAGGACTAATTCAATAGAACCAAAATCGACGGTCAAAGGCACGGTGATGGTAACATTTCTCGTTCGACTGCCTCGTTGGTCTAGGGGTTAGATGTGCCGCCTTTGGATCAACGGAACCCGGGTTCGATGCCGGGGTCGGGCAAGTGTCTTTGTCTAAACCAAAGGCACTTGCTCGGAGTCAGGGTGTCATTGTGGTCGTGAATTTCATGTTTGTAAACTGCCCCCGCGATCCAGGTTTACCTAGTGCAGGAGTTTCGCATTCTATAAAAAAAAATATAGTTTTGGCAGTGACTCGATTTACAATATCAATCAATGGGTTGGGGACATTGTGTATTCAGGATGCTATCATTCTGAGGGTGTCGCAAGAGACGACTATAGGAACGCAAGAGGCAGATCTTCTAGTCGTTAGACAAGGTAATCTTGATACAAACCCTGTGCCAACCCGTCTTCCCAGCGTGGCACAGTAGGCTAATTTCCTTCCATGAGTTTGGAAGGCCTGACTCAGTAGTGGGTCATTTTTGGGATAAAACGACGAATGACAAATACAATCGTGTCAGTTCAACATCGACATTGTTCATATTGAAATATCTACTAGCTTATACAACTTACCTGGAACATTGTTAAATTCACGTTTTAGTTCAATTGCATTGTCAAATTACCTGTGTGGTAATTGATGGTGTCACAAACCGATACTATCTTGAGGGCGTCGTAAGAGGTGGTTAAAGTAAGTAGGTAGATAATCTACGTGACTACAAACCGCTAAAATTCAATAGAAATATGCTCAGCAGTTTCATCACAGTGAATTAGTAAAGTTTCGCAGGCATTACGCAAAGAGCGTTAAGAGAACACTTAATTCAACAATTCACACCCTGAACCCGGCACAAATCAGTGAAATACCAGCCCAACTAACATTTGCGCTCACAATGGAACAACCAACAGACCACGCGTGAAAGGTTGGTATCATCCCGTGACCCGATCCAAAGGAAACATCCAACCTGAAAACGACCTTATCCTCATCTATTTACAGCTACATTTCCCTTTTACCATACGGGAAGATTCTTGTAAGTAAAGTAAATAAAAGTAGACTTTATATCATTGTTTATATTAGGTTGAGATTGCTCTGCCAGTCTAGTGAGCTAGAAAGTCGACTCGCTTAACCCCAGGTTCTAGTTGAATAAGTAATAGTTATACTGATTTAGGATTAAGTGGTATTCATTAGATTTGTGTTTTATGGCAAGATGTTTGTCAAACATGTTTGCACGCTCTTAGTGCGGACGAGTAGCAGTGACATTTCTATTTGCTAATTTGATACTAATTTAATCGTAGACCTAAACATTCTTTTGAGGGCGTCGAATGTAAATGTCGATGGCTGCCACATGCGTCATGCTTGTGAACAGTTGCCGTTGCAGGCCATTAGAAGGTGATCTGGCTGATGTTTGGACCTTTCCGACTATTGCGCGAGTTCGCCCACAGAAATCTATCTTTTTATTTTTGATAAAATTTTAATCATCAATGACTTCGTCATATAGCCACCAAGACACTTTATAATACTAGTTACAATATGTATTCTAATCACTGTCTATATTTTACGTGCAGTATTATGATTCATAATTAGCTATAAGATTTACTGTACACCCTAAGGCGTATTCATAATTGTGCCATAATATTATGATACCATAGGAACTATATTAGGATGTATATAGTTTGAAGTGTTTCTATCTACTTCTTTATAGAAGTTCTAGCAGAAAGTTCTGCACCATGGGACTATTTGAGCCATGTCCACACCTCGGGAACTGTGTTTGTATAATCCAGAGATTGGTGTCATTTGAACTACAGTTCGTAAGTATCTAATGTAATTTTCCGAAAAATATTACGTTATTTTCAATAATATCCGCAAGCATTTTTGTAATAAGTCTTATATGGCGTCTACCTGTTCAATCGTACGTAAAGCACAGAGAATATTAAAACTAAGCCGTAGTTCGAGTCCGCTTTTAAGAAATATCCGAAAATAAACATTTGATTACGCCTGCGGCTAAGCTTATTAAGCGCACTATGAGCACCTCATTATTCATTGCAATTTGGTGCAGGGTTAATTAATAATTAATAGTTTAGTGTGGTAGCTTAAAAAATAAATTGTTTAATTTTGAGATTTTTTACATCCAGATCTAGAAAAAATATCTTTACTCACATAAGAGACCCGAACGTCCTACCTTGCTTGCTCTCAAAAACTAAATCTCATATTTGTTTTTATTACCAATAATGGCGATTTAAATTTAAAAAAGCTACAAGCGACTGTCTGGCTCGCTCTTCTCTGTAGAACAGCATTCCAAACCTGTGGCAAATGGTACATGATAATTGCTCACATAAGCCAAATTGAATAATTGACTTCGTGTATGTCTGTGTGTGATTAACATGAAGTCACTCTACTGCCTCTAATTATTATCTGTGGTTCAAGACTGGTAAGCCACCTGCACGCTCGAGAAATGAAACGAGAACGCTTTACGATAACTGGCCGAGACTCAGCGTTCCCAGTATGATGCTATCGTCCTCAATAAAACGCTAACTCGTTCAAGACTGCGTTGATTTTCTTCAATTAGTAGAAATAGCAGCTGCCTACCTAGTATGCAGATACGTTTAAAATGCCAATAAATAAATGTCTATGCAGGTGATGGTATCTGTTTGCTTTTATGGTTCTCTATCTTGTAAAGTGATTGGCCATTTTATTCACGTGACGAAGTATTTACAAAAGGTCAAAGACAGAAATATTAAAGTAAAATGTTAGGTATAAAGTCTGTTCTAGGAGTAGAATGAAATTTATCTGTAGACCAATTTCATACCTGCCTCTGGACTTCTTAGGCTATAGCCAGCTAAGTCACAGGCTTACCTGGTTTTGCATGGTTGACATAATATCTGCCAGTTGGAAGCTGTCATACCGGACTGATGTTTTAATATCCACATCTACTACTCGTACTACTGATGAGATGACCCACTGCTGAGTTGGGCTTCCTCCAGTTGGATGGAGGGTAATTAGCCTACTGTGTCACACTTCCCATTAGATGGGTGACGAAGGTAGAAGGGTAAATGCTGGCCATCAGCTAGATCAACAAAAAGGTGAGACCGGCTGACCCCAATAGATTCAAAATAAAGTTGCTAATTCCGTGCGGTGATTTTGAGCACGACGTGTCCAGTTCCGGAAGGCGTAATGCTGGTAGGCCTTCCACACGGTGGACCGACGACCTGGTTGAGGTCGCCGGAAAGCAGTGGATGCGGGCGGCCCAGGACCGGCCTTTGTGGAGTGTCCTTGGGGGAGGCCTATGTCCAGCAGTGGACGTCTTTTGGCTGAAATGATGATGAGTGGCATTACCCCATTTCATCCTGACAGTGTCGTGGGAGCCGGCAAAAAGAAACTATGAGGCCGAAATCTAGCCGCAAGAGATTGAAAACTTGAAACAAAACCCTGCCTGGCCAGTGTGCTACAGTAGGCTAATTACCCTGCATGTAGTTGGAGGACCCGACGAAGTAGCTAAACACAGGTAAAACTGAGCAACAAAGAAGTGGATGGACCAAAAAAAAAAGTGAAATCACTCCGTAAGAACCCATCAGCAAATCCATCATGTTCCCACAACGCCAGACCCTAAAATTTAATTGAAACTGTTATTACCACTTGAGTGCGTCCACGGACTTCCTCACACCGTTGCGGCGGCTTTGAACCAGTAATAGGGAGCTCGGTAATCCGGTGACATACGATTAGGGTTTATGACTTGGGTACGGTGCAAGTCGCTGACAGGAGCGGGATGATGCTACTGAGCACATAAGTGACCTATTGATGAGTAGGCACTTCTGCCATTATTGGGAAGGTAATTAGACACTCGCATACTACTAAATAGGGCTACTAAGGTTTTACTTCACTTATTAATATATAGATAAAATCTGCCAGTTGGAAGCTGTCATACACGACTAACATTTTAATATCTAGATTCACATACACTAGGTACTACTAGTCAGTCCATAGATGACCCACTGTTGAGTTGAGCCTCCTCCAGTTAGATGGAGGGTGATTAGCTTACTGTGTCACGCTAGCCAGCCGGGGTTTTGTATCAAGTTTTCCCTCTTTTGCGGTAACATTTTTGGCTTTATCCCTTTGTCAGGATTTGACATCCTCAGGATATAATAGGGTGGGGATATTATGTATTCTAAACCGTCACTACACAGATCACAATCAATGATTGTTAACGTACCTAATAATATTTGCCTCTGGCAAACATCAAGATCATAACATGTTTAAAGGCTAAACTAAAGTATCAATCTCCTTCGTCGTAAAGCGACCTTTTAGTAAGGATGCAGTCATCAAAAATCAACTGTAGATAAAGTGGTTATCAAGTAATCGTTGGCCTAATCACCAATCGGTATCAATTGGCAATCAAAGGCAATCAATGTCTTTTCTTTTTAATAACATGAGTTTTATGAAGTTCAATCCAGTGTGGTTTTGCAAATATAACAATTTAAGCTTCTATAAAAACTTTTTGGGATATTTAACGTTATATTTAAAACATAAGGTCGACATTTGGTAATCGACAGCATATTACAGTCTTAACCTTTGTGCTGGATTTGGAATAATGTTTGTGAAGCTTATTTTTTTCTTTTTAAAACGTAACCCCTGCAATATGTTAACCTGCGTCACGGGGGCAGTTTACAAACATGAAATTCACGAACACAAATGACACCCAGACTCAGAGCAAGTGCCTCTGGTTTACACAAAGACACTTGCCCGGCCCCGGAATCAAACCCGGGACCATGTGATCCAAAGGCAGCACATCCAATCCCTAGGACAATGGACATGGGCAATATTGGCTTCAACAGAATGTAAAGCTATTCAAGAGATTTTTTAATGTGTATGGGTGTTTAAGATCTCAATTCTTGTGTAGATGTTTTCACTGTATTTTAGCTTTTCCAACATTTTTTTTTCAGTATATAGTTCCTGCTACACGTAGATTTGATTTGTCGATTCTAAATTTTAATATTATTTATCGCCATCTCTTTTCATTTTCACTGATTAAATGTTAACATTTCGCCAGCCAATAGCGAAAGCGAGTAGGATTGTAGACCTAATTGGTGTCCATTCCGTAGACGTGGCAATGTAAATGCTCTGTGTCTTACAAATTTGAGAGACTTGAAGTTGAAGAATTATATAATAAACTAGCGACCCGCCTCAGCTTCGCACGGGTGCAATTGTGCATATTTTATACATGTAAAAGTTCCTCTTGATTCACTCTATCTATTAAAAAAACTGCTGCAAAATCATATCATCATCAAAACATAGGGACGGACAGATGACAGCGACTTTGTTTTATACTATGTAGTGATAGTGAAACACCATCTGTCCACGAATGACCCACTGCTGAGCTGCTGCTGCTCCAACTGAATGGCAAAAAAATATTTAACACTGGTTTCTGCCCGTGGCTTCGTTTGATTGGACCTAATACTAATCTCATAGCACAAACGGTTGGTTGGATTTTCAATTTCTTATGTTTAAAAAAAAAGGTTTTCTACCCAGCCTATAAATTACCCACTGCTGAGTCAGACCTTCTCCTATCACAGGGAGGGTAATGAGCCTACTCTGACACGCTGGCCAGACGAGTCAGGACAGTGTTTCATGTCAAGGTTTCCTTTTTTTTTGCGGCTATTTATTTGGCAAATGACAAGCATTTCCTTTTGTCGGCCCTTACGACACCCTCGGGATGGAACGGGGTGGTGACACTATGTATTCCAAATTTGTCACTACACCCACAATTTATAACCAGCTCCCGATATACGCAAGCTTGGAAGGTCATAAAACACCCAAAACATTATAACCTAAGCAACCCGTCGCATACATAAAATGCATTGTACACTAATTCTTAACGACGCCACACATCAATTGTTATTTTTATTTATTTCAAATTTCATCGCGATATTATTAAGTTTATTGCGATTACGATCTTGAGAATTCATTTTTGACGTTTTTATTCGAATTTATGCGATTCTTTGCGCGTTTGCAAGCATAAACTGACACACGCACAAGATGTTCCACAACCTTATTACATCGGATTAGGGTGTACATTTCAGTGCTACACATCAAATCGATGTTCAAATGAATTTTGGCCGCTATGACTTCGTGTGACTGCTCTAAGATTTTATTATTCAAAAAATTGATATTTTATTTTTCGAATTGGACTGCTAACGCGCCCAGCGGGTGGGTCAGAACGAATTCATGGGATCTTACACCTTAAGCTATTAGATTTAAAGTTATTTATCATCTGTCTATTTGGTTGCCCTTTGAAGGACTTCAAGGAATCGAGCAAGGATTCTGCTTGCCTTTAAGTTGCTACTCTGCTGGACATTTTGATGCAATCTTTAGGATATACTGGTAACCATAATATTTAATATGCATCAAGCGCTTAATCTAACATCATTCGCTAAATAATCCTATACTTTCAGCTATATTGTCTGCCATATATTTAGAGAATTTTGTTTTCCAAAAATAACACTGTCTGTTTCGTTACTACGGCGGAACCGCTTTATCAATTTAAATTAAAGTTAGTACGTAGGTACATATAAAAAAATATTTGGAAAACAACATAGTAACTTTCGACATCGAAATAAAAGCTTATAGGGAACCAAAGTTTCAATAATACACAAAAAAAGGTTAAGTAAATTGTTGTATAACAAATTAACACGCGGTTACAGAAATATTTATTTTATTTATTGTTATGTATTTGCTACTTTGACGTCCACAAAAACTTTTTACATTAACTTGTATAACCGCATAACTTTAACTAAGTTCGCGAATAAAGAAATCGTTCGACAACTTTACGATTAATCATAAGTTATTTGAAGACATTACAGGTTACATTATGACATTGCGTCCATTAGGAGTTATATAGGGTGTGTCTACACATCAAATATCCTTTTGTGATAAGCCGCCGTATAGATTTGATAATACCTCATTAGTTAAATGTCGAAGATTCATTATGAAATTTGTCAGTGTGTATTAAAAGCTCATAGAAATACGTTGGTAATTTGTATTATAATGTATTGTCTTGACCAAATAGTGTTATATACGTACAGTTTTATACGTACAGGGTGCGTGGATGTCAAACATTTAAATTATTAGCGAAAAACGCCCAAACAAATCTCAAGCCCAACTAATTAATAAAAAATATAAAAATAATCAATCATGGGTTTCTTATAATCACATACCCGCGCTGTAAATAATATTTTACACAGTCCAATACTAGCCCTAATAAAATGAACTAATAAAAGAAAGTAAAAGAAACGAATTCTAGGAAGTAATGCCAATACTTATGCTGATTTTTTGTTATGTTTCTAAACAGCCTATATCCGTTTCCTGGCAGCCATTTCTGAGTTATAAATAATTATAATTTCAGATTCCTAATGACATTTAACAGACTAACTGTAGTATTTACGGATTTACGAATATGTGGTATCACTTCCATATCGCTGATGCTGCATAAGGGAAAAGCATGATACTGGAAAACCACCCAAATAACAATTTCACTATCGTTATTTGTAAGGTAATTTCCCAATCAGGCGAATTTCTATTCAGTATATCCTGCTTCCATACACAAATCGTAAGCCGATCTTTTATTATCCACGTCCTTAGAAAGGTACCATACACTCTGACATAGTACAAACTACTCATAAAATAAAAACACCACGATACCAATCGGTAAACATCGGCCATCTTCGCGCGAGATCGGACCTCGATCAAATAATATCATATGTTTATGACGAGATTCAATCTTTGAAACATATCCTATGCGCATACGACGAATATTTTTCTTTACTGTTATGACTGTCGCTGTTTGTCGTTAACCTATGGTTAACTAATCGGGTTTAGAGATTGCAATCTGTATGCGGTTTAGATGGAACTGCAGTGTCCGCCTTCAGAGTACTTAAACCGTTGAATCTTGAACACGACATACGAAGAATAATTAATTAAATTTTAATATACGGTTGAAACTCCTACTATCCAAACAGTTATCTTAAATATGCAGTGTAGCAAAAGTTTTACTCCAGAATCAAGTGAATTCGTAATTTGCAATGGATATCTTAAAACTAAAGATAAACAATCTAGATTTGCTCAGGTATCGCGATCATTACACTTAAAAAAAAACACATTTTAACAGATTTATAGCGTTTACATTATTCAATTCCTTCATCATCAGCCCACTCTAGTTCACTGCTGGTCATAGGCTTTACCAATTCCTGACGTTGGGTAATTGTCAGGGAAGGGAAAAGGAAATTCAATCATGATATTATTTAAAAAATGAATCCACCATTGCAAAAATACAAATAAATTATTATTTAATTGTAATTTGAACTGATTAAATTGAAATGTAATATCGTAAAATATGTTTTACATTCGGTCGCTTATATCTTACCGAAAGTACCTACAATAATTACATTGAAACGCTATAAGCTCTCAGATACCAATATCTTATTTACCAATTTCAATAATGTGTAAGACATTCTACTCTACTACACATATTGTAAGACTGCTAAACTATACAAGTTTGGAAAGAGCAACAGTGTTGTTTAGATCCTAGTGGCTTCCATTACTGGCCAAATAACAATTGCAGTAAACCAACACTGGCGTAAACGCATGGAGGGTCTCAATTACAGTTTCCCATACGATCTGCGAGGGTCAGGCGGTTCTCGTGAGCCATTACACGCGCCCACGAATAGCTTCGAGCTACCAGCTCTTAGTTTCCCAGCTATGCAGAATTTTGAACGTGTCGCTGTACTTATTGTAGCTCACATTGCTGAATGGACGTTCAGGGTAAATTGGTGTTGTATCTGGTTTTAATATGTTATTGTTTGAAATTACCCTCATGTCTAGGCGACTCCGATACACCGATTTTTTATCACCCCTCTCTAGCTTTATAAATGGCTCTAAATTGTCAGTACATAGATAATATACACAGAACATGCTCTATTTGATTTATGCTTCTTCTCTCGACATCGGAAGGGTAAATCATTTAGAATACACAGTGTCACCACCCATTTTATCCTGAGGGTGTCTTAAGAGCCGACAAAAGGAAATGCCAAGGCCGATAAGAGATAAAAAGATAACAAGAGAAGGAAAACTTGATACGGAACCCTGTGCCAGTCAGCCCGACTCAGCAGTGGGTCAATTTGACCTGAATAGTAGTAGTTATAGACTCAGTCTTCAAGTGTGCACAAATATTCGGGCCCGAGTTCGTCGAGCTGGTTCAGTCCTTCGTATCAACGCTCTTTATATCTTTATAGGTCTTATCTTGAATTACAATCTGTTCTGGTGTCGGATATCTAGTACCGAGTTTGTTCGATGTGAAATTAATTCAATGTTTATCGATATCTGTGTACAGGGTGCAGGAAAAGCGCATATGCAAATAACCAAGATTTCTGCGCAGTTACTTTGGGAAGGACTAAAATATTTCACTTTTAAGTTTTTCAATTAACAACTGCCTGCATGTGAAACGACATTGAAATCGGTCCAACGTTATCTGTATGATTGATTAAAAATATTTAAACTCATATCGCATTTGCAATGTTTTAAACAAAACAACAAACGAGTAGGCATCAGAACAGCGGGTATCCCACTCGTTGGAACGAAAGGCGATGAATGAAAGAAAGACATAGTATGCTGAATGAAAGTGCGAGATATTCCTCTCGAGATGCGAGAATTGTATGAAAGGATATTAGACTAATAAAGGCTCTGTTCATGGCAGAGGTAGGAAGTAGGAAAAAAAAAGTTTAAAAACATATTTTGTCATAAAATAGTAGGTATTCACTGAGACACGATTATTTCAATTTAGAATGTTATTATTATTTTAAAGTATTTAATGTTTATTTATTTTATTCAGAAAACTTTTCCAATTTTAGATATTAAATGAAATTTTAAAATACCGAGTTCTGGTTAAGTTAATCAATGGCCTTATTCCGGAAGTATATTGAGTTTTTGGTACACCATGTATAGACCTTTGGCTTTTAGGTTTGAACTGGCTTTATGTGAGAATGATTTAGCTAATTACTGCTGGTACAAACTTAACTTCTGCGAAATTATGTAGTCGGGAGCGTGAGAAATTTTCTCCGATATTACGAGTATATCGAGTGTGACGCACAAAATACGAGTATGTTATAAACAGTAATGTGACTTTGTTACCGTTGGTAAAATAGTTGTGGAGTAAGACATCTCAAGTATGTTTGAAATAAAAAGAAAACTGTATTGATATTACGGTCTTAATTGTTTATAGAACGGTTAAAGCTATTAACACACAACCTACTGTATATGCCTGGTATAGTACCCGTGTACTAATTCAGGACTGCATCTCTGCTATATCTCAATAATATCAACAGATAAATTTCGGTTTAATATCAATGTAACACGGGTAAAGGCGTAAAAGCTCAATATGTTGATTACTATGAAAATGTGTTCACCATTAAGATTTTGTGCTATTCCAAATGCTAGTGTTTTAGCATTGCTATCGACTTATAATAATGCTATTCCAGTTGAACTTTGATCTCTCGCCGTATTAATGTCGTGACATTTTTTCCTATGATCATCCACCATATTTATTTTTGTCTTCCGAAGTGTTAAGTAAATAGAAAGTGTAATATATTATGCTCAAGCGCAAAGTGTTAAGTATGATAAGCTATAAATTAGCTTATATCTCGGCGAGGGCGGGCGGACGCGTGGGCGGGCGCGCCGTGGGAAACGTTGTAAAGACACAGTGGATACTAAAACCAAGTTAGTTAAAAATAGTAAATTTTAAATTCAAATTTTCAAATTTAAATTAAAATCATTTATTTTGTTTAGGTCACGATGGACACTTACAAAAAGTCAATACATTATTCAAATGATGTTATATAATAAAAAAGGTCTACCGTCTTCAAATCGGTATGTCCCGTTATGATATATAGAAGTTACACGAGTGCCGATTTTATTTGATTTAATA
The DNA here is from genome assembly GCA_905475355.2 of Clostera curtula. NCBI lineage: Eukaryota > Metazoa > Arthropoda > Insecta > Lepidoptera > Notodontidae > Clostera > Clostera curtula. Next base: position 978,461 of record FR997805.1, read on the forward strand.
TATGGCACGGGGTATTTTGTTTTCTACAATCATTTAGTAATAAAAGTCCGACTTCATAATTATAAATGGATATTAAATATAAACGCAATGGAGCAAAAACAATCCTTATTTAAAGCGAATGTGACTATCAGCTCAGAAACCATCGCAAACAAACAAACAAGGTACTTTAAATATATATAGAGTTAATATACTGTTTATTAATCTCTACTGCGTTATAGACAAATGGTTACGCCTGTGCGTATGAGCGCATCTGTTATGCATCATATTAATATTGTTCGATACGATTTCAATGCATTTAAACTGTTTTTGGGAAATTAAACGATATCTTATACATTTTGATTAGGATTATGAGATTAAAAAGAAATTGGATTTTCCGTCGCACGTTGCGTGGTGCTGGATTTGTCCATTTGGTGACCGGTCATTTTACCCCAGAGAGTGAGTTCATAAAAGGTGACTACAGAAGTGCAAAAGGCAGACCACTTGGCTTAAAAGAAGGACTACTTGACATCAACCATTTTTTTTTTTTTTTTACGTCGGTGATCCTCATGGATTCCCGGCCGTTGGGACTGGCCGGGTTATGTGGGACTCCGAGGCGCGTAGAGATGGTAAATTGCGCCCCGACCTACCCACTAAACCCGACGGCGATCCTCGAATGTCCGAACCAGGGCCACGGGATTCACTCCCCGATTAGGAGAGCATGCTCCGGGACCCTGGGGACCTCGGCCCGCTCGTATAGTGGAGCCCCAAGCTCCAAAGCGGGCCCCTCCGATTACGTGGGGACTTGACATCAACCCTGTGCCAACCCGTATGCCAAGCGTGGCAATATTTCCCTGTATTCAATTGGAGAGGTTTTAACTGAAACTTTTATCGTATATGATCTAATATGATGATGATAATGTGTATAAGACTGCATTTTAGATTAAAGCCAGTCAGTAATACGTAGTGCTGAAGAAATTGTAATAAAGTTTCGCGATCAATGCAAGTGCAAATCATTTGGACTAAATCGAAATTGGTAATTTATGATAGCTGTAAATCAACTCGATACTTCTAAAGAAACTCGATAATCTGAAAGCTCCAGGTCACTTTGAAGACGTCTTTGATACCGAGTAATACACCGATACACGATTTTATTCTAACAAAACTGTAATACGTTTTGTGTTTATTACCTTGGCCTGAATGAAAAAAAATAAAAAGAAAGTAATATAAGTGATGCTCTATTCGAATATGAAAAACTATCTTTGATCTACATTAGGTATAACCTGTATCACCGGGACTGTTTACAAACATGTAATTCAGGAACACAAATAACAACTAGACTCTGAAAAGTGCATATGGTTTACTCAAAGACATTTGCCCGACCCGGAATCGAATCCGTGACACATCCAACCCATAGACCAAAAAGGCAATCTTGGCAACCCAATATTGTAAGGTGGAGGTATTAGGTTCTCCAGACAGTCAGCTCCATTCGGCTCCACGGCCCATACAAATTACGAGTACATGTTAGTTATGACTAAATGATCCGTAACCGATTTTACATACGATTAATTGAAAATACAATCCATGTCAAGGACGCTAATCGAATGAAAACAATGTTTACTAATTACTCACAAACAAAAATCGATAAAACACCTACTGCCCTATCGCAATCTGCTTTCAATTTAAAAGTTATCTGCAATCAAAGATGGATATCTGCCAAGTGTTTAGACAATGGCTTGAGACTCATGTGGGTATACCGTGGGTGTAGACCTGACTCAGTTTTGACACCATTTGGTAGGCTGATTTCGTGGTGATTGAAATTTGAGTGATATGGAACAGAACTGGAATGGAGTGGAAATGGCTATTATTATTTCAAACTGCTGAATGTATTCATGTATAACACCTTTTCACTCGATCATGTACCGGTTTAGAAGACCCAGCTACAGAAATTCAAGTTTTGAAAGAGTCGAGAGCTTTTAATGAAGCTTCGAAAAAAATCAAGTGGCCAGCATAAGTATAGAGTTATGTTACAGATCAATATGACAATGGTATTGTAATACAATTGCAAGTGATTTTCATGTAAATATTATGACAGTAAAAAAAGTATTTTCCCGAAATATTAATAGTTAATTATAAAGACACTTAATTCAATTAACTCTTTTATTTCGTTTGGATACTCAGCCCGTGGGGGCTTGAGAAGATTGTCAATTGCATCCTGACTTGACCGTAATTGTTCCTCAACTGCACGAAGGCCACGGGTTGCACTGCTCGATTGGAGACTGCTCCGTGATTGCGTTGAAGTCTTTTGTACGTAAAATACATACATACATACATATAATCACGCCTCTTTCCCGTAGGGGTAGGCAGAGACCACTTCTTTCCACTTGCTACGATCCATACATACTTGTTTCGCTTCGTCCACTTTCATTATTCCCTTCATACATGCTCTTCGGTTTAGGGTACTCTTGACCTGGCCTTTTTTCAAGACGTCCCTGATTTGGTCTTGAAACGTCCGCCTAGGTCTTCCCCTTCCAACACTTTCATTCACACTCGCCTTATACACTTTTTTCGTCAATCGTTCTTCATTCATTCTCTCGACATGGCCAAACCATCTCAGCATACCTTTCTCAATTTTTGTCACTACATCTTCTTTCAGACCACAACGCTTCCTTATCTCACTATTTCTTATCCTGTCACTCAGTTTAACTCCTATCATACTTCTTAACGCTCTCATCTCAACTGCATTTATTCTGCTTTCATGTTTCTTCTGCCATACCCAACTTTCACTTCCATACATGAGTGTCGGAACCAACACTCCCTCATGCACAGCCAAACGAGCCTTGTTAGACACCTTCCGACTGCTCATAAAGGAGTGCAAAGCTCCGTTCACCATGTTCCCTGCATTCACTCTTCTTTCGATATCACTCTCACACTTTCCATCTCTTGTAAACTTTGAACCCAGATACACAAACTCATTCACCTGTTCAACTTGTTCATCTCCAATCACGATATTGCAGACTGTCACTGCCTCATCTCTTTCAAACACCATCACTTTCGTCTTCTTAACATTAATCTTCATTCCCTTTCTAGCAAAAGCTCCACTCATAGCAGTTACCATCTCCTGCAACTCCTCGGCCGAAGACGCAAGTAATACTTGGTCATCAGCATAGAGAAAACATTTGACGAGTAACTCATTCATTCTCAACCCACTTTCATTCTCTTTTAAATCTGTCAAGCAATTGTTCATGAACTATATAACAGATGGGTATCTAAACAGTAACTGACGATCGTCCAACAACAGAATGTGTAGAAGAATACTCTAATGTATTATTTTTTTTTCTTCACAATTTGTATTATACATACTATCATTCTATATTCACTTTTTAGATATCTCGTACGTAACATGTTCATCAGTTAGGGATGTCTATAATGACTGTTTTTTTACTGAATTATTAACCAAGTAATACATAGAAAGAGGATATCGTTCCTATACCTGTACAATTATAACAATTATAGCCAACTTGTTCAAGAACGTCCTTATAATTCATTTATAAAATAATATCTATATTTCAGGATCACAGGTCAATTTACAAAAATGACAATGCGAGAACTATGTTCGAAAGAGATAAAGCTAGTCTGTGCTGTATGGAAGAAAAAGACAGCAATAGAATCGTGTCATACGCCTTAGGCGCCACGATATCCAGCAATGATGATATTGCTCCGCTTATGCACTTGAGATTTTAACTGTTATCATAGATATAAAGGAAACCCATCCTTGTGTTTATTGAGACAGGGTGCAGACACATTTTGAAGAATTTTCTTTGGGTGGAAAATGAATTTGGAGGATGGTCTAAGTGCTCAAATGCATTGCTTTATTATCTGTTGAGCGAAATGAGGTCATTAAAGCGGTAATAGGGACAAAGTTGTGGTTTGCTGAATTGATAGTGTACTGTGATGGATGGGCTTCTGAGAGGTATAATATAGTGTAGTGCATTAGAACAGGGCTGACTTGCAAGTTTTCTAGTGCCTCTGTTTTTTGAGATTGTTCGTTCGTTTCAGCCCATGAATGACCCACTACTTAGTCGGACCTCCTCCTAATTCATGGAGGGAACGCGCTGGCAAGACGGGTTGGCACAGGGTTTGTATCAAGTTTTCCTTCTCTTGCGGCTAGGTGATCTAACGACACCCTCGGGATGGTATGGGTTGGTGACACTGCGTATTCTAAATCCGTCACCACACGTACATTTTGGTATTGTATTTTTAATCAAATCTAAAATGTATGTACTTATCTTAGTACTGGTTCCTTTCGATGTAGGAACTTAGTTGTGGCCAGGTTATCCATCTGTTAAATATAGATTTAATACCTCATGCTTTTTTATATTCATTGAATGTATTCATATTTATAGTAGGTACATTGTAGCTTGTATTCCATTAACAAAATGTAAGAACCAGTTAACGTACTCATACCGTTTAGGACTTAGTCTTCACCGTTCACTTTCTATTAATTGATTCTAATACGTAGTCATAAAGTCGACTTGCTTTCGCTATATCAAATAGTTTTAAAATAAATATAAAAGTTCGACATTTGCCTTAAAACAAAAACAATACAGAATTTAATCGACTCAAAATAAAAGAAACATTCTCACAACATTGATATTATAAATAAACAATTAATAACAGTAATCAAATCTCAAAGTAAATATTAGAGTGAATTAAAATCGAGGGCCGGTGCCATCATTTAGTTTAACTATAATTAAAACTCGAGTCATAATCGACTGTAATCGAGATCAAAAAGAGACATTACAAGTCGCCCAAAGCTACAAAACGGTGTAATAGCGTGATTGGAATAGATTATCATTCGAATCATAATTAGAAGAAAAAATCAAGATAGGTGTAATGGGTTGCCTTACCTTGAAGAAAAAAGTGAATCCATCTTGTGTACTTTAACAGATGAATAACGATAGCTGTTTTAGTAGGTTCATTATTAAAATGATCATACAATAATCTGATTTCGGGATATATGCGTTACTGTTTACAATTTTTTCTTTCTGTTATTTATTCAAATACACTCGTAAGAGTGCTTTATATTAGTGACTTTCACCCCTTTACAATATCGAAGATTATTTGGCTAAAAATGTTCAAATATCTCATACTTGAACATTCAAACATACTACTCAACTAAAACATTAGTTTAAATGACTTTTATTTTAGTAAAGTATTTTTTTTTGGTAAACCGTTTATGTTTTCTTTCTAATAGACCGTACGACCACAGTGTAGTTTGCTTTTTCTTTAAAAAATCACGGAATTTTTAACTCGGAGACAAATCCGTGGGCAGTAGCTAATCTAAAATAAATATTCACTTAAAAATCATCAAAACTTTGACTGATTTCTGAAAACAATACTGTTAAAGGGCGGGAACGGTTGACAATACCATGAATATTAATCGTACACATTATCGCGACTAACAATGCATATGTCTACACTTTGACAGTTTAGATCATTGTCAGTCAGTATTGCCGTCTATGTCAGACAATACCTAAATACGACAGCTGTCTATACTTAATTTATACCAAGCTAAGTTGTCATCTAATGTATATGCATTGTGTAGTACATTTATTTGGTAGCAGAGATTATCATTATTACTTTCATTTGTTTTTATAAAAGAAGTCTCGGTACGAGTATTAAAAAAAAAAGAAAGTATTTTTGTATCGCAGAGGGACTTCACAAATATCATGGTCATCAGAACTATTCACAGGCTGATATATGAACCAGAGCAGGTATCGATGGCTTATACAAAACATTTTTTCGATGTCGTACTCATAAAAATAATAAACTTAATATTTATTTCAGTTTTATAATTATATCTTTCAGAACTATCTCGGCCTAATGTCAGGTGATATTATATTACAAACAGCCTCAAGCAACAAGTGATTGTATACAATTACATCTTGACTATAGTTTAACCTTTTGTTAATTACGGGAGCGCGGTGTAACCGGACGATTTAGTTTTAAGCGTTTGTAATAGGCGTGCGAACGTTGTGCTGGGCTATCTGCCGAATTACGCTTTTGTAATTTTAGTTTATTTTATGGTCAGAATTTTTTTAAATCCATCATGAGATGATGTCATAAGTTATACACTTTTCAATTATGCTCCTCCATTGTCATGAAACGCAGCCTAATGTGTCAGCCTAAGCGTGCGGGTTGGCACAATATAATATCTTAAAACTAGCGACCCGTCCCGGCTTCGCACGGGAGCAATGATGCATGTATTATACCTAAAAACCTTTCTCTTGAATCACTCTATCTATTAAAAGAAACCGCTTCAAAATCCGTTGCGTAGTTTTAAAGATTTAAGCATACATAGGGACGGACAGACGACTGCAACTTTGTTTTATACTATGTAGTGATAGTGATGTTATCTATTCAAACATCGCAGAATTATGTTTGACGTCTACCTTTACAAATAAATGAAATTTGAGTGACTGTTTGTAATATTAAAATGTCAGTTTTTGTCTGCCTGCCTGTGTCTGTTACTTGCCTGTAGGTCTTACTAGGTACTTTACTACTCTTGTAGGTTACTTTCATTGAAACCCCATCCCTCGCTTTTCAGAAGCAAATAGTTACTGAGTTTTCCACATTGTTAATTACCACGCGGTAATAATAATCAGTAAGCTGATTACAAATAATTGTCCGAGTTCGTCTTTAGTATGACAATAGCTTTATAAAGTAACCAGTATGTCGATCAAACACGAGATGATGAAGAATGTTCAAAAAACGGAACACATTGAATTCATGTTCGTTACGTGTCGACACCGCTTCACACCTTGTCCAAAAGCAATAAAACCATATCGATTCCCAACCGTTAAACAACAATCGATAAAAACCCCTGCTACAAATTCTCGGATGGGTTTAGATCGATATTTCATTTCGAAAAAAGAATGCCTCGGCGAGCACGGCGCGAAAGTAAAACAATTGAAGTATGGTCTATCGGTACGCGCGTCTGTGGCGACCCGGGTGACCCCAGCTCGGCCGAGATGGGCCGAGAATGGTCGAGCAGACACCGCCCACCCCTATTAGGCATTGCTCAGTTAATAACTGTATTTAAAATATTTTAATGTAAAACTAGCTTTTGGGCGCGGCTTCGCTCGCGTGGACTTCGAACCCGTGCTTATCTCTATGCATTTTTTTTTATGAATATAAAAGTGGTTATTGTGACTAAACTATGATAGTTAGATATGTGCTCTCGCGGACTTTTTTGTAGATTTTAATAAGACCTACAAACTCGTAGTACTTCATTTTGTTCTATTGTCAATCGTTTTTGCAGCGCACGCATAAATAGGTTTTCGATTTTACACCTTGGGTTACAAAATTGCAATTTTCATACGGATCCCTAATTCTTTTGAAAATAAAATATAGCCTATAACCTTCCTCGATAAATGGACTATCTAACACTGAAAGAATTTTTGAAATCGGACCAGTAGTTCCTGAGATTAGCGCGTTCAAACAAACAAACAAACAAACAAACTCTGCAGCTTTATATATTAGTATAGATTGAGATGTACAGGGGAAATTTGTAGTTGCTAAATTCTAGAAATGAATAGCAGCGGATAAAAAAATAATAATAGAGTTATAATAAAATATGATTAAAAGATGTTTTGCCCAGAATCTTAAAGCACATTTAATATACATTTCTAGGACTATATGTATGTTTGTTATAGAAGACAGTTTTTTGTTTATATGAAATAAAGCTGCTAAGTTTAAAATTTTGAATTTAAGGAACATTTATATTTGAATGACGAATATTTCTTACCAAGTCATTTACATGTGTCAGAGTTTCAATATACAGCATCATACCTGAAAAAAAAACGAATTTTGAATAAATCGTATTGTTCACAAATTGATTTTGAAATAGCATGTTTACAGAATAGCTAGTTTACAAATATGTTCGTCCGCAATCTACTGCAGTTTTTCCTATCTACTTGCCTAAATACTACCAAAGCGCGCCTGTCTCGCAATCAAGTGATAGATTACTTATTGTTGATTTCTTCCTTTAAATTTGATTGATAAAGTTCGCTTATAAGTTAGATTTTACAGTCTTTACTTTAATCTTTAAGTAACGATTCTTTTTGATACTTAGAGATTTGTGTTCTTCCTGAAATGGCCTAATTATAATCAAACCCGATAGATTTATTGGGTTTTCTTGAGACGCACTATTCAAATCTGCAGTAATTTGTAAAGAATACTGTAATTTATTTTTAATCCAGAAGTAATCTGTGGTGTGGTTGTCAAACAATGAGAAGATTTCATCCCATTATAGACTAACCGTCTAAAAAAGGTTGAATGATTTACAACCTGCACATAGTTTATTTGTTGGGTGACAATGATCGGATAGGAACGGCAAAGTTTAGGCCTTAATCTTTTCTAAGAAAGACATTTGAAATGAAAAAGTCCCAAAGTAGGAATATAATAGAGTCCGTCTATGCGGTCTGTACGATTTTGTGCGTTGTGGTGATACAAAGCATATTATGGTTACACAACACGCGTCTAAAATCAGTACAGTTTCTTAATCGATCTTCTCTGTCACATAGGCTTCTAAACGAGTGGTAGTTTCACACTTGACTAAAATTATTGTAAAAAATAATATTTGGTACGTTGGTTAGTAAGTTCGCGTATTCTTAGAAAAAGTATAATCCTTAATAATATCACTACATAGTATAAAACAAAATCGCTGTCGTCTGTCCGTCCCTATATATGCTTAAATCTTTTAAACTACGCAACGGGTTTTGAAGCGTTTTTTTTAAATAGATAGAGTGATTCAAGAGGAAGGTTAATATGTATAATACATCCATAATATTGTAGATAAACACTGATAAATTTAGAGGTTCATCATTGCAACCGTGCGAAGCTGTTATAAATAAATGCGAAAGTAGCTCTGTCTGTATGTCGTGATTTAAATTAAACTTGGTACAGTCTAGAGCCTGAGAAAGGACTTAAGATGTTTTAATGTGAAAAAGGGCCGTTGTGGTTTGAAACGGGGGATGAAAAGTTATTAGCCTGAAGAATTAAAAATGCTACCCAAAAACACTTCAAGGCAGACGAAGTCACGAGCACAGCTAGTTAAATATAAATATTACTCGATTGAATAATAATGATAATCTACTAAAACGAAATTATTTTAAAAATAGAATTACATGAAATAAATTGAAACCAGGCCCAGTCATAAAATACAAGCCAGATCAACCGGACACCCACACTACGCTATTACCAAGGGTCTAACAGCTTAAGTGCTGTGTTAATACACTCTCACAATGCGCCCAGGCATTCAAACATGGTTAGCACAAAAATCATAGTACAAAGGACGTTTCCCAGTTATAGCTCCGTTAATAGACCAGACGTGGGGTGACTTGGCGTGTAGGTAATGGAGGAAAGAGAGATTTCTTTTTATCTCATGGAATTGTTGCGTGTATGTAGTCTAAGCGCGTATCACGCACACATTTAAAGCCAAACGTTACTAAAGTATATTAATATTCTTCAGATGTTTTTTTTTAAATTCAATTACAGTTTACTTATTACTTTTCTTACGTGATGGAATTGAGAAGTGATGCCAAATCATTCGTACAGCAATCATGGGTTGGAAAGAGTTGGTGACACAAAGTGTTCTAAATTAATCACTACACAGACTCATCGTTTCGGTCGAGTCGGTTCGAGTCGGAGGGAAATTTGCCTACTGTGCCACGCTGGCAAGATGGGATGGCACAGTGGTTGGTGTCACTAGGCATTCAAATCCGTCTCAATACGGAATACTAAATTTAAAGACAATATTTATTTGATTACCAGTGTAGTTTTTTGAGAAGTTTCTTTTATAACTATCCGTGTCACGTCGGTAGCTATTAGATTCATATAATAATAAAAAATAAACAACGATAAACAAATTCAAGTCACAACCACATTGGCCAACAAAATCAACTGGAAACGTCAACACAAACATTTTACGTGTGGCACAGTTTTAATCGTTAACAGCCAAGACAAATACACTTTATGATGTTTCAATACGCTGGCCATTGTGCGATAATGATGGCACAAACACTTGGCGAAAGTCACCGGGTTTCCAAATTAGCACATCCACACGACGCTGGATTGATAGATGGGGAATTAGCGAGTTCTGTTGGCAATGCTACGGTCGCTCTTCTTAGTATTAGCACCATGATTCTCGTAATAAATTTGAGGACTTTTTTTGATCAATTTACTAACGGTTTTATAATACAATGGATCACTAGTCCGTGTAGTCACGGGGTTAAATATATAGTGTCAGCACCCCATTCTATCCTAAGGGTGTCGTAAGTGCAAACAAAAGAAAATGTCAAGGTCGTTAACCTTGCCGATTAGCGTGGCATAATACTCTTATTACCTTTCTTGAAACTGGAGGAGGCCTGATTCAACAGGGGGTCATCTGTGGGCTGATTAGTAGTGATTTGTGGTACTGCTCACTAGCATGGGGTTATTCAACTCTGAGGGTGTTATTACTATTAGAGACTATGACTAAAGGAGGAAATGAAATAGGCAGGACATATACCTTCCTGGAAACGCATCAGATCAAACTGACTAACTAGTTATTTTAAGATAAACGCTACTAGTGCCCGCGTGGCAAAGGATTTTGAATATATAATGTCACCACTCTATTTCATCCTGGGGGTGTCGTAAGAGCCGGGTAAAGGAAAATATATGACAGAAAATCTAGACGCAAGAGAAAAAAACTTGATACAAAACACTTTGCCAATCCGTCTGGCCGGCGTGGGACAGTAGGCTTATTTCTCTCCTAAAATTGGAGGAGGCCCAACTCAGTGGGGCTTTACAGGCTGAGACGTAAGTAAGTAAGCTCTCAGTGTAAGAGTGAGGCCAACCTGGAGCCAGATTCCATCTCTCACGACTTGAAATTCTTCTTGAAAAAGCTGTTGATACACCCCTCAATTTGTTGCCTGAGATAGAATAGAACGTCCATAAAATAAGTAAATACGAAACATGGACTTTTTGTGCATCGTTGCCATATCGGCTTTTTAACTATGCACTTCATAGACTAATTGATGGAGGGTCATTATCCTGTCTGTATTATTGTCTATATATTTAAAAACAAAAATCGAAAGCCCTGCACTAGGTATACCTGTATCGCTGGGGCAGCTTACAAACATGTAATTCACGAACACAAATGACACCCAGACTCCGAGCAAGTGCCTCTGGTTTAGACAAAGACACTTGCCCGACCCCGGGTATCGAACCCGGGACCCGCTGATCCAAGGGCAGCATTATCTAACCCCTAGACCAACGAGGCAGTGTACATATTTATTCTTCACGAACAGCAAATTCTGAATGGCGTTTAACATATTCATAAACAACAATGCTTTTTATGCTATGTTGTCTTAATTATCGATTGCCCACATTATATTTTATATCCATTGTTATTATAACACAATGATTTGACCCAATGTCTGTGTGAATAGCAATTCGAATAAATTTAAGTGTTCGTCGTTGAATTTTCGGTGTTTTTAATTATCCATAAGTCAAAGGCAAAATGTGAAGGTCTGAGCTGCGACCTGAGTTTGTAAAAAAAGAGCCAAGCATTTTAAATGCGTCTTCTGTAAAGAGTTCCGTATATTTTGTTGGTAAGCGGTTTTAGTGATATTATGTACTAGAAAACATACAAATTGCACCTAATGAGGCTGAGACGTAGGACAAAAACATTAAATAATTATGACAAAATTAGAAAATATCGAAATAAATCGTACTTCATTATTTTAAATAATAATAATGTGATAGATTATCACCGAAGTGACATTATTTGAGCAAATTATGTAAATCACAATTTTGAAGTAGAAGAAAACTGTACTTCCTGTTAGCAACTGTTTGAGGGAAACAACAGATAGACCACAAGATAATATAAAAAGGGTATAAAAATAGAATTAAATAATTTGTGCTTCATCATTAATGTTGCATTTAACTTGGTTAGCCATATGGTACCCTAAAACTCTACTAACCAATATAATTATGCAGATGTAACAAATTGATATAATTAGTGGTTTTGTTTAAGGATTTTACCATAATATTTTGTATTCCAACATTCACATAATCGATTATAGTTTTTTTTTTTTCGGGTTATGACATTGTTTTAACAGTTTTATTATATCGACTTAATAGCTTCTAATGGTGCGATCGATCAAGGTTTGAAATACAATCAGTGTTTTGTTGCTTATTTAGTATTACCATATACTGTATAAACTATGCCTTCGTATATATTTATACTAGTACCAGGGTGAATCAAAAAGTTCTTAGAATTGCATATATATGAAACATTTTTGGATCAAGTTCGATATTCAAATTAAAGAGTGTCTATCACACTATATTTATGCAGACTGTCACTTGTTTTTGTCAGTTCGTTCGCATGTAATAAATTTTTTTGTGCAACGAGTTGCTAAAAAGTCAAAATTATGGATAAAAGTGAGTTACGTGCGGTGATAAAATATCTCAGTTTGAAAAAAATGTCTACGAAGGAAATTTTTTTGGACATTCAGCAGACATTAGGGGGTGATGCTGTACCCTATTCTACGGTTGCGTACTGGGTGGCTGAATTTAAAAGAGGTAGATCAAGCTGTAAAGATGACCCGCGTTCTGGGCGGCCTTCAACCTCCGTTACAGAAGAAAATGTCAATAAGGTTGAGAATCTGGTTTTGGAAGACAGAAGAATGACTATAAAACATATAGCTGAGATCCTAAAGATATCTTTTGGTAGCGTTCAATCCATTTTAATTGATTCACTGGGGTTCAAAAAAGTGTCTGCAAGATGGGTGCCACGAATGTTAACCGACGAAAACAAAAAGCGACGTTTGGAAATTTCCAAGCGTAATCTCGAAATGTTCCAGCGTGATTCGGATATTTTTTGCCGTCGTCTTGTCACCATGGATGAAACGTGGGTCCACCATTTTGATCCTGAAACTAAAAGACAAAGCATGTCTTGGAAACGACCATCCTCTCCATCCATTAAGAAATTTCGAGTTGCTCCTTCCGCTGGCAAAGTTATGGCCTCTGTGTTCTGGGATAGTGAAGGAATCCTTTTTATTGATTACATGCCAAAAGGCCAGACGATAACTGGACCCTATTATGCAAATTTAATCCCGAAAGTGCGTGAAGCGATTAAAGAAAAACGTCGTGGAAAACTGTCGTTGGGCGTGTTGTTCCTTCAAGATAACGCTCCTGCCCATCGATCGGAAGTTGCGCTCAACGCAATCCGCTGTGCTGGCTTCAATCTCCTTGACCACCCACCATATTCTCCGGACTTAGCCCCAAGTGATTTTCACTTATTTCCAAAATTAAAAGAGGAAATTCGTGGAACAAAATTTCACGATAATGACGCGGTTATAGCTGCCGTAGAGGACTTTTTCGAGAGTCAAGAAAATAATTTTTTTCACAAGGAATAAGGAAGTTAGAAACGCGTTATTCTAAATGCATTGCATTGGAGGGAGATTATGTAGAAAAATAAAATATTATTATTTAAATCTTTGCATTTTTTAATATTGATTCCAAGAATTTTTTGATTCACCCTCGTATAGTTAGCTTGTGGCAAACCATTTAGAATACACAACGCCACGCCATTCCACAGTTAGGGTGACGTAAGGGGCGACTATTTAAAGGAACACAAGAGGGAGACTAGCTTGCCTCAAGAGAAGAAACACTTGACAAAAGCTCTCCGTCAAATGGATATTTAGCCACCGTTGGCACAATAGGCCGTAGTTTATTTATGGGCTGTTGTGATGATGATAGTTCGCTTTAATGGAACAAGGTTTCCGAGTCGCCTTGAGATACTTATTTTGGTTCAAGGAAAGTTTCTGTATGTTTCCAAGTATGGTCACCCGACTGGCCATTTAGCGGTGCATAATATCAACATTCTCGGAGACTATTGTGTTAGCATCCACTTTTACACTCCTCGCCCGATATATGAAAGTAATTCGAGATTTGAGAGCCGACTACCATCTTCCGCGTACGCACGGTGAATATGAGATGTTAAATTATTATCTAAGAAGGCGGTAGAGCACATTTTTACCTTTTGTAATTTGAGAATGATGTAAGGAAATTTTCGAAAATATCAACGTGGGATGGAGTGAGGCTCTTATAAATAAACTGGATACAGACTGTCAAGTGAGGAATGCTTTAGAATATAACTAGTGGCCCGCCCCGGCTTCGCCCGTGCAAAGCGGGGGTGAGTTATACATATAAACCTTCCCCTTGAATCACTCTATCTATTAAAAAAAACCGCTTCAAAATCCGTTGCGTAGTTTTAAAGATTTATGCATACATAGGAACGGACAGAAGAATGCGACTTTGTTTTATACTATGTAGTGATGACATAATAGAATATAATAAATATAATGACAATATTGCATTTTATCCTACAGTTCAAAGACGACTAAAACAACTAAAGATTATATAGTGTCACTAACTCATTGCCGAGGGTACTGCATAAAGCTTTCAGTTCTGAAGAAAATAAATGTTAGAAAACCTGCCGACAACTTCTACTACTGACTACGTCTCAGCGCATAAATGACCCACTGCTGTATCGGGCTTTCTCCAACTACATGGAGGGTCATAAGGCTACTGTGCGACGCTGGCCAGAGTCTGGGTTTTCTCCTTGCGGCTAAGTTCTTCGACATTATCATTTTCTTTTGTCGGCTCTTACGATACTTTAATGATGGAGTGAGGTGGTAACGATATATATACTAAATCCGTAAATAACAAACCCATTTGGGCACTATAGCATGGTGTGCTATTATACCTTCATGAAATTGGAGCAGCCCACTTCAGTAGCAGCTTAAACCAGACGGGATTATCGTGCTTTTCATGCCCAAGCAAGGAGGATAATAGTTAAAACTGATGATGAATGTTAGTTTAGATTTGTCAATATATTGATTTGAATATTTCGCACGCATTAAAAAGGTTATTGTCCAAGATAAATGGGGTTAGATAAAGTGTGAAGCGTCCAATACGAGGTTATGTAAATATGCAGTTTTAATTACGTAATTTAAGAAGTTCTTCGTTTAAAAGGTTATCATGCTGGTATATCATTTGGAGTATGTGCTAATAATAGCTATGCCACGTTTTT
Source organism: Clostera curtula (assembly GCA_905475355.2). Lineage (NCBI taxonomy): Eukaryota > Metazoa > Arthropoda > Insecta > Lepidoptera > Notodontidae > Clostera > Clostera curtula. The sequence continues at coordinate 993,582 of FR997805.1, forward strand.
ATAGGTGCTTGACCTTATGAAATTTATTTTAGAAGATGTAAAACATACTTGCGAACTGATTGACTCCGTCTTTGCTCTTAAATTTACCTCTCTTAGATTATGATTGAATTATGAGATGCATAACATCGCTGACACTCCAAACTCAAAGTAACTTTATTTGCATAAGATTTGCAAAAAGCTCTTACAAATCGTCAGCACTCTTAACAAACTTAATTCGCGAGTAAAATCACCCACACGCAGAGCATGTATCATAAAGAATCTTGCCCGAGCCCGGAATCGAAAAGGGCCTCTGTGATTCCAAGGAGGCATCAACCTTTAAACCAATATATAAAAGTTAGTTCCTTTTGGCTCTTGATTTACTAACAATTTTATTTTATACCCTAACGTCCCATGGTGGCCCCGAAGGGTCACATTTCTGACGGCCGCACCACAAACATCCACAGCATGACCCCAGAGGGCGCCGCGTATCCGCGATAGTGCGGCACACATTAAAAATCACGCGTGGATACTATAAGGTAACCATCTTGTCTGTGGCATAATCTACATAAAAAATAAATTGTATCGCATGTCATTTTAAATGTTTTAAATATCGAATACTTTTTGTACGAGCCATAAAATGTATGGCTCGTAGACTCACGAGCACAGTTGTACATAAGCTACTTCTAAAAAATGGTAAGATGCTCGTTTTTTTAAGTTACACTAATGCCACATTTTAATCTAATGCCACATCCTGACGGTTTCGTAAGAGCCGATAAAAGGAGATAATAAGACCGAATACTTAGCCGCAAGAAAAAAAAAACTCCGAACGAAACCTTGTGCCAACCCATCTGGCCAGCGCAGTAGGCTGTAGTGTATATAACTAGGCTCCCTGCAGACTTTTTAAACAAATACTCATGAACTAGAGTTAAACTAGCGACTTCCGTCAGGTGAATCAGATTAATATGCTTATGTTACTAGGTCACTTTTCCTAGAATTTATCCGCATTCTGGCTTAAAAGTAAGTGTGTATGGTAAACCTAGTATAGGAACATCTATCGTGGGAATCTCATACGCGATTGACTCGCTTCGTTATGTAGAACGGAGTGTAATTGCGGAGTACTGATCGCAGAAAAAGCGGTAGCTTTGAACGTAGTTTATTGCTGTTACATTTGTGGGTGATTGACCAGTGATTGATGTTGATTTTGATTTAACATCTTTGTAATTTGTAACTGAATTGTTTTAATCAAACGTTAATCATAACATTGTGTGCTCATTCGCTTCTGTATTTTAATTGGTATAAATTGAACAAATTATTTTCTGACGTTTTTCTCACGCACGTATCAAACGTGTATTAGAGTACCTACAACTACTACTCAGCCCACAAACGACCCACTGCTGAGTCGGGCCTCCTCCCGTTACAAGGAGGGCCATTAGCCTACTGTGCCACGCTGGCCTACTTTTCAAGTTTTCTTTTTCTTACGGCTAGGTTTTCGTCCTTGTCATGACCACGACGCCCACAGGATGGAATGGGGTGGTGACACCATGTATTCTAAATCCGTCACATCACGGACTTATTCCTCACCACACGGGCATAGTACATATAGTCTGTAAGCGTGACAACTACCGGTCCCACTAGATGGGTTGTAGAGGGCAGACGGCATTCGCTCCGAATTCTGGTAGATAGATAAACTCTTTATTGTACCCAGAAATAACAACAGAATACAATATATACAACAATGTTCTACTTTGTTTTATGTTTTAGTATTAATGTACAAAAAAAGTGATAAATAAATAAACATAACCTTGAGTAGTTAGCCAAATAGGCTTTTGGATGGTACCTAATTCGGGTATTTAGAAAAAACAAGCCTTTTTGTGTAATTTATTGCTTTAGCGTCTAATAACTTATAATACTCTTTTTAATGCGAAGTTAATTGTTTTTGCCAGTGAGTGAGTAGTACTAGAATGTGCAACTCGTTGAGGCATTCCTCTCCTACCCACTAAAACGTCCTTTGGTGTATTGTCCAGCGCGGGTCACCCCGTAGGTCCTAGCTGTAGCTCCATGGAACATAAATAGAAGATTTTAGAGATAATTATAATACTATGCCGAAATACACAGAATTATAAATACCTAATTATAAGGTCACTTTGTAGTTTACGTGAACATGAATTTGAGATCTGGTGCCATTGAAAATTCACATAGACTTTAGGTAATTAAAAAAATATATCTTAGATCCACGCACAGTTAGAATCTAAACGTATATCTTCCTTTAGTAGTTTGATGCCAATTTCATACGTAAAAATGTTTTAAATGCTCCATTTAAGAAACAATCAATTCCAACATATTACAAATCCTTGCGATTATAAATAAAATAGATCTATCAATTAAATTGTTTTACAGTTCAATTATTCATACAATAAAGCGTAAAATCCATGACATTTATAAACATACGATCGATTTTGTAATCGATTACGAATTCAAACATCGATAAATCGATTCAGCTCAAACAATCACGGGGCAATCAAGAAAACACACAGTCATTACGAAACGGACAATTATTAGCCACAAATTAAATTTCATGGCGTGATGGTCGAGCTTTTATGCTGGCAGTACACGCGATTCTTGATACGATATCAACACACTGTTTGTTGCTAAAGGTCAAATTTGCTCAATGAATGTTCTGATATAAGTCCTTTTTGATGCCGAAAGATTTTTTTAATATTCTAGATTGTTCTACGCTATATGCTAAAGTAGTGAACTAGGATTTTTTGGCTAAGTTACGAAAATGTCGATGGCGATATAATATGGTTATAAGTTGGTAAACTATATTACATTGCATTGTTTAATTGTTATCAATGTTCTGACAATTTGTAAGTCTTGTGTCCATTGTGATTGTGACCAAATAAATTATTTGACTTTGCCTTTAATAGATATGATGATGAAAATAGGAATCAAAAATATGCCTTAGATTTTTGAAAATTTGATTTTGATTTTGCCGTCACTTATTTGGGGATTTTTTTTCCAAATTTATGGATTGGAATACTTCTAATGCCCCACGCAGGCAGATGGATTGGTACAGAGTTTAGTTTTTCATCAAATTTTCTTTTTCTTAAGTAGGTCAGCTCCTCTAATGCTCTCAGGAAAAATTAGGTTGTTGAGATCATCTATTCTAAATCCCTCAAAACGTGAATAGTTACGCAGTTATCCTGATATCTCAGTAAGTTCAGTAGCACAGCGGTGGTACACTAATTCGTGTGCAAACAACCCAATCTGTGGTAAACGGCTGTTAATACAAACATTGCGTGTGTACCAATTACGGTGGAGCTATGATGAGTATTAGTACCCACTTAGCGGTAGCCTGGTGTTGGTCCAGTGTAGAGTGAAGAAACCATTATTGATAAACGAGGCAATGAATTTACGTAAAGAAAAAAATACTAATCTCCCAATTTGAAAGCACATACTTAGTCATCAATAGAAACCTTCAATTGTCGTATTTGGCTGCTATAAGGCCGAAAACTGGCCTAGTAGCCTTGTTTTCTTTCGTCTCACTTGGAGGAGATCAGCGGTTGTAATCATTTGGACGAGGTGACGAAAATGAGACATAGGTTTCGAAAATGTAGGTATCTATGAGGAAATATTGTTCGATTATAAAACGATTGTCTCTAGTTATTTTCCACCAACTAATCTATAACTCTATGACAAATATCGATTTATAAATACTTTTTTCACTAGCCAATTTAAATTAAGAACAGATTTAACAATTTCGTGGCATTCTCATATTAAATTCTGCAAATTAATTTGGATTATATTTTGACATTCCAATTTAAAAATCTCCGCATCAATTTAGATTTGGAACATTAAAATGATGTGCACTCTCATTTATAACTTCTAAATCTGTACCACCGGTAATGATAACGACCAATCGCGTTCCTCGTTCCACTCATTAGAGCTTATTACCACTTGTGGGCATCAATGAATCAATACACGCCTCGATATCGACTTAAGTATTCATAAATAGCTATTCAAAGGATATTAGACCGTAAAATAAAGACATTAAGAACACGCGTGTACCAAAACGAATGCAAAACGTAGCATTGTTATACTTAGCTGTTGAAATGTCGAAATATTTTCTTCAGTTTATTCCTCGATTCCTGTGGTGTACAAATAGATTTTTTGAACTTAATCTCTAATAGTTAAAGGGCTATTTTTGGTTGGCTGCGATTTATTAGCTTTGTGGTTTCATTGTACCGTGTAAACGGTGTAATGTTAGCATTAGTTAAAACTGTGATTAAGTTTGTCAGTTTGTTCCACAGAGGTGTGGTATAGGTTGCGGAGGATGATAATTTCAAAACGTGATAGCTGTTTGTGTTTGTGATTAGTAATAGTTGTTTGATATTTGGTAATGAAGATTCTTGGATCTTGGTGTTGAATTAAGTTTTTGTTTGGAATACTTTTCATAGTTCACTTAAGCGTCCTTCTATGAAAAATATTTATGACATTGGTTAAGTTTGATGGGAAGAAAGACCTGGTGATTGTAAGTATTGTATCTGTGATAATCTATGTCTTGTTCTTTTTATATCAACTACAAGTTGCCGACCATTTTAGCAGCAATGAAGTCAATGATAGTTTGATCTTAGAGTCGATGCTACTATCATTTTTGGTAATATAAGGACAACAGAAGTAACCCACTACCAAGACCAGTTTGACCAGTCCTCGCGTTCATGAAATGTAATTTGCAAGACACGGACAGGACGATCTGAAATTAAATACCCTCAAAAACGTTTTACAAAAATCGAACATTAAGTTGAAACCTGTTCGAAATTTAAAATTTCTGTCGGTATTTACGACTTATCGCAATTATAATGAATCTTAAATTACGATTCATTAATGTTTTGTTATTAATAAGTCAAAGTCAAGTCTATCCAGTTGAATGAAAACAATCGCGAGTAAAAGTGAAAAAAAATGCGCTCCAGTTCTCACGGGCGGTGGCTCGTACTGTATTAATTTATAGGCTGAAGCGATTTTGCCATATCAAAACGTTAAATTCGTTTTATAGTGTAATATAAGGTGCACGGAAATTTAAATCGTTTTAGATATCACTAGTATTATAAAGAGGAACGAAGAATATTTTCAAAAAGTTAATAAAGTATTTTGTTTTTGTTAAATGATCGTGCGAGGCCGGTGATTTTCATTCGTGACTTTTTCTTAATTAAGATGCATGCTGTGACAATCACGTCTATGCAAGGCACAATAGTTGAATTAAATATGTTCTTTCATTGTTCTTCTTTCTCTTAGAATGGGCTTTCCTTTGCAATCATTCAGAAACTATACCAATCTAAACGGAGTGTAACAAAAATCTGATAGCTGTCAGAAGTGGGATTGAGTTAACACAGTGGCAGTACTTATTATGGTGTCCCTCATAATCTAGCTAGTCCCCAGTGACAGGTATGCATTGCGATTTCTTACAAAATAAAGCCATAGTATAACTATTAAAAAATGTATAAATATTAATAAATGTGTACGTTATTTAGATAAATGCCTAATCGCTCTCTCTTATAAATTTCAGTCTCCGGACAGCCTTGATCTTGCCATCGCGCGTAATTAAGTGAGCCAAGTTATGTGCGTGCCGTGACGTCATTACACTCTATTGTTCCAGTTTAATCGTTCCAGCTGTGAACGAGTGAAAAAAACTTGATATTGAACTTTATGATGGATGTCAATGGAAATGAATGGAATGGAAGATTACTTTAAGTACAAAATAAGATTTTAATATTTAATTCATCTAGCTCGCGTGACATAGTTTTTTAATTTCCTAAGTTATACTGAAGAAGATTTGAATCACTATTATATCAATTGTAAGGTACGATGATGATGACCACCGTTTCTAAGTTTTAGAGCTTATTAAGTCCGGCGAAGGTCTAAAACCCTTTTTGCAAATTCAATCTCATAGGATGTCAGTTGACAGTACAATGCGATGGGACATTGTCTGCAACAATCCATCAGCGCCCGACACGGCCGAGCTGTAAAATTGAAATTCAATAGTAAAATGTCTCACAAGTTATTGCTGCTTATTACGGTAAAGAGCCTTTAGATCGTGCGACACGACGCGACGATTGTTAGCCATAATGCTTTTGATCATATTGTGTCTTAAGTCTCATGCGGGTCAGTATATGTACATAATAAAAATAAAGTTAAAAGACTAGCCATTGGTTTCTATACTATTTTAACGACCAATGCATTCACTATGTTAACGATTTTTTTAAGAAATTGTCATCGTCACCAAGTTTGCTTGTAATACGATATGAAAATAAACTGGTTCCAATCATTTTCAACAATGGTATCGTACACTGTAAATGCGCAATTCTAGATTGCAGAAGTAACGGCGTCCAAAGTCTATGGGCTTGCAACTTAAAGACATTCCCTAGAAGGCCTATGTTACGACCAATGGAAATAAAACCGTATTTCTAGTGTCACTGCTTATGATCATACGGTTGGACATGTAATGAGTAGAAACATATGGAAAATTTTATAATATTTGCACTAATTGCGGTAGTACTTAAATATTTGCTGGTATTCTATTAGAACTTGAATCATTGCTTAGGCTGAGGTTTTAGAGAGTTGTACTACAATACGGATGCATAAAATTGATTTAGAATACATTATGTCACCACCACGTAAGAGGCGACTAAATGAAATACCGAGGCTAAATATCTAGCCGCAAGAGAAGGAAACCTTGATACGAAACCCTGTTTCGTCTCATGTGGCCAGCGTGGCACCGTAAACTAATTACCCTCTATGTATTTGGAGGAGGCCTTAATTAACCACAAAGATGATGATGACTGTAAATTTAGAGACAGAAATCAGGTTTAGGTTTAGTTTTGTGAAAAGTACTACTAACGCATGATATAAGAGACTGAATACATTTGTCGTCAACTGCCTAATACCGCAAGGTACGACGCGATTGAAAGAACTAGAAAAGTATCTGTTTATATGGCTGTAAAGAAGGTATACTGAATATGGAAATTTCAGCTTGCCACAGTTAGTCAGGCTAGCTTTTCCCTCCATCAAATTAGTGGAGACATCACTCAGCAGTACGCTTATTGAAGTGATCATAAACCGGTGATTATTTCCAAGTAGAGTAGGTACTTGGTTAATGGTCTATGGATAAAATAAAGAAATTTTATCACCAAAGTATTAAATTTAAATTTTAAAATGTAATATTATATCTAATAAACTCTTGTATCAGATCCGTTTTGACCTAACAGCAATTATAGAAAAATATTCGGTAACCTCAAATTAAGTGATCGACTAAGTCTAGACAGCCAAATTAAAATATGTACCTCATTTCTCAGTGCAACCTAGACATCTAAAATTAATTCACTCCACTCCGTATTTCTATTTCACATATTAATCAACTTAAAGTATCAACCAATTATTAAATTTCTACATTGACCCGGTGATATATCGAGACGCCAAACGAAAACAACAATTATTTCTCTGTAATTAATAGCTTTGAAAAAAATCGGGCCCATCTTTCACCACTCTAGTTCATGAAGCGCTCTCGACAAATAGACGGTAAAGAAATAATGAGTCTGTCATCGATAACATTGACAAATTAAATATCAACACCTGACGCAAAGTTGTTCGGGGTTATTAAAATACAAATTTGAACCTTATTAGTACTATTTTAAGGTCGATAGGTTATGTATATTTCATTTGGTAAAATCACATGAGGAACGAAGATGGCTCACGTCAGAATTTTTGCCAGTGTAATTAGAGAGTGTTCTGACGTAAGGGGTCATGCGAACGGTGTGATAGGAATCGTTATTTAGGTCCAGCTCTATGTGGGTATGGTCTAAATAAAAAGCGATGAGGTTATCCGATTTTTTAAACTTAGGTGAATATATATCTCAGCTTTATTCACAAAGTTTTACTTGTTGAAGACTAGATTACAGAGCAAATGTTTTAGGTTATTAGAATTATAATTGTCCAACTACGGCATCGAATTAAGACCAACTCATAATCCACACATTTCACAAGAATGAACATATTTTATAAAACTAAGTGTTATTCTATTTAAAATGTATTATAAATTTATAATTTATTCTTCAGGGTTTTAATTTTATTTTATTGATGACGTAAACGTAACAACTATTGTGAGTAGCAATGGCTAGTTATTATATATTTAAGCATCGCTATATTTACATGGCCTAAAACGCTTTCATTTTCCGCCTCGCTATCCTCTTAAGCCTTAGCCCAAAAATATTATCGCCCACATTTAATTAAAATTAATAATCGTTAAGTGACCAGCGTATTGTAAATTAATGATTTATAAATTTTCACTGCGTGCTACCTGAGGGCACGTACTAATGATGATAGTGACCAACAGGTCCACTTGCACTCGGCATGTGAACAGATACCAAGAACACAATATTCAACTTGTGGAAAAGACGATAATGTATGGTATAAGTGTAATAATATACACTTCATCAACCTAAGGATTTAGAGGATTCAAGATAATGAATATAGGAAATAAACAAAACTTTCTACATTGCTAATTTATGGTGGATTGACCTTATTTAGGTAAAACTAAACGTAGTAAGACATTTAATCTTGCAATTTAATCTTGCAATTTGTACCAAGGAACATACAAAAGTATCTTACCATTATTTTTAATTGATTACCGTTTTGCTCAAGATATCACTTAAATTCATCATCACTACATAGTATAAAACAAAGTCGCTGTCGTCTGTCCGTCCCTATGTATGCTTAAATCTTTAAGACTACGCAACAAATTTTGAAGCGGTTTTTTTTAATATATAGAGTGACTCAATAGGAAGGTTTTTAAGTATACTACATACACAATTTCAGCCGAGCGAAGCTGGGGTGGGTCGCTAGTTAATGTATATAATGCAGTTTAGTTGCCAATTGGCTAACACCTAGTTTTAAAATATCGTTTCATATAAAAGACGATAAATTAATCCGCGAATTTATAGTTTGGAGATCGTTAGATTGGCGTCGTACGATAGTTTAAAAAAAGAACGAAATCAACCACTATTTATAATACGGATCTCATTGTTTAACGTGTAGCGTGAAAAACATTTGACGCTACAACTGTTCTAATATTTCAAATAAAGAACGATAATTTCAACCGACTTTATACGGTACGGATTTGAATACCGTCGTAAACTATTGTGCGGTGAAATGAATACGGCATACTATCCAGTGGCAGCCAATACCTTCCTAATAATTACTTCATTATTGCAATAATACTGTCGGGAGCCAGGAACTTTAATTATATCTCGACACGTGTCGAAGCTCAAATTAATATTGCTTTGGTGAGTTTTAATTGGAGAAAATATTTTATGACATGTGTATTTGGCGTTTGATGTGTAATTACACGATATTGCTTGTAATGTTTTGAGGTGAAGATATATTGAGGTAGCCGTCTTATGTTGCACATTAAATAGAATATTATATATGTAGTTTGTTTTCAGCTGTGCGAATAAAATATTATTGTTATTTTTAATGCTTTTCTGGGTTAACCTGGTTTTTGTTTCGTTTGTAAGGCACGTCAAATTCGTAGGTTGATTACCAAGAACCTTGTTCGATAGTGGAGATGTATTATTTGTATATTCGTGAATAAAATAGCTGTGATGTCTTTTAGTGACACACATTCTTGTTTGACTTTGGTATAGTGAAAGTTGATTACAACCATATTTATCGCTCATAGATAAGTCTGAGGTCTAGAATTAAAAAATGTTTGGTTTATGTTTTATACAAAGTAACTTGCCCGACTCCGATATAGAAACGGGGAACCATGATAGTCAGCGATTGAAATCTCAGCACAGGGTGTGTATCAAGGTTTCCTTCTCTTGCGGCTAGATGTCTTGCCTCTCGGGTTCCTTTAGTCGCCTCTTACGACACCCTGAGGATGGTATATGTTGGTGACATTGTGTGGTCTAAATCCGTCGCCACACGGAATAAGCGTAAATACAACAAAATATGTATATAAAATTGTACAGTTGAACTTTGTATGTAAAGCGGAGCCGATCGTGCATCTTCAACATTCTTGTGAAAGGGGCTACAATCGATACAAAACCGAATATTGCGAGTACATCACGAAATCCCAATAAAATATACCTTCCTGTACATAAACAAGAGCGCCATCTATGTAACCAATACAGCAATCAAAGCGACAGTCTTTAGGGATGGGACTAATAACCTGAAGTTTTCGGATAAGTATACCCACGTCAGTTGTTCTAGCGTACGTACTATTTAAGGATTCGAGGTTTTTGGTTTCATTCCAGAGCCAGTTGGTGTACTGGATCCGGATTTCCATTTATTACTAATCTATAATAAACTTTTCATTGTAATGTCCATGAATGAAAAAACAATGTAAAACATATCTTATTTTCAAAATATTTGACTGGGTTAAAACGTATGAAGTAAAATTAAATTAATTCTTTAAATAAAATCACTTGCGCTAAATAAAGCCAAAGTTTACTAGTTGGTTTAATACGTAAAATATAATGTTGAATATAAATTTTAACATTCACTACCTACACTACACTACCTACAGCACTTGTGCCAACGCTTTCAAAATATCCTTAATTATCTTAAAGATACCGAATATCCGAATATCCGCTAAACAGTTAGGCACATCCCTAGCATCATTCCAAAAACGTCGGGAATCGGTCGTTGGTCGTAAGCGCACGATTCCGGTCGAATGAAGTTGTTCCCGTGTTCTATCTGTTGTCTTGTGTGAGGCGACAGTTTGTCTCGTAACGGAACATCGAATTTATTGGCGGCAGGCCTCGTGGCGGACTAGACTTAGCACTGTTTATTCGCACTGAGAACCTAAGTACATAGTCAAGGAAGGGTTCTATCATTAAGTGAAACAGTTTAACACCCCTGCTAAATGCTGAGAGTTGATGACCAATGAGGCTCTCTTCAAATCACTATCACTACATAGTAACAAGGTCGCTGTTGTCTGTCCGTCCCTATGTATGCTTAAATCTTTAAAACTATGCAACGGATTTTGAAGCAGTTTTTTTAATAGATAGATTAAATAAATATATATAAATATCCTTGGACATTTCACACAACGCCACCTCGTCCCAAGCTAAGCAACTTAATTCTTGTGTTATGGTAACGAGATGGATGATAAACTACTTATATAAATTTTTTTTGTAAATACATACATATTATAGAGAGAAATGACACCCAAACTCCGAGCCAGTGCCTCTGGTTTAGACAAAGACACTTGCCCGACCCCGGAATCGAACCCGGGACCCGTTGATCCAAAGGCGGCACATGTAACCACTAGACCTACGAGGCAGTCATTCAAGAAGAAGTTTTTTATGCATAATTGCACCCGTGCGTAGCCGGGGTGGGTCGCTAGTAGACTATATGTAATTGCACAGCTTGAAGTGTTTCGGAGGGTACGTAAAGCCGGGCCGGCTTTACGTACCCTCCGAAAAAGCTGTCATTCGAATATCAATAGCAGTCGATACACGAAGTCAATAGCGTGAAAACAGAAAATATTTCACAGGATGGGATATTTTAGTGACGCTATACTAAATATGTATTTAAATAAATAAATGATCCGCGTGGTGACGGATTAAGAATACATATTCTCACCACCCCATTCCAGCCTGAGGGTGTCGTAAGAGCCGACGAAAGGAAATGACAAAGCCGAAAACCTAGTAACAGAAGAAAAACTTGATACGAAACCCTGTGCCAACCCATCTGGCCAGCGTGGCATAGTAGGCTAATGACCCTCCCTGTAAAAGGGAGGAGGCCCGGCTCAGCGATCATACCATACCATAAACAACTCATAAACCAAAACTGTATATACACATCACCATACATATTTTTATACGTCTACACATGGTTGGTTAATTATGTCTACAATGCTATAGACACAGACATGTATGTAGGCGTATATTATCTCAAAACACAAACTATGTCACTATTACAATGGTCCAGCAGAACAATTGCATAAAGATAATGTAAAAATTACGGTAATGTGTGTATGAAACTGAAAGTAAATCACATGCTACATGCTACCTCACTTGCACAGTTCTTAAAGAGGTTTTACAATAAATGAATTATTTTCAGATGTTTTTATTAATGTAATTGATATTTGAACACATTTTAGAACGTTGATTATCGCGGTATTCTGACTAATGATGAATTAATTGGGCTCTTTGTCGATTTAAATAGACACCAAACTTTGTCCATTTGGTAATGGATTTAGAATCCATAGTGTCACTACCCCATTTCACCCTGAGGGTGTCGTAAGAACCGACAAAAGGAAATGACAAGGCCGATAACATAGCCGCCAGAGAAGGAAAATTTGATACGAAACTCTGTGCCCACCCGTCTGGCCAGCGTGGCACAATAAGCTGAATTGCCCTCCCTGTGATGGGAGGAGGGCCGGCCCAGCAGTGGGTCATTTATGGGCTGAGTAGTAGGTACTAGTTTGGACTCTTTCTTCTTTACTTGCGTCCGTTGACTTTAGTCACTTGTATTTTACATTATTTTCCTACTCGACATTCCGACTGTTGCGCAGGAATGTCGCGTTGTGTTATATCATAGAGACCCCGGCTGCATCATTATGATAGCAGCTAGTCTATAGCCTCCTTTATGTCTATGATTACGATGGCCGTCGCCATTCCACGCACGTGGGAACTGGACTACTGACTACAAGGCCACTGCAGGTTGTGGCTTACTGATTGTAGAGCTTTCTTCAAATATCTCGACGAAGAAACCGATAACATTTTTAAATAGACTAGCTTCCACCCAATGCTTTGTTCCCATGGATTTCGAATCGAAACAAATTAATAAAATTGGACTGCCTGTTTGTAATATTAAAATGAGCGTTTTTTAATAAGTGCATTTGGATGTATACTCGGTACATATACTAAAAAAACATATTTTTCCATTTTGTCCTGTCTGGCTGTTTAATTGGGCTAATCTTTGAAAATCCCGAACCGATGTTAACGGAACTTTCACTGGCCGATAGTTGTGGTAACAAAGAGTAACTTAGGCTATTTTTATTGATTAAGGTTTTCGAAGGCCGGTTCTGAACCGCTCGCATCCATCGCTCTCCGGCGACCTTGACCAGGTCGTCGGTCCACTGTGTGGGAGGCCTACCAGCACTACGCTTATTAGCATTAATGTTTTAATATTGATAGATCGCTAACCACATAAAAGGAGCGTAAAAGAAATAATGCTGTTCTTTTAAATCTATTTAAGGAAATTTCGCCTCTAATTGGTTAAATAGCTTGACAGCGAATTTTTTGTCTGTCGGCACAACCTTTTAACAGATAAACTTATATCGAGTCCATTTGAGTATTTTTCTAGTCACACGTAAAAACTGACGAAACGCATTAAACAGTTTTATGCCTTATTTCTAAGACATAAAGCCTGTTTTCTTGTAGCGTTTAGTTTCATATCAAACGTCAACCGAAGCGAGTGAAAAAGGACTCTTTTTGCTAACTGTACCTTAATTAATGCTCCTTATAAGTCAGCAGTTGAGTGCTTGAATGAAAGCAGATCATTTAATTATACAGTTTTTTGTCACCAACGAATGGCCGTAAAATAACTAGAAAGTACGAAGTTCTATAAAAATGTGCGTCTCACCACACGCACACTTAGCGATATATAGATTGGTGACACTTTTCCAGGGGTTGGCAAGTTATTTTGTCCGTGTGGTGACGGATTTAGAATAAATTGTGTCACCACCCCATTCCATCCCGAGGGGGTCGTGGCCGATAACCTAGCCGCAAGACAAGTTAAACTTTACAGGAAACCCTGTGCCCACCCGTCTGGCCAGCGTGGCATAGTAGGCTAATTATTAATTGGAATTCATGTGCTTTATTATTTCCGCCCATTGTACATTTCTTTGTTGCCATGTTAACTTTTAATATTATTGGTGTACAATAAAGAGTATTCTATTCTATATATTTAACTTAAATTTTTAACTTTCATAATAACACGCGTGTGATATCACTATCACTACATAGTATAAAACAAAGTCGCATTCTTCTGTCCGTCCCTATGTATGCATAAATCTTTAAAACTACGCAACGGATTTTGAAGCGGTTTTTTTTAATAGATAGAGTGATTCAAGGGGAAGGTTTATATGTATAACCCACCCCCGCTAAACACGGGCGAAGCCGGGGCGGGCCACTAGTTAAATAATATTTAAGGAACGCATACACTACATAAGTTCGTTAGGTATATTCTAAAAGCACTGATCATTGTTCAAGAAGAAATCAAAGTGTTGTAATTGCTGTCTTAACCTGACCATTTTTTTGTCCACATATTCTAAAATATTCGGTTCCCGTCATTCGAATTCGCTCAAAGTTTTAAGGCTACGGGTAAATTTTATTTACGACATGCTTTACTGCAAGTTTCAGTAAACGTATAATATCACGAGGACGGCCGAAGTTTTCCGATCCTATAAAGTAGTTACATTCTGTACAGGGCGTGTGTAGATTAATAATTAAGAGATGGTTTAAATACTTTTTTGACCAATTACCAAAATAGATATAATATGAATAAGAATAGTTGCCACCGCGTGCCTCCCATGACGAGTGGTGCGAGAACAAGAATGTGGCCCGCACTTCGGCGTACCGTGCTCTTAATAGGTTAATTCCATCGCTTTCCATCATTATCCGATACACCTAATAGGTTTTTAAATGCTCGCAATAATTTCTTAACCACGGCAAACAGTCCGAATGGTTGCGACAGTGCGGGCGCAACTGTTTGACGGTTGCGCAACCAAACCTTAATTTGACAATTAACGCTCGGAAACTGAAAAGAGTTTTCGGACCGTTAGCGCGAGACGTTTTCGAAATTGTACCTAAACGATTTTTCGAAGACATACTTAGCTTATATTATGACGTTGCGATTTACCGCCGATTTGTTTGATCGGTATTAACAAAATAATGTTTCGTAGAGCATATTTGGTAGCAAACTATAACTCAAGCATTTAAAAAGAGAACTAAAACATCACCAAAATATTTGTGTTAAAGCATTTGCTTAAATACTTTGGATATATTTGTTACTACATAGTTTAAGCATAGGGACTGCACATTATAGCGCTGGCTTTATATTTATGGTACTTATAATATAAGAAACATGTTGATGCTGTTATGAGCAGTGAAATACATACTCATGAGTCGGGCCTCCTCCAATCACGGGAGAAAATCGTCTACTCCTGGTATTCCTGTAAAGTATTTCTAGTTTTATAAATAAATGCAACGTTGATGTAAAAACATAAAGTTTCACAAAACCGTGCCGTCGCGTTACTTCAACATACATTGTAGGTACCATTAAAGTGACAAAGCGGTTGAACTGATTCGTATTTGTAAATTAGTGTCAGCCTTTTGGGGATTCATTAACAGCTTGCTTTTGTGTTTTGATTTGACCTCTGGGCTCTGCTGTGATCTGGTTGAAAGACGAGCTACTTGTTTGTACGCAAACTAAGACTGGGTTGTAGGTTAATTTACGAAACAAACTGAGATTTTAAACGTTTTAAAATGTATTCAATAACGTTGGAAGTTTTTTTTAATTGTGACTGGTTTGTATTAGCTAATATTTGTTTTATGTTTTTTTTGGAATTTACATTGATGGTTTAAACGACGACGAAATATATAACAAAATTGTAAATTCAGTGCATTTGGTACCCAGAAAGATGCTCCGTACAGCAACCACATTTTATGCTAAACCGTAAGTTCTGTCATTATTGAAAATATCAAGAACCGCATTAATGAACATGTACTTCAAATCTAAAATAAAACAACAATAAAACTTAGCTTAGCTTAACTTAGCTTAGATTCTATACATAGTATTTACTCACTTTATTTTAGGTCACGAAGCCTAGACTTCAAATTCTGAGTGATCCCGACATGATATTCTTTTTTTATCCAATTTACCCTAAAGCGTGTATGCATATTATCTCGCCAAAAAGTCAAACCCGAAATTCAAACATCACTGGCCATTTAAAAATAATGACAACCACCAATAAAATCTTAACAATTTATCAAAAACCAATCATAACAATGCTGCGAACAACTCAAACCTATATTAAACGAACATCTAAAGGCTGACCCCGTTCGAAAATCGAAATTCAATTGAAACCAAAAACAATCGGCCATTATGCTCATAATAAAGTGTTATTAAAAAAATAAGGTTTAATGAGTCAAACAATCAAGTCCCCGTGAGAAATATTCCCATGTCTATGGTACGACACGATAACTGTTGAGCTATGATAGTGAGTATCGTGAACACGTAATAATCTTGTAATCGGAATGAACAATGACGATTGTTTTTCATCAGCTTTGGCGGGTTCAGTTTGTTTGTAGATTGGTTTTGTGTAGTTGGTACGTGTACATTTTTAAACAGTTTGCCTATTTCTATTTCCATGATTTTGATGTTATAATTTTTGCAACTTAAATGTTTCACTATACACAACATAGTTGTTAGTAGTAGTTCATTGATTATATTTTTATTTATGGTCTATATTATTCATATTTTCTGCTTCTAATATTAAATTAATAAGATATTCTGATGCGCATAGCTTTGCGTTCCAATAAGAAGTTTTCGCTGATTTTATCATATTTAGTATATCACTTCTACCAATAGATGGCGCTAGTAGTGACATCAATTTCTACATTCTATTTTAATGTTCAACTCTTCTGCGACGAATAGACACCTATGCTATTTCTATTTTATTCAAATGTACCTAGTCTAGAATGATAGTATTGGTCACAATATGTTCACGCGAAAAGGTTGTTATAATTGTTATAATTAATTTTAGATCTAATATGTATTAAGCTAGTAATTTCAAAAGTCACCTCATTCCGATTCAGAGTTTAATTAATTCTAAATATTTTATCAGTAGTCAGTTATTTAAAATTTAATTAATTCGAACGGATGGCAGTTGGGGCAAAAAGGTCCTGGAGCGGCCGCCACGTATGGGACAACGAAGCGTGAGGCGACCCGCGACTAAGTGTGCAAATGACCTTATTAGGGTCGCTGGAAGGGGGTGCGGTTGGTACAGGGTAATTAGTGTCGTTCTATAGGGGTGGCCAATGTTCAGGAGTGAACCTCTGATGCTAATAAATTAACTTTTTAATTAAGCTTTTTAATACTTAGAAGGTGGTCGCTGGCTATTGGATTATGCAGGTTAAGAAACGTCTGGCTCTCCTGGATCTTGGAGGCTGTCCATCATGTGCGTCATTCGTTTGTAATATCTGATCTCCTCGGCCGTCGGTCCCGGCTACCGTTCTACCATCTATGTACTTACACGTAGTCGATAGTGTGAAAACTGACAGGTGGTCTAACCATATAATTACCGGTTCTCCCACTAGATGGATCGCTCCGTGTAAAAACTGATAGCCAAAATGGAATTGGGAAAAAGAAGGTGGGGGATTATATTTCAGTAGGGAATACGTATATTATATACATATTATAAACATCGTGACTTATTGTCACCACAGTGAACAAAAATGCAGTAACTAAGCATACTACTACTCAGCCCATAAATGACCCATTTCTGAGTCGGGCCTCCTCATCATAGGGTGGTTAATTAGCCTACTGTACCACGCTGGCCAGAGGGGTCGGCACAGGGTTGCGTTTCAAGTTTGCCTTCTCTTGCGGCTTGCCTTTCGGTCTTGTCTTTTCCTTTTTGTCGACTCAGGATGGAATGGGGTGGTGACTCTATGTATTCTAAATCCGTCACCCCATGGAACACTGCTAGTAAACAGTAGTATTATTATTATATTCGCTTTTTTAGTTACTTTTTACCGACAGCAAAATAAGTGAGTACGTGGTGTTAAACTGTCAGATCACGGATCTAATCTTGGCGCCTTGTTTTTTGCCGTTTTTGCACCTAGCACAGCATGATCTTTGCTGGTACAGAGTAATAATTTTAACAAATAAACAGAACTTAAGCGTTCGTGAAATAAAGGATATTTTTTGTTAATATTACTACGGGCTCTGTGTATTTGGTATGTTGAGCTGGAATTTGAATTAGTTTGGATTTAGTTAGTATGTCGCGTCGGATAAATATGTAAAAGAAAAAATATATACATATGTATCTAAGCTACTAATGATAGGTGTGTCTCGGGTAGATTTTCATCCGTATCTGTGTCCGTTTGTTGGACCGTATCCGTTTGTTGGATATTATTTTGTTAAAAAATTGTAAACAATATTAAGTGTAATTAAATACCAATATTATTCAATTTAAATCTTTTAATGAAAATTAATGACTTTCATACACCTATTGATTAGAATACACATTTATGTGGAGTCGCGGAGTGGAGTTTTAAAGATATAAAAAGCTTGATAGATGCACGGCCGTATATGCCCCCTACTTTCCGATTACTTTTGGAGCATCCATCTCGCAGCTTTGTCTTAGATGGTGTAATGCCTGGAGCATGTGGCATGGTACCGTACAACCCAGGGCCCATCTCCCCCCACCTACTACGGTGAGATAAGTCTTTCTGGAGCTGCCTCTCGAACCGGTGAAGAAGTATAAAGAAAGAATCACTATGGCAAAGCAGACTTGTAAATTTTATTTTTTTATGTATCAATTTCCTAGAGTGAAATTGTTGTTTAGTGCACCTGCCACGCCCCGTTTCTGCACCACCCTATGGTAGAAAGTGCCTACGGCATTAAGTCCGTTTGTGCATAACTTTTGTGTATGTGCAAAAAGTATCAATAAAATAAAAAATAAAAAAAATGTGTGCGGTGTTTAGCTACCCCATTTCATCCTGAGGGTATCATAAGAGTCGACAAAAGAAAATGAAGAGGCTGAAAACCTAGAGAAGTCAAACTTGATACAAAACTCTACGCCAACCCGCGCCTGGCCAGCGGGGCACAGTAAGCTTATTACCCTCCATGTAGTAGGAGGGGGCCGGTTTAGCAGTGGGTCATTTATGGCCTGAGAAGTAGAAGTATGATTGTTGTTTTTAAAGATTTTGTAAATAGTTCGATTAAGTATTACCTATTACTCATTTTCAACCATCAAACGCATTATGAATTACAACCAATTAATTGTAAAGGAATACAACCATTTAATGCACAAAACATTTACTTTGTGCCCTTGTAATGTACAAACTTATTTTAAAGTAAAATACCTGTGACTGTGTTGTACAATGTACAGCGTTATCGCGATGTACAATCTAATAATAAATATGTTTCTTTTACGATTTTCTATATAACTACCCATTACCCATAAAGGACTAGTTTTTTTTTCTTATCTTGCCGCTAGTTTTTCTGTCGTTTTAATTCTTTTAGTTGCCTCTTACGTCACCGCAGGCTAAAATTGGAGACGCTATGTATTTCAAATCCGCCCGTGGCATATGTAGAGAGACATTTTAATAAGAGATTGAGAGTTACACAGACATAGGTTTAAGCCATTATAAAAAAGTATTATTTTACATATATGGCTGATTGATTAAACAAGTGCTTAAGGTTTTTCTCTTCTAATTCGCGTATGACATAGCGAAAAACAAACAGTCACGTAATAATATATTTTATATAAGAAAATTTGCCTACTGTGCCACGCTGGCCAGACGGGTTGGCACAGGGTTAGGTTTCTTCTCATCTGTATTAGTCGGGACACTCCGAGGAAAAAATGGGGTGGCGACAATACAAGTCTGTCACGACACAGACTATAAACGGGTATTAATGGCTAAGTAATTTCAGTAATCTTAAAATAACACGCGTTTTACGAGTAAGCAATTTTGATCAGCTCCGTTAGCGTTTGCTGGTCGTCGCAACGGCTTAACATTTTCTGGTCTTTGGATTAGGACCAGCTCAGGGTATTAGAAGGAAGCGTAATCTTGAAGATACCAATTAAATCCGGTAACGGTTGGATTACTTAAATTCTAACGGATTTAATCTTTCAACGACCGTAGGTAACTAAGAATATGCGCTCTACGGATAGAATAATTTGTTGCATTTGGCGGCGGTAAATCACCAAATATTAAGTAAAATCATGCGACAAAAAATAAGGAGCCAACATAAGTAGTCTATACTTTTTTGAGTCGGTAATTTAAACGGCTATTTGAGTTAAATATCGTTAAATAGTGTCAAATTGTTTATGTGTCTCCCGTTCCCCTAGCGTAGAGTTCACTCGTAGAACTCTACGCTAAAGCTACGAGCGGTTAAATGTAGATTTTCCACGTGCAATTATCGTGAAACAGTGCCATTCTAGCGTGACTGAGTGACAAACATCCATATAAACCTTCGCATTTATAATGTTAGTAAGATGATACAGTTAACTAAATCAGTATCTTAGTATTGAAATCTCTAAAGACTTAAGTGTATTTTAAAAAGACGAATTTCATGTTTGTCGATGTTCAGTATAGAAGGAACTGTTAAATTGGTACAGTTAATTTTTTCAGGTGAAAAGTCGAATTCATAAAAAATAATATTAAGACTAATAACTTTTCCAAGTTAAGCGATCATTGGCTCCACGCGTGGGCGTGGACATTACGCCTCTTAACTCATTTTAAATTCTACGCCTCTTTTCATTATAGATTTAATCACAATTCATATTTAAATGTTTGTTTATCTTGACTTAAGTAAAGATTAGTTCAAAATTAATTACCAGCTTGTAACTGAATTCTTTGAATAAACTAAGGTTTAATGTATAACCGTGAATTAAAAAAAAATAATTATGATTATAATGTTGACCTTATCTAGGATATTTAGAGGTTTGATAATGGTTTTTATTTACAAATTTCTTTGTTTAATAGACATACAACCGAATTAAGAGCATCTTCCGTTTTAGTCAGTTACAAAATAACGTTTAACTAACGTAGGTATTAATCAGTTTAATGAAAGCACACGTCGCAACATTTCAGTAAATTAAGGATAAAGTTTTGCTAACTATATTTCCGTAATTTATTTTACGGATAGTTAAGTTGTTTAATAAATTTTCAAATACTGGCATATAAATCCGCGACAGACAAATGATTTTTTTTGCTATGAACAAATATACTTTTAAATTCAAAATAAAATCATGGTAATGTATTTTTTTTATTAAATTCTAAGTACATTTTGTTTCCAAAGCATTTTTTCTGCGCAATGTATACTCGTTGAAATCTTTTGTTAGCGATACAGTAGTGAGAAATTGCAGCCAAGAACGACTATAATTAGAATGCTTGGCACCCACTCTTATACTGATTATTTATTTTAAGCAATAAAATATTTTATTAAACTTATCAATAAAATTCACTAACTTACGAACTTTTCATTGCACGTGCAATTATGTCTATAGGTATTTTTTAAACATTATATTTAAACGCTTTCCACAGCCTTCTCCAGGCAACCTTCCCACACTTATCTTCGGCAGCCAAACATTGTGTGCCGTCGCGAAAATAATTTCAGAAAACACTCCTTACCTTAATCTTTGGTGTACTCGCAACAAATGGACTCCAAACTATCACTGTCACTTCACTTAGAATTTGGGCAAAACTGAGTCAATACCGGCACGAGACGGGTCAATTACTAGAACTATCGTTTTCAAATGTCACAAAGTCACTTTCGTTGTAAGTAAACAGACAAAATGTCACTGGTACCAATTCGCACGTTCGCTGTAACTGAAAACGCAAACTGAAACGCGCACTGTTACGTTTCAAGTTTATTTGCATATCAATTTAACGGTCCCATGTGTAATTTGAAAATCGAACACTGGCATTTTCTATTGACGACTCGCGTTCGTTTTCGTGATTCCCGAAAACAGCCGAACGCGGGCCGCGTGTTGCTCGATCGGCGCGCGCGCACAAATGCTCACGGAGGAGGACTCCGCGCTGCGCTCGATGAGGGGGCGTGGCTTTTCTAACGCAACATCTATCTATCGTGCTATCTCTTTTACGCGTTCCCCAAATTCCATACACCCATCTCAGTCTCTAACGCTCGGTGCGTTACTGGTGGGATCGCGTGAACTTTGCCACTGCGTCCGCGCATGTACGGCGATTAATAAAGCCGATACGCGACGTTATAGATCGCGCGATAATCGTTACTCCACAGTTTAATGCGCGTTTTAAATGCAATGCTTTTATAAGTTTTCCTGTGTCCTTATGGGAGAATAACTGTAAATATTTTGCTGAGAGGATTGTTTTATTATTATGTCGATAAAATATCGCTGGCTTTAATATATTTTTGAATCGGTAGAATGACATGATCTTAAGATTGATTAGCCATTTATAAATATATGGTGTACAACGTAAAGTTACGTAAATATATCCTTTAGTAAAATTTAAGTAACCACGATAAGTAATAGTGTTATAAATTTGACGCGTCTTTAAATATCTGGGTGTGGTATAATAGCTCTTGAACTCACTGATTTTGATTTTTATCTACACATAGACATAGAAGAAAGAATTTCTGTTTAGAATTTTCATGCAACTGCACTCATTTACTCCATTAAGAATTTTAAAAGTTTTTATTTCAGTATTTTTTAAGTCAATAAATTAATTATTTATCGTTGGTTATTAAGATTGCTTAAGATGTTACAGAAAATAAGTATTTTCTATATATGATCATTCAACTTCATCGTCATTAAAAAAAACCCGTAGGTATTACGTGAGCTGGAATTATTTAAAAACTTAAATGTGCAGAAACGTAATTACAACAAAACTAGTTTGCGTAACTCAAAACAAAACAGAATGAAGTTTACGTTATTCATCATTTAACGACTTAACCCTAATAAAACTTTCTTTGAAAACAATAACGTGTTTACTTAGTGCAAAAAATGTGTAAAAACGTTTTGTCGAAGTAAAAACGTTGCAATTTTTTATTCAGGTAGTTGAAAGTAGCGATACAAGCTGGCGGACATCGTGTGAATTTTTACTGTTTAACTAACTGGCAAGGTATTTATTTTAAAGCTAGGATATAAAAAAAAATTGATAGATCGATTTATTCTTTATTGCATTGCACCACTACTACTACTCGGTCCACCAAGTCATTGGTGACCCCCACCCATCGGGCCTCCTCCAGTAACAGCCGAAACAGAACTTGAAATGAAAAACTGCGCCAACTCGTCTGGCCAGCGTGGCACAGTAGGTAAATTTCCCTCCTGCAATTGGAAGAGGCCTGACTCAGCAGTAGGCCTTTTATAAGCTGAGAAGAAGACTCAGAGAAACCATATGGATAGGTTTCCATATGCTTATTGCTTACGGAGACATATCAATAAATAAATATCCTTGGACATTTCACACAACGCCATCTCGTCCCAAGCTAAGCAACTTAATGCTTGTGTTATGTTAACGAGATGGATGATAAACTACATATATACATTTTTTTTTGTAAATACATACATATTATAGATAGAAAACACCCAGACCCGGAACAAATACTTGTAGGTCGTACAAATATTTCTTCCGTGCGGGGATCGAACCCGTGACATGCTGCGCAGCAGTCGATCGCTCAACCATATATAGTTACCACAGTATTCGAGATCGTGACGTGAGCAAGGGAAAGACGATTGAAAGAAATAAAATGACAAAAAATCCAAGTGAATAAGATATCTTGACACAAAACGTAGTGCCGTCTGGCCAACTTTGCACATTAGGCAAATTCCTCCCGCGTAGGTATTTGTAGGAGACCCGAGTAAGCATAGCTCGTTTATGTAGTGAGTTGATGAATGACTGAGATGAAAATGTATGAAACGTGATAATCAGTGACATCGATTTGATCTCTGAATAATTATTGACGTTATACTCGTATTTTACAACAGAGAATTTAATACACAGGTATATAACTAAGACTAGTTAACTAGCCTTGTTCACAATTACACAGCAATACCAAAATGTTACTTCAAATTAAGACTGACATTTGTTAAGAGCAAAAAGCGTCAGGTTGATTAAACAGGCATAAGAAGGCCACTGGGGTTACGATGTATCTGTAATTTCCAACTGGTTACACAGTATTGGCTATAACTATGCACAGAATATCCATACATTGTGTCACCAACCGATTCCACGCTGAGGGTGTAGTAAGAGCCGACAAAAGAAAATAACAAGGTGGACAACAAGAGAAGAAGGAAACTTGTCAGGAAACCCAGTGCCAACCTGCTTGGCCAGCATGGCACAGTAGGCTAATTAGTCAGGGTATAATTTATCCTGCACTAGCGACCCGCCCCGGCTTCGCACGGGTGCAATTATACATGTAATATACACATAAACCTTCCTCTTGAATCACTCTATCTATTAAAGAAAACGGCTTCAAAATCCGTTGCGTAGTTTTAAATATTTAAGCATACATACGGACGGACAGACGACAGCGACTTTGTTTTATAATATGTAGTGATGTCATCGTCGGAGGCCTGAATCAGCAGTGGATCGTATATGGGCTAAATAGTATTCCTCATATTCGCCTCGTTAATCTAGTGGTTACCATTAAACAATGGGCTATGGGTTCAATTCTGGTGTCGGGTTCCGGTAACTTTACTTCTAATTCCCAGTCCATAAATTACCCACTGCTGACTCGGGTCCCCTCCAACTACATAGAGTAATTAGCCTACTATGCCACGCTGGCCAGACGGGTTGGGACAGGGTTTAGTATCAAGTTTTCCTTCTCTTGCGGCTAGGTTTTCGGTCTTGTCATTTCCTATACTCTTACAACACCCTTAGGATGAAATGGGGTGGCGACACAATCTATTCTAAATCCGTCACCACCGGTAAATTTATATTATTCTATTCCAGAAAATTTTAAAGTTCCGTAATTTGGCATATTTGTAAAGAATCCCACCGTAAATATAGTTAATTTCCAAAAAAGTTAAAACATGCAACCCTGATTGCCATCGTCTGTTACAAATTCTCGATCCATTTGCTAATTGCAACCCTAAAATTGCGAACAGAACGCATTGTGCAAAAAATAACAAAATAAACGCAAAAGTTGCCGCCAATAATTTCGTAGAAAAGAAATTTTGCACAAACTATAAAGAACTGTTTGATTTGATTGTTTTATTGGACCCTATTAGGTTGAACAGTTAGCTACGGAGGTTCCGTAACAGGTTTTTTATGATTAAGGGTTGGGCGGACCGTTAGACTAATGTTTGTGACGTCATTATTCGGCGTCTTTTTAAAAATCAGTAGTGAACATCGATATATGAATACAGGCCTTGTCCTGGAGGGTAATGAGCCTTTTGTGACACGCAGGCCAAACGGGTTTACACTCAGTTTCAAACCAAGATTTCCTTCTTTTGTGATTTGTCATCTTTTAGTCAGATCTTAGCCCCTAGTATGGAAAACGGTGCTGACAGTATGTACTCAAAATCTATCAGTCACATCAGCTGTCCAAAATCTTGTGACTCATCTGTCAAGATTTCTATAAACTCATTTATTAAAAGTTGATTGACAGATTATGTTAATGAAACGTTAATCTAGCATTCATCTTTCTTTGCGGCTGTGGCTTGCAATTTACAATATATTTCCTTGTATTACAATGTCGTACTAATACGCTGGATATTACTACAGAGCACAATATATCAAAGACAGTAAGCACACCTCACACTTAAGTTACACTAGCTGCACCCCGCGGTTTCACCCGTGTGGTGATGTAAAATTGTGATGATAGAAAGTTTTTAGCTTGCTAAGTGTAAGATTACAGCCTAATGCAGCTAATACAGTACCTACACAAGTTGGAGTATTGGTATTGGACTTCAGTTCCGACGTGAGTTTTAAGTGTAGTCTAATCAAATCAAATCAATCTCTTTATTTGCTGAATATGGGTACATTACATCGTGGTTAAAAAATATATTATGTCCAATTCCATATTTTACCATTGTACAAATTAAATTATTGATTTTATTTTTATAGGCTGTTTCAAAAAACGTGAAGCGGATAGTTTTTAATGCCTTTACATAAATTTTAAATTATCATGATCAGTTCGCTCTTCTCCAAAGCTGAACTTAGTAACTTACCTCCCCTAATGAGCCTTATCCTCAGCTTGACGAATTCTGCTGCTGTCCATAGACCGTCGCTCTATCTAGTAGAGCATCTAACTCTATGCTTAGTGAGTTGTAATCTCCACTAAAGAACTCTAAGGTATCTTGTAGGTATCTCTCTAAGGAAATCTTATTGAGATACTGCTTACCTTTTACATAAACTGTGGTATAGGAAGGTTGGCGGGCACACAGCCAATATTGTTCCCATTATTTATAGCCATATCCGTATAAGTTGCCTTCATGATGTGTTTCTATAATTATCCAAGTAGCTTTACAGCTCTATTAAGCTTTATCTAAGCTCATATAACACCCACTGCTAAGTTGGGCCTGATCCAATCACATGAAGGGAAATTAATACTGTACCACAGTGGCCAGGGTTTTGTATCAAGATTTTCTGACTTGTCGATCTTTAATCGGGTCGTCCGATAGTTCCACGTAATGTTTTCAAAAGCTGTTACTACACGGAGCAAAAGAGCTTAAAGTAGCTCAATGAAAACGGTAGTAACGTTTTAATGAATGCCCCTAAATAATATTTACTATACATACTATCTACCGTTGTTACAGGTATTCGTATTTATTCTGCTAAATTTTAAAAGAACAAACCAAGGGATTTTAAAACAGTCTTAATCTGGCTTATTGGTCTAGGGGTTGGATTCGCCGCCTCGGGTTCGATTCGGGGCTGGACAAGTGTCTTAGTGTAAGCCAGAGGCACTTGCTTTGAGTCTGGGTGTCATTTGTATTCATGAATTTCATGTAGTTATCAAATCAATATTCATAAACTACTCCCGTGATACCTAGTTCGTTATCTTAAAAACGAAGCAAAAAAAGTTTTGCCACCGACTCTACATAGTCTCTGAAATATTAGGATTTAAATAAAAAAACACGATCAGAACCGTTATGACATCATTTAGTACAATATCGTTTGATATGCTATCAAGCTTTCCTTCTCTAGCAGCTAGATTATAGCCAATGTCATTTTCTTTTGCTAGCTTCTACGACCCCCTTAGAACAGAACGAGGTGGTGACACTATGTATTCTAAATCCGTAACCACACGGACAATATTTCTATTAACCAAAATAACTGTAGCCGCATAATAATCACAAAAACCCGTAATCCTTATACAGTTGACATTTTCTTTTTCTAAAATAAATCTATTCGGTGCATAAATCTTTCGTTGGAGATTAGATCTCGTTCATACATCTCAATTTTGTTATAAATTTATTGGTGCGACTGTACTCCATGGCCCCATATTTATTAGCCGACTGTACCTAAATACGTCGTTATACAGATAATGGTACTATGTCCGTATTGAGTAACGGTGTTTCTTTCATATTTTATTAGGTTTTCGGTATCAATGAGATAGTCGGCTTTCGTTTCAAGGGTTTTGTATAGTATTTTTTAATGAAACCAGGTGAGTTTGAGCTGCCTACTGCACTGACATCCATGTTAGTGTATCCCAGGAGCTCACCCAGAACTTCTTCGTCCGCCTTTTTTCTTTCTTTGCTTTTTTAAAAATCACAAATGATACCCAGACTCAGAGCAAGTGCCTCTGGTTCAGACAAATACACTTGCTAGACCCAAAAGCGGCACATCCAATCTCTAAACCAATGAGGCACTTCTGCCTGCCAAACACAGGTAGTTTGGTCCTATGTAATACTTGTAATAATCAAATACTGAAGTGTACGTAGTATGAGTACATAGTATAACATTTAGTAGTATTAGGAAGTTAAGGGACAAAAAAAATACACTGGATCATGAGCGGTTCCTCAAATACGCTTATATGCCCGTCTCCGGACTTGAAACCATGTCTATGTCTACTACAGAAAACCTGACCATTCGTTGACTGGGAAATCAGGGGCGCGACAAACTGGGTAAATGACAAAAACACCTGCGAGCAACCTGCAGGCTTAGTAGGAATGAGCTTCAATATTCTGAGTCTTCTAAAGAGACCAACGAATTAGAAAAAGTAAATGACGACATATTGGAGACCTACATTGTTCATGCATGTAATCTAAAAAAACATAGTTACATGAAAGGAACACTGTTTTGTTACCTGGCTGAGAATTACTAGGGTCTTGTCTGTGGTGTGTCACAGTAGAGTATTTAAACGGTTTTGTGATACTTACTAAAATAAAACCATTTTCCCGATCGTTTCCAAAACCCAACCGGGAACCCAAAACTCGGCCGAACGGTCCCATCTTGTATTAACACATTTCGGTACCGAGATATCGTTTATTCCAGCGACAGTTAGTGGCTGTTAATCCGATACTAGCGTGCTTTGGGAGCTCGCTGCGATTTATGGGGTCCACGGGTTTTGATTAATGGCTCCTTTATGCCGGCTCCAGTATTGGTGTATGTTGCGTTGTAAATTGCTTTGGCCGGGAAGCTGTTACGTCACGATTAATCTTTGACCTGATGGTCACTTGCGTGCTTTAATATCTACTCTTTAGACTAATCTTGACGCCTTTTCCTAGGTTTGTAAGCGCTATGGTTGGATTCGAGATTCCTGTTCGATTCTGGGATATAGTGATCTTTTCGTAGGACCGAGAAGAGCGGAGATGTATTTGCTGCTAATCTTTTGGACGGTAGTTTTTAAAGATGATGAAGAAACATTTTTACATAAAACTTCCCACCTCTTTCTATGAACTCGGAAGATAATCGTAAATATACAAAATACATACTTTTGTAGTGACAAGAGTAAAATTAACGGGCAGCGTCACCTATTCCAATGTTGGTTTTGGATTTTTTTAAATACCTTATTTGTAAAGAACCTAATGATGATACTTATAAATTAGCCATAGTATTTAACTACGATTAGATATTTTACCAGTGTCTCGTATTGATTCAATATTAAGAATGTGTCTGAAGACAAAAGTCTTCAACCAATGTGTGTTGCCAGTGATGAAATATGGAACAGAGACGTGGTCGCTCACTATGGGCTCCATCAGAAGGCTCAAAGTCACCCAAAGGGCAAAGGAGAGGGCTATGCTCGGAGTTTCCCTGCGAGATCGAATCAGAAATGAGGAGATACGCAGGAAAACCAGGGTCACCGACATAGCCCACAGGATTGCATAGCTCGGCAGGGCACATAGCTCGCAGGACCGATGCCCGATGGGGCAGAAAAGTCCTCGAGTGGCGACCGCGTTCCGGAAGGTGCAGTGCTGGTAGGCCTCCCACACGGTGGACCGACGACCTGGTTAAGGTCGCCGGAAAGCAGTGGATGCGGGCGGCCCAGGACCGGCCGTTGTGGAGATCCTTGGGGGAGGCCTATGTCCAGCAGTGGACGTCTTTTGGCTGAAATGATGATTAAGAATGTCGGACGGGCGACGACACAATTTGCAAACCAGCCTACCAAATAATCGTCAATTTATATTCATGGGCGTAGTCGAAAAAAATACGGACATCTCTTTTTCTCACGACTTTAAATTCATTAATGAATTTTGTCTCCATTATTTTAAAGATTATAACCAAACAAAGGGCATTGAAATATGTCAACTCTCTTTTGTTTTGTGACCTCATGCCTTCTAAAGGAAAGTAAACTCAGTCAGAATTGTTTTAAGCTCGATTTTAGATTGGTCAAACTTGCCGTACATTTTGCATTGGAGTAGAATAATCCTGATTAGAAAAAGGGGATTGTTTTGTAACACGAACTGTGCTGTTTTTGTATTTAATACGGAGATAAAAGAGAAATAATCTTGTTCTAACTGTTAAGGATTAGGTTGGTTAAATAAATATGTTTTGTAGGCAGAGCTGTTTTCAACACGTGCCCATCGATTTACCTGTTTTGGGTTGTTACATTTGTAGGTGAAATGTCTATTGAAGGCATTATTTTAAATGAGTTCTAGAAAAATGTTCAAGGCTTTTAAATTAAAACATATACTATTGGGTTATTGTATTTACCTTAACTTTGGCATAGACAAAATCATTCATTAGAATATATTGTAATGCCTACAAAAAACATAAAAACACACTAAAATAACTGTAACTAAAATTACTTAATTTTAATTACTGACGATTAGATATTGACAAGCGCCCCGCCCCGGCTTCGCACGGGTGCAATGATGAACCTCTGAATTTATCAGTGTTACTCTACAATACTAAGGATGTATTATACATATAAACCTTCCTCTTGAATCACTCTATCTAATAAAAAGAACCGCTTTAAATTCAGTACACAGTGAAACAGTATTTGTATTACAAAAGCGTGCTGTGCGTTCCATTTACAATCTAGGACCCAAAGAATCACTTAGGAATAAGTTTTGTGATATAGGAATTTTGACTGTGGCATCGCAGTTTATCCTTGCTAATATCTTATTTGTGAGACAGAATATCAGTCAGTATAAGACCAACTGTGATGTCACTACGTCCACTATCCGGACAAGGAATAGGCATAAACTAGTGATACCTCACCACAGACTGCAGAAAGCCCATGGATCTTTTGTAGGCCTCGGTGTTCGCTTGTTTAATAAAATTCCTGACGCTATTGTCAGTCTACCTTTCATAAAGTTTAAAAATGTTGTGAAATCTACTTTAATTAATAAAGGGTACTACCGCGTCAATGACTATCTGTGTGACATTGATGCCTGGAAGTAACTGTCATTTTGTGCCTGTGCTCTGTTCCTTTAGCCTCTTGAATAATATATCTCACTTGTACGTAGCATTTAGACAATGCCATATATTGTACACTGTATGTGTGAGCAACGACGCAATGGATAGCTATTAATTCGCGGACTTGTATTTGATTGGCGCTGATCCAAGGCCTAGTTGTCATTCATGCGTTAACGTGTTGTGTGTTTCTCTCATCTGGCGAACTTGCTCCCACTATGCTGTTAAGTGCTTTTTGTAAACAAACCCATTGATTTGAAAAAAGCAACTACAGAGTTTCTTGCCGGCTCTTCTCTGTAGAGCAGCATTCCGAACCGGTGGTAGTTTCAGCATGAATGTGGATGGACGTAAGGGTTGTGGAAGATGAAGAGAGATGGATGGATGGATTGTAAACATGAGAAATTGTGTATGAAAGGTGTGACTATAGATATGACGACTGATAGGTGTGTATGGAGACTACCACCTAGCGTGGGACAGGGATCGTAAGATGATTATGATGATGATAATGTTAACTGTAAATATGACGATTTATAAGAGTTTTGTGATAAAACCTACGTAAATAAAGTTAATTTTGAGTTTGAGTTTGAGTTTGAGTTGCGTAGTTTTTAAGATTTAAGCATACATAGGGACGGACAGACGACAGCGACTTTGTTTTATACTATGTAGTGATAGTGAAGTGATGTAGTGATAGTGATGCAGACGTGGCTATGGTAGAGATTACATGACAGTTGTCTTTAAATAATCGAAAGAGTAAAAAGAAAATATGGGTCCTAAGGCCTCCATTTAGTGGTTCAGTAAGCCTTTTTTTTGACTCGGGGTAAAATCCTTTATGGACTATCCCTGCCCCTGGGGACGGCCAACAGGGGGTGTGTGGGAGTCCCCTCCGCCTCTGTAAGGAGATGGAGTCATACCGACTAAACGTACCGTCCCGCGCTTGCTGCCCCGTGGGCTCTGACTGTATCTCCACGGGGACAGCGTGGGTTCAGTAAGCCTGCTCCACATGTATGGAAAATAATTAGTATACTCTACCGTCTCTTTCAGTCAGGTTATCTACCTTACTAGTTTCTATAGTCGTATTTGACTTTTTTCGCATAAAGCGAACTAGTTACTGAAATATAAGTTTAGAACTAGGTATCTCCACTTCGAGACTGAATTTTCGCTTAACATCAGGCGGAATGCAGACATCTGCCTGCTCTAACATAGAAAAAATTGCACAAGTTGCTAGTTTTTGGACTTGAAGCTTGCAGTACTAACCTAATTGACCTAAAATTTGTTTGAAATTTATAAAACTATAACATATACTTACTACTACTATTCGGGCGTCCCCTAGTTACATGGAGGGTAATTAGCCTGCTGTCCCACGCTGGCTGCGGGACGGGTTGGCACAAGATTTCGTATCATAGTTTTCCTTCTCTTGCGGCTAAGTTACGCCTTGTCATTTCCTTATGTCGACGACACCCTCAGGTTGAAATATGGTGATGACACTATTTAAATCTGTCACCACACGTTTAACATATACATCCTTACTTACATATATTATATTTAAGTTCTTTTTTAGCTTCATTTATCGTTAAATTATAGCACTATCTGCCCCAGACAACGGAACACTTCGTTGCGTCTCCAAGATGTTCACACCTCTCGGTAAATATGGCCACTTAAATTTGTTCGTTTTAACGGAATCCCTGGTTTATCGGTATTTGAACCTGTGACCTCGCACTCAACCACGCAAGCTCGTAACTATTCATAATCCCGGAGTTATTGCGAAATGGGTAAGCACGCGAATCTCCTCTTCAGCCGTTATTATTCATTTAGATAATAGGGCACACTTGGTTTTATTGAAAACTAACTTCACCGCCTGGATTCGCTTGAGAGGACTTTCGAATGCTTCAAAATCAGTGATCCACATGGTAGCATACTAAGAATACATAAAACGTCACCACTCCATCTCGAGGGTATCGTAAAAGGTGGATAAAAAAATCATAAGGCAGATAACTTAGCCGCAAGCGAAGGAAAACTTGAAACGACTTGTAGTTACCAAAAATTTGTGTAGGTAGATTGGTGTTAAGCCCAAAAAGAATTCGGAATTGTGCGAGAAGGAATATATTCTTAGAGTGCTATAAATCTATTATATTCTATTGAGTTCTTAAGAATTGGTAGATTGATTATAATAAATTCAGTCACTCCAAGTTACACTCATATAAAAATTTAATAATTTGAACGTCTTGCGGCGAATTCGTAAATGAATGTCAAAATCGAGATGAGTGTAAGTTAAAAATCCATGCGTATAAAGCCGCGCGCACAAAACTAGATCAAATGTTAGTGAGATTACTTCATCACACAAAACTGTATCTAAATAAGAAAGAAACATAGATACAAAGACCCGATTGTAGCCTTTCACAAGTGTCCTTTAAAACTAAATAAAGTAAAAAAAACAGTAGTCTATGGCTTATCATTTACAATGGCGTATACAATCCAAGGCTGTCTCAAGTTTGTGACCGTCATTGATGCATCAGTCACTGGGTCACTGGGTATACTGCCGATAGTTTTAATTACCCGTCAGGTATTCCATCATCATTATCAGCCCCCCTTTAGTCCGCTGCCAGACATAGGCATCTAATGAGCGCCACGGTTGCTCCACCTGGCGGGAGGACCTTGCAGAGTCACATCTACAGTAAGTAGCAGCTCCAGAGAAGATCACAACGAATAGAGCGATAGGCAGTAGTCCTATAGAGATGATCTGTACAAAATTTAAGAGATGACAAGGCAACTATTTTGCAAGGTTGTTGTTATATTCACAATAACCTTGAAAAATGTTATACAAACTTAGAAAGAGGCCCATTTTGACTTTTATTTTCAGAAAGATGTTGACAAATATTACCTTCTTGTAAATGCAAGGCATGAGTTACAGTACTTTAATTATATTTAATAGGATGGATGCGATTGAAAATGACGTTTCATTCCAGCCTGAGGGTGTTGTGGTTAGAAAGAAATGACAAGGCCGAAGAGCTAGCCGCAAGAGAAGAAAAACTTGAATGAAACCCTGTGCCAACCAGTCTGGCCAGCGTGGCACAGTAGGCTAATTACCATCCATTTAATTGGAGGAGGCCCGACTCAGTAGTGGGTCATGTATGGTAGTGGTCTGAGTATATGTAGATGGCTGTATTTCACCATAATGCTGTTTTTGTACAGCAGATTTTTAGCTGTGTCAGTGAGGCACAGCGAGTGAAATAAGAGGGAAAGAACGTGAGAACAGAAAAATCGGATTTATCTCTAGCACACATGATTCCTGACGTTTCAAATGCTTTGCAGCAGCCGTTGTCAGGAGAGAGTCTAGATGACAGTTGTCTTCAAAGGTAGGTACGAAGACACGGTTAAAATCTACCGCATATAATTTTCTTATATTGATAGCGTTCCCTTGCACGTAGAAATCGCTCACGGTGTCAAGAGGTACTGCAGATGAGTGTTGAGCTTGAGATTTAATCAATTTAATGACTGGATCCCAAGCATGTGGTACGTGCCAGCCATCCTCTCTATTGACGGTTTAATTTAATTTTACCATAGCGGCTCATTAGAACTCTTTTACAAGTCAAACCATTAAATAAAATTTACCACCGGTTTGGAATGCATCTCTACAGAGAAGAACCGGCAAGAAACTCGGTAGTTGCTCTTTTTATATCGCGATTGTTTTCAGGTACAAGGCCGGGATAAGACAGATTTGTGAGAGCAAACTCAGGGAATAGTCGCAAAGGGCCAAACATCTGCAACATAGTATAGTATACACACAATAACAACAACATACTATCGCGATCTAAAAAGAGCAACTACCGAGTTTCTTGCCGGTTCATCTCTGTAGAGCTGCATTCCAAACCGGTGGTAAATTTTAATGGCTGAGCCAACTGACCCCCAGCAACGACACCAAACACAAGCACGCCTGTAGCAGCCATAAACCTCCTCAACTAATATAGTTGAGGAAGTTTATGGCTGCTACAGGCAAGGAAGAGAATGACGCAACCGCTGCCATGTTTCTTAAAGTGAGCATGATAACTCGAGCACCATAGGGCTGAATATTTAAAAAAGAATAGTGCAGTAGTGGACTTATTAGACGAAAGATATTATAGAACCAAATTTCATTTATTATATTGATGACTAGAACCAACTCCGTGTTCATAAAATAGATGAAATCTAAGCTATAATTAAAAATATAGTCATCCCGAGGTTATTAGCCCAGCTCAAGATAATACTATAATATAGTTTCAAATATAATTTACGATAATAGTTTTTGGGTATATTCTGTCTGATAAAATACACTTTACGGCTTAATATGTTATCGATACAAATCTGACAGCAATTAAAGTAACGATAAAACTGTTTTATTGCTGCTAAACGCTTTAATAAGATGGATTAGGAGTTGAGATTCGTTACGATAACGTATATCTCAGGTAAACTGGTGCTGTTTTTATCTTGTTTAATATTTGTGGAATTAACTGTTTTTATACTAGCTTTAATATGAAAACTTAACGTTATTGCTGTATGCTTTTGTGTAATGTAGCCTACTGTGACTCAGTGGCCGGACGGGTGGGCACAGGGTTTCGTATCAATTTTCCTTCTCTTGCTAGGTTCCCGGCCTTCTTATTTCCTTTTATCTGCTCTTACAACACCCTTAGAGTGTAATAATTTCTTATGATGCATTTAAGAAAACTAAATGCATCATAAGAAAACTAAATGCATCAAATTTTCACTGCCCAATGTTGTTCAGAATCCGACCAATGTACAACTGAATGGAACAATTTTGGAACCGATTGAGTCAACCGTATTTTTAGGTATAACCATTGATAATAAACTACAATGGGGCTCACATATAGAAAAGCTATGTAATAGACTTAGCTCGGCGGCTTTTGCTGTTAAAAAAATTAGACTTTTGACAGATGTTGATACGGCTAGAATAGTTTATTTCAGTTACTTCCACAGTATCATGACTTACGGGATACTTCTCTGGGGATGCGGTGCAGACCTTAATAGCATATTTATATTACAGAAAAGGGCTGTAAGGGCTATATACAACCTTGCTCCTAGAACTTCTCTCAGAGATACATTCAAGGAAATAAATATTCTAACTGTGCCATCTCAATATATATTTGAAAATTTGATGTATGTACATAAAAATATTAATAACTTTGGAAAAAACTGTGATATACATAATATTAATACACGAAACAAGAATAATCTTGCTATCCATTGTACTCGTCTCCACAGAATAAGTAACTCATTCATGGGTCAATGTATACACTTTTATAACAAATTGCCCATGCAACTTAGAGAATTGCCTCGCAATGCCTTTAAAAAGACTGTTAAGACAAAACTTTTCAAAAAAGCATATTACCGCATTGCTGATTATTTAAACGACCCAGCTGCTTGGGACTAGGCTGTTCAGTGTCAGTGTATTTTTTATGTTCTTTATTTATGTTACTAGTCAAATAGGACCGCAATGAAAAAAAAAAATGACAAGCCCTCTGAGTTTCTTGCCAGTTCTTCTCAGCAGTGGTCGCGTTCCGAACTGGTGGTAGACGGTCGATTTTTTTATTGTATAATATGACAATGTGTTGACTATTTGTAAGTGTCCATCGTGACCCACACAAAATAAATGATTTGAATTTGAATTTGAATTTGAATAGGGTGGTGGCACTATGTATTCTAAATAAATCACCACACGGAACATAGTTAAAAGGATCATTGGTCGCTATTACTAGTCGCTACTATAATCTATATATAGGTACTATGTTTTCTAGTAATAAAAAGACACATTCACAGACAGACATTATGATGTTGAGAGATAAGCCTATCACAAAAACCAGGGTTCGATCCTGGTTTTACCGGTACAGCAACGTATCAAATCATAATCAACACATCAATATCGTTACAAGATTATTATCAGACGTTAGCGCTGTATTTCGTACTCTGATAAAATGAGGGAAATTAATCTTTAGCACACAAAGGTGTGCAAAATGCCCGTTCGCCTCAAAGGCCGGGAGCCTCCCAGACGCACCTAATCCCGTTCCATTACGTCTTGACACTTATCCTGTGGAACGTATCAAATATTTTGATACGATCGGGCGCAGATTAATGTCGTCGATTAATCAATTGCTGAGAGAGTAGTGCGTAGTGTTTCGGACCGAATATTTCGGCCCATGGGACATAATGTTTTGATATACTACTTAAGGTTACTTGTGACGTCCACACTGTTGTTAGATCACGTGTTATAATCCAAATTCATACTTCAGTAAACGACTGAAAAAATAAGCTGACGATTTTTTTATTTATAACTAGCGACCCGCCCTATCTTCGCACGGGCTACAATATTATACATGCATTATACTTAAAAACTTCCTCTTGAATCACTCTATCTATAAAAAAACCGATTCAAAATCCGTTGCGTAGTTTTCAAGATTTAAGCGTACATAGGGACGGACTGACGACAGCTACTTTGTTTTATACTATGTAGTGATATCGATATCGAATATAAGTAGCACATTTTACCGAAAGAGAAACGATGTATTCAAGGAATAGTAATGTTGAAATTTCTTCATTAGATTCAGTGACATTTTTACCGCAGATATTAACAATGGTTGCCTGGAAGAGATTACTTTTTAGTGATAAGGCCGCCAATTGTATGTTTTATATAATTTATACTTTAAGCCATGTGTATGTCGCAAATGTACAATAAAGTGTTATCTATCTATCTATCTATCAAATATCCGATCAGTGGTAAATTCGTTATTTACTTCCTCTTATAATAGTTATTTCAAATAAGAAGCAATTACAAAAAAGAATATAAAACAGGTTAGTCCCACCAATATTATATTGATGTAGGACCAAGCCTAAACTGTTCCATCTCTTTGAATGCGCCCGCGCACATTATGATCACTGCCTGATAATTCCCGTTTGCCACTATTTATCTTTAGATTATCTGTGACATCTCTTTTAGTAAGTTTTTTAACTTGAAAGGGATTTAATCGTGACTTCCTATTCTCATGTACTGATGATATTAATCGTCTACTATTTTGTTAGTAGACGTTAGTAACTTTGGTTCGCCTACTCTTCACCTCGGAGTCGATCGAGCCAGATTTTCTTCAATCCCTTTGGGAACTATACCTATTGTTCTGTTGCAATGGGATCTAAATTCTAGTTATGACAATAGTACCCTCTATCCAATAACGACCTTGATCTTCCAAATTGGAGACTCTTCAGTAGATCATATCCTAATTATTAATTTACCGTATGGTGACGGATTTAGAATCCATAAGGTCACCACCCAATTTCATGCTGTGGGTGTCGCAAGAGCTGATAAAAGGAATGACAAAGCCGAAAAGCTAGCACCAAGAGAAGGAACATTTGAAACGAATACGTATGCCAACCCGTCAACATGGCACAGTAGGATAATTACCCTCCATGTAATGGGAGGAGGCCCGACTCCCCAGTGGGCTGAGTAGTACTAAATAAATAAATAAATATACTAGTAAAATATATTATTCATCTGTGTTAGAGAACTTGCTTCTATCATAAGAAATGTTAGAAGACTTAAATAAAATACGGCTGCACAGTAATTCAGAACTGCACTTGATTACATAAATTAAACATTGGGCTTGTTAAGCGGCATTGATAAACGGTTTAATGACTATTAAACATATTAATTAAGAAAGGTAAATGGTTAAGAGTGTCATCAATGCGCCGTTATGCAGGAATAAATGTGGACACGTTTGTTTAGCAATTATAACTAGACTAGTTTAATGTGGATAGTGCAAGAGGTAGTAATTTAAAAGTTAGTCACTATTTTTTTTGTTAATTCAAATTAGTTGTTGTGATAGTGTGACGCATATGTATGTGATAACATATCTGAATGAAACAACTTATATTGATTTAGTTGTTTTCGTTGAGAGGCCCGTTAATCGAAAGTTTTCTGAGCTAAATGATAAAAGAAAATCTGCTTTACCGTCAAAGATTATAAGTTCTCAATCAATTAGGTCCTGAAAGTTTAAATATTAAGCTATGTATTGGTTATTCCCCTAGAACTTAGCCCAGGTTATGTAGGATTTCCGTAAGGTGGCCGATTTAGAATATAAAATGTCACCCACTGATACCGTCCAGAGGGTGTCGTAAGAGGCGACTAAAGGAAAACAAGATGCAGATCAGCTAGCCGCAAAAGAAGGAAAATTTATACAAACCACGTGCCAAGCCGTCTGGCTAACTTCCCTCCCTGTATTTGGAGGTGACACTACTCAGTAATGGGCCATTTATGGGCTGAAATGATATGACTATAAGTAGAGCTTGAGATGATGGCGCACATTAACTACCTAATTAGACGTATAATCGCTTGTGTACCCTAGCCACAGATCGAACATAATTTTAACATTTTTTCTTGTCACCTGGGATCCATTATGGATGTATACTAATTCCTTGATAGACCATCCCTGTCGCCCATCCACAGGCTGTGAGACGTGTGTGAGACTGTCCTCCGTAGAGGCATACTCACTAAATATCCTCAGGGTGCTCCGTCTCGTGTACTGGTATGCAGCAGCATAGGTACGCGTAGTCTCTATCCTTTAAACGCTGCAGAACGCTTTAAACGCTGCAGAACGGAGGTTTTGCCTCCTCCATCCCCGGCAAGTAAATGTTTTTTTTTTAATTTTAATCATTGAAATGATTATAAAATTTTTCAATTGTGGATAGACTCACCCATTTAACATTTTCCAAATAAGCCGATATAAATATCCGAGTGGATTTCGATTTAAATATGGTCAAAACACAATAACTAATTTATAAGCGTATATGAAACATGCCTTTCATGTGCCTATCTCTTGCACTAGTCATCAGTAGGACGTGCAATCATCGCTTTTGATACAGCCGCTAATTACAATTTTAATAATTGAATTAATAATTAATAATATCTTGTATTGATTATTAGAGATAGTTGAATGTTGTTTAGTAATGGATTTCTGTTTAGTTTTATTATATATAATTAAGGTACAGTTCCATTAGTGCTACAGTTTTAATTGCTCGTGATTTATGTATTTGTGCGCACAGGTTGTAGCACAATATGAACTATACGATTTGAATAATACGTAAATAAATAATCGGCATGTGCGTCTATAGGTACGCATTATTTAAAGTTTTTTTAAACAGGTATGTTATTATTAAAAAAAAAGCAATAGGTTTCATCATCATCATCACTGCATAGTATAAAACAAAGTCGCTGTGGTCTGTCCGTCCCTATGTATGCTTAAATCTTTAAAACTACGCAACGGATTTTGAAGCAGTTTATTTTCATAGATAGAGTGATTCAAGATGAAGGTATAAATGTATAATGCATAAAACTCTACATGCATACTATTGTAGAGAAACACTGATAAACTTAGAGGTACATCACTGCATTTTAATAGCGAAGCCGGGGCGGGTCGCTAGTAAAATATAATGTGTAAATGGTTGCTTCTTTCGATATATTTATTACTAAAACCAACCACAGATTAGAACAGCCTGTATATGTACGATATATTAATACTGTAAGCTCGATTCTTATTTATGTTTGGTAGTCATTTTATAGCATCTCGCAATCCGGTTGTACCTTATGATATTGTAATTGGCAACACAGGATTGCTTTATGTGTGTAGCGAGGTTGACCTGTGAGAGAGCTATGTGAAGTTTAAAGCGGTGGGTCTCACAACCTACTTAAGACTGAAATTGACCATAATTTGACAGAGGAAAATAGGTTTTCTGTACTTCGCTTGTCTGGTT
This sequence comes from Clostera curtula, assembly GCA_905475355.2. Lineage (NCBI taxonomy): Eukaryota > Metazoa > Arthropoda > Insecta > Lepidoptera > Notodontidae > Clostera > Clostera curtula. The sequence continues at coordinate 1,033,928 of FR997805.1, forward strand.
GGGCACACTATTTTATTCCAAATTTAATCTATTTGTCCCAATTTTTTGTATATCACACGGGCTAGATTAGGTTGTAACAGGGTTTCCAACAAAACCTGATTCCCATCTCTGTGTGACTCACCTAAGTTCAAGTCAAAGTTCTATAGATATATTGACTCATCACAATATCTCTGGAACCATAAGACCTTCAAGTCTCGAACTTGAAATTTGGTAGGAATATTCTATTCACCGAGTAGAGGTCAGTTAACAAGGGATTTTACGAAATTTCAAAAAAAAGGGGGATTTTTTTTAATTATTTGACAAAACAAAGTTCGCGGGATCACCTAGTTTTGTATAGGACACAATGGACACTTACAAAGGCTCGTCATTTTTACTTTGCGGGCCAATTAGATTATGTGTGGTAACTATATCGATTCCCCATTCTATCCTGAGGGTGTCGTAAGAACCGCCAAAAGCAAATGTCAAGGCCGATAACCTAGCCGCAAGGTAAGAAAAACTTGAAACGTAACCCTGTGCCAAAGAGCCTGGCCAGCGTGGCACAGTCCCCCATGTGCCTGGAGGAGGCCCGACTCAAAAGTGGGTTACATATGAGCTGAGTTGTAGTAGTAGTTACAATATCATAAATAAAGACTGCCTCGTTGGTCTAGTGGTTAGATGTGCCGCCTTTGGATCAACGGGTCCCGGGTTCGATTCCGGGGTCGGGCAAGTGTCTTTGTCTAAACCAGAGGCACTGGCTCGGAGTCTGGGTGTCATTTCTATCTATAATAAGTATGTATTTACAAAAAAAATATGTATATAAGTAGTTTATCATCCATCTCGTTACCATAACACAAGCATTAAGTTTGCTTAGCTTGGGACGAGATGGCGTTGTGTGAAATGTCCAAGGATATTTATTTATTATTATTTATTAAATAATATTGACACTGAACAGTTTAACCCCAGGCAGCTGGGTCATTAACATAATCGGCAATGCGATTATAACCTTTTTCATAGCTTTGTGTTGAGACTCTTTTTAAAGGCACTGCGAGGTAAATCTCTAAGTGGCATTATTGAACCTATTACCTTACTTTAGTAGCCTGCCTATTTCCCTCCACCAGTTTTGGAGGAGGGCGACTCACCTGTGGTTCAGATATAATAGTTATGTGAGTTTTAATTACTACTTAAGGTTAGCACTAAAGACAATCACACGGATATCCTAGCCAGAATCGGTATTGTCTGCCCGGTCAAGGCTCGGCCCCATTCGCAGCGGCGCACAATCGCCTAAACTTTTTGCGGTTCACTGTACTTTGGCAGGTATTTCTTTTATAAACTAACAGCACTTGATTTCATGTTAAATTAAAACCCTGGAGAGGATTAATACTTCCAAGTATTAAATATAGAAAAAGTAATAAATCAGTCTCCGAGAATTATTTATTGACAATTCTATTATATTCTATGCGACACAATTAAATCTATCAAATTACGACATTGAGCACAAGTTGATCGAAGTCATAAAAAGTCAGTCGTAAAGTGGAGTAATTTAGATTTTCAATAACACCAGTTCATTGCTAAATGCTTCCTTTGAAAGTGATGTTATATAATTTAGTCTTGTAAACGAAATGTTTCATATTCACCGCAAAGGGTGAATATCAAACGAGGAAATATATTTTTGTAAGGCTCTTTATTGCATAAAATTAGACTAACAAGTCCGTGTGGTGACATGTACATACGACTGCCTCGTTGGTCTAGTGGTTAGATGTGCTGCCTTTGGATCAACGGGTCCCGGGTTCGATTCCGAGGTCGGGCAAGTGTCTTTGTCTAAACCAGAGGCACTGGCTCGGAGTCTGGGTGTCATTTCTATCTATAATATGTATGTATTTACAAAAAAAAATGTATATTAGTAGTTTATCATCCATCTCGTTACCATAACACAAGCATTCAGTTGCTTAGCTTGGGACGAGATGGCGTTGTGTGAAATGTCCAAGGATATTTATATATTTATTTATTATACATGTCACCACACCATTTCATTCTAAAGGGTGTCGTGAGAGCCGTCAGAAGGAAATGACAAGGCCGAAAATCAAACTTGATACGAATCCCTGTGCCAACCCGTCTGACCAGCATGATAATTACCCTCCATGTAGTTGGAGGAGGCCTGACTCAAGAGTGGGTCATTTAAGGGCTGAGAAGTAAGAAGAATCTCTTGTAGTATTTTTGGATTACTTGGGTCTGATACTTACAAGGTCGTAGACCATATTTTTTAGTCTAATACAATCATTTATAAAAACTTCATAATATTACTTCTTATCGTTCGACATCTTAGTCAGAACTAATTTATGGCTGTGACACAGTGCAATTGCGTCTACCGATGTGTCTTGACCAAATGCAATAAATAAGTTGGTTCCACAGGACAGTGTTAAATAATAAGTTGTAAGTTACGATCGGTGTGCTGTTACATTACTGTGAGTTATCACCACTGTGGCGAGGAGAGAGTATCCATTTGTCAAGGAGGATGTTATATTACTATAAACAGATGATCAAAAATTTAAATCCTGCTCCAAAAAATAAAAAGTGTCACGTGAGAAATCCTGTAGTAGCTTTCATCCTGTGTTCATATTTGTTTTTAATACAAAAAAGGAAACAATTTTATATCACTACATAGTATAAAACAAAGTCGTTGTCGTCTGTCTACCCCTATGTATGCTTAAATCTTTAAAACTACGCAACGGTTTTTTTAGTAGATAATAGTGATTCGAGAGAAAGTTTTATATATATAATACATGCATAATATGGTAGAGAAACGCTGATAAATTTAGAGGGTCATCAGTGCACGCGTGTGAAGCCGGGGCGGGTCGCTAGTAAACAATATAATGAACTATTTCTACTCTTATGATCGTTTGTGAATAGTAGGTGGTAGCACCTACTATTACTACTGCCCATAGATGACCCACTGCTGAGTCGGGCCTCCTCCAGTTACATGGAGAGTAATTAGCCTACTGTGCCATGCAGCCTAGACGGGTTGGCACAGGGTTTCGTATCAAGTTTTCTTTTCTTTTGCGGCTACGTTACCGGCCTTGTAATTTCCTTTTGTCGGTTTTTACGACACCCTTAGGATGAAATGGGGTGGTGACATTATGTATTCTAAATCCGTCACCACTCGGATAACTCTTTGTCTCAACAATCTGCGATTCAGAAAATGTCTAGTACGAGTTAAAAATTAACTACGATTTGAATAAAAATATTGCATAAATGTTAGAAATTATTTCTAGTTTCAGCCTGGATTGCCAGTCAGGCTATATTTAGCATAACGCCATTCAGTTGTCGGTCTATCTGGTTAGATCTGTGCAAACAAACTAATTTGTGACGTTATTTATCAGTGGATGCGTGTACGCATGTTGCTACAGCGTTTATTGTGTACTTAGAGCAGGAGCTAGGGATGGGAATACAATTGTATATGAACCGTAATTCTGATAAATAAGTGGTAAATTGCAATATCCGTCCGGGTTCATGTGGTCATGGATTTAGAATACATTGTATCTCCACCCCATTCCACCCTGAGGGTGTTGTTAGAGCCATCAAAAGGTGACAAAGCCGATCCGATCGTTTTGGTTGGTTTTGGATTTTGGATTTCAAGGATTCTTGGCCGGTGGGGCTGGCCGCGTGATGTGGGACTCCGGGACGCGTAGAGATGGTAAATTGCGCCGCGACCTACCCACTAAAACCGACGGTGAGCCTCGATTCTCTGAACCAGGGCCACAATATTCGCTCCCCGAAGGAGAGTATACTCCGCGACCCTGAAGTCAGTGGCCCGCCTCGTGTAGTGGTATGAAACCCTTTTTTTTTTTTTTTTTTTTTTTTTTTTACGTCGGAGATCCTCATGGATATCCGGCCTTTGGGGACTGGCCGGGGTATGTGGGACTCCGGGGCGCGTAGAGATGGTGAATTGCGCCCCGACCTACCCACTAAAACCGACGGCGATCCTCGACTGCCCAAACCAGGGCCACGGGATTCACTCCCATTACGGGAGCATGCTCCGTGACCCTGGGGGCCTTGGCCCGCCTCTTATAAAGCTAGTGGAGCCCCACGCTCCAAGGCGGGCCCCTCCGATTATGAGGGGGGTGGCTGTATTGCCCTCCCCCATTCCACCGCTAGGGGGCGCACGCGAATCGCGGCGCGCTGTCCTCCCGGGGCCTGTTTTGCGCAGGCGACGGACTTCCCAGGTCAATCGCCCGCAGGCCCACTTACGGCGGGCGGAGGTCAGCCAACGCCCTCCGGCGCCTGTTGCGGCGCTGGCGATTTGGGCGCTGGGAGGCCAACTCTCTGGCCCGTTCCGCCTCCTCCTTGGCTGTCATGACGGCTTCACAAAATGAGGCCGTCTCTCTCCAAGCCCTCTCGCTCCCGACCATGGATCTAACGAGATCCGGCAGCGAGAGGCTCCCCACAACACCGACTAGGTCACGTCGCGGTCTATCCCACGCACGGCACACCTCCAGGGTATGCTGCGCGGAGTCCTCAGCACCATCCGCGCAGTGGTGACACCCCGAGGTCTCCTCCCGGCCAATGCGGCACAGGTACTTTCCAAAGCACCCGTGCCCGGACAAAACCTGCGTCAGCCGGAAGGACAGTGCACCATGCCTCCTCTCCAGCCATTCGTCCAATACGGGACGAATGGCTTCCACGATTGCGTGCCCCGCACTAGGGCTCGCCAGCCGTTCCCGCCACTCCTGGCGGACCGTAACACGTAGCTCGATCCGTCGCTCCTCCACATCCCTAGGAAGGGGACGCCGCCCCTGCGCAACCTCTGCCACTCGCCACTTATACAGGGTGGCGAGGGCTTTAGCCTCGAGCTCCCACGGGGGCAGCCCGGCCAGGAGGCTTGCTGCTTCGAAGGAGGTCGTGCGGTACCCCCTTATTACCCTGACGGCCATCACCTGCTGCGGTCTTCGCAGCAGGGCAACGTTACGGGCCGTCAGAGATTCCGCCCATATGGGTGACCCATATAGGGCCATCGACCGCACGACCCCTGTGTACAGCCTCCTACAGGAGACGTTCGGGCCCCCAAGGTTGGGCAGTAGCCGTGACAGTGCGGCCGCTGCACCCATTAGTTTGGGGGCCAACCTTCGCAGGTGCTCCCTGAAGGTCCACCTACCGTCGAGCACCAGACCCAGATATTTCATCGTGGGCTCAACGGCGATGCGAACGCCTCCGACCACGATGTGGGAGCCTGGAGGTGGCGTGTTCCGAGGCCTGTGGAAGAAGAGGGCCTCCGATTTACCCAAAGCCACCTCCAAGCCTAGCTGCCGGATTCTGGCCACAACTTGGGCCACGCCCGCAGTGGCCAGTATTTGTGCGTCCCTGTGGGACTTGCCACGCGCGGTGACAAGGGTGTCGTCGGCGTAGCATACTACGCCAACATTAGGGAGGAGCCTGCCCCGTAGCACCCAGTCGTAACCTAAGTTCCACAGGGTCGGGCCCAAAACCGACCCCTGTGGAACTCCGCAGGACACAGCCCGCCTGTCCCAACCACTCTGGACCGGGTAGAACACGGCCCGGTCCGAAAGGTACGCGCCTATGACACGGCGGAGGTAGGCCGGCACTCCGTGATGATGGAGCGCCTCCTCAATGCAATTCCAGGGCAAGGTGTTAAACGCGTTGGCGATGTCAAGAGACACCGCCAACATAACCTCGCCCCGGGATGTAGCCTCCTCCGCCAACGCCTTGACGCGGGCCACCGCGTCGATTGTGGAGCGCCCACAGCGGAAGCCGTACTGGCACTCCGCTAAGTCTGGACCCACCGATTCAAGATGCTGGACGAGGCGGTTGACGATGATGCGCTCAAAGAGCTTGGCCACCTCATCCAGCAAAACTATAGGGCGATAAGCCGACGGCGAGTCCGGCAGGCGCCCCTCCTTCCTGATGAGGACCAGTTTCCCCTCCTTCCATATGCGGGGAAACTGGCCTCGGGACAGACACGCTGTGAACAGCGAGCGCAGCCGAGGTCCTAGGGCCTCTAGGGCAATAACCCAAACACGGCCTGGGATTCCATCTAGTCCCGGAGCCGTGCTTTTGCCCCTGAGCCTTCCCACTGCCAGCCGCAGTTCTTCCTCCCCTACCTCAGGGGAGCCACCCTCGTTAATAGGAGCGACAATATGGCGCAGCTGCTCCGAGGGCCCAGCCCTCGCCGGGAAAAGACTCCCGACGACCTTGTCGACCAGCTGCGGTCGGAGACTTGTAGTCAGTGGGGGGGCCCAGGGGCGTAGTTTCCCCCTCACCATTAAGTACGGGCGCCCCCACGGATCGCCGTCCAACGTGCTGAGCAGCTCTTGTCGGGCCGCAGCTTTAGCCCGCACAATCTCCTTCTGCAGGGACTTTTTGGCAGAGCGGTACGTTTCGTATAGCCCCACCTCCACTTCCGACAGGCCCGGGAGGTTGAGGCGACGTCTTCGATGGCGAGCGTACCGGCGTCTCGCATCCACGCATGACTGGCGTAGCTGTGTTATTTCGCGAGACCACCAGTACACTGCCGTTTTGGCGGGTTTCGCCCTGACCCTGGGCATTGAGGCGTCACAATCTTCCGACATGGCGTTCCGGAACCACGCTGCCTCCACCTCTATGTTGTCGGGCAGCCCGGGCGCTGAAGCCCATGCCCGTACGATAGAGGCCTCCCGCAGGAGGTCCTCGTCTAGCTGGCGTAGCGCCCATCTGGGACCCTCTCTGTGAGAGACCGTTCTAGCCAGGGTGGCAGAAGTCTGGGAGGCGATGTCGAACCGTATATAGCGATGGTCCGACATCGTTTCCTCCTCCTCCATCACCCGCCAGTGCCTAACACGCCGCGCGAGTGCGGGGCTCGCGAGGGTTATGTCCACGATGGACCCACCCCGTTGCCGCACGCACGTGTTCACAGCCCCCTGATTCAGGACCTCCAGTCCCGACGTAGCCACCCACTCCTCCACTAATTCACCCCTGGCGTTCGCCGCCGGGGAACCCCAAGTCGTAGGTTTGGCGTTGAAGTCCCCGGCCACGAGTACGGGAAGGCGGCTGCAGCCCACGATAGCGTCCAATTCTGCCAAAAACGTTTCGTAATCGGCGAGAGGTGCGTTGGGCGAGAAGTAACACCCTATGATCACCACCTCACCGATACGAGCCGCGACAAATCCCCGGTAGTGGTATGAAACCCTGTGCCAACCCATCTGGCCAGCGTGGCACAGTGTGCTAATTGCCCTCTAAGTAATTTGAGAAGGATAAACTCAGCAGTGGTACTATTATAACTACTACTATTATAACTACTATTCAGCCCTTAAATGAGGGCTGAATAGTAGTTATAATAGTAGTAGTTATAATAATTTTCTCAGCTACAAACAACAGAAATTGGAAAATATTTAGAAATCATGCGATTAGACAATCATAATTTAAAGTCGTGAACCCCTGCTCATTTAGAGCCTGTCCGCACTGCGATATTTCACCGCGCGTTTTTTTTCTCGCAATTCTGTAACACATTGAATATTATAGGAGTATCCGCACTGGCGGTAAAAAAATCGCGTACTAGTCTGATTCCGATCGCGGAATTTTATACGCGAGAATAAAAACGGCGCGGTGAAAAATCGCTGTGCGTACAGGGCCTTAGTTCATTATGTTATCACTTGATCAGTTTTTACTCTACTTCGTGTTTAAACCAATAGATGGTAGGAATACAGCTAGCACCGATGGATTTGCATGGTGGTAGGATCGAATGATCCGCCCGACTAGCTACCCTCACATCTAAGTCCGCCAAGCAGTTTTACTGCGTTCCGACGTGTGTATGTGATAGCCGGTGTCTGTCGGGGCATTTCCCTGAATTGCCTGCTCCATCTTAGATCCTGGCGTTGCTTTCCATCACGCAATCCTAGGGTCAAAGGCTTTCAAGTCACTGATAAAAAGAAATGGACACCGTGGATGGGTGTGACGTGACACCCACTTAGAATCAGACGTGGCTTTACATGCAGTTCAATTGCGTTCCGCACTAGTCACTAGGCTCAGTACAGAGGTTTTAATATTCCAATTAAGAAAATCTTAAAGATCATTAACACAATATCTAGGAAATTTATTCAGTGATTACACACACAGGTAGCTTAGTGCGTTTCGTAGACCAGGAAAGTCTTAATGTGAATACCGAGATGTTTCTAGATCCCCGCACTATTCTAATTAATAAGGCAATATAGTTCGCAGCGGTCGCTTACGGCAAGACGTTTGATAATTAGGTACCGCACACTTGTCCTTAAGTGTACTTTGTTATAGGTATGTGGGACGTGTACAGTCGCGAAGAAAGTCTTTTTAGCCTCTGACGAAAATGGATCTACAGGGTGTCACATAAACTCCGTAACCATAACGAAACTTCCCCACCGCACGCTGGGAAATAACGCGTGTTGTCAAAGTCAACAAAACCCAGCACGCTTGGTGGTAGGATCGAACGGTCCGCCCGGCTGGCTACCACCCTCACATTTAAGTCCGACGCCAAGCAGTTTTACTGTGTTCCGTCGTGTGTATGTGAGAGCCGGTGCCCGACAGGGCAATTCCTTGAATTGCCTGCTCCATCTTAGACCCTGGCGTAGCTTTCCATCACGCAAGCCTAGGGTCAAAGGCATTCAAGTCACTGATAAAAAAAAAAAAAAAAAAGAAAGGATTCCTAGTACTGCTAAAATATGCTGTGTAGATCATTTCAGGCAAAAACAAAGCAACTTTTAATCCCGCACGAATGTATATTTCGGGAAGTAATAAATAAAGTATATAGTCAATCAATCAGTCCGTAGAAGTAATAAAGTAAAAATTTTCTAGGATAATATTAACGACAGTTAGTTGGTTGATTTGAATACATATTTTGTAGTAAAACTCAGATTAAGAAAAAAGTAGATCTCACAGTTACTTCGACATAGAAAAATATTTTAAATATAGAAGTACTTCTTTGATTAGCTCTTTGTCTTCTATTGACATGGCCTTATGGTTTTTGTTGCACCCTGTATATTATATCTATACAAATAAATAGAATGTCAGTCACTTAAATGTTTGTGTTATTAAAATAACCGCTTTTTAAAAAGTCATACACGGTACATATACCAAAACAACTTTTTTTACCATTTTTGTCTGTCTGTTTGGCTTATCTCCGAAATGGCTGGACCGATTTTGACGGGACTTACTGGAAGATAGGATTTTTAGGTGCTCATAGTTTCTGAGATTTCCACATTGTTAAATACCACGCGGACGATGTCGCGGATATAGCTAGTATATAAATAAAACGTTTTCTTCCTATCAGTACCTGCCTATCATTTTAGCGTGCTTATAACGCCAACAGGTTCAGTCAACATAACCCCGTGTCAGGTTGCATCCTGAAGCATATATTATAACGATTTGAATTGGTTATTTATTCCATAGAGTTTACTGAGTCCCTCTATATTACACCCACTTCATGCTACAGATGATCTTTGAGTGTTCTTTGATTTCTTAAGCTCTCTGGTCATGGGAAAATGCGATAATAAGGAGAAATGTTGAATAGAAATTATCGCATTTTGAACTTATAATATTTTCCCTTACACATGGAGTAGTAATTACACATTATACAAAGATATGTTAATAAAGAACCTATCTTTGAATAAGTGAGCTTGACGTCATACACATTAATGCGAAATAGTGATGCTTGAAAGTTAGTTATTAATTGCGAGATTGTCTCACTAGAGTTTCATATCGATTACTCATAATATGAGCCTTTACGATTACTTATCAGACGAAACGCACTCTACTTCTAAGCCTAACCACTTCATATTTTTATATATCTATGTCTTCATGTTTGAATCAAATACATCATGTTTATGATGTTTTATAAGAACTAGGTAATTGAGAATTGACAAATGTTCAATTTGTGACTTGAGTTTGAATCGCGGTAGTCATTTGCAGGTTTTAATTGCCAAAGTTTGGACTTGGACGGACCCGTCAAAAAATGTGCCATTACAAAAATATACAAAACCTATAAGAATAAGATCGGCAAAAACCTGTATTAGTTTGCTCAAGGATTCAGACTTGCATGCACATAACTGTATTAGAACAATTCTCATCGATTGTTTGGATTACACGAGATTACGGTAAACTAATCTTAATCTAACAGTCACAATATATAAAAACATACAACAGACGTTAAACAATGGACTCGGTGACAAAGCATCAACATAATTTACGACATTCCCTTATATGTTAAACCTATTACAAAGTGAACTTTACGTTTACTTAATAACGCTTAGTAAACATTTTCCAAGCGACATTATTGTTTTGTTTCAGATTTATCAAAGGCCTTTGACAGTGTTGACCTTGCGGCGCCATAGTTCACACAGTCCCTTCACTGTGAAAATGTGGAAAAAACATGACAATAGCACGGCCTCATGCGTGGTTCTGGACAAGACAATCGATTACAAGCGTTTGTATGCATTTTATTGATTATTGTTAGCGATATATTGAATTGGGAAACAGGTGTACGCCAAGGACGCTTACCTGTGACCACTATTGGTTTTCGTTGCGATTTGAAATTAAATTTGTCCTAGTCTCAAAATAAAGACAACATTTTCTTCAAATATAATTTGAATTAAGATCGGTAAAGTAAATATTTACAATTGCCCAATACCGGAATTATGTGAAGCAATAATAATAAACAATGTTGAAAGACTATGATAATAAATCAAGTTAGTGAAAGTTTTCAAACAAAAGCACTTTCAACCATGCAGTGATATTTTAGCACCTTAAAGCGTAGACATTACAAATAGTTTATGGCAAGTTTGTAGGTACTTGCGAATTCAAAGTATACACTTCTTCCTAATTGCAACATATTGAATATTACTAACGAAACAACATAATAACATATGGTGTGAATAAGCTCTCAGTTATATAAAGTTGAGAGGAAAGTAATTTTTGCGAGGAACGATTGACAAACATGCAAGTATGATATAAAATAAAAAGGCTAGACTTATCAGTGATATCATAAAAAAAAATCTGTAATTTAAGAGTAGCTGCTTAAGGTAGTCCTCGTACCTACGTACGTACGTACCTACGTAACGGTACAATGGTTACAAGAAAGTCCACCGTTGAGCGGAATAGAAATAAAGTATCCAAACCACATGATTAATCTCAACAATATAACCACGTCTAAAGGAACAAAACGATGGAACAAGGAAGCCCATAATTGGTGTTAAATCTACACATGGGGTTAAAATTTTGCGTGAATGGAATCTACGGATCGGAGATGACCGCAGGTACCGCCGGCGATGCTATCACTGAGCACCTAGCCCTACTGCACGTTGGGCTTAGAATAGTAAATGGATGAGGCAATATTCTAAAGCGTTTGCTTCCAACTTTTCTTCATCTTACACTTTATACAAAACCATTCTAGTACTACGAATCATGCCCGTAGATGATCCTGCTGAGTTGGGCGTCCTCCAATTACATTGAGGATAACCAGCTTACTGAGCCACGTTAGCCAGACGGGTTGGCACAGTGTTTCGTGTCAAGATTTTCTTCTCTTTCTAGGTTTTGGACCTTGTCTTTTTTTTTTGTCGACTTACGACGATACGACTTAAACCACTTCGGTTTTATCTTCCACAGATGCTACTTTTATATCTACTTCCTGAACACAACTGGAAAGCAGTACGAGTACCAACAGAATTTCTGGATTTCTGGCGAGATAGACTTACCGAAACTTTAGTAATTTAAATATTGGACAGCGAATTCGTGTCAAGTCTAAGTTTTATTTTAGTATAGCTTATGAAAATAGCAAAAACTTGCCGCCTCCATTTCTGCGGCTGTGATCACATATGAATGCGCGTGCGCAAGGAATTTCCCGCTAAATCGCCGCAACGTAATTGCGGCTTATCTGCGCATTGTTCGGCTAAGGAGCACAAGGCTGCGGGAACGTTGACGCTCGCCACTCGCCTAGCCCTGCCTAGACCCCGAGCGTATCGTATGAACTCCTATTTTTATCTTCCACGTCAGACTTTTTGTGATTATCTGTGTAAAGCGTTGGTCGTTAGAAGCTGCAGTTGGACCTCGGGTTTCCGGTCCGATGTCAGATAGGTAGGTATCTTATCAAAACATTAAGTTGACGCGTAAGGATACACCCTGCTTGAAAGTGGGTAACGACGCCTCAAGATGTTCCAACTCTAGAGCGTCGTACACAAGTGATACACGGACAAGTGTATCACTTGTGTAGAAAGTGAAAGATACTGGCAGCAAAAAAGGAAAAGAATGCGGTAGCGGCCTACAAAATACTTCTCTAGAGGGAGATCTGGCGTCCTAACTAATTTACGATTTGCTTACTAAGGTTAGAATACATAGTGTCACCATCCTATTCTACCTGGATAGAAAGAGAAGGGAAATATGAAACGGGGCACAGCTCCTCGGCTTAGTCGAAGCAGGGACCAGTGATCCGAATCCGCTATTATTGTAACATCAATGGCGACTGTGTAAAAAAATAGCCGGGGCTAAGAACTTGTATTTGCTGTCTGAAGCAGAGAGGTCAAATTTCATAACACTCTGGTCACCCATCTGAAATTGGGGTGAACACGATGTTGCTTAACCTGTAGCTTAAAATAGATATCTAAGCACTCATTACATTGCACATGCAATTAAAATTTTGATAGATATGAAGGCCAAAATGTATGGTTTAACCAACCAAAAATAAATAATGTTTCGAATAAAGAACGAAATTAGTACAATAGGATGAACGTAGAATGAAGTTTTTTGCTTTGTTTGTATCCAAAGGTCGACGAGTGTTAAATTATTTGTTGGCAAAAAGTGTGTTTTAAGAGCACAACGTGAGTTCAATTAATTCATCTGTGCATCAACAAAAAATGCTTAACCTTTCGATCAAATCGTGCGGGCTGCGGAGTCAAGTACGAATCCGCTTTAGCAGCGGAAGTTCCATCTCATTTGTTTACACAAATTTATACCATTGACATTCAAGAATAGTCACCGACATAGCTCAAAGTATTAGCAGACTGAAGCGGCAGTGGGCTGGTCATATCTGTAGAAGAACCGACAACCGATTGGGAAGACCAGTTCTTGAGTGGAGACCGTGAATCGGCAAGCGTAGTGTGGGACGGCCCTCTGCTAGATGGAGCGACGATCTGCGAAAGGTGCGAAAGGCAGGGCGCTATGACGCTCTTTAGGGGAGGCCTATGTCTAGCAGTGGACTTATGTGGGCTGAGGCTGTATTGCTCATGTATTGCCAACTTTAGAAGAAGTCAAAGCAGCATAGGGAAGATTCCTATAGCTGCCTCCCCCATGCCTCCCACGAGAGAGCTGAACCCGAAGGTGGCGTAAAAAAATAAAAAAGCTTTCACAGGACTTGTCTCCGGCTCTTCTCTTTTGAGCAGCATTCCGAACCGGTACCGGCACCGGTTCGGAATGCTGCTCAAAAGGGATACCGGTACCGGTTACTGAAACTAGTAACGGCACTAGTTTCAGTATGAATGTGGGTTGACCTTGAGAGATGAATGGATTTTGAGAGTTCAGAAATATGTATGAAAGGTGTGAGTTTGTGGAGAAAAATGGTACTGGTTATTATAAATTTATAACAGTTTCGTAATAAAACCTACGTCAGTAAAGTTCCTTTTGAGTTTGAGTGGCTTCTTGCAACCTCTCACCACTGAATCGGTTAGTGACAGAGAATTCTTACCACATGGTTTTGATTTTACATAAATTAAACGTTGAACGCCAACCAATTATATCCTTATACCTGTGCATTGAACAAAAGCCCAGACATCTGCATCAATTAATTTGTACACATAACAGCAGCTTTTTTTGCTGTGCATAATTATAATCTAAAACTGCACCATCTTTGAATAGCAGACCCATTATCAAAAAGAACGGTCTAACAACCGATTAGATTTGAAATAATAATTTTACTACCACTACTTCTGACCCCTAAATGACCCACTGCTGTGTCGGGCTTCCAAAACCACGCGGATGGTAATTAGCCTACAGTGCCAGGTTGGCCAGACGGGTTGGCATAGGGTTTCGTATCGTATTAATAAAAACATAAAATACAGTAAAAAAAAAATATTACTAGTAATATTTTTCATCATCGTCATTTCAGCTCATTAATGACCCACTACTGAGTCGGGCCGCCTCCAAATTAATGGAGGGAAATTAGCTGGCACGTCTGGCACAGGGTTTTTATCAAGTTTTCCTCCTCTTACGGCTAGGTGATCTGTCTCTTGCGTTCTTTTAGTCGCCTTTTACGACATTCTGAAGATGGTATGGGTTGGTGACATTGTGTATTCTAAATCCGTCACCACACGGATTTAATATTTTTACCCACTATTAATTCTTCATCGTAACTAATTCGGAGCCCGTGGCAAGGAGTTTAAAGTTTACCACCCTATTCCACCCAGAGGGTATCGAAAGAGCTGACTTAACAAAATGACATGGCAGAAAACGTATTTAGAAGATAATAAAACTGAAACAAAACCTTGTTACAGCGCGACACTGCATTAATTCTTCCCTGGTAATTTTCCACGTGGTGACGGATTTTGAGTACATAGTGTCACCAAACCATTTCGTTCTGAGAATGTTGTAAGAGTAGCCAATAGCAAAGCCGAAAACTTAGTAGCAAGAGAAGGGAAACTTTATACGAAACCCTGTGCCAACCTGTCTGGCCAATATGGCACAATAGGTTTTTGTAATTGGAGGTGGTCCGCCTCCGTAGTGGGTAATGTATGGGCTGACTAGTCTTAGTAATTATTCCATTTTTCTGGTCCGTATCATCATCATCAGACCACTCTAGTCTTACTGAACATTGGACCCTAAAGAGAGCCATAGTGTCTTCTTCAGGCCTGGTACTTCTACTCAACCCATACATGACCCAGTGCTGAGTCGGGCCTCCTCCCATTCCATGGAGGGTAATTGGTCGACTGTGCCATTCTGACCAGACGGGTTGGCACAGGGTTTTATACCAAGTTTTCCTTCTCTTGCGGCTAGGATTTCAGCCTTGTTATTACCTTTTTTGGCGCTTATGACACCCTCATAAAGTAATGGGGTAGTGACACAAGGTATTCTAAATCCGTCACTACACGGACAGGTATCATTTATACGGACGGATAACCTTTTCATCATCATCAGCCCACATTAGTCCACTGCTGGATATAGGCCTCCCCTAAAGAGCGGCGTAGCACCCTGTCCTAGGCTTGACGCAACCATCTAACTCTATAACTGTGACTGCGATCCTCAGCCCGCATGCCATGCGTGGGGATTATGGGCAATCCATGTGTTATGGGGATGACCCAGGTGTTATGACGTTCATTGTAACCCTTATATTTAAAAGAGCAACCATGGAGTTACTCTGTGGAATGTCATTCCGAACCGGTGGTAAAAACTAAATGATAAATTAATTTTATTTTTCTTTTTATATTTTTTTTTGTTATAATTATTGACTACATGTTTGAAAGCATTCGCAAGAATTTATTCGAATAAAAACATTTTGATTTTGGTCAATACAAAAAGATAATCATTTCATCATCATCATCATTATTATCAGCCCAGTATAGTCCACTGCTGGAGATAGGCCTAATAATAATCATCATTTATCACGCATCAAATATGGAAGGAATTAAAACTTTGACGCCTAGTTAATGACATTATGAGGATATGCATAATTAACTTTTACCTACACCTTCGCAGGCCTGTTCGGTCCAAGATAAGATCTGAGACGGCTAAAGACTCTTTGTTTCACGGTAAATTGTTATTATTATGAGAACAATTATACTGGTCGGATTTATTTTTTATTCATAGTGTAGACTTGAACTTGGACATTTTGTTGCTTTACATGGTGACGGAAATAGTGTCACCAACATATACTACGTTGAGAGTGTTGTATGATAGGAGAACTTATCTTACAACACCTCAGCTCACAAACGACCCACTGATGAGTCGGGTCTTTTCCAATATTGTGGAGGAAGTTAGTCGTGATTTGTGGAAAATTTTCCATATCTAGGTACGTTTTCGGACTTGTCATTTCCAATTTTCTAATCTTATCACACCCTTAATTAATATATTAATTAATTATTAATTTAATGAAAATATATATAAAGTTTTAAAACTAACAAAAAACTATAATTTTAAGGGTGGTCCACCACAAGTTTTAAGTACTTAAATTGAGTTTTTTTATGATGCAGCATACCAAAATACATACAACCCTAAATTGTCACCCCTCTACGATCAAAACCATTTTTTTTATTGCGATATTTATAATGGCAAAACAACGTTTGTCGGATCAGCTAGTTGTATTAAAATAGTTTACACTCTAGGTATAACGTATATCGCGCGGGTACTAGGTGTCTTACAAAACCTGTTGAAGTTACTCAAGAAGAAAGCGCAAACTCAGTCGTGAAGCCTCAGTTTCAATAATCATCATCATCATCATCTCAGCCTGTGAACGACCCATTTCTGAGTAGGGCCTCCATTTTTCAGGAGGCCAATTTCAGGAGGGAAATTAGCCTATCAGTTTGAAAAATGGGTCCCTGTAATTTTCCGTGTGCTGACAGATTTAGATTACACAATGTCCCGTACTGTCCTGAGGGTGTCGTCAGAGGCGAAACAAGGAAATGATAAGGCCCCAAACCTAGCCGCAAGAGAAGCAAAACTTGGTACAAACCCTACTGTGCCTACCCGTCCTGCCAGCGTGGTAAAGTTGACTAATTCCCTCCATGAATTTAGAGGAAATTCGACTTGGTAGTGGGTCATAACAACTATCCCTTTAGTCACCTTCAACGAAACACACAATGGAATTGATTAGCGAAACTATGTATACTAAATCCGTTGAACGAACTCACATAAAAAAGTGCCATTTATGTCGATTTGAAGTCAAAGTAAGTCGACAGTTGATTTAAATAAAGAACGTTTTATATTCAAACAGAAGTTCTTAGTTTTCTGGGTGCGCCTGCGCATAATATCCAAACGACAAGACACTTCCCTTCGCTAAACGCACTCTATTGTTCTTGATGCGAATAAACATCTCTTTATATTTCTTAAATAGACGACACTGACTTATAAATCCTTTTCATCAAAAGCAATCTAATTTCCACCTTATGAATGAACTGTAAAGCTAACTTTTACTGTATACGTCTCTCAACCCTTTAATGTCTCAATCACAGGGTTTTTATTGTAACGCATTAAAGTTCATATTCGCGGTTCAAGGGTGTCAATTCTCAAACTGAATGGAAAGGATTAAATGTTTGAAAAGGTGACTTTTTGTAGGCTTTGGCGATAATATCTTAATATGGTTATAATGAAAGGGGGTTGCGTGTAATCTGTAACTGTCTGTCTGTGTTGCCGTTTTGTCAGTTTTTTTATTGACAATCTGCACCTTGAGGGGAGTTATTATGGGTATCAAAGTGGCAAAAATTTAATTTATTAATATGTATGTATTTTTGTCATTTGCAATATTGGCCCAATCTTTGGATCCTCAAATGATACTTACAGACTTATATCCGTGTACTTGCTTAACATCATCATCAACATAATTTCGGCGCATAAATGACCCACTACTGAGTCCGGCCTCCTCTAAATTCATGGAAGAGAATTAGCTATGACACTATAGCAAGACGGGTTTGTACAAAGTTTTCCTTCTCTTGCTAGGTGATCTGCGTCTTGCGTCTCTCAGTTGCTTCTTACGACACTCTCAGGCCAGTGTGCGTTGTTGATATTGTGTATTCTAAATCCGTCACCACACAGACAACTTTTTATTATTTATTTATTTATTTATTTACACTTCTGCACAAAATGTACAAAGGCGGACTTAATGCCTTAGGCATTTTCTGCCAGTCTACCTTG
The DNA here is from genome assembly GCA_905475355.2 of Clostera curtula. Classification (NCBI taxonomy): domain Eukaryota; kingdom Metazoa; phylum Arthropoda; class Insecta; order Lepidoptera; family Notodontidae; genus Clostera; species Clostera curtula. The sequence goes on from FR997805.1 coordinate 1,051,748, forward strand.
GGTGGTGCAGAGACAAAGAGTGGTAGGTGTAAATTTTATAAATATACCTGTATACTACATATATACTACATACATACACTACGTACATACACTACATACATACACTACATACATACGCTACATACATACATATTTTATTATATTAATTAAAGTCATACAGATAGTTGATGATTCTTTACTTCCATTCCAACTAATTAGTAACCTCTAAATGCTTACGAAGCTTCTGCTTAAAAGTGTCACGGCTGTTGACCATCCTGATTTCTGGAGGTAGCGCATTCCACAGAATGATGGATTGCACGAAAAAGTAACGGTGTAAAAAGTCGGAAGAGTGAACAGGACATTGAAGTTGCCGGTTGAATGTGGAGCGCAGGTTCTTGTTATGACTGGAAGAGGAATATTGGAAGTGACAGGAAAGGTAGCTGGGAGGATTAGGAGAAAAAAGGATGGAGTAGAGAGTCGTCAACGCTCGTAACTCACGACGCTGTCGAATGGGCAACCATTTTAGTTGGGATCTCGACGCTGAAATATGGTCGTACTTGCGAAGGTTGAATACAAATCGAATGCAGTTATTGAGAAGACGGTCAATTTTATCGAGGAGATCTGCATTCAGGTCAAAGTAGCACACATCACCATAGTCAATAATGGGGAAAATCAAGGTCTGCACAAGCATCACTTTGGTGCTGGGTGGAAACAGGTTTTTGAACCGGTAAAGGAACCGTAACATACCGGTGACTTTCTGGCAAATGCTGGCAACTTGAGGACGCCAGCTGAGAGTACTGTCGATATGTATGCCAAGGTCCTTAACCGACGAGCTGAAGGGTATAATAGTGCCGTTAAACTTGATATTAGGTAACGCGGTGCTATCTAATCGACTTATTAAACGGGAGCTGCCAACAATGATGGCCTGACATTTGGACGCGTTCACTGCCACGCCAAACCTATCTGACCAGCTCTTAACAAGATCCAGATCCCGGTTAAGGTTGTAGATTATGTTTGGCAAATTATCGAGGCTGGATTTTCGATAGAGCTGTAAGTCATCAGCATACAGATGATACGCACACTGAAGTTCAGGTGTAAGAAAGTTTATAAACAGAGAAAATAGAAGAGGGGAGAGAATGCCGCCTTGTGGGACGCCAGTTGTAAGTGTTTTCCACCCTGATGAAGATTCATCTGTGCGAACACTCTGCTGGCGTCCCTGAAGATAGGATGTAAACCATTCTACCGCTTGCGGAGAGACCAAGAGATGGGAAAGGATGGATAACAGAATATCATGACTGACGGTATTAAAGGCATTGGAAAAATCGACGAGGACGAGAACAGTAAGTTCGGCGTTCTCCATTCCTGCCCTAATATCGCCAGTCACTTTTAGGAGGGCAGAAACTGTGCTATGGCCTGGTCTAAAACCCGATTGATGCGGGCTAATGAAGCTGTTACAATGGATGTAGTGGCTGAACTGCTTATGGACACAGGCCTCTAACACTTTGGATAGGAAAGGAAGAATAGAAATAGGACGGAAGTGGTTGGGAAGCAAAGGATTAGATATCTTAGGGAGAGGACGCACATATGCTTTCCGCCACATGTCAGGAAAGACACCAGATACCAGTGAAAAATTAATTAAGTGAGCTATGGGGGAAAGAAGATGTTCGATGATAGTCGTGATCATGAAGCGAGTGATATTGTCATATCCCACAGCTTTGGATTTGATGGATAGGATAATCTTCTTGATCTCTCCAACATTGACAGAAGAAAAGTGAAAAGGTAGTATATCAGGACGCGTAAGACCAGATAAATAAGACAAAGTAGAGTTCTTAGTTTCATGATCCAAAAGAGAAACTGTTGTGAAATGGTGATTCAGATCATCTAAACTAACTGAGCTAGGTGGGTCTATGTGCCGCGATTTGCCGATGCCAAGAGTTCCTAAGAATTTCCAAACATCGGCAGAAGAAGACGAAGTGATATTACTGAGAATATGGCGGCGTTTAGCGTCACGTACCATCTGATTGCATCTGTTCCTGACCTTCCTATAAGAACTGCGATTACCATCAGAGCGGTCCTTCTTAAACCTCCAAAATGCACGATCTCTAAGTCTAAAAGCCATTTGTATACCCTTGGTCATCCAAGGTGCAGCTGGACGTTTCAATTTAACTGGCTTGACGGGGGCATGTGTATCGTATAATTTGACAACCAGGCTATTAAAGATGGATACCTTATCGTCGATCGTCGTAGCCTCCATCAGAGGTGCCCAATCAATTTTAGACGCATCCCTGTTCAGTTTAATAACGTCCATACGCGCAAAGCAACGCATGTACATGACCTTTGGTTTGGGTTTGGGGGGTTTTAGGGTGTAGGAGAGGAAGATGAGGTCGTGATGAGAAAACCCAGGCGAAGCGTGTTGTCCATGGGAGGAGACAAGGGAAGGGTTGGAAGTGAGAATCAGATCGAGCCACGTGTCTTCAGCAGTAGTATTACAGTGTGTAGCTTGCAGAGGTAGAACATGTAGGCTAGCTGATTCAAGGATGTGCAGGAGCTTTATGGACCGGGGACAGTTTTTGGATAGGAGATTAGTATTGAAGTCACCCATAATGATATAATGTGCATACTCTGAACCCAAAGATTCAAGAACTGACTCGAATTCAGTGAAGTAATCAATTGAGGGAGGACAATAGACTACACCTAATACAGATTTGATTCCTTTAATGGAAACTTCCAGAAAAAGAAATTCTGCGGAGGCAGTGTAATTTGAGGGAGATGATGTTATAACTTTATACTGAAAATCACTACGCAAGTAAATGGCTACTCCACCTCCGCCTTTTCCAACACGGTCATTCCGAATGAGAACGAAGCCAGGAAGGGGATAGGAGGTTGATGGTAAATTTGGTTTGAGCCAGCTCTCAGATACCAGGATGGCGTGAACGTTATTATTGGAAAACGAATCGAACAAATCAGTATGATGGCTGGGGATACTTTGCGCGTTTATGTGACACACATTGAAGAGCCGATTGTTCTGGTCTTTGAAGGATTTTTCCAGTAATTCGCGGAGGGTACCAGATAATGAGCAGAAACTTTCGTCAACAGAGGAAACCAGAGATTCGTTAGCGGAACGGAAGGAATCATCATCAGATATTGAAGACATAATATATTAAACACTATAAAATATATTTAAACAAATAAATATGCAAAATAAAGATAATATACAATTAAGAATACAAGGTGCGTGGCTCACAGCACTGCACCACCCGCCAGCTAACAAAAGAAAAAAAAACATTAAAAATTATCATAACAAACGGAATAATCAATTAAAATAAAATATATCGGTGTAGAAGGATATCCGAACGCACCCAATGTCAAGTTGACGTAAGCTTGACACTACTTGAAAGTTGTCATTAACATGTCACACATATTTGTAAATACCGTAGGTAATGTAATAAAATAGGTTAATTTAGTAGTCAAAATTTACATTTAATGTGACTGATATGTACTTACAAAACACTAACTCAAGTAATAAAACAAGACTAAAAATACCAATTAACCTAAAACTTAAATACTAAAATATATTATTTAAAGGAGTCCCTTTAGGCAAGGTTCCGAAGATACTGGCAGCGTTCCCCCTTTGAATCGCTAGACTGATTCTTTGTCCGAGGTAGCTACCAGCTCTTCGGTCTCCTGTGATGTCGACTAACCTTTTTGCTATTTCCTTAAAAAGGCTTATAGCGCTAGGACCCCACGGACCAAGGGTCTCGACACCGAATGGGACAAATTCATATTCGGAGCCTAGACCCCTGTATTTGTGTGCTTTAGCTTTTTCAGCCGCTTCACAAGCCGCACCAGCTCTGTTGTTGGTTCCATGTAGATGGGAAGGGGCCAGTGTGTCTGAACAGGTTGCATCCCACACCAGCACCCGACCCATCTTCCATGGAATCAAACTCATACCGTCCGGTCTCTTACCATCGTCTCTTGCAATGCCAGTCGGCTCAAGTAGACTGGGCACGTTGACGGAGGTAAGGGACCGGCGTATGATATCGTTAAGTGCGGCATGTCTCGAGAAGCGGCCTGCACTTTTTTGGCATGACAGTCCGTGATGTCCTAGCTTGTCGACATCACTGCCACAGGGACATTTATGAGGAGCGCAGACCGGAACCCCAAGCCGTAGACAGGTTGCGATTCGAAGCGTGTCAGGCTCAAGAAATGTTCCTGTTTTTGACGAAGGGTACGCGTGAAGCCAGTAGCCGGCCTCGTGCGCACCCACGGCCAAAAGCCTAGCACGCGCCGAACCCGTACTACAGCTTAAAAGGTTATCATATGACAATTTGCAGTTTATGTCATCCCAGCTCCTCTGCGAATTTGGGGAAGATGTATGCAATAGGTAATAGGTATGCAATAAGTGAAGTTGATAGGTACCTAAATGAATTAAAATACCCTACAAACTGGTGTGCAAACTCAGTCCACCCATTTACACCAATATAAGCAAGATTTTACCATAAACGATAGACCACTATATAAAAGAAATGAAGAAGTTATAACCAAAAATGAAGGCAAAATAAAAATGAATGTTTAACAAATTAATGTGAACATAAAAGCGGTAATAAATAAAGTTCTACTCAGTTACCTAATATGGACAAAGACAAAACGAAATGAATGCGGAAAAACCGAGTAATATAATATATAATGATTTGTTGTCACCTACTTAATACAGTAATTGGATTCCGCTAATCACTAGCACCAACACTTGATTTATTTGTGGAGGAAGCACCAGGCGGCAACGGGAATTTTTTCAACAACAAATTCAACTCATCTGAAGAGGCTATTTTGTGATGACTTCCATCTTTCGCTCTAATATGAATAGCACCATCCTGAGTCCAACAAGAGCGCATGCCAAAGTGAAGCCGGGCAGTATTAAAAACAGTTTGCCTAGACTTGGTCAGGAATTCCTTAACTGATATTTTGGAACCTTTCAAGGTAGTCTTCGACTTCCAAACTGCAGATTTGGACTCATAGCTGGTGAACTTTATAATAATGGGCCGGGGACGTCCCTTGCCAGAGGCCCCCAACCGATGGCAGGCATTGATAGATGACATGGAGATATCTTTGAGAGCCATCTTATTATTTATTACATTTAATATCACCATGCTGCAGTTTTCATTCTTCTCCTCTGTGATACTATAGGTATTATCATAACTCTTACCAACTGGCCATAAAGTTTCTTACTGAATCTTCTACATTAGTCGTCTCCCAAATGGATGCTAAACAAGAGTATTATAGAATGTTTAAAATCCAGTATAATGTTAAAAATACTAATATTCCAAATATTAATCTCATCATTTCATCATCATTTCAGCCAAAAGACGTCCACTGCTGGACATAGGCCTCCCCCAAGGATTTCCACAAAGGCCGGTCCTGGGCCACCCGCATCCACTGCTTTCCGGCGATCTTAACCAGGTCGTCGGTCCACCGTGTGGGAGCCCTACCAGCACTGCGCCTTCCGGAACGCGGTCGCCACTCGAGGACTTTTCTGCCCCATCGGACGTCGGTCCTGCGAGCTATGTGCCCTGCCCACTGCCACTTAAGTTTGACAATCCGGTGGGCTATGTCGGTGACCCTGGTTTTCCTGCGTATCTCCTCATTTCTGATTCGATCTCGCAGGGAAACTCCGAGCATAGCCCTCTCCATTGCCCTTTGGGTGACTTTGAGCCTTCTGATGGAGCCCATAGTGAGCGACCACGTCTCAGTTCCATATGTCATCACTGGCAACACACATTGGTTGAAGACTTTTGTCTTCAGACACTGCGGTATTGTGGACGAGAAGATCTTTCGCAGCTTCCCGAACGCTGCCCAGCCGAGTTAGATCCGACGATTGACCTCATTCTCGAAGTTGGACTTACCTAACTGGACAGTGAGTCCCAGGTAAATGTAATGGCCAACAACTTCGAGGGTAGAACCTCCGATGTTAACAGGAGTGGCTTGAACATGGATATTAGACATGATCTTCGTCTTCTCCATGTTCATCTTAAGGCCGACTCGTTCGGAGGCTCCACAGAGGCCATCGAGCATCGTAGTGAGGCCCTCCATGGTCTCAGCCATTACGACTATGTCGTCAGCGAATCGAAGGTGAGTGATGTACTCGCCGTTCACGTTAATGCCCAGCCCTTTCCAGTCCAGAACCTTGAAAACATCTTCCAGTGCAGCGGAGAACAGTTTCGGAGAGATAACGTCTCCCTGTCTAACACCTCGCTGCAACTGGATCGGTTTCGAGGTCTGGTCCTGGAGTCGGACTGACATGGTGGCGTTTTCATACAAGCACTTCAACACTTCGATATACCGATAGTCGACTTGGCACCTCTGTTCAAATATTAATCTATCTATCTCTAAAAATAAAAATGCATTGCTGTTCATTAGTCTCGCTAAGAGTGTGATAATTTTGGATTTGGATAATGTTGGTCTTGAAATATTCGTGGAAATCCAGGGAAGGTTTAAAAGGTGAGAAAATACGGCAATGCTCGGAATTAAATTAAAACAAAAATTTTCCTTTGACGTGACGCGTGACGTGTTTGTTATAAGTTTATTTTATACAAAAGTTTAAGTCTTATAATTATCGATTGAGGCAGTACGAAGTCTGCCGGGTCAGCTAGTAATAATATATTTTTTTCCGTAATATACACTTTTTCATATGTCGCCTTTGTATCACGGGTCCCGGTTCGATTCCGGGTTCAAGGCCAGCCTGTATTATTGCTTGTAGGGTTTGACGCCATTTAAAAAAAACACTCGACATTTCTCAATGTGTCTCGAGTGGTTCACTAATAGTCACCCGAAATACAAGACAAAAGTTTTTATAGCACGCACCAATATTATATCATCTTTATGCGTAAACACGAGCGTAGTCGTAGATACAGATCGGATGCGGGTACGATTCAAATTCACCTGGGAGGGACATTTGGGAAGGATGCAACGGTTTTGGGACCGTTTTGATCGTGTTAGAGATTGACGTAAGCTTTTTGTACGGTTGTTGATATATTTTTGATCAATCTAAGATGTTTTTAGAAGGAGTTTACTGCTGCGTGTAAGTACAGTAAGCTTGGAAAAGTTGGAATGAAGTTTTATATATCGTTCCATTTTAAATGTACTCGTATTATTAAAGTAAATTAGACTTGAATCATAGATATACTACTAAAAATATTTAATTATAAATAAAATAATTAACAATTTTATATATCCAATTTAAAACTACAAATTTATATATCCAATTTAAAATTACAATTTTATATATCCAATTTAAAATTACAATTTTATATATCCAATTTAAAATTTACTATCTAACCACCGGTTCTGAATACAGCTCTTCAGAGAAAGGCCGGCAAGAAATAATGAATTATTTCATGACAACAAAATCATGCCGAGTAGCTTAGTTAAGTCTGCTAAAAGTGACCACATGAGATGATTTCAATAAAACAATACAAAGCTCTTATACAAATATAAATTATATTATCTGATTTAACAGAATAATTATTATTTATATTATGTATCCTAATTACTACACATTATGTGTACTGTGAGAAAATTTGATCACAGAAACAGGAACAGGATAGGAATGGTTTTTTTTAATGAACAAATTATTTGTTTGTTTATCATGCACTTTTCCATGGAACTCCTGTATCTTATTAGATGAATTTGTGTATATAGCTTTAATTTTATAGCTGTTTTAGATCAAACCATTTTAAGTACGGTATTCAAGGCATGATGAAGTCAATAATACTATGGCTTATGAGAGAAAATAGTGTATCACCAATCACTTAAATAATAAATTCGAGAGAACCGGGAATCTATAACGAAGTTTATAAGATATAAATAGAAAAGGCTACTGTAGCTGGTCGACGCTTGCGGCAAATTAGCTGGGTCGACGTGCTACCGAATTGAGTCGTGCATGTACATACATGAAATAAATTAATTTCGCGGTTAACGTAAATGATAGTCAAGGATATATTTACCATGTAAACTATCATTTATTTATACTCTTTATATAAACATTTTTTTTTATTTAACCAAGTTTAATTTATATGTTAACACAAATGTTTTTCATACTTTTAAGTACATAGTATTAATATCTAATTTGAGAGGGCTATGCTCGGAGATTCCCTGCAAGATCGAATGAGAAATGAGGAGATACGCAGGAAAACTAGGGTCACCGACATAGCCCACCGGATTGCCAAACTTAAGTGGCAGTGGGCAGGGCACATAGCTCGCAGGACCGACGCCCGATGGGGCAGAAAAGTCCTCGAGTGGCGACCGCGTTCCGGTAGGCGCAGTGCTGGTAGGCCTCCCACACGGTGGATCGACGACCTGGTTAAGGTCACCGGAAAGCAGTGGATGCGGGCGGCCCAGGACCGGTCTTTGTGGAGATCCTTGGGGGAGGCCTATGTCCAGCAATGGACGTCTTTTGGCTGAGATGATGATGATGATCAAATTTTTGCTTCGGAATGGTAAATGAACTATCATGGTAACTAAAAGCCTTGGTTACGTTGACACGCAAATAGGTTTTATTTTATTTCGAAGTTTGTGTTGCGTCATAACAAAGAAGAAGTAAAAAGGAAATATGATTTTATGTCGTATGAGTTAGTTATTGAAAATATAGTGATGACAAGCCATTAATCTAAGAAGAAGAAGAAGAAAATATAGTGATCGAGTTTTGGGAATGTTAATTCCTACTTAAATAAAGCAAGAATATTTAAATCATATTCGTGTATAAAGAGTGAAAACGAGACAACGACTGAAGAAGAATTCCGCAATCAGTCGCAAAATAGAGGAAATTGTAGAAAATTTAAGAAATAATAGTGTCAATCAAGCAATATCTTTCCCAGCCGAATGTAGGAAGGAGTGCACATCATAATTCAACTTATTATTTCGAAGGGTACTTATAAGCCCTTGCTTCTGTCTTTGTTGGCATACCGCCGAAATCCACTAACTTAATTTTAAGACCATTTAACACTTGTGTTTCTGCCACTATCCCTCTAGTATGTACGAGCACTGAACATAACGAACAAGATTTCAAGCTACAAGCCGACTATTCATCGCCTATTTATTTACGCCGCTCAATATATCTCTATGACGTTTCAATTTTGACGGAACCCGACCGGCCCATCACAATGGCCCCCGAAAAAATACGATCAATTTGTATAACGAACTAACTGACCACAGCTGTAAGACCTCTTATATTTTGGCATCAAGTATAATTTTGGGTACCACGCGGAGGTCTAAGTTGGTTGGTGGAATAGTGATGTATAGTGAGATAATTCGAATTTGATTTGAACCAATTAGTGATGCTTACGCGCGAACCTAGTGTTGTGTTGAGTTATGACCTTTTTGGCTTTTCAGTAAAAAGGTAACGCGATTAGAAAACATAGGGGAAGATACAATGGGCGGGCCAGTCGGATTAGAGGTGACAAAGAGGGAGTTTTTAGCACTGCGAAATTGTATTTTTTATAGACCGCGTATAATTAAATCTGTTTATAACATTACGTATAGTACAGTGAGCTATGGTTTCACTTATTCCTTATCGAAATTGAAGGATGCCTGATTCAACCGCAGTCATTTACGGGCTTTAATAATGACCAGACTGATGATCTACTACTACTCAACCCATAGATGACCGACTGTTGAGTCACGCCTCCTCCAGCCACATGGAGGGTAATTAGCCTACTGTGCCACGCTGGCCAGTCGGGTTGGCACAGGGTTTCGTATTAAGTTTTCTCTCTCTTGTGGCTAGGTTATCAGCCATTTCCTTTTGTCGGCTCTTACGACACCCTCAGGATACAATAGGGTGGTGACACATTCTTAATCCATCATCACTTTTTGGGAATGTCTAAGGCTAAAGCTTGTGTAAGTCCAGCACGAACAGTTGTCTTTTCAACAATAATAATTTTACCATACCGTAGTGTGCTTAACGAGGGTCAAGTTATAAGAAGTCATGACATGTATAAATTATCATAGGTGTGTGGTAGTTTAAGCTCGCACCTGGCCTGCCCGCAAAATACATGACTATGTTTCCATAGTGAAATTTGGAAATCGCTCGTTATGGTATTACAAATTGAATTTATCGATCCATCTTTTATCGTTGTGCACTACCAATCAGTGTGATTACATACGCAAACACAAAACTGACGTGAATGGTGAGCAATCAATTAATCCGTACTGCACGATAGAGGTCGTACCGATTTTTTTGTGGCGACCTAATCTGTAATTAGTTTTATAAACATAACCTTCGTTTTTTGAGATGTTTACCACAATTAATGGGTAGTTGTTGAGTACAATGTTCTTGACGGGAAATCGATGTTCAAATTTGTTAGCAGGCTTTTATGTATCCAATTAAATACATACAAGCCAGCTAAAAAATCTGAACAAATTCCACAAAAATGGCGTAAGCTAGAAATGATCCGTAAATTGGTTCAGATTCCTTCAGTTTACATGAGTACTCTTCTTGGTCGCCTTTTTCTCATGTTCCGTTATTAGAGCGTTAGTAAGTTTTTCTGTCTGAGTCCTTTATTTTTTATCGCCTCCCACGATAACCTTCTTTCCGCAACTGTCTGGTGTCACCATACAAAAAAATCGAATAGCAAAATGTAACATATCAATTTCACAAATAAATAATCGGTTATGTTCTTTTCGAACGGTGACTGATCAGCAAAAAAACATGTAAATCTGTTTAGTTTCGCGTTTCGGGTGCGAGCGGGCATCGATCCATCATACCGATCCAATAAAGTGTGAAAGGATTACGTTGGGATTATAACGTACAAAAATTTCGCAGAAGTCTCACTTTCGACTTTGGTCGTACTTCATCATCATCATCATTTCAGCCAAAAGACGTCCACTGCTGGACATAGGCCTCCCCCAAGGATCTCCACAAAGGCCGGTCCTGGGCCGCCCACATCCACTGCTTTCCGGCGACCTTAACCAGGTCATTGGTCCACCGTGTGGGAGGCCTACCAGCACTGCGCCTTCCGGAACGCGGTCGCCACCGGATTGCCAAACTTAAGTGGCAGTGGGCAGGGCACATAGCTCGCAGGACCGACGCCCGATGGGGCAGAAAAGTCCTCGAGTGGTCGTACTTACTGCTACATAATTCAAATTTGCCGGAATATCTATAAAATGTTTTTGTTAAGATTATTGGTAAATATTACAACATTAAAAAGTACATTGTCGTAAAAAGCAGAATTTTCTATCGAAAATTCATTAATTTGAGGAATGAAGGAATATTATGTTTTTTATATTTCAACTCATATAACAGCGTAATTTTAATCGACTTCAAAAAAAGAAGCGGTTCTAAATTAGTCTGTGTGATTTTTTTAACTTCGTCGTTTGTAAAGCGATTTGGAAATTATTAGATTACTTAATTGTATCATGATGGGTTCTGTAGATTGTCCTAAAACTTTATATAAGTAAACAATACAATATTTGTCTATTCTTGAACGACTTACTACATAGTTGTTGGTTCCGCGCTATACGAACGCATGTTATACAAATAAAAAAACTCCATAATAAAAAAAAACAAAACGTTAAAAATAACCAATAAGCAAACAGATGAAATTCATCCAAGGCGCGGATATCCCTTAAAATTGAAAAGGTTGCTCATAATCAAATAATTGTTTTTGAAGTCGGTTTACATTTTCATAAATAAAATAAATAAAAAATAAAAAAAAAAGCCTTTTATTCCATGCATTTACAGATTTTTTTAACATTTTCTTATCAAGTTGAATTTCTGCAGATATCTTGTATTGTGTGTTTAAAGTGGAAGTTGGTTTAACGATTTGATATAGATTGTACTATTGCGAATTAAAAGCTTGATTTACGTGAGAACGATAAATGGGAAATTAAAGCAAAATGTACACTTGGTTATGTATTTAATTACAGAACGAAAAATAATAAAAAAAAATCTTGTTACTTTGGTATCATCACCATAATTTTATTCGATAAAGGATCCACTAAGTTTACTTACCGTGGAAAGTAATTGGGTGCATTAAGGTACATATAATGTTAAGTTATGACAATTTGTCACCAGCAGCCAAACAACGTTTAAGATAGAAAATTAGTTCTACTTATCCATACTGTATATTATATATACTGTGTATCATATATACTGGAGGTATATTTATCTTTTCTATTTATCTTTATTAGTGTAGTACTATCGATCCCTTTGAAAAACCCTATAGTCATAAACTATAGGGTTTTTGTTACAACCTGTATACTGACTTGGATGTAAATTAGAAATTATGGGAGTGACAAATCACTACATTGTATAAAACAAAGTCGATGTCATCTGTCCGTCCCTATGTATGCTTAAATCTTTAAAACTACGCAACGGATTTTGAAGCGGTTTTTTAATAGATAGAGTGATTCAAGAGAAAGGTTTATACGTATAATACATCCATGACTGCACCCATGCGAAGCCCGCTAGTAAAGTCGCTAGTAATCAATATAATAGCAAGGAAAGTCAACAAAAAATCGTCGAAATAAGTCGAAATAAGGACTAACCTAGGCCTAGGTTTGTGCAGTCCGGAACGCAGCGTTGAGGTCGTTTCTGCATTTCAGGCGTCAGTCTTGCGATGTATGTGCCCTGAGTTTTGCAATTGGATCGTGTCGGATGGCAATGCCGTTGGCTGGTTTGAGGTCCAGGTGTGAAAAGTGTTAGCAAAGAGTCCTTTGAATCCATTCTTCTTCTGGTAAAGCTCACACATTACCACATGGGGTTGGTGTTACTCGGTTGCCGACCTTCCCAGTTGGCTCCAGTTTTCGAATCTCCATGTTAACACGTTCTAATGTTGTTCTAATGATAACAGCATCATTTCTATTTTAGACGTAACAGGAGTACTGCTTATCAGCCCAAATATGACCCAGTGCTGAGTCGGGCTTCCTCCAGTTACATGGAGGGTAATTGGCCTACTGTGCCACGCAGGCCAGACGGGTTGGCATAGGGTTTCGTATTAACAAACGTATGGCATAACATGTTACATTGTTTAAACAAACTACTATCACTACTCAGCCCACACATGGCCCACTGCTGGGTTGTGCCTCCTCCAATTACACGGAGGGTATTTAGCCTACCATGGCCCGCTGACCAAACGGGTTGGTAACAAGGTTTTCGGCCTTGTCATTTCCTGTTGTCGACACTTACGACACACTCAGCAATTCTACTGTTCTCAATTACATCACCAACATCGAACTCAAATTCTAAATTTAAGTTCAGGAGCTATAACATCACAGTTAATTAAACTTATACTACCCAATTTGTATATACTTTAAATATTTAATTAAACTGAGTCTTCTAAAAGTTGAATCGATTTACTTATTGTACCACAATCTCTTAAAAAAAATAAACAACAAAAACCTGAATTCTGTATCCTTGAATCCAGCTCCGCAAAAATGTTAAATTCCCATGCCAAACAATGAGCAGTGACTAAAAAAGGAAACAAAACAAAACTGAAATTAAAACTATAATTTTGGAGCACACTGAATATCTAATAATTATCATGCGTTCGTTAATATGAGCGAGAATTGAAGGCCTTATTAAATTGATGTAGGTCATAACTATATCTTTTTGGTTTGAACGTGGACTTTTTTGTGTATCTGTGGTTTAATAATGGGCTAACGTGGGAAACGTCACGCGCTGTTGGCTGCAATGAGTAGGTAGAGTTTCTGAATTAGGTTGTTATGTCTTATGAAGGTTCGTGTGGACGCGAGAACTGATTCTTCATCTTTCAGAGGTTACATGTGCCGCCTTTGGATCAACGGGTCCTGGGTTCGATTCCCGGGTCGGGCAAATGTCTTTGTCTAAACCAGAGGCACTTGCTCTGAGTCTGGGTGTCAGTTGTGTTCGTGAATTACATGATTGTAAACTGCCCCCGAAAAAACCTGTATTGCGAGGGCAGTATACCTAGCGCAGGGGTGTCGTGTTTTTAAAAAGAAAAGAAAATGAGGAAACCGGTGAAATTACGTCAAATTTCAAGATAGGTGTGACTAATTACCCTCCATGTAATTGGTGGAGGCCCGACTCGACAGGTGTGGGCCGAGTAGTACTAAAACATAGTTGATTAGCCCTATTCCTTATTACGTAAACGTGTAGCGTGTTTCTCTCAACTTGCTCTCACTATGTTGTTGGCATTTTGTAAACAAGGCCGATTCCGAAAGACCTTTTTTTGGTTTCGTTGGGGATATGCCCACTGCATACTGCTGCCCTCCGGGGGTTGGGTCAACGGTTATGTGGAACTCCGAAACATCGGCTACTCACTAAAACCTGGTTTACCCTGACACGTCTCGATTCGTTCGTTTCAGCCCGTTAACGACCCACTACTGGGTCGGGCCTCCTCCAAATTCATGGAGGGAAATTAGCTTACTGTGCAACGCTGGCAAGACGGGTTGGCACAGGGTTGGTATCAAGTTTTCCTTCTCTTGGGGCTAGGTGATCTGCCTCTTGCGTTCTTTTAGTCGCCTCTTACGACACCCTAAAGATGGTATGGGTTGGTGACACTGTGTATTCTAAATCCGTCACCACACAGACAATCACGATTGTCTCGATTGGGACGTCAGATTTGTGAGGACGCATTCTACTGTGCCACCCCGACGGGTTGCTACTATCAGAAAACCTAGCCGCTAGACAAAGAAACCCTGTGCCAACCCGTGGCACAGTAGGCTTATTACCCTTCTTGTGATGGGAGAAGGCCCGACTGAACAGTGGATAATTTATGAGCTGAGTGGTAGTAGTAGGCATTTTGTAACTCTCCGTATCTTCGGAAGCAGATAAATATTATTCCTTTTCATCAGAGCCGGTTATAAAGAATACGTAAATAACTACTGTCGTGAACATTATCTAGAATCACAATTTAACGTCCAATTAATCTCGTCTTGTCGCAAAATGAAATCAGTCATGGGCCGACTTTATCAACACAAACAATACCCTGTTGCTCAATGGTGACATTCACACATGACCTCCTTGCCGCAGCCTTGCACTAAATTATAATCATGCCTAATTATCTTTGAGGGTTACAGTATGGAGAGGGCTTTGGAAACTTCTGGAAACTGCCTCTAGCGATTAAAGCAAACTGACTTACCGTGAAACAGCTGTAGTAAGAAGACTTTTTATAGCCCGCAACCATTGTATTCCGGCGACCATAATAAGGGCTTCGGTCCACAGTGTGGGAGGCCTACTAACAGTGTGCTGTGCGTCTGATGCCGCTGGTCGCCTGGTCGCCACACTAGGACCTTTCTGTCTCCACGGCTGTCAGTCCTGCGACCTATGTCCTGTCCGGTGCCATTTAAGTTAGGCAATCCTTTATAAACCAATAAAATATTCCCTATTTAATGGTCTATTAACAATTATTAAAAGTTAATGGATCCTATCCGTGGATTTTAGTCTACATATTACCAAAAGCCGAATGTCATTACACTAAGTGAATGCATTTAATGCTCACGTCATATCTAATATAGATAAAAAAAATACGAAAAATGTTAACTGACTTCAAACTAGACAATAATTATATGGTCTGTCGAAAATGTTCGAATTATGCCACAAATTAGTGTAGTACTTTAACAATATAGCTAATAGTGTATTTATTACCTAGTTCCTATAAGTCATGACGTTACAACACGATGGCAACGTTTTGAAGAGCAATAATAAGAGCAAGGAATTTCGAACAAAATAAAATTGTTGAAGGCGTCTCCAAAACTGAACCTTTAGAGAGAAACCTAATTATACTATTACTAGACATTATGTCACATCCAAAACAATGTTCTTCTCACGATTGTTAGAGGTTCTACGCTTTTGTCCATTAGACCTTGAGCTGCGGAGCTGATAGCGGCCTGAGAACAATGGCTTTTCATTGATAATATTTAGGTGTATGCGTAGCTAAATAATAAATTTAGTTAAGTCATATACAAATAATTATGAGAAACGGGTGCTAATGTTATCATAAAATTCTTGCTTTAGCTAGATTTCACGGGCTAACCTGTTTTAGTGTAGTTATTTTACTTACTGTTTTTACATGCATAATACGTCAAAAATTATAATGAAATGTAACATTGTGTACACACTAACATAAATATAAGTTCTAGGTGTACACATAATATATAGATACATAAAGATAGACATAGGAACAGATTTTGTTTTATAAAAAAATAATTAGAGCGCCACTATCGCCAACAATCTGTAGAACAGTTTGGCGATTTTTATGTAATAGAATTAATTAAAGAATAGCTTGTGAATAAACATATTAAAAAAAAACCACTCAGCCCATATATGACCCACTGTTGGGTTAGCTTTCTCCAATTAATTGGAGGGTTATTAGCCTACTGTACCACGCTGGCCAGCCGGGTTAGCACAGGGTTTCATATCACTTCTTGACCCTTGTTGTGGCGAGGGGGCTTGCGTGCCTTTAGGATCCCTTCCCCAATGACAGCAACGCGCAGCATGCTCCCCATTGAAAGTTTGAGAACTTTGGAGTGAAACCCGTGGCCCTGTCTCGGGCAGTTGAGGGACACTGTTGGTTTTAGTGGGTAGGTTGGGGCGCAACTACCATCTTTCCGCGCCCCGAAGTCCCACATTACCCGGCTGCCGTTTAGCGGTCGGATATCCATGAGGATTTCCAACGTAAAAAAAGGGGTTTCGTATCAGGTGTTTTTTTTTGGCTCTTACGAGACCCATTATGAAATATGACACGACGTATTCTAAATCTGTCACCTCACAAACGTACTCGTTATATTACTGAAGAGTCTCAAATATTTTTGAGCACCGTGCGATTGTTAGTAATCTGCAGGACTGAGTGTTCATCGCTTATCGCAACTGACCCCCTCTGTGTTTCGGAGGCTATTGGTACCTGGCTGCTATTCTACTGTCTATAGCAGGCGTTACACTTACTGGCAGGTGGATTAACCATGGGTCGTGGTCGATACAAAGGCCAAACCAGGTGGTTGGAGGCAGTGGAGATCTTTGGGCCCACAGCTCCCCACTAGGAAGAGACGTTCGATGGGTTTTAGTGGGTAGGCAGGGTGCACGAACATCAATGCGCCCTGGAGTCAGGGCCGGATTTAGGGGGGGGGGCAACCGGGGCGAAAGCCCTGGGGCCTCCACAAGCAGGGGGCCTACACAATAGAGACTTCGGAAAAAAAATCTTTCAAATTTCAACTAGTAAACCTAGTAAACATCTTTTCCTTTGATATTTTTTTTCGCTTTTACCTTTTTACCTACAGCCTAAAGTACTTTATACATACATGATTATTTGATATATATTATCCGCTCACTCCCCCCCCCCCCCGAATTTTTATTATATTAAAAAGGGGGGCCTCCACTCCATTGTTGCCCCGAGGCCTCTGGACCCCTAAATCCGGCCCTGCCTGGAGTCACCACATATCCCGGTCGCCTTTCAGCTCAGACCGGGAACCCGTAAGTAGGGGTTTCCCATCGCTAAAAAAAAGGTGGAATAACCATGTCATTACCGGTTATTCCACTAAAGGCGTCTCGGGGACAGACGCCAATTACTCCGTGTAAGTGAAGAAGAAGATGAGACGCGTTAACCTCCAAACAGTAAGAACTTGCAGATTATCGCAAACATGTACAATATACATAGCTTTCGAGTTAACTTAAATGTGCTTCAAAAATTAATAGTTATGTCTTCGTATTCATTAAAAGTCAGGTATATTATTATTTACAGCACGATCTACTACTCAGCCCATAGATGACCCACTGGTGGGTCAGGCCTCCTCCAGATACATAAAATTAAGTACCCCACGCTGGCCAGACGGGTTGGCACAGGGTTTCGTAACAAAGTTTCTTTTTCTTGTGGCTAGGTTACCGGCCTTGTCATTTCATTCGTCGGCTCTTACGACACCCTCCGGATGGAATGGGATGGTGACACCATGAATTCGAAATCCGTCACCACACGGATAACTCATTCACCACGCTCGTTGAAATGCTATCGGTACAGTAAAAAATCTCATTCCTCATTAGTATTCGATAATCAACACTGGTATTGATTGGAGATTGAACAGGCCAATAATCGTATTAATGAATAAAATATTTCATATTAACCACGTATCGAGTGGAACTCGCGTGTGACGCGGAACAATTAATACAAGATGTAACGTAAAACCGAGACTACAATTATCGGGATTAATACAAAAACCAACACGTGGGCGTGATTGTTTGAGAACGTTTCCATTGTTTTTAAAATCGTCTTGGTTACGGTTTTGTGCAAATGAAATTCGGAACGGAAATGCATTCATTGATATGAATGTGTGACATCATAGCTTTTATTCTAAATTTTTTTATAACGGATTATTTGGAATTTGCTTCATATACTCGTTATTATGTTATTGGTGTGGCAGGAAATAAAACAAGAAGAAACTATAGTACATTTTTTTTGCACCAGAAAAGACAGTACCAAATCTCTATAATTTAGTAATATACGAATTATATCGTTCATTAGTGACTAATTTGCGCTTTATAATTCAAGAGTAAATTAGGTTTTTTTTTTCACTGACCTTACGGTGACAAGCGAAATAAACGAATTATTAAATATAAAACAAGATTTGATAGAGAAAGATAGATAGAGATTAGATACATAGAAAGAAAGAAAATACATTTATTCGGAATCACACACACATTAACACAGAGAACTTGCCTTGATAATTGCAGGCTCTACTCCGTAAAGCAGTGACTAGACTACTGGCAGGTTCACAGCCGCCTATTCAATAGCGTTTGTATATAATATACATATTAAGTAATACTGCTTGTCCGTGTGTTGACGGATTTAGAATACATAGTGTCACCACCCCATTCCATCCTGAGGCTGGTGTAGGAGCCGACAAAAAAAATACATGGCCAAAAACCTAGCCGCAAGAGAAGGATAACTTGAAATGAAACCCTGCACCAACCGTTTGTCCTGCATGGCGCAGTAGGCTAATTACCATCCCTGTGACGGCCGCAGTGGGTCATTCATGGACTGAGTAGTTGTAGAGTAATACTGTGTGTCATTTCTATCTATAATATGTATGTATTTATAAAAAAAAATGTATATAAGTAGTTTATCATCCATCTCGTTACCATAACACAAGCATTAAGTTGCTTAGCTTGGGACGAGATGGCGTTGTGTGAAATGTCCAAGGATATTTATTATTATTATTATTATTTATTCATACAAAACTACATATTTTTTGTAATACTATAACTACGGCCCACCTTATTTCTCGTGTCGTACGACAATGGAGCCGTATAGCCCGTTCGTCCCGTGTAATCTCTCCCTTTGCCTAATGCGCTCAATTGAGTGGTACAATTAGCGCGGGCTGAGGCCCGGCGCGGCCCCCCGTGGTCAGCATTTTTTATTATGATTATTTGTTTGTTTGTCCGTCCGACGCTATCTCGATGTAACGGTGAGGTGTCGATAGTTTGAAGAGTTGCTCATTAAGTTTACGATTTAAGGCAAGCGACATTCTCAAATATTGGAAATCTGCTTTTTATATAATTACTTATGGTTGACGGGGTTTTGTGCGCGACTTTTCCTGCTTGGCTCTTTAACAAAAATATCTTTTCTTTTTAACTACTATGCGTCATGCTTGAGAACAGGACCTCCGTTCTGAATTCCGAATCGGTAGTAAATGTATACTGATGTGTCAAAAGAGTTCTCATGAGCGGACTTGAATAAATATTTTTGATTTTGATTTTTTAGTCGCAGCTTACGACATTGTGTGGATATGGGTTGGTGACATTGTGTATTTTAAATCCGTCACCACTAGGACAAAGCTGTTTAGTGCTGTTTGTAAACAAGTTAAAGCAGCATTCTTAGCCGGTGGAAGTTTAAGTATGTCGGTGGACGCAAGGGTTGTGGGAGACCAAAGTAAGTGAATTGCGAGAATGGGAGTGTATGGAGACTACCTCCTAACGTGGGACAAGGGCCGATAGATGATAATGGTAATTTTAAATATGACCATCTATACGAGTTTTGTGCTAAAACCTGCGTAAATAAAGTTCCTTTTGAGTTTGATTAATAATTTAATATCAATAAACGTAACATTTAGATGCTTTGTGAACTGATTTTCAATCATAACTAAAAAAAAAATATTAACAGTCATGGAACAGTCAACCTGACCTATGATGTGTTATCTCAAACAATTTCAAACTCGGCGCGCGACATGAAGAGGTCTCCATCAAATTGATTGCAGCCATTAGGGATCGTGTCGAAACACTTGCATTAAAAGAAATCAAAAACTTACATGTATATACATTTGAAAAATATTCTGTTGACAACACCCAACATACTCGACAAATTTACAACGTCGCTCTCGAAAACTACAACAACCTTTATAACGAATAGGATAGAGTTTAAATTTTAAAATTGCTGGTAAGAAGTAATTTTGGTGGGTGTTTTCGAAATCAGTTCGGATTAATCGGTGGACACGAGTTTGGGAAGGTAGACAAATTAGATACAGACAATTGGTTTGAAATTGGATTGGAGATTATTTAATATGGGATTTACGCGTTTGGTTTCTAAAGTTGGCACTGCGGCAATATCCTGTAATTAATTGACAATGACTACTTTGTGGTTGTAGGGGTTGTATGTCAGGCAAGCCACTTTAGGTAAACCAGAGGCGCTTGCTCTGAGTCTAGGTGTCAGTTGTACTCGTGAATTATTTAAGTTTGTAAACCACCACCGCTATTCATTTTCATAACCAGTAGGTATAATGAATTTGGAAATACAAATTATAATTTTGGTGGTGGAGATAAAGGATATGCTTGTGATAGGGGTTGGATGTGCCGCCTTTTGATTACGGGTCCAAGGTTCGATTACGAGGTCGGGCGAGGGACTTAATGTAAAACAAAGGCATTTGCTTTAAATCTGGGTGTGATTTGTGTTACTGCCCCTGCGTAACAGGTAGCGCAGGGCGAAAAACAATCGTGTCCCTTTTTATGCCAATAAGGCCATCTTCAAGCATACGTCCATAGCTGATGATAAGCCTTTGGTCGATTGCAACACCAGATGCACTATGAACCACGCTGGCAACCGACGGAATAGTGGTTTGCTCCCGTTGCCCATGCCTTGGGCCGCCTGATAGACCTCAGGCAACCTTACTGATTCAGGAACGTAGCATCATCCAAGGGTTGTATTATTTATCTGCTGTATTCTGAGAGGTGAGGTACTTCCATCAGGCATCACCAGTGAGCTATTGACATTATAAGTTGTATAAATATTAATTTATACAAAATAATTCACTGTTAGCGTATAACTATTCATTAACAGTGAAAAACCAACATGAATATGCAATAACATTTTTATGCCTGTTAGTGATCATAAAAATAGTTAGTCATAAGTTATATGGTTCATATAGATATTATAAAAATGAATTATTTTATATACAAAGCCATAATATTTTACAGTACGGCAAAGGAAATTATCCCATAACAATATTGACATAAAGACTTCTATCTTGTAAATGGGTTTTACAAAACTCTGGTCGCATTATACAATCAAAGTACATCATGTCACATTCAAAGTGGTAACCTTTACATTATTTAAATGTATGCCACATTTTGATTTGAGAAAACAAAGGGTTTACCTACTTCACAAGACCACACAAGTTACAGAGAGTGGTACACTATCGTAAACTATTTATATTAAAACCATCTTATTAGCATATGTTAGGAATAGTGATGTCATCTATAGTGTATAACTCTGAGTATCGATATATTTATGGCTATGGAAATTTGAAAATAGAACAAGGAATAGAACATATTATTGTCGTTCCTGTAGTTCTGGAAGTCATCGTGTTTTCGAAGGGTATCGGCAACTTTCCTTACTCTCGAGTTCGATACTCATGCTGTGTTATAAGACTTCTAAAGAAAAGGCTAGCTAAGTAAAGCCTTCCCAAATCCCAAATCAATGCTCATCTTGACGTCTACTTTCATCATTTAGTGGCATGATAATGAAAGATCCATCAAATTTATTCATCCAATAAATTTGAGGAGGCCTGACAAAGTTATGTGCCATAAATGAATAAGCCCAGACTCAAAAGATCGATGTTTTGTCGCATGTATGCCAGCACTACGTGAAAAATATCTCTCAAATTACACTAGATATCACAATTTGTTTTATGAAATATGTTCGCCATCGGTATGAGAACACGAAAGAGGCGTTTTACATAAAAAAGTAAGTAAAAATGGTTTGGTCGTGAATCGATTTGATCATTCGATATTGTAAGCGTGATCTTATTAGTAAAAGGCAATAAAATAAATAGCTGTTGATCATTTTTCTCTAAGTCATTGAACTCTAAGTTTTTTATGTGTTGTCGATCGGTTAACCGTATGTTTGGTAAGCATACAATAGATTTTCGTTGTATGAAAAAGGTTTATGCATGTTAAATTTAGAGTGATGTCTGAGGTTGCTAATTTTATTCACTTGTCCACTATGTTTATTGGGAAATATGAATTGTTCACTAAGATATTTAATGACATATACATGATCACTGTTTGGTGAATAATTTAGAATAGATAGTGCCACCACCCCATTTCATCCTGAGAGTGTCCGAAAGTCTACCTTCAAGAGAATCATAACTTGATACTAAACCCTGTGCCAACCGCTTTAGTCAGAGTGGCATACTCCTGACTCGGCAGTGGCTGAGGTACGCGTTGAGTAGTAGCAAATGAACACTGATCCTTGTGTTCACACCTTTAGAACACATATTAAAACCATATGCGACAGTAAATCACATGAAAGGAGGACACTTTATAGGGGATATGTTCGCGCATGTGTATGTGGTAATTACCGGTGATAACGTGGGACTCTAGAGTTTAACTTCAGGTACGGTCACCTTGAGTTGGCGCCCCGAATACTGTTTAAGCTCCTCGTACGAGTATTTCTGAACGACCTGAATTCACGCAAGGTCGTTCAAGGGCGGTATACGGTGCGGCATATTATCTAAGCTAAATTAAATTTATTACAAAGGTTATTATTAAAAAAAAACACTCAATTTATGCACTTTGTCGTCCATGTTTTTTAAGGTTACCGAATGACTGTCACGCGAACAATACTTCTCTGCTTTCTAAATTCGCACCAATATTTTATTATTTCATAAAACTGACATCGCCGCACCTATACGCGTCCAACACCCTTAAATCTAACAAAATAAGGTCGACAATACTTTGGCAGGTGCACGTACAATATGAACGACCGGTATTATATATTGATTTGTTAATAAATTTATGGCGACGCTAGATTGGTATGGAAAATGGTTTATTGTACCAGAGAATTCAAAGCTATCTGTTTTTTATATGTGTTCTCTTAGAAATATTGTTAGTTTGATTAGATAAATAAAATTGTGATATGTGTGAATGAATTTCGTTGTAGAAAGTTCGAAAAGGTTACTGTGCATTAGACAGATGAAAAGTGGTGAAACTTTTATTTCGATTTTTCGCGGATATTTTAACTTGTTTGATTGAAAACTACATACTTTTTAACGCGAACGAACTATAGTAGGTACTACCAATCAACAAGCCAACTTAGTAGAAGGCATTTAGCCTACTGTGCCATGCTGGCCATACTTTTACGTACATGGTTAGTTTATCCATTTTATTCTCATAACATTTTCCGAGACATCATTTCTGGCTGGTTTTCAAATGTGTGGAAAATAAATACATAATAAATAAATATCCTTGGACATTTCACACAACGCCAACTCGTCCCAAGCTAAGCAACTTAATGCTTGTGTTATGGTAACGAGATGGATGATAAACTACTTATATACATTTTTTTTTTGTAAATACATACATATTATAGATAGAAATGACACCCAGACTCCGAGCCAGTGCCTCTGGTTTAGACAAAGACACTTGCCCGACCCCGGAATCGAACCCGGGCCCCGTTGATCGAAAGGCGACACATCTAACCACTAGAAAAATCATGAGGTTTTGTGTTTACTGTACTGCTCTTTTACAAAAGGTATAATAACATTTGGTATAGTTTTCCTTCCACGTATGTAGTCCTTTACGGGATGAGTTTTTTTTCAAATACGACCCTCACGCCCTGTGTATTTCTATAGCGTCATAACTCTATCATTAGTATAGACCACTCATCCATTCAAGGCCGATGCTGAGTCACCCGCATTTATCGATTTTCCGCGACCTTATGTAGGTCGCTGGTCCAGCACTGCGCTTTCTACGCGGTTGCCACTCGAGGACTTCTTTTCCGCAGTCTTGCAAGCTATGTGCCCTGCCCACTGCCAGTTAAGTTTGGCAACCCTGAAGGCTGTGCTGGTTCTTCTGCAAATCTCATTTAGCATAGCCATGTCCATAGCTTTTTGGGGGACTTGGAGCCCTTACTGAGCGACCACATCTACGTATCATATTTCATCACGAGAACGAGACAAAAGCAGTAAACATGTCTTTTTTTACCAAACCCCTGTACTAGGCAGTATGACGTGTACCGTGTACAGTTTACAAACATGAATTTCACGAACACCGCATGCACCGGGCCCATTGACCCATAGTGCCAAGCTGGCATGATGAGTCGTCCTTTGTTCCTTGTCTTGAGGCTAAGTAATTAATTGAGGTTAGAAAACATTTATTTCACTTAACCAAATTACACATACTGCTAATATCTACTGATGCAGTAGACAGCAAACATTAAACCAATATGGGCGTATCTATCACAGGTGTTTCAAATATTTAGCTTCATTTGATGAATGTATTGACGGTAGATCTCTTATCTGGAAACATTCATGATTCATATCGTAGGGATAATAAAGTCATAAAATATCGGAAATAATTTTTTATCGTTCCATTTAAATATGTTTTTTTTAATACATACCCTACCACACTTTATGTTCCTTCCGCGTGGGGTCTTTACCATCATGACATATCCCCCTGGAACCTCGAAAAAAGTTGGTCATGATCTATCATTTCAGTGACCTCAACTAGGTCGTTGGTCCATCGTGAGCTTTACGGTGTGCGATCGCCACTGCCGCCAAGTGCAACTGCAATCCGACGATGTAGAGTTATGATTGCTAAAGGTGACGGAACAAATGTTTTAATAATTCATTATCATTCAAATCTCTACTCTAAACACAATAACTCCAGCCTGTTGCTTACCGCTACAAAAAGGTTTCTGTCATAGCCCCTGAAAAGATGTATCGATTTGAGTACGCATAAAATTTGGGATAAAAAGCGTATATTATATTTTTACCAATTTCACTGTGGTCATCCCGGTCAACCTGATTTGGTTAGCTACTGGTTTAGGCATGGCCATTCCATCTTCGGCCCAAGGCCCTCCCAGCGAGACTGCCAGTAGATCATTTGATTAGACCAGTTGCCGATACTATCTTCAGTCGTAGATGATTGATTAACGTCGGGCCGCTGATACGTGATTATAAAGCATGGTTACTAGTATTACCACTCATCCCATAAATGATCCACAGCCTAGTTGGGCCTCCAACTTTTACATGGAGGTTAATTAGCCACCGCACGCTGGGAAATAACGCGTGTTGTAAAAGTCAACAAAACCCAGCACGCTTGGTGGTAGGATCGAACGGTCCGCCCGGCTGGCTACCCTCACATTTAAGTCCGACGCCAAGCAGTTTTACTGTGTTCCGTCGTGTGTATGTGAGAGCCGGTGCCCGACAGGGCAATTCCTTGAATTGCCTGCTCCATCTTAGACCCTGGCGTAGCTTACCATCACGCAAGCTTAGGGTCAAAGTCTTAGCGTTAAAGTCACTGATAAAAAAAAAGGAAACTGTGCCTCGCTGACGACACCCTCAGTATAGAACAGGGTGGTGAAAACATGTATTCTAAATCCGTCACTACGCGGATCGGTATTAATATATTGGGTAATATTTTCATATGTTTAAAGTATCCTAAGGTCTTCGCAGGTCACCGCAATTCGCCACTTTTCTGGTGCCAAATTCATCCAGTGAGGGCCTGCAATATTTACAATGTCATCCTCCCATCTTGTAGTAGGTCTTCCTTTACTTCTTTTCCTCCATATGCGAAATACTAATAGTTTACATAATCAGGCAATGCTCAACCACGCAATACCATCTGCCCTCCGAGACCCATACGGTCATACGGTGGGTCTATAGTTAATTATTACATATTTAATACGCCGCTTTGGTTGATTATATAAAAAGATAACTAAGTATATTGGATTGACTTTAACAGGTCTTGTCAATTCCATTACTTTGTTTTTCGCAGATTGCCATAGATACAAATATTTTTCTAAGCCCCCAATGCCATAGTCTATATTACTCGCTTCGTCGACTGTTATAGACGTACGAATTGCATCTGAAACTAATGGCTCTGCAGTCTGCTTGCTCTCTGAAGTACGTTCATGATATTATAAAGGCAATATCTTGGCTGAGCCAGACGTTAAGCTACAACCAACGCTAGTGTACAATGTCTAAATGTCAAGTTCCAAAAGTTCCATCTTAATCAACCATTGTTTAGTGAGTAATCTCAGTTGGCTGCAAACAAAATGGAAGGTGTTAAAATTCAACTCATACTTTCGATTTCATCGTAAAATCCTTTGTTTTCGTTGGGGTGAGTGGCCGCGCTGTACTTCCATATTCAGTACAATGTGATGTACCGTGACATCTGTAATCTAATATGTAGCTGGGTAGAGTGTGTAGTGCCCAGACTTAATTCTTTTTACACGAAATTAAAAAAAAAAACCTTATTAATATTATAAGCGAAAGTACGTGTTGACAGATTTAGAATACTTAGTGTCACCACCACATTCCATGCTGAGGGTATCGTAAGAGCCGATAAAAGGAAATTACAAGGGCAATAATCTAGCCACAAGAAAAGGAAAATTTGATATTCAATCCTGTGCCAATCCATCTGGCCAGCCTGGTCAAGTCAAGTCAAGTCAAATAATTTATTTTGCATAGGACACAATGGACACTTACAAATTGTCAACATATTAATAAAATTTTATACAATGCAAAGTAATATTCTTTACCACCAGTTCGGAACGCGACCGCTGCTGAGAAGAACTGGCAAGAAACTCAGAGGGCTTGTCATTTTTTCTTTTTTATTACTTTGCGGTCCTATTCATAATCTAATATGTATATATTTACCCAACAAATTCCTTAAAACAAACTGTTCAATCGAATCTGGAAGGCGTCAGCTGAAATCTGAATATTAAAACAAAACAAAACAAACTTTAATGAAATAAAATAAAATAAAATAAAATCTTCCTTGATCCAGTGAGCCGACCAACCCCAAACAGCAGCACCTGTTCACAAGTATAACGCATGTGACAGCCATCGGTCTCCTCAACCATATTAAAGGGAAGTGACCGACCCGTCACACGTCGCTACCGCTGCTCAGAGTATTTTAGTGAGCATGACAACTCACAAAACCGAGCCCGATCACCGATAAAGCAATAAAAAGTAAAGCTCGAAAGAAATCAGTTCCAGCAAGACTGCAGTTTCAGATCCAAAGATACATTTGTTCGTATATGTATTCATAGTATTTGAGCTCAGCAGCTCAATCCCAAGCTACCGGGTCATTTAAATAGTCTGTAATACTATAGTAGGCTTTCTTACAAAGTTGAAATTTTATAAGCTTTTTGAATTTATTAATTGGAAGTTCTCTTAACTTCGTAGGGATTTTATTGTAGAAGCGAATACATTGACCTACGAAAGAGTTACTAATTCTATGGAGACGAGTAGCATGTAGAACAAGATTACTTTTATTCCTAGTATTAACAGAGTGAGTATCACTTAATTTATTGAATTTTACGACATTCTTACGAACATACATTATGTTTTCGTAGATGTATTGGGCAGCTACAGTAAGAATGCCCATCTCTTTAAACTTGTCTCTAAGGGATGTCCTGGGAGCTAGGTTATAAATGGCTCGTACTGCTCGTTTCTGGAGAACAAATATTGTATCTATGTCTGCAGAGCATCCCCAGAGTAATATACCGTAAGACATAATACTATGGAAGTAGCTGAAATAGACTATTCTGGCTGTAGCAACGTCACTTAACTGCCTAATTTTTTTAACAGCGTACGCTGCCGAACTTAGCCTGCTTGCCAGTTTGTTAATATGAGGTTTCCACTGTAATTTTGTATCTAAGGTAATACCCAAAAAGACAGTAGAATCCACAGGCTCCAAATCTGCTCCGTTTAATTGAACATTGGTTGCCAAGTGCTTAACATTAGGTGTAGAAAACTTTAAAAATTTAGTTTTATTGCTATTAAGTAGCAAATTGTTAGTGTTAAACCAATGAACAACTTTGGACAGTGCGTTGTTCACATCGTCATAATCTCTGAGCTGTCTTTTCACCTTAAATAATAGTGAAGTGTCATCCGCGAACAACACAATGTCATGACCATCTTGAGCATAAAATGGTAAGTCGTTAATATAAATAAGGAACAGAAATGGACCGAGAATAGAGCCCTGCGGGACACCAATGGTTACAGCAGAGCCTTGAGAACGCTTACCATTGACCTCAACCATCTGGACTCTATTACTCAGGTAGGAGTCGAGCAAGGCAAGAGCTTTACCCCTAACACCGTAATGGTGGAGCTTCCTGACCAGAATATTATGATGAACACAGTCAAACGCCTTGGAAAGATCACAGAAAATGCCGAGAGCATCTTGTTTACCCTCCCAGGCCTCGAATATGTGTTTCATCAATTCGATTCCTGCATCTAATGTCGACAAATTTTTAGTAAAACCAAATTGTTTAAGGTGAAGCAGTTGATTGTTGTTAAAGAAAGTTGAAATTTGGGATAAAATAACTTTTTCAAATATCTTACTTAATGCTGGAAGTACCGATATAGGCCGAAAGTTTGACGGGTCATCAGCGCTGCCAGCCTTAAATAAGGGTATAACTTTACTGAGTTTCATCTGGTCAGGAAAAACTCCACTTACAACACAATTATTAAAAAAAATAGCTAAACTGGGAGCAATGATCTCGATAACTGAAGAAGTTAAATATACAGATATTCCCCATAAGTCAGGAGTCTTTTTCATATTTAAGCTTTTAAAGGCAGTAATAATATCCTTATAAGTTACTGGCAAAAAACTAAAAGTATTCTTACATGATGCAACACTCTGTTTTAAGATCGACTCAGCTAAACTCGGAGATGCGTCCAGAGCTTTGGTTGTTAATAAAGGAATATTAGTAAAAAACGATTCAAACTCTGTCGCTACCTCTAAGTCTGACTTCACAGTTCGATCATTAATTTTTAAATGAAAATCAGTTTTCTGAACTTTCTTATTGCCGGTTTCAGTATTTATTATATTCCAAGTCATTTTTATTTTGTCATCGGCATATTGCAATTTCCTTTTTAAAAATAAAGCCTTTGCACAAATACACACTTTTTTAAATGTTTTAGAATACATTTTAACATATTCTAGAAAAGAAGCACAGTGGTTGTGTTTCTTTTGGTCATACAATTCAAATAACCGTCTCCTACTTTTGTATATACCAGGTGTTGCCCAATCATTAAAAACGACTCGGTCACCGATCGTAGCAGTCTTAGGTTTAAACACCCTTTTAAATTCTCTATTAAAACATTTAAAAAACGTATTGTATAGCTCGTTCGGTACGGAATCATTTTGATGAGGCAACACCGGCAGTGTGTCTAGGAGGTTATTCTTAAAATACTCTATGCGCTTGGAATTAACGGGAATAAAAGTAATGCTTCTCTTTTGCACTGGTAAAGGTTTCATAGGAAATACGGCAAGCTGGCCACAGTGGTCGGAGTCTAAAGCACTAATTACTGCTTTATAGGTAGGTTTTATGTTGCAAAAGATATTATCAATGCATGTGGCACTTGTGGCAGTAATCCTAGTGGGCTCTAGAAAAATGTTACACAGGTTGTGAGATTTAAATAACGAAATGAATTTATCAGTTACAGAACATTTTTCCAGTAAGTTAATATTGAAGTCTCCACAGATAACAATTGTTTTGTTGGATGAAGAAATTTTATACAGTATATCTTCCATAACACTTTCAAATAGGTTGTAACATGCACAAGGAGGTCTGTATACGCTCAATACAATGAACTGCTCAAGCTCAATACTCGCAATCTCAATAACTCGCTCAACAGAGAGACTCACAATATCTGTACGCTGTTTAAATTTTAAATTATTACGAATTATTATTAGAGAGCCTCCATGGATCATATTTGTTCTGCTGAACGAGCTAGCAACCTGGTGATTAGTGAAGTTAAACATTAATTCATGATGTTTAAGCCAGTGTTCAGTAATACATAATACATCTATATTGTTACAAGTCAAATATAAATCAATTTCCAATTCCTTATTTAATATCCCTTGAATGTTCTGATGGACCAGGTTGAAACATTGTAATTCAGAATCATATTGGGGTTGTTTACAGTGTTGTTTGTTCATACTCATGCAAGAGTTAATCTCTTTTGTCTTACCATCTAATTTAAATAACGCAAAATGTCATTATGTGAATGTAAAGGTTCACCACCACCATTGCGAGCAATAGTGGATTTGTCCACAGGCTCAATAAAGCCTGATGCTAATTTAGCCAAGTTCTTGGCTGATAAGTCAATATAAAATGATAGCGAATCAGCTATCTGTCTCTTATAATATAAAGATAAATGATATTTATCATTTGTCAATAAAAAAGGTTTTTTTAAATAATTATTTAAGTCTATTAGATGACATGTTTCACATGTTTTTGTCATATTGGTTTGATACATTAAATTATATAATGTAGTATTAAGCTTAAACCTAATATCATTTTCCGCCTGTGACAAACTGCTGCTGTAGGGTAATGTAAACATAACAGTTTTCATTACATTTTGTAGTTGTGATAAACAGTCATGATAAGCAATTAGTTGTTTTTTGCTTACAGTACCCCTATTCCCTATAAAAATAACTATAATTGTATTGGGACTGAAATTGTATTGTAATATTGTCTCCATAATTCTTTGATAAGGCCAGTCCGGATAGCACAGATTACATACAGAAAAGTCCTTGTTATTACAGGCCATTAATGATGCTATATTTTTTCCAATCTCGTCACTAAATATAACAATATTTTTTCTACTAGATAAATTGACATTACAATTCTTTGATGAGTTCCCAGTACAAGGTATGGTACCACAGAGCAATGAGGGTGCGGGGGCTGAAGACGGGTGAGCTGGTGAGCCTCCATTGTCAAGATCTTGTCCATTGTTGCAGGTGTTGCTCACAACAAGCTCGTTCATCGCAAGCACATATTCCCTCATCTGCACCTGGGAACTCTCATATTTATTACACATTAAACTTAACTTATTTTGAAGATTTTCCATATCTTGTTTTAAACCCTTAGTGTCATTTTTATATTTATCCCTCAAGGAATTTAATTTTGAAGAATATATATCTAGCGTGTCAATTAGTTTCAAACGTTCTTTATTTAGTTTCACATTTTTAATAAAGAATTTATGCTTTTTAACTAGTTTTTGAATTTTGAGTATGCGCTTATTAATCTTAATGTATTTTAATAGTTTGGTTTTACTACATTTGGCAATCCTGCTTGTGTTTGTGTTTGGGGTCTGATCACCAGTCAAATCTATAGTTGGAATGCATGAATTTGAACCAATAGGAGTAAAACCTTTATTTGGGGCACTGATCACCAACTCATCGAAAAGGCTTTGGTTGTTGCATGCCGTTATATGCAAGTTACAGGTTTCAAGTTGATCAATTTTTTTATATGCACTGCTTAGCTCTCTTTCCAATGAATCTACCCGGGTAAGTGCGGTCATGTATTCCGTACTACACTGATTAAAACCGTCTACAATGAGCTGAAGTTCATCCCGACTTTTTTGCGCCTCGATACATTGGGTAAACAAGCTTGCCATCTCGGTTTTTAGTCGCTGATTAGTATTTATTATATCGAGCATTTCACTTTCACTATCATCTCGTTCACGCATCAGTTGATCGCACAACTCCTTTGTGACCTTCAGTTCGTTCAATGTTAGTTGCAGTTTAGACTCCTGTTGCCTAGCGAGTGCACTGCGGGTCGTCATAGTTGTTTACTAAGTAAATCAAAGTTTAATGCAAAAATTGTGCTATCAAACTGATGTTTCAGTGTTCTACCACGTATTTGTGATACAAAAGTAAATTGTGATCTATTAATTAAACTACAAAAGTGCAGTTTGCTATAAAATATGCAAGTAATAAAACAAAAACAAACAACCGTTTTTACCTTAACGAGATGACAATGTCCGGAGTGCAGGTAGGCAAATATCACTTTTACGAATTATTGACTAATGTTAACGCAATACTTATAGTAAATAACATTAAATTAATACTTTTAAATACTTATTTAGTGATTTCGATTGGAATTTGTACAAATTTATCAATTTTTTGAATAAAAACCTACGGACACAATTTAAACAGGTGTTGCTGGCAGTGTTGCCACAAGCGAAAAAACACAGGGTACAGTAGGACCCTCCATTTAACTGGAGAATGCCTGACTCAACAGTGGGTAATTTATGGACTGCTCAGTATGCGTTGCAGTCTTGTAAAAAAGTTATTTAGCTTTTATAACTAACATTTTTCGAGGATTGAAGGTGCATGTCTGACCTAACTCAATATATGTACTACAGACAATACAAATCAAATACAACATCAATTACTACGACGCCCAAACATGGAAAACGGCCAAGAGTAACCTTGACAGACCAAGGTCTGTCATAGCATTTCTTTGCCGAGGTCAAGAAAACAATGGCACCAATCTGACCATCCCGGCCTTTAATGCTTAAAACTAATTGGCATATTTGATGCACTTAATCCAGCCAGCTAGTATTGCGAAACCGACTTCAAAGACAATCAAATAAAGTTCAAATTCCATTATTTTTAAAAAGGTCCTAAAGATGTTTTCGCGTCTAACGCTTATTCAAATGTGGAATTTGGAGGTCGCGATTGTCTTAACACTGGATCCAGTCAACAATATTGGATTTGTTCCAAAGGAATACTTGCAGCTTTACAATGCATCTTTGTTGGCTCGAAGGCCGTCGCCTTTGCCTTGAAACGACGGGGATTCCGATTAAAAAATAGAATAGGCTTCTGTGTATTGTTTTATTGTGGCTAATTGGAGATGTGCGGTAATGGCGCGATTGTAAGATACGGCAAGGTTTCAAACGGCTTTTGGTTTTAAATTCATTGTTTATTTGATTTACTTGGTCGGAATATCTTTGATCGAATGAGGGAATGGCTTTTACACCTTATATCCGTCGTCATAATTTTTCAAATTTTCCTTCTCTTGCAACTAGGTGGTATGCCTCTTGCTTTCCTTTAAATGTTTTAACAACACCCTCAAGGAGGTGTGGGTTGGTGACATCGTGTATGCTAAATACGTCACCACATTACCATATTATGTGTTAAAAGTTGAAGTGAGATGTGAGCTTGTCAAGTATCTATTTCTGTGCCGATCTTTCTTTGATTTAGCAACTTCATTGGAGTCATATCCAGGCCATATCAGGTAAGAGTAGTGTAACCTGATATGGCTTACTTATAGCAATAATTACAAGCAGAAATTTCTGTCTGCGAGTCTAGTGATACTACCAGTATTCCATGGGAGCCAGCCGTTATTCAACCCGTAGCTCAACTGCGTTCCGCGTTGTCTACTAGGCCTCCCATGCTAAAACTATTGTATTCTCGCGTCAGCCAAAGGGAGCGATCCATTCCTTCCTTTGAGTGATCACAGAATTGAAATCCACCAATTATCGTTAATTCAACGTCGTGCAATCAAAGTCGAAAATCAGTTTCCTTCTATTGAATTTGGAGACACACAGAACGAGAGATGATGATGCTGATGATAATGAAAAAATAACAATTTCCTGCCATGATGCTTTGAATATAAACAGAATGCAAATCTAACAGGTGCGGAGTTTTAAAAAAAGACTGTCAAACCTCGCATTAATCGCAATAAAGCCGGTGACAGCGCATAAATACGATATGCGCGCGTATCGGCGCATGCGTCGTTAGCCGATCACACTGCGCCGTAACAATAAGTAAAACGCTATCGCGGATCGGCGCGCGCGTCGGTAAATCACGGGCGGCGCAAGCGCATGCGATTATAGTGCGCGCGATCGATTCAAGAGCGATTTGAAACTTGTTCTTAATTCAAAAATATTTGCCTAAACTTAAACTAAAACCTAATATTAACAAAGTTGTTGTTATCGGTTCGGACCCTTGTTCTACAGAGAAGATCCGGCAACAAAACCTGTAGTTGTGTTTATAGTTGTACCAACTAATATGGCACAGTCAAAGTTACATTTTGTATTCTATACCCTAGTAACATTTTGTATTCTAACTATGCTACTCACAGAAATCTATGGACTCGTAGTTAGTATATTACCATCATAGCTGATCTTACTGATAAAGAAACGAATCTTAAAATAGTACGATGTGCTCAATATGGTGAAACGCAGTGGAATAAAACAAAACAATATAAAATCGATTCCTTTAAATTTAATATTTCCAAATAACAATTAAAATAAATCGAGTAGTTTAGTAGTGCAATCTAATAAAGCTCCCAGACGTTGAAATGTGTTTCGATACCGCTCGCTCAAAATTGTAGCTATAGAAAATCGAATTGTATTTGAATATATCGATTCGTTTACAAATCGTGAAAAGTAGAACAATCGTATGAATTGTTATTTTCTTCTCAGACACATAAATGTTCTTATAAATGGTCAAACTCCAGTTGGAATCACTTACAATTTTGTACAGCTCATTGGCTAGACGTTTTTACAAATGCATCTGCTCTAAAAAGTCATACTTAGTTTGAATTTGTTACAATTAAAACACGTACTGGTTACGCACTAAGTTAATATCGCTCAGCGTTTTTTTTTTATAAAGTATGTATTTTATGTAAGCATATGATTTTGTCATCTTTGCAGTATAGAGGCTTGTCCATTGTTTTAAATTAAAATTTGTTATGTAAATAAAGCTCATCATCAGACTGAGACATAGAAATAGAACTTTATATATTTACCGGTGTACGGACAAATCTGTGCAGGTTTTTGTTACACCGGGAACAAATAATATGTAACGAAGTAATCATTGTTTGTGACAAATAAAAAAAAATCGTTACATACCGAATTGATTTAGTCTGGTGCTGAATGATAGTCATGTAGACCAGCATCTAAACCACGTTTCTTTTCATTTCGGAATACATTAAAATACAAATAAAATCTAAACCTTTAGAAAACATTGAAGGTGTTAGAAATAGAGAATAAATAAATGTTATTAGCTAAATTGTAACTTTAACTGGGTCTTATTTATTCAGTTTCATTTTTGATTAAGTTACTTTGTATTTATTTAAACAAAACCCGTGCACTAGGTATAACCTGTATCACTGGGGCTGTTCACAAAAACGTAATTATCGAACACAAGTTACACCCGGACTCAGAGCAAGTGCCTCTGGTTTTGCACAAAGACACTTTTTCGACCCTGATCTAAAGGCGGCACTTTCAACCTCCGACCTAACAAGGCAGTCAGTCAGCAGGCAGCAATTTATATGTATACGAGTACAATGAAGAATATTCAATTGAAAGAGTTTAATCCCAAAGTATGTAGTAAGTAATTTTGTTACAAAAAATCCACAGTATAAATCGCGGTGTTTAAAAATCTGTGTGCGTAATTTAGGAAGGTAGATTCACAATTTTTATCGAGCGTAGCTAAATAATTGTGCCTCGTACAGACGTTTCAATTTTAATGTTTATTGATGGAGCATCTAACAACATTGTTATTGGTAGGAAGTCGGTTACTCAGAACATATGAATTGTTTCCGTAATTTAATGGCACTGCTATTGTTTTTGCATTTTTATTAGTATTTTTGGTACAATATTGGAAATTAGATTTCAATTTTTGAGCTGGAGAGAAATCCGTGTATTCTCTTCACTGTCACTATCACTACATATTATAAAACAAAGTCGCTGTCCTCTGTCCGTCCATACGTAGGCTTAAATCTTTAAAACAACGCAACGGATTATGAAGCGGGTTTTTTTATAGATAGAGTGATTCAAGAGTAGGGTTTATATGTTTAATACATCCATACTATTGTAGAGAAACACTGATAAATTTAGAGGTTCTTCATTACACCCGTGCAAGGCCGGGGTGGGTCGCTAGTTCTATTGTAATTATTAACATTGGTTTATGGAGGTGAGAACTTTCCTTTTGTT
Organism: Clostera curtula; assembly: GCA_905475355.2. Lineage (NCBI taxonomy): Eukaryota > Metazoa > Arthropoda > Insecta > Lepidoptera > Notodontidae > Clostera > Clostera curtula. The sequence goes on from FR997805.1 coordinate 1,087,928, forward strand.
TTTAGGCATTATGTATTTTTTTATTACAGTTGTTTGTTGATAATTCAAAATATTTTGGCCAATTGCCACGGGATTTCCGATGTTTGATTAAGGAATATTCCTTAGTAATATTTGTATTTTTTTCTGACCGTACTCCTTAAACTCTATGCAGAAGAAACATATGGTATAATTAATAAAATAGTATTATTTTATCAGAAGCTATTAAAAATAACTATTATAGTGATGTGCTAGACAATCTCGACGAGATAGAAACGAGACACCGCATGGCTCGTGCACTGATGGCGCGACAGACTGCATTTCGACGCCGCCTAATTGATTTTATCTATGCACATTGCCGCACAGTGAAAAACAGAAAGTGGATGCTACAGGTACAATCAACATCATCATTGCCGTCTTCTCCTCGTAAAATCAAAACTCATTTAATTAATTTGCCTCACTAGAGCTCGTTTGACAAGTCAAATAATAAAATAAAATTTAATGTTTACCACTGGTTTAGAATGCAGCTCTACAGAGTAGAGCCAGCAAGAACCTCTGTAGTTCCTTTTTTTAGATCGTAATTTGTAGATCATTTCAGCCCATAAATGACCCACTACTGAGTCGGGCCTCCTCAAAGTTCACGTAGGTAATTTAGCCTACTGTGCCACGCTGGCAAGACGGGTCGGCACAGGGTTTGTTGCAAGATTTCCTTCTTTTACGGCTAGATGATCTGCCTTTTGCGTTCTTTAAGTCGCCTCTTACGACACACTCAGGATGGATGGCATGGTGAACTCCATGGTATTCTAATCTCAATCATAATTAATACAGTCAAGGCAACTCTATGTTCATCGTCATGTAATAATTTATCCTAATATTTCCTTAAGCCAGCTTTCAAGACACCCTCAAGATGGAATGAATGCTAATATGATGAAAGCTTATTAATCCACACTGACTATATGGACCGGCACAGGGTTTAACATCAGACATTTCTACTCATAAGACTACATAAACTGCTACACAGTGATAAATAGACACGATCTGTACAGATGCAATATCATTCGCCACGTATACAGACCCAATGCTAAGTCGAACCTTCATTATGATGGAGACAAATTAGCCTATTGTGCCACGTTGACCGTCCGTGTGGTGACGGATTTAGAATAAATAGTGTCACCCCCCCCCCATTCCATCCTGAGGGTGTCGTAAGAGCCGACAAAAGGAAATGACAAGTCCGAAAACCTATCCTCAAGAGAAGGAAAACTCGATATAAAAACCCTGTGCCAACCCATCGTGGCACAGTAGGCTAATTACCCTCCCTGATATGGGAGGAGGCCCGACTCAGCAGTGGGTCATTTATGAGCTGAGTAGTAGTAGCCACGTTGACTAGACAACCATCAAGCCTCTTGACAGATCAAATGACACCCCCAAGGAATAGACAATATACCACAAATCATTTTATTATAACTGCGAGCTAAATCATCAGCAATCTTCGCGACTCATTAAAAAATAAACACATAAAATTAATTCTCAATCGACAACAAATTATCGGGATCCCGATGGTTATCGAGAGCCGGGACCAGTAGCCGGGATCACGTATCGCCGACGTGACATCACTAAATATAAATTTAGTGCTGCGCCCGACCTGAGGTTAACAACGCCAGTGTCCCGCACTATTTTCTCGCCGATCCGCAGATACCGTTTATATGGGAAAACGGGTATTGCACAGAACGCCCGGCTAAATGCTGCTTATCGATAAAAAGTTACGGGAACCGCTGGGCGATATCGATAAAATGCTGTTTTATTTCTCGACTATTGGTCGTGTTCTTTTTATTATTTTATATTCAGGTAGTGATGTATTTTAGTACTATTTTGTTATATGTTTAGCTAAACATTGACAATATTTTTGTGTCCATCATTTATGTTCATTTATTTTTTATTTGAATTTAATTAATAAAAACTTTTTATCTACTTCAATATATTATAGTCTATAGAAGGTGGTGTACCTGTTTCGAATCAGAATTTGCCTACAATACCTAATCATTCGAGTTGTAGGCTCAGGATGCGATTTTCAGTCGGATTTACACTTCCAGTTGCCTGTTATAACACTATCAGGAAATAATGGACTGCAGACACTGTATTCTATATCTGTCACTAGATGGACAGTCATAAATATTATCAAACTGGCATACTGACCTCGCAAAACGACCATCACTTGTGCAATAATTTATAACTACCTAGAACTCAGACGTCCAAACATTTTAAATCATATCGTATCTCCTTCAGAGAGTTTTATTGCTAATTCTTCTTTTAGAGCACAAAAATGTTTGAGATTTACGATAGGAGCTCGCAGCGTCCGCAGTCCTTTCGAGGTATTTTGTTCGCGCTATATGGCGCTCGATCGACGGATACCGTACCGTCGCGGCTAGGGTTGACAGTAGCCTATTGAAAACAATGTAAAGAATCAGTGTAGAATACATAGCTAGCCGCAACAATAGGAAAACATGATAACAAAACCCTATGCAAACCCGTCTTGCCAGCGCGGCACTGTAGGCTAATTATCCTCCATGTAGTTTATGCTATAGATAGACCGTTATAGAGTTTGTTTAATAGGAGAGATAACTTGAAATGTAGATGTCTTTAAACACCGTGACAGTAACACGTTATTTTTCACAAGATATTCAAACTTCATCCGCAGATCATATTTTTATAAATGTTGGAAAAGAAATACATACAATTTAAACCATCATTTTTTAGTTTCGCTGGGGAAATGCTTTATACACACCGCCACCCGCCAAAGTCCGGTCAGCGAATTCAAATTATTTATTTTGTTTGGGTCACGATGGACACTTACAAACAGTCAACACATTATTCAGCATTATATTATACAATAAAAATATCGACCGTCTACCGTCAGGCCGGAACGCGACCACTGCTTAGAATCACTGGCAAGATACGCAGAGGGCTTTTTTTTTTTCATTGTGGTCCTATTTCATATGTATATGTACAATAACATGAATATATTATCGATTATCTGACAGGCATTCCACTGTAAGAATACAAGAAGAACCTTCAATACAAGAAGATAGCAACCAAATAATTTGCTATATACAGCCAGCCCTGATAAAACTCCGATCGAATATTCTTTCGGATATCGATCTTTCGATATGTTGACTCGATGTTATTTATATTTGTGATTTCGATGATATTAATCGATATTTGAGCCGTTTCTAAGGTAAGTTCTTATGCTGCAAATGTGATAAGAACGGTAAGATGCGTTTGCGCATACCATGCAAAATGAGATGGGACTGATTAACTAAGAACATTCATTGTTTAATTATTTACGATTTTAACTATAATGTCTATAATAAGTTATGGGATTTCAGAGCTGGGCATTTTAAATTAAAATAAATTTAGTTTGACGATAAATTCTGATTTTAATTTAATCGTAATCAACTTTTGTTTTAATTTATTAGGTTAACCAAACAGTAGCAGACTAGGGTATTTTAGGCTAAATAAACAATTGAATGAACATTTAAATTTGAAATTAACACTGTTTACTACATATTGAGGCAACTTACACTTAAGTTATTAATAGCATAAAGCATTGAGATGTTGCCATTCATGATTATAGTATGCTCAGCCATTAGACGACCGACTGTTGAGTCGGGCCTCCTCCAAATTTAAAGAGGGAAATAAGCCTACTGTGCCATGCTGGCATTATGTTTGCATCCACTTTTGTGGCTAAGTCGTCTGTCTCTTGGGTCCTCATACCCTCAGGATGGTGTGGGTTGGTGACTTTGTGTATTCTAAATCTTTCACCACACGGGCATTAGTAAGATACCATATCCATACGCGTTTAGGTAATAACAAATAAAATTTCCATTCTTTTAAATACTTTAATAAAACGACCACCATAAAATAACTGGAACGATCTATAGAAAGAACATTAAACAATAGTAACTGGTTCAAATTAACCCCATGTATTACGACCCATTGAAAAAATTATAGTCAATGTTTAGTCTATGGCGCCATCGTATGCTTTATGCCCGAACAAATAAAACACATGACCATCTTAAAATGAGTTCAAGAGGCGACCATAAACAAAATGCTTACACATCAATGTCTAGAAGTCACTCTAAATTGCTGGTCGAACAATAAAACTTGATTCATTCGTAACCAATCGTAAATTATAGTGGACGTTTTTAATACGGACCTATTTTGAACTATTACAGCGACATAAAATTCGGTGAAGAAAAAAGTTGATGTCGCTCGGAATTTCAATCGTAAAATTGTTGAAGTGTTGTATAAAGTGACAAGTGTATGGTGACCATGACATTAGTAGGAAGTCCTAAAAACAGGATTTTATTATTTATTATGTAAAATTTAATATTAGTAGGCATCAAACAAAATTACCTACTAAGATTAATTAACCATTTTACAAGTTTGTAATGGACCGTTTTAATCATAAATGAATTAGTTTTATATGGAAAAATAAATGATGAATTTTTCGGAAATGTGAAATGCAACATGACTATTCATGACCTAGAAACTTGTATGTTTAGTTTCTAAATTGATGAACATAAAGTCATCCACAAACATATTTTACTGCAATAGCTGAACAATTCATTGCTTTAATAATATACATAAGTTTTGAATAATATACATATTTTTCTAACAATCAAGAATTGCCTATATATAAAATATTAAACATTGTACCTTGTAGATTTAAATTATTGACACTGAAACACAAAATGTCTCTGCCTGAAAATTAAAAACTATCCGGGTAAAATATCTTTACGGACAATTCAAGACCCATTCTATTCTATGGTCACCCCATTCTAAAGCTTGTGCGTCTATCAATAAACAGTCTCGGTATTGTCCTCAATGATTCACGAAGCGGACACACCAACCAAATTTACATGGCTAGTATAAAATGTGTGTGGCCGTGATTTACATAAATCTTTTTTTTAATTACTAGTTAGTATTAAATAAAATATTAACAATTGCGTATGCTGTAGTTAATTGCTGAATATCAGTCTCTACAAGAGCATGGTCCTTGCAAATATTTTTTTATGGAAATAATAGTATAACAAGCCTCCGTTTTCTAATGACAACCTCAGATATATTTTTAAACAGCTCCTACTAATAAGGCCGTAAGAGATTCTTTCTGGAAGATTGACTCTTAGCTTTTCTTTTGTTAGCTCAGTTGTTACCTTCATCAACTTGTCGGTATGGTCAGATGTAGAAAAGATCTTCAAACTATTTAGGAAGGACAATGTAGCTGCAGGACCCTTACCTCAAATTTTAGGAAGTAGCATGTAGCCGTCTTTACTTTCTGTCTTTCGCGGATAATTTAAAGATAAGCTATATATTTAAATGCAGGAGTCGCGAGGTATATCTATTACGAAATATTGTATTACAGTTGTCGGACTACTGTGCTATTTAAAATTGAACGCATTCATCATATTTATGTCACCATGTTATAATCAACAGCATCTTTAGCACGTGGGAATAAGGTTCTATTTGTTCATGTTGGAATCGATCCATCAACCTTTGTCACGTGACAATTTGTTAACGATTTGTTAAAAGTTGATCGATGGCCATGTAGCTTTTATGTCACCGAAATGACGGTATTTCCGGAGAACTGAGAGAGGAAGTCTGATGGATGTAAATGGTTGGCTCATTTACAGCTAAATAACCGGTATTAAATGTAACGATAGATGTTTTTATGTGGTGACGGATTAGCCAACCAATACCATTCCGAGGGTATCGTAAGACCCTTTTTTTTTCGTTCACCCGGGGTAAAATCCTTTATGGACTTCCTCGCCGGCCACGGGGATGGCCAGCGAGGGGAGTGTGGGACTCTCCCCCATAGTGGGAGCCTACCCACTAAACCTCCCCGGGGTGCTCCAACTCGCGTCCTGTTGCGGCATTGTGGGATCTGATGCAGAACCACGCTGTATCGTAAGACCAGCCAGCGTGGCACTAATTACCCTCCATTTAAATGGAGGAGGAGAATTGTGTTTATGGGCCTGAGAAGTAGTAGTAGTAATTCGTGTTACATGAAATATCGTGTCGTCGTTACAGCCTATAGGGTCGAGCCTCCTCCAAATTCATGGAGGGATAGCCTACTGTGCCACGCTGGCAAGACGGTTTGGCACAGAGTTTGTATCAAGTTTTCCTTCTCTTGGGGCTAGGTGATCTGCCTCTTGCGTTCTTTTGGTCGCCTCTTATGACACCCTAAAGACGGTATGGGTTGGTGACATTGTGTATTCTAAATCCGTCACAACACGTACCAAATATCGTGTAGTATTTTTTAATGCGTATAAATGTTTAAAAACTCGTCCAGCAGAACCGACCGCTTGCAAAAAGGCACCCTGTACACTTGTCCTTCTATAATGACATGGTGATCAATGTATAGCAGTGAGCAATTACTCCTACCGTGTGTCAAGGCTATGAACAGTAGTTAACACGGAGCCCTGTGCGCGTTCACGTTACGAAACAGCCGCCCACTTGCAGGCGGCATATTCAAACCCGGTGCATTATTCAAATGTAACCAAATAGATTCCTGTGCTTAATTTGTGTAGTAGCGACGCTTATTCCCAGCAGCTTAATCCAGGAACAGTTATTTTTCATATACATACATTTATTATGTTCGTTCATTTATTATGTTCGTTCATTTATTGTGTTCGTTCATTTATTATGTTCGTTCATTTATTGTGTTCGTTCATTTATTACGATCGATTTATGATGTTCGGGTCATTCTTTTCCGTAAAATATGGTTGAGCTGGGGGATGGCTGACACAAGCGTCATGCTCGTGATCAGGTGCCGCCAGTTAGGGCCGATCGTATCTTAACTGCTATTGACATACATAGCTTTGCAGTGATCTCCTGGACACTTCTGTTGTGCAATATACTATTGTGCACAGTAGGCTAATTGCTCTCCATGTATCTGGAGGAGGTACAACTCAGCAGTGGGCTTAGTAGTAGAAGTACCTATTACATAGTATAATTTACATAAAATATTTCATTCACAACGTTTTGCAGAAGCGGAAGAGACTAGATGGCAGTTACTTTTAAAACTATAAAACAACGGTTGAGTTTAGAAGATGAATCATTTTCATTTGTTTTTATTATTTATTGAGCACCGTCAAAATTACTATATCTTTCAGTTGTGCCAATAGATTGTTAGTATTGACTATTTTGCAAGCATATCTAAACTCAAAAAAACTCAAATCTAAAATCATTTATTTCAATTGAACCTATTTACTGGTGTTTTTGAAAAGTTAAAAGTGAAGTTAGGAATCTAGTTGCTTGTTCCAAAAAGTAGATCCTATGGAGAAGAACAGACAAGAAACTCCATGGACACTCTTTTTTACAAACATCTGATTGGGTTTTCCCACATTGATTTCGTCGTTCTATATCGTTAGCACCATTTATCAACTGCACATCATTGACCATCAAAATGCGAGTGTACTCTACCCATCGAAAGCCTTATTTCAATACGGAAACATCATGTATTCAACATTACTAAGCCAATACAACGTCGCACTAAAATACTTAGCATCTCATCTGGGATGTCGCGACCTCAAGGTTTTTCAACTAAACCGACAAGTCTGTATGTAAATCAGTTTATGCCAGTCTAACTGTTAAAAAGAAAATATTTTCTTGACAAAAATTTGTGTAACATCCCGAGTTCGGAGGTCATCGGTTTTAGGTGACTTGTGTCACAACACTACAAATGCCTTTAGTGAAATCAAAACACATTCTTAAAGCGTTCGAAATAAAGTCCAACTTGATTTACAAAGGTTCGTTTTAGCGTTGTACTCGTGATGAGAAAAGCCAATGTATTGATGCGTATTGTTGTGCCGGTTACATTTTATCTATTTTACATACATTTACTTACATTATATGTGTATGTTATGTATATTTGGTCACGTTGGACATAAAATATATCGATGTGATACGTGGAGTGGTTGCGGGCCCGCACTTAGTATCTTGACGTTGCACACTATCGATGCAGTGTCGTTTGAATATGAATTTACTGACAACAACATGCGCTTAGCTGTGTTATTTTACATGTGATAACAGACTCATCAGTGGTTGGAATAGTTGCTGCCTTCTCGAAACTCCTGCACTTAGTATACCTTAATCGTGGGGGCAGTTTACAAACAAGATATTCACGAACACAAAGTACTCCCAAACTCGGAGCAAGTGACAACGACACTTGCCTGACCCCGTAATCGAACTGGAAACCCGTGATAGAAAAGCGGCACATCCAACCCTTTTTTTACCTGGTAGATCCTGATGGATTCCTGGCCGTTGCGGCTGGCCATGTTATATGGGACTCCGGGGTGCGTAGAAATGGTAAATTGCGCACCGACCTACCCACTAAAACCGACGGCGACCCATGACTGTTGGAACCAGGGCCACAACATTCGCTCCCCGATAGGAAAGCATGCTCCGGAACCCTGGGGGTATATCTAACCCCCAGACCAACAAGTAATCATTTCATCCTCAGGATATCGTACTTGTAAACGCCGACTAAACAAAGCACAAGAGAAGGAATATTTGATATCATACTCTTTTTTATAGTGGAGTGGACCTGCGTGACTACGTATACTTCTCAAGGTGGCTCGATATGAAGCCCTGAGGCTAGAGAAGGATTGACACACATTGATGATGATGAATCATCAGTGGATGCGTTACATTTATTGGAGTAGATGATTTGCCTCCATCGAGTCCTGTCCATGACTTCCCTTGCAATCCAACAAAACTTGGAGGTGTACGTGTCTTTCATTTGCTCGGTCTATCTTGTTGGGCGATCGACCTCGAGCTCGTTTTCCATCTAGACACAAGGCAAGTTTTTACTGGTTCACATAAAAAAATCAATTTCCTTGGGGATCTCTAATAAAAATTAAATGACGTTATGTTTGTATTGGTACCTAATCGTTTTCAATCCATTAACCCGTGCCACGCTCGTAAAATTGTGCCATTAAAATTAATATCGCCAGAGGACTTTACTAGGAAATGTTGGTTTGTTTGTAACTCTCTTATCGTTCAGGATGCATATGTCCATCTTAACAGCCCTAATAAAATTGTGCTTAGCAATTTGAATTTGCTCAACCGATTTTAATTGACCCTCGTTGAGTTATGGAAATAATATAAACTCATAATTTTATGATATTTGTTTTTTTTTATTACACATTTCTCTTTGTATATTCTGTCTCCCAGGGGCAATTTAACAAACATGTAGTTCAAGTTAATCTTAACACTAAGTGTATTTAAAAAGTTTACAAACCTCTTCATTGTTTACTTACTTATTGTTTGCTGGGGAAATTCTAGATGTAAACGGCTCCCTCTTGGGGGGTGGGGTCGGTGATTTTAGGGAACTCTGGGACACACAGACCGACTCGGCTACCTACTAAATCTCGTTGGTCTAGGGGTTAGATGGATCAACGGATCCCAGGTTCGATTCCGGGTTCGGGCAAGTGTCTTTGCCTAAACCAGAGGCACTTGCTCGGAGTCTGGTCGTCATTTGTGTTCATGAATAACATGTTTGTAAACTGCCCCAGCGATACAGGTTATACATAGTGCAGGGGTCTCATTAAAAAAAAAACCGCATGGATGGGTTGCCCATTCAAAATTATTATAATCGCAATTTTGACTGTTTATGACACAAGTCATGAAAAAAGAATCATCATCATCGTTTGAGCCCATAAATTACCCAATACTGGGTCTGGCCACTTCCAAATTCATGAAAGTAAATTAGCGTACCGCCATGCTGGCCTGAAAGGATGGCACAGGGTTGTATAAAGTTTTCCTTTTCTTTCGGCTTGGTGGCTTATGACACCTCGGGATGCTCAGGCTGGTGACATTGTGCATTTTATATCCGTCACCACGCGGACATATTAAACTCAACTCATAACAAAGAATAGCACCCGATGCTGGCAGCAAAAAAAAAATACAAACCACACAAAAAAATACAGAACACGTAAACCGTGACTTTAGCACCCGTATTTTTGTCGCGTTACAAAAAAATTGTCGCGACATTTTGTCTCAGCTCGTGTTATGTTTTTGAGATAATATAAAACGGAATGGACGATCCGGTGAGTAAGGTCTTTTTTCCTTTTTTTTTTTCAAATGAACACGTTCCACGGATTTGCATACAATGCGCCTCGGTGCAATATGCCCAACGCTAATGCCCGATGTACCTTAAAGAGTGAGAAAGATATATCGAGGTATCTGATGGCGGAATTGCTGAAAATAATTTTATTTTCGCTTGGGAACGCAACGTTGTAGACTACGACTGCACTATGTCTCAGTCTCTATGTCTCATCAGGCCCTAAAATACCCACTACTGAACTGTGTCCTCCTTGCATAAGGAAATTGGGGTAATTTCATCCACACAGCGTTTCAGTTTCAGTGTTTCTCTTGCTTTTATTTTTTAGCCAGGTTATTGTCGCCTCTTGCGACACCCACAGGGTGACGAAGGCTGGTGACATATACATATCTCTAGTTTTTGTTACAGAGTAGCGATCAAAGTCAAAGTCAAATCATTTATTTTGCATAGGACACAATGGACACTTGTCAACATATTAATTAAATTTATACAATGCAAAGTAATATACTTTACCACCAGTTCGGAACGCGACCACTGCTGAGAAGAACTGGCAAGAAACTCCGAGGGCTTGTCATTTTTTCTTTTTTATTACTTTGCGGTCCTATTCGCAATGTAATATGTATGTATTTACCCAACAAATTCCATATAACAAACTGTTCTATCGGATCTGGAAGGCGTCCGCTGAAATGTGAATAATAAAACAATACAAAACAAACTTTATTTAAATAAAATAAATCTTCCTTGGTCCAGTGAGCCGACCAACCCCAAACAGCAGCACCTGTTCACAAGTATAACGCATGTGACAGCCATCGGTCTCCTCAACCATTTTATAGGGAAGTGACCGACCCGTCACACGTCGCTACCGCTGCTCAGAGTATTTTAGTGAGCATGACAACTCACAAAACCGAGCCCGATCACCGATAAAGCAATAAAAAGTAAACCTCGAAAACATCAAGCACCCGTTAAGAGGTTACCGTCACTTATGGATGTTTACCATACCAGAGAATTTATTCATGTATCACCAACTTTCTACACAACTACCCAGCAACCCAGCCTATAGATGACCCACAGACGTGTCAGGCTTCCTCCAGTTCCATGGGTGGTAATAAGCATACTGTGCTACGCTGGCCAGATGGATTGGCACTTTTTTGCCAGTGCAAAAAATCCTTTTTGTCAGGTACCCTGCCGCTGCCACTCGCGACGAAGAAAGGCGTCTACGTGAGTGGACGCGAAAAGTTTATGTGCGGACTCAATGACGCCTTACTCCGGTAATATGGAGGCAGGCCCCCTCCCCACTAAAATCCCTTATGTCCCATCTCTCACCCCCTTTTGAACTGCAGTGACACAGAGACCTACAGCGCTGTCCATTTTGCTGCAGACGTTTTTAGGGGGTCCGCTACGCTTTACCTCTGTTGTCAAATATTCACCTCGTATCACGACTCTTCAATAGTAGGAGCGTGTCGTGTATGTAAATATATGTGTTCGCCCACTGCAATCGCACAGTTTATGGTGCCATCCCACGGCGATCCGTGATGACACTTTGACGATAATAGCGCAGAGTTTCCGGGCGGGATTGGTGCAGACGGGCGGGCGAAACGCTGCGCCTAGAATAGGCCAATTTAAAAAGACACTCTTTTTTCTGTAGAAAATATATGTACTTACTGATATACTACTACTAGTACTCAGTCCATATATGACCCACTGCTGAGTCGGGCCTCCTCTCATAACAGGGAAATTAGAATAATTAATAACTGTGCCACGCTGGCCAGACGGGTTGGCACAGCTGATTACCAGCATGTTATTATAATATCGCAATTGACTAGGTATACGCAATCGCTGGTAGGATTGTTATACTATCTTAAAACAAATACGCATCTCATTGATTTTGGCATTGGAATCAACGACAAGTCGTTTGTGTAAGCCAGATAAACTTGTAGACTGTTTCATGACATTACATTATCATTATTAACCCACTACCACCACTGCACATATTTATTTAACCTTGCTGAGTGAGGTTCAGGGACGGATCAGCACATGGAGTGGAGGGTCCTTCTAGCTTTCTGCAACATCGTCAGCACTACACTATATCGCTAATTTATACAATGTATTTATAATTTATGTTTTATTCTCATGAGCTGTATAATTGTAAAGTTTTTTAAAATCCATTCAGTAGGTTTTACATAAAAGAGTAACATATATACATCCAGACGTCTACATATTTATGAAAGAAATTGCGTTTATTATGTAAGTAGGATAGATGGCATGTCTATCGAGAGCCTCAACGAATAATAAATATCCTTCGACATTTCACACAACGCCATCTCGTCCCAAGCTAAGCAACTTAATGCTTGTATTATGGAAACGAGATGGATGATAAACTACTTATATACTTTTTTTTTTGTTTATACATATATATTATAGATAGAAAACACCCAGACCCGGAACAAATACTTGTAGGTCGTACAAATATTTCTTCCGTGCGGGGATCGAACCCGCGACATGCTGCACAGAAGATAACACTTTAGATATATTATATTAAATGTTGTTTAAATTGTGCAGGACGTTTATACGGACGTTATCAAAACTTTCGTCTGCGTCAACCGTGGTGTGACCTGTGGCGCCTCAAATTTACGTTTAACTGATGCATTAAATCAATACGATCAGCCAATATTGTTAAATGCCTAGCTGAAACGGTTCAGTAATAAAAATAAACGGTACACAAGATGTGATATAAAACCTATTCTATCGTGAAGGATTCATGTGTAGAACAAAACGAACTAGTACCTACTACTTATACTTAGCCCATAAATGACCCACTGCTAAGTCGGGCCTTCTCCCACCACAGGTTGGAGGAGGCTTGGTTCATAAGCTTTTCACTTTTCACCGGAGAAGAAGAAAATCACTCCATCAATCTGCATTAAGTTGACCAGAGTTAAGTTGAATTTTCTTCCTTCACGAATTTATGGAAAATAGCAGACATAAAGATAAATGACCGCGTCTTGGAAGATGTAGTGTTTTTCCGTTACTGTGTAGTTGAAGGCATTTTGTTTAAGGCCATAAAATAATGTGGGAACTGTTCACAAACTTGTTGGTACTTGATTGTTCTACTTTGTAAACATTGTACAAAGTGGATATACTGTAATCTTTTATCTTTCTTAAGCGAGTCGTTGGTTGGACCCTCAGTAAAGAGTTTATTCCACAAAGTGTTCACGTAAGCGGGAGTAAGTTTCGTCGCATATTTGGCTAAATTCTCTCCATGGAAGTGGAGATAGACTTCCGCAGCAGTGGGCATCAGGCAGGGGGTTCAATTTGCGAATCCAACTACCGTGTGAACATAATCGAAAACCTAGCTGCAAGAGAAGGAAAACTTGATACGTAACCCTGTACCACCGTGACACAGTATGCTATTGCCTACCGTGTGAATGGAGGAGGCCCGACTCAATAGTGGGTTATAAAGACTCCTTTCCTTCTCTTGCAGCTAGGTTTTCGATTATGTCATTTTCTTCTGTTGGCTCTTACGACACTCTTAGGATAGAATGGGGTGGAGACACTATGTATTCTAAATCACCACCACACGGTAAGTCATTTACCGCCATGAAATTGTAAGAAGTCCAGTGAGTAATTTTTGAAAGGCATCTTTTAATATTTTCATTCATCAAATAGATTTCACGAAGATGCGCTACTTCTAAGGAATAAATCTAAATATAGTATTACTTATTTATGGTGCAGTGAACTATCTAAAAGTTACAAGTGTATGTCAAACTGCGCGTAGGGTTCCGTATTTTTTATTAAACTTCAAATACAAAGAAGTGCATGTTTGGCTGTGTGTACTTATTTTTTCAATCTGTCTAATTTCAAAAATCTTTTGTTGCTCTACTAGTATTCATTCGGTAAAAGTATAGCTTTTAAATTGAAATAATTGATAAATTTTACACCTGTCTCTGTATGTATAAGTAGGCAACTTTGAAGTCAGTAGCTTGTTTGTTGTTTATTTTTAATAAAAATATCATTTTTTAATGAAAATAACAAGTCCATGACTTTGTTATTTATTACTAACTAATTATCATATACTCTTATATCACATATCATCATAATCTGTAAATTTCATGAAAGTAAGTACAGCTGTTTTGGACCATAAGAGATATTCACACAATCTGGTAATCATAAAAAGCAGTTGAATATTATTACTAATATTTTAACACGCCGAGGTCAAACTGTCACTGTATTTTTCAGTCGTACGGAACCCAATAATATTATGTTCGGAATATTTCTGTCCGTCCTCGGTCGAAGTTTATAGCCTTTGTAAATATTGCGGCTATGCAAAATAACGTTTTACTGCACAACTTGTGACTGGATGTATGCGTAAGAGTGTTGCAAAGATGAATGATTACCCAGTGAACAGATGCGACAAAACACCATTCCTTAACGTAAAAAAAAAGATGCATACAAACAAATTGAGAACATCTTCCTTTTTTGAAGTCGGTTAAACGGATCAGTATTGATAGAGATACAGGCATAGCTCGTAGACTTGCAGTTGAAATGGCACTGGGCAGGCCATGTAACATAAAAAAAACATGTGACAGTTGAGGCAAAAATATCGTGAAGTGGCTACAGCTAAAGCCTGGGAGAATAAATCCTGGGATGATCCCTGATTATAAGACTGTGAACTGTTAACCTTTTAAACATCGCTGGGAAAAGAAGACCCATGTTCGGTAGTGGAACTCAGTGGCTGAAAAATAAATATCAGGTGGTCGATGTTTGACCGAACGTTGCTGCTACCCTCGCCTGTTCCTTAGTCGACTTTTACATCACCCACGGGAAGATAGACGGTATACTAACAAGTCATTTTAAGTTGTCTTTGTAGTTTCGAGGAACACTTGGAAATTTGCCAATTGTGTCACGTCTGTACCTGAAACTATTACTCTTTTATTTGGCATAGCTGAGCAGTGCAAAGTAGTGGCTGTAAAATGGTGGCAAAAACTCAGCAATGCGGAGAAAGGTGTCCATTGTGAGAGGTCGCCTACAATGGGAAGCATAAACTGCAGGAAATATTAGATCTTCTATACCAATGCTGTATGGACTGAGTCAATGACGAGTGTGGCCACAAGACACGTGAGTTGGAATTTACTATTACTACACATCGGCCTATAAATGACCCACTGCTGAGTCGAGTCTCCTCCAGTTACATGGAGGGTAATTAGCCAACCTGTGCGACGTTGGTCAGAAGGGTTGACATGGGCTTTCGTATCAAGTTTTCCTTCTCTTTCGTCTAGGTTTTCAGTCTTGTCATTTCCTTTTGTCGGCTCTTACGACACCCTCAGGATGGAATAGGGCGGTGAAATTATGTATTCTTAATCCATCACCAGACGGAAAGGAAAGAATTGGAATAATTTTCTACATATTCGCTCATAGTCGCTGTCCTGCATTGTGGGTATCCCTTCGAGGCGCCACTGTTGGTTACGGTTTCGTGAACCTGTTGTCTCTCAATCAAGAGGTTAGAGGGTATATCCTTGGGGTTTTAGTGGGTAGTCGAGAAGTTTCCACAGTCCTACATAATCGCTGACCCTACCTTCAAGGGGCGGCAATATGTATTAAGAATTTACCCAGCGAGCAAAAAAGAAATTAAGGTATTAAGATTTATATTTCTTGCGGTAGTCACTTTTTTAGCCGGCTCAAGACTATTTTTTTTAAACGAAACCTCTGCACTATGGAAAACCTGCATCGCAGGGCCAGTTTACGAACATGATATTCACGAACACAACTGACACCCAGTCCCGGAGCAAGTGCCTCTGGTTTACACAAAGACACTTGCCCGGCCCAGGAATCGAACCCGAGACCCCGTGATCCAAAGCGGCGCATCCAACCCCTAGACCAACAAGGCAGTCAACAGTCAACGTTGGTGACAAGATGTAATTCACGTCATTATTGCCACGCGGGACAGTTCCGCTCATTTCGTGGCCTACATTCTATTCTGAAATACTTTACTCTAAGGTTGACCATAATCGAACACTGTCTCGCGATGGTGAAGTTTTATTATCTTTAATTGTACTCCTCGGAAATTGAGTACAAAACTTAATTGCTTTGTAATTTTCCGGACCACACACTTTCCGAAGCGAACCATTACGGTTGAAGCCTTTTCTAGTTTTACAATCGCACAATAATTATGAAACATGAGCGTTCAAACAGTAGGAGATCTAAGTCTTCCTATTAAAGCAAATGGTCTTAGAATCTTATGACATCATCAGGATGGAATGGGTTGGTGACATAATATCATTACGGGGATTATAGCTGTAACGCATTTGTTTTAAACTATGTATATCGAAACCAATCAATATTTTTTTTAAATCAATTACTAACTTATGTGTAGATTAATCTGGTATATGAAGGCTTGTCTTTATTCCGCAAATGGTCCTAGTATCTTATGAGAACCTCAGTATGGAATGAATGGGTGACAATGGCTTGGATAGTCTAATATCACCAACACACAGATAATTTGGATCAAAGAAAATATACAAACTTCATATTCCTGTGAAAAGAAGTAGTCGTGTTTTAAAGTTAGTTATATGTTTAACAGCTATTTGTTATTGCTTTCTTCTAAGCGTTTCACTTGTCTGGCACCGTTTCAAAGCTTCAATCCAATTCCCATACTTGAGGTTGAGGCGACATAACTAATTTGTAATCAAAGTCGTTTAGGGCTAAGGACGCGGCATTTCGGTTCATTGTGTTGTCTAATTCAGATTCAAATCCCGCTATAAATAAATCAATACTGATTTACTACTGCTACTACCCAGCCCATAGATGACCCACTGTTGAGTCAGTCTACCTCCAGTTAGCCTCTGTACGCATTAGCGGCTGGCCGCTTTTCAAGTTTAATATGCAACCGCGGTCCAATCGCCTAACGCGGTTTCATCGCTGTTGCATATTAATCTAGCAGAGCGAAAGACCGCGCGGCTAGTCGCCTAGGCGGCCAGCAACTAGTGCGTACAGGGGCTTACACTGAGGGCAATTGGCCTACTATCCCACGCCATCCCACGCTGGCAAGGAAAACTGGAGGTTTTGCTTCTCTTGCGGCTATCAGCCGTCATTTCCTTTTGTGGGCTCTTACGACACTCAGGATGAAATGGGATGGTGACACCTTCCACATAAATAAAGGAAGCTCAACAAGGGGTCATCTAGGGGCTATGTGTAGTATTAGTAAGTTGTGTCCACCTGGTAAATAGTCTACACATTACAAACTCCTTGGTCCGCAAACATTTGCCCAATATGTTTGTCGTACATTTGTTTGGATGAACTAAAAGGCGTGACGTCGAACGCCCCGCTTGCGACCAAGTGCGATGCGCATTGTGTCGCTTACGACACTTAATGGAGTTGGATGACCTTTTGTTTGGCCAGATGAGGTCCGATTCTGACACCTCGTCATTTGGATAACTGTCACATGACTAGGTTCGCGTTGGAGAGCCAAGGAAGGTTTGGTGCTGTCATAGAGTGAAAATTGTACGTGAATTTATACTTTTGTTCAATATAATTTACGTCTACTCGTACCTCCTAAGTTGTTCTACACCACCTCATGCTGGGCTAAAAAACTGCCTAAAGGCATAGTCCGCATTTTACATATTAGTGCAATTCAAATTCAAAACTCATTTAATCAAGTTGGCTCATTAGAGCTCTTTTCACAAGTCAAACAACAAAATAATATTAAATTTAAAATTTACCATCTACCACCGGTTCGGAATGCAGTTCTACAGAGAAGAGCCGGCAAGAAACTCTGTAGTTGCTCTTTTTAGATCGCCATTTTTAGGTACAAGGGCGTGATAAGACAGTTTGTGAGAGCAAACGCGCGCAATAGTCGCAAAGGGCCAAACATCAGCCAGATCCAATCAACAATACTAACCTTCTAACGCCCGAGCCAACCGACCCCAGTGCAACGGCACCTGTTCACAAGCATGACGCATGCGGCAGCCATCGCCCTCCTCAACCATATTGCAGGGAAGAGAACGACCCGTCGCACGACGCCACAATGTGCTCCATTCTGACTGCCTCGTTGGTCTAGTGGTCAGATGTGCCGCCTTTGTATCAACGGGACCCGGGTTCGATTCCGGGGTCGGGCAAGTATCTTTGTCTAAACCAGAGGCACTGGCTCGGAGTCTGGGTGTCATTTCTATCTATAATATGTATGTATTTACAAAAAAAAATGTATATAAGTAGTTTATCATCCATCTCGTTACCATAACACAAGCATTAAGTTGCTTAGCTTGGGACGAGATGGCGTTGTGTGAAATGTCCAAGGATATTTATTTATTATTATTTATTTATTTATTATTTATTCTATACTAAGGGTGCCGAAGCTGACGAAAGGAAATGACAAGGCTGAAAACCTAGCCACAAGAGAAGGAAAACTTGATACGAAACCCTGTGCCAACCCGTCTGGCACAGTAGGCGTATACCCTCTCTATGATGAGAGGAGGCCCTACTCAGCAGTGGCTCATTTATGGGTTGGGTAGTAATATTAAGAGTTAATAAATAAGTAAACCATTTCCTTTCCGTTTCCTTATCTTGTGGCTGGGTTAACTTATCATTTGTTTTAACTTAACTTACGTGTAGGTTAACTTATGCCACAGTCTCACAGCTCTCCCAGAGAAATAATCGTGATGGTAGCCGAAACGCTTATTTTAATATGGAGCAGAGTTAAATATCATATATGTAAATAGGTCTAGATTAATTTCAATATTTTAGTAGCAACCTAAAATGATTGATATGCTTAGATGTAAAAGCCTAATAGACAACTTAGCAAACAATCAGAACCAGATCCGAATATACAATATTTAAATGTATATTAAAATGTAAGAACCTAGCTCATTCCAGAAGCTGATTCCCACTCCAATTGAATAGTTCAAAATGCCCTATTTGCCAATGAACCTTACCACTAATTAATAACAAATATAATCCTTTACAAAGGCCAAAACGTCAAGACTTATTGTAATGGGAATTCAATACTGATGAGCTATGCATTACAACTTAAGGTTATCATGTTATGGAAGAAACGACTTAGTATAAATAGCTTAAAGTTCAAGTTTGAGTGTTATGATGCTCTGAAATTCCACGAAGATGAATCCAAGATGGGTCGGTGTAAACAGACTACCGAGATACTTAATGCAGTGTAAATAAAGTTTGTTTATTCAAAACGCTACCGCTTATATTGTGTGCATGCTATCTTAAACAATATGGACGTTTAAAGGAAGAAAAGTATTCAGTTCTGCTTTTAAATTAAATATATAGTATAAATATGTGAAATTAATTTGGAATTGACTGCGTTGTTGGTCTAGTGGTTGGATATGCCACTTTTGGATCACGGGGTCCCGGGTTCGATTCCGGGGCCCGGCAAGTGTCTTTGTGTAAACCAGAACCAACCTAGTGCAGGGGCTTTATTTTAGGAGTGGTTAGAACTACATAATCATAATAAAATTAAAAACTTACCATTTAAAATTGAAAATTGATTATCTACCATCTACCCCTGGTTCGGAATGCAGCTCAACAGAGAAGAGCCGGCAAGAAACTCTGCAGTTTCTCTTCTTAGATCGCCGTTTTTTAGTTACAAGGCCGGGATAAGACAGATTTGTGAGAGCAAACTCGCGCAATAGTCGCAAGCGCCAAACATCAGCCAGATCTAGTCAACAATGGTAACCTTCTAATGCCCGAGCCAACCAACATCCAGCAACGCCACCTGTTCACAAGCATGACGTATGTGGCGGTCATCGACCTCGTCAACCATATTGGTTGAGCTGCATAGCTGAAGAAGCTTCTGAACTTACCAAATACAGCAGCGAAATACACCTTGAGTGACGTTGGTGTCTGAGTCTGGGTAATGAGCAAGCAAGAGGCCAGACGAAAAGCGGCAGTGTCATAGCAGGTTCGGGCTTCAGGGTCTCTTCTGTCCTCAGAACTGCACTGCGAGCCTTAAGCCGCTGCGGTGTACCAGTGTCCTTGGGTTAGCCTGGATGTGACGTTACGCAAACATTCTACTCTCGCCTTATAGACCGGCCATGAAAGCGAATTAAATAAATAAATATCCTTGGACATTTCACACAACGCCATCTCGTCCCAAGCTAAGCAACTTAATGCTTGTGTTATGGTAACGAGATGGATGATAAACTAATTATATACATTTTTTTTTGTAAATACAAACATATTATAGATAGAAATGACACCCAGACTCCGAGCCAGTGCCTCTGGTTTAAACAAAGACACTTGCCCAACCCCGGGCAGTTTTTTTGGAGTCCGACATAAACGCCGGCCCCACCACGAAAGGGTAGCGGTATGCTTGATGCATAGCGCAGGTTCGATTCCGGGGTCGGGCAAGTTTCTTTGTGTCATGGGATCACGAGAGACTTGCTCAGGGTCTGGTTGCATTTGTGGTTGTGAATTATGTTTTTATATAGTGCCCCTGCGATACAGGTTATAGGTACATAGAGCAAGCGAGTTGTCTTTTAAAAAAAGCTTTTATTAGGGGAAGCATGATTTCAAAAGTAAACTCTTTTTCCCTTTGTGCTGCTACATTCACATTTAGAAAATACAAGTATTTTATGCAGTACATAAGTTTTTTAAATGTTTGATATGGCAATCTATGCCAAGTCGATTTCCCAATGAGTTTTCATGCTAAACTGGGCGTTATTACATTTGCCCAAACTCCGCCCATGTTATGTCGTTTGATTCTTGCACTATTATTAATGAAGAACATGTTAAAAGTAATAATTAATTAATGCACTATTGGACTCAATCATTGGAATGGGATAAATGAGAGTTGAAATTGTGTTTGGCTCTGCCTCTAAATCCACTCATTTTCATGTAATACGTAGTATACCAGTAATACCATTATGGCTTTTTGGCTTAGTTTTGGCTGGTTCCGTGTGGTTTCGGATTTAGAATACATAGTGTCACCATCCCATTCCATCCTGAGCGTGTCGTAAGAGCCGACAAAAGGAAATCACAAGGCCGACCACAGAGCCGTAAGAGAAGCAAAACTTGATACGAAATCATGTGCCAATTTGTCTAACTAATATGGCACAGCAGGCTGATTACCCTTCTTGTAACTGGACGAAGCCCGACTCATCAGTGGCTCAAAAAAGGGAATATTAGGATGGAATGGGTTCTAAACAATGTTCATATAAATATATGTTGTTATGGTGACTGAGAATTAATAAGACAATGACGATTTTGAACCCTAATATAGGCATATAAATCCCATAACTAGAACAACATCAATGCTAATCGATACAGGAATGAAATCGATAAGTTGCACGCCCCTCATGATAGAAGCGGGCACCACAAACTCCAAATATAATGCAATAAATATAATTTATAATGTTTATACTCGAGTTATCGCGAGTTGAGATCTCGAAGACGCCCGACTTTGGCCCGGGAACAGCCGAGTCATTTGTAGAGTAACGAAAATATAGAGAAGACGATGACCATGTCAGCCCATAGATGACCCACCACTGAGTCAGGTCTCCAGTAAAATTGGCATACTAATGTCATTGATTGGTACAGAGACGACATTATACCTGTTTGAAATCTGTTTATCATGAAAGATAGTGATACGTTGGTACAAAAATCAAACTGTCATGTGAAAAAAAGTAATTATAAATAAATAAATAATACCCTTGGACATTTCACACAACGCCATCTCGTCCCAAGCTAAGCAACTTAATGCTTGTGTTATGGTAACGAGATGGATGAAAAACTACTTATATAATTTTTTTTGTAAATACATAGGTACATATTATAGATAGAAAACACCCAGACCCGGAACAATTACTTGTAGGTCGTGCAAATATTTACAAATAATTACTTGTAGGCGGGAAGAGATGGAAATCTTGAGAAGAAACCCTGTGCCAACCAGTTTGGCCAGCGTGGCACAGTAGGCCAATAGAAATAAAAGAGAAAATAAATATTATATTATGCCTGATCCTGATATTGGAACTACATTCCGGGGTCTGATTATATTGTATAAGAACCTCCTGCGGTATACGGAAAATTGGATACAATACGACACCCTCGGGATGCGATTGGGTGGTGACATTATGAACAGAACTTAGCTTGTTGAAGAAGACATAATATTCGACTCGGTGCCAATCGTAGCTTAAAAGATTCTGTACCTCAAGATTACTCTACAAATTATAAAAGAAATAAAATCGTCAGTGTTACATATGACCTGGGCAGACCAATGTTGGCAGTACAAATATATCTTTGATCGTACTCAAAGAAATTCATAATTAAATAAACTAATTTATTGCCTGGCCTCCACAACCTGGCTGTACTCTGCTCGACTAATACATATTTTTTAATTATTATTGACTCGAATCAAGTTACTTGGGTTCGTTAACTTTAATAATGTATTAAGATTATTAATCTCGTATCTATGTTTACGGATTAATAAAATGAAAGTGTACAAACTACTTACACACAGAGTCACAAGCCTGTTCCATTCTGAAGGTGTCGTAAGAGCTGATAAAATGAAATGACAAGGCTGCGAACCTAGCCCCAAAAGGAGGAACACTTGTAACGAAAACATCAGACAGAGACACAACAGACAGATTGGCACAGGCCAATCTGTCTGACCAGCGTGAGTAGGCTAATTACCCTCCATGTTTCATCAAGGTTGGCTACTACTCGTAGTTTATCCTGCTTTTACTCGTCGTTTCAGCCCATGAGTGACCCACTACTGAGTCGGGCCTCCTCCAAATTCATGGAGGGAAATTAGCCTACTGCGCCTCGCTGGCACAGGGTTTGTATCAAGTTTTCCTTCTCTTGCGGCTAACCGAAATAATTACGCTGCTGGATATAGATACGGTGGACTGCCGATCTGGTTAAGGTCACCGGAACCCAATTGACGCAGGGTGGCTCGCGTTTATAATAAAATAATAATTTTATGTATGGGACCTACAATTGTACAAAACGTGTAAAAATTACACACTTGACATACCGTACAGCGACATCAAAATTATTCCAATTAACCCTAAAACGTCAAAATAAAAACTTCCAAGAACCGCATCAAGAGAGAGTACCTGTATCAAGAAACGTATCGATTATAAAACTGAATAAATCGAAACAATCGTTTATCGCTACGAATATAATGTTACATCCGTCGGATTCTCGACTGTAATCGATTCTCGTGGCCTGTCGTGTTATTATTATTGATATTCGTGTTAACACGATCTAAAATCATCGGTATCTGGGCTTACCGATCTTGGGTGACGTGTGGTTCGAATTTGGATCTTTTTTGTTCCTTTGTTCCATATAAAGATAAAAAAATGTTGTGTTTTAATATTTCTAAATAGCTTATAACGTTATGTGTAAAATTGAGGATAGTCTTTGTTTTATACTAAACGCACGGAAGAAATATTTGTACGACCTACAAGTATTTGTTCCGGGTCTGGGTGTTTTCTATCGTTAATATGTACGAGTATGTATTTACAAAAAAAAAATGTATATAAGTAGTTTATCATCCATCTCGTTACCATAACACAAGCATTAAGTTTCTTAGCTTGGGACGACATGGCGTTGTGTGAAATGTCCAAGGATATTTATTTATTTATTATTATTAAGTCATTTATTATTATTAAATAACAGTAACAGCAACGGTAAATAAAAGAGTAACGGCTGAGACGAGGTGATGGTTTCGTGAGGTGCAGGTTGTTCAGTCGAGTAGAGCCAGTTTGGGAGGTGGTTATCTAAACCCCTAAGGTTAAGAGTAAAGTTAGTTTTTGGAATGTGGCGTCTAAGTAGACAATGAAATGCAAACATAGTGACAGCACCGCATGAGAAGATACCAAATCATCATTCAAGAAGTAATGCGTGGTGTAAACGTCTTCCGAAGACGCGGCATTTGTAATGTGCGCGCGCGCATTTGTCCAACGCATTGGACGGTGTAATGAAAGATGTGGCGTTTCTAAATCGCCTGTTTAAAATCTAATATAACTATATTTAGTGATTTTTTGATTATATTTAAACTGAGTGCTCCCCGATACCACAAAACTTTCGAGCGAATACACACACACGGACGCGACTATAGAAGACGCCTCGCTGTTGAAGTCATTTACATTCTCCTTAGGCTTGTTCAATTCGCGCCGGACTCCGGAGCCGTTGTCCATATCTGCCCTGATACACCCTCGAGCTAAACCATGCTGGCATTGACTCTCCACTCAGCTTTTCTGGTTGAAGTGCAAATTATTCTGCTCTCATTTAAAGGGAATACAATGACTATGCTCTCATTCGGTAAAGCTGACCATAGCCATCCGCAGTTAACAGCATCTAGCATTCGCAATTCATCCAATTTAGCATCATTCAACATTCATTAGCTGTCAGTAGCATTAGCTATCAGTTTTTTTATCTCTAGATAAAAAAATAGTTAAGAATGCAGTAAGTAAAGGTGTGATCAAGCTGGTGTGTAAAGTTTATAGGACGGGGCACAACTTCTAATGAAAATAATGCTTTCAACAAGTCCCCGTGAACGTGACTTTCTAATTTGGTACGTATCGATTGGTTAAGAAATGTGGTTTCATCACTTAAAAATTAACAGTTCTATATATACACAATACAATTTTCTATATCCGTTTAATTGGAACATAAGCTAGTAATCTAAATGATAGAAACTATATTCTAAATCTACTGCCACATATATGCAATTTTCTATAGACAGTTATCCTAATATTGACTGCATACAGCATAAAGCCATCGTGCGCGCGCGCCGACCGCACGCATAGACGCAGTGACCGATGCGCATGCGATGTCTCCACTATCGCGGCAATCGGCTGGACATTTTTACGCGCTACTTGACCTTTGGCTTCAGGTGCCGTAGTCGTGGGAAGCAGAATTCTCCAGTATCAGGAAAACCTGTGAAAGAAAAGAGAATGACAACAATTACTCATGGTAGAATATAATAGAGAGGAATAGAAAATTGCGGCATTGAATAAACCAATTCTGGCGTTAACAGTCGTTAACGGATACATTTTTTTTTATTTACTACCGATCTCGGCACCAACCGAGAAGAATGTCTTGTCTTTTTTGAATCCATACTACAATAACCGCGTACTCAACTAACTTTCTTGTTCGTTCCGAAGGGCGATCAATTAATATATGAATTTTATAATAAAAAAATGAATAAAAAAATAAAATGAAAATAATAAAGATATACTATCTTTAATCCAGTGAGCTGACCAACACCATACAGTGGCACCTGTTCACGAGCATAACGCATGTGGCAGACATGGATCTCCGCTACCATATCAAAGAGCTTTTCGCACTTTTCAAATAAAAGGATCTGTATTCAGTAGAATTCGTGCCAAACCTTTTTCCTAAAAAATCTTTCGTTTATGAAATTTCCATAACTTGAAAACTTATTTTCATAGACAATCGAAGAAACATAATGGAACTCAAATAGCTAAGCTTCACCATCATCATCATTTCAGGCAAAAGACGTCCACTACTGGACATAGCCCTCCCCACCCAAGCTAAGCTTACATGATAATAATAACGTACGCTAGTTGGTTGGATTTCACTGGAACCCCTGTGTTGCTGGCTTAGAAAAACGTCGATTGTCTTCATAAAATTCAAGATAGAAAACCATTTCAAACTTAGAACTACTTCTTTCGATTAGCTGTATACACTCTTATCGGTTGTTTAAAGAGTGTTTGTTAACATTGCATATTAGGCTAATTACCCTCCATGTGTCTCGGACTGAATAGTAGTCACCTTTTCATCACAATCACCGCACGGATAGCATAAATCGATCGATCTATATAAATAAAAATGAATTGCTGTTCGTTAGTCTCGTTAAAACTCAAGAACGGCTGGACCGATTGGGTAAATAAGGAAACACTTTATTTTTAACTAGTGGCCCGCCCGCCCTTGAGTGATTCAAGTATATCTATTAAAAAAAACCGCTTCAAAATCCGTTGCGTAGTTTTAAAGATTTATGCATACATAGGGACGGACAGAAGAATGCGACTTTGTTTTATACTATGTAGTTATAGTCATTATATTTGTTCCAGTTATGGTTTGCACCAATAATCAAGTTGAAACATTCTGGAATTATCATTCAAGTATTTTATTTATTGATTCTGATGCGGTAAGAAGTTTGCCGGGTCAGATAGTAGTTAGCATATAAAAGTTAAAGTGTCAGTACTCATATATTATTAATTGCAATTGCACTGCCAGCCATAAAAATAGCCCATCAATACACACAACAAGTACCTATTAATTATACTTATCCACCTCATTTGGCAAACTGATTCACCGCGATACCAATCAGACAATGCACAAAGCAAACAGACAGACAGAGATACGCCCTTCACCTGGTTATGTTAATGCATTACTCATGGCTCATTGGAATATATTTATGACAAAGACAGTGCGGTTTGGGCGGTGTGCCCTTTTGAGTGTGAACACTGTAAATCGGTATAATGCTAATGTTATGATAATCACCTGATTAAAGCATTTAAAATTAAAAAATACCCAATAGATCTGCGCAGACAGACTTTTTTTTGATTACCGACTTGAAGGCCCTAGGCTTGTATTGACTTCCATAGATATATATTTCAAATGAATAAACATTATTATTAATATATATCTGAAATTCAACCTAAGTTGTCTGGCTGTTTCAGAAATGTAAAATGACGATGAATGAACCTATAACCGTTAATTATACATTTGTTAATACTCTTTTTTATCAGTGACTTGAATGCCTTTGACCCTAGGCTTGCGTGATGAGAAGTAACGCCAGGGTCTAAGATTGAGCAGGCAATTCAAGGAAATGCCCTGTCGGGCACCGGCTCTCAATACACACGACGCAACACAGTAAAACTGCTTGGCTTACTACTTATCTTCGTGTGCAATAGTATAATGTTTGACTGCCAAGTTGAGCTTCCGCCAATTTCATCACCAGCCCACTCTAATCCACTCTGATCCACTGCTGGACATAAGCAATTTATAGAAGGCAAATAAGTCCCATATGGATTATAATCAGCCCGTGAATTTATTTTAGCCTCATATTTATAGACCTTTATGACGAAGTGGTCGCTGACACTGTATTATAAACTGGGCTAGTTTGCAAACGTTGTTTTGCCAAATAATTAACCCTCCCGCAACCCCCCTTTTTTGTGGACCAACAAGCTGAAATGCTTTATCACGTCTACCGGTTCGGAATGCAGCTTTACAGAGAAGAACCGACAAGAAACTCTGTAGTTGCTCAGGGTTTCGTTTCAAGAAGAATACACTAGAATGAAGGTACATTGTTAACATCTCTAAATTAATAATTGCGCGGACGTAGCAGCATGAAATTTCGCACACTTACATGTAGTTTTATAGACGGAATATTTTATACTTAGATAATAAAATAATTTATATTTATTTATGCATAAAACACACATGAACTCTATAAAACATTACACTACTACTTATCTGACACACACGCATATTGTAATATACTCTTTTATTTATTGTTAAACTCTTTGGTCAAATTGAGAACAGAACTCTAATTTAAATTAATTAAGGTCGAATTTTGACAGCTGGGCACAGTTATAAAAAACGTATAAATTACCAGGACTGACATCAGTAATTATGGGTGATGATAAAGTGTAGTGTACTTAGAGTTTAAACCCAGAGGACACGCCTTTGTCTGATCACGAGAGGCAATCCCGCAGACTGACGCCAAGTCTACGTCCAAGTTTGGTTGACGCATTGTCGTTATCGGTGTTAGAAGCCTTTAAAGCGGATACGTTAACCACAGAATTTGCATATAGTATACGTTAAGCGTACGTACTCTGAGAGTATTGACTTTTGTGTTTATGTCTTGTTTCAAAGTCCTCTTGCAGTTTAGGGGTCACTGTACTAATTGGTAGTCTTTCAAATTATTCGCAACTATTACTGCCTGCTGTTTCACTGTATGCTGTTACATTGCTGCTGTTTTTTTATCTTCTAGAGCTACTATTGAATTAGATTTTTATGAAATATTTTTCTTGATAATTTTAAAATACTTTCTAATGTCACGTTTATGTAGAATTACCGGTATACGCAGAGCATTATCTCGATGATTGGTGCAATCCAGTCGAAACTATTTAAGGTTTTGCTATTTCCCTATTTCACTTTTGTTAAAAAATCATCCAGTATGTTTGCCATAGGAAGATTTTTTAATCTAAAGAAAGCAGGATCGAATTTATTTAGGGTCTAAAAGTATATTTGAACAAAATTGCTAACTGAATTTTTTTGATGTCGGTTAGAAAATGAGACAAACAAAGACTTTTTTAAAAATGATTTAATTTTACGATTTTTTGTGCAAATTAATTACTCGAATAAGAATATTGTTGAAAGAATAAAAAACTGCCTCTTTACAAATTTTTGTTGATCACTTATTTTTAACTTGGTCTTATAAGACTGCTGCACCGATTCCGATATAATGTATAAGGGACCAATCCTAACCAACAATACGTAGTTATGCAGTAAGAAACATAAAAAACACACACATAAACGAATTAAGATCTTTCCCGTCCTCCTCTTTGAAGTCGGTTAAAACTGCAACTCTACAAAAGTTTCATTACTACGCGTTAATAGAAAATCTCTATTTGGTCTGCATGTAGGCTAGAAATATGGTATACATTGAGTCAGATTCTAGAACAAAGATTACTATGGAGTAGCTGCTAAACATACAATTTACTTGTCATGAAGACTTGATATGTCATATCATTATGTTAGCGCCATGCATGAATTATTTATTAGTATTTTTATTCGTCATCTTTATTTAACACCAGTGGCCCGCCCCGGCTTCGCCCGTGCAAAGCGGGGATGGGTTATACATATAAAACTTCCTCTTGAATCACTCTAACTATTAAAAAAAAACCGTATCAAAATCCGTTGCGTAGTTTTAAAGATTTAAGCATACATAGGGACGGACAGATGACAGCGACTTTGTTTTATATAAAGATAAAGATTATTGAGTAAAATATAAGTAACATAATACTCATATACAACTACTACTCAGCCCATAAATGACCCACGGCTGAGTCGGGCCTCCTCCCAACAGGGTGAGGCTGATTATCCTACTGTGCCACTCTGGCCAGGCGGTTTGGTACAGGGTATCGTTTCAAGTTTTCCTTCTCTTGCGGCTAGGTTTTCAGCCTTGTCATTGCCTTTTGTGGACACCCTCGGGATGGAATGGGGTGGTGACTCTATGTATTTTAAATCCGTCACCACACGGAGGGTATGACACTTACATTAAACGTTTTGTGAATACATTTTCTACAGAAAAAAATATAAAAGATTCATTCAATTAAATGTAGCTTACTGATAATTATCTGCCTTTGGATCACGGGTCCCGTGGTTCGATTCTGGAGTCAGGCAAGTGTATTCGTGTAAACCAGAGGCACTTGCTCTGAGTCTGTGCGTCATTTGTGTTCGTGAATGACATGATTTTTAACAGACCCCGCAATACAGGTATAGTTACCTAATTGAGAGGTTTTATTTAATTAAAAAAACAATAAATATATTTCATAAAATATATTTCAGCTCTACGGATCTTTATGTTCCTATAATTTGGAAATTTCATTGTTATAGATCACCGTTTACAAGCAATTTAGTATAAAATATCAAAATAATCGAGCTCTTCTGTCCAAATAGAAATATCGCTTTGATTGGTGATTTCAACATGACAAAATTGTATTGACCTTTTAAAGAGTTTGGATGGAGTATTTCAAGTACACCTCGTGATATTTACAAATATAGCGAAATAGTTTTATTTCTGACTTAAATTCCTTTAAAGCCTCTTTATCTTATGCCTGGTCGGTCCTCCTTCATTTATTTTATTACACGGAGTAAAATTATTATGTTATACAACATACATTGTCCGCGTGTTGACAGATTTAGTAAATGCAGTATCACCAACCCATATCATCCTGAGAGTGTCGTAAGAGGCGACTAAGGGAACGCAAGAGGCAAATCATTTAGCAGCAAGAGAAGGAAAACTTGATACTAAGCCTGTGCCAACCCGTCTTGCCAGCGTGGCACAGTAGACTAATTTCCTTCCATGAATTTGGAGGAGGCCCAACTCAGTAGTGAGTCAGTAATGGGCTGAAACGGGAACATACTATGTCCGGGTATCAATGAAGATCTCCAACGAAATAAAAAAAAAGGCGACGATAATATTTGACGAATAAAACCTCTCAAAATCTAATTAAAAACTCAGTGTAAATTTTGACAAATTAATAATAACTAACATATCTTTAAAGTAATCATTAACGAAGTAATTAATGATAAATTATTTTGCAACACACTGTATGAATATTACATAATCTATTGTAGTTTTAGCATCGAACTACGATGTGTAGGTTTAGAATGATGGATCCAAATGGGTAAGTGATTAGTGTTGCGAAATCATCTCATCTGTTTCATTGAGATTGATTGCATCTTTTTGGAGACTCACTCATTTTCCCAATGCCAATTAATCAAAATATTAGTGGAACAAGGATGGGCTTCAGCAAATGAATTATGACATTAAAATAAAATACTCGGTTACAATTTTAATCAAATAATATTACATTATTACATCTACCACTTCTCAGCCCATAAATGACCCACTCCTGCATCGGGCCCTACTGTGTCAGGATGGCTAGACGGATTGGCACAGAGTTTTCCTTCCCTCACGGGTAGGTGATCTGCCACTTGCGTTCCTTTAGTCGCCGCTTACGACACCTTCAGAATGGTATAGGTTGGTGACATTTTGTATTCTAAATCTATCACCACACGGAACAATTCACACATTTATTTATATCCCTTGAAATAATAACCTTTCTATGGTTCATCATGTTACATATTTATTACCCATTGATTTATTTTTTTATTCTTGATAGTCTTACGCTTGATCGCCAGTTTACCTGATGTTAAGCGACACTGCGACCTAAGATGGAGCGCCAGGTATTCTAATTTGTTACAGGAGAATTAATCTAGGGTAACACAGGGTTTTAAATAATCTTGTTTTTCCGCCCATTGAATATTTATCCTTGGACATTTCACACAACGCCATCTCGTCCCAAGCTAAGCAACTTGTGTTATGGTAACGAGATGGATGATAAACTACTTATATACATTTTTTTTGTAAATACATACATATAGATAGATAGAAAACACCCAGATACCCGGAACAAATACTTTTAGGTCGTACAAATATTTCTTCCGTGCGGGGATCGAACCTGCGACATCCTGCGCAGCAGTCGATCGCTCAACCACTGCGCTAACCGTGTTTAGTGTGAAGCTTATAAACTCTGAATAAAGTCGGTTATTCAAATTATTTATTCTAAATCCATCTTTACACGCACTCAGGTTTAGATCCCTTAGAAATAATTGGAGAATTACTAGTTCAACAATGGACTTGGGCAATGACGAATGATTAATATCCGTTTATTTTTTTAATAAACCACTCTATTACATAATCAATACACAAACATAACCTCGAATTAAGGATGTTGTTATGCCCCAGCACTACGCTTGCACGAATTAAAAAGCTAATATTTTCTTTTTAAACTCATCAATCTAAATCGATTAACAAATGATCACGGTAGGCTCTAGTGATGTTTTAACGAGTGTGTACTATGAATATTAATAAGGACGAGGTTACACAACAATTATACGAGGAAGCTTGACGGTCTGTTATCACGTGTGCTTAATATTGATATTTAATAAGCCCATAAATTACCCACTCGAGAGTATGTATGTTTCTTCGGTTCTTTGTAATAGTTTCTCAATAATGAAACTAAAAATGAAGAAACATAATTTTAATTTTTTTTTCTTAAATTTTTATGGATTCTTTTATTATGAACTAGCGACCCGCCTCGGCTTCGCACGGGTGCAATGATGAAATTTATCAGTGTTTTACTACAATATTATGCATGTAATAAACATTATAAACATTCCTCTTGAATCACTCTATCTATTAAAAAAACCGCTTTAAAATCCGTTGCGTAGTTTTAAAGATTTACATAGAGACGGACAGACGAAAGCGACTTTGTTTTATACTATGTAGTGAATATTGGGTTTTTGACACATCCTGTAAATGAACAATTTCTACAACGGCTCCTTTTGGCACGGATTTTCTCGTACACTGTATATCATATAAATGTCATACAAATAATGACATGAACAGACTCATTGGCACATACATCGTATTTTGGATGCATAACAGTAATGTGAACCTTTGTTTGCAACCACAAGACTTTTGGTTTTACCCAAGTCTGCTTTCCATGATTGAATCACACATCGCCTATAGAACTTGTACCGTTGGTGACGGATTTATTATATTCTATGACTATAGAAAAAGATGACTAAAGAAGTTAACTAGCCGGAGAAGCCGTAAAAGAAGGAAAGTTTGTAGAGTAATCGTCCCCCCATGTATTAGAGGAGGACCAACTCGTCAGCCGTTATGAGCTAGTAAAAATAAGAACCTTTAAACATAGGTCTGTTGTTGATTTCCACCCAAATACAACATGCTACTGAGCTTGAAAACATTCAGATTGAACGAGAAAAATATAATTTGGTAAATTTAGCAGTTTTTTTTTATATCACTGCACTAAAGTTTGGTAGTTGGTCCACCACCTGTGGACGTAGAAAGATGCATGACGTTGAAAAGAAAAAGGAAGAGTGGGTTCCACCTACACATCTTATGCTCTGTCAGGGACTCTATTAGGAAAGATAAGACTTTTATAAATGAGGAAGAGAAAAGAGCAAGTGTGTCACCAGTGATCACCGCTACCTATGTACACCTGCAATACCAGAGAAGCCGCAAATGTGTTCCGGCCATTAAAAAATAAAAAAGAATAGTATGGCACTGGCAACAAGAAGGTAAGGTTTACCGTGCCTCTCTTGGTGAATGCTCTGGCAACCTACTCACCCGTAGGAAAATAACACGAGCCAAGAACAGTGTTCTCCCAGTAAAACCTTGAAGTAGAATAGACAAAGGATTTATTTATGACAAATACACCCATGGCATACAGTTACAAAAACACAGTATATACGACAGAAAGAAACATTACAATAGCAATTACGTGTATACATAAGTGTAGATATCACAAATCGGCCCCAACTCAGCATAATGTTAGCCAGACAGCCAACGCTGGTCTTCCGTTGGAACCGTTTGGTGGCATCACACGCCGGCAACTAGAGCATAAAAAGTTTAACCGACAAACAAGAAAAAAACACTAGGTATACAGTACACGTATGTAAAGTAAATAGTGTTAAATGTATGATGATGACCAGTGATCGCAGAGAAATGAAAAACATCTGAAAACATCGGTAGGGGGTATATTTTTGTTGAAAATTTACCGGTGCGTACAAGATACTTAGAACGAATGTTTTTATTTTAATACTTATTTTATTTTAGCTTAACATTCTTTTCGAGGTTTCACAAGTATTTTACGAGACACACATATATTAAGCATATTAAGCACTGAAAATAATCCACTGCAGGACATAGGACATAGGCCATAGGCCTCTCCTAAAGAGCGTCATAGCGCCCTGTCTTTAGCTTGATGCATCCAGCTGCTGCCCGCAACCTTTTCGTGTTTTAATTATCTGGAATTTATCTGGATCTATGATTAAATTAAAACACAAAAAAGAATTGTCCGTCAAAAAAAATCGCAACTTTCTCTCTTTCTCTACTCTAAAGTTTAGGTCAATTGACTCTGCCCATTCTGATCACAGGCGATGAACAAAAATTGCAACAAACAAAGACTCGCAGCAATAATTTCACGACAAATTGCAGTGTAAGTTAGTGCCAGGACATTAGGGTTTCCCGGGCCACTGGGGCCCATCTGTATGTAGATTTATCGGCGATACGGAGGCGCGTGCGCCTTTTGATTGACAGCACAATGTCTCACATGCAAATACGATAGAGGGCGCGACCGAGCTGCGCACTTTTTCTTGCAACTAAGTGTACCTATTGTTTTAATTCAATCTCTGAGTTTTCCAATAATAAACCATTGTATTTTTAAATAGTATATTTATTTCAAAAAGTACGTCGTTTTGAAACATACATTTTTCGGACATGCAATTTTTTCGCGCCCTTTTATGTATGTCTATAAATAGATAGTTATCTGCCTTTTCATTATTCTCTTACGACATCCTCAGGATAGGATGGGTTGGTAAATATATTATAGTCGCAAGAGAAACTTGTTACGAAATTCAGGCCAATATGATACAGTAGACTAATTCCCCTCTATGTAATTGGAGGGGGCCCGACTCAATAGTGTGTCTTTTATGCTTGCGAGCATAGACGCCAAGTCCGTTACTAGCTTTTTTTGTAAAATTTTATTGAAATCAGTTTAATAACGTACGAAAATCCTCGCCCGTTCCAACAAACATGACTCTTTATGTATTGAGTAGATATATCTACATGTGAGAATTCCGATTTGTTCGCATTCCAATGAGCAGTGTCTATTTGTTCAGTGGCATGTCAGACAGAGTGATAAATGTTAATGGACCGTTAAGTTAAACACATTTTCGGGTTAATTAGTATACCTTGAACTTATTTTCGATCGTTCACAGCTCGTATTTAAAAACGAACGAGTTTAATACATGTTGACGAATAAAAAATGACATTCAAATTTCTTGCCAGTTCTTCTTAGCCATATTGTTGGTAACCTGTTTCATCATTTCAGCCCAAAAATTTCTCACTTCTGAATCGGGCCTCCTCCATTTACATGGAGGGAACTTAGCTTACCTACTGTGTCACGCTGGAAAGCATCAAGTTGCATCAAGTTTTCTGTAAACTGTGTATTACTCTGCATTATATTTTTATACAATATAATATATTATAGAATACACTGTGTCACCAACCCATTCCATCTTAAGGGTGCTGAAAGAGTCGACAATAGGAAATGTCAAAGCCGAAACCTAGCCACAAGAGAAGGAAAAATTGATACAAAACCCTGTACCAAACCGCCTGGCCAGCGTGGCCCAGTGGGCTTATTAGCCTCCATGTAATTGGAGGAGGCCCGACTCAGCCATGGGTCATGTATAGGCTGAGTAGTAGAAGTAAATTGGAAACAAAAGCGATGATCTAATTTTAGTACTAAATACTAGGGGATTAGGCAAAAATTACAAATGGCTATTTTAATTTAGTTTTTTAAAGATTATTGCACTATTTCTATATCATGGTTTTTTTTTTTATAAATGCAATTCCTATTTCATAGGATTTTTTTATTTCCATATAATGAACTATCAACCTTGGCTATAAAGAGGTAATATTGAGACGTTACCTGATTCAAACAAAAGTGATATCCCATACAACGTGGGCTAAAGTCTAAGAACTACTCCATACACGCTACTTTTTGCTTACATTTTTTTGTGTTTTATATAAAAAATATCAATGTTGTTTCATGTTGTTCAAATAACAGCACTATTCAATATCAAAGTTGTTTCATGTTGTTCAAATAACAGTATTCTATTAACCTCGACTATGAGAAGTATTTTCCATTAAAAAATATTATAAATTCTGTACATATTTAATTTCTGTACTGTAACGTTCACAATCTAAATTTTAATATTTTCTAATTCGTTGAAATTTATTAAACGCCTTCAGTATAAACTTTTTTTTAAATTCCATTTAGTCTACACAGTAGACAAGTACAGTAATACAGTATATTTGCATTTAAAAAAAAAACTGAAACGTAGTTCGACTAACAGTTCACAAAGCAGAAGACAAAGAGACACAAGAGGGGTTCTAGTGACTCGTCGTCTATGTCGTTAAAAGGATCCCAGCTAAGATTGTAGTTATACGGCATATAAAGTCCAGTTGGTCTAGGGGTTAGATGTGCCACCTTTGGATCAACGGGTCCCGGGTTCGATTCCGGGCAAATGTCTTTGTCTAAACCAGAGGCACTTGCTCGGTGTCTGGGTGTCATTTGTGTTCGTGAATTACATGTTTGTAAATTGATCCCGCGGTACAGGCCTCGTTTAAAAACAAACAAAGAAAAAAACGTTTATTATCTTCGCCTTCTCATCCTCAATCTCCGCGATCCGTCTATAAAAGTGGGACATCTGGTCCTTTTTTACATACATGGGCAGACCAGCTGTCCATTTTCGCTCTACTAACTACATACATGTAACGACTGCCATGTATAAATAGAATAAACCTTCAAATTTACATGCCCTCAAAAGCACTGAGAAGGTTAAATGTTATATATATTGTATAGCCAGCTACTAAGAAAAAAGCTCATCGAAAAGTTGCACGTATGTAGACGCCCTAAGAGGTCGCAAGATCATTTCTGGAGCTATTGTCTCAATCAACGTCGACATCAAGGCCTTTATAGACGTGCTAGATGGTTCATCTATTGAAAAGGTTAAGTTCGTACTATCATTCGATTGTACTCGTCTCGTCTCTTGTAGGTGCTTAATCAATAAGCAGGTGAGGTCAAAATCAATCTGTTGTGAACTTTAGAATTTTTGAGTACGAATTAGAGAGGCCTGTCTATGACACAGGCAGTTAAGACCTTTTTTAAATCTCTATATATAAAAATGAATAGCTGTTCGTTAGTCTCGCTAAAACTCGAAAACGGCTGGAGCGATTTGGCTAATTTTGGTCTTGAAATATTTGTGTGAGTCCAGGGAAGGTTTAAGAGTCTAGAGAAAACATTGATATTGTAAGTAAAATAATAAACACAACAATTTTATTTTCCCATACAAACTGTTACCTGTCAAACATTTGACGTTCGTCCCGACGGTTCGCTATTTTTGGCATAATTACTTTTTTTCTTTTTTAATTACATTAAATAAGGGATTGGAATCGATAAGAAAAGGCGGTATATTAATTTATTATTAATTATTCCAATTCGAATTCAATATTCATAGTTCAGACAGGACAACGTCTGTCGGGTCAGCTAGTCTAATATATAAAATTATCTTGTCACGGTGTTTGTTATTTAACTCCTCCAAAATGGCTCGACCAACTTTCGTAAAATTTTGTGTGCATATTTTGACTGCCTCGTTGGTCTAGTGGTTAGATGTGCCGCCTTTGGATCAACGGGTCCCGGGTTCGATTCCGGGGTCGGGCAAGTGTCTTTGTCTAAACCAGAGGCACTGGCTCGGAGTCTGGGTGTCATTTCTATCTATAATATGTATATATTTACAAAAAAAAATGTATATAAGTAGTTTATCATCCATCTCGTTACCATAACACAAGCATTAAGTTGCTTAACTTGGGACGAGATGGCGTTGTGTGAAATGTCCAAGGATATATATATCGGTTAGGTCAGCGAATCGGACAACATCTATTTCCCCCCTAAATGATAAGGGATACATTTTTAGGGCACATAGCTCGCAGGACCGACGCCCGATGGGGCAGAAAAGTCCTCGAGTGGCGACCGCGTTCCGGAAGGCGCAGTGCTGGTAGGCCTCCCACACGGTGGACCGACGACCTGGTTAAGATCGCCGGAAAGCAGTGGATGCGGGCGGCCCAGGACCGGCCTTTGTGGAAATCCTTGGGGGAGGCCTATGTCCAGCAGTGGACGTCCTTTGGCTGAAATGATGATGATGATGATGATGACATTTTTAGGGGCTTGTATTGGCTGGGTAGTAGTAGTAAACTCCTTGCGTGACTCATACGACCTGATTAATTTTGATCCAACGCAAGGTCCCAGACTGTAGGCGGCTTATGAAACGGCCTGATGAGCTGGCGTAGAAAGGAAGGTTTTGCGGCCTGTTACTAGGCGCGTGTGGGTTAAGGTCAGATGTATTGATATAATTATTCCCTGTAAAGAGTTGGCAGATGAATGTTCTTAAAATTAATGATACTTATTATCATCAACCTATTTTTTGAGGGTATCATAAACTCAAACTAAAAAGGAACTTTATTTACGTAAGTCTTATTACGAAACTCTTATAAATCATCGTGTATTTAAAATTACCAATATCATCTCACTGTGCCTGTCCCACATTAGGTGTTAGTCTCCATATACACTTATCAGTCGTCATATCCCCATTCGCACCTTTCATAAATTATTCCTCATTCTTACAATCCTTCTCCCAAAACCCACATTCTTGCTGTAACTTCCACCGGTCCGGAATGCTGCTCTACAGAGAAGAGCCGGAAATAAATATTGTAGTTGCTTTTTTAAAAAATCATTGGACTTTTTTACAAAAAGCAGTAAATAGCACAGTGAAAGCAAGTCCGCCAGATGAGAGAAATAAGAGTCAAACCCGCTCTAAATACTATCGCAGTACTTTCAATACCCGTTTATTTTTTAATTTTCATTCAACAACACCTTTGCGGTAAATAAAGTTACCCTATGTACTATGCATGTATGTATTGGAATGCCTGCGTAAAATAATTGCAAGTTAAGGTGTTAAAACTATGTAGACATGTAATTGTAATCATTAGATTGGATTTGTGGTGAACACAATATCATCAAGATGGAATGGGCATACTGCGGCTATCGTAAGAGTCGACAAAGGTAAATGACAAGGCCGAAATCTTAGCCACAAGCGAAGGAAGACTTGATATGAAACCCTAAAAAACTGGCCCGGGTTATATTTGACACCGGGCCTTGATATGAAACCCTGTACCAACCCGTCTGGCTACCGGTACAGTAAGTTACCCTCTATGTGTTTGGAGGGGGTTTATTCAGCAGTGGGTAACGTGTGAGCTGAGTAGTAGTAGATGGATTTCCCCTGTATTAGCTAAGCAGTTTACTTGCCAAAATATACTCATCTGAGTAGATATTTTGTCTAGCGCGGTACTGTAAATCTCCGCGAATGTATACAGCCAACAAATAAACCACTTATAAATGGGACCATTATCGAGTCCCACAACGACCGCAACATGTGGTCACTGCGCCAACTAAACATCAATACGGACAGAAGGTAAACACTATAAAACGATTTACTTTTGTAACTAGATATTGTAAAAAAAATACAGTGTAAAATTGTACTGTAAGGCGGTTTTCGTATTAAAATTTTTTGAAAACTTATGTGTTCGTATATTTCGTTGGTGTCCAATATGTAACTAAGAATTTGAGCTTTTGTTAGTCTCAGTAAATTTAGAAATTGGTTGGTCAAGCTTCGGCCATGACAACAGCGTCAGATCTATCGCTCGCTTGCGGTCATAAAGTTGTGTGGCACTAGTGAACCCTTAAATGTCTTGAATGAATGATTTGTAAACATAATCTCACCAATCTACAGTATTCTACTAAAGGAACACAAGAAATAATATGTCTTCTTCCTTCTTTTGCGGCTAGGTGGTATAATATATCACCTACCCGCAAGAGAAGGAAAACTTGATTTAGACCCTGTGCCAACTCGTCTTGCCGGCGTGGCTCATTTCCTTCTATGAATTTGGAGAGACGAGGAGGGCGACTCAGTAGTGGGCCATTTATTGGACGAAATGAATAGGCAACGAATTGCCGCAGCGATAAATCCCTAATACTGTTTTTTTTCGGATTGTGATAATGACATGATTTGTGGCTGTGTAGGGAGAAAAAATAAGACGAGAAGTCTTATAAAAGATAAGTCTTCGAGCCGATGACTAAATTTTTAAACAGAATGGACACTCTGTACATGTTTATCAGAACGTCGTTGTCCGAAGTGCGCGTGCCCCGACTCTAAAATTGCGGTTACCTACCGCGCACGCGCCGCGTTATCGATATGAATTTAAATCGGATTAAGTACAGCGCGATGTTCTTATACGAGTAGTTAATGGTTGGCGACTTCACTTCGAAAACTTTTTGGAGTTTTACGTGATACTAATTTTAAATTGGAATTAGTTAAGAATATTCCGGAATAATGTATGTTCAGTTCTGGCTATTGGTCGTAATATATTGTTACCTAGTTTGTCTAAAAATACTTGTTTCTCTGAAATATCGGTGACGTATATATTATGCAAGTTGGTTTATTGTCTGAAAATATCGTGGAGGGCTATCTATCTGTTTAAAGCATCTCCAAGAATAGAGCTAGGAAAAAATATACTATAATATGCTATAAATAATGACTATTAACCGCCAACTTTGACTGTCATGAATGACAATCATAACAAATTTAAACAAACAAAAGTTTTTCTATATTTACTTACACCTTGTAAATAAACATAGAATAAAATCTTTAGCATAATTTTCTTTCGTTACAGTAATAGTCTATGGACTTCACAGAGCAAGCTAATAAATGGAATGACAGTTTTATTTTTTTATGTTTCATATTTTTTATAAGTTCTTATTTCAGGTGGTATGATTAATCAATCGATAAAAATAACATTTGAAATTTAATGCAGTTGCTACTCGTACTATCAGAAAATAACGCAGGACGAAGGGTTTCAAAGTGGTTCACATCAGTGGGTCAGTCATAGCCTGAGAAGTATTTGGCTCTATAAAGTACATTAAGTTTGCTTCCCATTTTTTGTTTACCCGGAAACCAGCATTCAGCTTAAGCCACGATTACCAAATCAGAACTGTATGACCTTAATTAAACTAGTTAAAGAGGCGCTAATGAAACCTCTAATGATTTATGGTAAGTACTGTGTAGGCTGTGTAGACGCAAGATTATCGAGTTACAGATAATTCGGTGAAATAATAACTACGCCCCCGTTTGTATGTTGTAAGGATGAGTGGGATGAGCTCTTACACTTGCTGACAAAGAAATGCACCGTACACTTATGATTTGTTTACAACTAATTTATCAGATGTGTTATCTACCTAATGAAGGATTTGTAAGTGGCTATTAAAATAATTAAACACAAAAAAAGAAACGTTTGACAAAAGCATACATTGTCTGGCTGGCTAATATCCCTCCGCTCTATTGGAGGAGGCCATAATTTTGCCGTGGCTCGTCTAAGCGTGGCGGGGTCAATTTATCTAGTATGTATTTAATTTGTTTGTGCATATCGAAAATAGGTTAGTTTTTTATGCATTTCAATTGTCATTAAATTGTTAGTATTTTATTTTATAGTAAATTTAATTGTAATTGATTACCTATATCAAAATATATATGTATAGGAAGTTATGCTTTTTGATTATCTAAAATATTACTATCTCACTAATACTAGAATTGAAAAAGTTCACAACATTATACCTATTACTTCTTTTGGAATGAAAACATAAAATGTCCATATGAGGTTCATATTTAGCATTAGTTGACAGCCCTTAAATTAAACATTCACAAACGTCTACCGAAAAAAAGAACTGGTGCTACTTAAAAAACATCCAACGCTAAATGACACAGACATACAAATCCGTTCACCTTAATGGGTCACACACAAAAAATAACAATCCTTTTGAACCCATACCTCAGTTGTCAATCGTGCATACAATGTGTAAGGCAACATTAGATTGTCACTGCACAAAGTTGCGC
Source organism: Clostera curtula (assembly GCA_905475355.2). Taxonomy (NCBI): domain Eukaryota; kingdom Metazoa; phylum Arthropoda; class Insecta; order Lepidoptera; family Notodontidae; genus Clostera; species Clostera curtula. The sequence continues at coordinate 1,129,395 of FR997805.1, forward strand.
TGACTGCATTTTTTTTTAAAGTTGAACCTTATTGTAGTTGTTTTAAAGCGCAATTAAATTTGTATAAAAATATTAAACAGAATAATATGACAAACTTATTTTAGTGTTAGATAAATTTAATTCTGAACATATTAGCGACTGTGAGCTCTTTTATTGGCTGCAAGTGTATATTTGTAGTTGCAGTATGCGTTTTGTGCCTTTGCCAAGACGAAACAATGAGTTGGTAGACATAAATAGCGTAGTCGTGGATGTAGTAAGTTAGCCTTATCCGGAGGTTATCATACCTAACTTTAAATTGTAAGTATGTTGAACTACTTATTGCACACCAATACATGTTTAAGCAGAGAGACTTAAAAGATATATCATTGTCTACTTTAAGACTTGCGCAATAGTAGAAGTATGTAAATCAATAAATTGGCAACTATACTAGAAATTTGTGATAAAGTGTACCATCAATACATACAGACTATGCCACAATTTCTTCGAAGTCGATTATTAAAAATCTGTGTGAAAAAGTCTTATAACATCAATCCCTTTAGTTAACTGATATCTTTCCCTCGAACGTAATGTCACTTTGTTGTGGTTAAGGGGTTTGCGTTATTTTAGGATGCGTTGGGGCCATACTGGCTCAGAGTCACCATTGCCGCGTGGGCCCACGGGGTGAGGTCAGACGAAGGGCACACGGAGACGTGGTGGGTTTTGTCTCTGGAGACTCCTCCGTCCTCACGGTTGCCTTGGGAGCCCTAAACTGCTGTGACACACAGCATGATGATTGCTGTGGAGGGGCGGCCAGGCGGACAGATGGCCAGGGTGGCGTTAAGGAGCGTCCACAGCTTTCCATCGAAGCGTGGGGCTCGCTCACGAACGGGCCAAGGCCCCATCAGGGTCGCGGAGCATGCTCCGCATTGGGTAGTGAAACCCGTGGCCCTGTTTCGGGCAGTTGAGGGACACGTTGGTTTTAGTGGGTAGGTTGGGGCACAATTACCATCGTTTAGCGATCGGATACCCATGAGGACTTCCAGCGTAAAAAAGGGTTAATTGATATCTTAAAAATGCGTTATAAAGACATCAAGCCTATATAAATCGCTATTCCAATGAACAATGCGCTCTCTGTTGTTAGTTTGCTATGTGTCCAAAAATATTGTTTTTAATACAAAGATTATCGCCTCGGCGACGTGAGGAGAAAATACAATTAAATTTGTTTATTAAAAACTAGCTCTGCACCCAGTCGTTGCCTGGATTTTTCCATTCGACTGTTATTTTCTTTATTATAATGGCGTGAAGGTGATCTGCATACTTAATGCGACACGTAAATCCTGTGGTTTGAAGTTAATAAAATGTTGCCGTTACCGTACCTACAGCCTTTTTCTTATAATTTTGCAGGGGAGATATGTAGGGGCAATTCAACCGTTTACTTTATCGAACCTTTTTAAAATTTAACTTTTTAATACACATTGAAGTAACCTAACTAACATTACTCCAATTTCATTGGGTTCAGTGCCAGTCTAACCTGGACCCTAAATTTGCTGTTTCAATAGAGTGAAAATCGACTATCACCGTAATTGACTGTCGATTTTGACAGTTTTGGTAAAGTATTGAATTTGGCAGATTAGTGCTAGCAATTGCATCGGCCAATGGGATTCTGGATAGAAAATAGCAAATTTGCAATACATAGACTAATTGAAACCAAAAAAAGCTATATCCAGGAGAATTTTCGAAAAGGTAGCCATATTGATACCAACGATAATACTTTAGATCTGTACCAAAATAGGCTTTTATATTTTGCAACAACAAAAATTGTAAAATGCTCAGTTAACTTAAGAGTCTATAAGATCACAAACTTATAAAATAAACATTACAAAGCACTAACATATCGAAATCCACACATTAAATAGGTTCTCCGGCAGACAGGGTCAATCTTAATTTTATGATGATTATTAAAATTTTTTGGTGAATTATTTTTCAACTGAATTTGTAGTTGGTCAATATTTTTTTGCTTACCCTAATTACCGTATCATTATATTTTAGACAGGTTTGAAAAGCAACCAGTATTACACTCGATGCCGACCATGATAACTCTAACTACTTTACATTATACTTCATGGTATACTAAAACATTTAAGTTCGATGTGTAACACAATACGCAGGTAGAATTAAAACATTTAGTGCACGGTCCACTAAAACTACTCTTTTATTATATTTTCAAATGAAGAACCTTGATATGGACGTGACTCAAGGCCTGAGTTATTAATGGTTCTTTAATGCGCCATATAACTGCCAAAGTCCTACCAAAATACGACTTCCACACCGCTCAACCCATGCTCAAAATTAAAAAATCCTTCCCAAAACCTTTTAAGTACGTGACGTCCCTAAATTTACACGAAATACGTTATTTTGGCGCCCACATGAGCCGATTTGTAAAACTGAGCGTATTCCTAATCGTTTCCTGGCCTCGCATCAATATTCCGTGGACACACAGACAGGGCGATTCGGGAAATCTTAGCCCATTTAGACCGACAAAAATGTGTTAGAAAAAAACGTATTGAAATTTCTAAAGAGCGGTGTCTGAGTCACCGGTATTTGTGCCTAGTGCCAGTCTAATACTAAATCTTGGTGTAGCTACCAATGATGTCACTTGTCTTGAAGCCTTTAAATTCAACTGTCGTATGCAATGTTGTGTGGTTCAGGTCACAAGCGAAAAGGTTTTACTCTACTTGTGGATTTTGATTTAGAGGAATCGCTAAGGTATCTAAGTTTAAATAGACTTTAACTATTTAATCTTGAGAGAATCAGGATTAAATGGTAGAGTAGTCATCATTTCAGTCAAAAGACTTCCGCTGCTGGACATTCCTAGGCCAGGGGCCTTACTCTCGAACGCGATTCTGATCGATCGGGATTGGAATTGTGACGTTTCGTACTCTTGAGCACACTTGAACGCGACGCTAGCGTCAACTTGTTTAAATATTGTGTGGATATTGGATGAACTAATCAGTAATGGATTCAATCTAATATTAATTTTATAAAATAATAATTATTGCTATACCGGTTTTCGACTAACGTGGGCATCTCCCAAACGCAAACTTTATGTGTAATGAAATGACACATTCGCTAGCCTATACATTTAAGAGCAATTCCGATTTCAATCCAATGTTGTCAGTATTATTTTCAAGAGTACGGTAATTTCACGGGATTGGTTATGAATTGGATCGCAATTGGTATTGGATTAAAATTGTTATTGTATTCAAGAGTAAGGCCCCAGGCGTCGGTCCTGCGAGCTATGTGCTATGCCCACTGTCATGTAAGTTTGGCAATCCTGTGGGCTATGTTGGTGACTTTGTTTTGCCTGCGTATTTCCTCATTCGATCTCGCAGGGAGACTCCGAGCAAAGCCCTCTTCATTGCCCTTTGGGTGACTTTGAGCCTTTTGATGGAGACTGGGTAAAGAAGTATTAAGAATGAAATAGATTGATAGAAACCTAGCAGCAATAGAAGGAAATCATGCTACCAAATATCGTACAGTTCATGTGGCGACGGATTTAGAATACAATGTCACTATCCCATTCCATCCTGAGGGTGTCGTAAGAGCCAAAACAAAGAAATGACAAGACCGACAACCTATCCGCAAGTGAAGGAAAACTTGATAATGAACGTGTGCCAACCCCCGTCTGACAAGCGTAGCACAGTAGGCGTATTACCCTCCATGTAAATGGAGGAGGCCCGACTCAACAGTGGGTCATAATGAGTAATAGTAGACATGTAACGTACGATTGATTGCAATAGTGTGAATATTGATAGTTATATCTATTAGCCACAGAGGTCCACCGCTGAACACAGGCCTTCCCCATAGATTTCCACAACGCACGATCTCGTGCAGACCGCATCCACTGACTCCCAGCGACCTTCTCAAGGTCGTCTGTCCACCTAGTCGGGGTCTTCCCACGCTTCTCTTTCCCATACGTGGACGCCACTCTAGGTCTTTTATGCCCTAACGGCCATCCGTTCTTCGGGCCACGTGGCCTGGCCATTACCACTTCAACTGTGCGATCCTTCTAGCTATGTCGGTCACTCTGGTTCTTGATAGCCGACTTCAAAGACATTGGTGTTATACCTCTCTCTCTCTCTTTGCGTCGTATTCCTCAATGTTGAGGGTCGTGACCACCCTTCAGCATCACTTTCTCTTGTATGATGTTCTTCCATCTGTTCCTGTTTCTGGCGGTGTGGAGCGCATGGTGGACCGTAGAATTGAGAGTGGTGCGGATTTGATTGGTGTTATTCCTACAATGTCCTGACTTGCGCCGCCTTCAGCAGAAGCACATAGCGACGACAAATCAGTCCCGCACGCGCCACCGCTGACATGTATATGCGGACGCGTGGAATGTCGATCGGTACCGGCTTGCTAAAAATAATTGCTACCGTTAATGTGATGCGATATTAAAAGTGCCAGCTCTTTTTCTATTTTTAACCACTTACTTATAGATATGCATACTTAACAGAAACAACCTTTTTTATCCGGAGTAAAATCCGTTATGGACAATCCGGCCAGCATAGGATAGACGGCGGGAGAGTGTGGGAACCTCCTCCAGAATGGCCTACCCACTAAACATCTTGTGCAATAGTAGATGTATGTAAATCAATAAATTGGCAACTATACTAGAAATTTGTATTAAAGTGAACCATCAATACAAACAGACTATGCCACCATCTCTTCGAATCTCTCTTGCCTTGGGAGCCCTAAACTGCTGCGACACACAGCATGGTGATTGCAGTGGAGGGGTGGTCGGGCGTTGAGGCCAGGGCTGCCGCAACTAGCAGCGGAGAGGCGGCGAGAGGGCCAGGGATGCCGCCGCTCGAACCTAATTCGGTTCAAGCTTGGCTACGTGGAGGGCTGGCGGGAGAGTGTGGGAACCTCCTCCAGAATGGCCTACCCACTAAACATCTCCATGGTGTACCGTCCCGCACCTGTTGTCCCATAGGCCCCGACAGTATCTCCACGGGGGCAGAGTGCCTATGCTTCGACAAAAGCAGCCCACTAGAACACGCTTCTGGGGACAAATTGTTATCTAGTACTCAGCCCATAAATGACCCAGTGCTGAGTCGGGCCTCCTCCCATCACAGACAGGGTAATTAGCCTATTGTGCCACGTTGGCCAGACGGGCTTGCGGCTAGGTTTTCGGCCTAGTCATTTCCTTTTGTCGGCTCTTACGACACTCTCTGGATGGAATGGTTTGGTGACACTAAGTATGTATTCTAAATCCGTTATCACACCATGTTTACTAATTTGCATAATTTTCTATAATGACCCGATACGATTTTGTTTTGTAGCCAAAGTAGATTAACAAAACTGTGAAAATGGAAAATTTTGGGGGAGTAACTAATAATTAGAAATCGATTGAATTAACAATCTAGGGCCTAGGTTGTTGATCCACCATATAACACCACTGCGTTCTACATACGCCGTCACTATTCGAACATATTCGTAGAAAAAGAAAATCAATAATAATGCAATGACGTATTAAAAAAGGAATTCCGGTTCATTCCTAATAGCGAGAATGTGACCGGCAAAAATTCGAATGTATATCGATGTAATCGCCGCGCCAGCGCCGGGCCGTGGGAATGCGGTGGTGTACGTAGTTATCCGCCGCCATCTCATCTGATGCGCGAGTTATCGCGCGCGATCAGCGCACGAGTCCAACGAGAAGCGAGGGTGGCGTTAAAATTCTACTTTAGGAGACTTTATTAAATAAACAACGATCTGTCGAGACCATATCCACGGATCAGCTACAATTGGTAATTCCAAATCAAAATCAAGATTATAATTCATTTCAAAATCCAATTCACAAGGAACTTTATTTATTCACTATTATCATCTTTTGGCCCGTGACCCACGTTAGATGGTAGTCTCCATACACTTCTATAGGCGTCATATGTGTATCTACATCCACGCCTTTCATACGCATGTTTTCATTCACACAATCCATCCCTTTTCTTTTCTTTTAATCAAGTTGGCTCATTATAACTCTTCAGATAAGATAAAAGTATAAAGCTTTTATTTACTTTTAAAATTAACCATCGGTTCGGAAAAGAAAGTCTGTAGTAGCTTTTTTTTAGCTCACCAATTTTAGGTACAAAACAAATTCTGATCAAACAATCTCTAACACACAAATCTATCACAAAGGTACAATAATATAGGTATATAGTATTTAAGTACACAGTATTATCTGATTCTCATCCTAAAAATAATATCAAATTTAAATAATTATAAACATGTAAATAAATGTCAGGTAATATTTATGTTAACTTAATATCGAGAATATCCTAATTTAACATTGCAACATGGTGCACTCAGTCGGGGGCGATAGTTGGCGACGCCTAGCGCCCTCACTGGTGTTTAATCGTGATTTTAGATTTTAAATGGCCACATGAGATTCATTGGTTCGGAGCGCGGATTTTTGATTCTATCTGGTATCTAAGCACAGATTTGTCAACGCTCAGTTTTGTTATTGGAACTAAATATGTCTTAAATGTTTTATTTTTGTATTCTAACAAAATATGGCACTTATATTTCTTTCTGTATTAAAGCTGTTGCCAATTAAATGTGCTACTTAGCCTACTTCGTTTCTTTTTCCGTGTGGTGACGGATTCAGAATACAAAAAGTTGCCACCGCATTTCGTCTTGAGAGTGTCGTAAGAGCCGACAAAAGGAAATGATAAGGCCGATATTCTGGCCACAAGAGAAGGAAAACTTGATACCAAACCCTGTGCCAACCCGTCTGGCCAGCCTGGCACAGTAGGCTAAATATCCTCCACGCAATTGGAGGAGGCCCGACTCAGCTGTGGGTCATTATGGGCTGAATATATATCAAAAGGTATTAGACCTGATAATTGACTGCCTTGTTGGTCTAGGGGTTGGATGTACCACCTTTGGTTCACGGATCCCCGGTTCGATTCCGGGGACGCGCAAGTCTCTTTGTGTACACCAGAGGCACCAGACTGGATGTGATTTGTATTAGTTAATTACATGTTTGTAAACTGCTCGTGCTTGTAATAATATGTTGACCATCGTAAGTGTCCATCGTGACCTAAACAAAATAACTGATTTGAATTTGAGCATAGCAAACCCATAAGACTAATGAATGTATTTTAAAATTGCTTGTAAGTTAATGTGGGATTACATTAAACCATTTTATTTGTAACAGAAATACACCATGACGTTCTAAAAACACAATCAGATCAGAAACAAAACGTTCATAAACTAATTAATCGATTATGTTTTGTAGAGAGAGCAAATCGAATTGATACTCGGAAGATTTTGTAAATGGAGACTCTTTTTCGATGAGTTATTCACACAGTCATCTCGCCACAGGATGTTTATCATTTTAGTCTATGTTTTATTTAATTAACACTTAAACTGTTATTTAAATACATAGTAAAGTGAAAAGAAACTTAACATAAAGGTGCATTTTTATGGACTTTCTTGTTATTTATAGAATTGACTTGTACTCAAACTCAAAAGAAACTTTATTTACGTAGGTTCTATCACAAAACTCTTATAAATCGTCATTTTTAAAATTACCATTATCATCTTACAGCTCCTGTCCCACGCTAGGTGGTAGTCTTCATAGAGACCTAGAAGTCGTCACTGCTGAACTTATCCATCCTGAACACCTCGGTTGTCGTACAAGGCTTGCTAAGTAGAACAGCCATAACGGACGGCTCCTTCACCGCTATGTGGCAAGCGATTATTCCTTGTTGTTCAATCTTCTTCTTCTCCGCCCGCAAAAGCCGAGCTCGGCCCTCATCTAATTGAAAGGAGGAAAATTTGCTGACTGTCTCATTCTAGCCAGACGGATTGGCACAGGGTTTTGATTCAAGTCTAAGCTTTCGGCGATGCAATTTCATTTAGTCGGCTCTTATTCGGTCGGATTCTTGTCGGTATACCAAGGATGACGATCCTTGGTATACCATGGTGACATTATGTATTCTAAATACGTCATCACATAGGCAAGCTGCTCGGGCCTCCTCTAAATTTAAAGAGGGAATTAGCCTACTGCACTGTGTTCAATAGTTGGTTACTAGTATTTATGTGAAATTTCTTATTTCAAATAATAACAATTGACGTCTCCACGTTTCGTAATTCTCCAAGCATCGATAACACAAAATCAATAAAATCATTGGCACTTTAAAAAGGATGGTCGAGCGGTGCGTTTGATATCGACCGCTATCGGCACTCTTTTGATGTAGTAATAATACGACCAAACTGAGTCAAAACCGCTAAATGTGTGACGAATTGACTTATCAAAGTATTTCTTTGAGTTGTTGACGGGAGATTGCGGTATAATATAGTAAAAGGTGTTTGATCTAAGAGAATAAGTTTATTAAATGACCATAAAATTATGTTAGTCATGTGGGCGCTAGCTTTTTTAGATCAACTGAGATTGTTGGAAAGATGAGATCATTGATTTGTCCGAAATGCTAGCTTCAATAAATCTATTCACTTTTGAAACGGTATGAAAGCTGTCCGTGCGGAAACGGATTTGGATTATCATCATTTTAGTCCATAAATGACTCACAACTGAGTCGGACCTCCTCCAAATTCATGGAGGGAAATTAGCTTACCCTGCTGCGCTGCCAAGACGGGTTGGCAAAGGGTTTGATCAAGTTTTCCTTTACTTGGGACTAGGTGATCTCCTCATGAGGTCCTTAAGGCGCTTCTTACGACAATCTCAAGATAGTGTGGGTTGTTGGAATTGTGAATTCTAAATCCGTCAGCACACTCACTATTATATTCATCCATATTTCGTTATGGTTTTTGTTACATCTTGTACAAAAACACAATCTTATATCTTTCTATTCTTATATAAAAAATAATGAATCGTAAAATGTGTTGGTAAGCGCATAACTTAACAACGCCAGGACCAATTTTTTTTTGAAATGTTCGTTGAAGTATTAAGATGGTTTTTACGGCGAAAAAAATACTAATAATTTTATACTAATACTAATATATTATTAATTGCCGGAAAAGCAGTAAAAACTGCATATTTTTTTCCCATACAAACGTTTTCTAACTAAAACGTAGAGTCAATATCATTATTATTATATATAACTAGCGGCCCGTCCCGGCTTCGCACGGGTGCGATGTTACCCGCTGTGTTTTTATTTTAAATATTGGATATTTGATTTTATTTGCGGGTGATGGCAGCATTTACAGTCTAATTCCGCAAATAAGTCTCTCATTCAGTCAAATAAACTGATACTTCAAAAAGATCGATTCGCTATACTGCAAAAAGAGATAGAATAGTTTTCACTGCAAACCCTTTTGAAGATAAAAGGGTAACAATACTCATCGTCTATCACTTATTTAAACATCCTGCCTAATGAGGCAAAATAATAACACGACAGGCAGTATTTGCTTACGGAAGCCGTTGTACAATTAAGGCTTGCGTGCACAGACTGCGTGCGGCGGTTGCCTGTCGGGCAATCGTGCCGTGTGAAACTGGCCTTAGGGCATGACTACAGTGATACGGGAAGAAGCGGGCGGGGTATCGACGCTATATGACATTATTACTAAAATCAAATCAAAATGAATAGTGTACAGTTCCGCGCGGATTTAGAATACATAGTGTCACCACCCCATTCTATCCTGAGGGTGTCGTAAGAGCCGGCAAAAGAAAATAACAAGGCCGGTAACCTCTCTTGTGGCTAGAGAAGGAAAACTTGATAGGAAACCCTGTTTCAACCCATCTGTACAGCGTGGCACCTGTAATGGAGTCAAGAACATTCTCAGATATCTTTCAAACTGAAACCAAATTGAAAGTGATTTCTCCCTCCGCAAGAGACACGTCAAAGTCCTAACATTAACGGGATAAATAATAAAGCTTCAACTGCCAATTCTGTTTTTCACCTTATTGTAAGACAGTCACTGTATTATCTTCTAAAATCGACTTAAAGTCGAACTTACTAGGTTTGGATTCTTGGATCTCTGGTTCGAGTTCGAGTCTGTAAACACTGTAAAGACATATGTAAAGTGCGTCTGCGACAGTGTCACATATTTGTGCAGGAATTCGGGGAGTCATTGAATTCCTAATTTAAATAGGCTAGCTGTTAGGTACATTAACGATAGTCATTCTCTAATCATATGATAATATAATATTGTCAAAGAGCTTTCAATTAAATAAGTGAATCAGTGAGTTTTTAATCGAATACGTGAACTCTTTTCAATCATTAATAAACACGGAGCTTAATTTATTTATTAGGAGAATGATTCGAATGCTAAATTATTAAATATTTTGAATATCCAGAATGAGGAAGTGTAGAAAGAAGTCTGGTCAGCCTTAATTATAAATAAATTAAAGTAACTTTTCTAGGATAAATTATTAAACTGAATTATTGTTATATTATGTCCGTATTCGGTATGGAGGCGGATTAAGAATGCATAGTGTCACCACCCCATTCCATTCTGAGGGTGTCGTAAGAGCCGACAAAGGAGATGACAAGGCTGAAAACGTAGCCAAGAGAAGGAAATCTAGAAACGAAACCCTGTGCAAATCCATGTGGCCAGCGTGGCACAGAAGGCTAAGTACCCTCCCTGTGTTGAGAGGAGGCCCGACTCAGCAGTGGGACATTTATGGGCTGAGTAGTAGTAGTATAAGCGTGCATGTAGGAAGTCATAGCCGTCTCTATGTCATCCTATTAAAGATACTAAAAAAATGTTACCGCATTTTTTTTATAATTCTCACCATGGAAATATAAATGATTACAATTAATAAAAAAAATTGTTTTGCATAAATTTAGATGTTCAACATTGCACGCGTGCGATGTCGCTAGTTTATCATAATTCTGAAACTGACTGAACGACTTTACTATTAATTCCGTCTTATACACCAATATATAACGTGCCATGACCCGATATGGAACACATAATCACCAACCCACACTATTCTTCTGTGTTATAGGACGCAACTAAAGGAATGCAAGAAGCAGATCACCTACACGCAAGAGAATGAAACCTTCTTGAAAACATTGTGCCAACCCGTCTAGCCAGCGTGGTACAGTAGGCTAATTTATTGGCTCAATAATGGGTCATTTGACTGCCTCGTTGGTCTAGTGGTTAGATGTGCCGCCTTTGGATCAACGGGACCCGGGTTCGATTCCCGGGTCGGGCAAGTGTCTTTGTCTAAACCAGAGGCACTGGCTCGGAGTCTGGGTGTCATTTTCTATCTATAAGATGTATGTATTTACAAAAAATAAATGTATATAAGTAGTTTATCATCCATCTCGTTACCATAACACAAGCATTAAGTTGCTTAGCTTGGGACGAGATGGTGTTGTGTGTAATGTCCAAGGATATTTATTTATTTATGGGCTGAAATGATATCACGTTAAAAATTCAAGCTGTGGTATCTTTTTGCAAAGCAGGAACTAACTCAATTCAAGGCCGCAGACGGTGATTGTGAGTAACAGCTTATAAAATACGCATAGCCTCTTCAGAGTCCCATTTAACATATAACTACTTTCCAAAGATAGTAAAGCCGATGCAGCACTACATGAGCGGCCATTACCAGATTGGTCGATCACGGGAGCGCAGCAATAAATACCTGTCAGTGACTACCGCATGCAGAGCCAGACAAGAATCTGGTGGCAAAGTTCACGACGATACAGGACTTGGCGGGGGCACTGCTAATCGTCAGATAATTAGATGCGTTAAATTAAAATAGCGTGGACGTTTGGTGGAAGGACTTGGGATCGGTGGCTTTTTCTTCAATTCAATCCATTTATCTTTAAATAACATGAACTCATAATAGTTATAAGTACTTAATCTATACAAATAAATAAAATTGGATTGTCTGTTTGTAATAATAAAATAACAACTTTTTACTAAATGCTTAAGTACGTATACACAGTACGTAGACCCAAAATAACATTTTTTTAATTTTTGTCTGTCTGTCTGTCTGTTTGTTCCGGCTAATCTCTGGAACGACTGGACCGATTTTGACGGGAGTTTCACTGATAGAAAGCTGATGATATAAGAAGTAACTTAGGCTACAGCGTCACTCGCGGTACGACAATAATTTAGTGCGGGTGAAACCGCGGGGCGCAGCTAGTATAATTTAATAATAAAATGATCATGACAGACCGCCCAATTTATATTTTGCATTAGCATAAGCGTCTCGCTCTGCAATTGTTTCATGGTGTGCATTATATTGTAAATAAATAACTTTATGTATAAAAATGAATGTTTGTCTGTATGTCCTCAATAGAATCGTAATAGTTTGAGAATTAAAACTTGTAGTAACTCCTTTTCGAACTTTTTACATGATTTGTGGGTAAATAGAATTTCTATAAACATAATATTCACTACATATTATGAAACAAAGTCACTGCCGTCTGTCCGTCCCTATGTATGCTTAAATCTTTACTACGCAACAGATTTTGAAGCAGTTTTTCATAATAGTTAGAGTGATTCAAGAGGAAGGTTTTTAAGTATAATACATGCATAATTGCACCCGTGTGAAGCCGGGGCGGGTCGCTAGTTATTTTACAAAGAAACCTTTGTTCTGGCTGTTACATTGTCCCCTTCAAAATAGTTATGTCTAAGTATACATGCCTGTCCGTGTGGTAACGGATTTATATTTCCCCATTCCATCTTAAGGGTGTCCTAAGAGCTGACAAAAGTAAATGACAAGACCTAGCCGCAATAGAAGGGAAACTTGATACGAAACACTGTACCAACCCGTCTGGCCAGCGTGGCACGGTAGGCAAAGGACCCTCCCCTAAATGAAGGAGGCCAGACTCAGCAGTGGGTCATCTTTAGGTTGAGTATTAGTAGATACAGGCCTTAAAAAATCTTGACTAGGACTACGGTGATACTGGTACAAAGGTTTAAAGCTTCTTTTTTTCAGCAGCTTAATAATAATAAATTGGAGTAATGAGCACAGAATACACAATACACATTATGGAATTCAGATTTGTGCAGACAAATTGTATTTTGGTCTAACAGAATTACTTTCTACTACTCAGCCCATAGATGACCCAGAGCTGAGTCAGGCCTCCTCCCATCACAGGGAGGGAATAAGCATACTGTGCCACGTTGACCAGACGGGTTTGCGCAGGGATTCTTTTCAAGTTTCCTTCTCTTGCGGCGTAGTTCTCGCCGTTGTTATTACCTTATTTGTTGGCTCTTACGATACCCTCTCTACGGAATGGGGTTGTGATACTATGTATTCTAAACCCGCCACCACACGGCGAAATACTTTCGCCTTATTAGTTTTTTTCTATTGTAATTGTATCACAACACAAAACTCTAGACCTCTCGGGTTTCCCCTAAGTTTTCCTTGTATATATGGACCGAATTAAATACGGCAAAGACATCATTATAAAAAGATTCACATGCCGACGCTAAAGAATCGGCAACAATAATTGAACTGTTATTTCGTTTAAGCGCGTAGTCTCGCTACTCACTGAGCATTCGATACTAGTTTATTATGGGAAACATTTAGCCTTAGAATATGAAGTCGTCCCTTAATGATATCATGGATTACAACTAATCTAGAGATTAAATATGTTCCAACTTGACTAGATATTTGATATTCAAGTATGGTACTTTAACATCTGACCAAAAATACTAGGGAAATAACGTAAAGTCCAGTCCGTCATTCAAACATCTTTATTCTATCACAATCAAAGCCATGCAGCTAGTAACTAACAAAATGGCAGTGGGCCAAAGTTTACCAGAAGTCTCATTAAATGGGTATTGGTGTAAAATACAATAACTTTGTGGAAATAAAGCAAATCATGAAGATTAGTGACGCCATTGCAATTGCGAAAAAGGCAAGTATTATTGTTATATCATTGGAAGTAAAAAATAATATTTTTTTAATAATAAATTGTTTTTATTTCGCATTTAGTCAACCACCTACATTTCACAGACTTCTCTAACTGGAATCAAAACGTAAAAATATACTACTGCCGGTTACTCTTTAATTAAAACTGCCTTCATTAAGATGCCTTGAAGGCTGCCATTAAATGAATTATATTCTTGGGAAGTCGTTCATAGGTTTTATGTGTCGTAGATATCAACTTCGTCATAAAATTATACGGAGATTAAACTCTTAATAATTGATTTGCTGAGAAAGCACTAAAAGACTTTGCTATGAATAAAATTACGAGACGATTTACACTGAATTTGTTAATTACGATAAACGCAATTAGCGATATATTATGGATCTGTATTTGTTTTAAATATATAGCCTGCTGCAAAATATTTCTAATATTTGACATAATAATGGTACCATTTTAGGATCTACATACAAACGTGCCTACTAAATCATTATCACAGGAATCAAAACTAAAAATTGATATATAATGAATATGCAATAAAATAATCTTAAAAGCACTACAACTATAATGTCAAGTTTTGAGTAAAAAGAAAACAAACAGCAAAATCTATAAGGATAGTCACAGTTGCAAACGATACTAATTTAAAACGAAAAATGTGTTACTTTATTCATCATTAATAGGATTTATTATCAATTTATAGATTTCCAAAGTGTTTTATTGTTATTTTTTTTTCTAGCTCATCTCTATTGTTCAATAATCTTTTACTATCAAATTATATCCAAAGTGTTAATTTGCCGTCATTGATGAGAATCCCGTATCGATAACCGCGTCAGTCGAATAGTCGGCGCACATCACTCTAATAATGATCAATGATCGGGCCCCCGTCGGAAAATGCCAAATATTCCATACATCACTCGTAGTTTGAATATTGACAGGCGGTCGGCGTTCAATCGACCATAGTGTAATGTTGATATTAGAAGGTAACATAATATTAGCGCATAGAATTTTTTTTAAGATTCTTAGAATTCTATTTTTAAATTTGTTGTTAAATAAAAATTAATATTAAAAAGAACATTGAATATAAAAATAACAACTCATTATATGAATCATTAACCCAAAACAGATAAAATATATTTGGTTGGTTTAATACTATAGATAAAAATAAACCAATGAAATATAATTCATATAACCTTTCCAAAATGTAATACTTTTATTCTGAGATAAGTATTTGATTTAAAATAATATTAAAATATATTATTTATAAATAAACGTCGCTGTAAACAGAATACCAAAAAACGTATAGTTTATTTTAGGAAAATTCAACACATATTTTACTGTCCGAATTAAAAGTTCCTAACTCTATAACGTATAAGGTCAAAAACGATAACTCAAAACCGTTTGGCGATGTAACATAAAAGCACATTTGATTACTATTTGTAACGTTTATATTAATCCAATTGAATGGCACCGATACTACTATGATTGACATACCGTATAACGAGTCTATTTTTCTATAGGTCTAATGCAAAGACCGTAATGCGAGTTCAAGATAACTTACACAGAATCATTCTCATAATTAGCGCAGATAAGTCAAGTTGGTGTGGTGATGGATTTTGATTGCACAATGTCACCAACCCATTCCATCTTGTGGGTGTTGTAAGAGACGACGAAAGGAAACCCAGCTATTAGAGACCTGTTTGGTGAATGTGGCACAGTAGGTAATTTCCCTCCATGAACTTGGAAGACTCCTCATTCAGTAATGGGTAATTGATTGAAATGAGGTGAAAGGTCACGTTGTAGCATATCTATATTTGGTATGCTAATTTATCTATTTCTTGAATCACAACGGAAATGAAAATTCCTTAACTGGAGTTCTAATGACTCAATTATATCTATAGAATTGAAAATCTAATAAATGCAATCGGTTACTTAGAATTTGGATGAATCGGTTTCATTGATAAAAATGCTGTCAAGTATGTTTAGCGTCGTTGTCGATAGGTTATATTATTTGTACAATCAATGCTGCCAGAAAATTAACACTTACTGTTGAAACATGACTTACTTTTACTTATCTTTTGTTTTATTTTTATCTACGGCATCGCTTGAGTGTATTTTTACTACATATTAAACTTAAATTTCCATAGCCCTATCTCAAATGTGTCACATTAATACTACTACTCAGCCCGTAAGACCCATTGTTGAGTCGGGTTTCCTCACACAAGTTTTCCTCCTCTGGCGGCTCGTTTCCGGCCTTGTCGTTTCCTTTTGTGGACTCTTACAACATCCTCAGAATAGAATGGGGTGGTTTATTCTTAATTCGTAACCACAAAAATAAAAAGGGGTATGTTTTACCGTTTCTGGCAATGTTAAAAAGGGGTATGTTTTACCATTTATGAAGTATTTTTTTTACCTCGAATCGTTATCCTGCAAAAACAAGCTAACGTGCAATATTTTTACTATGTTTTATGCCACACTTTCACTTGCTATAGGTTTTCGCTATAAATTGTTTTTTTTCTGGTACTTTAAAAATAGCAGTGTTTACCAACTGAAGACATCAAGAAAATATTTCTGTATTGCTAACCTTAACTATATAGGGAACGTGCTAGCTAAGACTTTGCCATAATATGTACCCAGTTTAGCTCCTCCTATTTCATGGTGGGAAAATAGTTAAAATAAGCCATACGCCGTGGTATCTAGGTTAAGTCGCCCCGTTAGATACTCCCAGGATATAATGAGTAGGTGAAAATCTATATTTTAAGATACAGAAATGTTGGTTGCAAATGATTGCTGTATAAACAAATTTTCGGTAGACCAAAAACGGTTCAATGGACTTTTTTTTTTCAATGTCAGCATATTGTTTATATTATATTCCACAACATTGTCAACAAAAAAACTGTCACTCAAAACATCAGGAAAACAAACTAAAAGATCACGTCCTAACTGCTCACTGTGGTGACGGATACTTTTTAATTAAACGACACGATATCAGTATCATAGCCAGGACGACACGACCCTTTTTTTCAAATCTCTTGAGTTACTAAAACAAAGTTAATAGACAAATCTTATAGCTTTACGTTTTGGTCAAGTGGAGGCTTACGTGGGAAACAAATGTCTGGCCATGCCGCCTCTGCCGGGCCCCGGCAGGAGGGGTAGACCCAAAAAGTGCTGGCTTGACGTCGTAAAGGGTGATATGCGTGCCAATGGGCTCACTACCAGGGATGCTGAAGACCGTGCGAAGTGGAGAAGAAAAAGCCGGAAAGCTGACCCCGGGCGCCGAAGCGAGAGTTTGGGCTGCAACCGGGATATAATGCGAAGATGATGATGATGATGACGGATGTGATAAAGTTACGTACACAATTGGTCTGTCCAGCACATCTCGGTATCTGTGGTTGAAATACGAGAAAATTCATTGTTGGCATATTGTTGACAAGCGAGTTTTTATTAGAAGCTGGGTTACGATCAATGCATTGGTCCATGGTGCTTGGACGGTTTGGAGAGAGATGGCGTCGCTCAGAGGCTGTCCCGACGGCCAAAAAAGAAGGCGTATTGGCCAGGGAATTGGCCTACCAGCACCGCAAATGGCTGGAGAACAGTGAATCACGTGACCCTGGTTCGGGCAGTCAAGGAAGTAGGTCTTGGTGCAAGTTACCGACTCTACGCGCTCCTAGCACCACATAACTCGGCCAGCCCCCAACAGCAGGGTATCCCAGAGGATTTCCGACGAGAAAAAAAGGTTCAATGCTTTCGTGTGTTTCGGCAGTCCGATAAGTAGAACCCTTCGCACTTACTGTGAGGAGAACTACATCGGTTAGTGTAAACATTTTGGAAGTGTGTCAGTAATTATCACCATGACAAAGGATAAGGGCACCGGGCTGACAAAAAGTGGAACAAAAACCTGCGGTTGGAGTCACAACATTTGCTTCTCAGAACTTTATGATTTGTATTGTCTCTAGCGAATTGTTAATTTTGTGGAACCCGTTCGCTTAATGTACAGGCTGATGTTTTTATAATGACTGAATTATATTGTTCATCTATTTAATGTTAAAATTGTTTGTGAGATAGTAATGTGTTTGTTTACACAAATTTATCTCTTATATACAACAACAATCTATGGTTACGGATATAGATTATATAGTGTTATCACCCCATTCCACCATGAGGGTATCGTAAGAGTCGATAAAAGAAATGAAAAGACTGAAAACCTAGGAGAAGGAAAACTTGAAACTAAACCCTGTGCCAGTGTGGCCCAGTAGGATAATTAACCTCCCTGTGATGAGAGGAGGCCCGACTCAACAGTGGGCCATTTATGGGCTGAGTTGTAGTAGTATTAGTTAAATAGATTATTGGTAGAATATTTTTATATTTTACTTATCTTTAAAAACATAAGGTATTTACATACAATCTATGGCAATGTTGATCGAATGGTAGTGAAAATGGTTTAATATAGAGAACTTTTCCAATGTTTAAAACAATAGTAAGTGAAACAGAGGGTAAACATCTACGAAATGACTTTATTGAAAATGTACACGTGACTCAATAAAATGTTAATTTCATTTAAATTCAGAAAACTTAAAGTTTGCAATAGTTTAAAATAATGTTAAAAAAAAACACTAAATGTGATAAATTACTGACATATTTACTACAGTCCACAGTTGATATTATTAAAAACCTATGTGAACTATTACTACAGAGATTATTTAAAACACGTGTGAGTGTAATTATTCCACTTTAAATTTTCAACACGCCCTATATAATTTCCTGTCATTCCATATTCAAATGCTGAGCACAGCGCCTGTGCCCCATGCTGATTTAAAAAAGAAAAACATAATGTGCCATAAATATTCTATAATCTGTCAAGAATGAGTGACTTTGTGCCTACATCAAGGAAATCTCGTGAGAATTCGAACCCTTTGTGAAATGCAAGGGGTTTTGAACCCTATTCTTGAAGATTAAGAATTGTAATGTTTTTGTGTCATACAAGGATTACTGTTATGAATGATCCGGTTGTTGTGGTCACTTGATTTTGTGTCTGTGCCTTTTGTTGATATTGATATTTTAATCGCATTTGTTGTTCAAACTTCCGTTATGTCGTCCATAGTTTTTTTAAGTGGTTCATCTTTCTGACTACTTAATAATCATGGTTGTAGTTTCTTCTTTTCAGTTCTACGGTTTCTGGTATTACATTATGATGAACTTTAATTAGAGAATTTTTACAAATATTACTCATACGTTTATCATTTAAAAACTAAAATAATCGACTTTAGTGTAAATTTTAAAAAGAGCACAACAGTTAACTGTTTATATTAGTATAACTAGTTGTGGTTTTGACAACTATCATAGACAGAAATGACTACACTACTATAACGAGATTGAATGTGGTTGATACTTGAAATAATTTTAACGCAGTGAACTGTGCGAATACCGCAAACTCCATCGATATATCCTACTGTTATCCTAATATAACTGCCATCTACTTTTTTTCAAAGTTGATTCCCCTGCTTCTTTTGTCAATGTGTAACGCAGTATTACAGGGGCTATATACATACATAATTATATGAATATAATTCACACACATAAACAACCCAGACCCAGAGCTAGTATACCTGGTTATCACTTGGCCACCCCCCGGAAGTGAACCAAGGACACGTCATGTAGCATATCTTATTTACAAGCGATTGCCATCTCCAAGACCTAACTTTTGGCATAACCAGTAATTATATTTATCGATAGATTAGCTGTCAGTTTGACTATCTGAAATGCCATCCTCTATTCTAAGCGAATATAAGTGAATGAAAAATTAAAGAAAGTCTCAAAAAGTATCAAGTTACTTATTCCAACTATAAAACGAATGTCATTGCGGTTAACTTAGCACGAGTACCGCGGAAGAGTAAAAATGTAATCTATTTTAAACATTTGCCACTGCGCCTGCTCTCTGTCTACCCTCCGGTTGTCGTGAGCATAATGATACAGCTACTGCGGTCTATAACAGTCTTGCGGTCTCCAACTATATAGTTAAGGAAAATTTATTTAAAGTAATAAGTGCTTTATTTAATAGAAATGTCAAGTATACGTTATTCTTTTATACAAATAAATTAGAGGTATTTATAATACATAGTGTCACCACCTCATTCCATCCTGAAGGTGTCGTAAGAGCCTACAAAAGACATTGACAAAATCGATAAACTAGCCGCAAGAGAACGACAACGATACGAACCTTGTGCCAACCCGTCTGGCCAGCGTGGCACAGTAGGCTATTACCTTCCATTTAACTGGAGGAGGCCCGACTTAGCTGTGGATTATCGAAGAGCTTAGTTCTCATTTCCTTTTCTTGGCTCTTACTTACTATTGGGATAGAATGGGATGGTGACATCATCTATTATTCTAAATCCGTCACCACGCGGCCTCTGTACTTTGAGGGTCGTGATGATGATGATGATTCTAAAGGCACGACCACACATTAGTCCAAATGACGAACTGAACTTACTACACCTCCATTATTACAATTAAGTTATCATAAACGCGAGAGCATTCTTCACACGTGGTATATGCTAAATGCTTTACAACTTCCTCCTTCCAAGACAGTACACCAATTAAACTTGACCTATCATTTTCGATTTAGAATCTTCTCGGAAGTCTTTTTTATTCGTCGCAAGAGGGGTGGGGTATGTCGATAGATTATGGTTCTGAATGCTTGTGCTAACAAAAGATGTATCGGGATATATCAGTCATTAATATAGTTAACACTGAGATTTTCCCGTGTGAAGCAGTCAAGGGTTATTGAATTGTAAGGAATGTCATATTTTCTGTCATCCGACAAATATTATAAACTTTAAAGTTTATAAGGATACTAGTGGCCCGCCCCGGCTTCGCCCGTGCAAAGCGGGGGTGGGTTATACATATAAACCTTCCCCTTGAATCACTCTATCTATTAAAAAAAACCGCTTCTAAATCCGTTGAGTAGTTTTAAAGATTTATGCATACATAGGGACGGACAGAAGAATGCGACTTTGTTTTATACTATGTAGTGATAGTGATAGTGATATGTTTGTTACTCTTTCACCCAAAAAGGACTGAATGGATTTTGATGAAACTTTACAATAACAAAGCTGATACGTCAAAGGCTGTTATTTATAAACATATAACTATGTCTAACTATAACTGCTTATAGTATTTTTTTGTAAAATACCCGAGCTAGATTTTTATTTTTTGCTACATGCTGCGGCTTTCATATTGTAGCTATTGTATAACATAAAATGCCATTGCCACGGATGATAATGTTAAAAGCCTTTAAATAATTCTTATAATATTAACTGAACAAATATGCAACACTTGGATGATGGTGACCATCGTCATGCTTTCCTTGTTTACAGGCTATACGTGAGTATCTCTTTTGCCAGGGCGAGGGGGCATTTCCTTTTTTTTGTCAGAACTCCGCTAGTGCCGGGCCCATTATGGGGCCACGGGGTTCGCTCTTCGATTGTTTAGCATTCTCCGCGGCCCTAGCTTGCCTCATCTCGTTTAGTTGAGCTCCGAGGCAGGCCCCGTCGATTGCACGGGAGCCGAATCTTTACCTCAACCTTAAAAAAGTAAGTTAATTAAGTATCCTACATAGAACTTATTGCAACAAACTTATGAACGCATTAGATTTTCTTAGCAACAAAAGGTCAGTACCTACCTAATCTATTTTTGTTGTCTATAACTGACATCATCCAATTAAAAATTAAGATTACCGAGAAAACATTATAGTTGAAATCACGACCTGAGTTTTGCCCTAATTACAAAAAGGTTTGGCACAAAACAAGGTAATGTTATTAGCTTTTTGTGCCGTCCGTTCGGGCGAAAAAATCAATTATGTACACATCGTGAATGGAAAAGGTTGGTTCAGTATTTATCTAAGAACAAAATACTTCAGGAGTAGGTTTGTTTATCAATGAATAAAATATGTACACATATAATAATTAATGACACACTGTTGTGCGGGCCTCCTCCCACATACGTAGATAAAATATGACTTAATTTTTGTACCAGTTGACAGAGTTATTACATGGAATCACCAGTCCATTTCGCTCTGAGGATGTCCATGAGGTAACATATGGGAGAGGTATTGTTAAAATATAACCATAGGAATTACAGGAGTTCCTGTTCGTACAAGTACCAACATAGCAAGATAGCTTAAATTCCTTCCCTGTACAAAACTGAACTCAGTAGTGAGTCATTAATGGTTTAAACTGATGAGACTTTAATGAACCACAAATCCCTTCACAAATAAGTATTTTTAACCCCCGACGCAAAAAGAGGGGTGTTATAAGTTTGACGTGTCTGTCTGTCTGTGGCTCCGTAGCTCGCAAACGGATGAAGCGATTTTTGTATGACACGTGAGTTACGGGCGAGTGTTCTTAGACATGTTTGATCAAAATCGGTCGTTTAAAAGTTATGGCGGGTGAAAGTTACATCATAATAAGCGTGTACCTATAAAAAGCAGAAAATAAAAATTAAATTAAAAATTTAAATAAACCCCCGACATAAGGACCTAAGTCTTAGGTCCTTGTGTCGGGGGTTTATTTAAATTTTTAATTTAATTTTAAGGCTCCAATTCCAAGTGAACCACGGGGAGTGAACTAGTATAATCACCGCATTCGTTCCAAAAAAACTCGGAAACCTAATTGCACTATCGAAAAGGTGTCCATAATTTTTGTATCATTAGGGAATTTTAGAACTTAGCTACCGGTAGTGTCTTCTTTTTGTGTTATTTAGAAGACTTAATCGACCCCAATTTTTATGCTGCGCATGATTGAGCGAATTAGGTTTTTTCCTTAGTTTTTATTTTACCACAAGCCTTTAATAACACAATTTTTACAATCTAATTACTTTTTACAATGATTACCAATGTATTTTAATTGGATTTGACGAAGGTCGACATTAGTTGCTTCCTAATTTTTTTCACATATAAATGTGTTAACGTGCTATTTTCCGGTTGAACCGTTGCTATTTAATTTTGTTTGTACCAAACAATAATAACCTGGTTTTTTATATGACCCAATCACGGAAATAGCACGCAATCCATTTGTTACTAATTACATACTACACTCATACGATGTGTGTTAGAAGTAGACTAGACTAGACTCTTACACAACACACCAAAAAAGTATCATCATCATCAGTTCGGCCTTCTCCGAATTCGCGAAAGGAAATTAGCCTACTGTGCCACCCTTTCAAGTATATCAGGTTTTTTAAGTATATGCTCCTAAATATCTTTGCCGAGATAGATGATCTTGTGTTTGTATAGAATAAAAAAGCGATTTAAATAAACACATCAATTAATTACGATTTACTACAGTTATTTTGAAAATGTTTACACATATCAAATTCCATATTTAAAAAAAACCCATAAAGTATTGATTTATTAAAATCTCTTTCAAACTTAATTGTTTTCTGTAGAATCAACGCTCATTATTCATTTATTATTATTGCTACAAGACTGAAATATTTCTCAATGGAATATATTAACAGTTTGGTAGGTATCGAATTACATAGCGATTATGAAAGTAAGTGGCATATTGTGAACGAAATACCAGTTTTTTATCGACTTCATAAGTCATTTGCTGCCAAATATTGTTATAAAGTGATGGATTCACTTTACGTTGTTTAAGACCAGGAATGCATACTTTTCTTTAAAAAAAAATTGGCTCACGTTTGACCTCAATCTCGATTGACGTCGAATATGACGTATGCCTAGAAGGTGTCTGTTCACTTTGGCCTTAAAAAGGTCCAGGTTCCGGAAAGATTGACCTCGGCAGAGAGTTCCACTCCTTAGCGTCAGCATAATGTTTAATAATAATAATAATTGATTTCAGTTAACATTACAAACTTCGACAATATATAATCTTACATAGAGGTCTCCTTTTAAGTATGATAAATACCTGTGCTAGGAGACGTCGCTTTTCTAAAACTAGGAACATTAATAAAGTAGGAAAAATGTGGAACGCTTCACGATTTTGCGTGTCATCCTTGCGCAAGGGGCATGCTAGTCATCTCTGTATCGTTCCAATTTTAGTATAAGCACACACGGAAAATTATACTTAGTAAGCTACTCTCTGCAAAATTATCTGGCTAGCGAGGCAAAGTTAGCTAATTTCCAGTCAAATTTAATAAAATACACGATTTCGTCACCAATCCATTTTATACACAGGAACTCATAACTAAAAGAGCGGTGTAATGAAGTATGGTGATGCATTTAGAATACTTCGTGTTACGTGAATACGCCATTCCATCCTGAGAGATTCGTAAGAGCCGACAAAACAAATGACAAGGCCAATAACGCAAGAGAAGGAAAACTGGATACGAAACCTTGTGCTGACACGGTGACACGGTAGGCAAATGACCCTCCATGTCACTGGAGGAGGCCTGACTCAACAGTGGGTCATATATGAGCTGAGTATTAGAGTTGATGGGAAACCCTGCGCTAAACGTAACCTGGGTAGAGTCCTTAAAAATGAGGGAGACACTCGTCAGTGGCTCGTTTAAGAGACGAGTTATTTTTAAGAGATCGCCACTATCGATGAAATAACAATAACATATTTTTCAACCAATACCAGTTGTAAAATGTAAACGTCTCAATTATTATTTACGATACGTTTTGTATTGTTTATGGTAGTTTGCGGTACAGATTTCAGTGTGGGTGGCCTATAATGTGTTAATGATGTGCATGTATGCGTTTAT
This sequence comes from Clostera curtula, assembly GCA_905475355.2. NCBI lineage: Eukaryota > Metazoa > Arthropoda > Insecta > Lepidoptera > Notodontidae > Clostera > Clostera curtula. The sequence goes on from FR997805.1 coordinate 1,153,949, forward strand.
CGATACATTGTTCTTTTTTGAACATGTTTTTTAAATATTTCGGTAAACTTGTAGCTGGCTGTCAAAGACAATGGAATTATTAGTGTCAGGGATATAATTATATTTATAAAATCAGATTCAAGAATCAATTTTACGAACAGAATCACATTTTATCCACTTAAGTCTATGTTTATAATCCTTGGTTTGGGTTTTTGTGATAATTAGGTACTACTGTGATTTCGTGAAGTGCCTTTAAATTTTTTTTTAAAGATAAAAACATATTCAACTATCTGTTACCCGCGGCTTCATCTGTGTTGACTTTAAATTAGATTAGTACTTTATGTTGCTAGTAGATGTCACTGTTTAAATTTGAACATGAAAATTTTACTATTTATAAATTGCTGCATACGACTGAATAAATAGTTGTTCAGTGACTTTCAGTATTAAAGTGTTAGTAGAAAATACGTTTGTAGGCACAATAAGCTACTTTCCTTCCATAAACTTAAAGAAAGCCTGCCTTAGTAGTGGGTCATTTAAGGGCTGGAAATACGCCAGCCAATGATGATAATACACCAGAAGAAAAATGAATTTGGAAGTAGGTACATATATCTCCACGTAAGTATTTCTAGTGCTAACGTCATACGAGACAGATTGCACGAAGACGTGTGAACTCGACGCACTCCATAGTTCATTTGATGCGATCGTTTATCATTGGTTCGCCGGACGGTTCGCGGGCGCAGAAACGGAAATGTAGAAGAGAACCTTTGAATATTAATTACAGGATAACTTTTTAATTAGTTCAGGCCTTATAGTGCATTTTTTCCTAATACTTAAATACGACATATTTACCTTATATAGGTATTACCTACTTTTCTCTGACTAATAAGGTCCCTTAAGATTGATTGAGTTTTTATTTACAAACTTTTATTCATGAAATATTTCCATCCCCATTGTTCCTCAAACCAGTTCACAATGCAACATAACATATAATGGTGAGGCTGAAACCGAATCGGCGCATCCCACTTCTATCTTAAGATTCCCCTTAAGTGATATTCTTTAGGTATTGTAATTATTACATTCCATCAAAAGGTGGTGTGCGTCATCAAGCACTTCAGCCAGGTGTGGATAAAGTCAGAAAACGAAAATATCTTAAAATATATCTCAACTTTTTCTTCAGTACCCATAGAAAGAACGAAATTAGAATTATCCACGAACAAGGAAATGCGAATTTAGTGGTATATTTTAGAATAGGTCAACTTAATAATATTAACAATTTTTAACATACCATGTTTCTGCAACATTTACCTGTATATCAATTATCTTTGACAAGATTCCTTAACCTAAAACAATTTTTTTTCCCTTAAACTACGACAAATTAAATGATTTTTTTTAATGTACTTTGTACTCTCTAAATGTTTGTAGGTCTATGAGTAACTTGCAAACTAATAAAGCGCAGTGCGATTTACATACGTCACTGCGTTCGCCCGATGATGCCCTCTGTCCGGTACGCGTCGACATTATTGATGTACTGGATGATTTTATGTTCATATTATGTTTTTTAGAAGTTCCTTGTTTGAATTATCGTATATTATTGGATTAGCAACAATTGAAGACAAGTCGTGCTAGTTTTTTCAGTACAGACTCAGACTCAAAAGGTAGTTTATTGATAAAATTGTATCACGAAACTCTTATAAATAGTCATGTTTGAAAGTACCATAATCATCATCTTTCGGCTCTTATCTCACTCTAGGTGGTAGTCTCCATATACTCCTACCGGCTTGATATCTATCTTCATGTCTTTCATATTATGTTCTCAATCACACAATCCTTTATTTACTCACAACCATCCATATTTGTAGTGAAACTCACACCGTTAAACGGGATGCAGGTACGCCTAAGGCCAAATTTTTATTTACTTAATATTTTATTCGTCAAAAAAGAAACTCTATCCAGACTGGTCGAAACACGATTTTATTACATTTTTTTTTCTTATTATTAAACGTAACTTAACTTTACCTAATAGAATGAAAGGTGTTCCATCTCAAACTCAGTAAATTAAGTTATTCCTATAAAATAAACTTATATAACACATCAATGTTGTAATTATTACCCATTTTAAATAATCCCTTTGTGTCTCTTAAGGATTACAACCGACAAACAAACAATAAAAATAAAACAACGGATCAATAAACACACTAGTGACATCTATTAGCAAAAAATGTTACTAAAACAACGGACTAGACGCCATGTCACCCATTCGAACATGCACCAATCCAAATTCAAAATTCGAAATCGTATCGCGTCCTGACGTTTCCGCTACGTGCGGTTTCCGGCCGGCGTACGCGCACAACGAATCCGTAATCGCGCTTTTACATTCAGTATTTTTTTCTCTCCTTTTTTTCCAGTCCAACTATATGTATCCTGTGTTTTGATTGATGGCGGGGAGATAGTCTCGCCATTACGAGGCGGACTTCATGAGTCCCGTTGATAAATCAGTCGCTTGTATTCCTCGCGAGTGTCGGCCATTTTCATTTTGTGATGTTTGCAATTGGTTTATTGACACTGCGGCTCACGGTGACTGTTGAATGAACTTTACTTACAACTGTTACGGGATATAAAATGTAGGTGCATACTACATGAACACTGCTGAGTCAGGCCGTTTCGCCTCCCTCCTAACCTTTTTTTTTGTTGTCGCTGGGGAAATTCTTTATGCATACCACCGCCCCCGGGGGAGAGGTCGGTGATTATGTGGGACTCCGACAAGGGTCGTCTACCCAAGAGTCGTCTACCCACTAAAACCCCAGCGGTATACCCTCACACGACGCGCTTGGGGCGCCACAAGTTCGCTTAAACGCAGTCTACTGTGACGCCCGGCGTGGAGCCCGCTAGGCGGGCAAGCGACAATCAGAGAGGGCGTCCCGGTACACTGGGACACCCTCATTCATCGAGGCTTTCGTCGTTGGTGGTCACAAAGGCCCCGCAAAAGGAGGCCCGTCAGCCCTCGGGCCGGCGCCACCCCCCTTCTACCCTGGGCGTTTCCTGGGAGTTACCTGGGATGCCCTCCAATAGGCGTAACCCGTCGGCCACAGTAGAATGCGTTCTCGCGTACCTGTGGCAACTGGCATCACAAACAAGACGTGTGAGGGTATACAGATGGGGTTTTAGTAGTCGAGTGTTCCGGGGTCCCATATAACCGCTGACCCCACCCCCAAGGGGCAGCGGTATGCATTAAGCATTTACCTAGCGAAAACAAAAAAGGGTTGTGTTTACGTTTTCCTTCTCTTGCGGCCTTTTCAATTCCTTTTGTCGGCTCTTACGATACTCATAAATTGGAATGGGGATATGGCACTGTATATTTTTTGTAATATAAAATGTTAACATTAAGATAATTAACATATTATAACCCTCTATACGTTGTGTGAAAGAGGAAGAAGGTATTTTACAACAGTATTTATTATATTGTCAAACCGGCAAATGGCCTTTCTGAAATACTTTTTTTATGAAAATACGTCATTAAGGACTACAATAACCAATGTATCCAACCCATGCCATTCTGAGGGCGTCGTAAGTGGCGAGTAAAGGCAACCAACCTAGTCGCAAGAGAAGGAAAAACCTGATAAGAACGCTTGGTACAGTAGGTCAAATTCATGTAATTGGAGGATGCTCGACCCAGCAGTGGGTCACCTTATGGGTCGAGTTATAGTATTGTGAAATAAAATGGTACTGAAATTTATAAAATACACATTCCTTTCATTCGTTCTCTTACACAGTGACGTCATCCAGTTCAATCAATGTTCAGAGATACCAATCAGTCGGCGAGCGTTCACACGGAATAATTTAATATTAATGTTATTTATTGGGTTTGTTTTTGTTTAGTATTCGGTGTTTGGGCGTATTGTCGAGTGCTCTGATACGAATAATATATTGTGGCGCCTCAAGTCGTGAATGGCGTCTATATTGTGTGAATGAATTGGAAATATGTAGGTATATACATTTTGAAACAGCAATTATTTTTATTGACACATTAGGAATACGACGGCCTCCTCCCATCACAGGGAGGGAAAATAGCCTACTGTACCACGCTGGCCAGACGGTTTGGCACAGAGATTAGTATCATGTTTTCCTTCTCTTGCGGTTAGGTTAAAAATGACAAGGCTGAATCATTTCCTTTTGTCGGCCCCTCAGGATAGAATGGGGTGGTAACACTATGGTATTATAGATTTTATGGTACTATACATTACAGCGTAAGCTTCTTTCTGTAATATGCTTATTACAGAAATGCATTTATTTTATACCAAATAACACAATAAAGTACAGTAATCAGTACCAGTGCAGTATATTTACTTCATCTTCTAAAAACCTATGGGAAAATTATTTCTTTTTTGTCACAGAAGTTTTATTGAAAACGGTTCAGTACTTTGGTTATAAACTTGAGATTATTAAAGAATTGAATGAAAGGTAAATGTGTGTATATGTAGAAGATTATTGCAAAGCAATATCACGAAGGTGAGTGAGTTCCGTGTTGCTCGCGTTCTATTTTGCAGTACGCCGGAGTATTGGAGACGTTCTCAAAGGATAACCGTGTTACATTGTCCCGCCGTACAAGCTTACCATTTGTTTTATTTGCAGCAAAATCGAAAATATAACAAAAGCTGTCGTAGTAGTTTTTTTTTTACCTTTTTTACCAAAATGTTTATTCTGAAGCGGCATTCCGAACCGAGTTTTAGTGTGAATGTAGATAGATTTAAGATTAACAGATGTTTTGTATGAGAACATGCTTATGAAAGACGTGAATGTAGATATGGGCCGAAAGATGATTATGGTAGTTTTAAACATGACGATTTATAAGAGTTTTGTGATAAAACCTATGGGGATAAAGTGCCTTTTGAGTTTGAGAGGCAGTCACTATTGTAAATTTTACAGTTCAGAACATACTTGAGTAACCATCTCTAGGGATACGTCTAGCTAGAGATTGGTGATTATCAGAATCATTGTTAAGGTACTGCTGTATTCACTGTGAAGTGGACCTAATAAATCTAAACACGTAATTTGCAATCCGGCGCAGCGCCCGGCGAGCCATTCGGTGACGTCACTTGTCAACGGCCAATCACGAACGCGATACATATTAACGAGCGGAGACATAAATCATGACTAGATGCGGCCAAATAGAATATTTTAATATCAATGTGCTATATATTGAGTACGTGTGATGATATGTTTAAGATATATATATATAGTTTCAGTAGTCGGTATGTTATAATGTAGGAGTCAACTGTGTGATTTGTCCCATTTGGTCTTTATCCTTCTATCGATTTGGGGGAGGCTGGTTTGAGTACTGGGGCGGTTATTATGGACTCTGTTAATAGCATTCCACCAACCCATTGATTTATATTGTATTTCATATCTATCTATCTATATAAATGAAAATAAATTCCTGTTCGTTAGTCTCACTAAAACTCGAGAACAACTGGACCGATTTGGATAATTTTGGTTTTCAAATATTCGTGGAAGTCCAGGGAAGGTTTAAAGGTATATGGAAATGCTCGGAATTAAATAAAAACAAAAATGTAGCTTTTCCTTTGACGTGACGCTTAACGGTTTGTTTTATTTGTTTTAATTTTATTTTATCCAAAAGTTTAGGTCTTAATAATATCGATTGAGACAGTACGAAGTCTGCCGGGTCAGCTAGTGTCTTATAATAAGGTACCAGTCGTAAATTCACGAACCCAAAAAACATCTAGACTCACTCTGAGCAAGAGCCTCTGGTTTACACAAAGACACTTGCCCGACCCCGAAATCGAACCGGAGACTCGTGATCTAAAGGCGGCACATCGAACCACTAGACCAACAAGGCGGTCAGTACGCAGTTGATAACAAACATGACAAACCAGACAAACAGAAAAGATTTTGAAGAAAAAAGAGAGAGACTGAGAAACTTATGAAGATTACACACCTTCCAAAGTGAAGAGAGAGAACAGACCCTATTGTTGGTGTCACGGGAGTAATACCTTCGATGCTGCAAAGGTCCATAGCCGTCCTGGAGTTTGAGTGCTACCCCAATGGTATATAAAAAAGTCTAAATCGTTGGGCGAAACTGTTGGACAACATAATCTGAAACGCTCTTGCAGCAACTGTCTACAGTTTGATTCTTGTAGTATTTCTTTTTTAAATTGCTATAGATTGTAGAATGGCATTTCATCCTGAGGGTGTCGTAAGAGCCGACAAAAGGTAATGGTAAGGCCTCAAGAGAAGGGAAACTTAATACGAAACCCTCAACCAATCCGTCTGGGCAGCTTGGCACAGTAGGCTAATGACCCTCCATATATAAATAAATAAATATCCTTGGACATTTCACACAACGCCATCTCGTCCCAAGCTAAGCAACTTAATGCTTGTGTTATGGTAACGAGATGGATGATAAACTACTTATATACATTTTTTTTTGTAAATACATACATATTATAGATAGAAATGACACCCAGACTCCGAGCCAGTGCCTCTGGTTTAGACAAAGACACTTGCCCGACCCGGGAATCGAACCCGGGACCCGTTGATCCAAAGGCGGCACATCTAACCACTAGACCAACGAGGTATAGTTAGAGGAGGTCCGGCTAAGTAGTAGTAGTAATAGTAGAATGTCAGGCTTTAAGTGCCCCAGTAAGTACGGAGGAGGGCAGATATAACAAATAATGGGTACCTATAAAACATCCGGATTTATCCGTGTGGTGACAGATTTAAAATACATTGTGCCACCATCCCATTCCATCCTGAGGGTGTCGTAAGAGCTGACAAATGGAAATGACAAGGTGGAAAACCTAGCCGCAATAGGAAAACTAAAAAAAAACCCCGTGCCAACCCGTCTGGCTAGCGTGGCACAGTAGACTAATAGCCCTCCCTGTGATGGGAGGAGGCCCGACTTAGTAGTGGGTCATTTATAGGCTGAGTAATAGTACTATTAGGGTAAAACCGGGATAGATGCCCCAGTTTTACAAAAAGCCACCCATTTTTTAAAATATGTCTTTTTTACGAATAATTTCTATTGATGTAGCTAGCCCAATCTTTAATGCTGGATTATTATTATTAATATTCAACCTATCAAATAAAGATTTTGCACAAATTACCTTTTCGTAACATGTCTTTTTTGAGGATAGATGCCTACCTGTATGGATAGTTGCCCCACCATGAAAATACTGAGAAGGATAGATGCCTGCAGGGCAGGATAGATGTTCTTTAGACTGTGTTAACTAAAAACCTGGCCAAAATGTTAGTTATTTCTCGTCCTAAAACGAAACATGATGTTAATAATGAAAAGTTAAAGTTTTTTTTTTACAACTAAAAAATACATTATTAAGTTTCAACAAGCATTATCATATTCTTTGTTGAATTATATTTTTATGCATTTATTCAACCTAAATATATTATTATTAATTGTTACTACCAATATTTTTCCACATAATGTGTAATAATTTCTGAAAAGTGTACAGGATGTTTATAGCCAGTTCTAACGCTGACACATTGAATCCAGTTTGACAACGATTTCGTGTTTTTCTTTCAAAACATACAATGCAAATCCCATTTTACTTGTATCTTTAGGTTTATCCTTCCGTTTCGTGGCATAGTTCTACTATAATCGTAAATAGCAGTATATGGATATGGGATAGATGGGATAGATGCCACTAAGGGCACCTATACCTTGAAAAATCAGGGCAACTATCCTTTGTGATAGGGATAGATGCCTAAGTATTTTTTTAATATTATTATACTCCGCCGTTGACGGTCCCAAGCCCGTATGTGAAAGGAGGAGGGTTGGCTGAGGAGAAGAGAGCCAAACCAGCTGTAAAAAGGTAAACGTCGAGTATTGGGCGACGGTTAATTAACCCGACAACATACGGCCTAACCAGCCTGACCCGCTGAAGGTAGGAAATGATCTTCACAACCCGTTACTCTGACATAGAAGCGGGGGTCTTGGCTTAATTGCCCGGACCAAGAGGTAGAAAACCTCCATAAAAAGTTACCCTAATCCTAAGGTGGGACACGCGCCGATAGGATGCATGGCTTGCGGGAGGCAGGTCCTAGCGCCAACCTTGGTGAACCTGGCGAACACCATTGTATATAGCCTTCTCACAGGAAAGGCGTCACCCTGTGAGCGACCTCTTTTCGTCCATACTCGTGGGAATCATATGGAAAACCCTAATTTTAATAAAACCCCTAACACATATAAAACACACAACTTAATACAACAAACACTTCATTTCAGTAAGTTTGAAAGAACAAGAAGTAACTCTCTCGGTGCAATACCTACAGAAAATAAAAATCTTGAAGATAAACAATCAGAACCTATTGAACAGACAATAGATGCCCAAACAGTATCCAGTGACCAGGAAGATACAAACAAAAATGAGTGGCAGAGAGATAGAATCCCCGCTAAACCAAAAAAAAGGAAAGAAAACAGTCCAATAAACAACACAAACAAAAAGCAAAAGAACATTTCTGAATATGCTGTACCAACTCAGAACAGCTTTGAGATACTAGATGATGAAACTATTTCTGCTCAGGAAGCCAACAAACAAGAAAAAGTTTATGTCCCTAGCCGAGCCTATATTTGTTACAGGCGTCATTAACATCGCATCCCTTAAGGAAGTACTAAACAAAATTCTAGACAAGGATCTTTATACCATGACCACACTCAGATCTGGACATATAATAAAAATCATGCCAAAAGACATTCAAACATACAAAACTATTAGAGAACATTTCATCGCTAACAATATTTCACACTACACTTACCAATTAAAAAGTGAAAAAGCTTACCGAGTGGTTCTACGAGGACTTCACGCTTCAGAAGATACGACAGAAATAACTAGAGAACTGGATCACATTGGGCATAAAGTAAGACAAATAGTCAACATTAGACATAGATCTACAAAAGAACCACTTCCTATATTTTATGTAGACCTGGAGCCACAGCAAAACAACAAAGACATATTTGACGTCAGATATTTAAACCAAATGACAGTCACATTTGAGGCACCTTATAAGAAAAAAGAAATTATACAATGTAAAAGATGTCAAAGATTCGGCCACACAAAAAATCAATGTTTCAGACCTTTTCGATGCGTTAAATGTGGTAATGAACATCCTACAACACAATGTATAAAACAACCTGACACTGAGGCTACCTGTGCAAATTGCAATGAAAAACACCCTGCCAGCTACAAAGGATGCAAAATCTACAAGCAATATAAAGAAAAAATATTAAAAGTTGCTCCTAAACCTAGACAAAAACCAACAATTATGAACCTCGACAGTAAAAATATAGACACATCCAAATCACGACATCAATTCCGACAAACAAATCTAAACAAAACCTATGCTGAAATGACTAAAACAGGATCACAAACTATACCAGCACAAAAAAATAATGATGTGCATAACACGACAAACAATGATTTCAATAACTTCACTAATATAATGGAGACTATGCTAGAAAAACTACAACACACAATGATTACAATAGTGGAAAAAATGATGGACAAAATGTTGGATAGTATGATCCAGTTAGTCAGCAGCTTAAAAAATAAATGATCCCAAACCTCCGAGTTGTTACTTGGAACGCCAACGGCTTGACGGACAGACGTCAAGAATTAGAAACTTTCCTTGAAATGGAAAAGATTGACATAGCACTAGTTTCAGAAACTAGGCTCACATCTAAGTCTCACATCGCTTTTAAAAACTATAAGATCTATACTACAAACCATCCCTCCGGAAACGGCCATGGAGGAAGTGCTGTTATCATTAAAAACAATATCAAACACTATTTGATGGAAGAATATGGCACAGAGAAAATTCAGGCCACAACCATAGTTGTCCTAGAAAAACACAGTGAGACAGTTTTCTCTGCTGTCTACTGGTCTACTGTCCTCCCAGACATACAATCTCAGTTCAAGACTTCAAAGATTACTTCTCTACTCTTGGTAGAAGATTTGTAAGTGCTGGCGACTGGAATGCAAAACATCTGCACTGGGGTTCCAGATTGACTACTACAAGGGGACGGCAACTACACACAGTAACACAAGACATGAAACTGGATTACTGGTCTGGAGGAGAACCTACTTATTGGCCTACCGATAGAGATAGAATACCTGATATGCTTGACTTTTTCATAAAGAAAAACATGGATGGCAACTACATAACAATAGAGTCCTGTACCGATCTCACCTCAGATCACACTCCTGTAATTCTGAATGTTAATTCTACAATTCAGTTAGTGGAGCCTTCCCCAAAAATATATAATATTAAGACTACGAATTGGGAAAAATACAGGGATGTAATAAAATCTGAAATCATTCTTAAAACAAAAATCGAGACAATAGAGGATGTAGAGGACGAGATTGAGAAACTCATGACATTGAGAACACATGCATATACATAGAGCAGCCAACTTAGCGACAACTAAACGAAAGGGACAGCCACCAAAAAATAACAGCTTTCCAAAAGAAATAAAGGAAAAAATCAAGAAGAGGCGACAATTAAGAAAGATCTGGCAAAATACAGGATATCCAAATGATAAAACAGCATTTAATAAATTCTCTGATGAGCTTAAAAAACTCATCAACAATTTAGAGAACGATAGAATCCAAAACATGCTTTCAAGCCTCGACGCGACAGCTGACACAAACTATTCGCTGTGGAAGATTACCAAAAATATGAAGCGCCCAAAATCACATATACCTGCCGTTAATAACAATAAAGGAGGATGGGCTAGGTCTGACCTAGAGAAGGCGACAGCATTTGCCGAACATTTGAGCAATGTATTTAACCCACACCCAGAGAGCTGTTATGAGCATACAGAAGAAGTAAAAAACTACTTAGAATCACCAAATCAAATATGTTTACCATTACAAAGTACTAGCCCTAAAGAAATCTTCCAAGAAATAAAAAATCTGAGGGAAGGGAAAGCGCCTGGGTATGATCATATAGATGCAACACTTCTAAAGAAACGTCCGTACAAGGCAGTAATGAAACTTGTCCACATATTTAATGCTTGCCTTAGATTTGAACATTTTCCTGGACAGTGGAAGATAGCACAGGTAATAATGATTCCCAAGCCTGGTAAACCCCTACAACAAACAAATTCATACAGGCCCATCAGCCTGTTGCCAGTAATTGGAAAACTGTTTGAACGGATACTCCTTAACAGAATAAAAGTACACTTAAATACCGTATCACCACAGCACCAATTCGGCTTCCGTGAAAGTCATGGGACAATAGAACAAGTTCACCGTATTGTTGATATCATTAGTAGATGCTTAGAGAATAAACTATACTGCTCTGCAGTGTTTTTAGACATTAGCCAAGCTTTCGACAAGGTGTGGCATGATGGCCTTATCTTCAAAATAAAAAAATCACTGCCACATTGTTTTCTTCGTATATTAAAATCATACCTAGACAAGAGAAGCTTCCAAGTAAAATACAATGATGACAGCTCTGAGCTCTACGAAATCAACTCGGGCGTCCCCCAAGGTAGCATATTGGGACCTATCCTGTACCTCATCTTCACTGCAGATATTCCAACAGATGATCAAACGGTTACAGCGATATATGCTGATGACACCGCATTGCTGTCCTCTCATAGTAACCCAGTAAGTGCATCAAACACTCTGCAAAGTCATCTTAATAAAATAGAATCATGGCTTAAGCAATGGAGGATCAAAGCAAACGAAACTAAATCTGCTCATGTAACCTTTACTCTTAGGAGAGATACTTGCCCTCCGGTTAAGCTAAACAACAAAGAAATCCCTCAAACAGATAATGTTAAGTACCTGGGAATGCACCTGGATAGAAGGCTCACATGGCAGAAGCACATCTGGGCAATAAGAAAACAATTAGATGGAAAACTCCGTGGTCTTCACTGGTTAATCGGACGCAGCTCGCAACTAAATAACACCAGCAAAATCCTGGTATATAAAGCAACTTTGAAACCTATCTGGACTTATGGGATACAGTTATGGGGAACAGCAAGCAAGAGTAACATAGATATACTGGAAAGATTCCAAAGCAAAGCACTAAGAACGATGTTCAGTATACCCCAGTGTATTAGTAACAAATACATGTATCTTGACCTAGGCATAAACACTGTTCGTGAGGAAATAGTCCAGGCAAGCCTGAAATACCAGGATAAACTAGCAACTCATGCAAACCAACTCGCACAGGCCCTAAGTGGAGAGGGCGGACTAGAGTACAATCGACTGAAAAGACAAGGCATTCCCAGTCTCGCCCAAAGATCTGTAGACTGAGTCAAGAAGAGGGCTTGCTGGAAATTTCAGCAATTGATTGGCTCTCGGTGAAGACAATATAGAAAATCAGGACATGGAGTTCCAGCCAAACAAGTGGCTTATTGTTTTATAACAGATTGCCATAGAGCAGAAAACACACATAAAAAAAAAAAAATATATTATTATAAATTAAATAGCAATTATTTACACCTAGATGCAGACTTAATGAACCCCTATATTGACACATGAAAAAATATAATGGAATTTATTAATAATTATAAAGTTATACAACGCAAAATACTAACGTTTAAAACTTTGACGTGTTCCTGAATGACGCCGCTGAGATAATTTCATACGCGAGCGAAACGCATCCTCCTACACGACTGTCCATGGGTAACTAAGGTATGGGGTGATTGTGGCTCTTAATTATACAATTAACTCTAACTCGCGAGTTCGCGAAGTTAGGTTTTTAGAATATGAGGCATCTATCCCACTGGGGCATCTATCTCGGTTTTACCCTAGTAGTAGTAGTTGATCCAAGATCCAGAGCCAGACGTTTCTTAACCTGCGTATTGATTGCGTTCCACACGGCCTTCTAAGCTACTGCAATATCTTTAAAAAGTTAAAGCATTTTTTTTATTTATCTCATGAATATCCCATGAACTATTAAAAAGTCCCGTGAAACAGGGTTCCATAGAAATTAGCGACAAACATACACACTGAGACGGCAGACGCCGGAAATCCCGTATATAAAGATAAAAATCTCGACGTTTGATAGAACATTTAAATAAGTTTCAGAATTTATTGGCAAAGATTATGCTTAGGAACAGATGCGACACTAACCCACAACATTCTATTCATAAACAACCAAATATTTTTTATTTAAGTAATAGTATAATATCGCTGCTTAAAAATGAAAGGGCCACAAAACAAACAAATGCATTTATTTAAAAAATCAGGCTAATATCGTCCATAAACGCATGGAAAACCAAAGATAAATCAGTATAAAAAACTTGCAGGCGAAATCTATTTTCAGGAGAATCCATGGTTTATCATAAAAATCTGGTTCAGAAATCGATCACACTCATACTTCACAGTTGAAAAGCATTTTAAATACTGCACTGCTTCTTATTTTATCTTGCTTTTAAAAACTCGTCCACGTGCTTGATGAACCAGTAATTTCCATGCCCTCACTTGAGATGGCTATATGTCTAGCTTTTGGTACGGCCTGCATATCAAATTAGGTGTAAACTTTACCCGCGTTCTATCACCAATCTGCATCCTTACTCTTTGAACGCACACACGACACTGCTTAACCATTCAATATACAACTCCTAGCTCGTGTATGGCTCGTATATAGATCATCGCATTGTTCTGTATTTAACATACGACCTGTATCGTCAGTGGTCGGTGCGTGAGTTGCATAGAGAGCGCGCAGCTTTGCTTGAATTAGAATTAGACTGTCATATTACGTAGGGACTTATATGGTAGCGTTGTATTTGATAGACAAATTTGTGTTATAATTGTTTTAATTGTGTTTCTCGAGTATACAATGTTTAGTGAAGATAGTGAAATGTATTGTCATGGTCTAATTTAATTACACATTACATATTATGCTTCAAGAAATAGACAAATAAATAAATAAATATCCTTGGACATTTCACACAACGCCATCTCGTCCCAAGCTAAGCAACTTAATGCTTGTGTTATGGTAACGAGATGGATGATAAACTACTTATATACATTTTTTTTTTGTAAATACATACATATTATAGATAGAAATGACACCCAGACTCCGAGCCAGTGCCTCTGGTTTAGACAAAGACACTTGCCCGACCCCGGAATCGAACCCGGGACCCGTTGATCCAAAGGCGGCACATCTAACCACTAGACCAACGAGGCAATCAAAGCTTAGAATATCTACTACTACTAATGACCACTGCTGAGTGTGAGTCGGGCCTCCTCCCATCGCAGAGAGGGTAATTAGCCTACTATGCCACGCTGGCCAGACGGGTTGGCATCTAGAATATATGATGGCAAATGTATGTGTTTAAATACATACCGCACATATTAGCAAAAGGCTGTGTAAATGAGCATCCCCCAAGGTTACAGAGCAAGGCTCTGAAGAGAGTAGTGCAGAAACGGGGTGGATTTGAGTGGGTAGGTCGGGGCGCAATTTATCGTCTTATCACACGCCAGGTCCCTAATTATCCGGGCTAGTCCTTCAAGAACAAGGTATATGACCGTTTCCTAACCAAAAAAAAATATAGATAAGCATGGTGTAGCACTCTTTAAAGTTTGTATGTGTGCGTGTAGTACCTAAGTACTACACGCTCAATGCAAAGCTCAAAGCGGTTAAAGTCGTCAAAACATAGTTGCCCGATAGAACAACGAAACATGTTTACAAATCGCCAGCCAAGGGTTGTACGCAACACAACCCTTGGCTGGCGAGTTGATCCTGAGCATCTATAAGATTTCTAGAGCTTTGTCAGAGGAATTATGCTGCTGTGAAAAGTCCCTGTTTTTTTGCAGTCTAAATCCTGTCCACTTTTCCAGGCATTGAAAGAAAGAAAGAAAATCCATTTAATCGGCAAAACATACCTATAAGAAATTAACAACATAATTTAAAAAAAAGTAACAATTTTTTTACATATATGGGATTAAGTACATCTGCACGTCCTGCCGAGTAGGTCACCATCTCAGCTGGGTATCACCCAGCGCTGATCTCCCGTTGGCTGACCTAAAATCCATTATGGAGTATTTACACCGACCTGCGGAAGGCCAGGTTCGAGTGTGTGGGAATCTGGTCTACCCATTATACATCCCCCGGTGCATCATCCTGCGCCGCCTACCCCAGCTGTGTCCTCACGGGAGGGTTAGTGTTTCAAACATTATCATAACGATAATGAGTGGTGGCAGGATGTATTCTAATTCTAAGTCCACACGATCACATTTAATGGCTTGCACGATGTCTGCAAGTGCCAAGGTATGCTGATCTTGTTTCCACCACCTGCCGACTTTTCAACTAACTGTTTTTACTCCATGAATATGCACCAGTGGTCTTGGTCGATTAGGGCTTTCTCCTTTTAGAGATTTCCTTTTGCTTGCATTAGCTTAAGTCATTGTCTGATATACATTTACTGAGTAGTTGTAGGATTCCTTTGCTTTGGGTACTTGGTACCCTAAAATTTTGTATGAAATTTGTTTGTGTGATGATGACGAGTTTAGTCAATAAAAACGCAAATAAAATAAGAATGTTTGTATTTGAATAAACCCCTGATAGTGTTTTCAAGGTAATGAAAAGGCCGAAAGAATATAAAACTGCAAGGGAAGGAAAATTTAACGAAACCCTATCTATGCCAACCCGTCTGGCCCGTCCGTCTGGACTGCGTGACACAGTATGCTAACTACCCTCCATGTCTTGGAGCAGTACTGACTCAGCAGTGGAAGATTTTTCCCAATATATATCAGAATAGAAGATTTGAATTAGACGGTATAACTATCTATGACATTGATTCGTGGAGTATCATTGACTATAGTCAGTGAGCCACTGAGACTCGGCTTTGTCTTTCCTTCTGTCAGCTCTTACAATACCTTTGACATAGCACAGGTTGGTCAGACCATGTATTGTTAAATCTATTGTATTACTAGAAAACAAGCACTTATCTTTTTGTGGGGTTTAAAATAAGATTGTATATAAGCCCGCTTCAAAAAATTGGCAATATGATCCACTGTTGAATCGGGCCTCGTCCAGGCACATGGAGGGTAATTGACCCACTTTGCCACGCTGGCCAGTCGAGTTGGCACAGGGTTTAATATTCTCTTGTGGCTAGGCTATCGGCCTTGTCATTTCCTTTTGTCGGCACTTACGACACCCTCGGGATGGAATAGGGCGGTGACAAAATGTATTCTTCATCCGTCACCACGCAGATACTTGACATATTAATGTTTTTTATTAAGTTTAATCAAACTGGCCGTCATCATCTGGCTAAGGGTAAGCTGATCTAAGCAAGTCGATATATTAGTCTCGTATTCACTGTCACGTCGTCACTGTAGGCTATTTTCCCTTCCCGTGATAGGGGGAGGCCCGACTCAGCAGTGGCAGTATTTATGGGCTGAAAAGTAGAAATAGTAGTAAAATCTGTGGTTAACTATTCTACAAAAAAGGCTTCAAAGCTTTTCATGTAGTTGATACAGTAAGCTGAGTCACAGCACTGTGGTAGGCCGACACCGTTCCATTTTAAACGAAATGTAAACACGATCTTAATCCAACACCATTAAGGAGTCAATTATTCGCATTTAAAATCGAGTAGTGATCCGAATTGGCTGCTTAGTATTACAGTTTTGTCGTGTCGTGCGGTGATCTACAAGTATAGTTTGGTTCCTGAGCATTTCATTTGGATCGGCTCGATCTATTCTCGGAAACGTGTCATCTAGTCAAACCTAAAACAATGAGCGTGTCATAGATTATTTAGTCGCAGATGTCACGTACAATATAAAAAAGTACAATATGATCATTGTTCGCTTTTTAAAAGTCTTTAAAATGTATCATTGTAATCTACACTGACCTGCAATACTAAGTACTACAATTTTAATATATATATTTTTTCTAAACTATAGAAGTTAGAGATTTAAAATATAAAAAACGTTTTATAGCAAATGTTATCAGCGACTATGAAGTTTATATATACAAAATTAAACTTTTTTTCGAGTCCTTTTTTTTTTCGAAAGTTTAGCTTGTGTACTTAAAAAGTTATTGAAACTTTAAAAGAGTGATACTTAGTTTTCCAGCCCAGCGTATTATAAACAACTTCAAAAAGGACAACATTCTACATTCAGTTGTTTTACATCAACAAGTAGGTATATGTGTGTTCGTTCACTGATGCTTACGATAAGGTTAACAAGACATGTCCGCCAATTTCGATGAAAGAAATTACAATTTGTTCAGCAGACGATTTTTTCAAATAAAAATTCATTTACAAAAGTTGGCTTATGTTAAAATTTAAAATCTTCTATTTAAACTTGTAACTGTTTAGTTACTTTTTTAGATCGCCATTTTTAGGATACAAGTCAGGGGTAAGACATATTTGTGAGAGCAAACTCGCGCAACAGTTGCAACAAGCGCAACATTTGCAACAGCGTTTAATTTCACATAAATATTGAAATAGATGTTCAACAAGATATAAAATTATGGTTCTATGTTTGTTTCTTACAAGAAATGCTTTGGAATCTAACTATGAAGTGATTTAGACTTGCTATCTGTTTCCTGTGGCTTTACTCGCGAGGGTCTAGATCTGAGGTTCCTTATGTACAATAAACGTGATATCACCTTCTAAATTAACACGCCCTAAAGGTAAACGAGTGTAATTTTGTGAATTGCGAGTCGCGTAATATTGGTCGCGTAATTTTGGTCGCGTGATTTCTGCTGCATTTGGCTTCAAACAAAATAAATAAATAAATATCCTTGGACATTTCACACAACGCCATCTCGTCCCAAGCTAAGCAACTTAATGCTTGTGTTATGGTAACGAGATGGATGATAAACGACTTATATACATATTTATTTTTTGTAAATACATACATATTATAGATAGAAATGACACCCAGGCTCCGAGCCAGTGCCTCTGGTTTTGCGACCGAAATTCAAAATTACGCTTACGCCAAACGAAATTACCCTTAGTCACGGTCGCTACAACCCGCGTCCGAATTATCTTCATTAATAGTAAATAAAAAACTGTATAGTAATGTTTCTTCAGCCACTTTCAAATGTATATATTTTCATAGATACATGTATCCCTCTGTGACTATAATTAATCTATAATTGTATTATGGATCATCTGTAGAACGCGCGTGGGCGCCATTGAGACGTGACCAAGCATATGTATCGATCCTAATCGATTCGTATCATGAAATTAGTATAGTATCGCATATGTATGTTGTTACGTAACATAATGGGGTGTGTATTTGATCGAATAAATGTCAAATCGATTTTGGCAATTTTGAAACATATCGATGCCGTGTTTTAATTACGTGACTCGATGTAGATGGAGTGATACTGTCATGTATATGAAAATTATTGACGTTGTTCGAGTTATGTAGTGTTTAATCGATTAGCATAGAGTTTAGTGTTACTTTGTACTGAATCGATGCGGGTGCAGCGTTGTAAGATTTACCTGCGAGTAATGAGTTTGGACGTATCGAAACTAATTATTCTATAATTACGTACTCTATCATTCTTGCAACAAAGATCCATAAATTAGACTAGACAGAACAAGATTTACCTTATACTGTTTATTACAATCATGTTTGCCCATAAATGATCCACAACTGAGTTGGGCCTCCTCCAACTTCATGAAGAGTGGACTACTGAGAGGCGATTCCAAACAATTTTTTATTGAAATTTGTCTGCTCGTGTGTTTTGTTTGGTGACATCGTGTATTCTAAGGGGGTTGGTGGTATTCTGTATAGTAATATAGTGTATGTAAGTAAGTAATTGCAAACTTAAAATATTTTATCAAAACATAAATATATCAATAATAACAATAATTTATCAAAAAAATTACAATAATAAATAATAATAATATCCTTGGATATTTCACACAACGCCATCTCGTCCCAAGCTAAGCAACTTAATGCTTGTGTTATGGTAACGAGATGGATGATAAACGACTTATATACCTACATTTTTATTTTTTTGTAAATACATACATATTATAGATAGAAATGACACCCGGACTCCGAGCCAGTGCCTCTGGTTTAGACAAAGACACTTGCCCGACCCCGGAATCGAACCCGGGACCCGTTGATCCAAAGACGGCACATCTAGCCACTAGACCAACGAGGCAGTCAATATTTGTCTAGCCCTTAAAAAATAAATATGTATATTAAGTATTCAACTCAATCAACCTTAGTGCTAGCTAGCTTATCACATTTCTTACTAGCGACCCGCTCCGGCTTCGCACGGGTGCAATGGTGAGCCTCTAAATTGATCAGTGTTTCTCTACAATGTTATGGATGCATTATACACATAAACCTGCCACTTGAATCACTCTATCTATTAAAATACCGCTTTAAAATCCGTTGCGTAGTTTTAAAGATTTAAGCATACTTAAGGACGGACAGACGACAGCGACTTTGTTTTATACTATGTAGTGAATTACTACAATTACTTTATATAACATCATTAAACCCAAAAACAATAAAAATAGCAGCTCTGCAGTATATCTCGGTAAATTCTCTATAAAATAAAGAGATCATGTGCAAAATATTACTCGAGCTGTCATAGCAAAGTGTTCATTAGCAGTGAGATATGGCCCAGCCAAGATGGCGCTGATGGAAGCTGTCAGAACAGCGCTGCAGGGAACGCTTGATTTTATTACACAGCTATCCATCACGCCACCTTCTACCATCACAACACATAGTCGGCTTAAAGGTAATGTAGCGTTTTAAATGCTGCATAAGTAAGGTACAAATGGATAAGTATTCGTCCACAAAAATATTTAACAAATGTTATGACAGTCACTAAAAAATAATTGAAGCAGTTTAATTATTGTTTTAGCGCAAAAAAATTTAGAAGCGATGCCACGCTGGCAAGAAAGGTTGGCACAGTAGGGAACCGGATATAGTATGTGACATTTTATCAAGTATTATTAATACAATCAAGAACGACAAGACAAACACGTAACAATTCAGCCCATGTACGGGACACTTGAGATTATTTTTCGGAAATGAAGCGTCCAGCCCAGTTCCCTCAGATATGTTCGAGAGCACTCAAATACCACTTGAGTAGTTGCTGATCAAACAAAATAACATTACCGTAGGCTTTAGATTTGGGTTAGGATGTCAGAATTGTGGATGCGGCATTAGTGACGGCTTGTAGTCTTACTATACTACTACTCAGCCCATAGACGACCCACTGCTGAGTCGGGCCCGAGTTAGATGGAGGGTAATTTAGAATATACCATCACCAACCAATTTCAAGCTGACGATGTTGTAAAAGGTGTAAATAGGTTAAATAATAAAACTGAAGAAGTGTAAATAGGGTGGAAAAATTGATATAAATAATAAATAAATATCCTTGGACATTTCACACAACGCCACCCCCAAATTCAAGAAATCAGTCGTAAGCTGTTTGCCTCTATAGGCTCCCTACGGAGACTTCGCAATTTCCTTCCAACTACCACCAAAATTGCGCTTGCTCAATCCGTTCTTCTACCGATATTAGACTATGCTGACGCCAGCTATCTTGACCTTACAGAGGAGCAACTGGATAAACTTGAGCGCCTTCAAAATGTCTGTATAAGATTTATATTTGGACTACGCAAATATGATCATGTCTCCGAATTTCGCACTAAGCTCAAGTGGCCTTCGTCGGAATACTCACATACTATCTTTGTTATATAGTATACTGTTCAGTCCTACTGCCCCTTCCTATCTAAAGGATCGTTTCAAACTCCTTCATGAATCAGATTCATTTTTCTTGAGATCGTCACAGAATTTGAAGCTGCATTGCCCCACTCATTCCACTGACTTCTTCGGGAAGTCCTTCACAGTTAAGGCAGTTAGGCTCTGGAATGCCCTTCCGGAGTATCTACTACAAACAAAAAGTCTGCAGGTATTCAAAAAGCAATTATGGGAATATTATCTTGAAATCAGTGCTGTAAATTAATTTATTGAAATTGTCACTATGTATATACGAGTATATGTCCACTATATTGTATTTAGTATTGCCCATTGAATGTAAAATATATATTAGTGTATTATACAACATATATACTCGTAAGTATTTTATTTAGTATAGTTAAATTTAATATGTTATAATCTTGAGCACACAACTGACCGCCAGTTCTTTAATGTCTAAATTATTTATACAAAGGTTGCCTGGAAGAGATCGCGGTATGCGATATTTTATTGTCTGTATCTTGTCTTTTTAGTGTGCAATAAAGAGTTCATTCATTCATTCATCTCGTCCCAAGCTAAGCGACTTAATGCTTGTGTTATGGTAACGAGATGGATGAAAAACTACTTATATACATTTTTTTTTTGTAAATACATACATATTATATGTAGATAGGAAACACCCAGACCCGGAACAAATACTTGTAGGTCGTACAAATATTTCTTCCGCTCAGCCACTGCGCCAACCGTGTCGTATAAACCTAGTTTCAACTGTTAACTTACATAGTAGTTACGTTAACTTTCCTTCACGGAGCATACTTCCAACATTGGAAGAAGCCTCGAAGGGGAGTGAGTAGGCACTACTACTAGTATCATAGAGTTTACTTGGCATTATTGCAAAAAATATGCACTAAATAATGCGAATTTAAATGTCATATTCAAAATGTACAGCATCCTTGTCAATAGTCCCAAATAAATTCGGTTAGCTAACGCGTGGGACTTGTTATCATAGAAAGCACGGAACAGATCGGAATGCTCCCGTGTAATATGCGTTATAATAATAAACAACGAATTAATAGTGCAAGAGGCATCATTACTATATAATGTGATGCAATACATCAAAATGATTGGTTTCTTTCTTTAACAATGAAAGCTTTACTTCAAATGAGTACACATTATAGAAAATTGGGTAATTTTTTCGCGATAACTTTAACTATATTTTTTTTAAATCAATCAAATAAGAAGAATTAGTTACTGATTAAAATAATATTGCACACTGAATACATTATTTAAGTGGCTCAATCTGGCAGTGACCTAGTGTAAAGAAAGGTTTCTATTAATTGTTGTAAATTAATTTAGTATTTTTTTTAATAGTTTGAATTTAATTAAGTTTTTATTTATTATGTTTATTTGAACGCGGTCTGCATAGCATCGTTGTTTTTGGCGAACTATGGAAGAGGCAGGTTTTTTCTGTGAGCGATAGGTGAATGTATATTCCAATTATGTTATCAGATTCTGAAATTAACATATGTAACAAAATATGATTTCATGATTATTATTTTATATCACTAGCTCTTGAACTATATTGTCAACTGCTCCGTATGTCAACGGTTCATTTGTCTGTTCAGTTTATTTTGTGGACAGTAATTATTTGTCGAGAGTTTCGCGCGTGTGCTTTCAAGATTGTGATTTCATATTGGATTCTCATTGATTAGAAAATAGTTGCGGTGTGTAAATAGTTTCTTGTTCTTGAACAGACAAACCAATATTTTCTTATAACTGGTGAGGCTTTTCTTGGACCTTATTATAAAAGAATCCGAGTATCAGCTACCAAATTGCTAACCAGCCAGTTTAAATGGCAACAACGGAGTCACATGTATCAAAACCGCAACAATAATAAGTTTGTACCATAAATCGCGCATAAGGTCGGGGTCACACAGCACAATTAATAAATTAAGGGCCGCGCACACGGCCGGGTTCGCTAACAGTGGAATATTCATTGCCGGCATAATGCATGATAAATGTAGCGAGAAATATGCATAGTCACAAGCCTGAATGGTGAGCACAATGCGCAAGAGTGGCCAGCGGTTAGTGTAGCATCCACTGAGATTAAATAATAACATAAGTTGCTACACAATGCACCTGGGATGAGCGTTCATCATATTAGCAACAATGGTTGCTGACCCCAATTAAATTAAAGAAACCCAAGATAGGTTACTACTGAATTCAAGAAAATATTTATTAATCGTATTCGTTTTACTTCACCAAACTCATGCACTATAGAAAATTTATAAATAAGTAGTGGCCCGCCCCGGCTTCGCCCGTGCAAAGCGGGGGTGGGTTATACATATAAACCTTCCCCTTGAATCACTCTATCTGTTAAAAAAAACCGCTTCAAAATCCGTTGCGTAGTTTTAAAGATTTATGCATACATAGGGACGGACAGAAGAATGCGACTTTGTTTTATACTATGTAGTGACGACGAATCAGATGGTAATACTTAGTTATTTATCTTTGCGAGCTGATGATGATGTAATACATAATTTATCGCACTCTTTCCATCGGTTGAATGTGCATCAATGGTCTCCTATCTGGTGATCTGGAGCTGGAGTGATCAACATACATACATGGCTAAACAACAATTAGTTTAGCCTCAACCAACGGCAATTAAAATTTATAGCCTATAATTTCAGCCTATAAATGACCCACTACTGAGTCGGCCCTCCACCGAATAATTAATGAAGAGACAATCCAACTGTGCCTCGCTGGCAAGACGGGTTGGCACAGTTTGTATCTAGTTATCCTTCTATTGTGACTAGGTGACCTGCTGCTGCGTTCCTTTAGTCGCCTCTTACGACATCATAGGGATGGATAGGTGGGTGATGTTATGTATTTTAAATCCGTCACCACACGGATCAGATACTGAGACATAAATATTATTGCGAAAAGTTAAAAAAATCATCGGCTATTACTAGATGTTACTTGCAAAATCACCGCAGTACAATATCTACGCGATGCAGGACTATAGTCGGGGTTGCGTCCGGCCAGCGGCGTCCGTGCAACTCTCATCTAGCCCATTGTCTAACATTTTTCCTGGGCTCCGAACAATAAGAGATCATTCGACGAAAGCTTAGATACTCGCGTAGATACCACGCAGGGATGTAGGGATATTAGGTTTATTGAAGTATTAATGGCAGTACAGACGAGCTTAATTTCTGTTTTTGCATATATATATATATATGATAATTTAGTCACTGTCCATCGCTTTCCGGTGACCTTAACCAGGTCGTCGGTCGGTTTCCGGAACGCGGTCGCCACTCTTGGACTTTTCTGCCCCATCGGGCGTCAGTCCTGCGAGCCATATGCCTACCCATTGCCACTTGAGTTTGGCAATCCTGTGGGCTATATAACTCCGGTTCTTCTGCGGATCTCCTCATTTCTGATTCCACCCCGCAGGGAATCTCCGAGCATTACCCTCTCCATTGCCCTTTGGGTGACTTTGAGCCTTTTGATGGAGCCCATAGTGAGTGACCACGGTTCTGTACCATTATAATGACAAGTACAAATAAATAAGTAATAATAATGTAAGTTATCTGCCAAAATCTGTCTAATATGGCTATTCTTGACTTGTGTTAATTAATTATGAATGATAAAAATATCGTACTGTAATTAAACAGTCGCTTGTGATGACTTCAGATGTATTCACCTAAATTATCAATTATAATTTAATGAAGGAGTTGTTGTTATGTTCTGACAAGTGTCCTTTTGAACTTCAGCACGTCAATGTTAACAAGTTAATAATAATAATAAAGCCTTTCTCTCACTGGGCCGGACGTAGACCAACTCGCTTCTGTGGCTTGGCTACGCTTCAGTAACCTCTTTGGGGAGACTGAAGGGTTTGCCTGTGCAATTATGGACGAAGTTATTATGACGAATAACTACCGGAGACATATCCTAAAGGATGGGACTGCCGACATCTGTCGAGCCTGTCATCGTCCAGGAGAGTCCATTAGGCATATCGTCTCTGGCTGTTCTCGTCTTGCTAACGGAGAATACTTGCATAGACACAACCAAGTGGCCAAGATAGTCCATCAACAACTTGCCCTTAAATATAGTCTTGTGGATACTGAAGTGCCCTACTACCAATACCAGCCTGCGCCAGTTCTGGACAATGGTCATGTCACGCTCTACTGGGATCGATCGATTATTACTGACAGGACTATTCTCGCTAATAAGCCTGATATAGTGATAATTGACCGATCGGCGAGCCGGGCAATGCTTGTTGACGTCACTATCCCGCATGACGAGAACCTCGTTAAAGCTGAAAAAGAGAAACTCACAAAGTATCTCGATTTGGCTCACGAGGTTACCGCAATGTGGCATGTTGATTCAACAATCATTGTGCCGATAGTTGTTTCAGTAAACGGTCTTATTGCGAAGAGTTTCGACCAACATCTCAAGAAACTCTCGCTGGGTTGCTGGATTAAGGGCCTCATTCAAAAGGCTGTCATACTGGATTCGGCAAGGATCGTGAGGAGGTTCCTCTCTCTGGAGCCCTGAACCGTCGGTAGCTTAGGTCATCGCCCTCGTTTTCGACGGTTTTTGTCTATTTTTATGTATATTTTTTTTAAAACATTTTGTATTTTTTAAAAATATATGTAAAAATATGAAATAAAGAGACATGAAATAATAAAGCCTTTAATCCGAACTACAGTCAATTGTACATAATTAAAACGTAAGAAATTATAAATGATATATACATTAAGTTACAGAATATCTCGCAGTTCAGTGTGCCTTACGGCAAAGGCCTCCTCCAACTCTTTCCATTGCGTTCGATCTGCCGCCACTCTTGACCAAAGCGGACCTAAAGTCATTTTCAGGTCATCCTCCCATCTTCTCTTTTTTCGACCTCTACTCCTAATGCCATCTCTTGGGTACCAGATTGTCACCTGTTTGCTCCATTTCTCCTTTTTACACCTGAGCATATGTCCAGTCCACCTCCATTTAAGTTTGTCAATGCGGGCCAGGATATCGGTTAATTTCGTTTTGTGTCTGATGTCTGTACTTCTTACTTTGTCTTTTATTTTTAAACCTAACATGCTTCTTTCCATGCTTCTTTGACATCTTGCAAGTTTATCCCTATGGTGCTTTGTCAAAGCCCAGGTTTCGCAGCCATATGTAATGCAGGGTAAAATACAGGTATCAAAGGTCTTCTTCTTGATTTTAATGCCTATTTCCTTGCTTTTTGTTATTTATTTCAAAGCCCAGTAGGTTTTCCATCCTGTTGCAATTCTTTTTTCTATTTCTTTCGTCATCTGGTCACTAGGCGATATTATCTGGCCGAGGTATACATATTCCTCTACATATTCGAGTTTCTGTCCTTTAACTGTTATGTCTACGGGAATTGAATAAGTCATCAACTTGGTTTTGCTGGAGTTCATCTCTAGGCCTAATTCTCTACTTTTTTCTGCTAGGGTTTGTATCATGAACTCCAGTAGTTTCGGATCTTCTTTCAATAGGACCAGGTCATCCGCAAATCTGAGATGATTTAATCTGGACCCATTTATGTTTAGACCGAGCTGCTCCCAATCTAACTTCCTGAACATTTGTTCTAGCACTGCTGTAAACAACTTTGGTGAAAGTGGGTCACCTTGCCTAACGCCTCTTTTTATTGGAAAAGCATCTCCTGTAGATTCCAGTCTTATCCTACCTTTACTTTCACTATAAATTTTATGAATGATGTTGATGTAGGTGTTTTGGATGCCTTGCTCTTTTAGGCTTTGCCATACGACTTCATGCCTAAGGCTGTCGAAAGCCTTGGCGTAGTCTATAAAGGCGATGTAAATAGTTTTTTTGTACTCATTATATTTTTCTAGAAGCTGTTTGATAGTGTGTATATGGTCTATTGTACTGAAATCTTTCCTGAACCCCGCTTGTGCCACAGGTTGATTTTCGTCGAGTTTAATTGAGATTCTGTCCAGAATGATTTTGGCGAAGACTTTATATACATTTGAGATCAGGGATATGGGTCTGTAATTTCCGATATCGTCTTTTGGACCTTTCTTGTGAAGAAGTATTATATGCGATTCTGCCCATTGGTTAGGGATGCTACCGGTATGTAGAATCTCGTTAAAGACTTTTCTTAGTAGCGGGCTTAGTTCTGTGATTGTCCCTCTCATAAGTTCGTTTGTGATCCTGTTGGGGCCGGGTGTTTTTTCCATCTTTTGGCTTTTTATAGCTTTTTCTACTTCCGATACTAATATTTATATATCTATTATATATCTATTATAGATACCGATACCAATGTTAACAAGTTACTCAACTTAAAACCTCACTCTGTCTATATTAAAGTCTCAATTGTGTTGTGTTCGTATCGCCCCAGTCAGTCATCAGTACCGATCGCGGCCAATAATTACACATAAACGCATTTCCCATTTACCAAAATCGGTTCATCTCATTAGAACATATTTTTATTTTTCTTTTTTTTAAAAATGAAACCCCTGCACTAGGTATATCCTGTGTCGCGGGGGCAGTTTACAAACATGTAATTCACGAGCACTATGACACCCAGACTCCGAGCCAGTGCCTCTGGTTTAGACAAAGACACTTGCCCGACCCCGGAATCGAACCCGGGACCCGTTGATCCAAAGGTGGCACATCTAACCACTAGACCAACGAGGCAGAATATGCTATTGCATAATTAAAGGTTAAATTATCAGTTTACCAGTTGTAAAACGATTAAAATACAAGAACAATGCCGACTTGCTTAGCCATTAGAAGCGTGATGATAAAAGAAAGTTACCATCTAATTGACTAACCATATAGTATGCACGATCGTCTGGTCGCTCTTGAAGATGGCATATGGCCAGTATCCAGGATTGCGATGTCAGTCTCTACGCATCTTCACATTAATCCAGCGTCTTAACAAAGCTTTACACAACATTAGATACTTATCTTTCGCAACGCTTATAATGTCTCTTAGTATCGATGTCGCAAGCTATTTATTTGGACGTTTTAATTATAAAGATTCATTCATCATCATCATCATTTCAGCCAAAACACGTCCACTGCTGGACATTGGCCTCCCTAAGAATCTCCATAAAGGCCGGTCCTGGGCCGCCTGCATCCATCGTTTTCCGGCGACCTTAACCAGGTCATCGGTTCACCGTGTGGGAGGCCTACCAGCACTGCGCTTTCCGGAACGCGGTCGCCCCTTGAGGACTTTTCTGCCCCATCGGGCGTCGGTCCTGCGCTCTATGTGTCCTGGCCACTGCCACTTAAGTTTGGCAATCCTATGGGCTACGTCGGTGACCCTGGTTTGCCTTCGTATCTCCTCATTTCTGATTCGATCTCGCAAGGAAACTCCGAGCATAGCCCTCTCGATTGCCCTTTGGGTGACTTTGAGCCTTCTGGTGGAGCCCATAGTGCTCATGATGACATGACTTCGGAGATAATTCGAGCATATCTCTTTCCAAACTTTATAGACTCTACTAATCAGCCCATAATTGACCCACTGCTAAGTTGGGCCTCATCCAGTTACATGGAGGGTAATCAGCCTATTGTGCCAAGCTGGTCTGGCTAGGGTTTCGTATCAAGTTTTCCTTCTCTTGCGGTTAGATTTTCGGCCTTGTAAATTCCTTTTGTCAGGATGGAATGGGGTGGTGACATTCTAAATCCTTCACCACACGTATTTGTAGTAGTGATTAGCATAGCTAAATATCATTAACAAATTGAACTACTAACAACTAAAAAACTCAGTATACGTATATTTAATAGACTATCTATATATATCTATACATCAACGGTCACTCCCAGATTTCACTGATTTGCATTTCAATCGAGAAGTCAATATAACCTCGAGTTGGAGAGCTGAACAAACCAGCGGTATACTCTTGTATAATTTATTGTTCGGTACTGTTTGCTTAATTTATGGAGTGTTGGTTGATATCGAGGAGTGGTATTTGGTTTATTTACACATAAAGTTTAAAATCGTTTTGTTCGTCCAGAAGTTGCAAGAGCTGAGCCCGCCCTCCATAAATCGAGGCCGGTCAAGGCATCAAGGTCGCAGAACATGTTCCTCCACTGGGAAGCTCAACCCGCGACCCTGAAGCGGGCAGTTGAGGAACACCGTTGGTGGATGGGTCGGGGCGCTATTTCCCATATTTCTGGAACTCGGAATCTCATATGCCCTGGTTATTCCCCAACGGCCATGAGGGAAACCATAGGGATTTGTAACGAAACAAAAATTGACCCGGGGTAGTGTGTTTATGTGAGCCAGAGTGACTTAGACTATATTAACCGCTCATAATTCTATTCCTAGTCAGGCAGTTTGGGCGATG
The DNA here is from genome assembly GCA_905475355.2 of Clostera curtula. Lineage (NCBI taxonomy): Eukaryota > Metazoa > Arthropoda > Insecta > Lepidoptera > Notodontidae > Clostera > Clostera curtula. The sequence goes on from FR997805.1 coordinate 1,182,939, forward strand.
TGTCTTCCTCTTAGAATGTATCATCATTTTAGCCCTTGTTCATGCACATTATTTCATGTTTTTGATGTTAAACTTCTTTTTACAAGCTTGACTTGCGGAGTGAGCTGGTGAATGCGTGACGAGAGCGTTACGAAAAGTGTGATCGGGCGAGGCGAACGGAAGTTTTAAAGCAGACATAAGTTAGTGTAGATAGGAAGATAGAGAGTTACATTTCGTATATTAAGACAAGAGAGAGAGAGGTTCAAGCATACATTTTCTTTCTCTCTATTCCTAATGTCTTGTCTGTCTGTATGGCCTATTGTCTGTATCACACCGCAACAAGAAAGTGCAGTGCGCGCATACATTTTCTTTCTTTTTTCTCAAATAGCCAATTGCGTGAAATACATTTATATCTCAGTTAGTTCGTTTGCCAGTTTGCTAGCGTAACGCGAACGGTGATTTCTTAATTATTTAAACATGGAGCTTAAGAACTTTTACTTGAGTCTTGCGGCGTGTGGTCTTAAGCACACACGTTTTTTATCTCTACAGTTTGTACAAGTTTCAATGCGTTAATAACACTTTTTATGGCAGATTAGTCTCACAATAGACTAGATTAGCCCACACCACCGTGAAGATAATGGGTGGGCTGCGTTTAAATCAATCGCTACAAAACTGTCAAACATCCACTTCACATATACACACGCCAAAAAAAGTAAAACAAACATTCGTACCGTTCATACAAGTTACACGCACACTTTTTCTACGGTGCGTACCCACCTGTAATTAAAACTCCAAAAAAATGACATAAAACATTAAAACGATTACATGCGACGAATAATAAAGATATTTATTCGACCACGAAAACTCAAAAATGATACGCACTTTAATAACTTAATTGACCATAAAAAACACGCGTAAGCTTAAGTCACGCTTATTAGAAGGGAGATATTAAATTTTTTACCGTCTCTTTTTATTACTTACAATATTTGTCCAAGAGAAAGTATCGGAAACAATACGACTTGTTAATTTGTTTCAAATTTAGGGGTGTCACTACAATAAAACTCACTTTACAGTATTTATGTTTCTAGAATAAGGCTGTAAATTTATTTTTCATTTATGCAGCTACATGTTTATATCGTTCAGGTATAATTAATTGCACACCCTTACCTACCGTTTTAACGTTAACAACTCCTATCCATCTAATCCAATGTTGTCTGGAAGAATTCGCCTAGTACGATAAAACCGCCCGTTGTACAATTATTTTTGTATTTTTGTCCAACGCCATGTTAGCCTTTTTATTTTTAGTATATATTAAAAAAAAAACAAGGTCGCCGGAAAGCAGTGGATGCGGGCGGCCCAGGACCGGCCTTTGTGGAGATCCTTGGGGGAGGCCTATGTCCAGCAGTGGACGTCTTTTGGCTGAAATGATGATGATATATTAAAGAGATTCTAATCTAATTTATATTAAATTTACCGTTTAAAAAAAGGTCAATACAAACCAGTTTTCAACTGCTGCTGTGTTTTCAGTCATTACGAATTCTGAAAATAAATTTGTTGACTCTGATTTGATGAAACACACTTTTTCTAAAATAGTGGTTCTAAATTCGGCCTCTGGGGACTGGCCGGGGTATGTGCAACTCCTGCGTGCGGTAAGATGGTAATTAGCGCCCCAAACTATCCAGTAAAACCAACAGTATTCCTCGGTTACTTCGTTCTCCAATGTTCCCCACATGCTTCGCGACACATACTTCCTCTAGAATTTCCACGAACCCCGTACCTCATGTGCCCGCATCCATCGGATGTCGGTGACCTTGACAACGTTGACGAATCACTGTGTGGAATACCTACTATAGTACACTTGCGTGTACTTAACAATATTCAAAGCATCGGCTTTTTATAAGTTACAGCAATTTTACAACAAGAGTTGCGCGAATAAAGCCCAAGAAACGTTATTCGGATGACAGCCCTGGGAACAGGTGTAACATATCGCTATCGATACGCGTGCGGTGATTTATTGTCAGGCGTGGTCAGGGATTTGGGACCGACATCCAGTCTAACATGTTCTGACTTCAAGATACAGAAATGAAGCAACGATGGATTCCCCCGCTCGCCAGAAGTGAAGCCTAGAAGTGCAATCAGACAATGCGGTTTAATGCCACTAAACGAACTTAGTTATATTCTTAGGATTATATTAAGTATTTTCCCTGTCTGGAGTAGTATCTCCCGTGGATTCAGAGTGCAAGTGCTGTTGGGGCACACAAACATCACGAGACCTCCGTCTCGGACTGTCTTGGACTCTTCCAACATAGTGCAGACATTCGTCTGTGCAGCCCACTAGTAAGCTATGCCTCCTTCAAATTCATGGAAGGAAATTTTTCTAGTATTCCTCGCTTGGGTTAAAGGGTTTGTATCAAGATTTCCTTCTATAGCAGCTAGGTTATCTGTCGCTTGCCTTCTTTTCGTCGCCTCTTACCGCACCTTTAGGATGGTATGGGTTGGTAACATTGTGTATTTTAAATCCGTCAGCACACGGAAGTACACATCTAAGGCCGTTTGTCCACCGCCGCCGTCACCGGGCCGTCACCGAGAACGAGATGACGGCGCCGAGTTAGCGATAAATACATTTACTATGGCCATGTGTCCACCGCACGCCCGTCACCCGAGAACCGTCATCCCGGCCGCCGATGTTTTGTGTAGTTCGGCGTGACCGCTAGAACTCGGCACGGTTTTATGACGGGCCGATGTGCCGGCAATACAAAACAGGTTTGTTCTTGTCCACACACTACCGTCGCACCGCGCCGTTCGCCCGGTTTTTGTTTTAACTGAACCACCGATACATCGGCGCGGTGGACAAACGATCGCCGTCACGTCATATTAAACTCGGCCCGAAATAATCTCGTTCTCGGCGACGGTTCGGTGACGGCGGGCGGTGGACAAACGGCCTAAGACTGTAGGGCTACATTCCTAACCGGTGGTGATCCATTTAAATAGGTAATTTTTTAATTCTATTTTTTTGTTTGACTTGTCAGAAGAGCCGTAATTAGCACATGAAGTTTGTTTTGATTTCGATTAGTCCGTACAACGTAGACGTCTTCACGCAGGTCGTGTGACTAGGCAAGTTCAAATACTGCCAATAGTGTTACGGTATTTTTGAATTTGAGTGTCCGTGTAAGCACTTTATATCTGTCATTGAGTGTTATAAAAGAGACGATAAAAAACTTTTAGGCTCAATCCAATAATTACGGTTACGAATCACAAAGATTAAAAAAGCTTTTGTTCAAAAATGGAATTCTATATTGAAAATGGACAAACGTTTTATTTTTTTAATAACTGAAGATATAATGTTTGACTATCTACAATCTACAGGGTTTTTTCTAAATAATTTGATACAATTCACCAGCCAGGGTAACAATAGTGATTGTTGGTTGTATTTCACTGAAACCCTGAATGACATATATTAACGGCGATTACTCCCTCATACATAACCCACTCCTGAGTCGGGCCTCCTCCAATTATATGCCTACTGTCTCACGCCGGCCAGAAAGGTTGGCACAGGTATTCGTATCAAATTTTCCTTCTCTTGCAGCTAGGTTTTCAGCTTCGGCTCTTACAGCACCCTCAGGATGGAATGAGGTGGTGACACCGTGTATTTTTAATCCGTCACCAAGCAGTGGACTTTTATTTAGGGGATATACTTTAACAGAAAACTATTCTAAACACTGAACTGCTTCATATGATTGACTCCGTACAGCCAATGCACAACTCAAAAATTCTTCTCCTCGTGAGTGACCTGAGTAAATATGACATTGTGGCAAACGAGTAAGTTGTTCCCCTGATAGTAAGTGGTCACTGCCGCTCACGTACACCTGCAACACAAAGTTACGTTGTCGGCTTTAAACGTAAAAAAAGGATTTTATTGTATTTGAGAACCTTATATTGATTCGTTATTAAATGACTTGGCAACTAAAATTCCTAACTAAAATATTGCGATTATGTTAAGCTGTATAAATTATTCAAATCTTACATAAAGTAATTCGATATCTTATGATTGATATTATGACATAAATTTGTATTTGAAAAGGGTATCATTCTAAAATAGAGATGAGTCAGTCTATACTGACATCATAAAAATCATCGATAAGTATCGTACACCTGACCTTTAGTATGATAAATACGGTCGGGTACAGAGGTCACCAGAAGCGGTGGCCACGAAATTCTAGTTTTATAATTATTAATTTCTTTTCGTTATAGTTGCTTGTTTTAGTTAAGAAAGAAAATAATTTAATAACAAGACGTGTAGAATTTATACGGGGTTATCGGCCTCTCATTTCATTTTGTCGGCTCTTACACCCTCAGGATGAATCGTCAGTATCAGTAGTACTATCGTTTTTGTTACACCTGTATATTCTACATACATGATCACCAAAACCTTTTTAAAATATAATATATGTCACATTACTAACTTAGGAAACTATCAATAATTTGCATTTGTATAATATTTTTAATCGCTCATCATCAACGCTATTTTCAAAGACGCACACGCAATCTTGAATCTATAAAACAATATCGATATCGATAGAGGGCGTTCCCTCCCCGCCCTACATGAATAAATATTTAATTAAAATTATGAGAGCACACGAATTTCTATTTGTTAATGCTTTTTTATGAACACTGAATATTGATAGCGTAACGATAATGGGAAACAAAGTGCTTTAGAATTGTTTTTTGTTATCTAAAATACTTATTTGATCTGCAAAATATAGGTTTTAGTGATCAGTTTAATAACCCATAATCAATAACGAGGTGAACTGAAAATATTGTAACAAGCCATCGTGAGTTTCGTCGCTTTTTTAACATGACAACACCAAATGCACCATTTCAGCCCATAAATGAAAACATTTTTTTATTAGTGACTTGAATGCCATGTCGTATATGTGATGGAAAGCAACGCCAGGGTCTAAAATTGATGTGGGCAGTGGAAAAAAACGCGTGTTGTAAAAGTCAACCAAACCTAGCACGCTTGGTGGTAGGATCTAATGGTCCGCCCGGTGCAGAACCTTACCAGGTTAAATTGATGGTAACAGCAACGGGATTAAGAGAAGTCTAGGAAAATGAAGATGACATTTCACCAGCGACTTAGGGAGTGATGATAAGTATTGTTTATGCAATATTAATATCTAAAGTACAATGGAAAGCTCACGCTTCTATTTCGTTTCTAGTAGTAAAAGTTTGCATTTAGATAAATTTACAAAAGAAAGTTTAATTGATAAAAATTGCTACTATCATACTCAATTTTAGTCAAACGTATTTACATCCACTTACGAGCAATTATCGAATTAGAATTGTTCAAGAGCTCTCAAAAAATGCTGTGTAACTGACAAAACCCCTTACATACCTACTAAATACAGGCTGAATAATTTAAATGACTCAAAACCGGCGAGGATGACCTTGCCCGATTCTCATGGAAACTAAAACTGCATTTTTGGGATATCATAGATTTTCGCAGTCAAGTTAAGTTCACTATTATTTCATGTAATGAATTAAGTGTATATTATTATATTTTTTATCCGTGTAGTGACGGATTTAGAATACGGTTGGCGCAGTGGTTGAACGATCGACTGCTGCGCAGCATGTCGCGGGTTCGATCCCCGCACGGAAGAAATATTTGTACGACCTACAAGTATTTGTTCCGGGTCTGGGTGTTTTCTCTCTATAATATGTATGTATTTACAAAAAACAATGTATATAAGTAGTTTATCATCCATCTCGTTATCATAACACAAGCATTATGTTGCTTAGCTTGGGACGAGATGGCGTTGTGTGAAATGTCCAAGGATATTTATATTCATTCCATGAGGGAGCCGGGAGAGCTGACAAAAGCTTATTACCAGGCCAAAATCTTGATATGATACCTTTTGCAATCCCGGCTGGCCAATATGGCACATTAGACTAAGTAACTTCCATTTAATTGGAGGAGACCCGACTTTTCAGAGGGACTGAGTAGTAGTAGATGTGGTAGTAGTAGTAGTCTTGGCGTTTCCCATATGTTCAGCAAAATCTCAAAATCTAAATCCATTAAGCTGCATTTTTGTGTTCAACGGTATCGGTTATAGATTTACAGATCATAATCCAAAAAAAAATTAATTTCTTTACACCTCTACTAACTCAAACTCAAAAGGAACTTTATTTACGTAGGTTTCATCACAAAACTCTTATAAATCGTCATATTTACAAACACCATTATCATCTTACGGCCCCTGTCCCACACTAGGTGGTAGTCTCCACACACACCTATCAGTCGTCATACCTACATTCACACCTTTCACACACAACTCCTCATTCCTCAACATACGCACGCCAGGTTTTGTTGCTTTTAAAATGCTGTATTTGGCAAAAATCTATTAGCGACCTGACCTTTGCCACAAAAGGAACTATTAGCGATGATCATGGACCCCATAATTACGTATTCGCTATAAATCCCATGGCGTATCCCATGCACCACAGGGTGGGACTTCGTAATGAACATACGCCCATAACTATCCTAACCTGCAACATCGACTGGCATAGCTATGGTCAACTCAATGGAATAGCTACCAACTAGATACATATCTTAGGTCAGATACATAATATCAGTAGATTATCTATCGGTAAACTGTCTGATAGGGTGACTTAAGGAATTACTTAGGTAAAATATTTTACATGGAAAGCTCAATGTGGTGTAGTACAAATTTCGGTTGGTATATTTAAATGCGTATTTTTTTATTATAAAACTTTCTTTATTATGAAAATCAGTCAGTAGTAGGCAGTAGAGTATATACATGAAATTCTTAAAAACAAATGACACCCAGACTCAGAGCAAGTGCCTCTGACTTATACAAAGACCAATCCCGGAATTGAACCGGGGATACGTGAACATAATTTGCTATTGGGTCTATTATGGGTTGAGATCAAGAAAAGATCTCAAAGAATTAAACAGCAATGTTTAGACAATATTGGAATGCAAGCTGGGGAACGAGGAACAAAACTCTGTTTCATTATCAGTGTTGTATCTTTTTGACATGTCTTTTTTGTATATGGGTCCAGTTAACTTTGTAAACAAAAAAAAAGAAAAATTAACGACAAGTGTATAAGTTTGTATATATTTTATCCGTATAGTGACGGATTTAGACAAATGTCACCACACTATTCCACCCCGAGGGTGTCGTAAGAACCGACAAAAGGAAATGACAAGGTCGAAAACGATAATTGGCTACTGAGAATTCATGACAAGAAGTATTTTTAAAAACAAAAGAAGCGTAAAATTGTACTCCAGTTTATCGACCGGAGTACATTTTAAAAGAAGCTTAATTATAAGTTTAATGGCTGTACTTTTATCACCCCGATTCACCCGGTGCGCCTTTTAACAAAGATTAAATTATTAATTGCATGCAGGAGGCTTAATTGCCGGTATTACACTTGCGCGCCCATTAACGGACTTATGACTTTTCAATTATTGCAGATGCGACTTAGAACGCCTTGCATTACACCCACCTTGCACCCAAGTTGTAATGAGTTTTACAAGTCGCAGTTCAATAAAATACCAGAGATACCTAGCCTAGTGTGTAGCGCCAATATACAGATGAGTGTCTGCCTTGGCTGGATGGAAAAATGACAAGCCATTTGAGTTTCCTGCCAGTTCGTCTCAGCCGTGGTCACGTTCCGAACTGGTGGTAAATGGTTGAATATAATATTTATTAGTTATTAAGTTGTTGATTATTTGTAAGTAACCATCACTTCTTAGATTAATAGCGTGCCATGTTAGAAGCAATTAATCTGCTGCAGCGCTTAATCTGGTTTGCCGCTTATCCGAGGGCTGGGAAGCCGTCGCTTCCTTCTGCGAGGTGGTTATGTCGCAGAAGGGGGCACAGGGGTATGTTGGAAAAGAGGAAGGTTTGGTTTATCTGCACCGCGGACGGAGGCTGGGGGGAGGGGGACGTGACGTTACACCCACTTCCCGAATTCGTCACCATACTGACAATATATACCTCCAAAACCAAAACCCAAGGTCATGTACATGCGTTGCTTTGCGCGTATGGACGTTAGCAAACTGAACAGGGATGCGTCTAAAATCGATTGGGCACCTCTAATGGAGGCAGCCACGATCGACGAGAAGGTCTCCATCTTTAATAGTCTGGTTGTCAAATTGTACGACACACATGCCCCCATCAAGCCAGTTAAATTGAAACGTCCATCTGCACCTTGGATGACCAAGGGTATACAAATGGCTATGAGACTTAGGGATCGAGCATTTCGTAAGTTTAAGAAGGATCGCTGTGATAGTAATGGCAGTTCGTATAGGAAGGTCAGGAACAGATGCAATCAGATGGTACGTGACGCTAAACGCCGCCATATTCTCAGTAATATAACCTCATCTTCTTCTGCTGATGTCTGGAAATTCTTAGGAACTCTTGGCATCGGCAAACCGCGGCACTTAGACCCACCTAGCTCAATTAGTTTAGATGATCTAAATCACCATTTCACAACAGTTTCTTCTTTGGATCATGAAACTAAGAATTCTACTCTGTCTTATTTATCTGGTCTAACGCGTCCTGATATACTACCTTTTCATTTTTCTTCCCTCAATGTTGGAGAGATCAAAAAGATAATCCTATCCATCAAATCCAAAGCTGTGGGATATGACAATATCACCCGCCACATGATCACTACTATCATTGAACATCTTCTTTCCCCCATAGCTCACATAATTAATTTCTCTTTGGGATCTGGTGTCTTTCCCGACATGTGGCGGAAAGCTTATGTGCGTCCTCTCCCTAAAGTGTCTAATCCCTTGCTTCCCAACCACTTCCGTCCTATTTCCATTCTTCCTTTCTTATCCAAAGTGTTAGAGGCCTGTGTCCATAAGCAGTTCATCCATTATATCCATTACAACAGCATCATTAGCCCGTTTCAATCGGGTTTTAGACCAGGCCACAGCACAGTTTCTGCCCTCCTAAAAGTGACTGGCGATATTAGGGCAGGAATGGAGAATACTGAACTCACTGTTCTCGTTCTCGTAGATTTTTCGAATGCCTTTAATACCGTCAGTCACGACATCCTGTTATGCATCCTTTCTCATCTCATGGTCTCTCCGCAAGCAGTGGAATGGTTTTCCTCTTATCTTCAGGGACGCCAGCAGAGTGTTCGCACTGATGAATCTTCATCAGGGTGGAAAACGCTTGAAACTGGTGTCCCACAAGGCGGCATTCTTTCCCCTCTTCTATTTTCTCTTTTTATAAACCTTCTCACACCTGAACTTCAGTGTGCGTATCATCTGTATGCTGATGATTTACAACTGTATAGAAAATCCAGCCTCGATAATTTGCCAAGCACCATCTATAAACTTAACCGGGATCTGGAGCGTGTCAAGAGCTGGTCTGATGGGTTTGGTGTGGCAGTAAACGCGTCCAAATGTCAAGCTATTATTGTTGGGAGCTCCCGATTAGTAAATCGATTAGATAGCACCGCGTTACCCAATATCATGTTTAACGGCTCTATTATACCCTTTAGCTCGTCGGTTAGGGACCTTGGCATACACATCGATAGCACTCTCAGCTGGCGTCCCCAAGTTGCCAGCATTTGCCAGAAAGTCACCGGTACGTTACGGTTCCTTTACCGGTTCAAAAACCTGTTACCACCCAGCTTCAAGGTGATGCTTGTGCAGACCTTGGTTTTCCCCATTATAGACTATGGTGATGTGTGCTACTTTGACCTGAATGCAGATCTCCTCGATAAACTTGACCGTCTTCTCAATAACTGCATTCGATTCGTATTCAACCTTCGCAAGTACGACCATATTTCAGAGTCGAGGACCCAGCTAAAATGGTTGCCTATCCGACAGCGTCGTGAGTTAAGAGCGCTGACGACTCTTTACTCCTTCCTTTATTCTCCTAATCCTCCTACTTACCTATCCTGCCATTTCCAATATTCCTCTTCCAGTCATAACAAGAACCTGCGTTCCACTTTCAACCGACAACTCCAATGTCCTATCCACTCTTCCGATTTTTTACACCGCTCCTTCTTCATACAATCCATCCTTTTGTGGAATGCGCTACCTCCGGAAATCAGGATGGTCAACAGTCGGGACACTTTTAAGCGGAGACTTCGTAATCATTTAGTAATTACTAATTAGTCGGAATGGAAGTGATGAATCATTAACTATCTCTATAACCTTATTTAATATATTTGTAGCACATGTATGTAGTTTATGTATGTAGTGTATATATATAGTGTATGTACCTATGTAGTGTATATATGTACTGTATGCATGTAGTGTATGTATGTAGTGTATGTATCAGGTATTTTATTTTTATTTTACACCTACCACACTTTATCTCTGCACCACCCAAGGTTGACTGGCAGAAAATGCCCAAGGCATTAAGTCCGCCTTTGTACATTTGTTGTGCATAAGTGTAAATAAATAAATAAATAAATATGTATATGGTAGTTTTTATTTGATGCCATATTGTACAGACTTACCACCTCAAAATTTGTAGCACTTAGAGAGGCCATTCAAGATGTGACACATTAAAACCATGTTATATCTATAATGTCTATTTATGGCTCTTTATACCAGCTTATTATTAGCATAATGGCGCGGTAAGTAGATTTTAATGTGGTGACTTTAGTATGTTTTAAATTACCTGTAGTAATGATAGTTATAATAATCGTTAATCTTTAAAACAGTGCACTCCGCACACCGACCGTATGCTATCTTTGTAAACACTTTCTACCCCCTTTTAGGAAAATTATGCTGACGGAAGAATATGAATTTTCCCACACTGAAAAAGAAGGAGTGTAGAATGCAATTTTGTTAAATTATGCATTAAATCATTAAAGTAGACATTTCACACACGAGAATGTATTTGTTACATACACACGCATACCTACTCTTTTGTTTATTGCTAAACTAGGGACCCGCCCCGGCTTCGCCCGGGTGCAATGATTAACATCTAAAATTATGGGTGTTTCTTCACAATATTATGCATGTATTATGCACATAAACCTCCCTCTTGAATCACTTTATCTATTACAAAAAACCGCTTCAAAATCCATTGCGTAGTTTTAAAGATTTAAGCATACATAGGGACGGACAGACAACAGCGACTTTGTTTTATACTATGTAGTGATAGTGATAGTGATGCTGTGGTCAAATTGAGAACTATATTTAAAGGACTATAATTTAAGTTAATAATGGTCGAATTTCGACTGCTGGGCACCCAGTGGTATTTATAGATGTTCGTATGTATGTATTCTAACCATGTGGTGATTGGATTTAGAATACTATGTCGCTAACCACCTTACTGTAGTGAGGAAAGCAATAGATAGATCACCTAGCCTCCAAAGAACAAAAACTTGATACAAACCCTGTGCCAACCCGCCGTACCAGCGTGGCATAGTAGGTTAATTTCCCACAGTGAAATTGGCGGAGGCTCGACTCAGTAACCCCGAGAGGAAGACGTCCTGCTAAGTGCTCCTGGCAGGACGTAGACAGAGCGAACACGCTCTCGACGAGGACAACTCAGCACTTTAAGTACGAGTACGGAGGAGGAATAACCTCCAGTCTGCTGCGGTAAGGAACACCAGCCTAAACCAAAGTACCCACGCCGCCGCACATGAGGACACGAGGAAGGGGGCACCCCGGGGATGTTTAGTGGGTATGCCCCCACTCGGGGGAGAGTCCCACACGCCCCCCGTTGGTCATCCGGGGATAGTCTATAAAGGATATCAAACCGGGAAACAAGAAAAAGAACTCTATACTCGAGGCTCGACTCAGTAGGGGGTCATTAATAGGATAACATGAATGAATGCTGATAGTTTATACATAAATCTCAAGACCCACTCCAATTTCCAGGGAGGAAAATAGCCCACTGTGTCCCGCTGGCGAGACGGGTTGGCACAATATTTCGTTCTTGTGCGAGTAGATTTCCTTTAGTCAGCTCTTAGTCACCCTCAGTATAGAGTTTATGTAATACGGAATCCTTGGTAATCAGATATGTAGATAAATGGACTCGGTGTAGCTTTCTTACTAATAAATATTCAAGGTTCAGAGCACGGCAAGCGCATGTCACTGCTACTGTGCACAAGCGCACAATCTAAGCTCGACCGCAACACTGATTTGCAAAAATAAAACGATCTCCGGATTACAGACGGCGCCGGGATAATGGGCTAGTGATGGGACAAAGGGCTATCGATATAATCAAATTTATCGAAATTACCAAACACTGTAATGAATAAACCATTTACAGTTAAATTAATTTCATTGGACCCATTCATTTACCCTCCGTGTAACGGGAGGACGCCCGACTCAGTTGGTCCTTTATGGGCTGAGTAGTAGTAAACATATCAGTTCTGGAATGATAATGCCACCACAGGGCTAGCTCTCCCCCAACATGGTGGAAGAAAATAAGCACGATGGGGGACCTTGCCAAAATAATTTAACTTATTTTAAATTTAGTTGTAACTTCATGGGAATGAAAACAATATAATTATTTAATTGAGACCCATTTTTGATTATTTTTAAAATGAAACTTTTTTTGTATCTTCTCATGGATTATAATATCATCACCAAAAATAACATATATAATGTTCATTTTCTAATTCCAACGAGGAATACAAAAATGATTTTTTATTTTGACAATTCGATTCAATTTGACGAGAACTCAATTATTTTACCATTCCAATTTATGCAGTGACTTATGCACCCTAGGGCTTCTACCACGCTTTTTATAAAATAAAATTTTATCGATATATTTTATATTTTGCACATTAAAAATATCACACACATTATCGAACAGGTATTTAAAAGGCTGTTAAACTTTGACCTTTTGGACAAATTATGTCAAACTCATCAACTTATAATACCCATTCATGAAACAGCCATAAAATGCGTCTGATTTATAACGGCATATAACATTAATTCGATACATAAAAACCAGGCAAATCGTGCTATATTTTATGTTCATGAATTGGATGGTACATTATAAATAATTGCTATTCTATTAAATTACAATTACTTATGGATATTTTATTAACTTACCGTCAATTATAATAGGAAGCAAAATGTTCGTATCTAATTAAATTTTCTTCGTCTATGTAGTAAAATTAGTCGCCCAAAATTTTTAGGGCAGTTCTCTAACAATGTTTTGATTTGCAATTAATATACTTTTGATACAGCATTACCTGCTGTGGAACACGTTAGATATTTCTGCTCTACGTTTATCGATAAAAAATATCACATCACTACTAGCCAGCACAAGGTAATCATTTGTCTACTTGACTAAACTGAATTATATTATTTTTTATTATTATTTAATAATAGTCGCCATAATTGAAGGTCGGTTGTTCGCGGCAGCTTCTGTTATAACTCTACTCGTTGCGATGTGCTTATTCGAATCATCCCTGTTAAGAGGCAGTTGTCATAGCTCAACCATAACTTGTTCAGATTTTTTTTAACAGATTTTTATCAAGTGTAGTTAAATTAAAATATAATAAAAACTCAAATTTTTATCAACCTTTTTTCATATTAGGGCTCTATACCTACGAATAGCTCCTGGTCGTGATATATTTCTTGGGAGATGAAACATGAGCGACTCGTAAATAGAAATTTTCAAAATATTAAGGAGTTTGACATTAATTTTAATTATTTTCTCTTCATCTTTACTGTTCGTTCGTTATCCTTCAATTTCATGGAGGGTAATTAGCCTACTGTGTCACGCTGGCTTTACTTGCTTACAGGGTTCATATCCAGTTTTTTAGGTTTTAGACAAGAAACTTTAGAATTGTCTTTACTAAAATCTCAAATTTTAAGTTGTTGAACAAATAAATTAGAATTTTAAAGAATGTGTCGATACAACTTGATTATCGTTGATATCCTTGAAACGTCTTAAACAGTTTTGATCAAGTATATCATATAAACGGCACTAGAAAAACCGCTTCAAAATTAAAATACCGCATCACAATCGATCTATTTGGATAGAAGATACGATGCCACAGAGAAACAATAGAAACTTACACAAACTGAGGTATATTTTTGTTTGAGAAAGGGAAGTTGTTTGAATGTTTGTGGGCTTAAATACTACAACTACTACTCAGCCCTTATTGACCCACTGCTGAGTCGCGCCTCTGCATATTACATCGACTCTCCAATTACCCTACTCTGGTACGCTGGCCAGAAGGGTTGGTGCAGGATTTCGTATCACGCGTGGTTCTGCATCAGATCCCACAATACCGCAACAGGACGCGAGTTGGAGCACCCCGGGGAGGTTTAGTGGGTAGGCCCCCACTATGGGGGAGAGTCCCACACTCCCCTCGCTGGCCATCCCCGTGGCCGGCAAGGATTTTACCAAGGGCGAAAAAAAAAAAGGATTTCGTGTCACGTTTTCCTTCTCTTGCTGCTACATTTTCGGTCTACATTTTGTCGGTTCTTAGGAACCTCAAGATTGAATGGGGCGGTGACACTGCGTATCTTAAATCCGTCACCACATGGGCTAAAATACCTGCCCCTTAATTCACCTTGATTAGATTAAGGGCGAAGAACTGTATGCAGTGAGATGATACAGCCAGTTCGCACGATATTTATTATCAATGATTCAATTGAGTTCAAATTCAATTATTCTTGTAATTGAATTCAATTTGAAACGAATTCAAATGTTTGAATTGAATACAAGGTAAAATATTCATTTGTCTTAGCGTGGTATCACGGTATATTAATATAACAGATACTATTTTGTTGCCACGCATGTTATCTTGGCATAAACAGAACCTTATAACTATGCTTTACGTCTTGTATTCCTGTTGTGGGCCCGTACAATATGCCTCTTATGTATGGTATTAGGGCCGCTTAGTCAACGCCGAACCTAAAACGCATCCCATTAAAAACAATAAAGCATCGTCGCGCATAATAACTGATTTTAAATTGATTTAAAATTTCACACGTAAGGACGTGGCTAGAAAGTTCAAGTTTCAATAAAGTCAAAATCAATAAAAATCTAAATGTTTTTATTCGAATACATTTTTAAGAATGCTTTGCAATTGCAAGTAGTCAAATATATTTAAGAAAAGTCTCGGCCACCAGTTTGGTATGCCTTTCCACAGGGAAGAGCCAGTAAAAAACTCCATTGTTTATTATTTATGGTACAAACAAGTCTGATACATTGGTGAAGGTATTACACGCAAATGACATGCAATATGGTGCGTGCTAAAATTGAAATGATTTTCACAACTGTCATTGTCACATTCCATTAGGAGGGTGTCGGCGGCTTATTTAAGAAATTGGCATTCAATCTATCCGCTTGAGAAAGAAAACTTGAAATAGATTTTCGGAGTCATCAGGTTAGTATGGGCAGATTTTCTTCAGACACATTTTAAATAGGGGCCAAGAGCAGGACTAATTTAAGATCACCATCATCGTTCGTTTCAGCCCCAATATAGTAATACCAATTACTGACTCGGGCCTCCTCCAAATTCATGGAGGGAAATTAGTCTACTGTTGCAAGCTGGCAAGACGGGTTGTCACAGGGGTTGTATTAAGTTTTCCCTATCTCGCGTTATTTAAGTCGCCTCTGATGACACCCTCAGGACAGTAAGGGGCTCGTTGGTCTAGTGGTTAGATGTGCCGCCTTTGGATCAAGGGGTCCCGGGTTCGATTCCGGGGTCGGGCAAGTGTCTTTGTCAAAACCAGAGGCACTGGCTCGGAGTCTGGGTGTCATTTCTATCTATAATATGTATGTATTTACAAAAAAAATGTATATAAGTAGTTTATCATCCATCTCGTTACCATAACACAAGCATTAAGTTGCTTAGCTTGGGACGAGATGGCGTTGTGTGAAATGTCCAAGGATATTTATTTATTATTATTTATTTAAATCAGTCATCACACAGACGGATCATCAACAACATTTCAGCCAAAAGTCCACTGCTGGATATCGGTATACCCCAAGGATTTCCACAAAGGATTCCTGTGAGTATAACCAGGTCCTCCGTTTAATATTGAAGAAAGTGAACTTAAATAACTGAAAGAAAATCTTGAAATGAGACTCATCGCTATTGGCTTGGCGTGTAGACAAAACATTTTCATTCAAAAATTGCAGATTTCAAATTCTATTTGCTATCGAAAAAAATTGTCTAAAATAATAATTCTCAAAAAGTGTGTCTCACTGTGACCTCCGCTCAACACCACTGCAGGTCTGACCCCAATGACCCTACAGTCCGGTTTTGACCCCGGCCGCTTCCGACGCTGGGATAAATATCACTATTATACAGAATTAGCACTATTTGTTGCGGACGCGCGCGAGTTAAATTGTACAGGATTTTATTACTAGTCATATTTCGTCGCTAGATTTCGCAGGTGTGAAATTCATGGATTGCAATAATAAAGTTATACGGCAGACATTCATATCTGTGTGTGTGTGTCAATGGTGTCATTTAGAATGCATAGTGTCACCAAACTATTGCGTGAAGTAATTTATTCGTCCATGAAGATGAACTTTATACACTTTATGAACTTTATACAAAAGTGTATAAGGCGAGTGTGAATGAAAGTGTTGGAAGGGGAAGACCTAGGCGGACGTTTCAAGACCAAATCAGGGACGTCTTGAAAAAAGGCCAGGTCAAGAGTACCCTAAACCGAAGAGCATGTATGAAGGGAATAATGAAAGCGGACGAAGCGAAACAAGTATGTAAGGATCGTAGCAAGTGGAAAGAAGTGGTCTTTGCCTACCCCTACGGGAAAGAGGCGTGATTATATCTATTTATGTATGTAGCAAGATGAAGTCTTGAGTTAGCAATGGTCGTTCAAGGGCGGAACTGCTTTGCTGCTATCTTGCCCTGGTGAAGCGGCTTGTGTGCCTTCATGAACCTCAAACTCAAAATTTACTTTATTTACGGTACTTATTTTGGTTTTATCAAAAAACTCTTATAAATATTTAAAGTAACCATAATCGTCATCTTACGACCTCTGTCCCACGCTAGGTGGTAGTCTCCATACACACCTATCAGTCGTCATATCTACAGTAACACCTTTCATACAGAATTCCTCATTCTTACAATCCATCCATCTCTCTTGATCCCGCACAACCCTTGCGTCCACCCACATTCATGCTGAAACTACCACCGGTTCGGAATGCTGCTCTACAGAGAAGATCCCACAAGAAACTCTGTAGTTGCTTTTTTTCAAATCAATGGTCTGGTCAATCCGTTGGAGCCATACTTCTCTCTCCTCAGAAATTTTAGCAGATGGAACATGCCAACTATATCTCTATTGAAATTTTGATATTTTATAATCACAATAGCCTCGCGGACCATTCTTGGAATGTAATTATTATCCTTGGCGAGAATTTGAGGTCTATCAAAGTGACTATAGTGATTTGTCTTGTTGAATATATCCTAACAAATACACGAGATAAATCCGTAAGAAAGTGTTTTATTTCAATGTGTAATAATCGCGGAAATCTTTATAAGCTGAGATGAAGCATAAGTAACATTATAGGGGGTTTGTTACACCATGTATATACAAAGGTCATAGTGCCATGAACATAATTATATTATACTTTATACCAAATAGAATGAAAATATACTATCCAGTTCTCGCCTTTTTATCCCGTGTTTCTTTTTCTTAATACCAAATAACTTAGCGCCATTTCGCAAACCTCATTACAAATGTGAGCATCCGCGATAAATAAATCGCTGGCAACACAGTACTAATGTATGACAGTTGGTTCCCGACGGGTGGTCCTATTAATGTTGGAGAAAAATGTGTAACATACGAGTAGGGTGGGAGTCCCACTTCGCGGCGACATCTAATTATTGCAAGATACATTCCGCAATTTGTATAATGCGTTTACTGGTCGCAGATTTCTTACTATGACCACTAGGACATTTTGAATTTCTTATTGGACAGTAAAAGAAAATTTATTGCACCTTTCGTCAGTTAAAGTAGGTGGTGTTGACTGTTGTATATTCCAGTATAAAATCAACACCGCCAATTTTTAGAAGGATTGCAGATTTTAACTACGGAGAAATGATGAATGCGTAATTTAAATACATTACAATAAACGTTACAACACGGAAAAAATATAAGTATTGTGTAAAATAATAGAAGTTACTATTACATCTTTGTTTCTTGCTGGTTCTTCTCTGTGGAATGGCATTCCAAACCTGTGGTATATACTTAATTATTAAAATGTTATTTTTATTTTTCTTGTCCTGTCATTCTAACTTTTATGGCAATTGTCACAGTAAAGTGAGTCGGCCATCCTCCAAATTCATGGAGGGAAATTACCCTACTGTGCCACACTGGCGAGGCGGGTTGGCACAGGGTTTGTATCAAGTTGTCCTTCTCTCCTGCGGCTAGGTGATCTACACCTGGCGTTCCTTTACGACACTCAGGATGGTATGGGTTGGTGACACTGTATTCAAAATCCGTCACCACATGGAATATTTATATGTGTATGTTTCCAAAGTAGATCTCCATACTACTACAACCTTAAAAAAAATATCACTATCACTATCACTACATAGTATAAAACAAAGTCGCATTCTTCCGTCCGTCCCTATGTTTGCATAAATCTTTAAAACTACGCAACGGATTTTGAAGCGGTTTTTTTTAATAGATAGAGTGATTCAAGGGGAAGGTTTATATGTATAACCCACCCCCGCTTTGCACGGGCGAAGCCGGGGCGGGCCACTAGTTATATAATAAATTTAAATAGACACTTTTTAATCGAGCAGTTTCAGTAACTGGCGCCTCCACCTCAAGTGACCGATTGCATCAATTCCAACAATTAAAATGCGAATAAGCACAGACAATAAATAATTGGATATAATAAATCATTTAGTATAATTGCTTGTTTATATTGATCGGAGTCTGCTCTTGTTTGGGACTGTGGGCCAATTTGTCAAACTCCGGTTAGATGGTCGATTTTAAGGATGGTGCAGAGTAATGGTACGTATTTATCATGTTTGAAGGTTATGATTTAGTTAATGGTAAGCCAAAGGTGGTGTAAGCTGACCTGGGTGATGTACCTGGTTATTTTTCCTTGATTTTTATTTTTATGATTCGGATCTGTTATTGGTAAAGGTAAGCGCCGAACGAAACGAATTTTAGAATTATTTGTGTCAAGTCCTACAAAACATTGCACACTTTGATACAACTTTTTAAATTTTTGATACAACTCTTAAACTTTTTTTTTTAACCCGTATCGCGGGGGCTGTTTACAAACATGTAAATCACGAACACACATTACACCCAGACTCCGAGCCTCTGGTTTAGACAAAGACACTTCCCCTTCTTGACTTCGATTCGTTAGGTGCGTACAAATATGCTATCATAAACATGTAAGTGGAGTAACGCAATATTTTATACTAGCTTTTGCGCGCGGCTTCGCCCGCGTAGGCTTCGAGCCCGTGCATATTTTTTATGAACATAAAATCGGTTATTGTGACTAAACTATGATAGTTAGATATGTGCTCTCGCGTTAGATACTTTTTTGTAGATCTTTATAAGACCTACAAACCCGTAGTACATCATTTTGTTCTATTGTCAATAGTTTTTGCAGCGCACGCATAAATAGGTTTTCGATTTTACACCTTATTTTACAAAATCGCAATTTTCATACGGATCCCTAATTCTTTTGAAAATAAAATATAGCCTATAACCTTCCTCGATAAATGGACTATCTGACAATGAAAGATTTTTTGAAATCGGACCAGTAGTTCCTGAGATTAGCGCGTTCAAACAAACAAACAAACTCTGCAGCTTTATATATTAGTATAGATTATGTTAATAAAACCAATTTGAATATTAATTGATTCGCCGTAATAAACGCATGGCGCGCATGAAAATTTCAATTTAATAGAAAGGCTATTTTTTGTCATGTTGGGTATAATAAATATCTGCAGAACACTGTTTCACTTCAGATGGCTGGAGAAGCAGTAATAATTGTGGCTTTTTCAATAATTTGTCAGAACATAAGGACACATGTTATACTCGTACATAGTACCTACTGTTGCGTCTACTACGTAACCATAATGAGGTTCTGTGAACTCAAAAGGAGCTTCATTCATGTACAGTCCTGGCCGATCTTTATGGCCGGTCTGAATGTAGCCGCATTATGCTGAGCATAACACAAAATCAGGTATCAGCGGGAAGTACGCGGGACGGGGAGGCAGGGCACGCCCGCGCCCTGCGTTTTTCACCCGCAAGCGTCCTCGCCACCCGCGTGTTAGTGTGAGTGAGCTACTTTCGTATTGGTTATAAAATGTACGATGCGCAAGTTCGTACACACGCCTACAATCAGAGCGGTCATAAAGATTGGCAAGGACTGTACGTTTTGTCACAACACTTTTATAAATCGTCATGTATAACACTACCATCATCGTCATTCGGCCCTAGTCCCACGCTAGGTGGTAGCCTCTATCCATTCCTATTGGTGTGATAAGCACATTTATTTGATAGCCTTGTTGGTCTAGGGCTTGAATGTACTGCCTTTAGATCACGGGTACCCGGTTCGATTCCGGGGTCGGGCAAGTGTTTGTCAAAACCACAAGCATTTACTCCAAGTCTGGGTGTCATTTGTATTCGTGAACTTGTGAAACAGGTAATCAGTGCAGGAGTTTCGTTTAAAATAAATTAGACAACAAAAATACCCATCCATCCATCCATCTGTTTACCCACAACCCTTACGTCCATCCATCCATGTGTCTGTATTACCTAATGATAGACACCCTGTATCCAAAGTCGACCACCACACATACAGGTATTTCATTAATATGTATAAAATGAAACATGTCCATTCACAAATCGGCACCGTCCCGCCATTAATATAGACAGAGATACAAATTATCTGCGTGTGTGGGTTTCACTGCTCGGACATGATTTCACGCCCCTTTCTTGTAACGTGCGCTGTGAAAAAATATTGATACTTCACTAAGGTTCACGCAGACGACAGATTTAAACATTGGCCAATTATTTGTGCAGTTATTTAAGTATTTTTTCCTTTGAGTATAGGAAGCCTGATTTTGGCTAGCTAAATTATGCCAGATCATTGTTCTTTTCAGCTTCAACAATAATTTATACAACACAAAAACGTGGGGAGTACTAAAATATCAAATAATTTAAACAAGTGGCTGATGTGTTAAAAATAGATTACACAGATACACACATCAGCAGCATCATATCTATGCCTATATAAGACCCACTGTTGAGTCGTGCCTCCTCCAAATATATGCAAGGAAATGATCCTACCGCGGCATTTTGGCCCGACGGGCTGGTGTAGGGTTTGTAACAAGCTTTCTGCTCTAGTGGCCTGGTGATCTGCCTTTTGCGTTATTTTAGTCACCTCTTCTGACACTCTCAGGATGGAATGGGTTGGTGATATTGTGTATTCTAAATTCGTCACAACACAGATGAGGTTGTTTGTGTACAAGGGCGCTTAATTTAAAACTATTAAGTATTTCAATTGAAATCGTGAGGCTGGAACTAATAATTATCAGTTTCTATTCATAAATTTTGAATGTTAACCTTATTATATGGTGCCAAAGGTTAAAAATCAAGGGTCACAACAAAGATATAATTTCAAATAGTCTAGCTTATGATAATTTGCCTAACGGATAGTCAATTAGATTTCACGCCTGAAAAGTGTGTTACAAATTTCTGCAGGATGTCTGTACAAATCAGAAATCCTGAAATTTACAACACAAAACCTATTCAGGCATTTGTATAACCCTAAGTTTTAGTGTTTTAAAAGTTATATGAATGTGATATCGACATCTATTGTTAAAAAGGGTAGTTTAAATTTTTCCCGGGTGACAGCACTGTCAAATAAAAAAGCGATGGCCAGTGATACTGGCGAGTCGGGCGTGCTCCCATCATAGGGAGGCGAAATCCGACTATGCCACACTGGCCAGATAAGTTGAAGTTGATATTTTCAGCCTAGTTTTGTCAGTTCTTATGACAGCCTTAAGGGCCATTTTTTATGATTGATAGAACCCTATCGGATTTATTTGAATTTAGTCAACGCTTCATCTTTATCTAAGAGGCGCACTACGTCATGCTGGTCATACACAGGGCTGACACGGAGTTTCTATCAAATTCTTAATTATTATGTGGCTAATTTAGTTTACTCTTCAAGTTTTAAGTTGTATTTATCTCGTACAATTGTTTTTTTTTTATATAGTCGCTGTAGCTGTTAGATGGGGTGGACGTTTTATATAATCTAAAACTCAATATATAACTAATTGAAGTGATAAATATTGCTTATGGATTAGGATGTGATTCCATTTCAGCGTCGGTAAAAAGTAATAAAAATGGAGAGTATTTATGCAATAATTTGTACGACGGTACAGTTAGGCAATTTGCAAAGAAGACTCATCAAAGTTCGTAAACGAGTTGCCTTCGACATTTCTGTGGAACTTATAAACCATAATATTTGCAAATAATTAACCAATCATCGAAATTTCCGCAAAACCAATGAATGTTACAGTTATTTGTTGGGTACAAAAATTGGCGCCACTTATTATTACAATTATCACGAAAACTTGCACAATGCAAAAACATCCCAAAACCATTCAATAATAAACCTTACCACATTACAATAAATAACATTTTATTTAATAACGCGACATATCTGATTTCAACAGTAAATATATACCTTGCCGCATTGAAATAAAGTAGTAAATCAATCGTTAACAAGGCACGTGATTAAATACGCAAAAAAGATAATGATTCGTATTTCGAACACGTTTAAATATTTAAATTTCGAAATTCTCGTTACGGATAAATTTGTACGAATGTATGTATGTATTACTTGTTTAAGTGTATACCGAAAGGAATGAGGCGTTTACGCGTTTATCCACGATTCGCACAACACTCCATTTCTTAAATTGATTTCGAAATCAATTGTCAATGATCAGTTATTAACAGCTACCAGCTTTTAATATCTGAATATTATTACAGAAGGAGGAATTGACCTGCGGGTTAAGCAACATCTAAGCCTGCTATATATTGAACTAGCTTCTGGGCGCGGCTTCGCTCGCGTGGCATTCGAACCCGTGCTTATCTCTATGCATTTTTTTTTATGAATATAAAAGTGGTTATTGTGACTAAACTATGATAGTTAGATATGTGCTCTCCCGGACTTTTTTGTAGATTTTTATACGACCTACAAACCCGTAGTACATCATTTTGTTCTATTGTCAATAGTTTTTGCAGCGCACGCATAAATAGGTTTTCGATTTTACACCTTGGGTTACAAAATCGCAATTTTCATACGGATCCCTAATTCTTTTGAAAATAAAATATAGCCTATAACCTTCCTCGATAAATGGACTATCTAACACTGAAAGAATTTTTGAAATCGGACCAGTAGTTCCTGAGATTAGCGCGTTCAAACAAACAAACAAACAAACAAACAAACTCTGCAGCTTTATATATTAGTATAGATTTAAATAACTTAAACTTAATGAATTAAAATTATGTTAAAAAGAAACGGTGTACGTATTTAGCGATTTAATTCAGATTAAGAAATCCATTAGATGGTGTTCCAATGTTTAATTATAAACTTAATGCGTGTGGATTGAGATAATTTACCAAATATCCAAATATTATGTCCAGTTTATTAACAACCTTATATAGCTGATGATTAGGATCAAATTGCTTCTACTAGTTAAACTGAAGTTCGATCCTCGGCCCTGTCCACTGTTGGACGTCATTTTTACTCAAAGCGTGACTTCAGTATTTGTTAAATGTAAATTAGCGATTTGTCCAATGCCCGCCCAGAGTCTTCGCAGGCTACCGTTTCATGTTCAATTTTTATAGGGACAGCTGTGAATGCAATGGATTTTCGACCTTATCGCTGAATCATAGGATTTAACTTAAATCCAATGATAAAGTATGAAGAGAGACAGTATTTACAAGTTACTGATTTCATACTGGGACTGTTATCATTTAAGTGTGCCAATATTGAAAATTGAAATCTAGGATGCTATAAATATCATTTGGAATTTTATCTTATTGTAATGCGTTTGTAATGTATAATTCACAAGTAAGATTTTAATGAATTAGGTAAAGTCGATCTTTGTAAAGTTATACTAGCTTTAACCCGCGGTTTCACCTATGAGCAACAGTTTTATGCAGGATCATCCTGAAAACCATATTCAGCTCTATATTTAAAGGAATTTTCACAGCAGTTAAGAGAGAAAAGGAGTAAAAATGACAACGTAGCTACTTTCTGACTGATATTGGATATTGTTACAAACTAGTACTAATTTGAAGTGACATATGGCTATTTCTTTCAATTTTATGGCCCTCGAAGAGATAAATTCACTAGATTGGCATCACGGAGCTACTAAAAAATGGTAAAAACCATAAATTAGAATGTAAATATACGGTTAGTATTGATTAATTGAGTGAGTGCCAAGCCTTTATTGGTTTTATTCATTTATTAAAAAGAGAAAATATTTATCGAGGTGGTAATAGGACTTGACAGATACAAGCCAAAATCAATAAAAATATCTTGGTTTAATTTATTGCCATACAACGTAACAAAACGTGTACAAAGTTATCTTTTGAGTTTTTGTTACTTAAAATTGCATTTAATTTTTATGCAATTTCTACAATAATTCTAAAAAGCATTTTCTACCAGGCAGTCATAGTCACGTGTTACTGTAGAAGTTAGAGTAGATGTACTAATCGTCGGTTCAGCCCAAAAATTACCCACTACAGAGTCGGGTCTCGTCCAAATTCTTAGCGGGAAATTAGCTTACTTATAAATTCATTTTCATGTAATACTAACTGATCAGCAACAACTGATCAGCAAATGCCAACGATATACTTTCAAACCTAATAATAATATCATAAAAATCGATCAAGCCGTTACGGAGGCGTTCGATAGCAAACACCGCCAGGAGATTTTTTTATTAGATACAGATGAGGTTAATATGCTATACAAAAAAATATTTTGGAGTATTCCAATAAGATCAAGCTTCTCCGTAGCTTATTACAGTTTATTTGGGCCTCTTCCAATTTGATGTAAGCGAGAAACTCACAGCGGGAGCTATCTGAGAACAGACCTCCACCCTATAAAATACCGCAGTTTCTATAACTACTGGCGGGTGAGGTTGTGCCTCCGGAAAAACACAATGTTGGTAAAGGTACCATGCCAGGTGCGATGCCATTGTGCCATACAGCTTTCCCACTGTAAAAATAATAACAATTGTATTGTATACGAGTAAAAAATAAATAGAACGTTTAGTTATCTGACTAATTGTTAACTAATCAACTATCTGCTGTTCATCATCATCATCATCATCATTTCAGCCAAAAGACGTCCACTGCTGGACATAGGCCTCCCCCAAGGATTTCCACAAAGGCCGGTCCTGGGCCGCCCGCATCCACTGCTTTCCGGCGATCTTAACCAGGTCGTCGGTCCACCGTGTGGGAGGCCTACCAGCACTGCGCCTTCCGGAACGCGGTCGCCACTCGAGGACTTTTCTGCCCCATCGGGCGTCGGTCCTGCGAGCTATGTGCCCTGCCCACTGCCACTTAAGTTTGGCAATCCGGTGGGCTATGTCGGTGACCCTGGTTTTCCTGCGTATCTCCTCATTTCTGATTCGATCTCGCAGGGAAGCTCCGAGCATAGCCCTCTCCATTGCCCTTTGGGTGACTTTGAGCCTTCTGATGGAGCCCATAGTGAGCGACCACGTCTCTGTTCCATATGTCATCACTGGCAACACACATTGGTTGAAGACTTTTGTCTTCAGACACTGCGGTATTGTGGACGAGAAGATCTTTCGCAGCTTCCCGAACGCTGCCCAGCCGAGTTGGATCCGACGATTGACCTCTTTCTCGAAGTTGGACTTACCTAACTGGACAGTGTGTCCCAGGTAAATGTAATGGTCAACAACTTCGAGGGTAGAACCTCCGATGTTAACAGGAGTGGCTTGAACATGGATATTAGACATGATCTTCGTCTTCTCCATGTTCATCTTAAGGCCGACTCGTTCGGAGGCTCCACAGAGGCCATCGAGCATCGTAGTGAGGCCCTCCATGGTCTCAGCCATTACGACTATGTCGTCAGCGAATCGAAGGTGAGTGATGTACTCGCCGTTCACGTTAATGCCCAGCCCTTTCCAGTCCAGAACCTTGAAAACATCTTCCAGTGCAGCGGAGAACAGTTTCGGAGAGATAACGTCTCCCTGTCTAACACCTCGCTGCAACTGGATCGGTTTCGAGGTCTGGTCCTGGAGTCGGACTGACATGGTGGCGTTTTCATACAAGCACTTCAACACTTCGATGTACCGATAGTCGACTTGGCACCTCTGGAG
Source organism: Clostera curtula (assembly GCA_905475355.2). Taxonomy (NCBI): domain Eukaryota; kingdom Metazoa; phylum Arthropoda; class Insecta; order Lepidoptera; family Notodontidae; genus Clostera; species Clostera curtula. The sequence continues at coordinate 1,209,276 of FR997805.1, forward strand.
AGCCTGCAATACTGCCCACGTCTCGATCGAATCGAAGGCTTTCTCGTAGTCCACGAACGCCAGACAAAGGGGCAGGTTATACTCCTCGGTCTTCTGTATAACCTGCCGTAGCGTTAAAATATGGTCTACGGTACTGAAGCCTTTTCGGAAACCGGCTTGTTCGGGAGGCTGGGAATCGTCAAGCCTGCACGCGAGTCGATTCGTGATGACCCTCGAGAACAACTTGTAGACATGGCTCAGAAGTGAGATGGGTCTGTAGTTCTTCAATAAGGTGTTATCTCCCTTCTTGAAGAACAGCACCACCACACTTCTGTTCCATGCCTTTGGCGTTCGTCCTTCGAGTATGACGGAATTGAATAACTTCTGAAGGGCCCTAAGGATCGGTTCTCCACCCGCCTTCAGAAGTTCTGCGGTAATTCCGTCATCACCCGCCGTCTTGTTGTTTTTAAGTTGCTCGAGAGCCATCCCGATCTCACACAGGCTGACGTCCGGTAGGTCTTCGGTGTAGTGCCGGGTTAATCTAGCTCGTGGGTCGTCTGCTAGATTTATGACGGGTTCCTGTGTAGACGTGTACAGTTGTCCATAGAAACTCTCGACCTCACCCAAAATCTCGGACTTCGACGTGACGATCCTGCCATCATCAGTCTTCAGCCTGACGAGCTGGCTTTGCCCAATAGACAGATCCCTGGCAAAAACCTTGGAGCCCCTGTTGCGTTCAATAGCCTCTTCAACACGATTCGTGTTGAATCGGCGTAACGCTTCAGGGACTTTGATATCTGTCTATTGAGCATCCGAAGCTGCGTCGCATCATCTGTAGACTGCAGAACCATTTTCCGTCGCTCGTCCATGAGATTTAGGGTGAGGTCCGAGAGCTTATTGGCCGTTTTCAGGCGTTGGGTCTCACAGAACTTCGACCCAACTTTGCGGACAGTCTCCACGAACCCGTCATTATAATCGTCCACGTCAACGCCTAGGCTTATAAAGCGGTTTTGCAGTTCGAGCTGGAAGCTTTCCGGGTTTTGAATTTGAACTGGCACGGGACGCAGCGTAGACCTCACCAGGCGCGACCTTTCGAGCTTGACGTCGATATTCAATGTGCCTCGTACTAAGCGGTGATCGCTTCCGGTTTTGACCATATTGATCACGGAGACATCATTGAATATGTGCTTTTCCGTCGACATGATGAAGTCTATCTCGTTTTTTGTGGTGCCATCCGGACTCAACCAGGTCCATTTCCTCTGTTCTGGTTTTTTGTAAAAGGAATTCATCATATAGAGTCCCTCCTTCTCCAGAAAACCAGCCAAAGTCTGGCCCCGTTGGTTCCGGTGTCCAAACCCAAATTGCCCCACTTGCAGCTCATCTCCGCTCCGCTTGCCCAGTTTCGCGTTAAAATCCCCCATGACAACGGTGTAGTGCGTTCTAGAGCCATGTATGGCCGAGGAAATGTCCTCATACATTGTCTCCACCGCTTCGTCGGGGTGTGCCGAGGTCGGTGCGTATACCTGTATGACCTTCAGCGAATAACGCTTGGTTATTCTGAGTATAAGGTACGCCACCCTGGTCGACACACTCTCGATTTTAACAACGTTGTTCACAAGGGACTTGTGGACGATAAACCCAACACCACCTTGGGGACTGTTGGTCGCCCTCCCGGAAGTAGAGCAAGTTGCCGGATTTGAGGGTTATCGTGTCCTCTCCCTCTCTTCGGACCTTCAGACAACCCCACTATATCCCATCGCAACTTGCTCAACTCTTCCTCGAGTTCTACGATCTTCTCGTCAGTCCGCAGTGTCCGTGTGTTGTATGTTGCCAGGTGCAGCCGTCGTTTTGTATGGTAGCCGGATCTCTGCCGGAGATTTTTAGCACCCCCCGCCCCACCGTTACCTTGGCTGCTACCGTGGCCGAAGGAATAGCGGGGCTGCCGGGGACTGGGGGCCGTTTTCCTATTTGTGTTCATTTCATGGGGGGGGGGTTTGCCATAATCGCCACGCTTGGCAGGCGGGTTGGCGATCGCAGTACGGATGGTATGTTTTTGTACAGAACGTCGCTGCTGCCCAACGTCTGTTGTCCCTTAGTCGCCTTCTACGACACCCACGGGAAGATATGGGGTGGTAGTATTCTTACTCCGCTACCACACAACAAGAGATCTGCTGTTAATGTATCGTAATCTTTTTATATATTTACTAGCGACCCACCCCAGCTTCGCACGGGTGCCATTATGCAGTTGTATTATATATTGTAAACATCCCTCTTGAATTACTCTATCTATTAAAAAAAAACCGCTTCAAAATCCGTTGCGTAGTTTTAAAGATTTAAGCATACATAGGAACAGACGAAAGCGACTTTGTTTTATACTATGTAGATAGTGATGATGTCTATTTTATTGTATTTTTATTATTGTGTACAGAATGTATATATTAGTTTATTATACATCTTTATAAGTATTATATTTAGGATAGTTAAATTAATAATGGTGTTGACGTCTTGAGCCCACTTTGACCGCCAATTCTAAATTGTCTATTTTATTCATTCAAAGGTTGCCTGGAAGAGATCACGGAATGCGATAAGGCCGTCCGAATACACTTTACCTTGATTATTTTATTATTTAAATTCCTGTATCTTTTTGCTTTGGTGTGCATTAAAGAGTTCATAAATAAATAAGTAAAAAATAAATATTTTCCGGCATGGGCCTCCTCTTCACACTTGCACTTTTTCTTATCTTTACGTTTCCATGTTACTGGCAGGTCGTCTGACCGTCTCGCTTAACTTGACCTCCCGGTTTCCTTTTCAAATAACTCGGGTACCAGTCGGTATTATCAAGAAAGACAGTCGCAACTTACTCTATACAATTCCTCACGTATGCAGTTTGTTTAAACACTACAGTGAGGTAGACAATACGCAAATACGGGCATGGTAAATGCAAATGGGCTGCACTGGGACTAGACTAGGCGACTATGTAACACAACTATAGGATCGAAGATAGAGTTCTCATGCAAAAGAAACCATAATCCACCTTATTTTTGTGGTGATGGACAATGTAATTAACTCATATCACCCTGCGCAAATACGACCAACACCTAAACCAAGCTTACTTGTCTGATTAATGTAACACAGTAGGGTGATAACTGGCTGAAACTCTATTGAAGTTACACTTCTTTTGGTAAATTAGGGAACAATGATGTGAGTAAAGTTTTTACGTAGGTTTTATCACGAAACACTTAAGTCATACCAAAATAATGTCGCCTTCGGCCGATTTCTATCCATTTTTCATAATCTATTTTTAATAATCATGTCATATTTGATCCGTTTGGTGAATACGAATAGGATTTAGAATACGCGATGCTACCAACCCACACCCTCAGGGTCGTAAGAGGTGACTAAGAGAACTCAAGAGGCAGACAACCTAGCCGAAAGCGAAGGAAAACCTAATACAAACCCGTCTTGCAAGCGTGGTAGCGTAGGCTAATTTCCCTCCATTAATTTGGAGGAGGCCCGCCTCAGTAGTTTGTCTTTATGGACTGAAATGAGGATGATGACGTCATGTTTGACTAAATAAAACAACAAACGTCCACTGAGATACAAGATTTTATCATTAGCACAGATCTTGCAGAAAATACTAGGAAATTACAAAACAATAAATCGAAACACCTTATTACAGGCTGGACCTGCCTGCGTATATATTACGAAACATCTCGTACGATGCACAATGGTCGACCGAGAGGCTAGCCATTAAAGACACGAAGATTAAGGCTGTTCACACGAGAATTACGCTCAAATTGCTTATATTTCATCTAAATACTAAATAAAATAAAATACTTTACCTGTTATTTCACGAAATGAATGATTTGTTTGTGTGGTTATGTTCTTTTTTCTAAATTAGTTTTTTAATTACGTGAGTAATTTTTGAGATTTTTTCTAGCATTCCTTTCCTTGGTGAGATTTCCTGAGTTTTTCTCAACTTATTCCCCCTTCCTCTAACCTCATGGGAGATTCTTCAAAATTTATGTTTTGTAATTTAAAGTCACAGTCATAAAATTAGACAATAAAACTTATTATTATTACCATCTTCTGAATTTCAGCCAGTAGAAGTACACTGCTTAACATATGCCTCCCCAAAGATTTCCCGAAAATCCAGTCCTGAGCCAAACTAAATTTATTATAATTTTATACAAATCATATATACTTATAGTTATCTTCCCTCTATAAATAGCGGTCCAGGCAATTATTAGGTAATGTCCATATAGTTCAGAAAGGTTCAAGGTATCTGAGAGACCCTTTACGCCGACGCTAGTAATAACAGATCCTGTCTACGTGAGTGCAGCAATTAACGCATAAACCTATCCTCATGAGCTATGGCATTATTTGGAACGCGGAATTTACATCAATTTTTAAGTAAATGTTAAAATTATTAAGAATTAGCAAAGGTTTCAGAATCTTTATAACTCTGTTATCTAATAGATTGGATTGGTAATGAACTGGGTTGACTCCTTCACCAGATCGCCAATTAACCTCCAAACTAGTTCGTCCCATTCATCACTAATCTTTACAACATTGCGCAACTCATGAAGGTTGAATAAAAGAGATTTGGTGCTGAATATCACAAAGACGCCCACTTTACTTCTATCAAATTGGAATCAAAAGATGTGCCAATTAAACTTACTACTAAAGACTCGACCTTCGGTCTTGATTATCATTACCGTCGAATATTTTAGGTTATCGTTATTAATTTCATTACTCTGTAGATGACGGATTTAGAATACATAGTACCACCACCCTATTTCACCCTAAGGGTGTCGTAAGTGTCAACAAAAGGAAATGTCAAAGTCAATAACATATCCTCAAGAGAAGGAAAACTTGATACGAAACGCTATGCCAACCCATCGGGTGAATTATCCTCCATGTAACTATAGGAAGCCCGACTCATCAGTGGGTCGTCTATGGGCTTAGTAGTAGTACTTCTCAGAACTTGAATATCATTTTAGATATTTCCTTATTATCACGGTATCTTTTGGGTTCAATAACACTTTAAGATTACATACCAGCCGTGGCTGAAATGATGAACAAAATCTTCTTCCACGGCAAATACTTCCCTTATACAACGTGTAATAAACACTGAATCTGTCCAAAGTGATAAAGGTAATCAAAAGAGGCAGGTCTGTATTTAATTTTCTATCTTGAAGATAAGATTTTTACTGTAATCCATTCCACTGAATATTAATCAATTCGCTATCCTACACAATGTTTCATGAATTTTCTGTAGGTACTTGTCCCTCGAGTTACAAAACTTTTGTTACTTTACTTTCGTCGTCGTAGAATTTCAAGAAAGTAATCGTTTAGAATTTTCTGAAATAGTGTACATATTATCGTTGTCAGGAGTATTGTCAATTGTTTCGATATGGCTACAGGGGGTACAGCCCGTAACATGAACTGAACTATATAACTGAAATTAGGTATAGACAGCTTCGACAGGGAGGCCACGAGGAGAATCCAGATGGGCTGGACATCATTTGGAATACTTTGTCGGACTTCTCGTCGTCCATCCAGCAGAAGTTGAAAACGAAAATCTTCGAACAGTGCATCCTACCCATCATAACCTACGGCGCCAAAATGACTCGCAGTGACAGAAACTCACAGTGAAACTAGTCCACCAGTTTAAAGTCGCTAAGTGTGCTATGTAGCAAGCTACGCTTGGAGTTTCTCTGAAAGATAGAATTCGCAACGAGACTATCCGATAGAGGATGTCAAAGTCACCGACATAGCTCAGTGATATAACAGAATGAAGTGGCAGTGGGACCCTCTGCTAGATGGACGATGATCTGCGAAAGGTTGCAGGCAGAAGCTGGAAGAGTCAAGTTGAAGATATGCGCTATGGTGCTCTTTAGGGGGGCGCCTATGTTCAGCAATGGAGTAGAGCGGGCTGATGATGATGTAACACGTTAATCGTGGACCTCCCCTGTTATCCTAGATTTAAAAAGAGTATGTAAAAATATTTTCATGAAATGTAAAAATTAGAGTTCAAAAATGACAAACTTGATTTCAAATAACATTTAGAAACTATAATTCTCAAGGAGATGTTCTGTTACTCTTCGGTGTTAACGTAGGAGGTTGCATGTCAGGTGTGGGTCTAACTCTGTAATTACTTTCCAATGAACTAACAAAAGCGGCGCATATGGGAAATCAAGGCTCCACTTATAGTCTAAGAGAAGGTGACGAAAATAATAAATTCAATAAAATTAAAATTTCCGCAAAATATTATTCTTTTTAGCTTTATGGGTCAAATTTAAGTTAGTTAATTCCATTTTCTGTCTAGTTTTTCAGCCTATTTGTGTCCGATTTTTTGAAATTTCATAACTAAAACTAAACATTTTATTACTTCGTTACTGCGTATCGAGTCCTAAAACTGGTGGTGTAGCTTAAGTGTTATTCAATTGTATTATTTATTTAAGAATATAATACATATTCAGCTCGTGTTAATGTTTTTTCTTTAGTCAGTACGATACAATAACTAACCATTTTCTAATGACCTCAATAGATAGAAGGAAAACTTGGTTTCTTCGTTAGGTTAGGTAATTTGTGTGCATTATGTTAATGCAAGATGAGCAAGAGGAGACGTTAAATTTGATAAGAATAAAAAAAGCCGAGATAAGAAGATCTAGAATAAAATGTTATTTACCTGTATCGTGGGAGTACAAAGACCGACCATGGAATCTAGCCCGTGATACAACGGCGGAACATCTAACCCCTATATCAACAAGACAGCAATTACTTAGTGTATGTACAAGCATTATATGTACAATAGTTAGCAAACCGAAGTAATAGGTGACATTTGTGATTCGAATGGGCGCTCTTTGACTATTCTTAGTGTTAATGAGGAGGATGTAGGCGTTTCATAGCTATTGATTTGTTCATTGTTTTTTGCATTGCATTAGTATTAAGATGGCCTTGTGATAATAGGTTTGGGTTTACATTGATAAGGTGGGGAGATAATTAATTGATTGATTTCTAATATTGATTTACAACAGAATCGCTTGCGAAATTATGCTGTGCGCAACATAATTATGCAAAATTTGTCAGAAACAAAAGTTACCATAAGAAAACTCATATGAATTAATAAAAATATATAATACTATCGAATCGTAAGATGTCTACAGGGAAGAACTGGCAACAAATCTCTTTAAGGAAAATTGTAAGTTTGTTAACAAAATTTTTACGTCACTATAGAAAAAGCACCTTCAAGAACTTGAGTCAAGTTCAATAAGACCCTCAGGGTCGCGGAGCATGCTTCCCCATTGGGAGGGAACCTGGGGTGTCCCTGGTTCGGACAGTCGAGCATCACCGTCAGTTTTAGTGGGTAGTTCGGGCGTAATTTACCTTCTCAACGCGCCCGGAGTCCCCAATAAAACGGACAGTGGGGACTAAAAAAAAAAGAAAGTTTATTCAGAAAGGGGAGTTGTTTAAAAACGCTTTTTAAACATTTATTTATCTTACATAATATCTTTGTTTTATGAAATTACATACTTATTACATTTACATAAATGTATCAGGCTTATTAACAATCAAATTGATAGCTCAAACAGTACGTGGTATTGTTGTTAGGCACCAACGTGAGAATATCGTGAGCTAAGTGCGCTCACTGACTCATTCATAGTGTCGTGAATCGATAATTATGTAATGATAAATTGATGAATGAGTGATTATTGTTACATGCTTGTAAATATCGAAAGTAAACTAGAGCTTAGGGATAGTGAAAGTTGATTAATTTTCATACCTTATCCCCCTCAACTGTGCAGCTACCTTGCCGTGTTGGGGGGGGAGGTATGCATTAAGCATTTCCCAAGTGAATTTTTTTTTTTAAACTTATGCTTAGAAATGATTGAACGCTTCAGAAGACCTCCAATTTCATAAAAGGGCAGTCGCTATCGTTCGTTGACCAGCCGAAGTATCTTCTTACTACAAACAAACAATTCGAAACCCTTTCTTGTTTTGGTTTCGCTGGGGAAATGCTTTATGCAAATTGCCGCTCCTGGGGGGTGGGGTTGCCGATTATGTGGGACTCCGGAAACTACTCGTCTACCCACTAAAACCCCAGCGGTACACACACGACACGCTTGGGGCGCCACAGGTTTGCGTAAACACATTCCACCGTGACGGCCCGATGTGGTGGCAAGCGACTGTCGGAGGGCGTCCCAGACAATTGAGAATTTGAGGCTTTCTTTTTTAGGCGCAAAGGGATGATCATCCAGCCAGACGAGATGTTATGTCTGGCTAGGGGTCGCAGCGCCTATCCCCCCCATAGCTGTAGTCGGGGAATTCTTAACTTGCGAATTGCTCTAGAAATTTCGCTATCGCGGTGTAGGACTTTTTGGTAATTCTCGCATTTGTAGGCGATATTTCTTGATGCAATTAGTTCAGATTTTTCGGGTAAACTGTGTAAAGTATGTAGCATGTGGTCGCTACACTTTCATTGGTGCCGGATTTGAGTCGAAACCCGTCTGGCATCTCGCTATATAGTTCATATACTCTCCATATAGTTGGTGGAGGCCCGACTCAGCAGTCGGTAATTTACGGGCTCAGTAGGAGAAGTGTGTGCACGTGCAGCGTGGACGAAGCCACGGGTCGAAGCTAATGAGATATTGTGACTAATCTAACAGAGAAACATAACCGTGAACTAGAAAATGCATAGCGTTCAGTTCGTCGTGGGCCCACGCCCACGCGCGGCTACAACTCCATGTTATTAATGTTTGGTTAAATTAAACTGTGAGAACAGGCTTGATTTGTACTCTAAAATAGTTTAGGTCTTAGTCAACTTGCTACTTAAATACGCGATGCTAAGGTTAGATAAAATAGGAGTTTAGTGTTTTGTTTTAACGGACCTAGTTTTCGAAATTCGTGTAACTGAATTCTTCTAAATAATTGTTGGCACCAGAAACTTTAGGTTCCATTAATGAATTCCGTGTGGTGACGGATTTAGAATAAGTAGTGTCGCCACCTCCTTCCATCCTGAGGGTGTCGTAAGAGCCGACAACAGGAAATGATAAGGCCAATAACCTAGCCGCAAGAAAAAGAAAACTTGATACAAAACCTTATGCCGATCCGTCTGCCCAGACGTGTGACATGTGACAGTAGGCTAAAGAACCTGCATGTAGTTGGTGGAGGCCCGACTCAGCAGTGGAGCATTTATGAGTTAAGATGTAGAAGTAGGATTAGAATGTGTTGACCAATTTTTTTTTTAAGTTGCTTCATCACTGCATAGTATAAAACAAAGTCGCTTTCGTCTGTCCGTCCCTATGTATGCTTAAATCTTCAAAACTACGCAACAAATTTTAAAGCGGTTTTTTTTAATACATAGAGTGATTCAAGAGGAAGGTTTATATGTATAACCCACCCCCGCTTTGCACGGGCGAAGCCGGGGTGGACCACTAGTGAATAAATAAATGCATAAATATTGTAATCAATTAAAAATGATGCGGGCAATGTTGTATGCCAAATACCAATGCTGTTTTTTTTTTAAACGGAAGCATAAAAAGCGATCTGTCAGATGCGAATCGTGTCTCGTCAAGTCGTGGTCTCATCGAACAATGCCAGCGGCTGGGAGTGGTGGCGTGGGCGTGGGATTGAGACTGATGAGATAGATCTTTCAGTGAGGACGTAGTTCTTAGTACTAGTAGCAAATTGTCCGTGTGGTGACGGATTTAGAATACTTAGTGTCACCACCCCATTCTATCCTGAGGGTGTCGTAAGAGCCGACAAAAGGAACTTACAAGGCATATCACCTAGCCGCAAGACGAGGAAAACTTGATACAAACCCTGTGCCAACCCCTCTGGCCAGTGTGTCACAGTAGGCTAGTTACCCTCCATGGATTTGGAGGAAGCCCGACTCAGTAGTGGGTCATTTATGGGGTGAAACGATGCCTAGTAGCAATAATCAGTGAACATTAACTACAGTCATAAAATTTGAATGCACAATGTCACCAAGAACAGTGTACAGGGGAAAATAAATTCAAATAGCGAAGTGAAATGCTATCATGAGACTTACTTTTTTTTACTTCTGAGCCCACAAATGACCCACTGCTGAGCCAGGCTTCATCCAACTACATGAAATATAATAAGCCTACTTTGCCACGCTGGCCAATTGAGTTCCCATATTCAAATTCAAAATTCAAAACTCATTTAATCAAGTTGGCTAGAGCTCTTTTGACAAGTCAAACAACAAAATAAAATTTAAAATTTATCATCTACCACCGGTTCGGAATGCAGTACTACAGAGAAGAGCCGGCAAGAAACTCTGTAGTTGCTCTTTTTAGATCGCCATTTTTAGGTATATGGCCGTGATAAGACAGTTTGTGAGAGCAAACTCGCGCAATAGTCGCATAGGGTTTATTCTCATGCGGCTAGGTTTTCGGCCTTATCATTCAATATCATTTATCAGTTCTTACGGCACCCTCAGAATGGAATGGGGTGGTGACACTGTGTATCACCATATGGACATTGGCCACAAACATAACCTATACAAAACAGCTTTCATAGCCTGAACAATATAAAAAATCGGACGAACAAATCTTATTTTAAATAATCGAGTTCACACGAAAGACGGCCAACAATCCATTAAACCCTATCTTTTATCACATCGTTTTAATAGCTGGCAATTTGAAACTATGATTTGGACTATCAAAAATGTTCCAGCACCACAACACATCGACCTCCACGCTTAGAGCGATTTAACACAAGAATGTTTACAGACTGGGCTCATTTCAATTTGGTCGCGGGCGTATCTTTGATTCAGAAAAAGCAAGTTCTTGCTTGGAAATAATAGTCATGTCAATGTGACTAGAGATCGTAATAAAGAATTCCTTTGTTTCATCTCAATATTTGATTATGGCCTTTGATCATGTATTTTTCGGAGATATATAAATCTGGTGACCATTTATAAGGGCATTAGATAGTATCTGATTAGTGGTTTCGTAACAAGATATTTTCTCAATAGTTTCATTTATATAAGAAGCATTGATGGTTAAAATGTTTGGTGAATTTATTTCTATTTGTCTACCAACAATCCACGCTCCACGCCTGGCTATCCCTCCAATGTTACCGGCGGCAGCCCTGGCCGCAACGCCTGGGTACCCCACCCGGTCCCGCAACCGCCTTAAGCAGCAGTTTAAGACTCCCGAGGCAACTATGAGCACAGAGTAGCCCCTGGAGCCAAAGCCCGTGCCTTTGTTTGACGTCGCTCCGTGGGCCCGCCCACCTGGCATGGGTTGACCCTGAGCCGGTATGGCCCCAAAGCCGGGACGACCCCTATCAATACTTTGCTCTAACTAGTTACAAGGTTTTAAGTTCGGTTTTATTGTAGTGGTTCTTATCTTTAAAGCTACTAATAAAAAAGGAAAGATTTGTATATAGTATGTTTTTAACGAATTTTCTTAAGAATTATTGGACCGATTTTAAAAATTCTTTCACCAAGCTATATTAATAAAAAAAAAAAAAAATGTCCACCCGTGCGAAGCCGGGACGGGCCGCTAGTCATAAATTAAATAGAATTCAGGACTCTGCGGTACTAAGGTCTGTGTGTCCTAAGACTGGAAACTCTGCCAATCGATACCCTTGATCGACACTAGGTAGGCGGAACAGCTTAATGATACAATTTTTAGATCCCTCGTAGACTGGGACTAAAATACGTCTGTGTAGCCCAAAGGACTAGAAATTCAAATTTTAGAATGTGGAAATTGTTAGTAAATATATCCATCACTAAAGTGATCGATTACAAACATTGTGTGAACATGTAACTGGCTGTAATAAAAAGAGTGCACACGCGAAAGAAAATAAAAGCTTTTGTAAAATCAAACAGTACGTGAAGTGGATTCCGTTCTTTTAATTGTTTACTCTAATTCGGATTGATGCTGATAATTTATTAAAAATAAGAGTGTGAGTAATAATGAAATGAATGAACATACTATTCTTGTTCATTAATAAAACTTACGTATTTTCCTATGAAAATACGTAAGTTTTATTAATGAAAAATCTCTATAGATGGAGTTAAACAGTAAAGTCAGGCGGACATTGAAACCCTCGTTGCGCACAGGATTCTACTTTGGCATCTCTTACTACGCACTGGATTCAAATTACACCATTGCCTTCAAAATATTCTTAAGGAAGCAATCCCTTGTCTTATAAACTATTATTAAATGCACTCAATTCCAAAACGGACATTTGATTAAGTACCATTATGTAGAGTAAATCCGACTGCCTTATTGGTCTAAGGGTTTGATGTGCCGCTTTTGAATCACGAGTCCCTGGTTCGATGCGGTATTTGTGTAAAACAGGGGCACTTCCTCTGAGTCTGGGTGCCATTTGTGTACCACAGCTTATACCTAGTGCAGGGGTTGCGTTTACTTAAAAAAAGCTCTTTGTAGCTCTTTGTTGCCCTCGCTGGGCTCTACTCAGCTACATAAAAAGCATATCCATGTTGTATTTATCTATCACCAATCGACATCTACCGATGAAAATACTCAATGTGGTGACGGATTTAGAATACACAGTGTCACCAACCCTTATCATCCCGAGGGTATAGTAAGAGGCGACTAAGGAAACGCAAGAGGCAAATCACCTAGCCGCAAAAATTGTTACAACCCCTGTACCAACCCGTCTTGCCAGCGTGGCACAGTAGGCTCAATTCCCTCCATGAATTTGGTGGAGGCCCGACTCAGAAGTGGGTCATTCATGGGCTGAAACGACGACGATGAAAATAGAATATATTATACAAATGTACGAGTATGTCTATTTAATATCTTTTGAATGTTTCATTAGATCTCCTGCCAAAAAGCCAAGTCAAGATTTTCAGCGACTGATAGCACTATTGCAAGTCGCAAATACTATGTTCAAATACAACTATCTGGTATTTAATGTAAATTGTAATGAAATGTCCGAGAAAAGAGCATGGGCAAACCGTCTCACAATGATCTGTATCCAGCCTCACGAAATATGGGACACGTTAGTTGAATATGGATAAGGCAATCATCCACCGCATCAAAATTGGCATTTATAAACGTGTCTAAAATTATTAAATCTTAGGATTTGGTTATAATTTCACGTTAATATTAAGTTAAAATGGTTGCTGATTGTCACAGTTTAGTTGTAAATAATGTACCATCTTGTAATCTATATACTTCCATTGGTTTAGCTCGATATTAAGAAAAAAAAACAACGATAAGAAATAAAAACTACCATTAATTTTATTTTTTAGTATGCAGTAGACAATAGATGTTGTATACTTTAACAGTCTTTATAATTTTAACTAATGTATCACATATATTTTTAAATTTATTTCCCGAAGTTTCGAATAGTTTGCCGCAAACTTCGGCTATGTGTGTCCCTCATTGGTGCAAAGCATTATATTCTGCCATAAACATTATGTTATATTAGAAATACTGACTCCGATTCGGGGTATCATTTGTGTCCGTAATGATATATTTACTAGCTACGTCCCGCGGCTCCACCCGCGTGGTGATGGAAATTTGTGATAGTGATGATAGAATGATTTTAATTTGTTCCTGCAGACTTGACACTTATCGTTATATTTTGTATAATTTACACTATATTTTTATAAATTATAGCTTATGTGTTATTCTGATGTGTAAGCCATATTGTTGAAAAGTTTAATCAAAATCCAGTCAATAGTTTTTGCGTGAAAAGTAACAAACATACATTCGTAGATTATTGCAACTATCGCGTTTATATTACTAGGATTAGTAATGATCCCACTTTTTGTTCTTCACTAAAACAAATGAGCTCAATTTCAGTTTTGGTGAAGCGTATCCATGTTACCCTAGTCGTCGAGAGTTGCGTGGGCGTCGATACGAGAACGCTAGCGCATCTCCCGCGAGTCCGCTCGCTTCGGTCTGATAGTATTGTCATGGGAACACTACGCCATATCCGGCCCATGCTTTGCATTTTTCTATTTTGTTAGTCATTCATGAGAATTATGTAAATGATTTTTGATTCGCACTGCCTCGATGGTATCAACAAAGCCAAGATTTTAAATTAAATAAAAAAAAAATTAAGACCATCTTAAAAGTATTTACCATATTACTAGTCGACCCGGCAAACGTTATTTTGCCATATAAATATCGCTATTAAAAGATGTGTTGATCAAGGACTGAAAATTCAGGGTTGTATGTATTTTTGTATACCTCCTGTATCTTAAAAAAATAAAACTAAAAAAGGTAGTCTAAAAATGAAAAAAAAAAATGGAGGAATGCCCTTAACATTTTATTAATTAAAAATATATGTTGTCCAATTCGCAGACCTTACCGTGTCGTGTGATGACATATGGAACAGAGACGTGGTCGCTAACTATGGGCTCCATCAGAAGGCTCAAAGTCACCCAAAGGGCAATGGAGAGGGCTATGCTCGGAGTTTCCCTGCGAGATCGAATCAGAAATGAGGAGATACGCAGGAAAACCAGAGTCACCGACATAGCCCACCGGATTGCCAAACTTAAGTGGCAGTGGGCAGGGCACATAGCTCGCAGGACCGACGCCCGATGGGGCAGAAAAGTCCTCGAGTGGCGACCGCGTTCCGGAAGGCGCAGTGCTGGTAGGCCTCCCACACGGTGGACCGACGACCTGGTTAAGGTCGCCGGAAAGCAGTGGATGCGGGCGGCCCAGGACCGGCCTTTGTGGAGATCCTTGGGGGAGGCCTATGTCCAGCAGTGGACGTCTTGTGGCTGAAATGATGAATGAATGAAATGATGACCGTGTCGGAGGAGTTTATTAACAAACACCGTGACAGGGTCAGCTACGGGCTGAGTAGTATAATCATGATGAAAACCTAATACATATTTAGCCATGGTAAGATAGTTAATAAATAAATATCCTTGGACATTTCACACAACGCCATCTCGTCCCAAGCTAAGCAACTTAATGCTTGTGTTATGGTAACGAGATGGATGATAAACTACTTATATACATTTTTTTTGTAAATACATACATATTATAGATAGAAATGACACCCATACTCTGAGCCAGTGCCTCTGGTTTAGACAAAGACACTTGCCCGACCCCGGAATCGAACCCGGGACCCGTTGATCCAAAGGCGGCACATCTAACCACTAGACCAACGAGGCAGTCAAACAGTTAATACAGTTTGAGTTCGCACCGTTACCAAAAATATGCCTCAATTAAGGAATTATTTCTAGCCCTCATCATATCAGTACTTTCGTGTGTTTTCCCGTGACCATTCTAATGATGTGAAGCTTAAATATATCGGCCAAGCGTGAGACGAAGCTTTCAAACATAAGCAGTTTATTTAGGAACTATTTTTTAAGCAATAGTGTGGTGATGGCTTTTTAGTGTAGGGGCTGATCACAGGTCACCGGTTCAATTCCGGGGTCGGGCAAGTATCATGGCATAAACCATAGGCACTAGCTCTGAGTCTGGATGTCATTTAATTTTGTGTACGTAAATTTCATGTTTGTAAACTGCCCCCGCAATACAGGCACAAATACAGGTACAGGGGCCTCATTAAAATATATAAAAAAATCACATCCATTCATGCTATCCTGAGGATGTCTTAAGGTGAATGTTCCAGGGTAGCCCGCGAAATTCAAATTTTCTTGCGTTTTTTGCAATTGGCAGGTCAGTGCTAGGTTGTATGTTGATTAAAATGTTATTCGCGGCTGTAAGACGTATGTAGTTATAGAATTATAATCATCAATACAACCCGCCAAGCTCATAAAGGTGCAAGAAAAACTTTTTCAAGCTCAAAGTCATTCTTGCACCTTTATGAGCTTGGAGGGTTGTATTGATGAGTTTGATGATTATAATTCTATAACTACATACGTCTTACAGCCGCGAATAACATTTTAATCAACATACAACCTAGCACTGACCTGCAAATTGAAAAAACGTACGAAAATTTGAATTTCGCGGGCTACCCTGGAACATTCACCTTAAAGTTGACTAAAATAATAACTTGATACAAACTCTGTGCCACGTCTTGGCAGCGTGGTACAGTAGGACAATTTCCTCAGAACTCATTTATACATACTCGCACATCACAGTGTATGAAAGACAGCTCAGCCGTGGATTTAGATTTTGATAAACCCCCATGGAACCCAATTTTAACCAGGTGTCATCGTCGGAAGTACACTTTATTGACCTCTTTCCGGTTGTCTCGACCTGCCCATCAACACCTGCTAATGATTTTTTAACGAATGCCGTCGAAATACAATTCTTTTTTGTTGCAACCTAAAATTACGGATTACGAATTACGGAATTACGGAGGCATTATTATATTCTTCCAAATAGACGTGCTGCAGCAATTGGCTGACTAATGATTGGGAGTATTTCTGTTTCTGACAGAAAACATGAATAAAAAAAGTAATGACTCGATCCTTTCTTTGAAAAAGATAAAGTTTGATTTTCGCGAGCGTTTCATATCGAGTGACATGCGAAGCACAGTTCACATTCTTTGCATGAAAATTGGCAGAGATTTTATCCAGCAGGTACTACTTCATTTTAGTTGCTGGCCAGACGGGTCAACTCAGGGTATCAAATTAGGTATAAAATTTTCCTTCTCTTGCGGCTAGGGTTTCGGCCTTATCATTTCCGCAAACCTATCGAGCCAGCGTGTCACAGTAGGCTATTTACCCTCCATGTAGTTGGAGGAAACACGACTCAGCTGTAGGTCATTTATTTGTGGAGAAGTAGAAGAAGAATATTATTATATTTTACCTCTAAGGTGGGGTTCAAGCTAGCGGCCCGTCTGTTGCTAAGTGATTACTATCCTCTTTGGACAAAGAAAAAGAAGGTAAGAAGTAGGTATTTTTTTAAACGAAACCGTGCACTTGTTTTGTACCAGTATCTCGGGGGTAGTTTCCAAATATGAAATTCACGAATACCCCTGGTTTACACAAAGACACTTGCCCGGCCCCGAAATCGAACCCGTGATCCAAAGGTGGCTCATCCAACCCTTAGACCAACAAGGCAAACGCAGTATGACACTACCAGAAGAGGGAAATGGATTACTTCATCTGCCTTTCCTGTTAGAGCTCTGGACACAAGGAAGATGTCATTTGGCTGCACAATTCTGCAAATCCCCGCATCAAATCTGACCTTAAATCTTAATATGCCTAGAAGCCAAGTCACGTGCCGGAGTCGCGGGTAAAGGCTAGAACGAAATAAGAAGGCAATAAATTGCTTAGCGGATCTGTTCTGTCAGTGACTATTAAAACAGTCATGAGTTATAACGCCGGCGCGGCGTCGCGATCGCTGTACTAGTGGTATCTCTGCGCACGACAGCTTAGGATGAACATAGACTGGACCAGTATTTACTTTAAACTATCGGTCGAATTCGATCTTAATTAATTTAAATAATAGTTATTTTTTCAATTTGTCCACAAACTTTAACAATAAAAGGAAAAAGAAAATAAATAAATAAATATCATTGGACATTTCACACAACGCCATCTCGTCCCATGCTAAGCAACTTAATGCTTGTGTTATGGTAACGAGATGGATGATAAACTACTTAAATACAGTTTTTTTTTGTTAATACATACTTATTATAGATAGAAAAACACCCAGACCCGTAACAAATACTTGTAGGTCGTAAAAATATTTATTCCGTGCGGGGATCGAACCCGCGACATGCTGCGCAGCAGCCGATCGCTCAACCACTGCGTTCAAATACGTGGTAGTGTGTGTAATTTTTTTAATGAAATAATTTATTTTTATGCCTTATTTAAAAATATAACTATACATATTAGCATTCTGCACTCCTTCTCTACATAATGAATATTGATAATTCTTTTTTACCTTCACCTTCATAAACATGTTTTTTAATGAAGTGAATTTATTTAAAAAAAAATTGAGATCATTAAAGTTTTTAACCGTTTAAAAACTATAAGTGGGAAATTACATGCTTCTGATTTCAAAATCAATCATAATCAATTATTATTGATTTTGAAAGATTTTATTTCACACATGAATATAACGATATATTTTTTATTAAATTCCACCGGTTTAGAATATAGATTAAATCTGTCTGGAAACTAGATTATTGCTTTTAGTAACCGACTTCAGAAAAATGGAGTTTCCCAATTTGTCGGCATCATTTTAGAATAGAAAGGAATTCTCTATATATTACTACTCAGCTCATAATCCAACTGATTAGTCGGGCCCTTCCCATCACAGAAAGGGTAATTAGCCTACTATACCACGCTGGCCAGATGGGTTGTCATAGGGTTTCGTATCAAGTTTTCTTTGGGCTAGGTTATTGACCTTATCATTTCCTTTTTTCGGCTCTTACAACACCCTCAGGAAGAAATGTGGTGGTACACTACGTATTCTAAATTCATTACCACACGGACCTTCATACACAATATTAAAACGCACTTTATTTTATTGCTAATTTTGTACAGCTTGGGTTACATTTTATTAAAGTTTTGGTAAGGATCCCTAATTTTTAAAACGTTACATGTTAGGTTATGTTATACTATTCAGGGTCCTTCTGTACCCACCCTTAGAATGTCGTGATGACTCTAACATCAAGTTCACGATGCCTCATTATGGGAATATTGTTATTATATTGAAAAATTGCATAATATGTGCTGTATCGACGGCAACTCTGCGTTATGGTGGCCGTTGATTGGGCACACTCCACGATTTCCATGTACCTGTTTGGAATTTATGGTGTGATGCCTCGCCGGTTGGAATATAATTTTGTGTGCTGTACAATTATGTGTGTTGAGTGCTTATTAAAGAATATTAATCTTGAACAAACGTAGAAATTAATTTAGAGTGTAACGGTTCCGTGATCAAAGTTATTCGATTCCTAGAATAGTTTCGAACAACATGGCATTTGAAACATTTAGTTTCGACTGCCATGTTGTTCTAGGTGTTGGATCTCGGGTCCCTGGTTCGATTCCGGGGTCGTGCAAATATCTTTGTGTAAACCAGCGGCACTTAAAAAGGCCCCGGGAAACAGATTTTACTTAGGGCACGGTTTTGTTTAAAAAGCAATTATTTGCAGACTATCATTAAATAAAGAAACTTTGAACGTGGAGTCTTTTTCTGAGTTTGTTAAAAAATAACTTAAGTAGCCACCCGCTCGTTGGAACTGCTTAACTGGAAGGACCTCCGCCTTATAGGATATCGTAGCCATATCACATCTTCCTTTGGTAAGTGTTCCTGTGCGTGAGTAACGTCACGTGAGCAAGGTCACGTGAGTATGGTCAAGTGAGTAAGGTCACCTGATTAAGAGCAGAGCTTTATCTTTTACTAATATTTTATTCATTTTAGAAATATTAGGCAAGCCCTACATCTTGTCAAGTGACGCAATTAAAACTCATTTAAATAAATATTCCACAACTAAAACGTGAAAAGTATTTAAAAATGTAGATGCAAAGCAAAATGTTACCGAGACGGCAATGCTTCCGATGTATCGATAAAGGTGTTTCAATAAAATCGATTTTATGCAACTCGAGTCACACAAATCGAGCCGATATCGGTGTCAGGCTACCTAAGGCATTAGTATTGCACTTTTTTATTATTTCTATCGTGGGACAGATTACTCTGAAAACTAACAAGCTGAGTATTTATAAAGTTTTACATACCTATGTTCATATCCGTAACTAGCTATAGCGCGTGGCTTCGCCCGCGTGGGCTTCGAACCCGTGCTTATCTCCGCTTCGCGTATAGCCTTTGTCACTAAGATATTGATAAGTTAAATGTGTATCGAAATATTAATTATTTCGATACACATTTAACGTAGTTTCTTTCTTCAGACGATATAATATTTTATATTATTAACATAAAAGCGGTTATTGTGACTAAACTATGAGAGTTGGATATGTGCTTTTCGGAACACATATCCAACTCTCTATTTTTGTAGATCTTAATAAGACCTACAATCTCGTAGTACATCATTTTCAATAGTTTTTGCAGCGCACGCATAAATAGGATTTCAATTTTACACCTTGGGTTACAAAATGGCAATTTTCTTACGGATCCCTATTTTTTTTAAAATAAACTATAGCCTATAACCTTCCTCGATAAATGAACTATCCAACACCGAAATATTTTTTTAAATCGGACCAGTAGCTCCTGAGATTAGCGCGTACAAACAAACAAACAAACAAACTCTGCAGCTTTATAATATTAGTATAGATTAGATTAACAAAATTTTTCAATAGCAAGCATTGTACAAAACTATGCCTCAACATGAAATAACTAAGTATGTTATTAATACAAATTTTCATCTGGTGATCACCAACCCATACATTCTGAGAGTGTCAGGCGCGATGGTACATGCAGATCACCTAGCCGCAAGAGAAGAAAAAGCCAGCCTGGCACGGTAGGCAATTTTCCTCCATAAATTTGGGGGAGGCTCGACTAAGAGGTGGGTCATTTATGGGCTGAAACAATGACGATGACGCCTGATTTTCTGAAGTTCTGAAGACCGGAACATCGTAGTGTTCTAAAGGATTATTTTGATTTATATTCTTCGTCACCTCCTATTTCTTGGTCTTCTACACTCTGCCGAATGTACACATATTCCATAATACTACTACTTCTCAGGCCATACATGACCGACTACTGAGTTGGGCCTCCTCCAAATACATGGAGGGTAATTAGCCTACTATGTAATCAGCCCACGCTGGCCAGACCATTTTTCTTCTCTGGCGGCTAGGTTATCGGCCTTGTCATTTCCTTCTGTCGGAAACACTCAGGCTGGAATGGGGTGGTGACAATATGTATTCTATGTCCGTCACCACAGGGAAGAACGGTTCCATAGAACAATAAAATACGGACGCCATAAAATATGGACTTACAAAGACCGCGTCTAGCGTTGCCCAGCGACCTCGATTTAGTCCAAATTTAGCTGCCTCTGCTATGCAAGCCTATACCCCGTATAATTGGCCGACTACCTCGTTGGTCTAGGGGACGATGTGCCGCCTTTGGATCATGGGGTCCCGGGTTCGATTCCGGGGACGGGCAAGTGTCTTTGTGTAAACCAGAGGCACTTGCTCTCAGTCTCGGTGTCATTTCTGTTGGTGAATTTGATGTTTGTAAACTGCCTCCGCGATACAGGATATAACAAACTGCAGGGATGCTACGTTTAAAAAAAAACGTCTTTCCTCTTTTTTTTCATAGCTAATCAAAATCGTAGCTCACTTCATTACACGTTAAGTGTCTCAATCAGCAAATGTATCCAGTTATACTGCATAAGCTCCCAGTGCTCTACGTCAGTGTGTCAGAGGCTCAGGTGTATGATAATCCACCAAGTTAAGAGAACATCAACTTTGTCATTAGGAGAAGATTGGAAGCGGTCAAAAGAGACCCTTGTGTTATTTAAATTACAGTTCACTTTACATTTGCAGAAGTATCGAGAATTACTTTTAATGTTAGAACCCGTATTTTTATACATTGTTAAGGCTTAATTGCTACTGTTATCGTATATTGCCATTTAAATAGTTATCGTTGTACTTAATTTCTTTGATCGCTTTAAGAGATTATAATAATTTTAAGTTAATATAGTAACTTTGTATTTTGTTCTAAAGAATAATCGTGTAATCTGCATAACTTTGTCCAATGTTGTAAGAATGGATCAAAAAATGTGGTTTAAAACATTTATTCCCCAAAAAGAACATTGTGCACTTAGTATGAGAAGTAACAAAGAACTTACAGGATGCACATTTAAGCAAAATTATTAGCTACCTTCGTGACGTTCAATATAATAATTAACAATTTAAGTGTGCTTAACAATTTTAAATATAAGTGACGGTAAGTTGAAAACAAACCAAAGCATTTAAAGAAGAAAAAGCGATTCTTAATACACCACTATTTTTTAATTACTAGAAAATGTCGGATTCTGTATTATGTTTATAAGAGCGTATCTATATAGAGATCTGTGTGGCGTTGAATTTAGAATACATGGCGTTACCACGTCACTGCATCTCAGGGTGTCGTAAGAGAGATCTATACACTGTCAAAGCAAAATACCTAGCTACAAGAGAAGGAAAACTTGATACGAAACTTATTATTTTCCTCCATGATCGCCCGACTTAGCAGTGGATAATTTATGGGCTGAGAAAAGTTTGAGGATGAGGACGATGATAATTACGAGGATGGGGGTGAGGATGCGGATGTGGATGATGATGAGGATTTCTAAATCCGTTACCACACGTTACTCAAAAAATACAAAGTCACAGTTAGATAACTCCTCTGTGTATAATGTGTATCGCGGGGACACTTTACATAGTCATAATTCACAAACAAAATAGGCAAAGGCACACTTTCTAAAATCCGTGCAAAGCCAGGGTGGGTCATTTGTTAATTGTAATACTGTTTCATGGTGTAAATAACCACACACACTATCGTTACAATCTACATGTGTAATATCGCGTTGCAGTCTTGCGCAAGAGTGTATTTACAATATGTATAGGAATGTAATTAGATACCTAATATGAACTGCAGAATGCGCTGCATTGCTTACAAGACAAACTGTTTCTGCTTAAGTTACATTACGAAGCGGCTGTGTTTTCGTCATATATCCCGACTTATATATCATCATCAATTTCCATCCTGAGGGTGTCGCCAAAGACATGAGAAACCTAGTAAGGAAAACTGTACAAGAGATCCTGTGCCAACCAGTTTGGCCACCTTGACACTACTACCACTCCACCCATACGTAACCCAGTGCTGAGTCAGGGCAGCTCCTAATACAAGGATGGTAATTAGCCCACTGTGCCACGCTGACGAGTTGGCACAGGGCTCAAGCTGCCCTTCTCGTATCAACTAGGATTTCGGCCTTATCATATCCTTCTGACAGTTCTTACTACACCCCCTGTATAGAATGGGATGGTGATACCATGTGTTTTAAATCTATCACCATACAGACAGCTTGACACGCTAGGCTGATTTCCCTACATTTAATCGATGAAGGTTTGACTTTTATGGGGTGAGATGATGATGATGATGATGAAGGATGTATCAAAATATGAAATTATCTGAAGGGAAACTTTCATTGATAAATAAGAGTCATTCAAAGAAATCATTCATGTTTAAAGCTAAGAAAATGTGACGCCATGTTTCACGTAAGGGTATGTTACATCAATAATCGTTACTTGTCATTTTTTTTCGTATGAAAATTAAAAAGATTATCATTAAGGGATTAAAAAAACAGGTTAGTTATATAAATATATTTTTGATAGCGAAATAAAGATTGGTATAATCTTGATTCGCTTTTTGTACAAAGACCACCATGCAAATGTTGTAATAGTATCCAATAAAAGGAGTTTTGTATGTTTAATGGGTCCAGATGGTACGCAGATAAAGCGCGGTGGGTGTTATCACGCAGCTTCGCGATATATAGTCCGCCATTACCACTAGTCGCGTTTGCGCACAGAGGTTATTTGTTAATAGTGACACCATAATTTGAAGGATAGTGGAGACATTTTTTTATATGGAGTTTCTATGTACAGCGTGGCATAGTAAGCTTCTTCCCAGAAGGGAGGGCCCTTGCTATAGATGGAATTGGATAGTGCCATTATGAACTCTAAATCCGTCACTTAGTTAGTAATAAGCCATTTACTTATCACATTCTTTATTTTAATTTATTTGTTTATCACTTACGCGAATAACGATGTATATGCGATAAGGCCTCAAGACATCCTCTCTCACTCTACCTTAAAGTCGAGCATTATGAAGCTGCATTTTTTTTTTAAATATTGTAGCCTGTAAATCATAGGTATCATCATCTTAGAAGAGGGGAATTAGCCTACTATGCCACGCTGGCAAGACGGGTTGGCAAAGGTTTGTATCAAGTTTTCCTTCTCATGCGGCTAGGTAGCCTGCATCTTGCGTTCCTTCAGTCACCTCTTACGGCACCCTCAGGGTCGTGTTGGTTGGTGTCATAGGGTATTCTGAATCAGTCATCATATGGATAAGGAATAAAATGCATAATTTTTTGTCCTAAAATCATTGTCACCCTACAAATTTAACTCCCGCGCAACAAAACTTTAAGATGGTGACAATAAAAGCGACGTGCTCACAGGATAGTACCCATCGATCAGCACTGTACGAGTAAGTGTGATACTGTGTACCCACAAATTAAATTAGTGATACTATGAATAAGTATTTGTAATACTGTCCCATGTAATAAGAGCCTTTAAGGCGCTTCTCATTGATGTATAACTATGGAATAGTATTGAAAATACCATTTGTGACGTTTGTAATTCTGAATGCGATTTTTTTAATGCCACCAAGTCAGAATGCGGCACTGATTCAGAAAACGGGGCATAAGCAACCACTGCAGTCGGTATGTTTTGGCGCCACCGTGAGTATTTTTGAAATAAGTACTTAAGTATACATGTATTTTTTTATTTTGCAAAGAAAATTTTGCAAAGAGTTTCCATGACGTATTAAGTGCCATCGAACCTTTTATGGCTATAGTTTTTTGTTAAACCCTGTATACCCACTAACCATATTATATTTCAGTCTGTATACATTAAGTCATGTAGTCCAAACTGATTGAGAAAAATTAGTCTATTGTTATTCCGGCACAGCTTTCCTTGAGAACGTTCCAATCCTTTGCGAAAGGTAATTAAGTTACGAGTTAGCTATCAACAATTTATTACAGGACATGAAGTAAAGAAATATAATGTTAATGTATTAGATATAAACTGGTACTGAATGGAACATTGCCCATTCACTGAGAAGCTAACCCGATACCATCACGAGAGGGAGCGCACGCGCGAAATGTAGGAATCGTGCGACTGTTGAAAAAAAGACGAAAAGATTTCATCGGAAATACATTTTTAACCATGTATTCTTTCTAAAGGGGAAGAGGTATCAATGTGTCTGTTTTTATATGTATCTGTGTTGCTGTATAGCTCCGTCATTCATAAACAAATTTGTAAAAAAATATTGTGATGCCGTCAGATTGGTCTAAAATAATAATTGAAATTCGTTCAGTAGTTTGCAATAACACTAGAAATATGTGAACAAGAATTTGAAGTCAGTGCTTGAATTGACACCAACTTTAATTAGGACATAGATTTATACATATATCCAAAGCATCGACTTTAAATTATTCTTAACTAGCGACACGCCCCGGCTCGGACGGGTGCAATGATGAAAATCTAAATTGATCAGAATTAATATACAATATTATGCATGTATTATTCCCTCCATGCACTTGGAGGAGGCTGAACTCAGTAGTGGGCTATTTATGCCCGTCAAGCAATTTATTTAATTTGTTATAATAAAGTAATATATCGTTTCTCACCTGCTTGAAACGATAACTTACAAACACTCTACTGCTAACACCATATAAAGGAATGAATAATATCATCGCAAACTCAATTATTTCACCAGTATCTATGCACTAAAATACAGTGTTACATAGAGGTTATCTTACAATTTGGTACGTATAAACTGCACTATCTAGTGAGGTCTGAATGTATTTCATGTTCACATCCTAAGAACGTGAAGCTATATCTTTATGGATGCACCGTAGTAATTAAAAGCTATTTTAGCTTTAAATGTTATACTTTTTTCTTATTATAATACTGGCAATGTTTTTAAAAGAGTTGCATGAACTTTTTGTAGCATTATAAAAACAATCATCATCATCATTTCAGCCAAAATACGTCTATTGCTGGATATAGGTCGTAAGTCACGTTATTTTCTTTTTTAAACGAAACCCCTGCACTAAGTATAAACTGTATCGCGGGGGCACTTTACAAACATGTAAATCACGACCACAAATGACACCCAGACTCCGAGCAAGTGCCTCTGGTTTAGACAAAGACACTTGCCCGACCCCGGAATCGAGCCCGGGACCCGTTGATCCAAAGGCGGCACATCTAACCCCCTAGACCAACGAGGTGGCCTTAACCAGGACGTCGGTCCACTTTGTGGGAGGTTTTTCACTCCTATCGACTGATTAAAACTATACAGAATAAGTCCACCTTATAGGAGTTTTTTTTTGTATTTAGACTTACTCTCTATTATATTTTTTTACATGCCAAAAAGGTATGGTCATACACAATGAAAGACATTTTGATTTGATTATTTTAGTTAGGTACTTAATATAATTTAAACTCTTATCAGTTGTGGTTTTGATATTTCGTAAATATCATTCATGCAAAATCTCGCAAAAACCGTTTAAAAGGAATGAATTATTTTCCTGCTTTGACAAAATCATTTAGAATTTCCAATAAAAATTGAAGAATTTATAGTTCATTATTAAACCCTTTTCGTAGCTCCCAAATACATATTTGTATCAGCCCACGCGCTGGGAAAGGGCAAAGATGAGCTCGGAACTCGCACGCCCCTCGATACTAGCCGAGTACTGCTAACATATTTGTTGCACATAATCAACGGCATCACCTCCTAAATAGTTATGCTATCCTGGTACCTGGTATAATAAATTGATGTGTTCTAATTCTTAATTACCCTCCATGAAATTGGAGGTGGCTTGACCCAGCAGTGGGCCATTTATGGGCACAGAAGAAGATCATAATCCTTCTTTCCCGCCTATGTCCGCCTATTTATTGGGATGACTAGGCTAACCTGATTTAGCGAACTACCAAACTACCGGTATTTACACAAAGCGATTGCCATCTGACCCATCTTGTGGGACAAACAGTATTTAAATTGATTATATCAGCTGTCAATTGTCACGCTGCTGGCTACGTGTTTCGTATACCATAAATAGTAGACTGGCACGGATCGCAGTAGACTGCCTCGTTGGTCTATAGGTTGGATGTGCCGCCATTAGATCAACGGGTCCCGGGTTCGATTCCGGGGTCGGGCAAATGTCTTTGTCTAAACCGGAGGCACTTGCTCTGTGTCTGGGTGTCATTTGGTGAATTACGTTTGTAAAGTGCCCCTGTAATACAGGTTCTACACACAAATACATGACTTACCCTTATCTAACCGAACACAATACACGAGTAGAATTTTTAATACAAACCGTTCAATTACCATTCCGACATCCTTTCTCAATACTAACAGGCCATGTCTAATAACAATTAAATTTCTTAATACGACCTTACGACCCCTGGAGCTCAAGTTACACTAGTCCTGCATCGAAGGTCGAACATTGTGGAGGATCACCGCGAGCCTCCCACGGTCCCCTGACCTCTGAGTTCACGTGGGCAAATGAAATCAGATGCATCAATCATATTACAATCCCGTGCATACATATTGTACGCTTATAATGTTGCATTATTATTGATGGAAGAGATTTTGAAAGGTTCCACTAGTAGTACAACAAAATAGACTGCCTCGCTGGTCTAGGGGTTGGATGTGCCGCCTTTGGATCAATGGGTCCCGGGTTCGATTTCGGGGTCGGGCAAGTGTCTTTGTCTAAACCTGAGGCACTTACTCTGAGTCTGGGTGTCATTTGTGCTCGTGATTTACATGTTTGTAAACTGCCCCGGCGTTACAGGTATACCTAGTGCAGGGGATCCGTTTTTCATTAAAAAAACTACTTTATACAACTCGTATATACGTTGCCTATGGGTGCGTCCGTGTGTTAACGGACTTAGAATACATAGTGTCACGACCCCATTCCATCCTAAGGGTGGCGTAAGAGCCGACAAAAGGAAATGACAAGGCCGAAAATCTAGCCGCAAGAGAAGGAAAACTTGATACGAAACCCTGTGCCAACCCGACTGGCGAACGTGGTACAGTAGGCTAATGATGGGTGGAGGCCCGACTCGGCAGTGGGTCATTTATGGGCTGAGTAGTAAGGTGAATGCTCCAGGGTAGCCCGCGAAATTCAAATTTTCTTACGTTTTTTGCAATTTGCAGGTCAGTGCTAGGTTGTATGTTGATTAAAATGTTATTCGCGGCTGTAAGACGTATGTAGTTATGGAATTATAATCATCAAAATCATCAATACAACCCTCCAAGCTCATAAAGGTGCAAGAATTTTTTTTTTAAGCTCAAAGTCATTCTAATTTTGAATTTCGCGGGCTACCCTGGAACATTCATCTTAAGTAAGTATTTTAATATTTGGCTGCCTGGTTGACCGAAGGGGTTGGATTTGTTGCAAGTTCTAATGTCAGTTGTAAATGACATAACAATCAATCCTATCCAATCAGTTGACATGACATTCACAAGAGCAGACATCGCGTGCGACAAATCTAACACTTAGGCTTGTAAGGTCACGCGCAGGCCTTGACTAAAGGTGTGTTCACACTAGATGTTTCAAAATACAGTGTTTCTTTACCATTAAGTAAAATTTAATAAAATTAATATTTTAATACAGACAGACTTTTTATGCGTAACTAGCGGCCCGTCCCGGCTCCGCACGGGTGCGATGTTAACCTCACATGATGCCGCGGAGCGAAGCTAGTCAAAAAAAGTAGCCTAAGTTACTCTTTATATCATCAGATACCTATCAGTGAAAGTCCAGTCAAAATCGGTCCAGTCGTTCCAGAGATTAGCCGGAACAAACAGACAGACAGACAAAAATTTTAAAAATGATATTTTGGTCCATGTACTGTGTATACTTACTTACGCATTTAGTAAAATATGGTTATTTTATTATTACAACATTCCAATTTTATTTATGTGTATGACATATGTATGTATATGTTTTATTCATGATGACATATGTAGAATACTTATTCCACTCTGAGGTTGCCGTAGGAGACGACTAAAGAAAACTACTACTACTTTAAGACCCACTGCTGAGTCGGGCCTCCTCCAAGTACATGGAGGTTAATTGCCCTACTGTAAAAAAGGGGATCGTATCAAGTTTTGCTTCTTTTGCGGCTAGGTTTTCGGCTTTGTTATTTGACTGCCTCGTTGGTCTAGTGGTCAGATGTGCCGCCTTTGGATCAACGGGTCCCGGGTTCGATTCCGGGGTCGGGCCAGTGTCTTTGTCTAAACCAGAGGCACTGGCTCGGAGTCTGGGTGTCATTTCTATCTATAATATGTATGTATTTACAAAAAAAAATAATGTATATAAGTAGTTTATCATCCATCTCGTTACCATAACACAAGCATTAAGTTGCTTAACTTGGGATGAGATGGCGTTGTGTGAAATGTCCAAGGATATTTATTTATTTATTTCCTTCGGTCGGCTCTCGCCGCCCCATTCCATCTTGAGGGTGTTGTACACCCTCAAGATGGAATGGGGTGGCGACACTATGTGTTCTAAATCCGTTACTTGTCGTCACCATTCTTAAAACCTCAACCATAAATTGAGGCCACACAGATAGTGTGTGTACACCCTTATGCTTATTGCAAACGGATGTACGGACAAATGTTGGTGACTTGCATTATATACAAAATTAGGGTCAATAGGGTCATACGCCATTTTGGGTTACATTGAAGTCAGACATGATGAAAATTAAATAATTGCGGTACTTATTATGGAACATTATTAAAAACTAAATTTATACTTCAAATTTTATTTATTACCAGCGACCCCCCCCCCCCGGCTTCGCACGGGTGCAATGATGAACCTCTAAATTTCAGTGTTTCTCTACAATATTATTAATTTATTATACTTAAAAACCTTCCTCTTGAATCACTCTATCAATTAAAAAACCGTTTCAAAATCCGTTGCGTAGTTTTAAAGATTTAAGCATCACAGAATATAGCAACTTTGTTTTATAAAAAAAAATGTGATCTAGGCAGTCATTGATTTAAAATACACCAACACATTTTGTTTGGTGGTTGCCTTACCCAAAAGCCTTGTAGGTTTGGGGTTTGATTTAGCATATCAGCACATACTTCACATGACTTTTTAATTTAATTAAAAAAAAAATTAAGGTTAATTCCTCGTTGGTCTGGTGGTTAGATGTGCCACCTTTAGATCAACGGGTCCCGGGTTCGATTCCGGGGTTGGACAAGTGTCTTTGTCTAAACCAGAGGCACTGTCTCGGAGTCTGGGTATCATTTGTGCTCGTAAATTACATATTTGTAAACTGCCCCCGCGACACAGGTTATAACTAGTGCAGGTGTTTCGTTTAAAAAAAAACAACTGCAAATCGTCAAATATAGTTAAAAAAAAACATACCGATGTAAGCTTAAATAGAACCATGTACTGCCCCGTCTGGCCAGGGTAGCAAAATTGCCCAAAATTCCTTCAAGTTAAGGGGATTCATCTTTTTTATGAGAAATCATATTAGATACTCGGCTGTTGGCTGGCCAGGTCATGTAGGGCTTCAGCAGGGTGCGACACGGGTTTCGCTTCCAGTGGAGGAACATGCTCCGGGAAGGAGAGACTTATCTGATCAGTCGGCTTTTCAAGATGATTTTGACAAGAACAAAACTTTGGTATACCCTTAAATTTACTAATCATAAATGCTATTATGGATCATGGTCAGACAATGCAGATCTTAAAATAATAGCAGTCATTAAATTTGCGGTTTTGTAACTTATTAACACGTCACTGGTAGCTAGAAATAATCATAAGATTTACCGGTAAGATCATGTCTACGCATCCCAACCATAACCTCTCATAACCCTAGGACTGCCTCATTGGTCTAGTGGTTAGATGTGCCGCCTTTGGATCAACGGGTCCCGGGTTCGATTCCGGGGTCGGGCAAGTGTCTTTGTCTAAACCAGAGGCACTGGCTCGGAGTCTGGGTGTCATTTCTATCTATAATATGTATGTATTTACAAAAATGTATATAAATGTATATAAGTAGTTTATCATCCATCTCGTTACCATAACACAAGCATTAAGTTGCTTAGCTTGGGACGAGATGGCGTTGTGTGAAATGTCCAAGGATATTTATTATAACCAAGTTGCTGTCTTCAGTCTACTCTTGCTACTACTATTCAGCTCATAAATGACCCACTGCTGAGTCAGGCCTCCTCCAACTACATGGAAGGTAATTAGCCTACTGTGCCACGCTGGCCAGACGGGTTGTCGCAGGGTTTCGTATCAAGTTTTCCTTTTCTTGTGGATCGGCCTTGACATTTTTTTGCTGTCGTCTCTTACGAAATCCTCATGAAGGAATGGGTTGGTGACACTATGTGTTCTAAATCCGTCACCACACGGATACATTCTCAGTCTATGTTCAGTTAAACAGTTAAATCTTTTCGTGTCGTTAAATTACAGACTAGAGCTTCAAATAGCATGTATACCCACTTTCCCTTTTTTTTGACCCGGGGTAAAATCCTTTATGGACAATCCCCCAGCCTAGGGATGGCCAGCAGGGGTGTGTAGGAGTCCCCTCCGCCTCTGTGAGGAGACGGAGGTATACCCACTAAACGTGCCCGGGGTGTACCGTCCCGCGCTTGCTGCCCCGTGGGCCCTTACTGTATCTCCACGGGGAAGCTAGATCGTAGCCTAGTGGATAATGCGTAATGAAGTCGATCTGCAGGTTAAGCCACGTCTTATTCTGCTGGATGTTGGAAGGCTATCTCCTCCGCCTCTCCCCCCATTTTCATTGGGAACGGCACCGGTCTAATTTGAGTAACTACCAGTACATTCACGGAGCAATTGCCGTCTACCCCCAGACATCTAGGGGGACCACCAGTGATTACTTGAGCCGGCTATCACTTTCATGCTGCTGACTACAACAAGAACCATAGATAACAACCATAGACATACAGCAATCATAGATTTAACAACTGCCATAGATAGTGGACCGCGTCCTACCCGCGCGTCCTACCCGAACTAACCTACGGTGCTGAAAAGTGGACACTGACGGTGCGGCTAGTCCATCAGCTAAAAGTCGCTCAGCGAGCCATGGAGCGGGCTATGCTCGGTGTATCGCTACGAGATAGAATTCGTAATGAAGTCATCCGAGCGAGAACGCGTGTCATCGACTATAGCCCATAGGATTAGCAAGCTGAAGTAGCAATAGGCTGGCCACATCTGTCGTAGAACTGACGGCCGCTGGGGCAAACAGGTGCTACAGTGGAGACCACGTACTGGCAAACGTAGGGTGGGACGCCCCCCTGCTAGATGGAGCGACGATCTGCGACGGGCAGCCGGCAGCAACTGGATGCATAGGACCGAAGACCCGGTTCAGTGACGAGCCATGGGGGAGGCCTACGTCCAGCAGTGGACTGAAATAGGCTGATGATGATAGATAGTGGAATGGCAGCCAGACCCGGCTGTAAGTGACCTCCAAAGCTTATAGACATCCTTCGAACATCGCATTTGCGTTACATAGTAATCATAATATCAACATTATAGTTAATTTAAACTCCTTTATATATATATGTCTACATTTACTGCCAATAATGAGTGCATTAAACGATGACATAGATCCTGCTAATGCAAAAGCATTAAAGACACATCTAGACGATTTACCCGAGATCAGGTTTTTACATCACTATTATGATTTCAATAGGTGCCACGGATCCTAAGTTTCAATTAAAATTGGATGCGGTATGTTTGCATATCGAGAAGAATTAGTGATAACAGTTAAAATGACAAAAAACGATAAAGTAACACCTACCGAGTAAATTTTTCTAAATGTACACTAAATGTGTGTCATGCTTGTCGATACTAAAGCGCGTTCTACAGTAGAGGAGTGCGCCGCCTAGTAGGCGAAAAGGTAGACTTTGGTGGTAAACGTCTTGTTGCCAAGCCTTATTGAATGGATACAGCGAGGAGTGCTGGGAACTAATCGCCTCCTCTTCTTGCCGAAGGAGCCAGCGGAGTGGGTTAGGGTTTCACCTAACCCACTCCGCTGGCTCCCTTTCACGCTCTGGCTCACCCACGCCGTAGATGTAGGCCGCGGAGGAGGAGCTGACATTAGGATACAAGCTGGTGCCCGCCCTACAGTCTGGTGGTGGATAGGATCCTGCGACCGAAAAGAACCTCATTGACAGAGGGCGTCACAGCTACTTGGGATTTTCTCAGATGGTGGCTTGACAGGATATTGGGGTACCACAATAGACTATTATTGCTACTATTCAGCCCATATATATGACCCACAGCTCCCATTACAAGGAGGGTAATTAACCAACTGTGTACTTACGACACCCTCGGGACGAAACAGGGTAGTAACATTATATGGTCAATGGTATTACATGGTCAACACAGAACTGTTAACAGTTCTCGCGAAGATGTGGAGTGCCAAATGAGTCGTGTGCGGTATACCGCTGGGGTTTTCAAGTCTCACGTAGCCAACGATCTTAAACCCCAAGTGCGGCGGTATACATCAGGCATAAATGACCCACTACTGAGTCGGGCCTCCTCCAAATTCATGGGGCGAATTGACTCGGCACAGTAGCCGAGTTCTATTGTATCGAATGAATACTCGACAACGAGGAGTGCTGGGAACCAATCGCCTCTTTTTGCAAGGCATTTATGTTGCCTAAGGAGCTGGAGTGCCCAGAGAGCTTGGACTGGCCTAACTAAAACAGTACCGTCGTAATAATATAAAACCAATGAACCACATCCATCATTCGCCGTTCTCAATCTAAACATCATTACGCCCCGTACACTCCACACCACAATCGGTCACCTTGACTTTTCCCGATCGGTATGAAATAATTTGACATAATACCGCTCTAGCCTGTCATTACCGCAGTCATTACCGCGATGCGCAATACCGTCATGTCTGTTTTTGTGATAGTGTTAGATTTCGTGTCGTGAGTTTTGTCTACTCAGTCATCAAAGTTTTTGGTTTATATTATACATATTAAAAATTAGAAGTATGAGTAATGAAAATACACTTTATTTAGGTGTTCTAATAAAGCTCTTTCTTAGACAAGGGTACGTCAGGAAGAGGTTTTACATTAATAGAACTATTTGAAACTGTTTGGGATAAAGTCGGTTTT
The DNA here is from genome assembly GCA_905475355.2 of Clostera curtula. Taxonomy (NCBI): domain Eukaryota; kingdom Metazoa; phylum Arthropoda; class Insecta; order Lepidoptera; family Notodontidae; genus Clostera; species Clostera curtula. The sequence goes on from FR997805.1 coordinate 1,243,049, forward strand.
TTATATGATAGACATAGTAATTGTTCAGATCATTGTAACAATCTTCTTCCTCTTAGGAAATTCGCTATTTTTATGAAAAATCTGGAATGACGAACCATTTTTTCTAGTGGAAGTTCATTTATCGGCAAAAAATATTTCAACACGCTACTGAAAAAACCGCGCGCTGGACCGACGCCCGTTGGGGCAGAAAAGTCCTTGATCGGGTTCCGGAAAGCGCAGTCCTGGTAGGCCTCCCACATGGTGGACCGACAACCTGGTTAAGGTCGCTGGAAAGCGATGGATGCGGACAGCTCAGAGCCCGCTTTCGTGGAAATCCTTGTGGGAGGCCTATGTCCAGCAGCAGGCGTCTTTTGGCTGATATGATGATGAGTGAATTAACTAATTTGACACAAGCCTATTACGTCATTATAGCAATAATGGCCACCACAGATGAGGTTCCAAGTAGAACAAACCCGGATATGTCGTTATTTTATAAATATTAAGTTTGATCAACAAATAAGAATAGTACTTAAAACCCGAATGATTTGTAATATCAGAAACAGCAGCAGTTTACGGTGTCGAAGTGAAAATGTCTACAAATCAAGTACCGTTACTTTTTACTATCGATTTTATTGAAGCACCATCATTGATGTCGAAGTGTGAAGATGCGAATTGACATCCATTACAGTCTATAGAAAATTGTGTTCAGCAAAAGAAGTTTTGTTGTGCGGGGCCAAGTTCGAGCGATGTAGAAAAAGTAATTGAAAAATTTCGAATATTTTATTTCCAATCAGTGAACACAATTGTAGAGATCCAGTCGAAACTTATGAAAGAAAATTTCACATTTGCTTATATCATTTTACGAGAGAAACCCTAAAGAATTTTACAAAATGATTAAAGATCGTGAATATGTCAAAATGTATGATGAAGATTAGCGGGATAGCCCGTGATGGATTTAGAATACACAGTGTCACCAACCCATACCATTCCGAGGGTGTCGTAAGAGGTCACTAAGTGAACGCAAGAGGCAGATCACAGAATTTGGAGGAGGCCCGACTCAGTAATGGGTAATCCATGGGCTGTGACGAACAAACGAACGATTAGCGGGAAAAAAAATATCTTTACTTTCAAAAACTAGACTACAATCAAACACACATAGCAAAAACGACGAAAAAGAAATTTAAAAAAGTGTTAGCTTACATTAACTTATACATTTTAATATAAGTGTTAATAATACTGTGTATAGTACAGCACATATTGTGAACATATCCACAACGCAGCTCAGCCATAGTGACAACATGTGCCAAGTTAAAATGGCACCGACGATTATAAGAATATACCTAAGTATATAAGTTATAGAAGTCTTTTTATATTTTGTGTTGTATATAATAATTCCTTATGATGATTTAAATACAAATAAAGATAACAAATTTTATTATGCCAAAACGTCCGTATTCAATATTTTATAAAAAATATAAAAATATATAGAACAATACCCGCGAGGACTTGGCGGCGGCACTGCTTATCACCCACATTTATGACAAGCGATTAGACACCGTATGTACTAGTGTAATACCGTGACGTGGACCAAGTTAATAAAGGGTCATAATTGCTCGAGCAATTTAACATTTCAAAGATGACTATTACGCTTTATCAATTTGTCACCGTAGGTCAAATTTATCGATTGTTTTTAATCTGCTGTGAAAGTTTTTATTTTTTATTTTGTATAACCTCCGTATCAATAAACTTCCGAATATTGAACATTCTTGAATAAGGAACCTAAATGCACCATTTGATTATTAACATCCCTTCTAATAATAGATAAGGGATCATCGTCATCTTAGCTCATCACTTCTGCTGAATCAGGCCTCCTCCACTAAACAGGAGGAAACTTAGCCTACTGTGCCACGCTAGTGAAATAAAATGAATGAATGAAATAAAATTACATGAAGGTTAGCACAGGGTTTAATTACAATTTTTCCTTCTATTGCGCTTCTAAATCCGGCACCACACGGATCAATTAAGTTAATTAAACACATAATTTTTAACACAGTTTAAAGTTATGCTTTAAAAGTAAACGTGCAAAAAATCGTGAAATGTGTATGCTATTTTAACTAAATTGCCAAAAGAAGCGATACTGTGAATAAATTATTTTTTCATTTAGACGTATTAGGGAGACGTTTTTGTGATCAAATTTTAATAACAAAATGCGTGCTATATTTGCAGTGACCCGTCTAGTAATCATAAATATTATCCTACAAATTTTGGAAGGCGTTTTTCACAATGACTCCTATGATTTGTGTGCTTATTTTTCTAGTTGTGTTAGTTTCATCACAAGCTGGAAACTAAAATTTCAGTATCCAGTCAGTAATACTAGCGATATTTTCGTTAAGGATATAGGAGTTTTGTAGCACTCTGTATATCTCGTAGCAAAGGAAGAGTGGGTTCCTTCACCTTCCTCTTATAAAGCTCGGCAGGTACACAACACCTTGTAAGGGTAATGTTATTAAGCTATTAAGCTTCATAAATGATCCACTACTGAGTCGTGCTTCCTCCAAATCCGTGGAGGGAAATTATCCTACAGCGCCTTGCCTTTCCTCATCACCACTCACTCATGAGTCAGGCCAGCTCCAAGTACATGAAGGTTAATTACCCTACTGTGCCACGCTGTCCAGAAGGGTTTCCTTCTCTTGCGGCTAGATTATCGGCCCTGTAATTTCCTTTTGTCGGTTCTTACGACACCCTTAGGGTGAAATGGGGTGGTGACACTTATAGCAGACATATCGTTCGTTACTGCCCATAAATGCCTGCATAATGTGTTATGGTAACGAGATGGATGATAAACTACTTATATACATTTTTTTTGTAAATACATACATATTATAGATAGAAAAACACCCAAACCCGGAACAAATACTTGTAGGTCGTACAAATATATCTTACGTGCGGGGATCGAACCCGCGACATGCTGCGCAGCAGTCGATCGCTCAACCACTGCGCCAACCGTGACTTTTTTCTAAGGAATATTGCTACTAGCAAAATCCCAGTAAATACTTCTCAGCGTCGGTGGTCAGGTTTTTTAACAAAAAATCATATCAGGCTCTTTACATGTGAATTGAAACGATGCCTAATGAAATGGATGAGTGTGTGAATACACTTTCATTATGAGCTGCTAGATAGCATTTTACAAATAAGAGGTCACTCTGAGGTTAGGTCAGGGCTGCCACACAATTAATAAAAGAAAAAAAAACGTATTTATTCCAAAAAGAAACGACTCGACGTCCAATATTATAATCAGCACATAAATGACCCACTACTGAGTCGGGCCTCCTCCAAATTCATAGAAGGAAATTAGTCTACTGGCACAGGGTTTGAATTAAGTTTTCTTTATGGCTAGGTGATCTGCCTCTTATGACACCCACAGGATAATTTGGGTTGGTGACATTGTGTATTCGAAATCCGTCATTACACGCAACTCTGGACGAGGCCCCATTATAATCTGGACTTCTTTAAGGCCAAAGTGACACCTTAAGTAAACGTGTACCTTGTAGTGCATCATCTGTATAAGGCTATTTTATATTTAAAAAAAAAGGTTTTCCTTCTCTTGCGTCTAGGTGTTGCGTTTCTTTAGTCAACTCTTACGACACTCTCAGAATGGTGTCTGTTGGTGACATTGTGAATTCTAAATCCATCACCATACAGATATGTTGGTCAGCAAACCGCTAAATAAATGTTGGCTTCACTTTCACTGGCAGATAGCTGAAGTTCTTAAGAGTGACTTGGGTTACTTTTGTTTTATAAGTATCATCATCATAATTTATTATCCATGGACAACAACTACTCATTTAAATTAATAACTACAATGTTATATGTGTTATTTTCATCATCATTTCAGCCAAAACACGTGCACTGCTGGATATAGAGCTCCATCAAATAAACCTATGCTTCTAAGATTAACGATAAATCATGAAAAATACTAACCTAAAACCAATATCTACGCCAAAATTATAAACCGAAATTAGGTTTGAAATTGTGACAACCCTAAAGTAAACGTACTAAGAAAAAAAGTCTTTGAATCATCATAAAGCTCATGTTAACGCCAATCATTCGTATGATTAATATATTAGATTGAGAAGTGAAAAGTGTTCATTAAATGTATTAAATTGTTAATGGTGTGATATCGGTTGCTTGGTACACTTTGAAATCTTCGAACTGTCAGATACTTAACTACCTATCGCAGAATGGAAGCAGAAATTATTGTAATTAATGAAAGTTAGTAGAATAATGACTGGCTTTGATTTCACCGATAATTATACGCTTAATGGAAGTAGGCTATGGAACGAAGAAATAGTATATCAGTAAACTTTATTTAATACTCACAGAATTCATTTAATATTTCTAAACGATGAAATACACGTGGATGGGAGGCGGTGGATGCGATCTGCACGAGATCGTACATTGTGGAAATCTATATTCAGCAGTGGACTTCTATGGCTGATAGGTAGATAGATAGAAACATACGTTTCTTCGAAATACAATGCGTGTCATTAAATAACACGTAAGGGAAAACCAAACAGATATAACATACCAAAAACATCCAACCTCAAGAAAAAATTAGTCTTAAAATGAAATAATGCTTTTTATTACATTTTGTTTAAGGTGAATGTTCCAGGGTAGTCCGCGAAATTCAAATTTTCTTACGTTTTTTTGCAATTTGCAGGTCAGTGCTAGGTTGTATGTTGATTAAAATGTTATTCGCGGCTGTAAAACGTATGTAGTTACAGAGTTATAATCATCAAACTCATCAATACAACCCTCCAAGCTCATAAAGGTGCAAGAAAATCTTTTTCAACGTCAAAGTCATTCTTGCACCTTTATGAGCTTGGAGGGTTGTATTGATGAGTTTGATGATTATAACTCTGTAACTACATACGTCTTACAGCCGCGAATCAAATGTTCATCATCATACAACTTAGCACTGGCCTGCAAATTGCAAAACGCGTAAGAAAATTTGAATTTCGCGGGCTACCCTGGAGCATCCACCTTAAACAAAAGCCTTGCATATTATACATTACTTGTATTGCAAAAAAAAACATTTAGCTACCCTATCTTTCTCTCTTTGCATCGTGTTCCTAAATTTTGAGGGTTGTGACCACCCTTAATCATCACTTTCTCTCGAATGATGTTCTTCCGTCAGTTCCTGTCTCTGGCGGTGTGGACCTACCACAAATGTGTATACGCAAATGTAAAATGTATAGTTATTGTAATGCTACTGTGCCTTAACAGGTTGTCATGTTAAAACACAAGAATATTGTATTACCAATGTATACACATGACTTGCAGTAAATTATCTTATCTCCTAGCGACCCGCCCCGGCTTCGCATGGGTGCAATTATGTATGTATTATACATATAAAACTTCCTCTTGAATCTCTATATCTATTAAAAAAAAAGCTTCAAAATCCGTTGCGTAGTTTTAAATATTTAAGCATACATAGGGACGGACAGACGACAGAGAATATATAGTTATAGTGATGTAATTCACGATCACAAATGATACCTATACTCAAACTTGCCTGGAGTTTACACGTAGACTAGCTGACCCTAGAATCGAACCAGGGCCTCGTGATCGTGGCACATCGTACCTCTAGACCAATTCCAGCAACACAATAAAAACATTGATTAATAATGTTGTTGTTACTGATACAAATAATATGATCGAAATGCCAGGAACCACAAAGGGACTTTCTTTTTCGTCGTCTTCTCAGCCCACAAATAACGCACTGCTGTGTCAGGCATCTTCCAATAACATGGAGAGTAAACGGACTTTATTTCATCATAAAGTACTGGTCATCAAAATAAAGAAAGAAGCACAAGTAATACTAGAAACATTGTAGAGCATAGTTTGGTATTTAAGACCAAATTTAAAAGCAAATCCGTTTTACTATTTACTTAAATTTACTAAAGATGTTATGTTTAAAAAAATGGTTTGGTAACCCTTTTAAAAAACATATGACTGTCTGTGTTGCTCAGCTCTATGCCCCTAGTTCGTATGTCTATAGGATTTGTGTTAAGCCAAATATAGACGTGTGCTTAACATTTTGCTAACACTACATAATAACATGCACATCAAATCAACACAATTAATTAAGTCCCTAACACACAGCACGTAATACCAATTAACAATAAACATGTCACAAAAATCACCCTAATCGAACAATCAAACACATTAGGATCGCTATTAAAGTCTCTAATTACGTATTTATCATATTAAATGAACGTAATTTCTATGCTAAGAAGTTTGAGACTGGCTTGGTCTCCAATGAGTTTGAATGTGACTTGTAAATTGTGTTAGATGACATTTATACGGTGAGAGACTCAGATGTGCATACGTAATGTGTCAATGCGGTTTAGATAAACGAAACATTAGAGTAGCTAGAGGAATCAATGCCCCGCCTACGCTTGGGTTGGGGTCTCACTGATAGCGGCCAGAGCCGGCTGTTTTCTTACAAAGTCACCCAATTTTAATTAGTCTAATGTCTAAGTCTAACACAACTAAAATCGAAAATGTACAATACTTTGTAAAGGTTGCATATATGAACACGTGAAACTTGTTTTTTTTCTAATTCGATCTAAAAACTTATTTTCACTAGTCTAATTGAAAATGATCACTAAAGTATCAAGAACATTTTGTCAACAAGAGATTGAAATCCATATTGGTATGTAGTATAAAATATTTGGTATAAAGTAGCAAGCAGAAACTAGGTAGCCCTGGCTAGTGAGTTCAAATTATTATTTAAGAAGCTAGTTTACCATTAAATCAGTAGGGTTTCTGTCGACGACTAGATGCTGTGTTAGACTCGGTATTGTGTTGTGTGTATAAAACTATAAAAATTACGGCATAAAATTACATGTTTTTCTTCCTCTGCATATTGTAGACCATTTTGAATGTGATGAATGTGACATAAAATATTTTATGTGATACAAATAAAAAAATTCTCTACATTATCACAATTTCAGCTAAAAGACGTCCGCTATTGCTATTGCAACCACCTACTGTGTCCAACAGCTATTTTTAGACCTTAAACCTGATATTAAAGTTGTCTGATTAGATATAAACTTAGGGAAATTAGATTATGATAATTTTGTTTGATTTTTGAGTTAACTGAATTTCTCATGAAAATGTTCACGTACTTATTTTCAAAAGAAGTATACAGCTTAATGAAACAAATTTTACAAAACTGTTAGGATTAAGCACCGCTGGTGTGTGGACCACACACTCAATTTAATAAATCGATGTTGAAATTTAACATAAACTTTACTGACGCAGGTAACTCAACACTCAATAATATAATTTTGATAGTCTTTAGGAAGATATTAGATAATCTATAAAATGACCTTTTTATTTTGATGGGAAAGAATCCATTGCATGAGAATATTTTGAAGAGCCGCTCATACTCGTGAGACAAGTACGTTACTTGTTCGTATTAGTACGGAAGAGCAATATATCGTACGGAGTTAATAATAAGTGGTGATAGTTCGAGTGTATTCTAGATTGTTCTCGAATGTTCCAATATGATCAAGATAAATTTGAAACAGTGGATGTTTTAAAATGTTGTGGAGTAGGACTTTATGCAATTGATTTTTTAATTAACAACTTCCATAAGTTTAGTTCTTCAGGCATATACAGGTTTGTTGTTACCCCCTGTAACAACAAACCGTAACATTGTATAATACTATATAATGTAACTGCAGGAAACGGAGGAAATACCTATTGCGAAGAGAATAGATTTCAACCCGCCAAATGGTGCATACTTCACCGTGTTTCCCATTGCCAACCAATCTTCCTGAACTGCAGCAGATCATCAGCACGGAAAACAAAACACCACAATCGTTTGTCTGGATAAGAGAGCAAAGTACGTTTCGTTCATTTTGTTTCCCATTCATTCGTTCACTCGATCACCATACACAGCCGTATCGTAACTGGTCGTGATGATAAAACGGTAACATGGACCACCCATTTGCCGGACGACGCACTATGCGTTTTACTTGAGCTGGGTTGACGAGAGGACTGATGTGGACGTGTCTGTTGGTGACACTATGCATTTTAAATCTGTCATTTCATGTTGTGTTCTCACTTCGATATCTGCAAAAAAATTGGTCTTTGCTGAAAATCTTGCTCTCAGTTTTAACGGTGTGTTTTTTAATGACTAAGTTTGCATCTAAAGTAGTGTATCTTTTTTTTAATAATTACCTTGTGGTTATTTTTATTGTCATACGTTGAGTAGTTCGCTGGTGTAAAGGCAGCAGTCGAACAAACTAGCCAATATTAGATTACTCTTACAAGTACTCCCTTTTATTATGAAGGAAATTGTCTAGTGTTAACTTCAGAATTATCAATATTATAATACTAGCTGCACCCTGTGGTATCAGCGTGATGATGCAAAATAGTAAATAATTATAGAAAGTTTTGTTTTTTTTTTGTCAGATTTGTTTCGTACTTGACACTTATCGTTATATAATATTTTGGATAATTCACACTATATCTTTAAGCTAAAGTGTTATTCTGATGTGTTAGCTGTATTATTGTAAAGTTTCATTCAAAATCCATTCAGTATTTTTTGCGTGAAACAGTAATTAACATATGTATATTATAACAAAATTTCGCATTTATAATACTAGTAGGAAATCATGTTCTTGATTACATAACATGTTGGCTTGGATTGGATTGTAAAAGAATAATATTAGCGGTATATCCATACTATTCTAGCCCACACGTCTCATGTATATCATTGTAATTGGTTTAAACGATTCTTTTCTGTCATTGTTTTGTGCATCGGGCCATTGTTCTATTTGTACGTTTGTTTGTCCGACGCCACACTCGAACCGTGTGCTAATAAGTTCTAATGCGGTACAATATTTCATTCAGATAGTGACACAGTCTAAATAAATGTGGTGTACAATAGATAGGATAAAAAATGTACCAGTATCTGTAGGACATAGAAAGCCTATTATAGCTTCCGATGTATCGATGATGTATACACTTTTATACAAAAATGTTTGTGACAATTTGGAGATAAGTAATTCTCTGACAGATGTAGAGGCCCGTGGGAAAGTCCCCAACCTCATAATATAAGCCTATAAATGACCCACTACTGAGTCAGACCTCCTCTGATATCATGGTAGGAAATTAGCCTATTGTGCCACGATAGCAAGGCGGGTTGACACAGGGTTTATATCAGTCCCTTGCCTGAGGAGACCAGGCCCAGAGGCGGCTGGGGCCATGCCAGATGTCCCGGGTATGGCACCAATGGCCGCCTTTGGATCAACGGGTCCCGGGTTCGATTCCGGGGTCGGGCAAGTGTCTTTGTCTAAACCAGAGGCACTGGCTCGGAGTCTGGGTGTCATTTCTATCTATAATATGTATGTATTTACAAAAAAAAATGTATTTAAGTAGTTTATCATCCATTTTGTTACCATAACACAAGCTTATTTATATAATTAGTTGCTTAGCTTGGGACGAGATAGCGTTGTGTGAAATGTCCAAGGATATTTATTATTATTATTAATGGCGCATTTTCCTGTAATGTGCAAGAGTTGTCTAGGTCGAGATAATATAACAGCTACCTAGCACCCTCAATCGCATCCCCGGATTAGGGCGTCTTCGAGTCCGCACATTACTCTATCACCTCTCTGAAATTTATTTTAGTTAGTGGCGTACTAAATAAAGCCGTCACCGCATTAAATCTTCCCATCTAGAGAAGAAATATTACAGAGTCAACTGATGTACCGTAGTGCTAATGTTTGGCGTAGGGTTTTATATCAAGTATGCTGATAATAACAGCTACTGGCCTCGTGTAACGACGGCCAAAGGTGAAAAATTGTCATCCGGGACCGACTTTACGTAGGTACCCTCCGAAGCACGGAAGAGGTCATTTGGATTCGAACACCGCTCTGCGCCAGATTTTCCTTAGCTTCGGTCTATCCTCTAGACTATGACCTGCTCTTGTCATGCCAAATTCAGAAAGAAATAAAATTAATTTTCAATGCACCAAATGTTTAACTCAAACGTGTTCGACGTAATGCCCTAATTATTATTTCATTACCTGTTCGCCCCCCGAAATTTTCTCCCAATAATTTTGCTGAATTATAAAATCGGGGTTGCACTTTCAACACGGTATAAATTTTTGCCAAATTGATCTTGGATCACATCATAAATTACAGGCGGAGAGGCGAGCGTTAAAATTAAACTTTCATCAAAATTTGTTAGCGCTTTAGTGAATTCAAGTTTAAATTTGCAAATGTATGGTTTAAAACACATATAATTTGACTTATTTGGGCATCATCTCAATGCATAAATGTCTTATAAATTCCATTAACTTACTGTTTAGTGAGTTATTTTTTATTTTATAGAAGAAAACGTCAGAGGGATACAATTTTTTTGAGAGATTATATTATTTTATTCGCACCTGTGGCTGTAACTAAAGCTTTAAGCTTCAACTACAAAAACTATGGTTAGTGTGAAATATGACGTGTAGTAAAATAAAGTAAAACGCTCATAGCAAAAATAAGAGAATAACGTTTATTAATTTCAAACCACAATATTACAAGCAACTTTCGTAGGGTGACAATTGCGTGCGATTACAATGTTTCAGCCGTGACCTCTTAAACTAGTCTACTATTAAAATCGTTGCAAGGCGTCCGTAGTGATTGTACTCATTACGATTTTTCTTTGTGGCTAACCTGGCGCTTTAAACTCTTATTACACGACCAATCTGTAATTTTGGTCGCCGACGGCACCTTAAATGAATTATAAGCAGTAGCTCAATTTCAGAGTCCATAATCAGACTATTATCGAGATAGGTAGATCTATCGGACATTTGAATAGGTAGAATAGGATTCTGGTTTATCATCATCATCATCAGCCCGCTCAATCCACTGTTGGAAATAAGCCTGTCCTAAAGAGCGCCATAGCGCCCGGTCTTGTCGCAGCCAACCTATTACAGATTGTCTCTCCATTTACAAGTTTCAATGTTCGTTTTTGATGACGGTAAAAGGTGGCTGGTATATTCTATACAAATAGGTAGGTATAGTGCTTCATCAAGCCTTCAATTGGATAAATTATGTTGACCTAAAATGCGTAATTTAATTTGACTAAACGACAACTTTATCATTACTACTTATATGAGAAATTACGACACATTGTGCCAATACACAACGTCGCCAACCCATACCATCCTGAGGGTGTCGTAAAACCTTAAACGCAAAAGGCAGATAACCTAGCTGCAAAAGAAGGAAAACTTAAAACAAACCGTGTGCCAACCCATCTTGCTAGCGTGACCGAGCTTTCCCTCCATGAATTTGGAGGAAGCCTGACCCAGCAGTGGGACATTTATTAGTTGACTTGCTCGTTTGTCTCCCTCTTTTAAGATGTGTCCACCCCATATATTATAAAGGAACACACATTTCAGTTATTGCTTGGTTAGATTTAAAATATTGCGCGTTATTGTGCTGAAGGATTAGTATTAGTCCACAAGAGAAAACCGTATTTAATGGTTAAGGTTTCTTTTAAGACGCGAGAGAGGAAATCTTCACTATCACTTCACTATCACTGTCACTATCACTACATATTATAAAACAAAGTCGCTGTCGTCTGTCCGTCCCTATGTATGCTTAAATCTTTAAAATTACGCAAATTTTTAAATATAATACATCCATAATATTGTAGAGAAATACTGATTAATTAATTTAGAGCTTAATCATTGCACCCGTGCGAAGCCAGGGCGGGTTATACATATAAATGAATTGCTGTTCGTTAGTCTCGCTAAAACTCGAGATTGACTGGACAGATTTGGCAAATTTTGGTCTTGCAATATTGGTTGAAAATCCAGACCAGGTAAAATATGGAAATGCTCGGAATTAAAAAAACAAAAAAAATGCTTTTCCTTTGTCGTGACGCTTGACGATTCCTTTTGTTTGTTTTAAGTTTATTTTATACAAAAGTGTAGGTCTTTTATTGATCGATTGTGGCAGTACGAAGTCTGCCGGGTCTAGCTGACCCGGCTTGATATATAATCAATGTCTACTTAGCATTGAATCTAGTCTACCATTAAAATGGAGAAGTATTAACTGACTCGCTCATTTATAAGGTGCCAGGATGAACTAAACGTATACTCCTAAAACTGCGCGGTATGTAAGTCACAGTACCCAGACAGAGTTTGGCTACTGTCGTAATTGTGTTACTGTGTCAGCGGTTCGGGGCATTTGTGACCTACTTGTAAGATTTATGGCGGGAAGTGTTTTAAGTATGGTTTATTACAAAATAATGTCGATCGAGATATCCTTTATTTTCACGGAGAAATTTAAATTTAAAAGCCGCAAAAGTGTACCAAGTGCTGCCAATGTTTTTGGTTGAACTATTAGTAAACAGCAGTCGTCGTTTGAGGCCATCAATTACCCACTACTGAGTCGGGCCTCCTCCAAATTCATGGAGGGAATTAGCCTACTGGTACAGAGTTTGTATCAAACTTTCCTTCTCTTTCGGTTAGGTGATCCACCTCTTGCGTTTTTTAGTCGCCTCTTACGACACCCTAAAGATGGTATGGGTTGGTGACATTGTGTATTCGAAATTCGTCATCACACGGACAAAACGGTAGTACTTTCGTACATTATGAACGGATCTCCCAAAAACATGAGAAGGATATTAGTTATATTTTGATACGCAGCAGCGCTGGCAACGGAATGTCGCAGAAGAAAAAAAACGTTCTATCTGCATTTTTAATAAACACAACAAATTAAATTTCGTTTATTAGTGCCTTTTTAGTTTATTGAAGTCGGTTTACAGTTATTTTTTAAGTTTGTCTTTTTTTAGTTTTTCGTAACGTTTGCTTTGTAAAGTAGGTACTCAAATAACAAAATCATTGAAATAATACCAATTTTGTCGTAAGAAATAAGCGTCACCTATTTTAAGTTTTCTGCCAAACGACTAAACTGATTTTGAAAATGCAACCACCTCGAATCAATAGACATAAAACAAATTACGAATAAGTTCATAACAGAGCTATATATGAGATGTAAGACATAAAAACAAACCATTCAACCGAATTGAGAACACAAACCAAAAATTATGGTAAGGTATTAACCTAAGTCACACTGAACCTAGGACCTAAGACCTTAACAACATTAACGTATAGCCCGATCTTTACATAGTATAAAACAAAGTCGCTGCCGTCTGTCCGTCCCTATGTATGCTTAAATCTTTAAAACTACGCAACGGATTTTAATACGGTTTTTTAATAGATAGAGTGATTCAAGAGGAAGGTTTATATGTATAACCTACCCCAGCTTGGCACGGGCGATGCCGGGGTGGGCCACTAGTAAAATATAAAGGTATTCTTTATTTTTATCGAGTTTTAATATGCTGTAACTAAACCTGGAACTACCACTACACAGCCCATAAATGATCCACTGCTGAGTCGGGCCTCCTCCCATCACAGGGAGGGCAAGAAGCCTACTGTAGCGCACTGGTCAGACGGGTTAGCACAAGGTTTCGTATCAAGTTTTTCTTATCTGGCGGCAAGGTTTTTGGCCTTGTCATTTCTTTTTGTCGGCTTTAACGACACCCTCAAGATGAAATGGGGTGGTGACACACTATGTATTCTGAATCCGTCACCACACGGACCAACCTTGAACTACTGAACAATTAATCTGTATCACAATGTGCTAGAAATTTGAATAACATTTCAATTTAGAGCTAAACATTAAACATTAGTATTGTAAATTACAAACCTCAATACGAATTAATCAGAAAATAAATCAAGCGATCCCTACGCATAATAATTTATTTATGAAATATGATATTGAACAATTTTATATGGTATTTATTTGTGTCAGCAAAAAAATCGAACTCTCTCGATTATGATAATCGAATACTATCTTCATTACTCGATTACGCAAGTATCGACCATTAATTTCACGTGTTGGTATTTCGGTTCGTATTATTTTGCACATTTATAATTCATATTTTTTTATTATTAATGTGTATCGTTTTCATGTGTAGAGTTCTCACCGAATTATAGAGTATACGCTGTATGTGAAGCTGTACGGGTCGGGTTGGCATAGAGTTTGTATCAAGTTTTTCTTTTCTTTCAGTTAGGTTATCTGCCTTTCGCGTTCCATTAGACACCTCCCTCCCCAAGATGGGTTGGTGACATTGTATTCCAAATATGTGGTTACTGGGTTAAAAAAAGGACTCAGAAAAGACGAAAATAATAAAAAGTTAATCTAATCTTATTCCGGCTGGTATGGTGTAGAAGGTATTCAATTTGAAGAAGGCCTAAGATGAAATGAATCACATATGTGCTGAGATAAAGCAAATCAACAGTTTAATTTTTAATACGAGTACATATTAATTTCTGCCCGAAATTTAAAATATATATCCTTGGCCATCTCGTCCCAAGCTAAGCAACTTAATGCTTGTGTTATGGTAACGAGATGGATGATAAACTACATAAATACATTTTTTTTTTGTAAATACATACATATTATAGATAGAAATGACACTCAGACTCCGAGCCAGTGCCTCTGGTTACACAAAGACGCTTGCCCGACCCCGGAATCGAACCCGGGACCCGTTGATCCAAATGCGGCACATCTAACCACTAGACCAACGAGCCAGAACCAAATTATTATTATCATCAGTTTTATAATACGTACCTGCATGGGAGTCTGTCCGATTTCTTGACACTTAAGATTTCTTACTGCTTCACCGTTCATGTGGCGTCAGATTTAGAAAACATTATGTCGCCATCCTACAAGTATCGTAAGCGCTGACAAACTGAACTTGAAAAGTTTATGCAAAACCCTGTGCCAACGCGTCTGGCGTGCACAGTGTGGCACAGTTGGCAAATTACCCTCCTGGAGGAGGTCTGACTCAACAGTGGGTCTTATAAGAGCTGAGTAGTAGTATCATAATATTTTATGATATCAAAGGACTGCTTTCAAAACTATCTGTATCATAAATATTACATCACATTTGGCATACAAAAAAAAACCTTCGTGGAGATAAAAAATGGAAACCTCTCTTTCGAATAAATTGACCAGCACAGTACACTATATCCATCATTCGATCAAGTTCCGAATAAATAAATCATCGATGTTGAACACAATAAATCAATCGATTCA
Organism: Clostera curtula; assembly: GCA_905475355.2. NCBI lineage: Eukaryota > Metazoa > Arthropoda > Insecta > Lepidoptera > Notodontidae > Clostera > Clostera curtula. The sequence continues at coordinate 1,258,210 of FR997805.1, forward strand.
TAGCATCGGCTCGATCCGATTCATCTCTAGATTGGAGCGGCGCGAAACAATCGACATGGTTAGAACGTTTATGAATAATTCGCAATCGAATTTAATCGAATGATTTGTTGAGTTAGATCTATTTAGTTGTTTAGTTAATATCTCGTTTGAAATTCAAAGTAGGAATGAAAGTTCGTGAATCGTTTGCTTTTATGCACTATTAACGGACACTATTGTTTCAAAGTAATCTTGTTTTTGTGTCTTAAATTGCCATTGAATTTTTTCCTGTTTTGTAGTAAAATTTTAAAATGTATCGAATTTCTTCTTTAGATTCACTCATCTTGACAGTACGAAAAATAAATGAAAATCACACATTTTCCTAATTTGAATTTGGATATATGTTCTTTAAAATTTAAACTGTCAATGATACCAAAACCAGCCAGATACAAATAGTATAGCCAAAGAGATTTTATTACAAGTTCATACATACTATAATGCGAAAAGACTTTTTCCCCAACCTAGTTAATATAAAAACATTATAAACACAAAACTACTTTTTTGATAAACTTTATGCCTATCAAACTCAAAGGAATTTTATTTACGTAGGTTTCATCTACAGACAAAACTTTACAGATCGTCATATTTATAAATACCATTATCATCTTACGGCCCCTGTCCCACACTAGGTCGTAGTCTTCACATACACCTATCAGTCGTCATACCTACATTCACACCTTTCACACACAACTCATCACTCCTGCAATCCCTCTTCCCCCCTGATCGCTCACAATCCCTGCGTTCACTCACATTTATGCCGAAACTGCCACCGATTATTGGAATTCTGTAGTTGCTTTTTTTTTTAAAAATCTTGTTTTCAAAAAGCTCTAAACATTATAGTGAGAGCAGGTTCGCAAGATGAGAGAAACACGCTACACGTTTAAGCTCAAATTTTATCTTACTTAAAACAAAACCGCAAATGATGGTATAAACAAATGGTCGAGCAAGCAATCGCCAATAACAATATTAATAATGCATTATAAGATCATAACTGCTGTCAAGAACTTGAACCGGCTAACCGACAGTCATAAACTTGCATTATGCGTCCGGTCTTAACGAATTAAGATTTATGAACTGCTTAAACAGTAACTTATGTATAAGTACTTTTACTTTATCTTACTGCTATTTATATATGGCGTAACAAAAACCGTATAGCCATAAGTGAGGGCCAACCGAAAGAAGTTAAAAATATTTTTCTATCTTGAACTATGAGTGAGATAGGCGACACGGTTGGCGCAATGGTTGAGCGATCGACTGCTGCGCAGCGGAGCTGTCGCGGGTTCGATTCCCGCACGGAAGAAATATTTGTACGACCTACAAGTATTTGTTCCGGGTCTGGGTGTTTTCTATCTATAATATGTATGTATTTACAAAAAAAATGTATATACGTAGTTTATCATTCATCTCGTTACCTTACCACAAGCATTAAGTTGCTTAGCTTGGGACGAGATGGCGTTGTGTGAAATGTCCAAGGATATTTATATTGGCGTTTTACTAAACAAGATTTTTACTATAACTACTCAGCCCATAAAAGGAGGACTTAGTGTTCTTTCCACGCCCCGGATACCTGCATAACCCAGCTAGTCCCTATGGCTGGCTATCCATGAGGCTTACCAAAGTAAAAAAAACATACAGGTTTTTTTTTTAATTCATGATAGGCTTACGCTTGATCGCCAGTTCACCTGATGTTAAGCGACACTGCGACCTAAGATGGAGCGCGCTTGCCTAGAAGAAACCGATTCACTCGTGATTTAAAGACACCCAGGTTATATCCATATATATCCAGGTTATATATCCAGGTTATACCCAGGTTTATTTCGGAATATCCACCATGAATCGATGCCGGTTTTTTGTGCTCCTGGTCGTCCGATAGTAGAAAGGGCAAGGGGGAATAAGATCGTGGAAATCTGATGCACACTCTCCGAAATGTATCCGATAAAATATAGATAAGCTAGCAACATTGCGGCGATGTTCCAGACTTTGGAGCTTAGCCCGGACAAGGGAGTCGTTGCCAATGAGCTTTCTGGCACGCTTATCTATGGATTCCCACGCCTCAAGCTGGTACTTAGCTGACCTAAGTACAGACTTCATATTGCAAATCACCCCAATGTTCAACAAAAACCTCATATTGCAAATCCAGCACATGTACCTCTTTTTCTCTGTTATTACTTCTCATCTTCTCAACCCATAAATGACCCAACACTGAGTCGAGCCTCCTCCCATGAAAAGGAGGGTAATTAGCTAACTGTGCCATGCTGGCCAAACGGGTTTCGTATCAAGTTTTCCTTCTCCTGCAGCTAGGTTTTCGACCTTATCATTTCCTTTGGCCGGCTCATATGAAACCCTCAGTATAGAATTGTATAATGTATTTTAAATCTGCCCGCCCACTGCTGAGTCAGGCCTCCTCCAAGCTCAAGCAGGGAATTTAGCCTACTGTACCACGGTGGCACGACGGGTTAGCAGTTAGTTTGTATCAAATGTCCGTCTCTTGCGTTGCCTTAGTCGCTTCTTACAACACCCTCAGGATGGTATGGGTTGGTAGCATTGTGTATTCTAAATCCGTCACCAAACCACCTAGTAAAATCAGAAATTAAACCAGTTCAATGAAAAATAGGACACAGTAGAAGACGCCGAATTATTTTAGTTCTTGTTATGAGACTCTTTACAGAAGGAAGCTCATTACAAGATACCTACTCTTTCAAACGTTAAAAAGCTCTATGAGCATTGAAGGATTAAACAAGGGGCCACGTGCACCGTACTCATTGTTACAATGGACAGTGATATAATAAAAATAAGTACGTAGGTACTCCGGCATTGTCTAGTTATAGCACCCACGCAGCTCTAGATAAATTATTAATGGTGAATTTGTAATGAGGCAATGATTAGTCATATACAGATATACATATGTCTATGTGTGTATGTTTCCGTGTGGTGACGGATTTAGAAAACATAGTGTAACCACCCCCTTTCTTCTTGAGAGTGTCGTAGGTGCCGACAAAAGAAAGTGACAAGGCTGAAACCTAGCTGCAAGAGAAGGAAAACTTAAAACCACTTGAAACCCTGTGCCAACGCATCTGGTTAGAGTGGAACAGTAGGCTAATTACCCCCATGCGATGGTCGGACCAAATACGCGCCGAACTCGACACTACTGTATGTGACGCAATTCACGCTGCAGAAGACAGAGCGTCATGGCGTGAAATCGTTCACAGTAAAATACTCCATAGAGGTCACGACCCTCAGCACTGAGGACACACGAAGCAAGGAGGAGGAATGGGAGGCGGCCCGACTCTGCTACTTAAGCCATAAATGGCCCACTGGTGAGTCGGGCCTCCTCTTGTCGCAGGGTGGGTAATTAGCCTACTGTGCCACACTGGCCAGGCAGGTTGGCAGAGGGTTTTGTATAATGTTTTCTGTCTCTTGCGGCTAAGTTTAAGGCACGACCCAACAGTGGGTAATTTATGGGCTGAGTAGTAGTGATAGTAGTAAACGTAGGCCTCTTCCAATCCGAGAACAACCCGCCACCCTTAAGTGGGCAGCCAAAGAAAGCCCTTGGTTTTAGGGGCTCGCTACAAAATATTTCGATCCCATCATTTATTTATTTATTTTAGGCTCACCAACAACTGTTTACACTTTAAAAATATAAATTATCATACAAACATGATTTAGGTCTTAGTGTAACAATTTCTTATAGGTAAGCACCTCATGCACTATTACATAATTCTAAAAATGTACTATTTTAATCAATAAAAACATAAAACTAATACTATACAAATTACAATATAGGTACTGACTTAACTATTTTGACTTATTGTTTTGCGGAACTTGGTAAGAGAATCAAAACACACATCTACTAGGTCGCTGTAGCTATTAAGCAGGTTACAGAGACGAGGTATGGTGGAGCTTGCACCAAGAACTGTCCTGCAGAGTGGTGGTTGCAACGGAGTTATAGCAGAACGAGGGTATCTAGCGGGGACCCTGAATAGAACTTTTTTAAGCAACGGAGGGCAGTCTATTATACTCCGAAGTACTTTGTACAGAAAGGTGGCATCTGTAATAATTCTGCGTTTCTCTAAGGATACCATACTGAAGTGACATAGTCTGGTTTCATAAGATGGTATTGTTTTGGCGATTCCAGACGAGTACGCTAGATGCCAAAGAAATCGTTTCTGGATTCTTTCTATCCTAAGGTTGTGTGTAGCGTAGTGAGGTCGCCACCCTGTACTACAAGTACTGTACTGTACATCATAAGAGACAGTCAAGTAGAAACTTTTTTCAACGTTACCCTTCCGTAGCAATAGTCTATGATACCGTCTAGCATGTAGAGATTTGGTTGGAGGTACCATTTAGTCACCGCGCCGCCGTGCCACCGTCATAATAATATAGTATTGTTGCGCCTAAGCACTTGATATATCAGCGACATAACATTTGCATTTGACACTAGTCGCTCGAGCATTATAATGCGTAGTCATTTTATAATCAGCGCCTTTGTTCAGAAACGTCATGATTTTAACGCACTATCATTAAAATATTGCGATGTAAAATCGGGGATGTCTTTATTCTTCTATCTTCTTTAAGGTGTAACAATATTTATATCATAAAATTTCACCCTTCTCGTGGCGATAGTGCTAAAGCTAGAGAAATGAACAAAAGTCCTAATAAACTAAGTTTTCGCGATTGAACACATTAAAATTTTCAAACCAGGAAAGTCTAACATCCCATAAGAAGATATGTATAAATTGTGAGTAAACAACCTGTGTGGATATAATCCATACTGTTTGGCAAATCGAAGGACTCTAAAGAGTCCTGATTACGTTCCTGCTAAAAGTATACGACTGTGCATCGATACAGTAGCACAAAAAAATGACCAGGGCTGATTTAGAATACATAGCGTCTCAAAGCCCATTTCCAACGTTAGGGATACGCATCCCTAAGGTTGGAAATGGATCCCTAAGCTTAAGATTGGCAAATCTAGGCGAAAGAGCAATTTAAATGATTTACGTCGTCGTTCACTGCGGGCTCAATCAAAAGGCTCAGAATCACCCAAAGGGCACTGGTGTAGGCTATTCTCGGAGTTTCGCTCCGACATAAAATCAGAGGTGAGGAGATACCCGAGGCGGACCAGCGTTACTGATATATCCCACAGCCGTGTTCTGCAACGCGCACTGCTGGTAGGCCTTCCACACGGTGGATCGACGACCTGGTTAAGGTCGCCGAAAAACGATGGATATGGATGGCTTGGGACCAGCTTCAGTGGGAATTTCTGGGGGAGGCCTCTGTTCAGCATTGGACCTCTTTTGGCTGCAATGATGCTAAAGCTTTGGGCCATTGCTTACGATACATATTACAGTAGGCTAACATTGAGGCCCTGCTACGCAGTGGTTCATTTATTGGTTAAAATGAATCAACCAGTCGCCAAAACTGACCCCACATCTGTGTGAACGTACGTTACAAAATAATCACCACAGACCCTTCAGATGTTCAATCCAAAAACACTTATAAGTGTTGACAAAAACGTACTTTATAACAGAGTACCATTGTCATTGATTAAATCTCTCGATCCCCAAAACTTTGGACAATAAATAAAGATTTTTTCTATAAAACATGCTTACGTTGTACCTCGGGTATTCATGGGGCCTATGGCCTACAAATCATAGCTTTTGTTGGGTCATAGATTAAGTATTGGGAGTTGACGATGTGTTACGATTTATGTGTGTCTATGAACTTTGTATGCCATAGACTTATGCTTTCTGGAAGAGATTAAAAACGTGTTGTTCAAATAATGATCTAGGTATATCTTAAGTGTCATGTGTAAAGTGTAAGTCATGTGTAAAAACCCCAAAAAATATTATCACCATTTTGAAACCTAATCATGTTTTTAAACCATGATGATATAGAAGTTCATAATATGAAGTTTTTTCTCTGGTGGGAGCAAATAAAGAGGTAGATGGACGATTTATGTTACTTAGTTCCTTTAGTGGCCTCTGTTTTGGCCTCATAATATTATAGTGAGTTTGTGTGTAAATAATAACACAATATACAAAAATGTTAATCGGAAGTCTCCAAACCCACCCGAGTACTTCTTAACACTTCCAGCAAAAACACATCTTCGTGGACGAAGTTAATAAATGTCAAAATATTTTTCAACCCCCGTCATTTACGGGTTAACTAGGGTGGCAACTGTTTTGTAGGACATTGCGATATAATTTTATTTATGACGCGTGTTCACCCGATTTGAAACCAAGAACACTCTCTATAACATTACAACTGTAACATGGGATTCCAAAAGCTAAAAACATTGAAATTTGAATCTTCATGCTTTGGTATAAAGTGTAACAAAGTCGTGTTGATTCAATGGTTAATTTTGTCAATAGAACATTGTAAGTGTCAATAAATTAGCTTCGAGAACAGAATTGTAACAATCGTCCGATTTAAAATGTACTTATTGTATTTTATGTTAGGTAAGGGCACGACAAATCTATTGATAATTTGTTAAGGCTCTTAAATAAGAATCTTATGGTCGGTCTGACTTTTACTATTTTGTTCCATGCTACTTGACTCGAAAGTTACGAGACTCGAATAATCCCACCCAAACTTTGTGTAAATATACAATTTTTGTAGGAATTCATTTAATTCATTCCGCTATAAAATGCGGGTTTTATTTTGTTAAGCTGGTCAATAGTTTGTTTTTGGATTTTGAGACGTGTTTACAGTTTTTATTGTATTAGTAGGCGTTAGCCTTTATTTTAATTTCTATGAGAATTTGTTGTTTGGAAAATATTATGTGGTAAGATTTAGTATACAAAGTATAACCATTCCATTTCATATAGAGGCGAGGCAGAAAACAGGGCTGAGTGAAAAGGAAAGATGTGCCAAACAGCCCTGCCTATAAATGACCCACTACTGTGTCGGGCTAAGAGAGGTACGACACAGTAGTGGGTATAAAGATTTTCTTTAACTTGCTTCTTCATTGCTGCCTCATTATTTCCTTTACACAGATTTTACGACGCTCTCAGGATGAAAGGGGTGCTGACACTGCGCATATTATTAATTTCTTAATACATCATCACATGGTGAGTTCACGACATGCCTGAACATTTTAAGAACCCGTTATTTCTGTGAAAAGAATTGGCTTCAAGTTAAGTTTTTCTGCAAACATACTATTTAGTCTGCACTATATTGAAAAATGTTTTTTTTTTATGTAATGAACAGATATGAAAACAAACAAACAGCCAGGGTGTTTTGCGCATTAGTCACCGAAACAAGGCGATTATATTATGGTAATGGGAGCGCATGGAGGTAAATCATGGCTGTGCCAAGGTTGGGGCATTGACGTTGGATAATATGAGGTTTTAATGTTAAAACTAACATAGATCATTACTGTGATGATTTGGAAAAAACCGGGAAAACACATTTTTATTGCATTAAACGTATACAAAAAAAATGGTTTCTCAGTTTGGCAACAATAGGACACATTTCAATATGATCTTTTTGGCGCGCGAGTGTCGAGAAATTCGCTCGGCGTCATGATTTTACAAATAGTAAATTTTGTTGGAAACAAATTAATAAATGGATATTTTTCTTTATAGAGCAACTATGATTAAAGAAAGATATGTGAGAGCTTGTTTGTATTTTAAATAGTGAAGTCTTCGGATATTTTTACAACATTTATTTTTACCATAAGGGTGCTGTGATGGAGATGAGATGATACTGTCATGTTTTGCTTCCACTGTCTTTCCCTGGCTGCATTGGCTGCTGTGTTCAGATGGCGGAGGCCCTTCCCCAGGCGGGCAGGTCGTGAACCTAACCTAAGCTATCTTTTATTTATTTATTCTTTTAATTTTTAACAGACTTTTATAACCTTCATATTAGCAAGTTCGTACTTTACGGACTTAAAAGACCTACCTCACCTTGTTCCAATCTCAATGTGGTCGGCATTACTTTATTTTGTTTTGACTAACTTGTATTTATAGTTCTTTATTAAGACCCAATTTTGCAGTGTCCGTTATGATTTAATGATCAGAACCGTCAAGATATTATTTTCTCCAGTATTAACCTGTAACAATTACCGTCTTCCCTCCATAACCAATCTAGTACGACAACCTGCAATGATATGGTTAGACCAGCTGTCAATCTTCAGGCTAATGACTATGTGTAACGACTGCCGTGTCTTGAAGAATGCCGTACTGTCTAGAATATAGAACTGCGCGCCCAGTGAGGCACAGAAGAGTTCAGACATTTAAAATGAATAACCAATAAAATAAAATGAACTTTCGGCAGCCAGTTGTTTTACGTGTAGATGCGGCCTGCAAATAAATACTTATTGGTTTTCTTTACATAATTTAAGTAATAATTAAATTTAAGTATCAGTTTGTAATATGTAATTTATTTTGACACATATTAATACATATATGTACAAATAAATAAAATTGAAGAGTCTGTTTGTAATATTATAATAACCGCCTTTTACTATGTGCATTGGCTCATATACCAAAACAAATTATTTTTCAATTTCCGTCTGTTTGTTTGGGTGACGGGACTGGTAGATAACTGATATAACAAGGAGTAACTTAGGATACTTTTACTGACACCCCTCGCTTTTCAGTCCATAGGTATCTAAGTTCTCCACATTGTTAAATACCACTTAATTTAAAAGGTAACTTTCTATATAAGGTAACAAAATAACTTTCAATATTGGCAAGAGTACGCACCCCTTAATCTAAGCTCTTTGTGTTTCCCGCGAAAGTGACAATATGGCATGGCTAAAATCTCGAGCAACTCAGCCGAACGCCCACGTGTCAGGGCTATTGTTTAACAAGTTGCGAAACGGCTTGTCACTAGAGGTGTCTTGGAAAATAATGTGTCTACTTAACTCGTATTACACGGTAAAGCTTGTGTAAATTGCTCTTAGAAGCATTATGCACTGTCATTTTTAGATTTTAATCCACGTAAATGTAATAAGATTTATAAAAAGACGATATAGTGAATGCCAAACCAGGAAAACGGTGTTTATATACCTTAATTTTTTGGAGAGGCCTGAAATAATTCAATGAAAGCTATTCATTACGACGAAATTATCATATACAATTTGTATCTAATAGTAAATAACTGACCGTTTGGTGAATGATTTACCCAACATCGTGTCGTCACGGCATTCTATCCTGAGGATGTCGTAGGAGCCGACAAAAGGAAAGGACAAGGCCTAGCACCTAGCTGCAAGAGAACGAAAACTTGAAATGAATCCCTGTGCCAACCAGTCGGGTCACCGTGGCACAGTACTACTATTACTACCCTCCATGTAACTGGAGGAGGCCTGACTTAACTGTGGGTCAGTTATGGGCTGATAAGTAATCTATATTTGCTGTAAATTGTTAACATTGCGTTATAATAAATATTTATAATCTATTTTATTTATTATTATTATTATTTATTTATAATTTGAATTCTGTGACAGAACAGATATTTGTTGGAAATCAATACCGGATTGGCAGGATAGCGTTCCCAAGCAAGAGTAGGAGGAGTTAGAAACCTTCGTCTACAGTCAAAAGGATAGACCCAAACGTACCCATGAGGCTGTACACAAAAGACAAGAAAAGCGCCCCCATACTCACTAAACTGCACTTGTGCTCCACAAGTGGCGCTATAACATCTTGCGTAATCGAGCCTCAGACACTCCGCCGACGTCATCCCCGATATCAGCGGAAGACCGCAAAAAGGGATCTCTACTAAAAAACAAAAATGTAAAAATTTTAATGGCAGCAGAAATAAATTTAAATAAATATCCTTGGACATTTCACACAATGCCATCTCGTCCCAAGTTAAGCAACTTAATGCTTGTGTTATGGTAACGAGATGGATGATAAACTACTTATATACATTTTTTTTTGTAAATACATACATATTATAGATAGAAATGCCACCCAGACTCCGAGCCAGTGCCTCTGGTTTAGACAAAGACACTGGCCCGACCCCGGAATCGAACCCGGAACACGTTGATCCAAAGGCGGCACATCTGACCACTAGACCAACGAGGCAGTCAATTTACATTCCGTATTTTTTCTCCTACTTCTTATTTATCTATCTACCTCAATATTTTGATGTAATTTAAAATTTAATATTACCCTCCATGAAATTGGAGGGTGCCTGTCTCGGAAGTGGGTCATTTATGGGGTGAGTGGTAGTAATAGAAGAATTATGTGAAAACCATTAGAGAAATGAATGATGTGAAAATGATTCCTCGTGTTCATATTTAACTCGTTGTTAGTACTATAGTAATTTGATTAATGGAGAGTAAAAGATATGAGTATCAAAGAGTACATGATAATCTTTGCAAAAACTAAGTTGCTGTGCGCCATGCATGCGCTAACGAAGCCTCATTGTTGTGCGATATGGATCCTTGGGTAAATCGAACGCACAATATGTTTTTGTGTGGTTCAAAGTAAAGGAGAAAGATTTTGTGTACTTTTAAAAAAAGGATACGTCAACCAGAAACCAACAGAAGGCTAAGAACAAGAAAAATAAGGCCTTAGAGTCATTCTGTTAGAGAAAATGTTGATATTAAATGCCATGTCCGCCTAACAGGGTGGTCTTAGAAGGCCGATTATAATATGCAATGTTACTAGCCCATACTATTCTGAGGGTGTCGTAGGAGCTGACTTTAGGAACGTAAGAGGCAGTCCTACCTAACCTTGTACCAACAAGTAAGGCAGGTGCCAGCTTGGCACGGTAGGCTAATTTCCCTACATGAATTTGGAAGTAGTGGGTCGTTGATGGGTTGAAATGATTATGATGAAGCCATGGTCCTAGAGTGGGTAGTTGAGGAACCCTTCTGATTCGATCTCGCAGTGAAGCTCCGAGCATAGCCCTCTCCAATGCCCTTTGGGTGACTTTGAGCCTTTTGGTGATGCCATAGGAGTTGATAGGACGTAGTTAATTTTATATACAAATGAATGTTTGTCGTTATGTCCTTTATAGAATCGGAAGGATATATCTCTCTGCTTTTGATCATGTGATGACCTTCAGCAAAAGTGTTGTGCATGAGCCCAGGAAGATATCATAAACAAAAAAAAAAGAAAAATTGTGTAATGTCTTTCGTGGCGTAGCAACGCGCGCAGGGTACAGCTGTATTTAATAAATGCCCAGGACCGGCCTCTGTGGAAATCCTTGGAGGAGGCCTATGACCAGCAGCAGCTGTCTTTAATTAGACCTACTGACATTAATAAAACTAAATATATAGAAGTAAGAAATCACTGCAATAAGGTGTGTAGAAATGCGCAACGCCAACATATCCACGAATCAATTCAAAACGGAGAGCCATCTAAGGTATGGAAATTCCTCCGTGCAATGGGAGTTGGCAAATCAAGACAAAATGCAGCCCCTACAGATTTAAATATTGGTTCACTGAACAAACATTTCTCATCTTCGTCCAATATTAATGCGACAATAAAACACAATACATTAAATTATCTTTCATCTTTGCCGATCCCTGAATATCCCAGTCTCATCTTTGATCAGTTAACCGATTGTGATGTTAAGAAGAGCATAGATTCAATAACCTCCAATGCTGTTGGCAGTGACTGTGTTAGCCGAAACATGATTCTACCCATTCTTGACGTAATCCTTCCTATCATCACACATATCCTAAATTATTCCTTATCCTATGGTGTTTTCCCATCTCTCTGGAAAGAGGCACAAATTACTCCTATTCCCAAAAAACACAATCCTGCATCACTATCTGAATACCGCCCCATTTCCATTCTCCCATTCCTGTCCAAAGTCCTTGAGCGCCTTGTTCATGCACAACTCCTCAATTTCCTGAACAAAAATGAGCTCCTAAACCCGTACCAATCCGGATTCCGTCAAGGCCATAGCACAGTCACTGCGCTTGTAAGCATTACCGATGATATCAGACTGGCAATGGAGAATGGCAAGTTAACCGTCCTCACATTGCTTGATTTTAGTAATGCCTTTAACACAGTAGATTTTGACATACTAATAGGTATCCTTAGCTCACTTAACATATCTCCAACGGCTACTGATTGGTTTCGTAGTTACCTGTTTGGGCGCCGACAACGTGTACGTATTGAAGATACTTATTCTTCATGGTGCGACACTAGTGCAGGCGTACCACAGGGTGGCGTGCTATCCCCATTACTTTTCGCAGTTTTTATCAATTCCATTTCCCATCAACTACACTCTTCCTACCACCTTTATGCAGATGATTTACAGATTTACTCACATGCTCCTCTTACTAGACTGTCAGAAGCGGTGGATGCGACGAATGCTGACCTTACGCATATAAGTACTTGGAGCACAAACTACGGATTGACTGTTAATCCATCAAAAAGTCAGGTTATTGTTATCGGCAGTCCTAAACTGACTCCTCGTATTGACTGGGCTCATATTCCTCAAATAACCTATGAAGGAAACGTAATACCTTTTGCCGATAAGGTAAAAAATCTAGGAATTATAATTGACAAAAATTTTACCTGGGTCCCGCAGCTCCAAGAAACTAGCCGTAAAATTTTCTCGTCTGCAGGCTCTTTACGGCGACTTCCTACCAATTGCCACTAAAATTACGCTTGCACAGTCCCTTCTTCTTCCTATACTTGACTATGCTGATGCCAGCTATCCTGATCTCACTGTGGAGCAATTTAATAAACTTGAGCGACTTCAAAACTTTTGCATTCGATTCATATTTGGTCTACGCAAGTATGATCACATCTCGGAATTTCGTAACAAGCTCAAGTGGTTACCTATCCGTCTTCGCCGGGATTTACATATATTAAGTCTTCTTCACAATATACTTTTCAGTCCAGCAATCCCCGGTTATCTTTCTGAACGTTTCGTGTTCCTGACTGACACGCATGATAAGTTTTTACGATCAACGGAGAACCTGATATTAAATATGCCAGTGCATTCTTCAAAATTCTTTGACCAGTCCTTTACGGTTACTTCCATCCGCTTGTGGAATGCATTGCCGCAAAATATCCGACAAGCTCATTCATTGTCAAAATTTAAGAGACTAGTCAGAGATCACTATCTCACAAAAACGGCTTAGTCTTCTCCTTTGCTGTGTACACTATCTATACGGATTATTATTACGAATATAAATATGTATGTGTATTTGTGTATGTTTGTATATATATATATATGTGTGTGTGTGTGTGTGTGCGCGTGGGTGTGTGTGTGTGTGCGTATGTGTGTGTGGTGTGTGTATATGTTTACATTTGTATTATTTATTTATACTTATAATTATTTTTTTTTAATTACTATTTGCTTTTGTTTGGAACGTCCCACGATATATTTAAATTAGAGAACTCTCCTTGATGCCTTATGTGGGTTGCCTGGAAGAGATTGCTCTTTAGCGATAAGGCCGCCTGTTGTACAGGTCACATAAAAATGTATATTGTCGTAAGATGTTAATGTTGTGTTTGTTGTACAATAAAGTGTTTTCTATTCTATTCTATTCTATTCTTTTTGCTGAAATGATGATGATGATGAATGTTAAATAGAATAATCATTTTAATAGGCAGTTTATTAGTATCGGTTTACACATAAATGCCAGACAGTTTGTTTAGTCATGACCGTTGCCAGATCATCATAATGCAATATAACATAAGTACAAATAGCATTGTTACTACAGCGACCTTGTTGTACCATATGTCATCACTGAAAATACATAAAATCGAAAAATCTCGTAACTTGGACCACAATAATGCAAACGCGAGCAAAATCGAACTTGCATCCAACAATAGGTTTGGCTCAATACAAAATTGACAATGGGCAAGTAGCATACACAAATTTATCACCTACTGTCTCGCAAAACGCGTTCGAATACACTGTGACTAACTTGTTGAAAAACGACTGTTGGGGCTGAAGCTGATGCTTATCTAATAGACTAAAGTTTTGGCAATATTGTGGTTTCACTTTGGAGTACTAACTGTTTTGATTCATATGCCATTGTCACTGCTTTGTCCATTTAGATTTAGGACTCGTTTTCCTTTCAACTCTTTGGTATGCCTAACTTGTAGATTATTATGATTACTCGACCCTCGCGGAGAGTCGCGTGTTTATATAGGGCGTAACAAAACCCCTGGAATGAAATAATGATGATGATGAACAAAAAACGTATAGTATGGCTATACGTTTTTTGTTCATCATCACAAAAGAATAGATTACTACTATTCAGCCAATAGAAGACCCATTGTTGAGTCGAGCCTCCTCCAGCTGTATGGAAGGGCATTAGCCTGCTGTGCCACGGAGGCCAGGCGGGTTCGTATCAAATTGGCCTACTCTTACAGCTAGGTTTTCGACCTTGTTTTTTCATTGTAACGGCTCTTACTAAACCCTCAAAATGGAATGGGGTGGTGACACTCTGTATTCTAAATCCGTCACCATACGGACCACTGTGGATATTACTGCTGACATATGTATCAGCCTGTACCTGAGTCTTGTTAGTATTTAGACTGTGTGCGAAATTTCATGCAAAATAAGCATGTTTTTTTGAATCTCAAAATGAGTATTGTCGCTTTAGTACTTTATAGTATTGTACGTTAAAGTATTTAGATTACGAAGTTTTTCGGTATAACGATAGCTAGTTGCTTAGTTTTCTCTGAAAGCTGTGTTTTGACATTAAGATTTTGGATCACGAAAACGTCGATATTTCTTTCATACTCCAAAATAGTAAGACACTCTACAGAACCAACTCATTGTTTTGATTAGTTCTATGCTCTGACTTCGGGTATCACCAATGTCATAATAGCACGTTACCAGTTTGGATCAATAGTGTCTGATATTTTCGCGTTCAAACAAACCAACAACGTCTCTATACATATTACTAGATCCTGCTTGCGCGAGAATTCATGACATTTTGTTATTTAAAAAAACGATATTCGTTGTAGCAGTACAACTCAGGGTGGAGAGGAATTCAACAAATCAGAGATGACAACTCTCTTATCTATAGCAGTTGTTATAGTGAAAACTTTAGCCAAATTAGGTTAGAATGGTATCCAACCCCACTGGTACGTGTTCCCCATAAGAGCGTTTTTTTAGTTAACAACGTAACTGTAAAATTTGTGACAGAATATGTGACTTATTTTTTTCTAAAACCATGTCAACTAAATATCACACATTAAAAAAAATCGTATGTCGCAATAAAACCCCGTGGCTAGAATTGCGCGTAAATCAATAGTTGATAACCATCAACAGCGCCGGCCGGTCCTTTGTACCCACTCGTCTCTAAACAGATGCTCCGATCACAATGGATAGAATTCGGTAGGCGTTGACTGGTAAACTGCGCTTGAAATGCGGTTAGATGCAGTAGCTGCAGTGGGCTTAATATGGATATGTATAAAATGAAATTATAATGATTTCTTAGGTTAAAACAAAATTATAGGCGGTAGATTTTAACTGTTTCTTTGTACTTTTGAAGACAACTGTCATCTAGTCTCTCCCGCGACCACGACTGCTGCAAAGCATTCGCAACGTGGGGAATTAAATAATGTAATTATAATAATAATACACGCGATAAATCCGTTAAAAAGTGTTTAATTTCAAAATTAAATTATATTTTTTGTAGCCGTCTTCATAAACATATTATAAATAATTTATATATTTACAATTGCATACTTGCTAAGAAATATTTTTATTCGACTTTTCATTCTGTGAATGTCATAAGAGCCGTCAAAAGGAAATAATAAGGTAGAAAGTAAAAAGTCTAGCTGAAGGAGAAGGGAAACTTAATTCAATACTCTATGCCAACCTGTCTGGCCAGCGTGGCACAGTAGGGCAATTACTTATGTAGTTAGACGACGCCCGACTCAGCAGTGGGTCATTTATAAGTTGAGAAGTAGCAGTAAATAAGAAATTACAATAATAAAAAAAATACTTTCGTTAATTGATAGGTATACCTTATTAGATTTACACTACTACTAAGGTTTAAACTTATCACAATCAGATTGACATTGACAGGTCGTGTCAATCCCAAACATTTTTCTTTCTGTTCTAATAAATCTTTCGAAAGCCCCTTGACATAGTCCCACGTCACTTGGTATGACCCCAGATCGGATAGTGGTCGAACTTTTTCATATGCACAATAATAAAAGTACTGAGCAGTTTATTTTTTATCTTGACTTTATTTTTCGTCACATCCATATTATGCCAGTCGTTTGAACTGATCCCCACAAATTATACTATATTATTTGTGAACAGTGACGGTAATTTATCTTCGCTGGCCACAATGGTAACGACAACATTGTCCAAAATATTGACACTTTTTTGTTCGAAATATCAGTCAAGGGTCGATAAGACCCCCCACTTAACATCGCATTGTTTGTTAACGGGAATTGCGGTATGGTACCAATATAATCAGAGACAAGATATTTTATTTGTATAAATATGTTTGACAGACTATATGAGACTCAATGCTTGGCAAGTAGTTTTAGGGCTGTAATGCTTTTAAAAATATTTTGACTGGATTTACTTAGTAACCTCCTGCATGCTTCGGAGGGAGTATAACATATTCGGGCACTGCTGTTATTGTAAATCTCAGTCATCAGCCATGAAGTCAGTTTCATAATAACCCATCGCTGAGTCGAGCCTCCTCCAGTTACATCCGAGTTATCGGCTTTGTCATTTCCTTTTGGAGGCTCTTACGACACCCTCTGGAGGGTATGGGGTGATGAAACTATATATTCTAAATCAGTTATCACACTGCAAGAACTCATGTAACCAACTGACAATTGGTAGTAAGCTAGAAAATTCTGGAAAAAACAGAAATATTAAGCAACTTTCAAATATTTTGTCAAGCCTCCTCAAATTATTTCATACAATCTACATAAATACTTAACAAATGATAATATCTGACCCCAATTCTTAGGTATCATTCTATTAATGAGTAATAATCGCATTTAATCCTTTTATTATATTTTGACTTTATCGCGAACATACAGACATACAGACTCAGCCGGCGGACTGTATTTAATAATATGTACGAATGTTAGATATTAATTAATCAAACTTATATCACCCCTCTTTTTGCGTCGGGGGTTAAAAAGTATAATTTTCGCTTACTCTTATACCATAAACCATCCCCAAAAATTGCATATTCCCTTCCCACAATATTATGAGAGATTATGTCAAATGATTGCATTCAGTGCTATTAGACAAATACTCTTGCCATATGCTCGAAACGCATAAATGTATTTCAAACTCAATTTATCTCGACTTAAGAATCAAAATTCTGTGCAGACTATAATTACTATTTATGTATTGTGAAATAACGATTAGCTAAGATTTTGAAGTCGGTTTTTCTTCCATGATCTACGTGTTTAGTTTGACTGCCTCATTGGTTTAGGTGTTGGATGTGCTGCTTTGGGATCCGGGGTTCCTGGTGCGCTTCCAAAGTCGGACAAGTGTAAACGAGAGGCTCTTGCTGTCATTTATGTTCTTAAATTAGTTATATGTTCGTCAGCTACACGCGCGATACATGCTATACATAGAAGAGGTTTCGTTTTATTAAAAACTAGCGACCCGCCCCGGCTTCGCACGGGTGGAATGATGAAGCTCTAAATTTATCAGTGTTTCTCTACAATATTTTGGATTTACTATGTATACATAAAAAACTTCCTCGTGAATTACTCTATCTATTAAAAAAACCGCTTCAAAATCCGTTGCGTAGTTTTAAATATTTAAGCATACAGGACAGACAGACGATAGCGACTTTGTTTTATACTATGTAGTGATGGCGATATATAACGTTGGCGAGTAAAAAAGTCTTAAATTAAGCAATGTAAAGTCGTGACTTTTACTAACCCATTTCGTTAGTTATTTATACAAACTTAGTTGTATATTATAGTCCCTAGGATTTCTAAGGGCTTTTGCCTAAGCAATAGATTGCTGATCGCAGCCTGCATATCACCAGTGCTTATAACCGAAACCAGCCTCCTCCAGTTTTATTAGCCTACTAATACTATCCACTAATATTCAGTCCTTATACTCAAAACTTATTTAATCAAGTTGGCTCGTTTGCCAAGTCAAACATCAAATCAAATTTTAAATTTACCACTTAAAATTGATTATTTACCATTCAAACTCAAACTCAAACTCAAAATGAACTTTATTTACGTAGGTTTTATCACAAAACTCTTATAAATCGTCATAATATATTTACAGTTACCATTATCATCATCATCTTACGACCCCTGTCCCACGCTAGGTGGTAGTCTCCATACACACCTATCAGTCGTTATATCTACAGTTACACCTTTCATACACAATTTCTGATGTTTACAATCCATCCATCCATCTCTCTTGATCTTCCACAACCCTTACGTCCATCCACATTCATGCTGAAACTACCACCGGTTCGGAATGCTGCTCTACAGAGAAGAGCCGACAAGAAACTCTGTAGTTGCTTTTTTCAAATCAATGGGTTTGTTTACAAAATGCACTAAACAGCATAGTGAGAGCAAGTTTGCCAGATGAGAGAAACACACAACACGTTAACGCAATGAATGACAACTAGGCCTTGGGTCAGTCACTTCAGGTCAGTCATTTAACACCGGTTCGGTATGCAGCTCTACAGAGAAGAGCCGGCAAGAAACTCTGTAGTTCCAGTATTCCAGGGCAGTCCCAGGATGCCCTCCGATAGTCGTAACCCGTCCTCGTGAACATGTGGCGGGGGGGCTTAGTGGGTAGTCGAGTGTTGCGGAGTCTCACATAACCACTAACCTCAACCCCGAGGGACAGCGGTATGCATTACCCCAGCGAAAAAAAGCTTCTGCTACCAGCCTAATGCTTTCACATCTTGCATGATTTGCAAACCTCCGGTGTTATAAACATGCAAATGGACAAACCACGGTAACCACATACCATCAGCCACCATAGGTATAAAATGGCTAATCAAGGTGACTAACTAGCTTAAATTCCCTCCAGCAAACTGGAGGAGGCTAAAGCTATGACGCAGTACGATGAAGAAGATATTCCACGTTAAGGCAAACATGAATCATTCGCATTGTACGCGTAGCTCTACATCACCTGCCCAGAGTTGAATGACAAAGCCATCGGAGCGTATCGCAAAAAATCGTCCCACATTGTAAAAAGGATGGCCCAAAAACGATAAAAATCCGACGGACTTGCATCGGCTTACATTAATCAAAATGTGGATCGCAAAAAACCTTAGTGTCGTGTGGGCGAACATTCGTGCACACCGAAAAAGGCTCGCATTGAGCCTAGTTTTATACTTGGGTTCAGTACTAAAAAAAAAAAACAAAAAACAGAAACACTGGCCAAGAAAACACAGATATTTTCAAATATTATCAAATTTAAACTCAAAAAACTTTATTTACGGAGATTTTATATCAAAACTCTTACCATCAAGGTTTCGTATCTAATTTTCCTTCTCTTACGGCTAGTTTATCGGCCTTGGCATTTCCTTTTTTCGGCTCTTACGACACCTTCAAAAAAGAATGGGGAATATTGCAGCTCCTAAGCGCTAATATTATCATCAGCTCATTCTAGTCTACTGCTGGATACAGACCTCCTCTGGTGTCCAGTCTTAAGCTAGCCTCATTCAGTTGCAACCCGCCGCATTTCACAGACCTTCGCACACTTGTTAAGTCTGGGTTTTGTTGATGGCCTGTATCTAGATCTGGATTTCCAAATTCAAAAGCATAAAACATTTTTATCTAACTATACCTAATTACTTAACTTGTAGTCGATAATTTTTACCATATTGTCAATATGACGTCCTATAAATTAAATTAAATCCCAACGTTAAAGTGGATTTGAAGGGATTCAGTTCGTACTGTTCGTAACGCACTATGACGAAGGATCCCTAAAAATATTTTGAGACTCTTTCGTTTATTTATACGGTGCCCGCATAATCGGCGCAGCGATAAAATATGGAGCAAAATATCAATTCGAGAATTAATGGTATGTCTTATCACTAACTTTACCTTCCGAGTATTATGAATTATTATAAATTTGAGTATTATGATATATGTATATCGTTAACATTTTGAAGAAATTATTCCATGTGGTATCGGATTTATAATACGAGTATACAATGTCACTAACCTGTGGTATAGGTTTCGTATCAAGATTTCTATCTCTTGTGGTTTGGTTTTCGGCCTTACCATTTCCTTTCGTCGTCTCTGACGATACTCGGGGTGGTGACACAATGTATTCTAAATCGAGAATAATTTCACTCAATGAACTTGATGGAGGCTCGACTCAACTCGGCTAATGAAGATAATAATGTTGATGATAACGACACAAATAGCCAAAGGTGCCGAATAGGACCTCCCCTAGCATAAGAATTTGCTTACTCTAGCATTCTAGGCCTTCTCCTTTTAATAGTGGGAATTCAGTCAACTGTGCCACGCAGATCGATTGTTATCAAGACCAGATATTATTAAGTTAATTGCCAATGACACGCGCGTTGAAGTCTTATTTACAGCGTACTCGCATACATAGATAAAGATTGCCTTCAAAAAAAAAACTACTGTTTTTAAAATTGAATATCAACAAATTATTGAACAAGTACTCTCTAATATATATGGTTAAATATACGTAATGCGTAATACAAAATAAAAAATACATTAACACAAAAATGATTCACCTAACGCCATCTATCAGATCGCGCTTGAACTACGTGGACAGCGCGCCAACTTGAGTGACAACTTGTTAATGCGCTTGCGCATCGCCCCGTGTGAACAATTAGCCGGACACGGATATTTTCATATAAATATTTATGAACATTTATATATTTTAACGGCTTTTATGTTGAGAAGGTATATAGAAATATGCATAAAAATATAGTACAACATATTTTTACTGGAGAATCTTGTAATCCAAATGGATTGGATTTGCCGAAAGCTGGCCTAGCTTCCATCTAGTACTACCACTAGTGACCACTACTCAGCCCTTAAATGACCCACTGCTGAGTCAGGTCTCCTCCAGTTCCTCCATCTGCAAGGAATGTCGCAGAAGAGTGATGCGGCGTTGGTTAGAATGGAGGGAGCTCTGGCTAAACCCCGCCGCTGATGCAGGCCAGGGAGAGGTGGACGTGACGTTGCGTCCTCATTCTACACTTGCCATATAGGCCGGTTGTGAGTCGGGGGATTTACCAACAAAGGGCGCCTCAGCTACCCGGGATATTCTGGGTGCCACAGCAGAATGCGTCCTCACGAACCAACGAGACGTGTTGGGTATTTTTGGTGAGTGGTCAAATGTTCCAGTGTCCCACGTAAGCGCCAATTGCACCTTCCAAAAACAAAACAAGGATTCCTTCTCTTACGGCTTGGTTAGTCGGCTCCGACGGCAAGAATGTAAATTATAAATAAAAAAAAAATTTTTTTTTTCACCTCTCTCTCACCTGATGGTAAGTGACGATGAGGCTGACGGTGTAGCCCGCTGGGACAGTAAAAGCCACTGTTCACTTTAGCCTTGAAGGCATCCAAGTCATATTAACTTGAAATATGGAATTTAAACATAGGTGGTTATACAATGTATTCTAAATTCGTCACCACGTATATGAGTCAAGTAAGTAAGTTTTTGGTTTATAAAAATTAAATTAAAAATTTAAATAAACCCCCGACACAATGACCTAAGTACCCTTTAAAAAGTAGAAAATTAAAATAAAATACATCGCGTTGGGGGACCGCTCCTACTTATTTATTACCTGAGCCCTGGTCCCCTAACGCGATGTATTTTATTTTATTTTTAGTCATTGTGTCGGGGGTTTATTTAAATTTGTAATTTAATTTTCATTTTCAGCTTTTTATAGATACACGCTTATTAAGATGTATAAGTTGTCAATACATAGATTCTTATCGCTTTCTAATTTTCTCCCCACCACATATATTTGCAGATATTGGGTATCCCCCCCCCCCCCGTTTACCCCTAGAGTTTTTTCAGGGCTCAACTGATTTTCATGCAACATAATTATTTTGTAATGTGCACGTGATGCGCTTTCATTTGAGACCCCACTCGATTATATTTGCAGACTTTCGGTTATTCTTCCCCACGTTCAACCCCCATAACTTTTAAACGACTTATCCGATTTTCATCAACATGTCTAAGAACACTCGCCCGTAACTCACCTGTCATACAAAAAAAACTGTATTGAAATCGCTTCATCCGTTCGCGAGCTACGGTGCCACAGACAGACAGACAGACGGACAGACACGTGAAACTTATAACACCCCTCTTTTTGCGTCGGGGGTTAAAAAGATATGAAATGGAATATCTGAATGTATTCCTATTGGATTTCTACCTCTAAATTGCCCAGCACTACAGCCCATCAGCCGATAGATGACCCACTGCTAAGTCGGGACCTCCTTTAGTTACATGGAGGATAATAAGTATAATGTGCCACGTGGAAGACGGATTAATTTTCCATGTGGTGAAAGATTTAGAATACATATTGTCACCATTCCTACCTCGTTGGTCTGGTGGTTAGATGTGCCGCCTTTGGATCAACGGGTCCCGGGTTCGATTCCGGGGTCGGGCAAGTGTCTTTGTCTAAACCAGAGGCACTGGCTCGGAGTCTGGGTGTCATTTCTATCTATAATATGTATGTATTTACAAAAAAAAAATGTATATAAGTAGTTTATCATCCATCTCGTTACCATAACACAAGCATTAAGTTGCTTAGCTTGGGACGAGATGGCGTTGTGTGAAATGTCCAAGGATATTTATTCCATTTTCAGATTCATTAGAACTGACAACTGGAAATGACAAGGCCGAAAACCTACCCGCAAGAGAAGGAAAATTTGATAAGAAACCCTGTGCCAACCCGTCTGGCCAGTGTAGCACAGAAGGCTGATTACCCTCCACACAGACTAGACTACATTATAATTATTATTATGGGAAGAACCGTTTAAAGTTTGTGCACCAAAAATATTTAAACATGACCCCGAAAATTTTAAAATTAATATTGAAACGATGAAAAGCACGATAAAAATGTTTGTACTCGGAATTTATTTCGTACCAAAAAGGTGCTCCGAAAACTCTTTTAATTTTTAAAACTTGCCCCGGTGCTGACCAAATTCGGATGCGATCGATGCGACAAAAAAAATCGGCGCATCCTCAATTTGCTCTTTGCGGCTGCATCGATAAAGCCTTAACTGCGCCTGCGACATATTACGGTCCATGTTTTAAGTCCGTAAATATGACCTCTTTATTGAAATTGATTTTAGCGGTATTGCAGAGTACGAAGCGCTTGAATGATTCATTGTTGATTACACAACTGTTCTTATGAGCTTGCTGTCCTGTTGATAAGAGAATGCTAATTGTGGTCACATGAGACACTTTATGACAGGTGTCTATAAAATTACGTAATAAAGACAGTTAAATCTACCGCCTACAATTCTTTATAATGATAACCTGCAAGACTCATCTGCAAGACATATGGACCCGGTGAGAGATGTCTTAAAAAGTGATTATTTCTTTGAATGCTTATGGTTAACTTCCACGTTAATAAGTCCCGTCTAGAGTTTCTAATCAATTAAAATTAGATAAGTTTTGAAATAGTCCACCCTGTTACCCCCAATCTTACGCCTATAATCCTATTCATATCGCCTTGTACAGAGGTCTAACTGCTACTGGAAGTTTAGATTATACAAATCTACACACGGAGGAGAGAAAAAATCTTATAAGTTTTTTTTACACAGATCTTTATAAGTTATTCTGATATGACAGTATGACTTTTTTCGCTATTTTAACAGCCCTCAAAAAAGGCAGACGTTCTCAATTCTTCTCTTTATCTCTGTATGCCTTTTTAAGTTACCGCATAACTCCGTAATTTATAAACCGATTTGATAACATTTTTTTGGTATGGAAAACAAAAATATCACTCAATCGAGTGATCATCAGACGAGTCCCATAAAATTATCGAAATCGGTTCAGAACGTTGATATAAAACTTGACATAAATGTATAAAACAATTGGTCGAATTTGGGTAATCTCTGGTCGACTTACTAGTTGTTGGGACAGAGTTAATAAAAATAAAAACCTTTTTATCGTTAAATGTCGACCAGGCCATTTATAAAAAAAATAACCAATAAAACTAC
The DNA here is from genome assembly GCA_905475355.2 of Clostera curtula. Taxonomy (NCBI): domain Eukaryota; kingdom Metazoa; phylum Arthropoda; class Insecta; order Lepidoptera; family Notodontidae; genus Clostera; species Clostera curtula. The sequence continues at coordinate 1,282,320 of FR997805.1, forward strand.
GAAAACTAACAAATAAATAAATATTTTGAATCTTTTCCACGTTGCATGAAACCTACCATAGTTATGATAATACATGTAGTTTATATTTTATTATCTACTACTACTCAGCCCTTAAAGGACCTACTCTCCTGCTGCCATTTCAAGGAGGATAATAAGCCAATTAAGCCAAACGCTCTGGCCAAACGGATGGATGGGTTTCGTATCAAGTTTTCCTTCGCTTCCTTACGATACATGATGGTGACACAATTCTAAATCCGTCACCTGACAGCATCATTAGTTTCATCAGTCCCACGGATTACCTCACGTGTGGGCTTCGCGAAATGGTCATTGAGCATAAAGCTAGACACCTGACCCCTGACCCATCATGTTGTAACGGAGTACTAAACACAGTGCGCTATAGGCCTGTTTTAAAACACGTTCTAGTGTTATGTCGGGTAGGGTTGTCGAGTTTTTTTACAGAATTTAACTATATTGTGTCACCAAAATTTAACTATATTGTGAACAAAATTTATCTTAATTGTGTCACTAAAATTTTACTATATTCTGTCACCAAAATTTAACTATATTGTGACCAAAATTTAAGTTAAGACTACATAGAGTCACCACCTCATTTCATCCTGAAGGTGGCGTGAGAGCCGACAGAAGGAAATGACAAGGCTCATAACCTAGCCGTAAGCGAAGGAAAACTTGATACGAAACCCTGTGCCAACCCGTCTGGCCAGCGTGGCACAGTATAATTGGGTTTGAGCCTTATCATTTCGTTTTGTAAGCTCTTTCGACAAACTCTGAAAGGAATGGGGTGGTGAAACTATGTATTATTCGAAATGACGGATATTTAAAACTATACTATGTAACGAATATTTACGCACTCAAAAACATTTTTTTTTTGTAAAATGATAGTTTTAAAAAAAGGTATTGCAACTCATCGTAAAGAATATCGAAATATTTAAATCATTATTTATTTCTGCTTGCATTTATATTAGTTACGTAGTTTGACAGCCCTGCTTAGCAAGTAGATGACCTTTTGGTAATGTGAGTATATGTGATGCGCTCGATGCTTTTGAAATCACGTGAAACTTGGTAATAGATATTCTGTGATATGTTTCTTGAATTCAATTTCGATTCCGGTTTTGTACCGGTAACATAAAAATATTTTATACACTAATATTAAAAGATAAATATTAAAAGTTTTGTTTGTTTGCATTGAATAGGCTCTGAAACTACTGGACCTATTTGAAACATTATTTCACCATTCTATATTATTCCTGATGAACATAGGCGATAAAATATTTTCCAGAGTTAATAAAAATTATAATAACTTATGACTTTTTTGTTAAATACCCGTGCGAAGCTGGGACAGGCTCCTAGTAGTAATTAAAGAACAATAACATTTCATTTACTGCTGTTATTTTTAAGTAAATTATTAATATTAATACATTTATAGGTTACCATAAAAAGGTTAGTGTTTAGCAAAATGTTAATTTGTATTTTTCTAAAATAGTTATAATGTTTCCATTATTTCGTTAGAGGGAATGATTTACAAATCGTTTTCCTTTTTAAAGTTTTTAAATTACCGCAGAATACTAATCTTAATATTACGTGTAAAAACCAATCTTCATATTACATGTAATAAAACAATTCAAAACAGAGTCAACAACAGAAACATTGTCAAATAACAAACAAACTCATTATTATAAATGGAAAGGTATATTTTTCAATTATGGTCTATAATTAAACAATGGTACAAAATAACCAAATATATTCGTTATAAAACAATGTTACCTAATAAAATCAAATCACTAAGTAGGTCAGAACAAACAAGCGTTGTAGGTAAATTATTCAACGGCATTATGAAAGGACGAAGTCGCATTAATTAACCGGTGTATGCCATATGTCACAAGTCCCCACCAATTACGCAGTGATCTACAAATCCCCACTTTTAGGGGGGGTAACCTGCTCCCCCCAATAACGGTACAGGCGGGGCTTGCGCGGGACACGCCAATCGCCGCAAATGTTGCGCAAGCGCCGATGATCTAAGCGAATGATCTAGCGCGCTTGTCATTTCGCCAGGCCACGATTGGTCAACGATAATTGTGACGGCCAGTATTCGGCGCGATCTAGTTTCCTTTAAATTTGTCGTCAATTGACGTGTTTACGACCGAAATAACTTTGACCTAGTACGGTACAAGAAATCCGTATGGTAATTTGGGGCATAAATCATTGTTACAAAATGGGCGCAACGATAAATCGAAGACGCCACCTGCGATCGGCTACGTACAAATAAATTTCTCATGGCGACGACAAAATAGCCTAGCGAGGTCTGAACGGTGTTTTATGGCATGGAAAGTAACGGTCTGAGCGCGCGGCCTTCTCACCCGGTGTCCGACCGCTAACTGACTGATGGGCGAAGCTTAACCTCTGATAATAAGAGAGCGGGACGGGTCGATTGCGGCGCTCGTGCGAGACAGAGACAGCAGATGTATCTTCTTCGGTGATCGTGAAGTGCAAGATGAGTACGGAGTCACACAGTCACAGACCACATCCGAGTGAGGCTCGACTTCGGTTTTTAAAAAACGAATCGATCGGAATTGCGCGGGCGCACGCGCGTACTTTACTCGCGAAAAACTGTTCTTTCTAAATTATGAAGTTATTGATTTGAGTGTGATTTTTTATAGTGTTTTAATCTGTGTAGTTTTATATGTGTAAAATGAGAAAGGACGAGTAGCTGCCGTTTGGAGTACTATTTCTACTATTGCGGATCTTTGGCGACCAGCTGACTTCAACAAAACCGACAAAGGTAAGTTAAAATTTTATTTTTACTACATAACAGTTTAGACTGTATATTCACATTTTAAATGACTATTGATGCGGTTGATATTAGTGTCAATATTTACACGCTACTTGAAGATTTTTTCAATTTTAATCTACTTAATCTAAAAGCTTTAAATTTAAAAAAGGCTTTTTCAAGTACTTCCCTTATCCATAATTACAATTTTATAAACGTCTCTATATATTTTAATTGTAACGAATGAACTTTATGATATTTGCTTAAAAAACGTATACGTCTATATAGCTTTTTTTAAAATTTTCCGTGTAATTTATGTTTCACGGGGGCTCTACTTAAAAATTACGAAAACAAGACTCTCTGACCCATCGCAACTATCTCTGCTTTACACGATCATTTTCTTTATCTTCATCATTACTCACTACATAGTATAAAACAAAGTCGCTGTCGTCTGTCCGTCCCTATGTATGCTTAAATCTTTAAAACTACGCAACGGATTTTGATGCGGTTTTTTTTAATAGATAGAGTGATTCCAGACGAAGGTTTATATGTATTACCCACCCCCGCTTCGCACGAGCGAAGCCAGGGCGGGCCACTAGTAATATATAATATCATATGTTTTAAACTATTCTGCAAGTATTGACATATATATTCCTAGCATCTGCGCCGGTATTTTAAGTTTCACATCATACTTCAAACACTATAATTGAAAACTTAAAGACAAAAATAGATCATTTTCATCACTGTATACAATTTTATATAAATATTATGGCTATAATGTAGATTATCGCCAGAAAATACATGAAAGTGTAGGTATATAATATACACCAAAGATGTTGTATACAACACGGTCATACAATTAAGAAGGTATTAGTAAACTATCCAGCACGGTGCAGTAAACAAGTACCTATATACCTATTATGTATTGTAAGTATACTACATATAAACAATTACTTCAGTACTCGGAAGCTTTACTATTAATTAGCAACTAGCAAATGTGGAGGGATAAGAACTGATTAAAAAAAATACAGGAAAGAAATTTGTCGAGACTCATTTTTGTAATTTTTTGTTCTTTAACTTGGGTGCACTACGGGTTGAGTAGTGCATACATGACGCATTAATGAGTCGGGCCTCCTCCAGTTACATAGAGGGTAATTAGCTACTGTGCCAGACGGGTTTTGTATCGAGTTTTCCTATACTTGTAGCTAGGTTTTCGGCCCTGTCATTTCCTTTTGTCGGCTCTTACAGCACCCTCAAGACGGAGTGGGATGGTGACATTGTTTTTTTAAATCCTTCACCATACGGACCTGTGTACATATAACTAACTACTTTCCTTTGGTTCCGAAAGGCGCTCAACTGAAGTAGGAATTGATTGAAGAGGAGAGTAAAATGAAATAATAAGTTTTGAATCCAGTGAGCCAACCAAACAGCGGCACTTAGTCACAAGCATTACGCACGTGGCAACCATCGATCTCCTCGACCATTATCGAAGAGAAGTTGTCGACCTGCCACACGTCGCTACCACTGTTCGAAGTATTTTAGTGAGCATGACAACAAATGTAATCAAATAATGTTAAAACTCGTATAAATATTTCCAGCAAGCTTGCCTTTGCGAATCCAAAGTAACTAAAAACATGTTTATTTTTTTTCATAATATTTTTGATAACATGAGCCCGAGCAACTTAATCCCAGGCTACGGGATCAGTCAGATAATCAATAACGCTATAGTAGCCTTTCTTAAAAAGTTGAGATTTGTCTCCATGGTTCTTGAGACCAGAAACGTGAATCTCAATAAGAGCAAATGATAACATGAACTTTCTCAAACATGCGAGCATAAGTAAAACAATAGGTGTCAGTTATGAGTGTGATCTTTGATCTCCGATAGTCGAATCTTGATAGGTACACGTGGTTTGGAGGAAGATTAATGATCAGGACGCAGATTGTGTTCACACCGAGTCTTACAAGAGATTATTTTGTTGAATAGAATAGAATAGAAAAATGCTGCAATGATGAACCTCTAAATTTATCAGTGTTTCTCTACAATACTATAAATTTCTTATACATATAAATCTTCCTCTTGGATCACTCTATCTATTTAAAAAAACCGCTTCAAAATCCGTTGCGTAGTCTTAAAGATTTAAGCATACATAGGGACGGACAGACGACAGCGACTTTGTTTTAAACTATGTAGTGATAGTGATAGTAGTATGTAAACCGAATTATGGCGTTCTTAATCGCCAACGGTTACATCAATTTTCATAACACTACTCATACCAGGTGGCGGAAGAAACTGGGTGGGCTTTTTTTTAAACGCCATATTACATTGACCGTGTACATAATAACTAACTAGTTCCGTTTCGTTCGGAAAGGCGCTCAAATGAATTAAGATTTTTGTAATAATAAAAAATGATAGAATAATAAAAATTAGATTATTAGTCTTGAATCCAGTGTATTGTAGTTGTATTGCACTTACCAAAGATTGGGTAGAAATTGCCGAAAAACAAAATTTTAAAAGCTGAAAAAGTTACGACACCCTCTCGATGGAATGGGATGGTGACACTATCTAAATCCGTCGCAACACGGGTTATACGGATACGCTAACGTATTCACGTAATACATGCAGTTGCCCTCAACTTTATGTCCTAGGCATAATGATGACTCCACATTTCGCATATTGTGCTTTCTCTAAAAGCGTATTGCCATTTGTGTCTTTTATAGATTGTAACTATGAAATAGCTGTTTCGAATGAGGATGAGCAGGTTATGCGCTTGCGAAATGCCTTTTCCTTATTGCTATACATGAGTTCTTAAACTTGGGTGCATTGTATAGATAAATTTAGTCGGGATGACAAATAATAATAAAATTTCCTTGTCATTTTTAACTAGTTTATATTTATCTATACATACAAATAAATAAAATTGGTGTGACTGTTTGTAATAGAATAACCACTTTTACTAAATGCGTATATAAACACAGTACATAGACCAATATATATATATTTTTTATTTTGTTTGTCTGTCTGTTCCGGCTAATCTCTATAACTGATAGGCAGCTGATGATATAAGGAGTAACTTTTTTTGACTAAGTTCGTCCCGTGCAAAGCCGGGACGGGCCGCTAGCATATAATATAATAACAAATAAAAAATAGGTAAAGCCCAGATATTCCTATTTTTTGCTAGTGTAACATAATTAAAATTCGTCGTTGTTTTTATTTAAAATACTAGCTGCGCCGGGCGGTTTCACCCGCGTGGTGATGGTATAAATTATGATAGTGGCGCCATCTGTCGACTGTTGTTTTTTCCAACTCGGAATCCTTCGTGGGCTCATGCACAACCCTTTGTTGAAGATCATCACATGATCAAATGCATTTTACGATTCTATAAAGTACAGACAGACAAACATTCGTGTATATATATATATAGATATTTATTTACAGTTTATTGCACACCATGAAACAATTACAGAGTGAGAGGATAATTGACGACACGGTTGGCGCATTGGTTGAGCGATCGACTGCTGCGCAGCATGTCGCGGGTTCGATCCCCGCACGGAAGAAATATTTGTACGAACTACAAGTATTTGTTCCGGGTCTGGGTGTTTTCTATCTTTAATATGTATGTATTTACAAAAAAAATGTATATATGAGTAGTTTATCATCCATCTCGTTACCATAACACAAGCATTAAGTTGCTTAGCTTGGGACGAGATGGCGTTGTGTGAAATGCCCAAGGATATTTATGATATTTATAATGTAAATGTAAAATATACATTCGGCGGATATGATCAAATGATTTTGAAATGATATTAATTTTATTAATGACTATTTGACCTGGCAAACTTCGTACCGCCTCAGAACCAATAAATAAAAAACCTGAATGATAATTCCAGAATGTTTCAACTTCACTAAAATATGTGCAAACCTTAACTGGAACAAAAATAATGCTTATTAAAAAAAAGTTTTTTTCCTATTTCAAACTTTCCCTGGACTTTCACGTATATTTCAAGACCAACATTAGTCAAATCGGTCCACCCGTTCTCGAGTTTTAGTGAGACTAACGCACAGCTATTCATTTTGATTTTTATAGATAGATACAGATAGTTATGAGCCGTCTTTGTGTAAGCCGTAGACACTAGAAAATATACCACCAACTCAAACTAATTTCGAGCGTCGTAGGTTAGCAGATTAGGCTAATTATTTTGAATCAAACTGGAATTTGAACTGTATCATTTAAATACTAAGATGATAGTTAACTTGTATGATCAGCATTGTATACGACTCGATATTTGGTCGATTGATGAACTGAGTTATAACGAGATTGAATTTAAGGGATTTCATTATCGATATTATTCGTAATAGCTGTCATTTTAACGAAGCTTAATAGATATAATTGGGGTAAATGTAACTTTCAATAATTTATAACTAGCTGCGCCCCGCGGTTTCACCCGCGCTTTTTTTTTTCGCGGGGCCAGTATACAAACATGTAATTTACGAGCACAAATGACACCCAGACTCCGAGCAAGTGCCTCTGGTTCAGACAAAGACACTTGCCCGACCCCGAAATCGAACCCGGGACCCGTTGATCTAAAGGCGGCACATCTAACCACTAGACCAACGAGGCCGCTTACTTGACACAACCCGCGGGTGACGCCGCGGGGCGAAGCTAGCGCGTGTTGTCTAAAAAAGTAGCCTATGTAACTCCTTATATCATCAGCTACCTATCAGTGAAAGTCCCGTCAAAATCGTTTCAGCCGTTCCTGAGATTAGCCGGAACAAACAGACTCTGATGATGATGATAACTCCAATTTTATTTATTAAATAAAATAAAGTACATTTTATACCTGTTATTTAATTGTTTTTATTCTTTTGTTGGCACTATACGTGCATATTTAATAGATGTTATTATAATCAATATTTATTTTTGTTTAAGACCATTTTTTTGCCAAAATAAAAAATATATGTCAAGATATTTAACTAAGGCTTTAGTAGTCTTCTGTTACTTGCATCTTACAATACCTTCAGTATAGAATTGGTTTGTGACACTTCGTATTACAAACCCAACACCGCACAACCTATTACAGCTTTATTATTTCATACGTAGGTACATCACCTTCCTAATAATAGAATACTTTTAAAACACTCTCAAGGTTCTATTATGTGATTATAAAAATCGTCGGGTAAAGTTCGTGCGTTGAGCAACAACAAACATACACGCGATCAATCACATTTTCGTGATGTGCTTTTGATATATTTGACTCGTGTTAGAGTTCATGTAAATATTGGCGATTCGACGTCAAGTTTGTCTGTGCTTCATAGATGGCGTAACAATCAATGTAAGAGGATTTCAATATGCAGTGCTCATGGCAATTGAATACCATAATGCAGCCAACTTATTCCAATATAAGGGCGTCGTGTGACTCAAGCTTCTAGTTTAGTGGAAATCCAGTTGTGAGCGCAGGGAATATTCCTGTTAATCTTTGTGGCAACCCATCTGGCCACTGTGGCAGCCCATAGATGATCCACTGCTCAGTCGGGCCTTCTTCAGTTACATGGAGGGTAATCACTACCTCCTGTGCCATGCTGGCCAGTGGACTTGGCACTGGGTTTCTTATCAAATGTTCCTTCTTTTGCTTGGTTATTGGATTTGTCAGCTCTATCGACAACATCAAGATGAAATAACATTACAGAAATACGTAACATGAAATACATAACAGATTTAGAATACACTGTCACCAAGCCATACCATCATTACTAACCGTAAGAGAATTCCAAAGGAATGCAAGAGGCAGATCACCTAATAACAAGGGTGGGGATGGGGCACAATATTAAGCTTCCCCACCGCACGCTGGGAAAAACGCGTGTTGTGAAATTCAACAAAACCTAGCACGCTTGGTGGTAGGATCTAATGGTCCGCCTGGCTAGCTACCACCCTCATATCTAAGTCCGGCTCCAAGCAGTTTTACTGGGTACCGTCATGTGTATGTGAGAGCACCGGCTCTGAGCAGGCATTTCAAGGAAATACCCTGTCAGGCACCGGCCTGACAGGGTATTTCCTTGAATTGCCTGCTCCATCTTAGACCCTGGCGTGGCTTTCCATCACGCAAGGCTATAGTGAAAGGCATTCAATAATGTGATAAAAAAAGGGAAGGTAAACTTGATGCAAACCCTATGCCAACCCGTTTTGCCACCGTGGCTAATTTCCCTCCATAAATATAGAGGAGGCACGACTCAGTAGTTGGTCATTTATGGGCTGAAATTAACGAACGAAAGACATTAGGTTAGTATTTGCAAATATAAAACCGTAGGTTATTGCAAGAACTATAATTAGATGTCAACAAGACATAGGCTCTTTTGGACCGCACTAACTTTTATGTGAAAATCTTTCTGAAGTCTTTAACTCATGAACCTATAGCGTATTATATTTTGAAAAAAGCTATAGTACCTTTAGAATTAAAGGTTTTTGATTTGCCTTTCCTTTTATATCGTAAATTTACGTTTCGGTATATTCGCATTCCGGACCCAATAAAACAGTTTATTAAACGTAATTGGTTGCGAAAATAAATCTTTTCGTTATCGTAAATGACCAAACATCTGAGTTTCTTGCCAGTTCTTCTCAGCAGTGGAAGAATTCTGAACAGGTTTTAAATTATATTACTTTGTCTTATATAATTTGTATCATTATGTTGAATTTGCAAGTGTCCATTGTGACATACACAAAATAAATGATTTGACTTTGACCCTAGTAATTTTGCACAACACTTTTTTTAAGCCACTACTGCATACAATCATATCAATTAGATTCACTAAAATTATTTAAATGTCTTAATATAGCTCAAAGAGTGCAGAAGCTATATTAAATTCTTGATGGCATCGTCAAAATAAAAACAACAACTCTATGACGGTATATGATGCGACACTCTGTATTCTATTTATAATATAAAACTTTAAATTTTATAGCACAATAATATGTTTTATATAGTTTCTTATATTTCTGTAGACTAGTATAGCATCAAATTTAATTTTGCTCGTTATTAATGCAATACAAAATAGCAAAGCCGCTCAACGCTTATAACTTGCACCGCCATAAGCTTCGAACAAAGTAGAAAGTTTTAAAGCAACGCAATGCTTTTTACGGCGGGGTGTGTCTGCGGTCAGCGGGACCGATGGCATTTTCACCTTTGCTCGTTTGCGACTCAAAGGATTTGTAACATACTTTGTATGCGAAACTTGACAAGTTGAGCTAAGAGTTATTTTCAAGTAATTGCAAAATAATAAGCTACGGTTGATAATAAGAATGATATATGTGATGAAGTAATAAAGAGTATATGGTTAAAAACATCTCCCTCCGTGTGGTGACTGATTTGAAAGAGATACGGTCACCACCTCATTCCATCCTGAGGGTGTCGTAAGAGCTGAAAAAAGGGAATGACAAGGGCTATCACCTAACCGCAAGAGAAGGAATACTTAATACGAAACCGTATCAAGTTGCTGAAATGATAATGATGATAATGATCTAGACGAAGTTTCGTGTTAGTAGACAACAAAAAACCATAATACAACCAAAATAAAACAAAATGGATACCCCTATACGAATAGAAAAAATCTCATAACTTTGAAATGGCTGAACCGATTTCGATTAAAGACGTCTAAAAACAACCGACCGAAAAAACAATCCTGTTTTCTAAATAAATACAGTGCTATACGTTTTAATATGCAAAGATTTAAAAATTCTTTTTATCTTTAGATATCAGTAGTGAAGACAAGACGTCAACATAATTAATGAGTTCAATTTTATTTTAAACATAATTTAAAAGAGAAAAGTTCATCTAAATGTTGCACTTATTTTTTGTTGGTCTGCATTATTTATCATTTTGATATATTGATTAAACTAATTACCGTAACCTGTTTTTAGGTTTTCGATTCACGATTAACAATTAAGTTTTATAATAGTAGTTTAATTTATAGCAAAATAATCATGTATAAAATAATATAATTTATATTATGTTTCGACTCCGTTGTTTTTCATTGACACATAAAATTTATAGTAACAGCTAACAATATCTATATGGAAATATAGCGAACATGTTTTAGCAAATTAGTTGTTTTAGTTCTAAAGATTTTTTATTCATAAATTATTGATAGCTTAAGTTCCGGGTTCGGTATCTATAAGGTATGACAAAAATGCTATATACATCCGAAGTCAGGCCACAAAGCTAATTCAGCGAAGAATTTCTGTGCTTAAAATATACCTAAACCTGATATCTATCATAAAACAAAGGTTCCAGTGATAACCAACCAACTACCAGTACCAACCTACCAAGCTATCTTTATTATTATCCTACAAAATTAGTAATCTGAGTTCTAAAAGGTTTCTTATGGGTTCTTTGCTTATTTCACTAGATATAGCAATTTCGTCAAGAGCAGGTGACCAACATGGCAAAATTTAAAATAATAGTTTTTTTTTCTTCTGAAATTATGCGAACGGTATCCACATCTACTAGATCTACTATAGATGCTTTCGTTAGGGCTATAGGGTTTTTGTTACACCCTGTATATTGCTACATTTTTCATTAATAAAACGTTAAGTCTTTTCATTAATACAGACCTAACATGTTTAGCCAATGTTAATATAGTAGCGAATATTATTGAATGCTTCTATTTTTTAATTTAGGTTTCATATCTATCAATATTTAGTTCTGTGGCGACTCTATGGATTTTTTGCTCCTTTTTCTTTAAGAACATCCATCAGTCAGTTTCCCAATCACGATTCCGAAGCACATCTTGTGTTTTCGCTCATTTAGATTTCGTTCGAGCGCTCTTGTCGACACCCGACGAGATTTATGCCACCTGAGTATTGAATATAGATAAATCTACGTATTTAGAATATGTGAGTGTCACTACCCCATTCTGTATTGAGAGTGTCGTAAAAACGGCCAGGCTACACAAGCAGGCTGCACAGTTGGACCTCCTCCAATAACAAGGAGGGTAAATAGCCTACTGTGCCACGGTGGCCAGGCGGGATAGGGGTTCGTTTGAAGATTTCCTTCTCTTGCAGTTAGATTTTCTGCCTTGTCGTTTCCTTCTATCAGCTCTTACCTGGATGGAATGGGGTGGTGACAATATGTGTTCTAAACCGTCACGTCAATATACATTTACTTTTTACCACATTTACATGAAGAGCCGCCAAGGACCTCAGTTGCCTTATTGAATCGTCATATTTGTATACAAGACTGATAAGATATATTTGTGAGAGCAAGCCCGCGGTATAGTTACCGAGCTATCCTGGGCTCTATCTTAAATTTATGACCAGAACTAGCCCATAAATTTAGGGGTGCCCAAATTTGACAGCTCAAATAATTAATTACATAACAACTGGTATAAATATTTTATGGATAAAATAAAACATGCTAATTCAAAAGAGAGAAAAAGGTTCTACATTTGTTTCAAATCTTGTTTCAATTTATCGTCTATTGACATTTAGATGCACAAAAATAAAACAACATGTTTGATTTAAAATTGACACAAAAACATGACCCGCGACAGTAAAATCGCTATAATTGCTAACAAATCGTCTTTGATTTGACTTTGAAGTGTTTTGACTGACATCAATTGCAATAAAGTTTTAATTACGTAATATAAACTTTGCAAATGATGCCTTTTTTGGCTGACCGAAGTAAAAAATAAGAAAAACATTGATGTCTATTTATACCTCTCGGGTGACGCTCTCGGGGGTTTATTTTAGTGAAGGATATAATTCTTAATGGACCTTGGCCTTCATTTGGACCTTGGCCTTCATTTGGACTCGACGTTGACTTGGCAGAACCAAATAGCTAAAGTAAGCCAGAGAGTTACTAATATCTTGCGAATGCTGTATCGGTTAAGGAACTTTCTCCCATCTGAAACGAAGGCACTGCTCGTGCAGGTCCTTATTTTCCCTATAATCGACTATGGTGATGTGTGTTATTTCAACCTGAGTGCAGTTCTGCTCAACAAACTTGACCGACTTCTGAATAACTGCATTCGTTTCATATTCAATCTCCGTAAATATGATCACGTCTCCAAATACCGCAACCAACTGAAGTGGTTTCCCATCCGTCCCCGTAGAAATTTAAGAGCTTTAACATTATTGTTTTCCCTCCTGGATTCTCCTTTAGCCCCTTCTTACCTCACGTCCCAGTTTAACTTTCTTAGTTCAGTCCATGAAAAAAACCTGCGATCTTGTCACAATCGTCTTCTCCAGTGTCCTTCCCATCGTTCCGACTTTTTACATTCGTCGTTTGTAGTACAATCTACTCTCCTGTGGAATTCCCTCCCTACCAGTATTAGGATGGCAGAGAATCGGCACTCTTTTAAAAAGCAGTGTCGTGAGCATTTGTCTAAGGATGTACCTGCAGAATAACCTTTTAGATACTTCCGGTATTTATTATGTTTATTTTAATATTTAGATTATATATTATTTATATGTATTTTATATTTTATTGGTATGTAAATAATATATAAGTATTATCCCTATATTTGTGTGCATCTACCTTGTTGTTCTCTGCACCACCTATAGGTTGACTGGTAGAGAATGCCTATGGCATTAAGTCCGCCTCTGTACTTATCATGTGCACAAAGTTTTAAATAAATAAATAAATAAACTATGCACACAGGCCTCAGGAACACCGATATGGCGTGTGTGGGACTCTGGTCCGCAACTGCCTTGTTAGTCTTGGGTTCGATTCCGGGGCCTGTCTTTGAGTAAGCCAGAGGCACTTGCTCTGAGTCTGGGTGTCATTTGTATTCGTGAATTTCATCTTTTTAAACTGATTTTGGCAAACTGACTGGTAAACTGAGTTGACTCTTACGACACTCTCAGGATGGAATGGGTTGGTGACACTGTGTATTCCAAATCCACCACAACCACGCAAATATACTTTTTGAACTTCTCTTTCCTCTCACAAATCTGTTTTACCAATCTCCTTTGCATCTGAACTTGGCGATTTAAAAATAACATATTCACAGTGTCTTTTCGGCTCTCCTTTTTATAGTAGTCTTCTGAACCGATGGTAAATAAAAAATAAATCTATTCCGACCCTTTAAAAGTCAACATGAATGAATGATATTTTATTTGATTTGATCTGACATTTATAAGTCATACAGTTAATATTAAATAACAAAACATTTAGTGCACCAAAACCCACTCGAGTGAAGCCACTGGTAAATGCTAAAGTGATATGTATAAATTGATCGGAATCTTAATTAATTAAATAAACTTGAATCAATCATTAATTTCTCATTTAGATTCCCACAAATTTAATAAATGACGTAGGTAAATACGTCACTTTTTAAACTTTATGAAAAGCAAATAGGGTCTAAATTAAATTGTTACGAACAAATTTACATCCTATCAAGTTAAATCTGCAAGCCACGTACCTATAATTTCTAAGTATCTTGTTAAACTTAACTGCACATCTGATCTATTTGCCTACCGTTGTAACTATAAAACCCCAGTTACTATTGAAAAGTTGAAATGAAACTCCGATTCAATTATTTAAACTGCAAAAGTAAATAGTTGGGAGTGTTTGTTAATTATCACATGACATTATTTTATGCGCCATAATTTTAGAATTACTAACTGGCTCACGGCTTTGTCTACTACTAACTACTACTATGACCCACTGTTGAGTCGGGTACAACCATACAAATCATGGGTTTAAAATCCACAAAGTACCTATATTACGACTACTCAGCCCGTAAATAGCGTACTGCTGAGGCCTCCTCCAATCACAGGGAGGGTGCCTTAAGACCCGACAAAACGTAATGACAAGGTCGATAACCTAGCTGTAAAAGAAGGGCAACTTGATACGAAAGCCTGTGCCAACCCGTCTGACCAGCGTGGCACAGTTGGCTTATTACCCTCTCTGTGACAGGAGGAGGCCCGACTCAGCAGTGGGCTAAGGAGTAGTCGTTTTTCTAACACCCTCAGGAAATTCCTCCAACAAACAAAAATATAAGATTGTAACAGATTTTCACCCGTGTATTTTATCTTTACTAGCACTTAAATGACTAGTCTACATATTGCACGTCGCCTCCACGATGGAGGCTTTAGCTAAAATAGCTGCGTTAGACCTAGGACATTCTAAGTATATGCCCCGTTTACTATGCTTCCCTACTTGACTTAACTTGACACTGGCACGAAACAGTATAAACGGTACTTGTTTAATAGAATACTTTAACAGAAAATGCATAAGCGTTTTGACTTTACATATCTTTAATATAATTGTGGAAAGAAAACATAATTTCGAAACATATTTTTAATCTACTACTTCCCTCCTAGATGACCCGCTGCTAAGTTAAGCCCACAGTAGGCTAATTACCCTCCATGTAAACAGAGGTACATGGAGGGTAATTAGCCTACTGTGATACGCTGGCCAGACGTATTGGCTCATTGTTTCGTTTCAAGTTTTCCTTCTATTGCGGGTAGGATTTCTGGTCTTGTCATTTCCTTACCTTTGAATGGAGTGGTGACACAATGTATCCTAAATTCGTCACCACACGCACTCAAGGATTTTAAACTAAAAAGAGTGAACATATTTTTGTATTACGTATTACATGACGTGTTTTCTTAATTTCTTACTAAAGACATCAACGAGTGCGAATTCATGTTAGGAATTGTCGTTTACTAACTTAATCGTCAACAAAGATAATAATGATTATTTACTAGTCAAAAAAAAATGAACACTTTACGTGTATAAAGTTCATGTGGTGACGGATTTAGAATACATAGTGCCACCACCCTATTCTATTCTGAGGGTGTCGTAAGAGCCAGCAGAAGGAAATGACTAGGCCGAAAAACTAGCCGCAAGAGGAGGCACACTTGACCGGCCAGTGTGACATAAAAGCGTAATTACTCTCCAAGGGGTCATGTATGGGCTGCGTTAATAGCATAACTACCCTCCATGGGCTGGACTCAGTCGTAGGTCATTTATGGGCTGCATAGTAGTAGGCCATATTTTATAAACCTGTTTAGGTAATCTTACCTAGTAAAACAAAAATCCGCCCAATTGTATTGCTATCTAAATTAATTAATTAGGATTGCCGTCACTTCACGTCACTTAAAATTCCAATAGATACTTATATTTTGCATTAGACTTTAGTTTATTATGTGTTACGAATACCTGGTCCCTTCACCTTAATTAGCTACATCACACATAGTAACGCCACAAGGCAAGTGCCACCCGGCCAATGCAATCACCGCGTGCAAACGAGGCACAAAAGGCCCAGTTCTGTAATTATGTACCAGTTTTAAGTAATAGAATGCGTTAAGTTCTCAGAAAACCCAGTGCTTACTGTCGTTCGCCCGTCTCTGCTTCTAATTATATTTGTTATAAAAGGGCCGTCAAGCTATTTCGTTTTTGCTACCATTACACCGATTCTAGAGCTCCATTTGCATATGAAATTGTGTAAACTAGTTTTGCGTCATTTCCTTACCGATAATTGTTGGTTTGTACAACGTTTGCCATGTCACCAGATCCCGAGGGTGTCGAATGATTCAAAGGAAGGACTAACTAACTAGTACTTAGCCCGTCTGGTGACGGAGTTAGAATACACTGTGTCACCACCCCATTGCGGCCTGTGGGTATCGTTAGAGCCGAGAATGGGAAATGACAAGCCCGAAAGCCTGCTAAAGCCGAAAATATAGCTGAAAGAGAAGGAAAACTTGATACCCTGTGTCAAATCGTCTGGCCAGCGATGTTAATTACCCTCCATATAATTGGAGGAGGCCTGACACAGCAGTGGCTCTCGTATCGATTGAATAGTAGTTGTAGTAGTTAGGCATAAACGGACGGCTGCTGCTGAACATAGGCCTCCCCCATAGATCGCCAGAAACTATGATCCAGTGGCGCATCCACCGACACGCAGCGACCGTTATAAGGTCGTACGCCTACCTAGCCGAAGGTTATCCCACACTTCGTTTGATAGAAATAATTTTAACCCTAGCCGCGATATATAAATAACCAGCCCGTGTGGACATGGAAAATGAAAAAAGCTCTGGCTTTCTTCCATTAGTTGTATTTGTAATGCATCAGCACATATGGACATATGTATGTTATACAGGCATATGTTATAGAGTGAGAGCTTCAAAATCATCGGCTGCGGTTATTACCCGATAACGATTTTCAAAAATCCAATGGATGTTTTTAACCCATTATTCAAATTGAGATTGCGAATCTTTTGAACGGTGTTCATGTGCTATAAACGTTTATAACATTTTTAAAAAGTACTCTGTATTTTGGAATCATTTAAATAACTGTTTATTAAAGTCTACAAAAGTAATTTAATTATTTTTCTTCTATTTATTATTATTTTATCATATGTCTTACAGTGAATTCACAAAACCAGTCAACAATTAACATACTTTGGGAAAAATATATAAATTACATAGTAAAAATGATATTTAGATCACAAACAAGTAAGTTTTATCTATTTTCACAATACACGCGTTATATTTTAAGAGATTAAAATGCAAACAACGTCGTAAAACACATAAAAATATGAATAACAGATATGCCTAAAAGTGAAAACTAGTGGCACAATCCTATTAAACTCATTAGGGTTTTTAATCAACTAGTTTATGTAACGAATATTGTTATACGTTAATAACGAATAACAGGGAGAGTTATAAAAACTGTTTTAAAAAGCCAATTAAGTTTTGATTGCAGAACTAGTTTTTCAAAATTAATGTTTTTTGTAAATTTTGTTGAGTAACAATATTTTTTACTGCTAACTTAAAGTCCGGTTAAACAAAAAAAAACATCATTGACTCAGGTATATTCTGTCTGTGATGTTTGCTTAGCAATATTGCTATTGCAGAATAATTAAAAAAAGAGGAACAGAAAGTATATAGTAAAAATAATAATTTGGATTTAGATTTATATTTGGATGTAGAATACACAAAGTCACAAACCTATTCCATATTGAGCGGTCGTAAGAGACGACTAAAAGAAGGCACTAGGCAGACAAACTAGCCTCTAGAGAAGGAAAACTTGATATAACCCTGTGTCGAGCTGACTTGCCAACGTGGAATGATATGCTAATTTACCTCCATATAATTGGAGTAACCAACCCAGTAGTTGGTATTTTATGGGTTAAGAAGACAGAAGACACTACTGACTGCATCCAGATTCATGAAATGGCCAAATCGAACCTTTGTAAGTTCATCCATACATATGTATAAGTATACTAGGTCGTCCAACCTAGTATACTATACATGTACATTGTACTCGGTACAGTTCAAGTAACAGTTACTACGAAGCTCCCTCTCAAGGACTTTGATGTACCATTAGCCTTCCGTATGCCATTATAACCGAATATTTTAACTACTATAGGAAACATTTTATGGCAAATAAAAATATTATTGACACAGTCGACAGTAAGCTACCGGCACAATAAATGGGAAATAACGTTTTCGTCATAAAACTTAGAAGTATATACATAAAAAATATGTAGGACCGTGTTAATACTAGTTTTATTGCCCCAGTAGTTCTCAAATCGCTTGGAATAATTAAAAATGTTGGCATTAACATTTTTAATTATCTACGAACGTAGTCGTGTGGTGAACACTGTAAGACGTAATTTGCTCATTTAAATTATGTGATGATTAAATTTAGTCTCGTTAAATCTGAGTGCAGGCTTTCTCGTGTCTTCTGGAATTTTTATGAGACGTTTTACTATTGATCTTAGATTTAATGTGTTGATAAGGTAATGATTTAAGTGAGGCTAACTAGAAGGCTCATTAGGCGGTTGGATCACTCAACGCGTGATGGAAAGA
The DNA here is from genome assembly GCA_905475355.2 of Clostera curtula. Lineage (NCBI taxonomy): Eukaryota > Metazoa > Arthropoda > Insecta > Lepidoptera > Notodontidae > Clostera > Clostera curtula. Next base: position 1,300,917 of record FR997805.1, read on the forward strand.
TGTCTGTGTTTAATTCTAGTCCTCTAGTTGATGTGTCCGATGTACTAGTATTTTTGTAATACCCTATTTTTTCGTTGAAAACTCTCATGTATCCCTAATCCTAAGTGGGATTCCGGGGAGTAATTAGCACCTTACCTTCCCGATAAACCCGACGGCGTACCTCGACTGCCCACTTCAGGGCTGCGGGATTCTGTTGTACCCTAAGTTTTTGTGAAATTAGTTGGTAATATAGTTGGTATTATATTATTTGTGAAATCGCTTTTCTGCAGTTAATGATTCGTTTTGACTGGCGATGTAACCTTTTTATATTATTGTTTAATGTGACAAGCTTTGATATGATGGTATTACAAGGGGTTTTTAAAGCGGTTTTACCTAGTGCAGGGGGCACTAGGTAAAACCTGTATCGCGAGGGGCAGTTTACAAACATGTAATTCACGAACACAATAGACACCCAGACTCAGAGCAAGTGCCTCTGGTTTAGACAGAGACACTTGCTGAATTGAACCCGGGTCCCGTTGATCCAAAGGCGGTACATCCAACCCCTAGACCAACGAGGCAGTTACCAGTCCTAACTTAAGACGCCCGTAACTTTATACTGTGTCGCTTAGTTTGATAGCCTGGAGTAGTCATCTAATTGTGACACTATTCCATATAAAACAATCGCAAAAGCCTTAAAACGTAAGCGTGACGGTGCATTTTAAACATTGTTAAGCGAGTCAAATTTGATCCAACAAATTTTGAGGCATTCCGAATTGTCAGTGATCGTAAACAACTAGACATGACATAACGCATGACTTTTCTCAATCAACTGCCCACACAAACGTTAGCGCGGACAGACAGACATGACGCATCGTATGACGCGATCTATCACAAGTCGACACGCACAATGACGTATGCCCACGATCACGATATACGATATACAATCACGGATATAAATGTATCGTGATCATAGGAATAGGTATACTTGTTCGTGAAGTGGCTTCGTGTGCTATATGAAGATGTTTTTATACAACTAGGGCGACTAAAGCATACGCCAATAACACTGGCAATACCAGGCTTCTCCAGATGTTGTCAACACCTCTAAGAGTGATATTATTATAAATAAAATTACACAAGGATTTTTTTGTGTAATACGCCAAAGGGGAACACTTTTCGACTGGATTGCACCAATCGTGGCCACTCAACATTTGCTAATTTTGAGTTGCGCGAGATTTTATATAGTACTAGCTTTTTTCCGCGGCTTCGCTCGCGTTAAGTAGTATTATGGGTTTCAAATTCCTTCTTCTACCTCCTTCTACATCTACCTGCATGCCAAATTTCAGCCCGATCCGTCCACTTGTTCATGTCCAATAACGCATCGTTTATTAAACTTAGGGGCTGTCCATTAATCACGTAATGTTTATTAACATTTTTTAACCCCTCCCCTTGGTGATACCTGGTGAGGTTTAAGACTACCCCTCCACCCCCCATGAAAAATCACGTGTTTTTTTTTTTTGTGCCGTTTCGAATTCATACTAATCACATATAGTATACGTAGTGTAATTTAATTCCCCTCTGTCATATTAACTCTGTATATTTAGATTGTTCATAATGCGTAGATGAAGTTATTAGCCAAGGAAATGAAGCAAAATAACCTTTAACAACAACACGTGAACTTAAATATCAATAACAAATTCGTAAACATATATCAATCAATTGATTCCCTTTTTATAACACCTCAAAATTGTGTACGCGTTTAATTAGTCAACAAAAAACTCACGGCTCAGGCCACGGCCTTGACATGTTATGATTTTTTTACTCACGAAAGTAATTAAAGAATTATGATGGAAATATTTTTATAAATAGTGATTGTTTGATGATAACATCTAAGAAATATGTAGATTGATAGGCACGCGCAGGGCTGGCTCACGCGGAGCGTAAAGTGCAACAAAAAAGCTATGACAGTTATTTATTGTATCTATGAGTGTCAAGCCATAATTATGTTGAATCTCTTCGATTCGAAAATCGATGTACAAATTTGGGAATTAGGCCAAAAACTAAATGAAACTTTCATAAAATAAAGGAAAATCCACTATTGATTTTGACATCATTTCGGCCAAAAGACGTCTGCCTCCTCCAATGTTAAGTTATTATTAAGATAAAGAAAAATTTGAATGGAATTTCAGTCAGAACATACGTGGCATGAATTTTTGTGCTTGAATTTTGGACATAGATTTTCCGTCAATTTTGAAGCGGACATAAGCAAAAAAACTACATTTTCATTTATATTGTTTTAAAGACGACCCTACCCATTGTAACAGAGATACACAGGGCTCTCTTCAAACAAATACATCAGAATGTAAGAAATTGCTGAGCTTGACACCTGTTTATGTGCATAAACAGTACAGTACTACTACTACTCAGACCATAAATGAAACAACTACTGAGTCGGGCCTCCTCCAGACACAAGAAGTGTAATTGGCCTACTCTGCCACGCTGGCCAGACATATGATATTACAGTAAAGCCTAGTAGTATTCTAGAAGTATTTTCAGATCAAAGGAATCTGGGCATCGTAGGGAGAGAAACTTGGCATAGTGAAAACAATTGAATTAATATATAAATTTGCCAACCCTAAAACGAGTGAGTCATTCATTAGGTGGATTTGACGATTTATAATGTTATGTCGAGATGTGTGAACCGGAATCTTGGATCAGCGTTACTGATTTCAAGTTTCTCAGAATACCTATTAACATTGTGCAACTTTATTAGATCTCTCATAACGTTTATGAAGACTATTAAACTGCTATTGAATGGATACAACAAATAAAAGAGGCTTTGTTTTACATGAACGTGTGAATATCGTGATATATTTGATCGGATTATTAGTTTGTTTATTAATAAATTGCACAGATATCCAAACCAAGCATAGCGCAACATTGCCAAATATGCAACATTGTACTTCTTTGGCTAAACACAGACTGTACACTCCATGTCAAATTTATTTTGCAAATAAACTTTTGAATGCCTTATTATAGTAAGATGCTCCAAAATGAAATGAGGATAAAATATTCGCTTTGATGCGCTGTTTAACCGTGACGTGATAACGAAGTGTTTAATTTGATCCTCAACTGTCAGTCATGTCTTTGATTCTGAGAAACGATGAGAGCCAGAGGTGTTTGGAAGTATGTTAATGCAGTTTGCATAACTTTGTTACGATAATTTTAGTAAACAATCTGAGTGGCAGTCTTTAAACGTTCAGCTAAATTAACTTAATTAAAAAAGAAACATCTTGATAATGACTTGCTTATGCAAAATATGCGATTCATCAAATATTCACCACAATGGCATGTTTTACTTATATTTTATGCAAAGAAAAAACAATTGGTCATCGCATGCTCACATTTCAAAAACACATAATTCCAATTTTAAATGTACGTTGGTCATTAATAATTATTAATGTATGAAGTACGCACATAAAAGTAATCTTCTTCCATAGCAGATATTTTTAACTAGAACTTAGATAAAAGACATCCCTTGTGGGACAGTGCATGCCACCATGAAAGTAAAAAGGAGTCCTGTTCTGTGGTCACAAATATTTGACAGATGCTACTTTGTTTGGTGACAAATAAGTATCGCTTGCACGTTAATTGTATAAATAAACGCTCCGTGGAAAGTGATCAAATTGAATTAGATTATGGAGTGTAGTGACAAAGCTGTTATTTGTTGCTATTTATTTGGTAGAAATATTTTAATAGTATCCTTTTATTATTGCAATGCGATAACACATTTTGGAAAAACAAAAGAGAATTATTAATTTATTAAATATTAATCAAAAAGTTACATTCATCGGTACAGACGAAAAGTTAAATAAAAACTTCTTTGTATAAAATATTTAAAAGGTATGATGATGGATTTAATATTACTAACCCTTTAATTGCTGAGGTTGTCCTAAGAGGTGGTTTATGGAAATATACAAGCAAATATCTGGCTCCGGAATCGAACGCGGGACCCCGTGATCCAAAGGCTGCGCATCCAAACCCTAGACCAACAAGGCAGTCAAATTGTGAGTCCGAAACGGTGGTAGTTTCAGTATTACTGTCGCCGGCCCCAAGGTTTGAGGGAGACCAAAAGAGGTGAGATGTGTGTGAATGAGGAAATGTGTTTGAAAGATGTGAATGTAGTATTCAACACGATTCAGACCTGACCTCAGCTTAGGTAAGTCCGTGTTGTGATTGACATCAACCCATACCATCTTGAGGATGTCGTAAAAGCTGGCTAAAGGAACGCAAGAGGCAGTTCACCTGGCAGCATGAGAAGAAAAACTTGATATAAACCCATGCCAACCCACCTTGGCAGCGTGGCCTGGCTGGACTGAGTAGTGGGTCATCTAGGGGCTGCCATTAAAAACAAAAGAATGAAGAGACTTTTCTGTATTAAGTTGGACGCATGTAGACTCGGTATTCGTTCTTTTACCATTTGACGTAGCTGTAACACTATAGCATTCGACAGAATAACAACACGTTTAAAGGTAAATAGGCCTACTCTAACGGATCTCGAGTAAGGACGAGATGAGAACAAATATTTAACTGCGAAATTTTATGTTCTACACTGTCAACCCGCCATGTAGGTCAAAGTGAATTCCGTGTGTGTCACGAGGCCCACCCACAGAGTGGCCTATAAGGATGTGCTGGGTTATACAGAATACTTTAATCGATATTTAAATACCTTTGAAATTTGGCTTTTGAATTAATGGATTTAAATTTCAAAAAAGTAAAAATGTTGATAATAATTGATTATAAGGTCTTAAACTAACGTTTTTATTAATAACTAGCGACTCGCCCCGGCTTCGCATGGCTACAATGCTATTACCTAATTAAATACTTAATTACTATTTCTCTACAATATTGTGCATGTATTATACTAGGTGAATCAAAAAATTCTTGGAATCAATATTAAAAAATGCAAAGATTTAAATAATAATATTTTATTTTTCTACATAATCTCCCTCCAATGCAATGCATTTAGAATAACGCGTTTCTAACTTCCTTATTCCTTGTGAAAAAAAATTATTTTCTTGACTCTCGAAAAAGTCCTCTACGGCAGCTATAACCGCGTCATTATCGTGAAATTTTGTTCCACGAATTTCCTCTTTTAATTTTGGAAATAAGTGAAAATCACTTGGGGCTAAGTCCGGAGAATATGGTGGGTGGTCAAGGAGATTGAAGCCAGCACAGCGGATTGCGTTGAGCGCAACTTCCGATCGATGGGCAGGAGCGTTATCTTGAAGGAACAACACGCCCAACGACAGTTTTCCACGACGTTTTTCTTTAATCGCTTCACGCACTTTCGGGATTAAATTTGCATAATAGGGTCCAGTTATCGTCTGGCCTTTTGGCATGTAATCAATAAAAAGGATTCCTTCACTATCCCAGAACACAGAGGCCATAACTTTGCCAGCGGAAGGAGCAACTCGAAATTTCTTAATGGATGGAGAGGATGGTCGTTTCCAAGACATGCTTTGTCTTTTAGTTTCAGGATCAAAATGGTGGACCCACGTTTCATCCATGGTGACAAGACGACGGCAAAAATTATCCGAATCACGCTGGAACATTTCGAGATTACGCTTGGAAATTTCCAAACGTCGCTTTTTGTTTTCGTCGGTTAACATTCGTGGCACCCATCTTGCAGACACTTTTTTGAACCCCAGTGAATCAATTAAAATGGATTGAACGCTACCAAAAGATATCTTTAGGATCTCAGCTATATGTTTTATAGTCATTCTTCTGTCTTCCAAAACCAGATTCTCAACCTTTTTGACATTTTCTTCTGTAACGGAGGTTGAAGGCCGCCCAGAACGCGGGTCATCTTTACAGCTTGATCTACCTCTTTTAAATTCAGCCACCCAGTACGCAACCGTAGAATAGGGTACAGCATCACCCCCTAATGTCTGCTGAATGTCCAAAAAAATTTCCTTCGTAGACATTTTTTTCAAACTGAGATATTTTATCACCGCACGTAACTCACTTTTATCCATAATTTTGACTTTTTAGCAACTCGTTGCACAAAAAAATTTATTACATGCGAACGAACTGACAAAAACAAGTGACAGTCTGCATAAATATAGTGTGATAGACACTCTTTAATTTGAATATCGAACTTGATCCAAAAAGGTTTCATATATATGCACTTCTAAGAACTTTTTGATTCACCCTCGTACATATAAAACTTTCTCTTGAATCACTCTATCTATTAAAAAAACCGCTTCAAAATCCGTTGTGTAGTTTTAAAGATTTAAGCATACATAGGGACGGACAGACGACAGTGACTTTGTTTTATACTATGTAGTGATAGTGATAAATACTAGAGATCGGCAAATTGTTTAAATTCGTTTATAGTATCTGCACTGCAAAAGATCATCGTCAAATCTTCGTCTATCTGAATATGAAAATGTTTGGCATGACAATTACCATGATTATGCCTCTTTGTGAGTTCCTAAGTGTCAAATGACTTTTCAAAATAAGTCATTTTAGCCAGTTACAGTTTGTACAGAGAGAAGCAGTGCAGAATGCAATATTTTTTTAATATGTTTTACTAATAAAGAACACACACACACAACACTATTATTTGACACTCACACACGTAACATGACGTGTTCATAGTGAATGTTATTAAAACAAGTCTTAATAATAGCGAAAAAGAGGTACATGTGCTAAAGGTATTGCAATATGAGGTTTTTGTCGAACTGTAACATCCGGGAGACATCTGTCTTTTATAATTTGGTAATCCTCATGAATATCCAGCCAAGTAGGCTAGTTGGGTTGTGTGAGTATCAGAGGTGTGAAAAGAACACGATGTCCCTAGACCTACGCATTACAATAGCCAGTGGTCCTCGTCTGCCTACCCCAGGGCCACAAAGTTCACTTATCCCGGGAGAGTATGCTCTGCGACACAAGGAAGGATATTCTTCCGTGTGGTGACGGATTTAGAATAGATAGTGTCACCACCCCATTCCGTACTGAGGATTTCGTTAGAGCTGCCAAAAGGAAACGACAAGGCAAGGACAAGGAACCTAGCCACAGGAGAAGGAAAACTTGATACGAATTCCTGTGTCAACCCGTCTGGCCACAGTAAGCTAATTACCCTCCCGGTAGTGAGAGGAGGCCCGACCCAGCAGTGGGTCATGTAGGGGCTGAGTAGTAGTAGCAGACTGGGAGAGTACGCTCTGCGACACAGGGAAGGATTCTTCGCGACAGATGACCTTTCTAATAACTAGATCATGTGGAATGACTTTGAAACACATAACTCGACTTCTATCTAAGTACAATACAAAAATGCAAGTTAGTATAGACTTAAAATGTCACAAAGGGGTCAAAGCGGCTCCGCGTTTTCTGTTTTATGTCAATGGAAAGTCAGGTTTGCGGTAAACTGCCATAATTCTAGTTGAAACACTATTGTTGAAGTTTCCCCTGTTACTGTCTATGTGCTACATTGTGTCATAAACTTTGAGCTAGGGATGTGAATATACATCGATGTCGATTGTGTGTTTGTTTCTATTCAATGTTTGAAAATTATTTGTTAACTTCATAAATAACACTGCCTCGTTGGTTTAGGGGGTGTATGCCGCTTTTGGATCAACAGGTCCCGGGTTCGATTCCAGGGTCTACACCAGAGGCACTTACTCTGAATCTGGGTGTCATTGGTGTTCGTGAATTTCGTGTGTAAACTGCCCTCGCGGTATTTTAAATAAGAAAAAATAAAACTTAATTAGTCATTTTCGTTTATACACTTTTGAAAAGAAGAATGATGTTCCACATTTAAAATAATCAAGTATTTTACATATCTAGTATTGGAAATAAATGGAGCTTTATCCAATGCATGTCAAATATTGTTTCTGAAATAAGAGCGTGTTTATCATCAAACTTTAAATGTATAATTGAAATAAAAGTACAGCAAACTGCATTTTTTGATGTCCGAAACTTTATGATAATATATTTTGTAAGATGAGTCTGGCCTCCTCCCATTACTTGGCACAGTGGGCCAATTACCCGGCCCACTGTGCCAAGGTGACGTGTCAAATTTTCCTTCTCTTATAGCTAGGTTTTCGGCCTTGTAATTCCCTTTTGTCGGTGCTTATATATTGTGAATTCTGTTGTCACCGACCAAAAAAAGTCCATTTATCGATAAATAAATCAATTGTATTGAGCATCCTCACTCTCAAGTTACGTGTGTTAACAGTGAGCGTCTATACTGGTTTATCTGTTTATATGCACAAAAGCGTATACCTAGAATTTCCTTCAATACAATGAAAACTAGTTTTACTAACGTTTTATTTTTAATATTTCCATATTTGATTTATAAAAAAACAATGATGTTTAGAAAATCATTCATGATAAGTTAAACAATAATAATATCTTTTTTACGTATAAACGATCTAAAATTCCTTTGGTCAATATAAATTCCTACTAGAAAAAAAGGATTGGCATTAAAAATTCTAAAGGAACAAATTTATACCATCATAACTCACACTAATAGCAATACATTGAAATGTAACATCGGTTACGAAAATATAAACTTTATAATTGGCGAAACCAAAACATCCAATGAATACCGTAAATGCGAATTATAAGGCCATATCACACAGACACATTTGCTGTTAAAAATACTATATTTTTTTAATTATTTGATCGTTGAGGTGACTTCTTCTTTTAGAATGATGAGCTAGGTTTTCGAGAAAATTACACATAAAAATTAAATACTTTTTAACGGATTTATCGCGTGTATATTTAGCTATTGTTTTATTGATAACGTTCCCTGTGCCCGCAGAAATCGCTCACATGGTCCAGAGGTCTTGCAGGTGAGTGTGGAGCTTGAGATTTGATCAATCTAATGACTGGATCCCAAGCAGGTGGCACCCGCCAACCATCCTCTCTATTGGGATTTGGATGTTTCTCAATCACAATAGCCACTCGGATCATTGTCAATAATGAATGAATTAAATTGATCTTGGAATTGTATGTTCAAATCAATCTTAATCAATGGGAAGGCGTGGCCTCCTTCTGCGAGGAAGTTTTGTCGCAGAATGAGGCGGCGACGCGGGTCAGAATGAGGATGCTCTAGTTGACCCGCGGCGCAGACGGAGGCCGGGGAAGCTGTTTTTCGTAAACAAGACCAATCATTTGGAAAAAAGCAACTACAGAGTTTCTTGCCAGCTCTGTAGAAGAGCCTTCCGAACCGGTGGTAGTTTCAGCATGAATGTAGGTGGACGCAGGGATTGTGAGCGATCAAGAGAGATGGAGTGATTGTAGGAGTGAGGAATTGTGTATGAAAGGTGTGAATGTAGGTTTGACGACTGATAGGTGTGTGTGGAGACTACCACCTAGTGTGGGTAAAGGGCCGTGAGATGATAATGGTAATTATAAATATGACGATTTATAAGAGTTTTGTGATAAAACCTACGTAAATAAAGTTCCTTTAATCATGTTTGAAGAGAAAATGATGAATGGGTTTGGGGAGCCGCCACCGTCGATCCCACTCCACGGCTGTATGCATAAAGCATTTCCCAAGTGAAAGCAAAAACAAAAGGGAAGATTAAAAAAGAAAAAAAAGAAGTTTTTTTTTAAACTGTCTGTATGTAGGTACTGGCCCTTAAAACTCGTACAAGAAAGATGTCCATGTCTGACTTGTGCCCATTAGCTGAACCCGCGACCTGAGGTGACATCATCCAATCGATACATACCGTTTACCCAAATTGTGGATTTATAAATCAGATCAGTGTCAATGACCGGCGCTTCGAGAAGAATTTTTTTTTTATTTAATAGCTCGCGGTTTTGTTAAAGCCTGTGAAAGTGTAGTATAATTAAAGTCTGTGTTTGGGCCCGTGTTTAATCCCAACCGTCTCGTATAAACTCATTTTTTTTAATATTTTTTATTTAAAGTGTTGTACCTACTTGTTCAAAATCAAAAGCAGAAATCTATTTATTCAATGTGAGCTCTTTTGCAATACGTCAATGTGCATTTTACATAAAATATAATACTAGCGACCCGCCCCGGCTTCGCACTTCGCACGGTTGCAATGATGAACATCTAAATTTATCAGTGTTTCTCTACAACATTATACTCGAAAACCTTTCTCTTTAATCACTCGATCTATTAAAAAAATCCGCTGCAAAATCCGTTGCGTAGTTTCAAAGATTTAAGCATACATTGGGACGGACAGACGACAGCGACTTTGTTTAATATTAAGAAAAGTGAGTAGTGATAGTGATTTACCATTTACCACTCGTTAGAAAGAACTGGGAAGCTCTACCGAGAAGAACCAGGAAGAAACTTTATAATTGATTTTATAAATCGCATATTAGTTACAAAGGGCACACTCACTGATTTAAAATATATAGTATCATCACCTCACTCCATCCTGAGAGTGTCGTAAGAGCCGACAAAAGTAAATGATAAGGCTGAAAACCTAGCCGCAAGAGAAGGAAAGCTTGAAACGAAACCCTATGCCAACCCGTCTGGCCAGCGTGGCACAGTAGGGTAATTAACCTCCCTGTTATGGGAGGAGGCCTGACTTAGCAGCAGTAGTAGTAATAGATGGAAAATTCTATAAGCGTGTTCTTTACGTGGTTCGCTAACCGTGGTCGCCCATTTTCAAATGACAAATTTTCCATGCCATCTTATACGACCTCGCCTCACGCACCTGTTATTCCAATTTTATACTATTTAATGTCAATTGCCTTTTGAAAATTATCAGTATAATTTAATTATCAGTTCCATTCTAATTTAAAGCGTTGGCCGCTTTTTATCAGTCCGTGTAAAACAGCTCTAATTGTGGGGAGCATAAAATCTTAATTGCCCTGTTCGCATCCACACGTGGCAGAGGCTCCAGTACAGACGTGTTTTTGAGAGTTTTATGTGTTTTCTTAAAATTAGTTGACTAGAAACCACTTACTTTGTATCTTAATGGTCTTGTTTTCTAGTTCACTTACCACTACGAAATTTTCTTATCTTGGATTTGTTGTTTTTTTCACTAGCGTGTTAGGGTCAGCGCCGACCGGCGGAGTGGCGGCGAAGAGCGACATAAAGCGCGGCTAGCGAAATAAATGCAGTTGTATTCTGAATCGTTTTAGGTTGAATTTAAATTGTTATTGAATTATTTATTATTAGTCACTTCGCCGCCATTCCGTTGGTCAGCGCTGACCCTTAACCGTCATCATCATTTCAGCCATTAGGGAGCGATAGTTTGTACTCCTAGGCAGTTGAGGAATGTCATTGGTGTAAGTAGGTAAGGTTGAGGCACTAAACTGCACCTTTCAGCGCCCAGAGTTGCCATAACCCAGACAGACTTGTGGTGCCGGATTCAGAATACATACCCCAATTTCCGTTTCGTATCAAATTTTCGATGACATATGGAACAGAGACGTGGTCGCTCACTATGGGCTCCATCAGAAGGCTCAAAGTCACCCAAAGGGCAATGGAGAAGGCTATGCTCGGAGTTTCCCTGCGAGATCGAATCAGAAATGAGGAGATACGCAGGAAAACTGTTTATATCGCCAGCTACCATTTATTTAACGCTCATTGCTCATCGTAAAACACAAACTATTTTTATGTGTCTCTTCATTCACGTTTCATCAGAGCGACGGAATATCGACAGAAGTTGGAGGACTTCGATCATTACAATCAATTACCATACGAATCGAGTAATCTGTTCAGTTAAGTGACAAAACTCGATTTTGATTCGATTTAATTGTGGGAATTTGTAGTCTGACAAAATTGTTACTAGTTTGAGTCATAATCTCAGCACATGATTGACCTAGTGCTCCAGTAAAATTTCGTGGAGGGATATTAGTCTACCACACTAGCCAGGCGGGTAAGCATGATGTATGACGTCTTTGTGATCTATGATAGACTAGCTGCGCCCCGCGGTTATACCCGCGTGGTGATGGAATAATTTTTTTCGTCAGATATTTTTCTACTTACTTGACACTTATTGTTATACTAGCTTTTGGGCGCGGCTTCGCTCGCGTGGACTTCGAACCCGTGCTTATCTCCATGCATTCGGTTATTGTGACTAAACTATGATAGTTAGATATGTGCTCTCGCGGACTTTTTTGTAGATTTTAATAAGACCTACAAACTCGTAGTACTTCATTTTGTTCTATTGTCAATCGTTTTTGCAGCGCACGCATAAATAGGTTTTCGATTTTACACATTGGGTTACAAAATCGCAATTTTCATACGGATCCCTAATTCTTTTGAAAATAAAATATAGCCTATAACCTTCCTCGATAAATGGACTATCTAACACTGAAAGAATTTTTGAAATCGGACCAGTAGTTCCTGAGATTAGCGCGTTCAAACAAACAAACAAACAAACAAACAAACAAACAAACTCTGCAGCTTTATATATTAAATATTGTTATATTTTGGACAAATCACACAATATTTTTATGAATTTTAGCCTCCGTGTTATTCTAATGTTAGCTTTTATTATTGTAAAGTTTAAATTAAATCCATTTAGTAGTTTTACATGAAAGAGAAACAAACATCCAACCATCCATCCATATTAAACTAGAAAAGCGACATGCTACTAATAAGACTGGCATACAATTTCTATTGCATTAAGTCTACCCTTCCACGTAACTAATGTTTGTACAGAAACAATAAATAAATAAATGACGAATAATTTGTGGTCTTCAAAAACAATAATGCACGGATAACAAAAACAATTTTAATAAGTGCAACGATGACAGCAACCAACAGTCGAAAGAGCCGTCAGTTCATCACCGCACATCATAATAAAGGGCCAGATCGTGATGAACAATGATTGAACCCCGACGTACATCAGCGGTCCACATTCGGCGTGTCAAAATTAGAACTGACAGCGTGCGTCGTCATCGAGAGCGATATGGCGCCCAATTAAAACAGGACCCGTGGCCCAAAACAAGCGTGATGTTTATTGTTTTTTTTTTTTGTAAGAACCGCACCATCATCGTCATGACCCTAAAACATACTGTAGCGCTGGTGCAACCAAGTACATGGATAATTTCGTGTTCGTACGCGTTTGGAACACATAGATACATCATCATTATACGTGTGGTGACGGATTTAGAATACATTGTGTCACCACCCCATTCCTTCCTGTCGTAAGAGCCGACAAAAGGAAACGTTAAGGCTTATAACCTAGCCGTATGAGAAGAAAAACTTGATACGAAACCCTGTGCCAGCCCGTTTAGCCAGTGTGGCACAGTAAGCTAATTAACCTCCATGTAAATGGAGGAGGCCCGACTCAGCAAGGGGTAATATTTAGGCTGCGTAGTAGAAGAAGTAGTAGTGTCATCGCATTTCATCATGAGGGTATCGTAAGGACTAAAGGAGCTTTGAATTTAGTGGGTACTGGTACCGCGAACCCTCGATCACAGGACGAGGCAATTCGTGCCTTCTATAAAAAAATAATCGTTCGTGCGCAGATCGACTCGCCCGCTGCTTCGTCAATGTAGCAGGCTAGGATTTGGAAATTGGAAGCGTTTGGGATCAGCCGGAGTATGTGAGCATGGATAGATGGAAATAGCGCCCCAACCTACCACTGAAACCATCGGTGTTCTTAGACGGCCCGCTCTAAGGCCTCACTGCCTCTCACTGAGGAAACGTGTACGGCGACACAATGCATAAAACTCAGCCGCAACAGAAGGAAAACTTGACTGAAATCCTGTGCCAAAGCGTCTGGTCAGCGTGGAATGGCAGGCTAATCTCCACCGCAGTGTTGGAGAAGCAAGAAAGAAAACATTTAATCAGCACAGCCCAATAAAGGAAAATGTATTGGGTTCTTGCACGCACTGAGATGAACTTAAACAGTTTAATGACTATTTTATGTAACGTCTAAGAAAATAAAAAGAATGTAAACATAACATTGCTAGCCGATATAAAATTAGCATAGAATTACAGTTTGCACACACAATCCCAGGTAACATTCTAATATTTACAAGAAAAATGTCAACTATGCGGACTGGGATCTCTGACAAGAATATCTTGCAAATATTACATTCCACTTTATTTAGTATTGCTGTTCTCGATTTACTAAATAAAAAAAACCTGTGTGATGTATTCAATGTATATGCTGTTAGTGACTTAAATATTGTTTATAAAAATAGTGCTGCTCTTAAGGAAGAGAAGATGATCATCATTTTTAATTAGTGCAACAAATAAAAGTCTACAAAACCTAGCTCGCTTGGTGGTAGGATCTAATGGTCCGCCCGGCTAGCTACCGCCCTCACATCTGAGTCCGCCGCAAATGAATTTTACTGTTTTGTCGTCAGTTCCTTGAATTGCCTGCTCCATCTTATTCCCTGGCGTTGCTTTCCATCACGCAAGCCTAGGGTCAAAGGCATTCAAGTCACTGATAAAAAAAGTCTTGACAGGGCCAATCAAATAAATATCCACGAATAATTCGGTCTCTGTTGCGTCATACCTCACACATGCAGTGTACAATATTTTTCAAATCAGCCACCATTTTTGTTATCTTTTTATCAACTGATACATTTAAAATGGATGACAAAATATTAATCTTTCTTAAATTTATTATTTACCTTAGTATTTAGATCCTGATATGTATAAAATAAACAAAATAAGAAATCAAATTAAGCAATTAAATTTCTCATTTAATATCATCAGAAGTTATTTATTTTCTGTAAAATGTTACCAACATTGCATCTAATCTATACCTTTTTTTTTTGTTGTCGCTGGGGAAATGCTTTATGCATACCACCGCCCCCCGGGGGAGAGGTCGGTGATTATGTGGGACTCCGACAAAGGTCGTCTACCCACTAAAACCCCAGCGGTATACCCTTACACGGCGCGCTTGGGGCGCCACAAGTTCGCGTAAACGCATATACTGTGACGCCCCGGCGTGGTGCCCGCAGCGGGCAAGCGACTGTCGGAGAGGGCGTCCTGGTACACTGGGACGCCCTCAGTCATCGAGGCTTTCGTCGGTGGCGGTTCTCCCGACCCACCACCGGCCTCTCAGGCGAGGGCAGAAGGGGTTCGCATCGTCACGACCCCCCTCCACCCCTGCCGCCGTCCGGCGCGGGTCAGCCGGAGCTCCCTCCTTTGCGACCCGCCCCGCAGCCCCCTTCTGCGGCTTCGCAGAAGGAGGCCCGTCAGCCCTCGGGTTAGCGACAACCCAAGGGCGTTGGTGCACCGTAACGGTCCAGGACCCGCAGGGCAACTCTGAGGACAGAGGAGTCCCTGGAGCCCCAGTCCACTGCGGCGCTGGCTGCCGCTCTTCGTCTCACCTCTCCCCGTGGGCCCGCCCGGCATGAGAGGCCCTGGCCGGTATGGCCCCACGGATCATTGAGGCACTCAAGCCCCCTCACCACGGCAAGGTGGCAGCACAGTCGAGGGGGATCTAATCTATACCTGGCTTGTACTTACCGAAATTAAAATATCAAAATGATAAACTCCGAAACGATCTAAAATACATATTTTTTGTAAACTCGATCTAAATTCATACCATTAACCCCTATAATGACACTATCTCACAAAACATTCTTAACCCTTAACCGGTTTTCATTCAAAATATTGTCCCAACAATAAAGGGTTAAGTACTTGATACTTTTTTTTATAAAAGTACAAGTCTATTATTAAAATATTACGCCACTTAATCCAACAATGAAATACATACCAGAAGTCAATTGAATTGGTCGAAACGAGTGAAAAAGTAGTTCAGAGACCACTCTATAAATTTTGCCAGAGACAATGTCAATGATTTATGATATTGCATAATGATGTGACACGTTTTGTTTATGGGAATATTTTTGCGTTATAGTTTGCGATATGAACTTAAGTTTTATTTTTTATTTTACTATTTCGTATCATTTAGATATTGTTATGGAAATGGCGAGCGATATAATGATAGTGGCTTCAAGTTAAAATGTTTAATCTGTACAAATAAATAAAATTGGAGTGTCTGTTAGTATTATTAAAATAACCGATGTATTCATGATACATATTCCAAAAGAAGTTTTTAAAATGTTTGTCGATCTGTTTGCTTAGGATCATCTTTGAAATGGCTGAACCGATTATGTCACGGGTAACAGCGAGTATATAATAAATTCAAGTAGTGTTATCAGTTTGACGTGTATGTCTGTCTTCTTGTCGGTATTTCGGCCTGTGTTGGCATCACATCTACTGAACAGATGAATCTATAGTGATTTAGGATTATGGGTTTGAAAAATGGGATAATTGACTTAGGTATTTGCTAAGTTTCAAAATAAACTCTTCTCAGATCATGTGCTGGCATAAATGTTTTATTTTTCTTCTAAAACATATGCTGTTTACATAACACGATATGCCATTTTGAATAATATTCAAGTCGACTTATCTTTAAATACGAGCTTTGATGAGCATTTAAACGACTTAAAATAATATTTCAATAACATGACGATTAATTTGGTTGATTTGATGGACATGATGCATATAAATATCAATAATGTGACCAATATTAAGGATATCTAAAAGCAATTTAAGTGCATTGCCAAACTTAAGTGGCAGTGGGCAGGGCACATAGCTCGCAGGACCGACGCCCGATGGGGCAGAAAAGTCCTCGAGTGGCGACCGCGTTCCGGAAGGCGCAGTGCTGGTAGGCCTCCCACACGGTGGACCGACGACCTGGTTTACCCAACCCGGAAAGCAAGGGATGCGGGTGGCCCAGGACCGGCCTTTGTGGAGATCCTTGGGGGAGGCCTATGTCCAGCAGTGGACGTCTTTTGGCTGAAATGATGATGATGATGAAAAAGCAATTTTGCACTAATCCGTGTGTTGATTTATTTAGACATTTAGAATACGCAGTGTCTCCACCCCATTTCGTAGGTGTCGGAAGAGCTGATTGAAGGACATGACAAAAGGGAAAACATTGCCGCAGTAGGAGGGAAATTAAAAAAAAAAACACTTGCCAACCCGTCTGGCCTGCCAGGCTAATTTCTTTCCGTGTAATTGGAGGAGGTCTGATTAAGCAGAGGGTGTTTTATGAGCTAAGACCAGACTTTGGCATATGGTTTCGTATCAAAGTCAAAGTCAAATCATTTATTTTGCATAGGACACAATGGACACTTACAAATTGTCAACATATTAATAAAATTTATAGAAAGCAAAGTAATATAGTCTACCACCAGTTCGGAACGCAACCACTGCTGAAAAGAACTGCCAAGAAACTCAGTGGGCTTGTCATTCTTTTCTTTTTTATTACTTTGCGGTCCTATTTAGAATTTAATATATATAGTATTCGTCAACAAATTCCATATACAAACTGTTCTATTGGATCTGAAAAGCGTCAACTGGAACGTGAATATTAAAACAATACAACATTATAAAAATAAACTAAATCTTCCTTGGTCTAGTGAGCCGACCAACCCCAAACAGCAGCACCTGTTCACAAGTATAACGCATGTGATAGCCATCGATCTCCTCAACCATATTAAAGGGAAGTAACCGACCCGTCACATGTCGCTATCGCTGCTCAGAGTATTTTAGTGAGCATGACAACTCACCAACCAAAACTCGATCAGCGGTAAAGGAAAAAAAATAGCTCGAAAATTGCTTCCATGTTTTCATGTAAATATCATGTTTTCCTTCTGTTGTAGCTAGGTTTTCGAAATTGTCGTTTCCTTCTGTAGACTCATACGATACCCTCAGGACAGAATAGGATGGTGACACACACACTATGCATTCTAAACCCGTCACCACACGTACAACAATATATAGCATAGTTATTGAGTATATGTGAGTAGTGTATAGAATATAATCTATATAACAATAATTCGATATAATATTCGTTAGATACAAATTAAAATACTTGTGTTAGTGTTAATGTACCAATTTACATTCTTAATCAACGAGGGACACCCAAAAACCAGGTTTTGTTGAATTATATAAGGAATTATAAAAACAATGATTTTTACCGTTATTATACAGATTTATGGTTTCATCTTTTTTTTTAAATATAAAATCTATAATATAATGTTACAAACATGGATTAGAATGGCTGATTTAATTTTGGGTGGAAGCAAGATTTAATGTGGATATAAATAGGATATGATTTGGTATTTACTATTTCATGGAGTCGTATCTCTTTAAACCACTTTGGTCTTTACGGATTTATAGCGCTGTGAAAACCCCTACAGTGTTCTGAAGTGAGGGTATACAGCCCACAGAAATGGACTGTTGAAAAAAATGTCTAACTATTCAAAGGTGTAAGTTTGAGGGGGAAGAAGTATGAGGTGAACATACGTTTTTGTGTGTTACTTTTATTCCACTAGAAATGAGTCGTCTATGTATCGTTACTAGTGGTCACATTTTATAGCTACTCCTTTCTTTTTTAAAATTCTCACTGTTGCGTGCGTCAACTGTATGTTTTGGTAACACGATGAGAGTTTTAGACAATAATGTTGACAAATTAATTAAATCGATTTTTCATTAACCTTATTTATTTTAAATGTTTCTAATATTAGGACACATCTTAAAACGCTCTATATCATTCTAATTAAAAAAATCTAGTACAGAATTTGTATACAAAACGTTAATCTAATATATAAAATTCTAGTGTCACAGTTTTAGATGCCAAACTCCTCCGAAACGGCTTGACCGATTTTGATGAAATTTTGTGAGCATATTGGGTAGGTATGAGAATAGGACAACATCTATTTTGCATCCCCCTAAATTTTAAGGGGAGGGTCAAAAAAAATTGTTTATTTTTCAGAGAAAATGTTTTGCTTTTATTTTTTTAAGATTCGGCATAAGAAAATACAAACAACCCTAAATTTTCACCCCTCTACGATTAAAAAATATTTAATTACATGGCAAAACAACGTTTGCGATAGGAGATGTTCTCGATATCTCTGGAACCATAAGACCTAGAGGGTTGCGCGGGGGTTGCGCGGGGAAGGGGGTTGCGCGGGGGGGGTTTAATTATTTGGCAAAACAACGTTTGCCGGGACAGCTAGTTACATTATATTTTTTATTTCAGGTATGGTGACATTTGAAAGGACCTGCAAAAATTACTACACAGTTATTGCTTCCAACTTTTTAGGTAAGTAAATTATAGCCTCATAGTTTTATTCTTATTCAATGCAAACGTTAATTAAAAGAATTGAACGAACTCAGTTTTCTCCCTAGGGTTTCCCAATTTTATTAGAGGGCGACTCTACACTGACAGTTTAAACGCAGTTGAACCTGACTTCACTTTCTGTCTGTTTATGCATGTGTAAGTAATTCCATATATAAAAATAAAACATAGACAAAAAATATTTTTCGTGTAACTCCATGCAACAAAATGTCACATCGCTTAGAAATAAGGGCACTACATTTGACATCATAAACCTTACACATCACATTCAAAATCAGAGCCCCGTGTCCAAACATTGACATGTTTCAAGAGGTTCTTTTGTAGGTGAATTTTTCGTCCAATTTCGCCTATTGTGCGATTTCGAGAGGTGGATTGATAGTTTGACAATATTTGTAACGGTTACGTTTGATTGGCGATTCGATTTGCCGCCAAAGTTTGACATAGACACGATACAAATCTGGGTGATTTTTGTGAAAGTAACAAGGCAGAAAACCACAGACACTTTTGGTAAATATCTAAAAACATCAGAACGCGTTATGTTTTTAAATTTAAATACATACACCGAATAGCTTCCATTTTTTTTTATTCAAATGTCGAACTTAACGTAGGTATTTTTTTAATAGTGATAATATTTTTAATGGCCTACTTTCGAGTCAGATCTTGTCTAATTTTAAAGAAGGAAATTAACTTACTACGTAGAAACACAGACACAAAACACACACATGATGCCTCTACATTAGGCATGATAAAACGAGTACATTTACGAATTAAAATAAACAAAAGCTATTCAAAAACTTTAAAATTGTAAGCAAGCGAATCGGATTTCTTTTAAACAAAATTAAGTTTTACGTATATTATTCAAAAATTAATATGTAAATATTCACATAATTAAAATCCGAGTTAATATTCTATTGTTGTCTCAAAGCGTCCTAGAGATAAAAATCGCGTCATTATTATATTATAATGACGAAATATTAAAATAATCTATACTATGTATCAGAATCCGTTTTAATATTTAATGAAAGAGGTATTTTAATTGCGATTATAAAATTTAATAAAGTATTTTGGAATTTGGTGCTACAGTAAATGAAATCAAATGGTGATACAAAATGTTGTGTCTAAATATAGAGCTCTATTATAACGTATTAAGATAGCATTTTGTAACTCATGGTCACATTTTATATTAGGCCAGTGGTACAGTATTATAATTTTATAGTATGATAATGACTATCTAATGAGTTTCACAGTTTTGATCTGATTAGTCGTAATATTATTAAGAGCCTCAAGGCTCAACCTGGTACTATTGATACATATGCATACATTGTAATAACACCTTCGGTAATTCATTTTATTCAATTGTTTTCTTTTGTAATTTATTTTTATTTATCACAGTGCAAATTTAAGGAGTCTCTTCTAAATAGAAAGCTACTTTTATCATTAGATGTTAGGTTAGAATGAACAATGTGGTAAACTCATTAAGTATGGGCTCCAGAAAAACGGTGGGGGTCACCAAAATATCGTAAATTACTCTTTGTTATATCATCTATCTGCCAGTAAAAGTACCGTCAACATTGGTCCAGCCAATTCAGAGATTAGCCCAAACAATCAGTCAGACAGCGAAAAATACCAAAAAAATTTGTTCTGGTATATGTACCGTGTACACATACAAATCGCGTGCAGGCTTGACGATTCCCAGCCTCCCGAACAAGCCGGTTTCCGAAAAGGCTTCAGTACCGTAGACCATATTTTAACGCTACGGCAGGTTATACAGAAGACCGAGGAGTATAACCTGCCCCTTTGTCTGGCGTTCGTGGACTACGAGAAAGCCTTCGATTCGATCGAGACGTGGGCAGTATTGCAGGCTCTCCAGAGGTGCCAAGTCGACTATCGGTACATCGAAGTGTTGAAGTGCTTGTATGAAAACGCCACCATGTCAGTCCGACTCCAGGACCAGACCTCGAAACCGATCCAGTTGCAGCGAGGTGTTAGACAGGGAGACGTTATCTCTCCGAAACTGTTCTCCGCTGCACTGGAAGATGTTTTCAAGGTTCTGGACTGGAAAGGGCTGGGCATTAACGTGAACGGCGAGTACATCACTCACCTTCGATTCGCTGACGACATAGTCGTAATGGCTGAGACCATGGAGGGCCTCACTACGATGCTCGATGGCCTCTGTGGAGCCTCCGAACGAGTCGGCCTTAAGATGAACATGGAGAAGACGAAGATCATGTCTATTATCCATGTTCAAGCCACTCCTGTTAACATCGGAGGTTCTACCCTCGAAGTTGTTGACCATTACATTTACCTGGGACACACTGTCCAGTTAGGTAAGTCCAACTTCGAGAAAGAGGTCAATCGTCGGATCCAACTCGGCTGGGCAGCGTTCGGGAAGCTGCGAAAGATCTTCTCGTCCACAATACCGCAGTGTCTGAAGACAAAAGTCTTCAACCAATGTGTGTTGCCAGTGATGACATATGGAACAGAGACGTGGTCGCTCACTATGGGCTCCATCAGAAGGCTCAAAGTCACTCAAAGGGCAATGGAGAGGGCTATGCTCGGAGTTTCCCTGCGAGATCGAATCAGAAATGAGGAGATACGCAGGAAAACCAGGGTCACCGACATAGCCCACCGGATTGCCAAACTTAAGTGGCAGTGGGCAGGGCACATAGCTCGCAGGACCGACGCCCGATGGGGCAGAAAAGTCCTCGAGTGGCGACCGCGTTCCGGAAGGCGCAGTGCTGGTAGGCCTCCCACACGGTGGACCGACGACCTGGTTAAGATCGCCAGAAAGCAGTGGATGCGGGCGGCCCAGGACCGGCCTTTGTGGAAATCCTTGGGGGAGGCCTATGTCCAGCAGTGGACGTCTTTTGGCTGAAATGATGACACATACAAATAGTACAAAGTGGTTATTTTAATATTATAAACAGACACTCCCATTTTATTTATTTTTATAGATGTGATGTGATGTAGTTGTGTGCAGGATCTATTACTGTTACCATTGCTTCACACTCTAACACACGGAAAATAGGATGCTTATGGCAAATTCTAATATCACCTCAATTCAGCCCATAAAGGACCCACTGCTGCTGTTGAGTCGGGCCTCCTCCACGTTCAAGGGGGAAAAAATCCTACCATGCTACTTTATCCTGACGCATTGGCCACATTGTGGGCTCTTTTGCGTTGCCTTAGTCGCCTGTAGGGTGGAATGGGTTGGTGACAATATGTATTCTAAATCCGTCACGGATTCACTAATATACCTTTTTTTTTAAATTTCAACCAATAAATGTTTCCCGTGTTAAGAAATGCAAGGTAAGGCTTACATTACTTATCTGAGATATCGACCGGTTCGTAAGTACGCTCAAGCACATAAATAACATTTTAGTTTAAAGATACCATAGAACGTACGTCTTCCGTGTAATGACTGCTCAAGATTAAGTTGATAATATAATATCAAGAACTTTCCATGTTCTCTAGTCTCAAGTTCCATCATAAGGGAGTCATAAGACTTAAAGTACTCACGTGGAAAATCTAGCCGTAAAAGAAGGAAAACAACTTGATACAAACTGTGCCAACTCATCTAACTTTTTCCCTGCTTGAAATTGGAGAATGCGCTGAGCACTATGCATTTAAATCACGATAGTTAAAAAGCTCCAATTGATAACTACGCCAATCTATCTATCTATTTTCTATCTATCTATATAAATAAAAATGATTTGCTGTTCGTTAGTCTCGCTAAAACTCGAGAACGGCTGGACCGATTTGGCAAAATTTGGTCTTGAATTATTCGTGTAAGTCCAGGGAAGTTTTGAAAGGCTTTTTTTTAATACGCATTATGTTTGTTACAGCTATGGTTTGCATACATTTTAGTAAAGTTGAAATAGGTTTTTTATTTATTGGTTCTGAGGCGGTACGAAGTTTGCCAGGTCAGCAAAGTAAAGACAATTTCACTAGAAGTCGACTAAAATTTCCCACATTAATAAACATTAGTAATAATCGTATCATGAACAGTCGGATTTATAAAGGTGAACCTAGGCCTGGCCGCTGTAAATCTAGTGGCAGAGCGTGGTAACTGGGCTAGAAAATATTTGTATTCAGCTCATTATGATGATAAACATGAAATTTATAAGCTTGCTCTTATTGGTTCGGATAGACCATACGGTAATGGAATATTGGATTTGAACATTGAACATGGAATAAGTATTAATAAATTTAAGATGTTCTGACACATCCTGTGTTTGAGTTTAACACATCTTTTTATTATAGCTAAGAACATTTATTAAAAGAAGATAAAGACTCGTTGGTCTAGTGGTTAGATGTGCCGCCTTTGGATCAACGGGTCCCGGGTTCGATTCCGGGGTCGGGCAAGTGTCTTTGTCTCAACCAGAGGCACTGGCTCGGAGTCTGGGTGTCATTTCTATGTATAATATGTATGTATTTACAAAAAAAAAAAATTATATAAGTAGTTTATCATCCATCTCGTTACCATAACACAAGCATTAAGTTGCTTAGCTTGGGACGAGATGGCGTTGTGTGAAATGTCCAAGGATATTTATAAAGATAAATATATTATGTATCCTAACTTAATTGCGAAATCTTTAAAGTGCGTTGTTTACTTTAAAGCTCTATAAGTAAATACGTACAACAGAGAGACAAACAAACAATACAAAAATTAATGTCATCAAACAGATGCTGACTATAAAAAGCGTTAAGTGTAACAAACGAGTCACAAAACTAAAAAAATGTATGAATATTTTGATCCCAAACCAGAATCATTAGTCAACTTTTTTATTACAATACCCAACTTAAAGCACTATTAGATATGCCTATCCGTATTATTTTCAACCTTATCCTATTGTAATAAGTTTGTTGCATTTAAACCTAACGATAAGATATCGTCGTCTTCGCCTTTGTCACGATCTTGTATTGTACTGACAATTGTGTCGCTTCCTTCGGCAACTAGTGATAATAGTTCAGTAGTTACATCATCAATCATGTAGAATGCATGTGGATTTGGGCTTTTTACTATATCACACAAAACTTTGTCAGGAGTTTGAGCTTCACCATCAACTTTGCTAACGACATCTGCGTATCTGCAGACAATTTTATCATGTATTACTTTAGCGTTACGGTTTGAATTGTAATCAAATAAAATAAGATCATTTATTATAAGATCCGATCCCGTGTTTGCCCTTGGATTTTCACCTTCGCATGTGGGAATATTCAATTTGTTTGCTTCATCTGTTTTTGTTCAATTGACGTTTAAATTCCTTGAATGACTAATGATGAAGATTTTCGACGGCAGCTTAGTCGGTTTTGGGCAATTCGAACGAGGATAATATGTCATTCATCATCATCATTTCAGCCAAAAGACGTCCACTGCTGGACATAGGCCTCCCCCAAGGATCTCCACAAAGGCCGGTCCTGGGCCGCCCGCATCCACTGCTTTCCGGCGACCTTAACCAGGTCGTCGGTCCACCGTGTGGGAGGCCTACCAGCACTGCGCCTGCCGGAACGCGGTCGCCACTCGAGGACTTTTCTGCCCCATCGGGCGTCGGTCCTGCGAGCTATGTGCCCTGCCCACTGCCACTTAAGTTTGGCAATCCGGTGGGCTATGTCGGTGACCCTGGTTTCCCTGCGTATCTCCTCATTTCTGATTCGATCTCGCAGGGAAACTCCGAGCATAGCCCTCTCCATTGCCCTTTGGGTGACTTTGAGCCTTCTGATGGAGCCCATAGTGAGCGACCACGTCTCTGTTCCATATGTCATCACTGGCAACACACATTGGTTGAAGACTTTTGTCTTCAGACACTGCGGATAATATGTGTGTGATATAAATCTTTCTCTGAGTCAAGCATTAATGTTATTATTAATACTGAATAATTAGAACAAAATACATTAAATTATGCGGCTTCAAGACGTTAATTTACAGTATTAAAACTCACTTCAATACAATCACTAATTGTTGTAAAAACAACTTCATTGCATTCGTCTTCATAGATGCCCGCATCGAACAGATCAGCATTAATCACAGTTTCTTCTGTGCTCTTTATAAATTCAATGAATTGTATCACATTTAGATCGGCTACGCGTAATTCAACGAGTCAATGAGATATAACTCTATCGCTTTCAAGTAAAGTACCCTGCCATTTGGTAGATACGTTATATTTATTTCTTTCTTTTGTATGTTTCTTTTTAATAATATGAACATTGAGTGCTGGATACATTGCATAAATATAGATATTTAACAATCATTATTGTTATTAAATTTACAATATCTAACTCTGCAATGTATCCAGCTCTCAATGTTCATAGTATTAAAAAGAAACATACAAAAGATGATAAGAATGTACTAACATATTTTGAGATTTAATAGTAATTACAAATAGTAATTTTTTTACTTCTTTGTAATAAATTAAGCACACCAAATTTGTTTATAAATGGTTTTCACAAAATATATCTTAAACGTTTTTGGTAGACTACAAATATTTTCAATTTTAAACACTTCAATTAACTTAAGATTCACGAGCATACGCAAAAATTTTTAGATACACGAAAGGGTAAGAAATCACAACATGGTAACTAAACTGAATAAATAAACCAATCCAGTACGCCAGTTAGATAAAAATCTAACCACTCACAACCACTGTGCGTGTTTGCATAAAAAATTAAAGGTGATTACAATTCCAAAGCGAGCACTTATCCATACGCACGAAATTAATCACGCGCCACAATTCACTAAGCGTTTGTTGGTAAACTTCCCACTGTACCATTGTCCCCATTGTTAGACCAAGTAAAAAATTACCGTCGCCCCGACCCCATTACACTGGGTTTCTCATATAAATTCGGCCAAAGGATTGATGCTTTTGTGAATGTAGATCGCTGGATGGCGATATTGATGTTACAATTGCACTGTTGCTTATGTTATGGACCATTGTTGATTGTAAACTATTAGACCAATTTATTAAAATTACACAACTTTATATTACAGGTTAAGATATTTATCTCGACAGTATATAATAGAGGTTGGAATGAATACAAAAAATGAATAAATAATTACACCAATAACACGAGAAGCTCGAATCGTACATTGTACTTAAAATTATAAATATTTATAAGCCACATTTTAATTTTTATAAATTTATTCCAAATAAACACGATATTTAAAAAAACATATTTTTATACTAAACGACTTGTTTTACAAAACGCTAATAAAAAGGTAATATAATTTTATATCTAAGTGATTACTAGTCATTAATTCATTATTCCACGGGACAGGCACAGGTATATACAATACAGCCAGATATTTTATTAAATATAGTCTTCACTATTTGGTGCCTAAATTAAAAATATGTATATTTATTATAGCATGACAGTACGCTTTATATACTTGGAGCATGGTCATGAATTTAGTGAAGAGTGTTCACTCAGTGGTCAAGAACAAAACACATAATTAACCTCTCTTTACAATCTTTTTTCTATTTTATATATATTTTTTAATTATTTCAGTACCGGAACCATACAATTTACAATTACTGCAGATATTTTTAAATCCTTTAGAATTCATCAATTCCCGCTGAATAGCCAAGTGTTAGCAATAAACAAAAGAAAACAGTTACTCGCTATTGCAGGAATTAAAAATATATAAGGCGCAATAGATGTTGCCTTTTAAGATCAAACAACTGACTAATTCCAAACAATTCACATAAAATCCACCCACTCAAACTGAGATATATAAATTATAGTAGACAGAAAAATATTGTATTAACTAGTATTTCGTAAAAAGATATATGAGTAGTAAGTTCGGTTTTTAAAAAAGATATTCTTAACACTAGTGACCCGCCCCGGCTTCGCACCGGTGCAATTATGAACGTATAAATTTATCAGTGTTTCTCTACAATATTTTGTATGTATTATACATATAAACCTTCCTCTTGAATCACTCTATCTGTAACAAAAAACCGCTTCAAAATCCGTTGCGTAGTTTTAAAGATTTAAGCATAAATAGGGACGGACAGACAACACTGACTTTGTTTTATAATATGTAGTGATAGTGATAGGATGACGTGTTAGAAGATCCTTAACTCCAACTTAAAAGTAAGTTTAATTGTATAAGATTATCACAAAGTAAACAAACAATACGGAAGTACGGTGGAGAAATTGTCTCTATATTATAACACAATACAACAATTACAACTATTCAGCCTATGAAAATCCACGGCCTTGGGCGTCCTCCGATCATAGGGCCCTACCTCCCTAACTAATTCTCCCTAATTAGCCTACTTCAATTTTAATTTGCCGCACGGTTTGGCAGTTGGTTTTGTTTCAAGTTTTCCTTGTCTTATGGCTAGGTTTTCGGCCTTGTCATTTCCTTTTGTCGACTCTTACGACACCCTCAGGATGTAATGGGGTGGTGACTCTATGTATTCTAAATCCATCACCAGGCAGACAAGACAGTTAGAAGAGGGTTAATATAAAAAAATCTTCTCTTGCGGCTTGGCAGTTTACCTGATGTGTTCCTTTAGTCGCCTTTTACGACACCCTCAGGATGAAATGGGTTGGTGATATTATGTATTCTAAATCTGTCACCACACAGAAACCTTAAGTATAAGGGTCACTTACCAATGTTTTAAACTGAGAACATCTTCAAAATATATACACGAACACTTCCGTAACACTCAACGAAAAACATTAACATTTTTAGATGTGATAGTATTAAAAAAACAGTTATAGAATATGGTTTATAAATAATTCAATGAAATGAATCTATGCCGACATAAATACCGAGCGTAATGCAAATTCCCATTGGTTTAGTACACGCTTTATTACTTAAAATACCATAACGTTGTGTTAACGACGCACTTGGAGGTCTGTCAAATAATTTTACCCGATTATTGTTTAACAGATTACGATATATTTTATACGATACTTAATCTTAGGACATAGATACAATTTTTTTTTTATTATAATTTATAGTGGCATTTCACATGTATATTTTTGTGTACGCTATTCGTCAGCGGTATTTGTATTTGCTTTTCGTGTTTGTGAAATGTGGGGGATGCGAAAAGCTAAGTTAAATGCCATACCCATCTGGCCAGACACCAGTAGGTTAATCACCTTCCATGTAAAAGGGGGAGGCCTAACTCAGAAGTGGGTCTTTATGGGCTGAGAAGTAGTAGTATCCATGTGGTGAAGTGTGACCAGCCTATTCTAACCTGAGAGTGTTGTAAAAGTCGTCAAAAGGGAATGACAAGACCGAGCCTAGGTGCAAGATAGGGAAACTTTGAATCGAAGCCCTGTGTCAACCCGTTTGGCCAGCGTGGCACAGTAGGCTAATTACCCTTCTTGTAACTGGAGGAAGCCCAACTCATCAGTGGGTCGTTTATGGGCTGAATAGTAGTAATATTGGATAAGGTATCGGGCCTTTTGAGGAAGGTCATCGTAACCGTCAAATTACCTTTTTAGGATATCTTTAACTCGTAAATTGTCTCGATTGATTTACACAATTAGTTAAGCAGAATAATGTAAATGGATATATTTTTGTGTCATATGGCGTTTATGATTTTATTGCCGAGAAGGCTTAAATTAATTACAGATTTGTAAATATTGCAGAAATACTTAATGCTATGAACCCAATTTCGAAATTACATAGTGATCATTAAGAAAGGCATAACAGACACTATGCTTCAAAAATATCCCGAACGCGATAAAATAAGCGATAAAGTTAAGATAAAAAACTGACATTTTTAAAGAGCTATGCAAAGCCTCTGTGTAATGTCAGTTAAGTAACTAAAGAATTAAGTAACATAAGCAAATATACTATTTTGATGTCTGCGTCTTGCTTTTTCGTATAGTAAACGATTATGAAGTTTTCCTTCTCTTGGTTTTGTTCTTTGTTTAGGCCTTGTCAACTCTTACGTCACCCTCATGATGGAATGGGGTGGTGACACTGTATTCAACGTTTAATTCCTTCAGCAGTTTTTACGGAAAAGAGTAACATTCACCCATACTTACAAACTTTCGTGTTTATAATATTAATAGAATAGACATTTCTAAATTAAAATGTAACATTTCAAATATCAATGACTGCCGGTTTGATGGCTTCTAGCTGAGCCGAACCCATTTGTAACTGGATCCATATCGACAAGTATAGAACATTATGATCGTGATAACAATCTCGTGTCGTAAGGCGTTTGTAACATCGTAAAGATGGCGACAAACGTGTTTTGTTCTAGTTATGAGTATAAAATTAATGTTTTGCCTTTTATTGGTTACCTTCCATGATCAACTCAAAGTCAATGGTTGTCAACCTTATGTGTAGGGCCACATTGCTTTGTAATAATGTGCCATCTTTGGATCACGGGTCCTCGGTTTGATCCAGGGTCAGGCAAGTGTCTTTGACTACTCTAGACCATAAGCACTTGGTCCGAGTTCAATAAAAATATGACACGATTGCACTACGGTACATAACTAAATAAAGAACAATTGCATAATTACATTTCCAATTTTTTTTATTATTCGCTTGTTTGCACCTGTCAAGTCAATTTAGAATATTATGAAATTAATAATAATCAAATTGTTTTTGGTTTGTCAAAACTTTATAAGCCAATGCAAGACTGTATTGTTCTTACATAATCGTGATTTATGAAATAATAAATATTTAAAGAAGCCCATTCCAGCCGATACGAACAAAATTTGAGTCAAAAGTTTGAGAAGCACCGCATTTGTGCATCCTACGAATAAGCATTTGCTCCTTTTACTGTTATTTTATAGTTTCTGTGCATGTATCTGACGTTAGTATTTTGTAATTCTTACTCATATTCAGTAGATGAGAAATATTTTTAGTGTATACTAAATAACTTAAAAGGCTTAATAACTTATATCCCGTTTATCATAAAACGCACATTGAACTCATTTTAGAATTAATATTTATTTTAATTATATTCAAGGAATCGTATTTCGCTATTTAGTCTTTTAGCAAAGTCCCAATTTGCTGGGCAGTGGAAAAGCATCAATGGGAAACTATCCCAGTCTAATATTATTGCTCTCTTTGATGGACTCCATCTACAGGGACTAATCTGCCCGACCACCATCATTGTAACTGCCTCATCTAGGGGTTGCGGGGATTTTGGGTCCCCGGTTCGAATCCGGTGTTCAGCAAGTGTCTTTGTTTAAACAAGAGGCACTTGCTCCGAGTCTGGTTGACATTTGGTTCGTGATGTTTCGTTAGTTTTTTAAATAAAATTAACATCTTAAGAGTTTCTTGTCGGCTCTTCTCTCTGGAGTTGCAACCAAATCGGTGGTAAATATTTAATGACTACTCTAACTATTGGACAATTATAGGAGTTTATTCGAGTAAAAATCTTTTTGATTCGGTTCGTGATCTACGAATATACTGTTTTAACACGATTTTATTACGTTCTTAAGTATGTCTGTAACGGAAACTTTGAACATGATTTTGACCCCCTCAAAACCTACTATTTACGCTATTGCTTTCGTGTCACGGCTGTAAATAGACAGCGGGAACTGATATTATTACATAATAATGGTGCCTCATCCGCCCTCTATTCCACCCTCTCCACGATATTCTTCCCACCCATACAAAACCTAGCTTAACCTGCAGTTTTTATCATTGACTTGAATACCTTTGACCGTAAGCGTGATGGAAAGTAACGCCAGGGTCTACGATGGAGCAGGCAATTCAAGGAAATGCTCTATCGGGCACCGACTCTCACATACACATGACGAAACACAGTAAAACTGCTTGGCGCCGGACTTAGATGTGAGGGTGGTAGCTAGCCTGGCGGACCATGAGATCCTACCACTAAGGAAACCAGCAGATCCATGGGGTCCGGCACTGTTCACCTATCTACTGGGCTAAGACCTCCTCTGTAAGATTACAGAGGTATGTATACTACAGCTAAAGAACGTCAATGGTGAAAAAAAAACCCAAACGGAAATATATAGTTTTAATCAGCAGAATTCCCAAGCTATCTGGCACTGGCGTGTCAAATCGAATCATTTATCAAACCATAGCTCCCGGCCTAGTATTAAGGCTGCCACACACGCCGATCAAGTTCACAGTACATTTGACTTTCACCCATAATTCTTTATACGACGGTTGATTTTTGCATGCATGTTTTGTGGTATATTTAAGTTTGCACAAGCATTGTTTATTGTGAAATTGTCACGCAGGGACAGATGTGTCGTAAATACTTATTAATGATTTCGTTGATGCTTAAGTGTTTGTGAAAAATCGTTTTGTGGTTCAAGGAGTGCTGTATCATTGTGCTTTATTTATTTTTATTTGTATAGGCACAAATGTTGCATCGAGAATGCCATTGATGGAACGCGAATTAGTTACACCAAAAGCGAATTTATTAGTTCCGTAAAGTATTAAAAATGTGGTTAACATTTTTTATAAGAACTTCATTTAAGTTCAGTAATTTACCTTCGATGAAAATTACGGATAAAAATATCATATCACTACATAGTATAAAACAAAGTCACTGT
Organism: Clostera curtula; assembly: GCA_905475355.2. NCBI lineage: Eukaryota > Metazoa > Arthropoda > Insecta > Lepidoptera > Notodontidae > Clostera > Clostera curtula. Next base: position 1,332,521 of record FR997805.1, read on the forward strand.
CGTCTGTTCGTCCCTATGTATGCTTAAATATTTAAAACTACGCAACGGATTTTGAAGCGGTTTTTTTTAATAAATACAATCATTCAAGAGGAATGTGTTAAGTGATAAGTAATACATGCATAATTGCTGCCGTGCGAAGCCGGGGCGGGTCTTTAGTTTAATATGTTAGTCATGTTTGCAAATCTGTGTTTGTGGAATTCGTAAATTATAACGACTACTATTCACCCAAAAGATGACCCACTGTTGAGTTGCCCATCCTCCAGTTACATGGCGGGTAATTAGTCTACTGTGCCATGTCGTCCAGATGGTTGGTCCAGACGCGAGGGGAGTGTGGGACTCTCCCCCATAGTGGGGGCCTACCCACTAAACCTCCCCGGGGTGCTCCAACTCGCGTCCTGTTAACTCTTGTCGTTAATAGCTGTTCTACTATGACTCACGATGCTAATTCCACTATCAGAATATTCTTTGAAACAGTACCTATACAAAGTAGTGAGATTATAAATTTGTGATGTTCTCTCGTTTACAACTTCCCTCATTCGCTCGTTTACGACCCAAGTAAGTGCACACGCAGGTTTCTAGTTAAATTTCGTATTGAATGTGGAAAATTTACTAGAACCCAACACGTCATGTTATTTATTTTTAAATAAATGTCTTTATTTCTAGAATGGATTTTTCATGACAATAAAAGGTGGTTACAATTTTCAAATACTTATTTTGAAAATACCCAAAAACAGTTGTTCAGCTAATAAATTCTTCTTAAAAACCATCATCATCATGATATTTGATTGTCTTGAAACCTTCGAAATGGACCTCTAGCCAGGCTTCGCAAGGGTAGCATCTATAGCCACTTTAGTGACAAATTCTAAACACACAAACATTAAAGGAAATAGACAAGCAGACATTAATTACATTAGATAACTGCAAAAAAAGATCCTAGGCCAATCTTTTTGACAAGCGTTGCTTAGTCCCTCTATAAAATTGGAGGAAGCACAGTTATTTATGGATTATATGTTTGATTTAATTAAAAGAAACCATTATTTAAAAATGAGTAACTTTCTCACCATATTTTTACCTCGTAAAAAAGTTTACCTCTTAATTTGATAGTCCCAAAATCGTCAATACAGCAAAGTCGTAGAATATAAACTGCTACTTAACTAACACTCAAAATAACTGAGATTAAATTAATAGCATCACTAAACTAATATTGCACTATGATTTCTTCGTAACGTATTTTATGATTCCACTAGCGACCCGCCCTGGCTTCGCACGGGTGCAATATTGACATAGAAAACTTCCTCGTGAATCACTCTATCTATTAAAAAAAACCGCTTCCAAATCCGTTGCGTAGTTTTGAAGATTTAAGCATACATAGGGACGGACAGACGACAGCGTCTTTGTTTTATACTATGTAGTGATGTGCGGTCTTAAATAAAGATAATAAAAACGAAAATTTGACAATTGGGACAGGTCCTACCATACCTGAGGTTCCGTAATAATAGAACAAAAGGCAAAAAAAAAACATGTTTCATCAGGAAAGGAAGGTTATATTACAAAGACTTATGCGTGAGAAATTCATTTTGATGAAGTTATAAATACACCAATTAAAAATTAACTTGTGTTAATTTTAAAATTAATTTTCTGAATTTCTAATTATTGATCATAATACCGAGTTATTTGTAAAAAAAACGGTCAGTTTGGGATATTAATTTTACGAAGAATTTGTTTTGAGATTTGAATACTTAAATTAATGTTACTACACTGTTACCAAAAAAAAAACTATTTTAATATTAACTATTATAATTTAAAAACCTTATTTTATTTTCATTATTTATTGTTGTGTACACTTGCTATGGGTGTACTTTTTTATGAATTAAATGTTTGTAAACGTAGTATACTCAATAGTATACTGTAACAATTACATAAGAAATCCTCATAGATACGGTTAGTGGGGTTATGTGGGATTCCAGGGCGCGGAAAAATTGACATTAGGTCTTTGACCTACCCACTTAACCCAACGATTCTTATCTGCCCGAACCAGGGCCACGGGATTCGGTCTGCGATGGGGAAACGATAGTACAGTAGTAAATATATTGAAACTTTATACCCGACTACCAATCATCAATATGATGGGTCAATACCTAAATACATATATCTGGTTGGCGGATTAGAAACTCATAAAATGTCTCAAGGATGAGTCTTCATAAGCTTTTATGTGGACCATCAATTACACTGATATATTTATTATGTGTTTAATGTTTGAACCTGATTTTTATCACAACACTTGGGTTCTAGTGAACCAACCAACTAGCCTTCATAATTATTTTCCTAATAGCTTAGTAATCTGAAATCCACGAGATTATTTATTTATTTATTTATAGAAAAAAAATCAAGAAAAAAGTTGCCTATTTTATAATTGTCTGTTTACATCCCTGAATAAAATATGCCTTTGCCTTAACAAAATATTATGAGAAACTAATGACATTGAGATTCATCGTGTTTTTTTGAACAGATATCAAAACACTTCCAATCGGGATCTAAACAAAGAGTAGATAAATTGTTCGAGTGTTGCTAATTATACGTATTTTAAATAAACTGCGCCTCAGATTTAATACGACAGACTAGTGCACGTTTCTGTTTAAGTAAATGAGATCATCATTAAATCATGGTTTAACCTTATAATGCGTCTGTAAGATTAGGATCGTGATGTGAACGTTTATCGTGTTTTACTTGCAAATACGTAATATTTTTAATTAGCTTTAACTATCGTGTAAAGCTACAATTCTAGAACAATAAGATAGGTACTACTACTACTACTGAACCAATAAATGACCCACTATTGATTCGGATCTCCTTCATTTACATGGAGGGTGGTTGGCCTAATGTTCCACGTTAGCCAGACGGGTTGACACATAGTCTCGTATCAAGTTTTTCTTCTCTTACGGCTAGGCCATCGGCCTTGTCATTTCCTTTTTTCGGCTCTTATGACACTGATAAATGCATATGATCAGAGTGTAATTGGGTGGACACTATCTATTCTAAATCCGTCACCACACGGAAAGATAAGAAATTTAACACAAAGAAAACCATAGAAGTACCAAACGTAAAGCTAAAATAGACGTTTTACTACTTACTTAATGTTATTAAATTAAAATGATGTGATGAACAATCTCAAAGGGAGTGCCCATAATATGTCGTAACAGATTAAACTATGTTAATTTTAAATAAATAATTATCATTATTTGTTTAACTTATTGTTGGTTATAAGAGAACTAACTCGTAGTTAGAAGGACATGCAGGATAGTGCCTGTTTAAAAGAACTGTTTTTATATTTTATTTATACCTTTTGCCAAATAAATGTATTTTCCTTTTCTAGTTATTGAAATTAAAAAAAAATAACTGACTTACATATAGTGTGTATTAACCATTTGTTTTCCGATGTATGCTTTACTGGATTAGTCATGGTTTAGACATGCGCAGGTCAAAAAGTTTTCTAGATAGACAACCAAAACAAAATAATTGAAGGACCACCCCTAGTTTCACATTAGCACTTAAGAACACACATACATTTATTTCGTTTTGTCTTCTTTAAGAGACTACTCCCCAAGTATTATTAGTATCCCATTTTATATTATTGGTCATGTTCAAATGTATCAAAGAGACGCTGCGGTGTAACAGTCGCCCTTACGGCTATCAACAATAAAAGCTAATTTATTCATGATCCTTTTACCAAATCGAGGCAAGTGCCCGATATTTACAGCTTCTCTTAGTACCGCAATAATAAGTAAGCCGTGACGTAGCATCGTAAAGTAAATAATGGCGGTTGTAAAAGATTCGGTGGGATTAATTAATTTGGACGGAAATTAGTGGAATTAGTTGATCGTTTTGTTAATGTGAGAAACGGAAGAACGTTTGTGGTTGAAGTTTCTTTTAATGGTTCGACGTGAATGTAAATTATGTGTTGTATTAGTATACATAATCCTTATACCCCGTGTCATGACGGATTTACAATAAATAGTGTCACCATCCCATTCCATCCTGAGGATGTCATATATCCGACAAAAGGAAATGACGGCGACAACCCGGCCGCAAGAGAAGGAAAACTTGATACGCAACCCGGTCTGGCGAGCGTGGCACAATATGCCAATTACTATTCTTGAAACTGGAGGAGGCCCGACTCAGCAGTGGGATATATATGGGCTGAGTAGTTACTTGTTGGAAAAAAAAAAACTCCACCAAAGATTTCCAAAACAATTATCTCCCTAGCAGATATTTAATAGACTTTGTATTTGTGAGTTAAGTTGCCTTGTGCTCTTTCCACTCACATAACTTAAAACCCCAGTTAAATGTGTTGTCAAGGAAAAGGCTTAAGTGTTACAAATCAGTTTAAATCCGTATGGGGCAGTTAACGCTTGCGCACAAATAGTCAGGACGCGCGCCCGCGATCCATATCATAGCTCACTTTAACACCATGTTTCAAGTAATAAGACCCAGCGTTTTATTAAAATGATTGTTTTATTTAAATGTTTTTAATTATAAATTTGTCGAAATTATGTAAATCAATATCAAAAGGATCATGTATAAACTTTATCACGTAAATTCATACTACATACATTTCATACTCATTTGGTTCCATGCACATGTCATTGTCATTCTCTCTCTCTCTTTCTCACACACACATACAGCACACATGTATTTTACTAATAATGTTTCACTTCAGTCAGTGTAATAGCGGCCTGTTGACCTAAATATAGGGTACCCGAGTTTAGGCTCCTATCTCTGCTACATTGAAAGATGTTCTATTTATTCTTATTATTAAATAAATGATTAAGAAATTTTGATCAGCAGCTACATTATTGAAGAAGTTATGAAACTAGAGCAATAAGCATAAAAATAGAAACACGGTGCAATAACATGGAACAGTACATATTGATAATACTGGTTAGTTTTCCAAATTACTTGTTTTGCAATCAAATTCACGTATTATAAAGTACAAAGACGTGGTCACCCTCTATGACCTAAGTTAAAAGGATCAAAGTCACCCAAAGACGAGAGCAAATGCAATGGTGAAATGGTATGCAACGATAAAAGCAATGAAGATGATATAGTGGGCTATGCATGTAGATTTCCTGCAAAATCAGGTCAGAAATAAGGAAATACGGAGAAGAACTAAAGTTAGTTTAACCCACAACATTGTCAAACTTAGATGGCAGTGCTGATACGCCACCCATACGGCGAACCGTCGACCTGGTTAAGATCCTAGGAAAGCCTTCGTAGATATCCCTCGTTAAAGCCTATGTCCGTTGGTGGAAGTATTTTGGGTTCAATGATTATGGTGATGATGAACTAGAACTTAAAATTTTAAAACGTAAATTCTTGTGACTTGCGCCTATTACTACCGTGGGTGGTAACGAGCGATAGGAATAGTAATCGCTATTGCCATTCGCATAGGAATTGAGACACGATGAAAAGACTGACAGATAAAGCCAGTGTTTCCACGAGCCTCAAACATGTTTTGATTATATTTTAAGACAATTTTAATGTTATATTAATTGTTAAAATTACAAAGCGTTATCAGATTAAAATTATCAGTGTAAAATATACTAAAATGGGTTATTATATAATCAAATTGGTTAAATTTCTCCTTATAATCTTTGGATTCTCGTATAGGACATAAGGAGATAGGAGGGAGGAGAGAATGGGTTCCATTAAAAAACAATGACCTACCATTTAGAAGTGATTTTTTAGTGTCAACGAATTTGGTTGAAACTGGCATGCACAGCTATAATGTGATACTACTACCACTAATCAGCCCATCGGCTTCTAACCAGAAGCCAACCAGCCGTGCTATGCGGGCCGGACAGGGTTTCCTATCAAGTTTATAATATTCATAGTGCAGTGACGGAGCAAGAATACAAATCACTGCCCCTTCCTCCCTATGGGTGTCGTAAGAGGCGACTAATGGGAATACAGAGCTGGTAACTGCTCAACTGGTGGTAGGGTTTACCCGCCTGGTTTGTTACCACCGTATGCACGACGAAAAACTCGTGAAGTGGCTGCTTGTCAGCCGCGTTTCGAGATCAGCCGGCATACTACCAGCGCTTGAGGCAGCGTTGCTACGACTGACTGAGCCGTTAGGGGTGTCTGCCAAACTAATGTATGGGGAGAATTGCGTTGATCCGCCGGCCAGGGAGACCCGAAGAAACGGCTGTTCCGCTGGCCGCCCGTGGCACAGTACAGGGGCCCAACCGTGCTTAACCAGCTCGCGTTGGCTGCCCTATCATGTCACGCATAATCCCGGGGTGGACGGTCGTGCCGGTTGGTGACCGGTAGGTGGGGTCCCGGCTGCCACTTCTGGGGGGGTTCGGGGGCCCTTCCGTCCGGCGGTTCAGCACTTCTTCTCTCCGTACAACCCTTCGGTGAAACACCTTTCACACACACTTACACTCATACACATACACACACACACACACCCTTATAATTTGTTTATTTCAGTCGTGGCAAAGTTTTCCTCACTTCACGCTTCTCTTCGTTTTTCTCTTATAACATGGCAGCACAAACAATGAATATTGGTCATTCAGCGGTGCACAGCCCCACCAAATCATCGCTTTTTAAGGTGGAGTTCTGCAACATTCGCGGACTCCACGCCAACCTCGTCGCCGTCCACCAACACCTTGAGACAGCACGGCCAGCAATGTTGTTTCTTACGGAGACTCAAATACTCCGCCCTGCCGATGCAAGCTACCTTGACTATCCTGGCTACGTACTAGAAGAGTCCTTCAAAGCCAAGGCCGGGGTATGCTTGTATGTCAGGGCGGGTTTCTGTTGTCGACGTCTCCGCTGCTTGGAAGACCCTTCCTTCTCTATCCTTGGGGTTCACGTGGACTTGGGTCTTCAGAGTCGAGTGTACGTTGGCCTCTATAGATCCCATAGCGGCGATATGGAGACAACCCAACTTTTCAATCACCTTAGCCAAGTGGCAGATGCCGCGCAGGAGCAATTTCCGAACGCAGAATTGGTATTTTTAGGCGATTTCAACGCACACCATGATATGTGGCTGAAATCCCATAAAACAGACCATGCGGGAAAATCTGCTCATGCATTCGCTCTGACGCACGATCTGACGCAGCTGGTCGATGGGCCTACCAGAATCCCGGACATAGCCAGTCATGCGCCTTCTTTGCTGGACCTCCTACTAACAACACACCCGGCAGAATACCAGGTCGAGGTCCAGGCGCCCCTTGGTTCTTCCGATCACTGCCTAATATCCACCAAAGTCCCGTGGGCCAGCCCTCCACGACCAGTAGCAAGCACTCGTCGCATTTGGCACTATGGCTCTGCAGACTGGGATGGAATGCGTGACTACTTCGCTTCTGTCCCCTGGAAGCAACGCTGCTTCAGAGAGAGTGATCCGACATTATGCACCGCTGCCCTTACTGAGGAGATCAAGTTAGGTATGGAATACTACATTCCGTTCTCGGATATCATCAGTAAGGATAGACGTAACCTCTGGTTCAACCGCGAATGCGCTGATGCTGTTTCCACGAAACGGTTGGCCTATCGCGCTTGGATCAGGGGTTGTGCTAATGGCGACCCTGCTATAGACTCTCTGAAGGCAGCTTACAATAAAGCTTCCAAGTCCTGCAAAAAGGCCTACATTAGGGCGGATGCCCAGCGCATTGCGCGGATTGGCCAGGAATTGCTTTCGCACCCCACAGGTTCACGTAGCTTCTGGCGTTTGGCCAAAAACGTGCAGAGCAATTTCTGCCAACCTTCGCTACCACCTCTCAGGCGTCCAGACGGGTTACTGGCCCACAAGCCTCAGGAGAAGGCCGATCTTCTGGTGCAACTCTTTGCGGCTAACTCCCGAGTCGATGACTGTAATGCATCGCCACCAACGCTTCCTCACTGTGGCTTTTCAATGCCTGACCTAAAAATCAGGCAACGTGATGTACGCACTGCACTACAGTCACTTGATACACGGAAAGCTAGTGGGCCCGACGGAGTACCGCCTATAGTACTAAGGAGGTGCGCAGCTGAGTTGTCTCCTGTGCTCACGCGTCTTTTTCGGCTTTCCCTTAGCTTGGGAAGTGTCCCGGAATCTTGGAAGGAAGCCATTGTGCAGCCGATACCCAAAAAGGGAGATCGCGCCGACCCGGCCAACTACCGGCCAATAGCTATCACCTCAGTGATGTGCAAAACAATGGAACAAATAATAAATAATCAACTAATCCATTACCTAGAAGATCACCACGTAATAAACGATCGCCAATATGGCTTCAGGCCGAATCGGTCCACAGGTGATCTTCTAGCGTACATCACACATCTCTGGGGCGAGGCTATGGACAAGCGTGGCGAAACGCTAGCAATCAGCCTTGATATCGCCAAAGCTTTTGATAGCGTTTGGCACAAAAGCCTTCTTTCCAAGCTTCCGGCATATGGTCTGCCTGCTCAGCTCTGCACGTGGATTGCGAGCTTCCTCCACGGGCGTAGAATACGTGTTGTTTCGGATGGATGCTCATCGCAACTCCTACCAGTTAACGCTGGTGTACCTCAGGGTTCCGTGCTATCCCCCACCCTGTTTCTTCTGCATATCAATGACATGCTTCCATTAGGTAACATTCATTGCTATGCAGATGATAGTACAGTTCATGCGGGATACTTCGGACATCCGGGGGCAGGGCCAGTGGAGACTGCCGAAAAACGAGTCAATTTGGTGATTGAACTTAACCAGACGTTGAACCACATTACAGAATGGGGATCTAACAACCTGGTTGAGTTCAATGGCAAAAAAACTCAAACATGCGCGTTCTCCGCTAAAAAGTCACCATTTCTTCCTCTCCCGTCTCTTCTGGGCACGACACTTGCGTTGCAGAGTAACATCACCTTGCTTGGTATGGAAATCTGCTGCGACCTAAATCCTAAAAATTACATCGAGGCTGTGATCAAAACAGCCTCACGTAAACTCGGAGTCCTGAACAAGGTGCGGCGCTTTTTCTCGGCTGAACAGCTGTACCTGTTGTATAAAACTCAGGTGCGGTCCTCCGCCGAGTATTGCTCACACCTCTGGGACGGCTCCGCTAAGTATCTACTTGAAGCTTTGGATCGGATGCAGCGTCGAGCAATTCGCATTATAGGTGATGAAAATGTAACCATGAATCTCGAGCCCTTAAAACTCCGTCGTAATATTGCTGCTCTGAGTGCATTCTACCGACTGTACCACGGGGAGTGCTCAGAAGAGCTTTTCTCCCTTATCCCTCCCTCCCCTTTCCTTTGCCGTAATACGCGTGCGGGCCTTCAGTGCCACCGTTACACCGTAGCCGCCATTCCATCGCGAACGAAGAAATTTAGCAACTCGTTCCTTTGTCGCACCCTAAAAGCATGGAACTCCCTCCCTGCGCACGTATTTCCACCTACCTACAATATGGGGTCTTTCAAACGAAGCGTGAAGAGGCATCTTGCGGGCCGGCAGGGTGGGGATGGCTAATGCTATACTTACAGTCTAGCACTAGGTATCCCCACTTCTGGACGGCATTTCCACTTAACATCAGGCGGAATGCAGTCATCTGCCTGCTCTTACATAAAAAAAAAAAAAAAAAAAAAAAAAAAAAAAAAAGTTGGCAACACTAAATATAACCTAAGCACTTAAAACCTAGTTATCAAAGTGGACCACAATTTATTAGAACAGTTTCGAGACTAAATCGATTTCAAAATTAGTAATCGGATAAATGGTTAGGTGAAGCCAATAGCAGTTTGCAAGTAATGTGTTGAAATCGATAAAGTAGAATTAATGCAGTCATGTAATTCAGTGATGTCTCTCTATACAAGCGATTCATTCAACGTAACAACTCTCATAATTATCCAACATAAGTACTTTTTATGAGATCGAACAAAAAAGACTATACTAAATAAATAAATAAATAAATATCCTTGGACATTTTACACAACGCCATCTCGTCCCAATCTAAGCAACTTAATGCTTGTGTTATGGTAACGAGATGGATGATAAACTACTTATATACATTTTATATATATATATATAAATTCATATTATAGAAATGACACCCAAACTCCGAGCGAGTGCCTCTGGTTTAGACAAAACTTCACACACAGACACTTGCCCGACCCCGGAATCGAACCCGGGACCCGTTGATCCAAAGGCGGCACATCTAACCACTAGACTATCACATTAGTACGTATAATGACGGATTTAGCCTTATTACATCCTGAGGGTGTCGTACAAGCCAACAAAGCCAATAACCTAGCCGCAACAGAAAGAAAACTTGATACAAAACCCTGTGCCAACCCGTCTGGATAGCGTGGCGCAGTCCCATGTAACTGGAGGAGGCCTGACTGACAACAACAACATAATTTTAAAACAAATAAACATTGGTCTAGTGGTTAGATGTGCCGCCTTTGGATCAACGGGTCCCGGGTTCGATTCCGGGGTCGGGCAAGTGTCTTTGTCTAAACCAGAGGCACTGGCTCGGAGTCTGGGTGTCACTTCTATCTATAATATGTATGTATAAGTAGTCTATCATCCATCTCGTTACCATAACACAAGCATTAAGTTGCTTAGCATGAGGCGAGATGGCGTTGTGTGAAATGTCCAAGGATATTTATTTATTATTTATTTCAAAACGTGCACAACAACGTACTTCAAACTTCACAACAACGTAAAAATTACAATCTGATGATTTAAGGATTCGAAATTTCGTGTTCTGAAACCGATTTTGACCGAAATGGAATACCATAACCGATTAATACATTATTCATAATCGCAAACTTCACAGGGCTTGCAAGTGATAAATGACCAGTAATTGTATCCGAGTATCGATGCTTTAAGAAAAATCATCGAGTCATATAACCAGGCCGGGTCCGCCTATCTACGTCGAAGATCTGCACTTATTAATGTGAAGGTGTGCCGTTCGACTCCCAACCCGGGATGTAATTAGATACTTTATGTAATTGCAACAACCGAAAAATAATCGAAAAACAACCGAAAAATGTCTGTCGTAATTTTTATTATAATAACTTTATTATTTAAGGCAAACAGTTTTGGTCAAACTGCGAGAGACATTTGCGCTGCGGGGTAACTGCTTAAGTTACTACTACTTAGCCCATACATGACCCACTGCTGAGTCGGGCATCCTTCTTACATTGAGGGTAATTGGCCTACTGGCACGCTGGCCAGACGGGTTGGCATAGGGTTTCGTATCAAGTTTTCCTTCTCATGCAGCTGGGCTTTCGGCCGTATTTATTTATTTATTTAACTAAAAAAACACACGCCAACTGCATAAGCACCGACATCAATTTAAAGAAAGCAGTATTTTTATAATTTCCTTTAGTCAGGATAAAATGGGGCGGTGACACTATTTATTCTTAATCCGTCAACACAGGGACAGCATAGCAACCAACATTTTGTTTTCCAGCTTTAGAACATCATAAACAACCATATTGTAGCTTATGATTAAGGATTTAAATAAAAGGTTTCCGTTGGACAAGCAAGATCTATTGCGTCAAGAACTTAAATGTCACACCGAAGTCTAAGATTTAGTACAAAACACATAAATCTGTATCTAACATTTTTTCGTATTTTTAAAAAACGAAAGTACTGGGTATACCCTATATTACGGGCAGTTTACAAACATGAATTGTGTAAATCCAGCATCCAGCCTCGGCCTCGGAATCGAACCCGGGACCCCGTGGTACAATGACGGCGCATCCGACCACTAGACCAACAAGGCATTAGGAATCGACACAATTTTTGACACAATGTCACCAACCAACACTGCCACGAGGCTGTCCTGAGACGACGTGACTAAAGGGACGCAAGAGAAGGGAAACTTACACAAACCCAGTGCCAATTCATTATGCCCAGCTGGCCATGGATTTCTGGGCTGCAATGATGATGATAACTATTTGTTTAAATTTAAAGAACTCCTAATACCAAGAAAAATATTACGATGAGAAGTAGTAATAATCAATGTCAGAAAAGAAGACAAACTTTCGTTATTGCAACTTTTTTGTTATTAACTTTGTAAGTAATAATTATTTATTAATTGCAGACGCAAAACAGATGCCTTTGGTGCAAGCACAACAATCCCAAATTCATTTGCCAACGTCTGAAGATATTAAAATCGATTTTCCTGAACCGATCCCGCGAGTAATTGTTGGTAATAATCCGAAATACCGAACGGAGGTGTCGATGTAACGATATAGGCCCCGTTACTTGCAATACGCAGGTGGTCGGTTACGATGTTCTTATATCGATACCAAACGCAATGATTCGATTCTGCTCGAGTTGATCGATTGCAGGGCATTTTTCGCTCCGGTTGCAATTGTCGTTTCGACATTCAAATTTGAACGATGATATTTAATTTTCGCCTTAATTATGTGCTGTCTCGGGTTATTGATTTGGAGCCAGAATGCGCGTTCCATTTTCGGATATTTAAAAATATACGAGACTTAATTTTTGTTTTCAAAGAGTTTTGAATTATGACAGAGGTGTGTATGAATGAACATTCAAAAATAGGGTCCATTGAAAAAAGAGCTAAAATATAAATATTATACGACCCGCCCTGGCTTCGCACGGGTGCAATGATGAACATCTAAATTTATTACTGTTTTTCTACAATATTATGCATCTAATATACATAAAAACCTTCGTCTTAAATCACTCTATTTATTATTAAAAGTCGCGCATACATACGATGGACAGACGACAGCGACTTTGTTTTATAATATGTAGTGATAATGATGATAGTGATAGTGATATTGACTTAACACACAAACAAACATTTTTATTTTCATATATTAATTCACAAAGGCACAAGAAGCATACAATTTAACCTCAAGAGAAGGGAAACTTGATACAAACCATGTGCCAAACATTCTGGCCAGCGTGGCGTAACAGGTTAATTTATAGGAGGCTCGACTAAGCAGTCAATCATTTATGGGAAGAAATGATGATGACAAATTATAAAGTTTAAGTATTCCTTCAATTTGATTAACCAACAAAATAAATTATAATTTAACTAAGGTATACCCAGACTGCCTCGTTGGTCTAGTGGTTAGATGTACCGCCTCTGGATCAACGGGTCCCGGGTTCGATTCCAGGGTCGGGCAAGTGTCTTTGTGTAAACCAGAGGCACTGGCTCGGAGTCTGGGTGTCATTTCTATCTATAATATGTATGTATTTATAAAAAAAAATGTATATAAGTAGTTTATCATCCATCTCGTTACCATAACACAAGCATTAAGTTGCTTAGCTTGGGACGAGATGGCGTTGTGTGAAATGTCCAAGGATATTTATTTATTTATCCTGAGGGTGTCGTAAGAGGCGACTTAAAGAACGCAAAAGGCAGATCACCTAGCCGGTTCAGTAGGTTAACTTTCCTCCGTGAACTTGGAGGAGGCCCGACTCAGTAGTGGGTCATTTATGGGCTGAAATAATGAAATGATAATTTACCTTTTAAGAAACTCTTAGTAACGAAAGGTTGTATAAATAAGTCAGTACATGGACAATCGACTTATATAGGCTAAAACATGCGACAACAAAAAACTGGAACTCATAATGCACGTCACTAACAAGCCACACGTGTCCATTAGCGCGCGTTTCTCTAAGCAACATAAAATGCCCACTAAACGTCTGTTTGTAGAACAAATTGCTTATCGGCAAATTTGCTGAAGGCTGGCAACACAATATGGCGCTCGTTGGATCCGTTATGTTGGCACTGTTCGCTTTACACACGCACGCGCATTTCGCGGGTTGATCTTTGTACTGTACAGACGGGAAACTGAATTGTTGTAACCATTGGTACGACCTCCTCGAAGCCTGAATTTAATTTAGTTCTGAGTTTCTTGCCTGGTCTGGTCTTAAGAGTGTTCTGAAGTGGTCGTTATATACGCCAAACCAATAAGATACTTAAAATAAAACATTTTAAAAGCATACAAGGAAACTCATTGCAATAAAGTGGCTTTTGAGATAGCTGGAGTAAAAGTTGAGCAACGGTTGGTTCTGTTGATTAAGAACTTTTCTCTAAGCTATCTGTCTCTCTCTCTGTGTGTGTAAATCAAGTCTTTTTAATTTCTGAATTTTGTGGTCTGAATTATTAGTTTATTAATACAAATATTTTTAGATGATATTAAGATTGTATGTGATTTTATTTACTTGAATTATATATGAAAGTGCCTATATGGCTGCATCGTTTTCCTGCAAACCGAACCTAACTTGTAAGTTTATTGAACAAGCTTAATGTATGCTCTCTAGAATCTTCTTGCAACCAATAAGATAAAAATCAAGTTATTATTAAATACAAATTCACAAATTTTGGTTCATTCATCGTCATTATAAATTGCTCAAACAGCCCGACAACTTTGGTATCTTCCATATATATACGGTAATTCCAGATAGACATATTATAGTAATGTACATAGTTTTATTTTAAATATGTATATATTTATGGCAGTCGAGTCAGATAGTTGTCTACAGAAGACATATAATAACTAATCGGGTTAGACTGGTAGCTAGGCAAATACTTTTTTTTAAAATCGCCCGTATATGTGTCTTTATTCTAAACAAAGAACGCACCTCAACAAATATTTCTTACTGCCATCACCATATTGACGGACTACATCTTACAAGTTTTACGACCAACAGCTGTAGAACTATAGATATGTTTCTCGGTATACAAAAGGTTTCTAGTGAAAAGGGAAACGCGGCTCAGTCAATGTTGGTTAACAAGTGTAAGCTTTTAGAAAAGAGATCATAGCAGAGCACTGTTGACATTCAACTGAGCTAGCTAATTTGAAATGTAGAATTCGAAAATAATGAAACGATGCATTTTTTTTTTAGTATTTGTGACTATTACTTTTCAGCCCATACATGACCCACTGCTATAATAATAAATAAAATAAATATCCTTGGACATTTCACACAACGCCATCTCGTCCCAAGCTAAGCAACTTAATGCTTGTGTTATGGTAACGAGATGGATGATAAACTACTTATATACATTTTTTTTTTGTAAATACATACATATTATAGATAGAAAACACCCAGACCCGGAACAAATACTTGTAGGTCGTACAAATATTACTTCCGTGCGGGGATCGAACCCGCGACATGCAGTCGATCGCTGAGCTAGCTAATTTGAAATGTAGAATTCGAAAATAATGAAACGATGCATTTTTTTTTTAGTATTTGTGACTATTACTTTTCAGCCCATACATGACCCACTGCTAAATCGGGCCTCTTCCAATTACACGGAGAGTAATTAGCCTACGGTGCCATGTTAGCCAGACGGGTTGGCACAGATTTTCGAATTAAGTTTTCTTGCCGCTATGTTTTCGGCCTTATCATTTACTTTTATTGGCTCCTACGATACTCTTAGTATAGTATATGAAGGTGACACCAAGTATTCGTAATCCGTAACATCAAGAAAAATAAAATTGACCGAATAAAATTTTACCCCGTTGTAAACGTGACTATGTTTTGGAATCGGCGAATAAGTAATATTATCAATACGACAATAATTTTGCTTGCCTGTCTATTAGCTAAATAATTTAGATGAATACTTCTAGACAAGGACCTAAATTATAAAATGCAATGATATGCCATTAGAAGGCACTAATTAAAGGAAAAAGAAGCCTTGTTGCTTAAATGGTTATACCACTTAATTAAACAACAAATATTTAAAGTTACGTCACATAAACAAATACAATGCGACAAAAGTTCATTCTCATAACATTTAGCTCCACAAAAGATTGAAAGGTCAAAACCAAAAAAAAGTATTGTACAAACCAGAGGTAACGTGTGAAATACAAAATTTAATTTAATGAATAATTGACAGCATCAATAATTAAAGAGCAACCCGTAAACTTTGGGG
Organism: Clostera curtula; assembly: GCA_905475355.2. Taxonomy (NCBI): domain Eukaryota; kingdom Metazoa; phylum Arthropoda; class Insecta; order Lepidoptera; family Notodontidae; genus Clostera; species Clostera curtula. The sequence goes on from FR997805.1 coordinate 1,348,408, forward strand.
TCAGCATCATAATACTAGAGTTAGGCGTCACTTAGTTAAATAACATTATTCAATGGCTAGTTAGATCTTAATCATTTGTGCTTGTTAAGCAATTGTGAAATCCGACATTGTTTGAAAATAGAATCCTTACCTTTATTAGGACTTGTAGTTTTGCCGGAAATCAAGATAAACCGTTTTTTACCCTTAAAACCCTCCCCGAGTGGCAATAACAATAAGATTCTAAATTCGAATATTATTTTTTAATTTGTGATAACCAAAACACTTGAACGATTGCTTAGCCTGGAAAAGAACATTACTTTGTGTTATTAATAAAATCAGTAGTGTTTCTAATTAGAATAAGATTCTTATAAGCGAACCTACTAATGTGTAAGTAAATATTAAAGTGTTGCGTACTCCTATCTAATTGGAGGAGGCTTTACTCAGCAGTGGGTCATTTGTAGGCTGAGATGAATATACCGAAGAAAAGAGAAAGTCCGGTACATTCTCTTCTTCCTCGGCCTAACTCCAAATGGAGAACTCAACTAACATCTAGCTGATTGAGACTAACTACGTAACTAGTAGTTTTCCGTGTGGTGACGGATTTAGAATACGCAATGTCACCAACCCGTACCATCCCGAGGGTGTCGTAAGAGGCGACTAAGGGAACGCAAATCTTGCCAGTGTGACACAGTAGGCTAGTGAATTTGGGGGAGGCCCGACTCGGTAGTGGGTCATCCATGGGCTGAAACGACGACTTAACTAGGTTGCAACCTCTATAAAATTCGGCCACAACATTAATACACCATAAATTACAATCAGTTATTTTCTACTACATCACGTCTTCAATTTTGTAAACTATTAACAATTAGTCACTTTTCTGTAGTAATATATTAATGAAATAGTAATATCATGTGTGGTCTGAATTAAGCGGCGAAACGCCCTTTGTATTTATCATTCATATGTCCCTTTTAGCCTAAAGCGTAAACTGTTAACATCTAATGAGCTATAATGATCGCCTAGTGAATTGGGCAAGATATTAAAATGACACAAGAAAAATATACCTTATCTCTTGCACTTTAAGCTTAAAGTTGGACGTGATAAAATGACAGGTGTAGCGCATAACGAATCACATAATATACCGTCAAGTAATTATTAATAATCATTAAAATTAATTTTCAATAATGTCGATAAATTAAAAAAGGGCGAGTTTCGCTAGTCGAATGGTTTGTCCTAGGGTTGTCAATAGATCGACTCTATCGTTGATTAGTGAGCACTAAGCTGTAGTATCTCTTAATATGTGTATTGAATGCTGAATTAGATTTGGAATATTTTATTTCGAGTCAAATATTTATTGCGTTTTAAAGTAAATACGTGCGTGTAAAAACGATAACACTGCCGACAAACTGTTAAGCAGTTTGGCAGAAGGTTGTAGTGTAATACTTTTGTAAAATTTATTGAACTTAAATTATTAAAATTAATTTATTTTTAACTTTAAAAAAAAGTACTTATTCTACTACTTCTACTACACAGCCCATAAATAACAAGGCAGAAGACCTAGCCGCAAGAAAAGGAAAAGTTTATGCGAAACCTTGTGCCAGTCCGTCTGGCCAGCATGGCACAGTAGGCCAATTACCTGTAATGTGAGGAGGCCCGACTCAGCAGTGGGACATTTATGGGCTGAGTAGTAGAGTAGTGTTTTATAGGATGAAGGTCCTTCATTAATCAGGCAACTCCACTGAGCCTGGAGTATCAAACATGCTGAAAATGTTACTCCAAGAAAATTGGAAATACAGAGTTTTCCAAGGTCCCACACAAGGTAAAGCCACAAGAAAAGGAAAACTTGATACAAAATCCTGTGCCTACCCGTCTGACCAGCGTGGCATAGTAGGCTCCTCCATGTATTTAGAGGAGGCCCGACTCAGTAGTGGGTCATTTAAGGGCCGAATAGCAGTAGTATAGTAGTATTCTGGTTTGATAGGTTAGATAGACGTAATTTTATGGAAGATGTGACTTTTTAAACAGAAAATTACTAATGGTTTTTTTCTTTTCTAATTTCATTACTTCTATGTACAGACATCCCTACACGTTCGGTTGACTTCGTGGAACCTCGGATATTTCCGCCAGGCGATTCCCTCAGGGGCTGTCTCAGGAATTTGATTAATGGATTTTCGTGTCCAAAAATTTGGAGTATGTTTTTTTTATTTCCCTCGGAGGTGCTTGAACTCTTTTTAGGGTAGCCCAGAGTTAATTAGCAGTTATATTGAATATAACATTTTGACAGTGTTCGAAAAGTTAATTGCTCGATCCTGAGCTTTTCGTTAATCTATTTTTTTGTTTAATAATCGTCGTGTGATGGAAAGAAGGTTTATTTGTGGTACAATCTTTATAAACGTTCCTATTTTAATCTTCGAAGATTCAGAAGTGTCTTGTGTTGTTTAGCGGGTCTGTAGGTCCTGTCATAGATCATATATGGATGAGCAGATTTAGATAATATACCTTAAAAAGTAGTTTTAAACGGAATATTCTTTGAGACCCAAAAAGTGTTGGCTTGACGTCGTAAAGCGTGATATGCGTGCCAATGGGCTCACTACCAGGGATGCTGAAGACCGTGCGAAGTGGAGAAGAAAAAGCCGGAAAGCTGACCCCGGGTGCCGAAGCGAGAGTTTGGGCTGCAACCGGGATTTTATGATGATGATGATGACACTTAAACAATATCTTCGTAATCTTTTGTCAGGTTTTACTTAAAGGGGTTTGGATATTATGACATAAATAGTTTTTGTTCATATTTAACATATGTGATATTTTAATAGTATTTTGTCATTATACAAGCTGTATTACTTCAATTATCAAAATAAATTAATTCGGCGCCCATATTTTTTATAAAATTTGACATTATTTCGGTTACAGACAAATTCAAAATGTTCTGATTAAAATGAAGCGAACATTTGACATTTAATATCACAACACGAAAGAAATCAGACGTTCCAAAATCGAAATCTATGTCGATTAATTAGCAAAACTAATCAATTTAATAAATAACCCCAATAGCAGATTAAAATGTCAATATACCGATATCGAAACACATTCTTTAACGATGTGCACAATCTGAATCGATTCCACAGTCGATTAATCTAATCGATTTAGCAAAAACACCGCTCTTATCTGTACGCGAAACCATCACTCAACGGAACTATTAACATGTGAAACATCAAATATATACAGCGGCAAAATTCTAAAAATTAACCATTTGCATATGCAAAGATTTCTCACAGTTTACGTCCAAATAACCTTCCGAACCCGACACCTTTATAACATTGAAGGTAACGTTCAAAATCGTTTACAAAACAAATGCCTTTAGTAAGGACAAGAGAATAATTCACGAAACTGGTGCATAAAATTCGACGTCGCTTATTGGACGTTGACCCCCGATTTTAACGTTCCATATTTCGTTCAAAATAAAAGAATTACTAATCAGTGTTTTTGTTAATTTCTGTTAAACTCGGTGGACAATAGACGTTGGACGTCTCGTGTGTAAAAGTATTTTACAATGTGACAAAATGCGGAGCATTTAAAAGGCATCAGCGTGCAAAAGTGTAGCAGGTTACAATGTTTTCAAAAATATTTAGACGTTGCACTTTTTTAAGGATCAACATTCGTTTGACAGTTGCCACATCTCGATATTTTCGTGTTTGTTCATCTCTATAGAGACACTTTCTGATCCTTTATTTGATCATTTGTTTAATTGAGCCCCTTTCTGATCCTGAAATTTATCATTTGTTTATTTGAGTAAAAAAATCCACGATGAAAGAAAGTTTCGATTTAAAACTTATTTTCATCGTGCATTTTTTATTTACTGCATTAGAAGCACATCTGTCTCAATGCATCTACCATTTCTGGTATAGTAGCTAGCAAAAATCTTGCCTTTTTACCACATGTATTTTTAGGGACTTCTGAGTCAGCAACGGCTTTAAAGTACAGTTGACAAAAAAGTATTACACCCGTACAGACACCGAGAGAATTCAAAAGTATTTAGCGACTTTTGAAAATATCACTTGAATACAGGGTACCTATTCAAGTGATATATCTATACTAATATTATGAAGAGGAAGATTCAGATTATCACTGATTAATATAGGCTATTTTAATTGCGAGAAAAAAATACAATATATATGTCCACCCGTGCGAAGCCGGGACAAGCCGCTAGTATAAAATAGTATAAATCTTATAGATGATAAAATTTACATAGAACTCTCATTGCGGTACTTTGCATATTCAGTGAACCATCATTGTTTATCCTTCCAAAATAAACAATTTCCACTGGACATACCTTTACCCGAAAAATTCGAGTACAAATTCAGCACATCCAATTAAAACTGTCTCACGCCCTTCAACGTACACTTCGAGCTCAAGAAACTGACGCACAAAATTAATTTAAACATTAAACAAACAGATACACTGCTGGCCATGTTAACGAGCCGTGTAATCCCGTAATGCGGCACTTCATTGATTCCTTTGCAGTACGGAAGCTGGTGAAGAAACTCGGCTAAATTAATATTAATTAAGTTATTGATTACTGTTTTGCTGAAGTATGTGTATCACATAAAATCTTTCAAAATTATTTCATTAATTGAATATACAAAAAAAATTACAAAATTGATTATTAAAAAATACTATCCTTAAACTACCAGGCTTCCTTTTTTATTAGTATCAATGAGTCGTAAATTGTAAAAAAAATGTGGCAATCTTTTTTGTGAAATTGAGTCGATTACAATTTGAAACCTCTGTTGCTGTTGTTACACATATTAAGTATTTTTAAACACCGGCTAGTTACAAATATCTAGATGCATATTACTTGAAATAACCGATAAAATTAACATTGATGACGTACCGTAAACAAAACTATGAACTATTAAGTATTTCCAATAATGAATAAACAAGTAAGTGGATGAGAGAATGATTTATGAGCGTCTGCACTACCTTGGATTCCTCAAAAAGCCCTTTTATTCTCTTACGTGTAATTACGTTTTGATAGGTCTCAAGTCTCGGGTAATATTTAGCTGTCAGCACTTTCTCCAACGTCGGGTAACTTCGGAGTGGTTCGGGTGGCATTCGTTAATTAGCATGCGAGCCTTTTTCAATTGTTTTAAAATGTTGTTCTAAAGATTTAAAAGAGCTGGCCGGTTACTGAAATAAAAATAGGAATATTCTAAATTTAAAATATTGTAATGCGTAAAGAATTGCCAATCAACAGCATAGTCTAATATATTTTACTCAAATTGACACTGGCTGAACACAAACGGTGAAGTGAAAAAAAATATTTCTCGACGTCTAATGCGATTCTTTAGTAAATTCAGCGTCAAGAGAAGGGAAACGTCATATAAATGTCTATGCTAACTTGACTAGCCAGCTCTAACCCGGGCTTGTAATTTATAAGGCCAAGATGATGATTATCTGGAAGTACTAAATGTATTTCTAATTGAAATCTTATGACTACAGAATAACTTTATTATATTCTTTCATACTTAAAAATAAATAAATTAGATATTATAAAATTTACAAACCACTTGACACAAAGTGGCGTATAACTTAAAAATAAAAATTGGCCAAAATAAAAATAAAATATGCACCAAGCAGTTTCTTATTTTGAATTTAAAGTGCATCTGACCGAAATGGATTGCCTATTAATTTTTATACGTCGCCTCAATTAATTGTGTCCTCCAATACCCACTACTCAATTACCGATAGCAATCGGTAATAAACGATTTAATATATTTTACTTAAAACTGTATTAACGAGAGAGTAAAACTGTCCATAATATGACGAAAAGCTATACAAAAATCCCAATAAAAACTGTTGCGGACGTCAAAAAGTATCGTCTTGATTGGCTATTCATTTTGGAGTAAATTAACATGTCAAGTAGGAAAAGAAAAATTATATAGCCATTACCTACTGTCCTCATAAATCTTGTTGTTTTACTATGTCGTTTTACTAGCAGATATATCATCATCATCACTACATATAAAACAAAGTCGCAACGGATTTTGAAGTGTTTTTTTTAAATATAGTGATTCAAGATATATATATATGCATACATCCATAATATTGTAGAGAAACATTGATAAATTTAGAGGTTCTTCATCGCACCCGTGTGAAGCTGGGGCGGGTCGCTAGTAACATGATATGAAACCCTGTGTACTAATTACCCTGCCTGTCACGAGAGGAGGTCTGACTCAGCAGTGGGTCGTTTGTGGGTTGAGTAGTAGTTGTAGATGATTAGGTAATGCGTATGAAAGGTGTGAGTGGAACCGATAGGTGTGTATGGAGACTACCACCCAGCGTGGGTCAAGGGGCGAGATATGATATTGGTAATTTTAAAAGAAGATTTGTAAGAGTTTCGTGATAAAACCTACGTAATTAAAGTTCCTTTTGAGTTTGATTTACTCAATACTCAAAACATCGAGAGTGAAACTAGAGGTTTGTCCTACATTATGCGTGCCGTCAGTTTCTAAGACATATCTCAAACGCAACTGAACAGATTGATCGATGGAATATATATCTTATTCCGCATGTTTTTGCTCAATGTGTATCGATGAAAACTACAAAAATAAGGTAAGGAACATATTGTTGAATTAAATATTACGTTCGATAGAATGTTGAAAATTTAAGAAAACATATTTTTTTAATTTCGTAAATAGATGATCATATTTGTGAAGCATAGCTAAGAACACTCTGAATTGACACAAGATTGAAACAACATCAAAATCGCTTTATCCGTTCATTAGCTATGATACTGTGTTTTTGGTAGGGGTCAATATCTGTGTCAAAATTTTAATATTAAAATATGGTGTATTGTATATCTATATCATGTAGAGAACTTGGAATAATAAGCAATATTGATAAATTCTGGATTAAATAAATGTATTTATTCACGCATAAATAGAGTAGGTACTGGGCAAATACTTACAACTACCAACTAACCTACAACTAAAAAAATACCTTATAAAGAAAATACTAAAATATATTATTTAAAGGAGTCCCTATTAATCATATTTAATCAAATTCTGGATTAAATTTTAACCAAAAAAGGGAACATTTTTAAATACATTCATACCGGTGGTAAATGACAAACGTTATGGAATAAATTCGTCGTCGTTTCATCCTGTAAATTACCCTCTACTGAGTCGGGCCTCCTCCAATTTTATGGAGGGAAATAAACCTCCTGTACCAAACTGACAAGACGTGTTGGCACAGGGCTTGTTTCAAGTTATCCTTCTCTTGCGGCTAGGTGATCTGCCTCTTGCGTTCCCCTCAAAATGGTACAATGGTTTAATGTGTGTATATAAAGCTGCCTCGTTGGTCTAGTGGTTAGATGTGCCACCTTTGGATCAACGGGTCCCGGGTTCGATTCCCGGGTCGGGCTAGTGTCTTTGTCTAAACCAGAGGCACTGGCTCGGAGTCTGGGTGTCATTTCTATCTATAATATGTATGTATTTACAAAAAAAAATGTTTGTAAGTAGTTTATCATCCATCTCGTTACCATAACACAAGCATTAAGTTGCTTAGCTTGGGACGAGATGGCGTTGTGTGAAATGTCCAAGGATATAAAGTAAATGAATTAAAAACCATGGCAGCAATTATATCAACAAAATTGGTGTTTTAATGACAATTTTATTAAAAACACATCCTAAAGTAATAGTCTTAATAATCTTAAGTTTTGAATAGTCTTAAACATTTCAATATATCTTTAAAATAAAAATAATATAAAAAGTATGTGTCCGCAGTCTTACAAAGAACTTTTGTACGTAATGTAGTCTAATATAATCGCTACATTGAACGTGCCTTTTCTAGACCAAACCTAGATCAATGCTGGCCCGTATTTCAATCCCTAATCTGAATGCACATAATAATGAGAGCAATAAGTTTTGCCAGACAAATACGTCAATAGCTGGTGAATGAAGTCAATCAAAGAAAAGATAAATGGTTTTTCTGATGGCCCATTTGTGAATTGTCAATGTATTTTTACAACGGCGAGATAAGTAAAGTAAGAGAAGGATTAAGACACAATTTAGCATTTTAGAACGGACGGATTTAGAATACGTAGTGTCACCACCCCATTCCATCCTGCGGGTGTCGTAAGAGCCGAAAAAGAAGACACACTTGATAGAAACCGACTGCCAACCAAAATTTGACTTACAACATCCGCAGGATAGAATGGGGTGGAGCAAATAAGTATGTAAAAGCTAGTCTTAACAAATCATTACCGTTAGTCCTAGTTGCCGGTGGAGATTGCTTCGTGTTAATACCGGTAGTTCGCTAAATCAGGTAGACTGGTCTGGATTAGTGTTATTTTTATTCGAGTAGATTCATTGACGGATTTAGAATGCATAATGGATTTAGAATGTACAGTGATACTGACCTATCTATTACTATTACTACTAATAAGCCCATAAAAGAGTCACTTGAGGGTAATTAGTCACCTATGCTAGCTGGTTAATCGGGTAGGTTTCGTATCAAGGTTTCCTTTTTTAACGGCTAGGTTAGCCATTTCCATTTATCGGCTTATACGACACCCTCAGGGTTGAATGGGGTGGTTACAGTATGTATTTTAAATCCGTCACTACACAGAAGACAACCATTCCGTGTAAATTGGTGGTTATCTAAATCAAATTCAGACCCATGAGGCCATGAGATTGAGAAAAAACCAAGATGAACCAATGCAGTCATAAGCAGAAAGGCAGTAACTCAGTAGTTTCTTTGACATGAAAAACAGCTCTATCTTGGGGATAAAACAGCCGCTTATTGAACATCACGTTGACGTGACTTGCAAAATTTCTTCCTATGAGGGCAGTATTTTGAAGAGTAATTAAAAAAAAACGCAGACCCACACATATACAATTTTACATTATTTCGCCCATAAATGGATCACCAGCGCTTTCACGTGCCATAAATCACAAGAATCATAATTTGCGTGCTGCTATCGAGAATCGGCGTTTAATCCCAGTAATTGGGGACCACTCGCCCAATATGCCAGTAGTTGCGTATCAGATGGATCAAAGGCAACGCCTCCAAGCAGATTTATTAGCACAGTCTAGATTGGCAAAATATGCACCTCAATATTGTGTAGCAAGTGCTGTATTGACAGCTGTTTAATGTTTATAATATGGTCCGCGTGGTGACGGATTTAAAATAGATAGTGTCACCACCCCATTTCATCCTGAGGGTGTCGTAAGAGCCGACAAAAAGCAATGACAAGGCCGAAAACGTAGCTATATAAGAAGGAACACTTGAAGCGAAACCCTCTCCCAACCCGTCTGGTCAGTGTGGCACAGTAGGATGATTAACCTCCCTGTTACGGGAGGAGGCCCAACTCAGCAGTGGGTCAGTCGCTGGATGAGTAGTGTTTTGAATTCATATTCAACCTGTTAAATTAAAGTATTTTTTTTTACATATTGGCGTCTTATCTACCAACTTATTCTTGGCTTGTTTATGTCTTAAAAATGTGTTCTTTTTTAGTCTTATTGTAGGTAAATAAAAAAGTTAAATAGATACTAAAATAATCAAATATATTCCCTAAACATGATAGCCATAATATAGGTATCATGTTTAGGGAATATTTTTTTTAACTATGTAATTTATAGTTTTAACTACACAGATCGATAGAGAAAAAAAACTGAACAAAACTGCATCAAAAAGTAATTTTGGCCAAAATGGCGTTTACGCCCTTTGAGTCTAAAGGTATCGATATGTAGCATGCGCACCCCGACCGAGTTAGCGATGGTGGCTTTCTGCTACAAGAGAAGAGTAACGTCTTCGTTATAAATTGTGCCTAGCAAACGTCAAAATTGACATTTCCGTTTCGCTACACGCATCGGTTGAGAATTGAACATCGATACTGAATTGGTTATTCCGTTTAGTTTTGCCGTAACGAAACACTATAATTTCGTTATAATTTTCCAACATTATCATTTTTTAGATTATTGCATTTTTGTTTAAGAACACACTTCTACCTATCCTCTAACTATGTACAAGCATTATGATATCATAATTATGTATCTCAGTACGAAAGAAGAGAAAACCAGAAGTCGTTAAACGTTCGCCTTAGGCTAATGGCTGACGAAAACTATATACAATTTACAGCACACAAAAGATGTAGACCTGACATGAGCAATATTGCATTGTATGGTACAAGTTATAAGATGGACGCGAATTTTGAAATTTGTTTACTGTTATGAGTTATGACTCACACAAAGGAGCGTGAAAGCTGACACGCAATTAAATGAAAGTATCACTAATATTCCCGCATACGGAGTACGTATGTCAAACGACAAACGCTGTAAGTATTGGGTGTAAACCAAATCTGGTTAGACAGGTAGTCGAGCCTAATGAAATTCCATTTTGAACATGACAATTTAATTTCACTGATGACACCATATATAAAGGACGAAGGAGACAAAATATTTCATTTTTATGTTTTTTTATCAGTTACTTGAATGCCTTTGAACCTAGGCTTGCGTGATGCAAAGCAACGCCATGGTCTAAGATGGAGCAGGAATTCAAGGAAATGCCTTGTCGGACAGCGGCTCTCACATACACACGACGTAACACAGTAAAACTGCTTGGCGCCGGACTTAGAGGTGAGGTATTAGCTAGCCGGTAGCTAGCCGGGCGGACTATTATATCCTACCTCCAAACGCGATGGGTTTTGTTGACTTTTACAACACGCGTTATTTCCCAGCGTGCGGTGGGGAAGTTTTATATTCTGCTTCAGTCCCCACACGGGGAAATAATCATATAAATAAATGCCTACATAATGTTGATATTGTCCTATTATGATAATGTTAATCGACTGGCCTCTGGTTTTATGGAAAACAGGTTTCTAATCATATCTATAAATGTTGTTTAAACTAATACCAACGACTTAGTTTAGCGATCACTTTAGAATATGAATAAATGCTGTTGTAAATCATGTCAGTATAATATGATGATAAATTAATAGTACAAACGCTTGTCACTTAATCTTACATTCACACGATCGCCAAACGCAGATTCGGATTGGCGTATTCAAACGAAGAACATCATTGTAAGAAGTGTTCGTAATCCTATATGGATGTAGGCTAGCTTCCTTCGACTAGCCGTCTCCGATAACGACACAACCAAAATTATCGTATCGTTTCTTTAATTTTTGTAGTTCTGCAATTTTAAAACTTAATTAATCTAATATTATGTTCAGTCTAACAATTTTTATATCTACATATTACATTTTGAAGAAAGCAGATTGGGTGTGACTTTCCTCATATCATTGATATTCACCCTTTTTGTTGCCTTCCATACCAAACATCGCAAGATCATACGAGAAACATTGTCTATGAACCGGGCGAAGAAGCATCAGTAGACTACCTGCTAGATAAATAAATAAATAAATATCCTTGGACATGTCACACAACGCCATCTCGTCCCAAGCTAAGCAACTTAATGCTTGTGTTATGGTAACGAGATGGATGATAAACTACTTATATACATTTTTTGAGATGGCGAAAGGATATTGTGAGTGTGGCTGGGAAGGATTGAATGAGGAAAGATCAGGCCATAACATAATGGCGTGCATGGGAGGAGCTTTTTGTTCACAGGTGGACAAAATAGGGGTGCATAAAATATTCTAGACAGCACAGTTGGGATTAGCCGTATTACTTTTTCATTATTACCTTTCAAGTTAATGCCTGTTTAAAAGTTTGAACTCTGTAGGTACTCTGAACCTCGTCAGTATCACACTATAGATATATTAGAAAAAGGGCAATGGAGAGGGCTATTCTCGGATCAGAAATGAAATCAGAAATGAGGAGATACGCAGAAAAACCAGGGTCACCGACATAGCCTACCGGATTGTCAAACTTAAGTGGCAGTGGGCAGGGCACATAGCTCGCAGGACCGACGCCCGATGGGGCAAAAAAGTCCTCGAGTGACGACCGCGTTCCGGAAGGCGCAGCGCTGGTAGGCCTCCCACACGGTGGACCGGCGACCTGGTTTACCCAACCCGGAAAGCAATGGATGCGGGTCTTTTGGCTGACCGATGATGGAAATTATGTATTAGAAAATATTTAGATTATATTAATTATTTTATACAAAAAAACCTTATTTTTTGTTGGTTTACCCATTAATTTTACTGTCATATCACTATCACTACATACTATAAAACAAAGTCGCATTCTTCTGTCCGTCCCTATGTATGCATAAATCTTTAAAACTACGCAACGGATTTTGAAGTGGTTTTTTTAATAGATAGAGTGATTAAAGGGGAAGGTTTATATGTATAACTCACCCCCGCTTTGCACGGGCGAAGCCGGGGTGGGCCACTAGTGTTTTCTTATAAACTTTTATCTAATTATCGCCGTCACTAAAAGTATTAAACTCAATATGGTATGTCGCTACTAGTCCATCACGTCGTATCGCATAGTCAAAGTAGGGAAAACTTAAGTGTCCGAACAAATAAGGCTATGACTAAAGTGGGAAAGGACAGTGACGTGCTCCCGCTTTGCATGCATCCATCAGTCCTTACAATTGGTTTGCTATACTAAACGTGAGGGAAACTCTTGCGTGCGTTAGGTTAATGCGACATTGTACCATTGATATATTGAGAGAAATATTTTATGTTCTTCTTGATGCGTAAACCACGATTATACTGTTTTAAACATAATTAAGCAAAAACAATTTTTTGTTTGACAGCACACTCTTGCTTACTAAACGATAGTTTTATTCAAGATATTGCATATTAAACAAAGTATTTTCTTTATAAGTATATTATATAGAAACCTAATATAGTTCATCTACTTCAATATTCAAATGAGAAGCAAAAACTTGGTAGGTACTCCTTAGTACGAAAATTGCGCGGACATTAAATTTCCCATAGAGAAGGTGTGCAGTATTTTTTTAATAAATTACTAGCGACCCGCCCCGGCTTCGCACGGGTGCAATTATGCATGTATTATACATATAAACCTACCTCTTGAATCACTATCTATTAAAAAAACTGCGTCAAAATCTGTTGCGTAGTTTTAAAGATTTAAGCATACATAGGGACGGACCGACGACAGCGACTTTGTTTTATACTATGTAGTGATGTATAAAAATACATAATGCTGGAAGTGTGGAATTTCGAACTACTCCAACCGCGCATTTTTGGTAAAAATGGGTGCATATTTTGTGCTTCACGTATTAATATACTCGTATACATTTACCAAAACTGTTACCAGAACATTAAACCTCAAAGTCTACTTAAAGTAAGCATTTTAACTCGAGTTCGATTTGTAAAAATGTTGTCTTTTTTAATGCTCAGAGGCGATCCGTTGATTTCATCTGGCAAACGAGTGAATGATACATCAAAGTCAAGCAGTTGGGTCGCCATCCTAATTAAGTTATCTGAAGACTAATAGGGACCTTTGGATTCGCTCATTATAGAATGTTGATCGAGGAACATGTAAATGTTTAAAATTAATATAACTGCTGTATTTATTCATCAAATTAATACAAAAACTATTATTGATACTAATATTAGTATTCAGCTTATACATAACCCACTAATGCTTACAAAAACATACAATCGCATTGAGAAACTGATACTTTACTGATACTTCCAGCGATCATTCTTACCAGGCACGTGCAGACTCTGGAATGAACTACCTGCGACGGTGTTTCCCGAACATTACGACATGTCCTCCTGTAAATGAGGTTTAAAGAGGCTTGGCTGTGCCCCTGGCACTGCCAAAGTCCATGGGTGGCGGTTAACACTTACCACCAGGTGGGCCGCTAGCTCGTTTGCCACCAAGAGCAATAAAAAAAAATTGTATACATATAGAACAGTATCCTTCTGAAATTATTACTCTGTGTGAAAATAAACAACGTCTTGTCAATAAAAACGGTAAACCCGATAATTATTTCAAATGAACTCAAAATATCAATAGCCTGTGCCAAAATAAACATTAAAAAACGTTGCGTGTACAATTGTGTATTTTGTTAAACCCACTCCTTGAGGGAAACGCGCACGGCGAATTCTTTAAAAAAAAATTAAATAAATGTTGTATAATAACACGTTTCGTTTGTGCTAACAAGGTGGCGTGACTGAGCACTGTTAACATGTAAGAAATGTTCTTAGGGATCCGCGATGGTGTGAAAAAAAATCGGCAAACATGGCGGACGACGAGCTTGTAGCAGCTGTCACTTTCGGGTTGGCCTATTTTTATTTCGAAAATAGAATAAATAATTTCGAATCGACGCTTGTTGTTTTTTTAAGTGTCTCCGGAATGAAGCCATTAATATTTATTTTTTAAATGTTTTACATTTTTATTCATCAACACACTGAGGCGGGTCCACGCATCCTGTACCTTCTTCCTATTTTTATGGTAAGGGTCTTTTGCGTTCCAGATGCATGGCTCATTTTGATATTCTTCTAAAAAACAAAGAGTTGTGTCTTCCGACCAATCACACATGATTAGGTACGCACGAAAACCTATTTTTAACCCCCGACGCAAAATGAGGGGTGTTATAAGTTTCACGTGTCTGTCTGTCTGTGGCATCGTAGCTCGCGAACGGATGAAGCGATTTCAATATAGTTTTTTTTTTGTATGAAAGGTGAGTTACGGACTAGTGTTCTTAGACATGTTAGATGAAAATCGTAACAAAATCTACATTATAATAAGTGTGTACCTATAAAAATTAAATTAAGAATTTAAAAAAACCCCGACACGATAACCTTTAAAAAGTAAAAAATAAAAATAAATACTTTGCGTTGGGGGACTAGGGATCAGGTAATAAATAAGTGGGAGAGGTCCCCCATCGCGAAGTATTTATTTTTTACTGTTTAAAGGTTATCGTGTCGGGGTTTTTTGTTTAATTTTTATATTTAAGTCTTTTGCTCCAAAAACGATTTATCGACGCGGTCCGTGCGACGTCCACCGCTCTTAAGCTCGCGCGCAATACTGATGTTTTCAAGCGTGTGGATCCATCGCAAACTGTTTGCCAAACAGCCTTTGATCTGTGAAGAAAAACCGACACCGATGCCGATCAGTGGCGAACACAAACAAAAACAGGCACACCCACGTCACACACAAACACCCATCCACATGTTCGTGTTTGTTGTTTGCTATTGTTTGCCAAGCGTATGGACCCGGCATAATGACGAACGCAAGAGTACATTAATAAGATACATACCTGTTCACTCATCTTGCCGGCGTGGCATAGTAAGCTGAAATGGCGGCCTGATAGTGCTGGTTAAAGAAGTAAATTTTAATTAGGTAAATTAAAGAGATCTGCTTCAATAGTAAGTAATTTATGGGCTAACTGAATTGCGGACATCCTCCTATTAGTTCTCTGACGAGATTGTATTACTTTGGACATGTTTGTGTGTCTCGCTGCGGCATCATAGCTGCAAAATATACGGACCGATTATGACACGGTTTTTTTTAATATAACAGCATGTTTTCTAGTTGACACGTTCTCGTTTACACAAGGTCATCTTTTCTAGTTGGATCGATGGTAAAACTTTCCGTCTACAATTTATATCAAAATTATTGAACTGGATTGAAAACCGCAACGGAACCCAACGTGCAATAAAACATTTAATTTAATTTTCCTCCCAATTCGAACAACGTTGAAGTATTGAGTCCACATATTCTTGACACCGCCGCGTTCGAAGGGATAATGGATTCAGCATACGTTTGAGTAATCTTCCATGTTTTTCGGTGAAGATATTCCATCAATACCTGCCTGATGGGTTGCCGATTGGCGAACTGTTCTTGGGTCCTCTTTGTTGATAATTAGCATATGATTAATTTGAACATGGAAGATTTTGATTTATTTAGTTTTAATTCCAGGTTTTTTATTGTTTTGTAAAAGGCTTCTAGGGGAGGCTTAAGCTGGATAGCAAGACAATCTTGACGTACCGATGTCAATAAATTAAATTAGATTATTGTAACTATATATTATAAGAAAGATTGTTAAATAAAGGCTATTATTATTATTAAAAGGCTTTTGCTTTTGTTTGTGTAAAATTTGTCCTTGCCAAATATTACTACTATTACTCATCCCATAAATGACCCACTGTTGAGTTGGGCGTTGAATTAATTATCCTACTATGCCACACTGGCTAGATGATTGGCACTGGGTTTCGTATCAAGCTTTTCATCTCCTGCGGCCCGGTTATCGGCTTTGACATTTCCTAACGGATCTCGCGACACCCTTAGGGTGGATTGGGGTGGTGAGACTATATATTCTAAATCCATCATCACACAGACAAAAATATTATTTGTATGAACCATTTATGTAAACTATACATAAGAAGACTCGATAAAAAACGCACCTTCGTTATTGCAGTTGACCGTTAAAGTCTTATTTTTATTTCGTCTAACATCTATTCTCTCCTATGACAATTGCTGCAAAGCATAAACATATATGTTAATTAGATTAAAACGCATCAAACTTGAGCTTTTAATATCACAATGTATCAGTCTTAATAAATTTTGACGTTTTCCTCTTCAATATACAATTAACATTCTTTTTAATTAACAAGGAAGCGAAATATTGGTAATTTATTTACACATACACCTTACCTCTTTTATGTCATTCGCAATAAATTGGTCTGAAATACACCTTAATTTTTTCCGATCAAAAATCCATATGCTCACTTATATTTAGCGGTATGTTTAAAAGGAGTTACTGACTAGTTCACATTTCCTTTTGAATTAAAATGTTCAATTGCGCTTATAAGGCCTGCAATGAGGAAGAAATTCTACTGAGATTGTTATAGCAAGTAATTTTTTGTCTGCAAAAATAGTCCGTGTAAACCAAAAGTTACTACAAGTAATCTAAAGCGTGCTCCAAATTTAATAGTCTGTGAGGTGACGGATTTAGAATACATAGTGTCACCAGCCCATTCGTTCCTGAGGTTGTCGTAAAAGCCGACAAAAGGAAATATAAAGTCGATACAACAATAAAATTTCATATTTTTTAATGGACTTAAAATCTAAAAGAAACCTTATACATACATTTTAATATGTAAAAAAAATATAATTAAATAAAAATAATTTAAGTTATTTAAAAATTATTCCTAATTGGAATAAAAATGTATATATTTATGAAATTTGAAAAGTTTGATTACTAATTCAATAAAGTAAAATATAATAAATAAATAACCTAGCCGCACAGAAGGAAAACTTGTTACGAAACCCTGTGCCAACCAGTCTGGCCAGCGTGGCAGAGTACGCTTAATTACCCTCTATGTAACTGGAGGAGGCCCGACTTAGTAGTGGGTCATTTATGGGCTGAGCAGTAGTAATAATCTTTATTCAAATAGGCTTAGGACTTATTTTGAACGTAAAAAAAAACAAATATATCAATTTGAAGAACTAATGTATGTGTTGTTATTGTTACAGATGAATCAGCAATGTAAAGTGTGTGGTGAACCAGCGGCCGGTTTTCATTTTGGAGCTTTCACATGTGAAGGATGCAAGGTAAAATACTACTACTAAGATCGTTTATTCGAACAGTGGTAGCGAGGTGTGGCGGGTCGACCACTTCCCTTGGATATGGCTGAGGAAATCTATGGCTGCTACACGCGTTATGCTTGTGAACAGGTCCCGTCTTTGGGGCTAGTCAGCTCACTGGATTCAAATCTTATAATTTCAATTTTAATTATTATAGCTTTTTTAGTACAAAATTCATATTTTAGTTAAGCGCCTTTCGGCACCAAACAAAACTAAGTTAGTTATATGTACACGGTCATTGTAATATGACGTTTAAAAAAAGGGGCAAGCCCACCATGTTTCTTCCGCCAGGTCTTCTCGGTTGATGCCGCGTACCTGGTAGTAGTGTAATACAAATGATGTAGCCGTTGACGATCATGAATGCCATTATTGGTTTATAAAATAAAGCATTATTCTATTCTAATTATATAGCTTTTTTATCTTGGAATCAAACTTTCACGGGAACTCTCAGAGAGTGTAATTATCTTTATTAGTGTTTGTTAAAGATGGAAGGCGAATATTGCCGGGGTGTGTTAATTAAAATATTGGGACCATAATTTTCTAATAGTTTATTAGCTTATACACTCTTTATCGCTTACATTTTGGCAACGGCATAACATAAACATATCGAACGTCAGAAAGAACAGCAGCTTTTAAAAATATTAGAAAAGTATTACAATGACCAAAAAGGTTTCACGTCGCCAACAGTGGTCAACTTCAATTATGTTTATTAGTGTGCGTTTTCTGCGTGGTGACGGATTTAGAATACATAGTGACATCATCTCATTTCATCCTGAGGGTGTCATAATAGCCGACAAAGGGAAATGACGGCTGATAATCTAGAGGCAATAGAATAAAAAATTTATAGGAAATCCTGTACCAAGCCGTCTGGTTAGCATGGCCTAGGCTAATTACCCTCCATGTAACTGGAGGAGGCCCGACTTGGCAGTGGGTTGTGTAGTAGTAGTAGTATTAAGTCTACAAAAACACCGACACCTACTAAAGTGGCCTGGAACTTCGGCAGCTCAATGGAGCTTCAAATTTTGAAAACAGCTCTTTAACATACAAGTAAAATCTTAGAGTTGTGATATATTTCTTACGAGAGACCACCAGTCTCGTCGTGCTGCATTCAGGCGTCAATCCCGCGTTCTATAAGGCGACTGTCGCATATATTTGGGTTGGCATTGCGACCTGCAAGTGCCTAGATGTTTTAAGGCATAGAGTCTTTGAAATATTGCTTTAATTTTCATGTTGTCGTGGTCGAAGCGTTAAATGGCGTTAAAATTAATTACTGTCCAGGTTAGAATTTCTCTTTTCTTTTTGTAACATGAACTTGGAAGAGGGACGTTTCAGAGCTTATTATTTTATAATTGACTAGTGGCCCGCCCCGGCTTCGCCCGTGCAAAGCGGGTGGGTTATACATAAAAACGTTCCCCTTGAATCACTCTATCTATTAAAAAACCGCTTCAAAAAGCTTTTTAAATATTTATGCATACATAGGGACGGACAGAAGAATGCGACTTTGTTTTATACTATGTAGTGATATTTTGCGTGTTGCAACAAACTGAAACCCATACCATCCTGAGGGTGGCGACTAAGGGAACGCAAGAGGGAGATCACCTAGCCGTAAGAGAAGGAAAACTTGATACAAACCCTGTGCCAACCCGTCTTGCCAGCGCCTGATTCAGTAGTGGGTCATTCATGGGCTGAAACGAAACGACTCAGCCCATAAATGACCCACTGCCGAGTCGGGGCTCCCCTGTCACATGGAACACTCCATGTAACATCTCAATTAGCCTACTATGCCACGCTGGCAAGACGGGTTGGCACAGGGTATTGTAACAAGTTTTGGGCCATTTCCTTTTGTCGGCTCTTACGACACCCATAAGATAGAACGGGGTGGTGACGCGAATAAGTATAAATGAATGAGTAGTAAATTTTATATCTCTATTCTCCCCATATTACAGAGATTACATTAAAAGTATTTTTTAATGCCAGTCCTCAAATCCTCTTCTTTTAATATAATGAATGTAAATTTAAAAGGGATTAACTATATATCGGACACCGAATTTCTGATGGACTTCTAATAATTTTCTAACTGTCCACTATAATACTTAATCGAATATAATACATATTATATCGGTCATCTTAACGACGTATTAATCATGCTCGAATGGCCCTAATTACGTGTCATACTATAGAAATTACTTGCCATTAGCTATGTCACACAGTTGAGGTTAGAGGATATTTTATTTACAATGTGCATACGACCAACGTTACGTGAAACGTAATCAAAATGTAAAAATATGATACGAGTAACATAGATATTCGTGTGCAAGAAAATTTTACTTAAGTATAATATTTCTGACGTAGTATTTATGGTGATCATATTCAGGATTTGAATTTGGCAATAGCGTCTTTAACAGCCTACATTCTAAGGAATACATTTGGATTTATTTAATCATTATTTTCAAGAAAATAGTCAATTTTAACATTTATAATAGGACATCTCGTTTTATTATCACATTCAATATATACTCGTTTATACGACGATAGAAATTCTACAAAGTAAAGCTTGCTGCTTGATTTCATTCTATTTCTCTAATTGCCCCAATACCTTCTAGAAGAAACATGATAATAACAGTTTATTCTGAATCAATAAGCACATCGATTGAACTTCATTTAAAATACAGTTTTTATCAAATATTGGCTATAGCTATGCTATACTATTATATTAAAATGAAGATACGTAATCATGTCTCAAGCGTCAACTTCAGATTGCTGCAAGTGCGCGCCGATGCCGCGCAAGCAATTTGCTACTCGGAATCAATTTGCGTTGTTTTTGTGGTGCGGTAATGTCACTCGTTTCAATTTACCGTTCAGGCGCAAACCTGCGGCAAAAATGAGTGTATTAATATGAGGCGTTATTGTCGAAATTTCACACGCTCTGGAGTTGAGCTGAGGGCTTGCTACCTGAACTTACCTTAAGGTTTATTTAGTATTTAAGATCTTCTATCCAAAGTATACTTGCAGCGAATAACCTCAAGGGCTTTTTGGTTGTTAATGTGATGGCCAAGTTTACAGAGTAGTTTGCACATATGAAAAGTCTGTGTCAACAGTTAATTGGGAATAGATGCCGCCGCTCCCGTCAGTCATACCACCTCGTCTGGCTGGTTGATCATCTCTGTGAATTTGGGGAAAATTCGACTCATTACTACTACTCAGCCCATAAATGACCTACAGCTGAATCAGCCCTCCTCCAATTACATGGAGGGTAATTAGCCTACAGTGCCACATGGGCAGACGGGTTTCGTGCCTGCGCCTGTAGCTGGAGGAGGCCCAGCTCTGCAGTAGATCATCATAAGTGATCTTATAGGCTGAGTAGCCCTTATATAAATAAATATAAAAAAAAATATCATTGGACATTTCACACAACGCCATCTCGTCCCGAGCTAAGCAACTTAATGCTTGTGTTATGGTAACGAGATGGATGATAAACTACATATATGTAGGATATTTTTATTTTTGTATAACGGAACGCAGCTGGTGAATGAATGTTTAGGAGTGAAAGGGGAAGGACGTATGGTGGGGGAGGAGAGGGGGGGATCGGGGGAATGGAATGGCGGCGGATGGTTGGGTCTCGGGAAGAGAAAATTAAATAAAAGAAGAAATAATAGAGAAGAAGTGGTTTTATTAAACTATAAGACCCTACAACTCTCGTCCGGGATAGCCGAAAAAGAATTACGACGAAAGACGACGACGACGAAGGTTTTTGTTACGCAACCGGCCACGCGTTTGCGACGACATAACCTATACGAACGAAGACGCGGCGGCGCTCTGCGCAACACGTGCAAACCTATACAGAAGACGAAACGACGATAACGACGCAGCATATACGTAGGTATGGCAGAATCAAGAAAAGCTAAAAAGGATACAACGACGGCACAAAGCGACGATAAAATTTCACAAAATCCACAATCGACAGCGACGAACTCATCTGTCACGATGGAAACAGTACAGAATACAACGATGGCACAAAGCGATGATAAAACTTCACAAATTCAACAATCGACAGCGACTAACTCATTTTTCATGACGGAAACAGTGCAGAAGTTTAGCGGCGACGATATGACGTTCTCTTCTACTAAGTGGGCGCAAGACATAGAAGACAACGCAGAAATATTTGGCTGGACACCGCAACAAAAGTTAATCATCACTAGAAGATCGTTATCTGGTACCGCAGAACTATGGATGAAATCTGAAAAAATATTTAAGACGTATGAAGAGCTAAAAACTGCATTGCAAAAAGAATTCCCTGATGCGATTAATAGCAAACAAATGCACGAATTGATGAGCACGCGCAAGAAACGCGCCAATGAAACATTTTATCAATATATGTTAACTATGAAAGAACTAGGACGCCGAGCTAAGTTTCCCGATTATATATCGATTCAGTACATAATAGATGGAATCACAGACTATGAGGTAAATAAAGCCTGTTTGTACGGAATAACCACATATAGCGCGCTTAAAGAGAAACTTGTGCATTACGAGGCTATGAAGCGTAAAATGAGTCAACATCAAATCAAGCAACAGCGCACAGAGAAGCCTAGAATCCTCAACCCGATCAGGCAGAAAGAAACAGCGGACGTGTACATTAAAAATTGCGATCAAAGGTGTTATAAATGCGGAGAAAAGGGTCATGTTTCAAGTGCATGCGTTAATGGACTTAAATGT
The DNA here is from genome assembly GCA_905475355.2 of Clostera curtula. Taxonomy (NCBI): domain Eukaryota; kingdom Metazoa; phylum Arthropoda; class Insecta; order Lepidoptera; family Notodontidae; genus Clostera; species Clostera curtula. Next base: position 1,370,634 of record FR997805.1, read on the forward strand.
TTTCGGTGTAATTCGTACGGCCATATTGGATCTCAGTGCCATAACGTTACAAGTCGTGGGGCAAGCGGCGTCAACACGAAGTTGCAGCGATCGATGTTCGTACAAAAGTCTACAGAGGGCGCTGCGGGAGTGAGCGTGAACGATCCGAGGAACGACGACCGAGTGAATGACGAAGAGTTTAACATACAAGAATGCGCAGGATGTTCGCAGCGTTCACTGCAGGGAGGGAACGAGATTGCAGACTATTCATTCGCTCAGAACGAATGTCCGGAACAGTTCACTCAGAATGACGTTATTCTGAACGTAAACAATGACTATATGCTAAATAAATCGGCTTAAACATCAAAAAATACGAACCTCACCAAACTACTTTGACGGGATTAGGGTTATTTGAGGTGTGTTCAGTTGGGCAACCCTTTTTGGAAAGTACTACAATTGTAATTCATAAAGGCAACCTCGATATAAGGCCGTTATTCTTTCAATTACCTGCTAATACCGAATGCAACGATGTGACACCAGCAGTTCAACAGTTAATAGATAATTATAAGCCGAATAAAGTGAAAGAAGCTCCTATCAAGATGAAAATTGTGTTGAAAGATGATGTACCTGTAGTTCAACGACCGCGCCGATTGGCTTTAAAAGAGGAAGAAGTAGTAAGGAATCAAATCAAAGAGTGGTTAGATAATGGAATAATTCGCCCAAGTCATTCAGAATATGCAAGCCCGTTGGTTTTAGTTAAGAAGAAAGATGGCAGTACAAGAGTGTGCATAGACTATAGGAGAGTTAACCAAAAGATGGTCAAGGATGAATATCCCCTTCCAGTGATTGAAGATCACATTGATAAGTTGTGCAAGGCTAGAGTGTTCAGTACCCTGGATTTAAAGAATGGGTTCTTCCATCTGCCTATTGAAGAAGAGTCAATAAAATATACAGCATTTGTAACCAGCAGCCCTGAGGGACAGTATGAGTTCCTACGTGCACCGTTTGGACTGTCTATATGCCCGAAGTACTTTATGAGAAGATGAACACCAGGCTCTGGCGCGCCTGAAGGAAGTGTTAAAAGTAGCCTCCGATAATGGACTAGAAATCAACTGGAAGAAGACACAATTACTGCAACGATCGGTGGAGTATTTGGGACATGTTGTGTCAAATGGCAGTGTGAGACCTTCACCAGACAAGACGGAAGCCGTGAGGAAGTTCCCAACACCAAGGAAAGAGAGGAACAACGACTAGCTTTCGAGGAGCTGAAGGAAAAATTGTGCTGTGATCCAGTTTTGAAGATATTTGACCCACAGATGGAAACTGAGTTGCACGCAGACGCGTGCAAGTATGGATATGCGGCAATTTTAATGCAGAAAGATCCCAATGATGGAAGTCTACATCCAGTTCATTACATGAGTAGAAAAACAAACGAAGCACAGCAAAATTGTAGCAGTTATGAGCTTGAAGCACTAGCGGTGGTTGAAGGTGTTAACAAATTTAGAAAATACCTAATAGGAATACCATTCAAGATTATTACAGACTGTGAAGCATTCCAAAAGACTTTGATGAAAAAGGATGTGTCAGCAAAAGTAGCCAGAACTGCATGCAAGAATTAAGAAAGCACAAGAAGAAGACGAAGAATTAAAGATTTTGAGAGAGATTTTACAGGAGAAGGCATATAAGGACTACTATTTGGAAAATGGAATTGTTTACAGAGGGCTGGAAAAGAAGTTGGTTTTACCAGAGTTGATGGACCTTGAAATCATTAGAAGAACACATGGCGTTGGACACTTCGGAAAGAAAAAGATAAAAGACATCATTGAAAAGGATTATTATATTAAAGGATTAGACAGCAAAATTGAAAAGATCGAGGCACAGCGTTCACTGGAGCAGAATTTCAAGAATATTGTCAAGAGGAAGACATACAGCACATAAAAATTGCTACAGGGATACCAAGGGGGAATGGGCAAGTGGAAAGAATGAACCAAATTATCATAGCAGTTTTATCCAAGATGTGTATAGAAGAACCTGCTCACTGGTACAAATATGTCAGCAAACTGCAACGAATAATAAACAGCTCTTATCAAAGATCTATAGGTACGTCGCCTTTCGAGTTAATGACAGGAACAAAGCTGAAACAAAAAGAAGATATAAAAATTGTTGAACTACTGGAAGAGGAAAATAGGATGGATTTCATAGAAAAGAGGGAACAACTAAGGAAGGAAGCTAAAGCGCAGATTTTGAAAATACAGGAAGAGAATAGAGGGACATTTAATAAGAGAAGAAAGGAAGCACATACCTACAAAGAAGGAGACCTAGTTGCCATACAAAGGACCCAATTTGGAAATGCACTAAAACTGAAACAGAAATTTTTTGGACCATATAAAGTAATAAAGGAAATAGGAAGAGATAGGTATGAAGTGGAAAAAATAGACAACGGCAAGGAAGGACCTAAAAAAACTACTACAGGCGTAGACTTCGTGAAGAGGTGGCCTTAAATTGTGAGTAGGCACTCTATTATTATTAATTTTATTGTTAATTTAATTGTGCAAATGCTTACCCAACTGAACATCACCTATAGTGATTAGAAATGTTATTTAGGTTATAACTCTTAGGAAGATTTAAGTTTTGTTTAGACTCTAGAATTAAAATTAATACTTACTTACTCTAAAAAAAAAAAAAGAAAAAAAAAAAAACTAACTATAAAATTGTTATCAGGGAGTTAACAGCTAATCCACCTCCTACTTTATTACTAAATAAAGTATAGAGTAAATATTTCTAAAAAATGAGTGTGTAGGTAATTAACATAATATTATTGCACAAGTACATGGGAGCAAATGTTTGTGTAAGTTTATTTCAAAAGAAATGCTCATGTAATAGGAATTTAAGGATAAATAAGTTAAAATAGCTTAGTTATTTCGTAAGGATTTTATTTACCTGTAATTGAAAACATATAAAAGGGGTAGTAGTAGGTTACAGTAGGTTTGTACATCTGGATGGATGACAATGTTGTTGTTGTAATGTCATAAAGTGGCATGCTTACCAAGACTTAATTACTTGTCATACGTAATTAGTAATATTATATTAACATTTCTTTAGTAACTCGCTGTCATGCTGTTTGAAATTTAGTAGAGCGGTTATCTATTTATGCCTGTACTCAGTTATAATGTTAAGTATGTTATGTAAGTGATACTGTTGTACCTACTTATTACCTATGTAATGCGCTTAGGGTCAGTCTGAGGACAGACTGATTACAGAATGGCCGAGCTGTAGGATATTTTTATTTTTGTATAACGGAACGCAGCTGGTGAATGAATGTTTAGGAGTGAAAGGGGAAGGACGTATGGTGGGGGAGGAGAGGGGGGATCGGGGGAATGGAATGGCGGCGGATGGTTGGGTCTCGGGAAGAGAAAATTAAATAAAAGAAGAAATAATAGAGAAGAAGTGGTTTTATTAAACTATAAGACCCTACATATATACATTTTTTTTTATAAATACATACTTATTCTAGATAGAAATGACACCCAGACTCCGAGCCAGTGCCTCTGGTTTAGACAAAGACACTTGCCCGACCCCGGAATCAAACCCGGGACCCGTTGATCCAAAGGCGGCACATCTAACCACTAGACCAACGAGGCAGTCAAAATGACCCACTGTTGAGTGGGATTAGCCTACTGTGCCACGCTGGCTAGACGGGTAAGCACAGGGTTTTGTATCAAGTTTTTCTTCTCTTGCGGCTAGGTATTCGGCTTTGTAATTTCCTTCTGTCGGCTGGTGACACTATGTATTCTAAATCCGTCACCACACTGAGTATACGCTTTACGATACTTCACTGTATTATCGTAAATCTCTTTGCTAAATACTTCTTTACGAAACAAGCGTTTTTTTTTATATTAAACTAGCGACCCGCCCCGTCTTCGCACGGGTGCAATGAAGAGCATCTAAACGTATCACTGTTTCTCTACAATAGTATGCATGTATTATACATATAAACCTTCCTCTTGAATCACTCTGTCTATTAAAAAGAAACCGCTTCAAAATCTGTTGCGTAGTTTTAAAGATTTAAGCATACATAGGGACGGATAGACGACAGCGTCTTTGTTTTATACTATGTAGTGATATCGGAAGTAAACAAACAACTCTTCAACGTTTTCACACCTGCTTATGGTGATCATATTTTAAATAATCCTTAAAACACGTAATTTAACTAAAGCCGAACCACGCCTAGAATGGGCTCAGTAGATTAGTGGTCAGCCAATTAAGGACCGCCCGCTGTTGCAAAGGCAATTCCAATCATATGTCACTAGAGCATAGGCTTGTAGTCCTATAAAAGATATAAGAGTAAGTAACTTCTAGAAGATACTTTTTCTCGAATGGATTTCGGTGTCATGCGATATTAATAATCCAGCTGTATCGGTAATATCTTTTTTCTTAATATATCTAAATATCTTCTAATATATCTCTCATAAAATACCAATTGCTGAGACATCCTTCTCCAACCACTGGAGAGAAATTAGCATTCAGTGCCAAGACGGTTGGTACAGGGTTTCGTTTCAAAATTTCCTTCTCTTTTGGATAAGTGTATGTCTTGTAATTACATTTAGTCGATTTTTAGTTTACGCTAAAAATGGAATGGATTGGTGACATTTTGAATAACAAAGGTTTTAGGATATTGAAATTAAAATATCATTTACTGATTTAATTCATACATTACTTATATATTACGTTCGTTAAGTATTATGTGCAGAAATCATCCGTTAATTAATCTTTGATTTCAGTTAACTATAATTGTTAACTGAAATCAAACAAAATAATTTATAATATTGATCAACATTATATCGTACATCGAATAATTTTGTATGCTTCAACCGGTGTTTTCTCAAACATTGTGAGCGAACTCGAAAAAAAAATGTATATTATTATTGATGCAATAAAATATCTTCAGTAAATTAGAAAGATACGCGTAAAGATAAGCTGAAACAACCAGCCCTAATATTATGTAGTAATATCATGTTATAGCTTTAACAGGAATTATATCATATATACTTACATCCATACAGTATACTTAATATATGATAACAAATTGGACAATATATCAAAGCTTAACTATTGTTTATTGATAGCAAAGCAACGGCTCCATCGATTTAAACCGAGTATAATCTTTGAGCCATTATTTTTTCACACACTAATCTGTAGTTTCAACTTCAACTTGTTCAAATATAGAAAGTGTCGTGCAAAAGCAAAGCAATATGTTGTTGATAAAGATATTATAAAAAAACGGAACCTTCTACCAATTTACTAGTATACTGGTGCCTCTATTAAGCAAACAAGGCCTCCAACGGAAATATAGTTTGTTGTGGCAAATAAAGAAAGATAGAAAAAAAACTTTATTAGACAAATTAAAAAAAACAATAGAGAATAAACACACATTGGCAACACAATTATACTTTCATGTTTCAAATCATATTATTATTAAAATTAATGCCAAACTCACAAAACATAAATCGTAGATCGACTGCTTTCTCAAGTTTATTTTACACTTGTGTTAAAGTCACTGAAAATCTATCTTCCGAAGATCGAATTATTATCGATCGGTTCTAAATTTTTTCGAAAATTTTCATGTATTGTTTTTGAAAATTAAAGTGAATGTTGCGTGTCATTTATATTTTTAAACTAGTATCTAATCATAAATGTAAGTGGCTGAAATTATCGTGAATTTCAGCTCGTCGTATTTTATTACTTATTGTACAATAATTATAATAGTTGAGTAAAATAAATTTGAATTGTATGTACAAAAGTGAGCTTTAATTAATAATTAATCTTTTTAATAGTCGTTTGATTGATTGTGAGGAAGATTTGATGTCATGTCGCGCCGCGTTAAAGATGGTGAAAACATCTCACACTCACCTCTGAACAACATATCGAACCTTTGTTCACACCTTAGTCGAAATAACTAATCGCCAGCATATCGTAAAACACACTCCAATTCAATATTCGACAGCCAGTGTCTCGAAATTAAGATTTTATACCGACTCATAAATTGTACCTTAACGATTGGAAAAACTATCCAACACCCACGATTAATTATAATATAAGATCAATAGAAAATTAACGATACCCTACACCGAGTGTACAGGGAAATTTTGATCATAATGCTATATTAGTAAGTACGGTTTTTCTTAAACGTTCACGCCCACTTGTTTGAGAGCTTATGCGTTTGTATGCATATTTGATTATGCTGATTACTGAACTAGACCCGAGAATTTAGGACAGCCCTCAGAAATGCATTTCTGATGCTCTAGTTGGCCTCTAATTTTGTAGAGGGAAATGAGTCAGCCTAATTTTCTACCTAAAGCCTATAGGAACTAGCCCTTAGTTATCTTGTGCGACACACTAAGTGAGGAATAGGATGGTCACATGATCCCTCTCGACCCTGCTGCCACCTTGTTGTGGTGAGGGGGCTTGCGTGCCTTTAGGATCCGTTGGGGGCATACGGCGGGCCGCGGCTAGGCAGGCGGTCACGTGCCCGCACGTGCCTCTCGATAGGTTGGTGAGCGTCCAGAGTTCCCCATCAAAGCGTGGGGCCCGCTTGTACAAGTGGGCCAAAGCCCCATCAGGGAGTGAAACCCGAGGTCTCTAACTTGAAAATAACGTTATTATGTATGTAGGTAACTAGGGGCTCCATTAATAAGACCAAGTTATGAAGTTTTGGTAGGTAGTTCGGGGCGCTAATTACCTTCCCCCGGAGTTCCACATACAGTGCTTGTCCCCAATGGACGGGATCCATGGGGAATTCCAACGAAAAAAAAATGTACCAAAGGATTGGGACTATCGGTAAGAAAACCATTCGACATATAGAGAGAAAAACTTGCACACCATACAGCCTCACATTAAGACGCTCCAAAATAACAACATAACCATAAAAGAAACTCTTAACAGAAAATTAAATGAATGTTATTATATAGCCACATGAAATGGTGGCTGGTACACTCAGCGTAAAAAATATGTGGGCCATCAAAATTATAAGGGGTTTAATGTAAAAAGACGGCGAGGTCAGTAATAAGAGCGATCATTACGTGCCCAAATGTTATCGATGACCCTATAATTTGCACACTTTTCAATAATCGACATCGCACAACCGACTGCGGAGTAACTTGGAGAATATAATTTGGTAACTGGTTTAGGCTTGGTGGAATATACGGCCAAGAATATTGTTGTTTCTTCTAAGACGAACTAGAACAGTCCACGTGGTGACGAATTTAGAATACATTGTGTCACCACCCCATTTCATCCTGATAGTGTCTAAATAGCCGATAAAAGAAAATGATAAGGCTGAAAGTCTAGCCGTAAGAGACGGAAAATGTGATACGAAACTATGCGAGCCTGTCTGGTCAGCGTAGACATAGACATAGACATAATCTTTATTGTGGCAAGAAAAATACAAAGTAATAAGTTTTATTACTTTGTATTACTACACTAAACTAATTCTATGGAAGGCCTTCCTTTTTTTTTTTTTTTGGTTTCGCTGGGGAAATGCTTTATGCATACCACCGCACCCCGGGGGAAAGGTCGGTGATTATGTGGGACTCCGACAAGGGTCGTCTACCCAAGAGTCGTTTACCCACTAAAACCCCAGCGGCATACCCTCACACGACGCGCTTGGGGCGCCACAAGTTCGCGTAAACGCATTCTACTGTGACGCCCCGGCGTGGTGCCCGCAACGCGGGCAAGCGACTATCAGAGAGGGCGTCCCGGTATACTGGGACGCCCTCAGTCATCGAGGCTTTCGTCGGTGGTGGCTCCCCCGAACCACCACCGGCCTCCTAGGCGAGGGCAGAAGGGGCCCGCATCGTCACGAACCCCCCTCCACCCCCGCCTCCGTCCGCGGCGCGGGTCACCCGGAGCTCCCTCCCTTGCGACCCGCCCCGCTGCCCCCTTCTGCGACATCGGCCCCGCAGAAGGAGGCCCGTCAGCCCTCGGGCCGGCGCCAACCAGAGGACACCGGCGCACCGCAGCCGTCCAGGGCCCGCAGGGAAACCCTTAGAACAGGGTCCACCGTCTAGCCAGGTCCCCGGAGCCCCCGTCCAGGGCTCGCAGCGAGACACTGGGGACAGGGTCCCCATCCACCCAAGTCCCCGCAGCCCCAATCTACCGCAGCGCACCAGCGATCCGTCCCGCAGCCCCCTTCTGCGACATACGGCCTCGCAGAGGAGGCCCGTCAGCCCTCGGCCGGCGCCAACCTGAGGACGTTGAGTGAGGACTCGGTTTGACGGCCAACTAAGTTGAGCGCCAACCCGAGGACCTCATGGTGCGCCGCAGCGGTTTACGACTCCCAAGGCAGCTCTGAGGACAGAGGAGTCCCCGGAGCCGCAACCCGCCACGACGCTGGGTGCCGCTCTTCGTCTCACCTCTCCCCGTGGGCCCGCCCGGCATGGGAGGCCCTGGCCGGTATGGCCCCACGGATCATTGAGGCACTCAAGCCCCCTCACCACAGCAAGGTGGCAGCACAGTCGAGGGGGATGGAAGGCCTTCCTGCCACAACCCGTCCCGAACTCAGCACGATGCTGGTTGCAAGCAACCAACGCTGGTCTTCCGTTAGGGGCGGCGGGTGACGTCACACATGGAAATAAGTATATGTAACAAATTAATTGCTCTCCATGTAGTTAGAAGAGTCCTTACTCAGCAGTGGATCATTTATGGGCTGATTACTAGTAAATATACATCAAGATATAAAAAAAACATTTTAGATGAATAAATAAATAATTATAAATAAATAAATATTTATCCTTGGACATTTCACACAACGCCATCTCGTCCCAAGCTAAGAAACTTAATGCTTGTGTTATGGTAACGAGATGGATGATAAACTACTTATATACATTTTTTTTTGTAAATACACACATATTATAGATAGAAATGACACCCAGACTCCGAGCCAGTGCCTCTGGTAGACAAAGACACTTTCCCGACTCCGGAATCGAACCCGGGACCCGTTGATCCAAAGGCGGCACATCTAACCACTAGACCAACGAGGCAGTCTGAGTTCTGAAACTGATTCTTCCGATTAGAACTGGTTCTTCCGATTAGATCTATGCCCATGATCATTAAGAACGGCTATAGGGTTTTTGGTATACCCGTATAGAAAGTGATTTCGAAATTTCAAGACGATATACTCTCATACGGTAATTACTCAAGAAATAAATTTTGCTCATTATAATATTTATAATCGCAGTTTTAAAGTCAAAATTCGCCAGAAATTGAAAATTTCAAGACAGCGCAATACGATACCGTAATGATGTATAATGGGCGAACGCATTATGAATAATTCATTAGCATCTTGCCGTATAGTGGTGTGACATAAGTAAATATATTTATGACGCTAACTGTACTGCACTGTGTGTAGAAATTATTGTTTTAATGTCTGCAAATAGTTGCACTTCGATTCTGTTTGCGATGAGTGTGCAAAATCAAAAACTAATTTATATATTTAGAAAATTAGAAATCAGTTTAAGTGATCGACATATGTAGTAGAAATTGGTTTACTCTGTACACTGTGGCATTTGGTCTTGAGGGTTTCAAATTCATATTTGGTGTAGTGACTGTACAAAAACTCTTTCTGACGTGTGCAGCCGTTTGTAAATTTTATCACCGTGTTTTTATTGAATAAGTAAATACTACTCAGCTCATAAATGATCCACTGTTGAGTCGGGCCTCTTCCAATTAATTGCTCTTCTAATTGGGCAAAGGGCAATGGATAGGATCTAATCAGAAATGAGGAATTACGCAGGAAAACCAGGGTCACTGACATAGCCCACCGGATTGCCAAACTTAAGTGGCAGTGGGGACACATAACTCGCAGAACCGATGCCCGATGGGGCCGAAAAGTCCTCGAGTGGCGACCGCGTTCCGGAAGGCACAGTGCTGGTAGGCCTCCCACACGGTGGACCGACGATCTGGTTAAGGTCCCCGGAAAGCAATGGATGTGGGCGGCCCAGGACCGGCCTTTATGGCGATACTTGGGGGAGGCCTATGCCCAGCAGTGGACGTCTTTTGGTTGAAATGATTAGCCCAATGTGCCACGCTGGCCAGACGGGTGGGTGCAGGGTTTCATATCAAGTTTTTCTTCTCTTGTGGCAAGGTTTTCGGCCGTCATTTCCTTTTGTCGGCTCTTACAACACGCTTGGGATCCACTGCGATGTAGTGGCTTAATTTATATTTAAATGGAGAACCTGATCTCCACTCGTTTGTGGCATGTTTTATATGTGGCGAATTCTTTAGCTTGTACAACGATTAAGCATTCAAAGAACAAATTTATCATACTGGGCATCAGTGGACATTAAGGTTAACAGTTTCCCTAAAGGACCTTTTATCGGGCAATATTAAAATACTTTCAAAGGTCTGGTTCTGCACATTTTTTAAATATGAAAAAGGAATGCACATACCTATGATTTTTTTTTTTCGCCACCTAAAGCGAGTCTGTATGTGCAATAGTAGGTATTGGTGCATTAATATGTTACTGCTCAGCCCATTAATAACCCACAGCTTAATCAGGCCTCCTCCAACTACGTGGAGGGTAATAGCCTACTGGCCCGCGGGGTTGGCACAGGGTTTCATATAAATTTTGTCTACTCTTTCGGCTAGGTTTTCGACCTTGGAATTTCCTATTGTCGCCTCTTACGACACCCTCAGGATGGAATGGGGTGGTGGCACTATGTTACTATGTTTTTTAATCCTCAATTAAATTGAGAAAACGCGAGGGATATAAAATAAATATCCTTGGACATTTCACACAACACCATCTCGTCCCAAGCTAAGCAACTTAATGCTTGTGTTATGGTAACGAGATGGATGATAAACTACTTATATACAATTATTTTTTTGTAAATACATACATATTATAGATAGAAAACACCCAGACCCGGAACAAATACTTGTAGGTCGTACAAATATTTCTTCCGTGCGGGGAATCGAACCCGCGACATGCTGCGCAGCAGTCGATCGCTAAACCACTGCGCTAACCGTGTCGTATATACTGTACACTAAGGTATGATTTCAATCCACTACATGAACAACTAAGTAAGTATCTAGTACTTTGGCTTACATTGTATAACACTCTAAAGATGGAATGCTTTGGTGACACTGAATCTACATCGACAAAAAACTATTTCGTCGATTAAGCTTATTAATGACCCACTACTGAGTTAGGCCTCCTCCAAACTCATGGAGGGTAATTAGCCTACTGTGCCACGCTGGCAAGACGGGTTAGCACAGGGTTTGTGTCAAGTTGTCCTTCTCTTGCGGCTAGGTGATTTGCCTCTTTCGTTCCCTTAGTCGCCTCTTACACCCTCGGGATGGTTTGGGTTGGTGACACTGCGTATTCTAAATCCGTCACCACATGGAAAGGATACTTGCAAGTTGTCAAATTTCTCCACGGGCCCCTAACACCAAGTGTGCACATTAAAAACGTAATGAGACGGAACTCGATCGTTCAGATTATAGCGTTGCACTCACTCGTTAAAATAGTCGTCGGCAACCACGTCGCTACAAATTATAGAACCGTCGGCGCCTCTGTTATTGAATAACATGACTGATGACAATGCTTTTGAAGCTTGGGTGAACGAGATTGGAAATAAGGAACGATTTGCTTTGATTTTAAAACCGTTTTTTTACCGGGGTAATACCTTTTGTAGTCCACAAAGGATATTACCCCGGTAAAAAATACATACCAGCCTGGGGAAAGGCCAATGTCGGGTTTGTGGTACTCTGGTCCGCCAATCAGTGATATGAACAGCGTCCTCATACCCACTAGACATCCCACCGGTGTACCGTCCTGCGCCGCCTGACTCGTGGGACTGACTGTGTCTCCATAAACCGAACCTGTACTGCTTATATCCTGCAATGGCTATTTACAAATATGTAATTCACGAACACAAATGATATCCAGACATTTAGAGCATACAAGGACACGTTTAGTGGTTAGATGTGCCGCCTTTGGATCAACGGGTCCCGGGTTCGATACCGGGGTCGGGCAAGTGTCTTTGTCTAAACCAGAGGCACTGGCTCGGAGTCTGGGTGTCATTTCTATCTATAATAAGTATGTATTAAAAAAAAAAAGTATATAAGTAGTTTATCATCCATCTCGTTACCATAACACAAGCATTATGTTGCTTAGGTTGGGACGAGATGGCGTTGTGTGAAATGTCCAAGGATATTTATTTATTTATTAGGGGTTAGATGTACCGCATTTGGTTCAGGGTCCTTGGTTCGATTCCAGGGTCGGGCAAAGCTTTTGTGTAAACCAGAGGCACTTGCTCTGAGTCAGGTTCGTGAATTACATGTTTGTAAACTGCCCCCACAATACAGGTTACCTAATGCAGAGCTAACATTTATAAAAAAAAAATGTTTGTTCTTATCTCTGCTGGTTGTACGATGACGATATTGCACTGCACCACGCTAGCAAGATTGGTTGGCACCGGCTTTGTATCAAGTTGTCCTTCTCTCGCGGATCTACCCCTTACGTTCCTTTAGTCACCTTAACCCTCAGGATGGTATGGGTTGGTCACATTGTGTGTTCTAAATACGTCACGTCAATTGTTTTATATCCAAAATATTGCTCCTTATGTATACTGCCTTTAAATTGTATAATATAAGTCGCTGAATACAATTTATGCAAATAAAACAGAAAGTGTTCACGGTCAAATATAGATTCGCTACATGGTACCAGAATGGAATCTAAACGTTGCTATTCCAAATTTAAACATCGTTAACGGACTTAGCACTTTCTTTTTCTATTGTAATTTCATCTCAGTGGACAGGGCGTCACTATTTCGATCATTGTATCGATACTGAATCGAGCGTGATTATAATCGATTCAAACTGATACGAATTATTGTGATTCGCTAACGGTAGTGAGTTCTGTGATTTTTTTTAAGCTGATTGGGTCTATTGTTATGTTTTCGAGAATCAAATAAAGAGCTCATTAAAAAGTTCATGGGATATGTAAATTCCAACGTTAGATTTTTTACAATATGTTTCTGAACGGAGTGATAAGGAAAACAAATCTTTAATACAAGATCTGTCAAGTCCCATAAATAAAAAAGTCAATCTTTCTTTTTATTTGCCTTATTTTTTAACATAATTATAATACAAGAATAAATTAATTAATCACATGTCAATCATATGCAGATAGGTATTTAATCTGTGGATATACTCTTTGCTAAGGTTGCGTCTTTTTTAACGTTTTATTAGGGCATAGCATTAGGGCTTATCATTATTTACGAAATACAATAATCATGTTATTTTTATTAATATTAATTGTTAATATGTTTAACTTTCAAAATCGATAAGTTAGAATTTGTTGGTCCAGAGGTATACTACAAATATTACTCAGCCCACGAAAGACCCACCGCTGTGTCAGACCTCCTCCCATCACATGGAGGGATTTTTTTTAATATCAAGTTTTCCTTCTCTTACGCATAGGTTATAGGCCTTCTCATTTCGTTTTGTCGGTTCTTACGGCACCCTCAGGAAAGAATGGGGGGTGACACTGAGTATTCTAAATCCGTCACCTAACGGATGTGAGAGGACTAAGACGAGTATAAATAATAAAATTCAATCAGCCAGTATGGCCTGCAATAATCATGGGCAATAAAAATTATCTACAGCAAGACTTCAGTTCAAAACTGGAACATCAAACAATCGTATTCGCGGAAATCATTCGAATATTCGCATGTAAACGCAGTCGATATCGAAATTGTGTGCAATCATAAGTGCACCGAATGATCGAAAAATTTAGGTTTCTCCGATGGTGGTCTGAGTTATCACTCGATTCCGATTCATTTCATCGATTCGGATACGCCCTTATTGCTAGTAATGATATCAATTGCTCTTGACTTTATGATATCAGTTATACGCCCTTATTGCGAACGTGCAGTCCTGTTGACGGTAACTTGTTGTAGCACTTCTGTAAAGTATTCATCATCATCATTTCAGCCAAAAGACGTCCACTGCTGGACATAGGCCTCCAAAGATCTCCACAAAGGCCACTCCTACATCTACTACTACTCAACACATAAATTATCTACTGATGAGTCAGGCCTCCTCCAATTGGCTGCCTCGTTGGTCTAGTGGTTAGATGTGCAGCCTTTGGATCAACGGGTCCCGGGTTCGATTCCGGGGTCGGGCGAGTGTCTTTGTCTAAACCAGAGGCACTGGCTTGGAGTCTGGGTGTTATTTCTATCTATAATATGTATGTATTTATAAAGAAAAAATGTATATAAGTAGTTTATCATCCATCTCGTTACCATAACACAAGCATTAAGTTGCTTAGCTTGGGACGAGATGGCGTTGTGTGAAATGTCCAAGGATATTTAAAAAAAAAAAAAGTACATATAGGGTAATTGACCTACTGGGCCACACTGGCTAGAGAGTAATTAGCCCACTGTGCGACGCTGGCTAGACGGTTTGACATAGGATTTCGTATTAAGATTTCCTTCGATTGCGTCTAGGTTTCCGGCCTTGACATTTCCTTTCGTCGGCTCTTACGAGTCCCTCAGGATGGAATGGGGTGGTTACCTTCCCCAAGTATTTTCTTAACAGTGCCAGCGGTCGGATTCTGGTGACCTTAACTAGAAGTTAAGGTTCATCATCATAATTTCAACCCACAAATGGCACACTACTCAAACTCAAAAGGAACTTTATTTACGTAGGTTTCATCACAAAACTTTTATAAATCGTCATATTTATAAATACCATTATCATCTTACGGCCCCTGTCCCACACTAGGTGGTAGTCTCCACACACACCTATCAGTCATCATACCTACATTCACACCTTTCACACACAATTCCTCACTCCTACAATCACTCCACTACTTGCTCGGATTTCTTCCAACTTAATTAATCATCATCATCATGATGAACGGGCACAGAGTGGTATCAAGTTTCCTTCTCTTACGGCTAGGTACCTCTGGTCTCGGGGCGGGGCCACAAGGAACACCTCACTCAAAGGACTCAATAGTTCCTGGGAGGAACACCTCTCCAGAGGGTACACAAAGAGACTGGGACAGGGGAAGGGTCACCCTGTCCTCGCAGTAAAGTCTTAAAGCACATAAGTACGCGCCAAGTGGAACACCAATTGGTGGAGCAAAGCTCTTCTTTCGCTGCCAATCTCGAGAAATGAAGCTACCAATGAAGTACGGCAGACGAGTCGAATCGAAAATAGTGGTAGGTTTTAGTGGGTACACCGGTCGCATCATAACATCTTCCTTCGACCAGGAATCCCACATACCCCAGCCCCCGTCCTCCAGCTGAGGCCATATAAAGGTTTCCCCCACTAAAAACAAAAAAGGGGGAGCTAAATCTACCACTAGCGTTCCTTAAGTCGCCTCTTAAAATTAAAGTCAGGTAATCCTAAAATGAAGCTCCGACACAGCCTTATAATTTAAAAGATATGTTAAACATCACAAAGATAATAAGCTCGAAAATATGTAACACATAAAGCCGTTATAATTGAATTCTCTCGTGACAAAATCATATAAAAGTTGGGCGTATCTTAATCGTATGTAAATTCTTGAAGTAAATCACTTTGTGAATAATTACAAGATTGTTATAACATTTTAGGATCGTTTCTACCGATATTCAGCGCAACGAAAAAGCTATCTATATACATAACGGATTAATTAAAGAAACTTACTTCTTTATTTATGTCTATCATGGGGGGCGTTCACCATAATCGCCACGCTTGGCAGGCGGGTTGGCGATCGCAGTATCGGATGGCCGATTCTTGACAGAACGTCGCTGCTGCCCAACGTCTGTTGTCTCTTAGTCGCCTTCTACGACACCCACGGGAAGATATGGGGTGGTAGTATTCCGGTATTAGTTCCGGAAGGCGGAGTGCTGGTAGGCCTCCCACACGGTGGACCGACGACCTGTTTCAGGTCGCCGGAAAGCAGTGGATGCGGGCGGCCCAGGACCGGCCTTTGTGGCGATCCTTGGGGGAGGCCTATGTCCAGCAGTGGACGTCTTTTGGCTGAAATTATGACTTCTTTATTACTACTACTCAGCCCACATATGACCCACTGCTGAGTCGGGCCTCCTTCAGCTACATGGAGGGTAATTGGCAACTGTGCCATGTTGGCCAGATGGGTTGGCACATGGTTTCGTATCAAGTTTTCCTTTTCTTTCGACTAGGTTATCAGCGTACGGGAAAGAGAAGCGTGGGAAGACCCCTGACTAGGTGGACGGACGACCTTGTGAAGGTCGCTGGGAGTCGGTGGATGCGGTCTGCACGAGATCGTGCATTGTGGAAATCTATGGGGGAGGGCTATGTTCAGCAGTGGACTTCTGTGGCTGATAGATAGATAGATAGAGGTTATCAGCCGTCATATCCTTTTGTCGGCTCTTACGATAGCCTCAGGATGGAATGGGATGGTGACCCTATTTGCTGAGTAGTAGTAGTGCTGTGTCGACTGGCATAGATTGTACAATGATAGCCCGTACCGTATCGAAACGATAAGGTCGAAAACCTAGCCACAAGAGAAGGAAAACTTGACCGAAACCCTGTGGCGAACCGTATGGCCACTATAGGCTAATTACCCTCTAAGTGACTGTAGCGACCTTGGGGTTATTTTTTTTATCTGTTATCCTTCCACTAGTTTAACCTGTATCGTGAGCGATGTTTGCAAACATGAAAGTCACGAAGCCAAATGACACCCCGACTCAGAGCAAGTGTCTTTGGTGTATACAAAAACATATGCCCGGCCTTGGAATCGAACTTAAATCCGCGGTGTATCTAACTAAGAAATAGTAGTAGAAGTAGTATCCCCTACCATGTCTTGGCGCAGTGGTTGAACGATCGATTGTTGCGCAGCATGTCGCGGGTTAGATTCCCGCACGGAAGAAATATTTGTACGACCTACAAGTATTTGTTCCGGGTCTGAGTGTTATGTAAGTATTTACAAAAAAAAAATACTTAAGTAGTTTATCATCCATCTCGTTACCATAACACAAGCATTAAGTTGCTTAGCTTGGGACGAGATGGCGTTGTGTGAAATTTCCAATGATATTTATTATTATTATTTATTTATGTCTGTCTAGTAGTAATTCAGTTTGTAACAAAAACGAAACCAGTTCTCTCTTACAAATGTTTTACGATGAATAATTTAATAAAGAGTTCTATTCAAACACGTCAGCTTAGATTGTCATGGTCGACAGAGCGTGTAACCTGCGGTAGATAGTGATCTAGTTTAATTAAGTGATTAATTTGTTCATATCGTCGGCACGGTTGCTTGCGGTTTGTATGGTCGATTTAACAATGATTTAAACATTGTAAGTAACTAGTATGTTTGACTTTTTAACACTCAGAAAGTAGTTAAAACACATCTCGCACACAGAAATACACTACTGGACATAATTAAAAAAAAAGATGAATATACTTTATTCCCGTCTGGAGACGGATTTAGAATACATAGTATTGCCACCCCATTTCGGTCGGAGGGTGTCCTAAGAGCCGACAAAATGAAGTCGCCAGGCCGCAAGCAAAATCTTTCCGTGAGAGAAGGAAATCTTGATATGAAACCCAATGCCTATCCATGTAGTCAGCATGACGTAGTGGGCTAATTAATTAATGCCCGACTCAGTAGTGGGTCATTTATGGGCTGAGAATTAGTAGTATATGTTATATATACTATCAAAATTTATTTTTCGCGTGTATTGTACAATGTGTCATTTTAAAAAGTGTTTTATTTATGACAAAACCCTTAATAGTCGAGTATAACCGCCACTCGTACAATAACAGAACAGATGTTAAAGGCGAATCCCAAACTAAGCTTGTTATAATGAACCCCTTCAATATATTAGCCTAATTTTTCCTAATTTCATTGAGGTCAATTTTATAATACCCCTTTTTTGTCGGGGGTAAAAAGCACTGTATATACTGTATCACCCGACACTAATATTGTAAAAATTATTTTTCTAGGCTGGACAAGTTTCTAAAAATAGCTACTCGTCCATTCCAAAGAGTTTTGTAATAACTCATTTGAATAAAATTATTTTAAAATTAGAATATCGACGCTTGAAAGGCAATCCTGACTAAGCGACATTGGGTAAACTTTACAGGAGAGTAATTTTAAGTCCAAATATTTACAAAAACCATCCTTAAAATGCGCCTATTAGTTGAATCAAAATGATTTTAACAGTCGATGAAATATTATTTTTAAGCCTAACAAATATATTAAAATAGATTACCTATCAGTTATATTTGGCAGTTTATATGTCGTTTAGATAAAAGCGTCCTTTTTTGTAAAACAGGTGAAGCTATCTTAGATAACACATAGAGATTTACAAAAACAGGTAAAGCTATCTAAGCTATCACTGAGAATTTTACAATTATATGCAAAATTATCTAAGCTATTACTGAGAGATTTGTAGTATCATGTAAAACAGTACAAGTTTTTACAAATTATATTTTAGCTATAGAAACAATGATCTAAAATGATTTAAAAGTGTCTATTATACCTAGTTAAATGAGCTAAATATTATATGATCCGTAAAAAATTACTGTAATTATCCGAATCGCCGAATATCTATTGAGTACTGTTGATGATAACTTAACCGAAAACTACAGCATTATCTATTATTATCAAGGAAATGAGACATGAAGACAAGTAGACACTTAAGGCACTTGTCTTTTTTTGGCACATGGAATCCAATGTTAAAGTTATCTTGGAATATTTTCCGAAAAATCCTCTCACTGACGACATCTATTCCTTGATCTATATGTTTTTTAAAAAAATTGTAAAATGTCGCAATATTTTTATATTCCTGCGAGAGGTATTACTCGAGTCTTAGCGACAGTACTGTGAAGGTACAGCTGGTAAATTCTTTATAAATCTGTGAACGGCATCTATAGTAGCTTCTTTAGTCTTATTTGATGGTTCACATTTTCCTCTCATATCTTCTTTAGTACATCCCCAAGAAGATTTTTTTACAATACTGTAAATTGTTTTAGCAGATACATTCAGAGTGGCTGCTAAAAACTGTAGACAAACGTATCTTCTACCTTCCCCTTCATTGATAAAATATTTAATAGTATAGTTGCGCTTATCAGAGTTCGAGCGTTTCCGTTTAACGTGTTCCTTTTGAGACAGGCCAACTAGCCAATCACGGTGACGAAGTCTTTCAATATTCCAAAAAAAACTAAATAAACTCTCCCGTCTCTCTTCAGACACAGCACCACATTTGTTGCCACATTTCTTTCCAAAACATGGATTAGCCAATACAGCTTTCGCTGGTATAACGACCCCTGTTTTAGTTGTATATTCTAAGCCCGAATTTTTATTTTTATTCCGTTCTTTTCTTGAATTTGTTTTCTTAGGCCGATTAGCAGATTCTCCGACTATTTCATCCTGGGTATCTGCTTCACTAACTTGAGTTTTATTCCTTTTGGTATACCTCTTATTTCTTATAACTTTATTTTTTCCTGATGATAAATTATCTTCGGATTCCAATTTTTGTCCTTCTGACCAATTATCTGAATCTGATATATCCCCATAAAAAGTAGAAAAATCCTCTTGGTCTGATATATAATCAATATACTGAATATTTTTTTTGTGTTCCTCTTACTAACTTTATTTTTTATTGTAGTTGATCCATTAGATTCCTTACTCGGGCCAGCCGATGTAGATGGTACATCGTATTCTAATGATAGTGATGAATATTGTGGATGTTCTACGAGTTGAATATTTATAGCAGGTTCTTCAAAAGCTGGCTCAACAGTTAAGCTAATATTAAAACCGTCATCAAGCGATATACTATTTTCGGGAAGCGATATTTGAGCAGCAGTTTCGTTTAACTGTGTTGTAATATTAAAAGTAAGGCAAATTTCAGATTTATAATCGTTCAAACTAGTGGTATCAGATGTGCTAGTTTTAATGTGATTCAAATTACTTTCTTCTTGAGACTTTGTTGTGCTATTAGCATTCCCCGTAAAGTCAGAGCATGTCACCTAAAAATAAAATTGTACGTAACAAGTTGTAGTAGTAAGCAAATAAACTAGTTAAACAAGCTATATTGATTATGTTTTAAAATATAGTTATGTGTTTTTGCAGATTATGTATGCAAAATAAATTATTATTATAATTTCAATCAGCAAAATCGTGTAAAAAACATGAAGCTATTCCCATTTTATTAGCAAAGCAGAATTTTGGTAGTTAACAAAAATCACTGTATAGGTTATTTTCTATTCAATAGTATTGAAAATAAAATATAAGCCTGCATTATAATACAAGTTCAAGTGCAAGATTCAACCACCAAGTGCAAAAACCATAATTATGGTATGTATCATACCATCATGCGTATTACATCAATAAATAAATAATTAATATTTAAAACAAGCATATTTCGAGATTTTACACACAAATAATCCCGAACCATGTAGAATTTGTACTTTGGCCGACCTGCTTTTGGCGAGCTTTCACCTCACACTTGTTAGCCATTGTCACGAATTGCTTGACCAACAGGGCCGGTAGGCAACACTGTGTAAAATAAACACTAAGGTAAAAAAATATAAATGATAAATGCGTAAGTACTTCTTACAGTGTCTAGTTCAAAACTCAATCGTTTACGACACTTCTTTTGTGCTACTCCGGCTTTCACTAAGGCTATCTCGACTATTGACGAACTTCGTCGTTTCCGCACATGACTCATTGTTACGACTGGAAGGAAAAAATGGGTTTAAAATACGAACAAAACAATTATGCAGGTAAATAAATACCTACTATTTTGTAATACAACTAAATACGTCTACATAATTGTAAATTAATGGCACAATTTGAATAAAAAGTTACTCACCACGTGTATAGTCGCGGTACAATTTGCGAAATAACGATACGCACAATCTTCATAGACAACGCCTAACGCCCGAATGTCATCCCACAGATACGTTGCACACGATTGTCGCGCATACTCAAGCGATGTAATTTAAAGTCCCAGCATTCGCTAGCGACGAAAAATAATATTATGTGTACGAGTAAACATATCTAAGCGTCATATAAAACCATCTAATTATGTGAGTAAAATTACCTAACCGACATTGGTAAAAGATGATGTTATCAAGTAAAAATATCTATGGATGAAAAACTAATAATACGGGATAGAAGTAAAAGTGTCTAAGCTCCAATATTAAATTATTTTATTACAGGTTAAATTATCCAAGTGACATTGACACAATAAATGTCATCAAGTAAAAATATTTAAGAGTACAAATTACGATTACTTCCTGTGGGTAAAATCTACTAAGTGAATTGAAAGGCAAATTTAAAAACAAGTAAAAATAGGCGAATGAAATTATTGAAATAAAAAAATACAGGTGAAAACGTCTAACAAAAAAAAATATATTAATAAAATTATCTAAATGCTGGATATTTTTTTTATCACTTTTTCTTTGTCGGTTAGTTAGCACAAAAGTGCAGATTTTATCGAAATCACACAATATCTAAGCGACATAAAAATCGCCGTAGAGCTCTGAAACCTAGACTAAACGACGCAGAAAAGTCTGACGATTCCAATCATATGTATAACTCATTTTGCGTTAGTTTGTCGCTTAGTCAGGATTGCCTTTCAAGCGTCGATATTACTCGGCAATATCATTTTCATCGAAAACAGTTGACGCAATCTACATCTTACGCCATCTCAATACATATCTTAAAGAACGTAGCTAAATGGAGAAAAAAAAGCAACCCAGATAAATTATTTACAATCGTCATGGTCCGTGTAGCGATGGATTTAGAATAGACAGTTTCACCACCCCATTCCATCCTGTGTGTGTTGTAAGACCCCACAAAACGGAATGACAAGACCGATAATCTAGCCACCAAAGGAGGAAAACTTGATACAAAACCATGTAATGCCATCCATCCCGTCTGGCCAGCATTTTACAGTAGGCTAATTACCCTCCATGTAACTGGAAGATGCCCAACTCAGCTGTGGGTAGTGAAAGGGCTGAGGAGTATTAGTGCTAGTTGACGCAATCTGCAACTTACATAATCTCAATGCGTTATTAACATCAAATAGAACATACCTAAATATAGATATGATACCGAACCAGCATAAATGATTGACAATCGTAACTAATAGTGATTTATAATTCACGCGGAATGATTAAAACAATCTCGGTACGGGTCATTAATAGTAATAAAAAGTAAGGGTCAGTAAAGTGGGGGTCAGTGATTGAATTTAAGTCTCTTCTTGCCCTCAAGAATTAGGCTTTAGGCCCCACCGTAATATTTCTAAAATTTATATTCCCCCATCCATAAATCAGTTTAAATTTGAAAAAAGTTTTGTTCCCATATGAAATATAAATTATGTTTTAATCACTATCACTACATAGTATAAAACAAAGTCGCTGTCGTCTGTCCGTCCCTATGTATGCTTAAAACTTTAAAACTACACAACGGATTTTGAAGCGGTTTTTTGTAATAGATAAAGTGAGTCAAGAGGAAGGTTTATATGTATAATACATGCATAATTACACCCGTGCGAAGCCAGGGCGGGCCGCTAGTATAATATAATTTTAAAATCTTGTGAGCTTAAATTTGAAAACGTAGCTAAAAGTAATGGCGATCTAAAAAGAGCAACTACAGAGTTTCTTGCTTCTCCTTAGCAGAGCGGCATCCTAAACCGATGGTTAATGGTAAATTTTCAATTTTATTTTATTGTTTGACTTGTCAAAAGATCTTTAGTGAGCCAAGTGGATTACATGAGTTTTCATTTTGATTATTAAATTCATGCAGAACCCTAAGCCTCTATCTATGTTATTGAAACCCCATTAGTGATTGATAAGTTCGTGACAAAATAATTATTGCATCTTACCAATAATTTAACGCATCGCCAACTAACTGAAGTGATGATCGATCGGCATCCATCATTTGTCAAAATGAAAACAAAAATATGTTACAAAAAAGGTATGAGATAAATTAAATGGAATGGTTTTTAAATAAATATGTTTTGCTGCTAAGCTAAATGTTAATTATTCTTTTTTAGTCTGTGTGTCCGTGTCATGGAGACCTTAAAGGCCATAGTTACTATGGACTTTATCAGAAGGATCAAAGTCACACAAAGGGCAATGGTGATGGCTATACTCGAGGTTTCCCTGCGAGATCGAATTAGAAATGAGAAGATACGCAGGCAAACCAGTTTACCGACATAGGCCACAACATTGCCAAACTTACCTCGCAAGACCGACACTCGATGGGGCAGAACAGTCCTCGAGTGGCGACCGCGATCCGGTAAGCGCAGTGCTGGTAGGCCTCCCACACGGTGGACCGATGACGTATTTAAGCGGGCGGCCCAGGACCGGCCTTTGTGAAGATCCTTGAAGGAAGGCCTATGTCCAATGCGCAACAGATATACAAGCTAGCCGGAAGAGAAGGTCGGTAGAACGGAGTGGTAACTAGTCTGGCCAGCGTGACATAGTGGGCTAAAGCCCCTCTGTGAAAATTAAGGAGGCCCAGCTCAGTAGTAGCTCATTCCTGGGCTGAGATGAGTGACTCACTTCAATACGTTTTAAAATATATTCTTCGCTTAACTATAACTCAGATATTTAGGTAAAACCATTTGTTGTCATCTATGTGTTGACGGATTAAGAATACATGGTGTCACCACACCATTCCATCCTGAGGGTGTCGTGAGATCCACCAGAAGGCAATTTCAAGGTTGAAAACCAAAACAGGAGAAGGACAGCATGATACGAAACCCTGTGCCGACCCACCTGGCCAGCGTGGCATAGCAGTCTAATTACCCTCCTTGTAATTAGAGGAGGCTTGACTCAGCAGAGGGTCATGTACTGGCAGAGTAGTAGTAGTCCATCTATGAATTTGTATTAATTATAGTTGAATATGTAGACATTCTAGTTTCGTTGTAATTTCGATGACATCATTTTTAATTGTAAGGTAGTATTAGATCATTTACACTATATACACTGCCATATTTTTATTTACAGAAAAATATATTGGGTGCTTTATTATGCTTAATAGATCTTACGATCTGTATTCAAATTGATATAGATATTCTGCCAAAACTTTGTTTTTATCAACAATGACAAAGAAATAACGAAGTTTGGCATAAAATCATAGTCTTGGACTTGTTTTTTGTGGGATAACGTTTGTCCAGCACTTCTCGAAATAATATATTTAGCGATATTAGCTTATATTTAATATAGCCTTTTACAGTTTACATATTATAAAACAAAGTCGCTGTCGTCTGTCCGTCCCTATGTATGCTTAAATCTTTAAAACTAGGCAACGGATTTTGCTGCGGTTTTTTTAATAGATAGAGTGATTCAAGAGGAAGGTATATAAGTATACTACTTCCATAATATTATACAGAAACACTGATAAATTTAGAGGTTCATCATTGCACCCGTGCGGAGCCGGGCCGAGTCGCTAATTAGATTATAAATGGATTCTACAAAAATGCTTTTGTGTATAGATCGATTCCAAATTCAAATTAGCAATAAAAAAAAGTAAACGATAGAATAAACCTATCAAGTATGCATGCCACCAAACAATTCAAATTAAGAATGAATTATTACCAAAGATATATAGCTTCTTAGCCGGGCAGTGTAAATCGCGTCGCCCACGCATCTGAACTCTGACATCGAACTCGGAATAATCAATAAATATTCAAAAGCGAAAAATCTCAACAAAACGAGCCATAGGCGACAGTTCACACGGGTGGTCCTATTAAAATGAAGTGACCGCCTTACTTGTCCATGCTTCGTTTACATATTCCACAACGCTCGCGCATAAATTGTCATTACCGTAATCATTCGATACATTCTATCGATAACTGAGCCCGCTTCAATCGTTTAGTCGATTTTGATCCACCATCGAACGCCTCGAAACGAGGCTCCATTGGAAAATCTATTTGTAATACATTTTTTTTACACGGCCACGTACCTCTTTGCCCATTTTATCTTTAGCTTTATTGAGCTTTATCGGTTTACGGTCGTAAATAAGGCCGGAATGATATCGAATGCGTTCTAGTGCAAGTTATTCGAATCGTACATGTAGTCGATTACAAAACATACTTTGTCGATTATTGGAAAATCTTTGATGGTTATTTTTCGTGGCGTTATGCTTTGACGCGTTGGATTAGTCTGATATTTTAATGAGACTAATTGGATTTAGCATCATAAATTTAATAGATTTGGGTTACATTTTATCATAATGTCTTTTACAGTTGATAATCACATTTTAGGTTTCTAAAGACTTGATAAGAAAGAAAATTGAATGCGTTTGCAATTATAGTTTTAGTCGTTTATTGAAGAAAGATTCTAGAATTTATGTCATTTTGGTCACTTAACTTTACTTTGGTCGCTTAACATTTACCACCTGCATATCATAAATTTTCTTCAAAATGTCTGTTTTCACCTCAATTTTAGAATTCTATTGATACGGCCAACAAAACATTACAGTTTGATCACCAATAAACACATCCACTCCACTTCATACATTGACCTATTAAACTACTTCAACTGTTTGCATAACCTTATCGTGTGGGGAATATCAAGTATCAACTTATAATTTCGCGGCGTACGCTCTGCCGTCATCCTTGTCTTTAATTATCACTCCTATATCATCGATATTAGAATTTACAACTCTATTAGCGTTAATTTAAAGTCGTGTTTCATTCACAGCGGATAAACTTTGACTTTTGTCAATATTGAAATTGGCACTTACACATTTTGATGGTGTTTTTACGGATTTGTGTGTTGAATCATTAATTAGATTGGTCGGATTATTGTTAGGTTGTTTATATAAATGTACTAGCGGACCCGACAGACTTCTTCTTGTCAAAAAGATAGCGGTATTAAAGTGCAAATTGACTCTTTGACGTTAGGAACACACCTACTGTTTAGACAATAGTATATGGTTGTAATTTAATATGAACTTTATAAAATAGCAATAAAGCTCAAATTGTCTCTACGATTTAGTTAGAACACATTAGTATGGGAAAAAGAAAAAGGCTGTTTTTAGGCAATTATTCGGTTTTCCCGGCAATTATTCGATTTTTTCTCACCGTAAAAACCAACCTTGAACTTCAACGAACATTTAAAAAAAAGAATTGGCCATATTAGTCCAGGCGATTTTGCGTATCACATATTCTATTGTCCACTCGAATATGCGTTTATTGGCATTCGAGTTGGACATTGTATTACCGTGGTGACTGTACACTGCGGCTTCCATCGCGCAAGCCTAGGGTCAAAGGCATTCAATTCGAAGATAAGGCTCGATGGTTATATGATTTTTTTATCCACTCCTTATATTTATCCATCTGATAATGTAATGTGATGTGGTCTACAGAGCATTGCTACGGCGGTAGCCCGATAATTCGCCCCAATTGGTCTGACCTCTGAAGCCTTTACGTGTGGTGACAGATTTAGAGGATGGATTGGGGTGGTGCACTATGTAGTCACCACCCCAATCCATCCTAATGGTGCCGTAAGAGCTGACAAAAGGACACGACAAGGCCGGTGGCCTAGCAAGATAAGGAAAACTTGATACGACACCCTGTACCAGCCCGTCACCATAGGCTAATGGAGGGTCCATATAATCCCAATCTCACGGACAAACTGGAGACGTTGGAGCAATGGAGAGGTTTTGGATCTCTCTGAGTGCTCTACCGTCTGTTCCACGGGGAGTGCTCCGAGGAACTGTATGAAATGGTACCACCGTCACCTTTCTACCATCGTACAACTCGACATCGCGGCAGGGTTCATCCATATCACCTGGAAACGATAACGTCCAGCACGGTACGCTTCCAGCGATCATTCTTACCACGCACGTGCAGACTCCGGAATGAACTACCTGCCGCGGTGTTTCCCGAGCGCTACGACATGTCCTCCTTTAAACGAGGTTTAAAAAGAACACTCACTTCACGGTAAGCAACGACTTGGCTGTGCCCCTGGCACTGCCAAAGTCCATGGGCGGCCGTTAACACTTCCCATCAGGTGGGCCGCTAGCTCGTTTGCCAACAAGAGCAATAAAAAAAAAAGGAGGCTCGACTCAAAAGTGGGTAATCTAAGGGCTGAGTAGTAATAGTAATAGTAGTAGTGGTATATAATCTGTAGGATATACTGCTGCTTAGCTGTGGACATTGTCAGAATAACAACTAGCTCTTTGAGATGGTCTAATCTCTGGTCTAGACAGCTATTTTTTATATGACATTGGAAGACTAAGCAGTTGGTTCTTTATGTGCAATAAATTCACAAATAAACATTCAAACATAATTAATACCATTTTTTTAATTAAAACAAAAGAACCTTAGTATAAATATGGAGGAGCCCCGACTGACGTTTGTTTGACAGCCTCGAGAAAGCTGCGTCCGCGCATCGTACAAATTGCCGCGTAAGTTATAGGGTTGTCAGTTTTGAAAGAGTAATGTCTTAAACAATTATTTTTAGCCGCAATTTTATGTGTAGCAGCAAATCTTATAAAAAATATATATAATTTAAAAAAAATTCAATCCTTAATGTATCTGAGATAATAAAATAAATACCTTTAGCTACTGGGTTAAAAAAAATCACGATCACAATCATTTCAGATTAATTGATTAATTCAACCTTGAAATTATTGTACGTATGTGGTAAATCATATTCTGTACAATCACAGATTATCATTCTGGTTGTAGTTAACTATTTAACAATCTGCTAAATATTTATATTATGTTACAATAATACACAATTTTATAATATTTTAGTTTCGTTTTCGAGTTCAATATAATCACGTCATTTAAATGGTAGAAAACTAATGGTAGCGCATATTCGAAAATTGAAATTAAAAGATACATTTCTTTTTTTAGTCACATGACCTTCACATAAATTCTATCTTTGAAAACCCTATACCGTTACATTGAAGGATATATCGCCGTCCACTGCCTTTTAACTTTACCGACATCACACGCTCAACTATACGCAAGCCGCATTGTATTTTAATTTCTACCGTGTTAGGAATCCACAAATATGTTCTATTCCAGATCATCTGTAACTAATATGAACTTTATGCCATTGAAATAAGTGTGTCAGGAAATCATGAAATGTAATATATTAGCAGGGATGGTATTGAATTATTATTAGGACATTTCGTATAGATTTAGATGAATAGTCCGTACGAGAAGAGTGATTTAGAGTTTTATGCCGTATTAATATTGTATTAAACGTACTCTTTGAATTGCTGGCCGGGGATTGGAGTTTAGACTTTGATTTGTTCACGGTAGCGCATTAAATAGAATTCGATTATTGAATACTGTGCTATTGAGAATATGAATGTTGGTTGCAAATTGAAAAACCTTTCAGGCTTTGATAGGTTCTTAAGCATTATGTTGACCTAATAGCTATTATTGTAGGTCCTGCTAGATGTTGGATGGGTATCTATCAAAGATGTAGCATCTTTTCCATGCTTTGGAGGGCGCGTAACGCTATCAGCTGCCATTCTGCCGCCTAGAGCACGTAGTCAATAGCGTAACAACTGTCAGCATGTCTACAGCCTGTCATGTGTAAATCAGAGGCACTTGCTCTGAGTCTGGGTGTCATTTGTGTTCATGACTTAAATTTTAGTAAACAGCCCCACGATGCAGATCATCCACGCCAGATACGCCTCTGTTTGGTTAAAGACAGGATCCTGAATCAGTGACAATACGGTCGAAAAGAAGCGTTGGCTGAGGAGTGCCTTTTGTAGGTTATAGAATCAAGTCTGATGTTAAACAGCTTTCCTTCTGCCGCCAGCATCTTGCTTGTCCTTCGATCCTGAACCGCGGCGCCTCACCAGTGTCTTCGGGTTAGCGGTCAACATGATTGGTCGCTAAGCCGAGGGCTGGTTTCCTGCTGCGAGGCCGTTATGTCGCAGAAGGGTGCGGCGAGGGGAGTTGGAAATGAGGCTCAGAGCCTCGCCTTAGATGCTGGTAATGGTTCGGCCTTCGACAAAAGCCTCATTTACTGAGACGTCCCAGTTACCCAGGACGACCTCTGATAGTGGCAACCCGGGGCGCCACAGTACTAGTACGTAGAATGCGTTCTCGTGAAACTGTGGCATCCCACACGAGATGTTTGCGGGTATACCGTTGGGGTTTCAGGGGTAGTCGAGTGTTCCAGAGTTCCACATAAACCTTGAATCCACAGAGGTGCATCAATTTATCCAGCAAAATAAAAAAAACGTTGCTGAGAATATAAATAAATGTTATCTGGCCACTGCCTGTCTTACTCGGACAAATCGATAAAAATAGTAACTAGCCATGTTTGCCGTGTAAACTTGAAACTGACACATCCGACTTCTGTCGACTACCTCCCGCTGTCTATTGAATAAAATTTATGTAATTTTTTTCTGAGCTCGACATCTAAAGGCTATCGAATACGTCGCTTTAAAAAATATAGTTCTTTTAATAATTTATATGCGAATGTAGTCTAAACTATTTGATTTAATTTATTAAATTGAACAGCAATTGTTTAGTTTTATCAATGACCTGAATGCCTTTGCTTGCATGATGGAAAGCACGCCAGGGTCTAAGATGGAGCAGGCAATTGAAGGAAATGCCCTGTCAGGCACCGGCTCTCACATACACATGACGGAACACAGTAAATCTGCTTGGCTTAGATGTGAGGGTGGTAGCTAGCCAATTGATCCTACCACCAAGCGTGCTGGGTTTTGTTGACTTTATTTATAGTTATTTCCCAGCGTGCGGTGGGGAAGTTTTATATTCTTACCTGTCCCCACAGGGGAATAATCCTAATTCTGATTCCATCCACACAATACCCTTAGGTGTTGTAAGTATTGTAAGACCCGACAAAAGGAAATGATAAGGGCCAAGACTTAGCCACAAGAGAATGAAAACTTCATACGAAAATCTGTAACAACCCGTGTAGCCAACCTTCCATGTAATGGGAGGAGGTCCCATTCACTACATCTACTACTCAGCCCATAAATGACGTACTGCTTGGTCGGACCTCCTCCAACTACGTGAAGTGTAATTAGCCTAGTGTGCCAAGCTGGCCAGACGGGCTGGCAAAGGGTTTAATTTAAGTTTAAGCCTTTAAGATTTAATTTAGCATGAATAAGCAAAAAATAGAAACTCAGCAGCAAACCGCTCTTATTCAAAATGCGGAATTTTCTATCCAATCAGTTGTTTATATCCCACTGCGAATTGAACTGGCATTGATTTTTCAATACTATAAATATGTCATTTGTCGTCCTCGTTGTTGTTTCAGCCCATAATGATCCACTACTGAGTCGGGCCTCCTCCAAATTCATCGACGGAAATTACCCTACTGTGCCACGCTGGCAAGACGGGTTGGCACAGGGTTTGCATCAAGTTTTCCTTCTCATATGGCTCGGTGATCTGCCTCTTATAATATGTCATTTACTACAAATTAATATATTTATTTTCTTGCGTAGACTTGCCATAACATAATAATCTAAAGAATAATAAGCATTTCAAGATAAATCGATGGATGCAGGCTCAAGACCGGCCTTCGTTGAAATCCTTGGGGAAGGCCTATGTCCAGCACTGGACGTCTTTTGGCTGAAATTATTATGATGATGATGATACAAAAATGGCGATTTAAAAAAAAAGTTACTACTG
The DNA here is from genome assembly GCA_905475355.2 of Clostera curtula. NCBI lineage: Eukaryota > Metazoa > Arthropoda > Insecta > Lepidoptera > Notodontidae > Clostera > Clostera curtula. The sequence goes on from FR997805.1 coordinate 1,401,248, forward strand.
AGTTTCTTGCCGTATCTTCTCAGTATAGCAGCCCTCCAAATCGCTGGTAAATAGTAAACGTAAAATGTAGTATCAATAGAGCTCAGATGAGCCAACTTAATTAAATAGATTTTTTATCTTCTTTCAACACTTTTTACAAATTTAAACAGAAGTAATTAGCCTACTATGGCACACCGGCTAGACAGATTGGCAATTCATCACAGAATGAACGAAATAATCTATAACTCGGTTTTTTTTTCTTGAGACATTAAATACCGTATCTATACTTTTGAGAACGTCACGTTCAAAGTACAAGATTCACAAGATGCTTTTCGTTTTTCTAGTCTTGTACAAGTTTACCTGCCGCTGGTCGCGATGTTTCTGTTGAATAAAAAGGCTTAATTAAAACATAGCTTACCTGAATAATTACGGGGTACTAATGAATGGGACGTTTATCCGTATAAAGGCTCAGGTTGATTACATGAAAAGACATTTTTTATGACGACTAGAAATCCAGGAAATGCTATCTGAATTAAGCCTTTCCAGTAGCGAACTAGTTTAGCTGGCAGACATTGTGTCGTAGTGAAGTTATCACTGGAATATGTGAGTTTGTAAGGAAGTCTCTGCACTAGGTATAACTTCTAACACCGGCTTTGTTTACAAACTTGTAATTCACGTACACAAATGACACCCAGACTCAGAGCGAGTACCTCTAGTTAACACAAAAACACTTCTGACTCTGGTAACGAACTGGGTATCCGTAATCCAACATCCAATAACAAAATAGTCAACACCTCAATCCGATGACGAAACCTATAAATAAATCTTGTTGAAATTTTAAATGCGCAGTGTCATATTTGTGATTTGTGTGAAAGTGAAAATAAAGTTCCATATAACATAATTCACGAAATGTTTCCGAGATATTAATTGAAGGTTCAGTTTAATGAGTTCCTTTTTAGCAGCCAATTTCCGTTTAATTCATATCTGCTTTTAGGAATGCAAGTTTATTTTTAAACGAAACCCCTGCCCTAAGTATATTAGACTATATTTACGCCAATAGCATCAAGCTAGTCACGCGTTTACTAGCTTCAATAAAACTGTGTGTAAGTATGTCATAACACTATATTTGTCAGTAAGTACTAATAATAATTTCCTAAAGCAAACTATATGCTAAAGTTATTGAAGAAATCCGATACTTTTTATTGAGAAATACCATTTTGTAGCTCCAATACTATCAAGTACACTTGTAGACAAAAATATAAACATGCGTTTCGCAACGGTGTCGTACAAGTTGGTACACAAGTACAATCGCTGTAAAAAGCAAACACGAGTCGAGTACAATCGAGGCAAAAAGCTGTAACTATCTGATTTCGCATTTCACGAACGTCCCCCGTGCTGTATCGCAACGCGTCGATTTACTTCGCTAGGAACTATATAGAGCGGCCATGTATGTTTTTTATGAGCCATTGGAACTGATTAACTGAAGATGGAGCGTACAAAATATAGCAACGTTAGATCCCCACTGGGTGAAGTTTGTTTCTAAGCGGGATTGAGGTCCATTTCCCTAAGTTTGCTATTTTTATTGAAGTGCCCATACAACAAATTGTTGCAAAGTAGCTTGTAAAAAAAATCGGTCATTTAATTGAGAATCGAAAAGTTCTAGCCAAGTTTTTATGTCAAAAGCGTGTGGCACAGTTTCCGAACTGACACGATTGTATTAGAATATGTATTAGTAGAATGCGTGTAGTGATGGATTTAGAATACACAATGTCACCAACCTACTGAGGGTGTTGTAGAGGCAGGCCACCTAATTCGTGCCAGCGTGGCACAGTAGGATGATGTTCTTCTTTAAATTTGGAGGAGCCATACTCAGTAGCTTACTTGGCTTAGTGGCAATTGGCAGTTATTTATGTGCTGAAATGGTGATGATGAGTTGCAAATTTGCAGGAAATGATGTCTTTACGGTTATTATCGTTTTATTATAACCGTAAAGAGATCACTTCCTGCAATGTGTAAAGATCGTGAAAACCTAAGACATCAACTTAAAAATTTCATAATTATTGAATATGTGATAGCGTAATCGGCAATTTGTAACTTAAACTTATTAAATAAATTTAAAAATATTAATATATTAGGTTCATAATATTAGTAGTCAGTGAGTAATTAAACAAAACAGGCCTATAGTCGATCTCTGATCGTAGCAGTGATAACGTACGTAAGATGCAAAACAACAGCATATTATAATATATGTTCTCTAATGTTAAATGCACTCGTTAATATAGTCACAGTTTCTAAATTCATAGACCACTAAACTTAAGACAATTATTAAGTTTCACACCGCCATGTTAACAGCTCTATAAATTTCCACATGTCGATCAGTAATCAAATCACTCGGTACTTGAATCGCCAGTAACTTAACATTAAATTTGTCAAGACCGCTTATACGAATATGTTATAGCTTCGATTTAGCTTCAACTCTATTTGAAAGGCAGTAAAGTTTAAATTTATATTAGTGTAACATCAAAGTACTTGTAATGTGAAGGGAATTATTATTTTTTTCTCGCGTGAGTTAAATTTTTCATGGTGTCGGGACAAATTGAGGTTTGTTAATTGAGTTCATAATGAAGGTCGTGCCCGATGGACTATTATTTATCATTAGATTTTACGAAATTCGTGTTATAGTAATACTGGTATATGTTTACTCGTGATTCTGGTATTAGATTTGGAATTAAGATACATAATCATATTATAGTTATTCCGAGTGCATTAAGTATAAAAACGCTTTGTAATCATTAATTCGACTGTATCTACATTAAATTAGCCCATAAAATGCTGTAAAATTTTTCGTATTAAAATTTTCTTCACTTGTCGATCTAAGAAAATCACAATGCAAAATGCTTAGACTTCATTTGCATCATTTTTTTTAGCTCTCTAATAAGGACTTGGGATGGTGAAAATGCGTTTTCTAACTCCGTCACACGAATTTTGTATTGTTACTGGAACAAAATTGTAATTGAATTTCATATCTTTATCTTCTTTATCTTTACATAGTATACTTAAAACAAAGTCGCTGTCGTCTATCCGTCCCTATGTATGCTTAAATCTTTAAAACTACGCAATGGATTTTGATACGGTTTTTTTAATAGATAGAGTGATTCAAGAGGAAGGTTTATATGTATAACCCACCGCGGTTTTGCACGGGCGAAGCCGTGGCGGGCCACTAGTTACTAATATACTAATAATTGTTATATACCAACCTCATCGTTTCAGCCTATAAATGACCTAACACTGAATCGAGCCTCCTCCAAATTCAAGGAGGGTAACGAGCCTACTGTGCCGCGCTATCGAGACAGGTTGGAACTGGGTTTGTATCAAGCTTTCCCTCTCTTGAGCCTAGGTTATCTGCCTCTTGCGTTCCTTGAGTCGTTTCTTACGATACTCTCAGGATGGTATGGATTGGTGACATTTTGTATTTTAAATCCTTCAACAAACATAATTAACGTTACCTACCCCTTTCTAATTTTGGCGATCTGGAATGAAACCTACTACATATATCGTCCCCGTAGAGCGAGAAATAAGTAAGTCTTCATAAATATGTAATTAATTTTCAACCTAAGCTATCAGCAATTTAAGTTGAAAATGGCAAAACATTTTTCTAAGACTTAATTACTTCTTCCTCTACCGAGACGATATTTTCTTTGTTTTTTTCATTAATACAAAATCATTGATTAATAGGCTTTCTTACTGAGCGTAAAATAATTAGAAATACAAACTTTAAACCGTACGATTGTACTAATTTTAAGCTATTTAGATGTTTTAAGTGCACCGGCTCAGTCAGACGTCACCAAGTTTGGCACATTGTTTTATAAATGTTTTTTTAAATAATAGTCAGCATGTATTGTGCCAGCGAACTATGAATGACAATATTACCCATGTTGACAAAGTCTACACAATTATTGTGAAAAATTAATTGTTATAGAAATAACTGCAGTAAAATCAGTTGGCGACGAATAAGCGACGGTATTATGCATCTATTATACTTACACATAAACATTCCTCTTGAATCACTCTATCTATTAAAAAAACACTTCAAAATCAATCTTTAAAACTACTTAAAGATTTAAGCTTACATAGAGACGGACAGATGACAGCGACTTTGTTTTATACTATGTAGTGAAGTCTATTTTCTATTGATCTGTAATGATTTTCGAGATTCAATTTCTATTTTCAATTTATTTTCATAATTTAACAGAAATTTTCTTCAATAAAAACGGTAATTTTATCTAAAGATAGATAGTTATCATTCAGCTTATTAAAAAAAAAGCTTTGCTGTATTCAGTTTTAAACACAAAAGGTTGTCTATCCCTGGCAAGGTGTTTAACCAACATTATAACGGGTCGTAAGTGGTCTAAGGTGCAAACACGGGCAGTGTATATAGTTAGCATTTCTGTGCGTCTGTTTGTCCAGGTAATGACCGGCTTACTAGTCCGATGTAATCATCTATTGTGCTCATAATTTTGACCTTTGAAGCTGATAATTATGAGAGCAATTATTATATCTTTTCAAACCCCGAAAAGGATGTTTTTTTTAAAGCATTCTGGGATTTGTTAACTTTTACAACATGCGTTATTTCCCAGCGTGCGGTAGGGAAGTGTACTACCCTGTAAAACCTGAAAATTGCCGGGTGCTAAGGGTCTTAATTGCGTGCACCCTCGATTTGTCTATAAAATAATGTTCGATTTGAACTACATATTTTCGTACCAAAAACATATTAGGTATGTGTTTTTTAAAGTTTGTTGCATTGTTAAACATATTTATCCCGTAAACCCACAGTTAGGTCGCTTTTACTTGAAGAAAAGAATGAATTAGGTCTGAAATATTACGTTCACTAAACTATTAATAGACAATAAATAATAATACATGACGCAATCAAAGAGACATAAAGCATAGAAACGTATACATATAATAGGAATATGATTTGAAGTCATAAATTGTATCATTTAATTAAATCAAGGTTATCAGGAAGAGCACGTGACCTTTTGTCTGAGAATATGTGAATGTACACACGCCACGCATTGATATATGAACGCAACACTTAAAGACTACGTAATGCAGTTCAAGAGGTCTCGACAATATTGTGTCAATTATTATTAATATATAATTAAATAATTTCTAGGGGGCAGAGCTGCTCGCGTCCGTAGGCTTTACTCTAGTTACCCTACACGTGCCCCCTGGGTAGTGCTAAATGAGCAGCCAATCCTGGTGGTAGGTTTCGGCCGCAGCTAGTCACCACCCTCCTGCCTAAGCCATACCGCCAAACGATTTTGGTCGTGTTCCGGTATGAAGACAGGAGAAGCTATTTGAGAGGACGGGTCTAAACAAATACGCCGAGTTGGGAACCGGTCTCAGTGCCATTGGTTTGCCACGCCGGGTGCCTGGTCGGGAGGGTAGCGGGATCCGAAGCACGGTGCTCCGCTGGCCGACCGCAGGTAGTTGGGGGCCCAAGTAATGGTCTCGCCAATCGTGAAAGGCTGCCCCGCCAACTCGCGAAAAATCCCGAAGATGCGCTATCGTGCCGGTTGGCGACCGGATGAGAGGACCCGATAGACATCTTTGGGGGGGTTCGGGCGTCCCCGCAGTCTCCAGCCCAGGCTCCCACACGTGTGGTTGACCTCTGTGCATTGCTGGGTGACCAACTCGGCGCTTGTTTAACTTCCGTCTTCTCCGCCTATTCACACTCACAAAATTTAATGGTTAGACAAAGGATAAAGAGCAAGTGTTTACAGCGGAAGCACGTCCTCTCACTTAAAGTGCACCTCTCAAACATCCGAGGTTTGCACTCAAATCTCGTAGCAGTCCATCACCACCTTGAGACTGAGAAGCCACACTTGCTCTGCCTCACTGAGACGCAAATCAGATGTCCATTAGACGCGTCATACTTGCAATACCCAGGGTATACCCTGGAGCACTCTTTTATACCACACGCTGGTGTTTGCTTGTATGTTCGCGATGACATCTGTTGTAAGCGTCTCCGTAACTTTGAGGATCCTAGTTTTTCTAACTTATGGTTACTGGTGGACACAGGCGTTGAACAGATTGTTTACGCCTTGGTCTACCGGTCGCACAGCGGTGATCAGGAGACAACGAGACTCTTCGAACGGCTCAGTGATATGACTGGTGAGGCTCAGCAGCGGTACCCGCGTGCGCAGTTGGTCTTTCTGGGGGACTTTAACGCTCATCATAAAGAGTGGTTGTGCCCATACCAGTTTACGGACCATGCTGGGAGGGAGGCGCGCAAGTTTGCACTATCGCTAGATCTCACTCAGCTGGTCGTCGAACCGACACGCATTCCGGATGTTGCTGGCCACACACCTAATTGCTTGGACCTTCTGCTGACAACCGACCCGGACAGGTATAATGTGTCAGTGTCAGCCCCTTTGGGAACCTCTGACCACTGTCTGGTGAAATCTGTATCGCACTACTCACCGCCCGATCCCAGCCCAAGAGGCTTACGGCGGGTGTGGCGATACAAGTCAGCAGATTGGGACGAGATGCGGCATTTCCTTGCGTCTTATCCCTGGCAACAAGCCTGCTTTTCCTGTGATGATCCGTCGAGCTGCGCGGAAGCCATTACCGATGTCTTGCGTCAGAGTATGGAATATTTTATTCCTTACTCTGATATCGCACTCGGTGGCAAAGCACGCCCTTGGTTTAATGCTGAGTGTGCCAGTGCTGAGGCACATAAACATTCGGCATACCTATCTTGGGCGGATGCTCGTAGCCGCAAAGCTCCGGATGTACACCTTAAAAAGCAGGCTTTTAACAAAATTGCCAAGTCCTGCAAGAAGGTTTTACGGAAAGCTCGTTTCCTCCATATTGGTCGCATCGGGACTAAGCTTGCTTCGTACCCAGTTGGGAGTAAAGCATTCTGGTCCCTCGCCAAATCGGTGGAGACGAACTTCTGTCAGTCATCACTACCACCATTGCTGAAACCTGATGGGTCGCTAGCTCACACTGCGAAGGAGAAGGCAAATCTATTTGTCTCCCTCTTTGCTGAAAATTCGCGTCTAGATGCTGGTGACGCTGCACCTCCTTCAATGCCTCGCTGCGACACGTCGATGCCAGAGATACGCATCCGTCAGAAAGAGGTGCTTAAAACACTACGTTGTCTGGATGTGAATAAATCTAGCGGCCCCGATGGTATACCAGCAATTGTGTTAAAGACCTGTGCCCCGGAGTTGTCTCCTATTCTTACACGCCTGTTCCGCCTCTCCATGCAGACGGGGCATGTTCCCAAGTCCTGGAAGGTTGCCAACGTCCAACCAATCCCAAAAAAAGGCAATCGTGCCGACCCGTCTAATTTTAGACCCATTTCGATCACCTCCATACTTTGTAAAACTATGGAACGTGTATTGAACACCAAACTCCTTGCATACCTTGAAGGTAACGATCTCCTCAGCGACCGACAGTACGGTTTCCGCCGAAACCGGTCCACTGGGGACCTTCTTGTGTATGCAACACACTTTTGGGGTGAAGCCATCGAGAGACACGGTGAAGCTCTTGCTGTGTCTCTTGATATTACAAAGGCTTTCGACAGGGTCTGGCATGAAAGTCTTTTGGGCAAACTTCCAGCTTACGGAATCCCCGCTAGTCTGTGCTTCTGGATCTCTGACTTCCTGAGGAACCGTTACATCCGAGTAGTCATTGATGGCTACTCATCGGATCAAGTGGCAATTAATGCCGGTGTACCTCAAGGGTCCGTTCTCTCCGCGACTCTCTTTTTGCTGCATATTAACGACCTGCTTAAACCCGGTATTTTTGGGTATGCAGATGACAGCACGGTCACGGAGAGATACGTATCTGATGCCCGGACCACCAGTAATGAGATTCAGTCGCTTAGGGAGGCCATGGTGGAACGTCTGAACCTGACTTTAAAGTCAGTGTCCAACTGGGGCGATGACAATCTAGTCGGGTTCAATGCGACCAAAACACAGGCGTGTCTATTCACCGCAAAGCGGAGTCCGTTCAACTTGACTCCCACTTTCCGAAATGTGTCCGTGCCAATTGCGGGTCGACTCGAGCTTTTGGGCATGAGGTTATGTTCAGACCTTAACTTCGGGAGTTCCATAGAGTCCAAAGCGAAAACTGCAGCAAAGAAACTTGGTATCCTATTTAAGGTGCGTCGGTACTTCACACCTGGACAGCTTCTCACTCTTTACCAAGCTCAGGTCCGCTCAGGTATGGAGTACTGTTCCCACCTTTGGGATGGCTCAGCCAAGTATCAGTTAGCCGCCTTGGATTCTGTGGAGCGCCGGGCCTACAAGCTCATTGGTGATACGCGGTTGGTGCAGGCAAAATTGCAGAGCCTCGAGCACCGACGACGAGTTGCTTGCCTCTGCGTGTTTTATAGGATACATTTCGGTGAGTGTGCGCAGGAATTGCACGAATTAATTCCACCATCCCCTTTCCATCATCGGACATCCAGGCGTGGGGAGCGACTTCATCCTTATGTGGTTGAAATTCCACATATTCGCACTAAGCGTTTCGCTTCCTCTTTCTTGATGCGGACCGCTAAGGAGTGGAACTCGCTTCCTACGTCTGTATTTCCAAGTAAATATGACTTGGATGCCTTCAAGTCTGGAGTGAATAGGCTTTTACTGTCCCAGCGGGTTACACCGTCGGCCTCATCGTCACTTACCATCAGGTGAGATAGAGGTCAACCGCCGGACAGTTGTTAATAATAAAAAAAAAAAAAAAAAAAAAAAAAAAAAAATTATACACATAATTTGTTCATACATTTACACACATACAAGAATATATCTCCTTAAATTTCGAGAGGTACTTATAAGTGCAGGCTGGCCGTTTAATATGTTAATGCGCATTTTTTTATTGTACTTAAAAATACTGTTTATAGATTCCTTCAATATCACTAATCACAGACTCTTCAGTAAAATTTTCAAAATACGCAGAATCAAATAGGAGCTTTATCAAAAGGTATTTGTTTTTAAAATAATCTTTCTTCATCATCATCATAATTCAAGCCAATAGACGTCGGTTGCTGGACATAAGCCTACCCAAGGATTTCTATGAAGGTCGGTCTTGAGCCGCCAAATCGTCCGTTCACCGTGTAGGAGGCCCTTTTTTTTTTTTTTTTTTTTTTTTTTGGTTTCGCTGGGGAAATGCTTTATGCATACCACCGCACCCCGGGGGAAAGGTCGGTGATTATGTGGGACTCCGACAAGGGTCGTCTACCCAAGAGTCGTTTACCCACTAAAACCCCAGCGGCATACCCTCACACGACGCGCTTGGGGCGCCACAAGTTCGCGTAAACGCATTCTACTGTGACGCCCCGGCGTGGTGCCCGCAACGCGGGCAAGCGACTATCAGAGAGGGCGTCCCGGTATACTGGGACGCCCTCAGTCATCGAGGCTTTCGTCGGTGGTGGCTCCCCCGAACCACCACCGGCCTCCTAGGCGAGGGCAGAAGGGGCCCGCATCGTCACGAACCCCCCTCCACCCCCGCCTCCGTCCGCGGCGCGGGTCACCCGGAGCTCCCTCCCTTGCGACCCGCCCCGCTGCCCCCTTCTGCGACATCGGCCCCGCAGAAGGAGGCCCGTCAGCCCTCGGGCCGGCGCCAACCAGAGGACACCGGCGCACCGCAGCCGTCCAGGGCCCGCAGGGAAACCCTTAGAACAGGGTCCACCGTCTACCCAGGTCCCCGGAGCCCCCGTCCAGGGCTCGCAGCGAGACACTGGGGACAGGGTCCCCATCCACCCAAGTCCCCGCAGCCCCAATCTACCGCAGCGCACCAGCGATCCGTCCCGCAGCCCCCTTCTGCGACATACGGCCTCGCAGAGGAGGCCCGTCAGCCCTCGGCCGGCGCCAACCTGAGGACGTTGAGTGAGGACTTGGTTTGACGGCCAACTAAGTTGAGCGCCAACCCGAGGACCTCATGGTGCGCCGCAGCGGTTTACGACTCCCAAGGCTGCTCTGAGGACAGAGGAGTCCCCGGAGCCGCAACCCGCCACGACGCTGGGTGCCGCTCTTCGTCTCACCTCTCCCCGTGGGCCCGCCCGGCATGGGAGGCCCTGGCCGGTATGGCCCCACGGATCATTGAGGCACTCAAGCCCCCTCACCACAGCAAGGTGGCAGCACAGTCGAGGGGGACCGTGTAGGAGGCCTACCACAACCGCACTGAGCAAAAATATCTCAGTATCAGTCCAGTTACAGAGAAAAAAGACATGCAAATGTTCTATTCATAAATAATAAAAAAAACTAGTTCTCCGATTGAAATCAACAGTTTACCCGTAATGAGTGAACCATTAACCAATAAAAAGGTTATAAACATAATTACGTACAAGTAAATGGTAAACCGATTTCACAAACACAATGAGATAATCGAATGTATAATAAATCAATCAACGCATCTAACATTTTAATGTTCTCCGTTTATTATAATTACAGTACACATAACGCAAATATAATTTTATTACTAGTAAATTTATTATGAGTTTGAAAACTGTCGACTGGTAGAAATGCCTGTGTCAAATGTTGCTTCAAGAGTCTTCTATAGATATATAGTAATACTACTCAGGCTTTTTCCCTTTTCCTCCCTTTCCCTTTTTCGCGGAGTTTCCCTGCGAGATCGAATCAGAAATGAGGAGTCACTGACATAGCCCACCGGATTGCCATACTTAAGTGGCAGACGGCAGGGCACATAGCTCGCAAGACCGACGCCCGATGGGGCAGAAAAGTCCTCGAGTGGCGACCACGTTCCCGAAGGCGCAGTGTTGATAGGCCTGGCTAAGGTTGAAAACGAAAACGATGGATGCGTCGGCTCGGAACCGGCCTTTGTAAAAATCCTTGGGGTAGGCCTATGTCCAGCAGTAAATGCCTAATGGCTGATATGATGATGATGGATCTTGATACTTGATACCACTCCATTGGGTTCTTCTTACCCACATTATGAACCAGTAAGTAAACCATTACTTTCAATTACTACTTTCTAATGTAACCCTACCAGTTAAACTCACACAGTCATACCGCACCTAACCATATAATACAGTTAACGGCCGATATTAAAATAATCAAGAAGCAAATATGTTACTAAAATCGCAGACGACTAATAACGAAATGTGTTCAGTACGTTTACAGCCAATAAACGAATAAAAATGAATAGTGCACCGATTAAAATCATGTTTCCATTTAGTGGGGTATCGTAGGACAACTTGAAAATCGATTCCTTTTTAACTCGTTTAAACTATAGCAAATAATCGAAAGAGCATAGGGATATCAATTGTTCTTATTTCAAAAATTATTTCTGATTCTGCCGAGTTCCTCACGCGGCGCAAATATAGTCAGCTCGAATCGAGTTACATACTTGTGCCACTTGGGGTGGAAACTTTAAGTCCGTGGGGCTTGGAATTCAAATTATTTTATAAAGACTTGTCCAGGCGTCTTTTATATTCACCCGGTGATCAGAAGGCTTGGCACCGTACGCGATGGCAGTAATCTGGCGCAAAATTTATTTTTATAATAATTTAGTTTTAGATATTAGTCTTTTAAAACAAAATCGTTGATTAAAAATAAATGTTAAGTATCTTACGTTATAATTTGTTAAACCTTAACGTTGGTCTCAATATTTTGTTGTCCTTTATGTACTCACAGCAATACATTTATAAAGATTCAAAGGAATCTTGCTGTAGTTCCAGATGCATAAAAATACATGGAACCTAAAATAATAGCACATCACGTTCTTGGCCCGCTTAAACTCTTTAATCTCACCGGCACAGTATTGCCGCCTTGCAAACAAGAACCGAATCATAAAATATAACAGCTTAATCAAAACTTAATTACTCGATAATCACTAAATAAATTATTCACTTGGTCAATTATGATTTATGTCAATCATTAAGCGATATGTTCAAATGTTAAAATTATATTTTTATGTGTAATTAGGTAAAAGCTCGTCGGTACGATGAAAGAGTAATAGGACTGAATGAGTTTTGAGTTAATAATATTAATATTTGGCTACATAATAAATTAAAATATTATATTTATGTCTGTCGAGAAATGTAAATGTTTTTTTGTTATTACTGGAATTTTTAAAGGAAATTTATTGAAGATATAAAGCCGCTGTCATGATTTTATTAGACAATTGGATAAAATATCGTGTCAGATGTATAAAACAAAATATTTTCGGCTAAAACAGTAATAAAATGTCAATTAATATCACCAAGATCTATTTTATAAAAAAATATTTAAATTAAAAGGATGTTCCAAATTAATTATTAAACGAAATCAATTAATCTTAAAACCTAATTTGATTAATAAATCATACCTGGCCACCAGCGATGATAGTTTGTTACTACTGCAAAAGTGATAATTTAAATATTAGAAGATTATTTTTATTTAAGTAAACTCAATTTTAGAGGGGCAATGGAGACGGCTATGCTCGGAGTTTCCCTGCGAGATCGAATCAGAAATGAGGAGATACGCAGGCAACCAGGGTCACTGACATTGTAGGCTATGTTTTTGTCACACTTAAGGGCCACGTCTCGTATTTCGCAAAATTTACAGCAAACAAATATTGTTTTATAGTTATTTAAAAAGCAATAAGTGAAACACATTTTACATTTCTTTAAAGTGCATGATTTAAGCTTATCGTTAAGTGATTTTAATTTAATTTTAGTGTTTAAATTAATACCTCTATTAGGCGCTAAACATGCCTATGTTTAGGTGACGCGCGCCAAAGGATCTTATTGACGCAACTTAAGAACTATAACAAAATCAAGAAAAGTATTCAGATAACATCTATTGCCACATTGTCTAGAATAATCTTATCTGGCCATTTTTTATAGAAATGATTCTATTTTCTTATTTGACGGGTCTATGAAGTTGTGATTTCATGAATTTTACCACTGAATATAATTATTTTTTTCTATTATAAGTAAAAGTGTAACAAGGTCGTACTTAAAACCACATGTAAATGAACTATACTTGAGTAAAAAAAAAATATATTTAAAAAAAAAACATCATTTTTACGTACTTTTTACCTTTTGTAACTTATATGCCCATTTATAAACAGAAGGACGCCTGTAATTCCTTCAGTTTCGCTGAGGCTTCTCAGCGCTCGGACGTGTGCTCTGTAGCTCAACGTTATTTGACCTCTCGCTCGCACAGTCACTCTCTTTCCCTCGCGCAGCTCTTATGGACTGAGCGTAGTTTGTGCTGAACGTTGCTCTACTTGAATTTATTTTCATTTACTTGTATTTATTGATTCTAGTTTTGGATCAACGGGTTCCGGGGTCGGGCAAGTGTCTTTATCTAAACCAGAGGCACTGGCTCGGAGTCTGGGTGTCATTTCTATCTATTATAAGTATGTATTTACAAAAAAAAATGTATCTAAGTAGTTTATCATCCATCTCGTTACCATAACACAAGCATTAAGTTACTTAACTTGGGACGAGATGGCGTTGTGTGAAATGTCCAAGGATATTTATTTATTATTTATTAGTTTTAGTGTATTAGATTAATTGACTTTTATATTTGCCGAATTAAATTTTGTTTACGTTTTCCTTGTAGTGTGTATTAAAATAAGTGTATTATATGAATTTGATTTTTACATTTGGTAAATTTATTACCAAAAGAAATAAATAGAAAAAGATGAACAGAAAAAAGAAGAAATATCCTTGTGTCAGTAAAAAGAAAAATAAGGCAAAAGTTGAAGTGATGAAAAGCAACATAGCTGAAACATTTAACTCACTTATAGCAAAATATGTTGGTGGTAAAAGGATAAATTTTACTTTAAGAAACTCTTATCAAGAGAGGTGCTCAGCTGCTGCCATTTCGTTTAATACCAAAACACCAATCACTGCAGTTAACAGGTTCATATTTAAGAAACCATCTGGTAAATATGTAAAAATATTCGAGACAAACAAAACCAAACAAAAAAAATGTACTAGGCAGTTTCGAAAAAGTTTCGTACTGCTTCTAAAGTTAACGCTCAACGCCCGGATATGAGCGAAGAAGTATTTGAAGTGTCAAAGCAACACTTTTTAAGAGAATTAGAAGTCACCTCAGAAGGGCGGGAGAAAATTCAGAGAAATACTTTGCAACAGAGCCATAGCCAGGACTGGATAGAGCAAAGAAAAAAGAGGTTAACAGCATCAATATTTGGAAAAAATTGTAAAAGAAAAAATTATATCAGCTATGCCCCATTAGTGAAATCGATAGTTACATCTTAAGACTTATCCCACATATCATCAATTGCATATGGAAAAGAAAATGAAGAACAAGCATTACAGCAGCTGGCCCATCAGGAAAATATAAAAATTTCTAAATGTGGACTTTTTGTTCACAAGACATACTGTTTTTTGGCAGCTACACCTGATGGTATTTTTAAGGATAAGGAAGAGAAAACAGGTGTCGTGGAAGTTAAATGTCCCCATGCTGCAAAAGATATGAACCCTGAAAATGCAATTAAAGAAAAAAAATTACATTTTAGAAATATGACAAAAAAAAATATTCATAGTAGATAAAAATCATAACTACTATTACCAAAGTCAAGGTCAGTTGGAAGTAACTGAACAAAATATTTGCGTGTTTGCAGTGTGGACCGGTAAAAATCAACCTATGAAAGTAGAATATATAGAAAGAGACGAACAATTTTGGAAAACAAAAATGCTGCGCCCGTTGACGAAGTTTTTTTACAATTGTCTGCTACCAGAGTTAATTGATTCGCGCATTGAACGCTCTATGCCAATAAAAGATCCACCATACATAATGGCAGCAATAGAATAGAAAAAACAACAACAATCCCAAAAAAGGTCACCTCTACGCGATATATGTTTGATTGATATCACAAGTCATGTCAAACTTACTTAAACTTGGAGAAAATATGGTCTTGAAAAATCTCATTGATCTGTGTTCGACTAAAATTTGAACGCGTGACCTATAACGTGACTGGCTAGCGCTCTAACCACTGCCGTTAACCTATGTACAACATTTTTTTTTGACAACGTTCTTAATGGCAAACATATTTATCAAAACTTATTTAAAAGCAAAATTTCTTATTAAGAATACAGCTTCTTTCTTAAGAACCTCTTTTTGAAGTCGGTTAAAAATTGCAACTTTTGTTATTATGAAATACAAATAGATAAAATTATCATATTACGAAAAAAGTAAAAGGATTATTCTTGAAAACAAAAAAAATATATAAATTTAATTAAGTAGAGCAACCTTCCATCATAATCTTGAACGTATTTATGCAGGGGGGGGGGGAGCGCCACCTGAAACGGCTGGGATAGAAGTTGAGCAAAGCGAGACGACGGCCTTAAGTGGCAGTGGGCTGGGCACATAGCACGCAGGACCGACACCCGATGGGGCAGAAAAGCACTTAAGTGGCGACCGCGTTCCGGAAAGCGCAGTGCTAGAAGGCCTCCCACGCAGTGGACCGATGACCTGGTGAAGGTCGCCGATGACCTGGTGAAGGTCGGACGAATGCGGGCGGCCCAGAACCGGCCTTTGTGCCCATAAGTGACTCAGTGCCGAGTCGGGCTACCTCCCGTTACAAGGAGGGTATTTAGCCTACTCTCGTGATGGAATGGGATGGTGACACTATTTATTCTAAATCCTTTACCGCACGGCCTACCGAGGTCTATATGTATAAAACGATATACATATATATATAAAACTACTGTCTACTGCAAAATATACTTTCTGAGATAAATTGCACGTTGTATTGGATTCTGGTTGTGACATTTGCTAGTAACTTTTTGAATATGGGAAAAACCAGCCAATTTTGTGCCAATTTGGCCTAGCCATTGTAGGCGATGGCTTTGGATCACGGGTCATAGTTATACTTCAGAGTTTGGCTACTGAATACATTAAACCAGTAGAACTACCATTTTAAGAACGTAAGATATTATCTTTAACCACAACGGATCCAGAATACATAATCACCAAGTCCTATCCTGTGGGTGTCGTAAGAGACGATTAAAAGAACTCCAAAGCAGACCTGACCACGAAAGAATGAAACTGTTCTATCCCTTCTCTTTTCTTCACATTTCTTTAGAATCGGGAGAGGCCTGACTCAGCATGGGATGGACGAGTCAGGTGTGGAACAGTTGATTAATGTCCCACCATCAAATTGGAGGATGCCCGACTGAATGTAGGTCAGACACGGACTTAGATGAAAGTGGCTATTTGTATCATTTGAACAGCCAGCAACGATAAATATGACACACAATAACACACGTCAAATGTATCGTTCCAAATGTGTTATCAAAAATTTCATACCGTTAGGTCTAAAATTTAACTAACCGAATCGCCATCCGCTCGGCTCCCACGACCTCTAGAGCTACATTTTGCCGTGCTTTATCCAACTCTACTTCCTAGTGAAACCTAATTTCAACCCTATTCGACCGATATACAACTCAAATTAAGCCAAGCAGTAGACGCATCCATTCAATACTGATGTCTCGCGCGCACACATCTAAAGAACACCTTTAGGTCTAAACGCGTGTGTGTAAAAGCGTCTTGAATGAAAATCCGAGGCATTTTAATTTGAATTCTAAACCTTAATTTTTAGAGTTGTTAATGTTTCTAGCTTGCTGCGTATGTGTGTGTAAGTTGACCAATATTAATAATGTTGGGAGGTCGCGGTCGAGTCGACAGGTGATGCGTTGCGATACTGTATCGTTTGCATGTGTGTGTGGAATGTCAGAGTTTAGTAAAGTTTGCAGACACACCGGGTTTTTATTGTTGTGCATTTAATTAGTGAGTCGTACAGTTCAGTGAATCATTGTTGAACCATATTATATAATGATATACATCATTGGAAATCACAGTTAAATGTCACGAGACTTCATTGTTTGGTCATTAGGGATAAAATAATGTAAAAAAACCTAAATAAAAATATACAGACCATTTGGTCTTTTTGAAACGTCTCCGGAAATACATGGTTTATAAGAACAAATCAATGATGCAGATCAAGTTTCTCTGGCTTACACTGAAAATTGTGATTGCAAGCCCTACGTGCAAGACGTGTACGCGTGAAATATAAGAAGTTTAATATATCTGTCAAAATTTCTAAAAAACATGTGTTATTAATAATATTTGTGCATCTGACAATATTAGTTATCAAATAAAAAAATGTGGTATTAATAATGTCAAAAAGATGCTATTACGCATAGGCTGATGTGAATAATTTGCTACAGAAAATAAACCAACTCTTTAATGTTAACAATTTGTAAACCAATTAATTTTAAAGCGTGTTGCAATTAACATAATGACGTAACAATTACCATAAAGCCCAGTGTGTCTAAAACCTTATCATTTGACAGTGCGCACGAGTGGTTCGCTACAGGTGATTGTATTCATGTGTGAGTGAGGTCACTCTGTGGTGATACTATACGGGAATCTATGTGTGCGCTATTAGGGAAGAAGATTTCTTCTAAGGCAAGATACAGACTAATACCAATTATGCGATTACTGTCATTAAAATCATACTATACATTAAACTTTAATTTAGCAGCTATTAATATATTTAAGCTGATTTTAACGACGAGCCTATCATTAAAATATGGGCTTAGCAATGAATAGACCGGATAACACGAAAGTGCATTAAGTAAGATAGGAAAGAGCGTATTAAGGGAAGTTCGGAAATAGCGCCAGTGATAGTGCTTCTTGCTGGCTCTACTCTGTAGAGCATCATTCTAAACCAGTGGTAGCTTCATGCTAATTCAAAAGTATTTTGTATTAAAACGTATTTGAATAAAAATAAATAAGATAATCTTTCCATCAAATTTATTACTAGAAAACGAAGAAATTTAAATTGTAATACTACTCAGTCTCCTTCGATTACTACGCGGCTCATAAATGACCCACTGCTCAGTCGAGCCTCCTCCCATCACTGAGACGCTACTGTGCCACAGCGTTTTGTATCAATTTTCCTTCTTGTGGCTAGGTAATCAGTCTTATCATTTCCTTTTGATGGCTCTTATGAAACCTTAAGAATATTAGTTACTATATCGTAAAATACGTTTTAAAAAAATGTATGTTACGATATAGTAACTAATATATTCCCTCATTTCACCCTGAGGGTTTCATAAGAGCCATCAAAAGGAAATGATAAGACTGTGTTGTTTTAAAAGACTAAAGCGCCGAGTTTCTTCCGCCAGGTCTTCTCAGTTAATGCCACATTCCTGCATCTGTTGACCATTTGAACGCCAGTTTTAACAATAAACCATTTATCTATTCTATCAAGATTATTTACTCAAATTGGCTCATCTGCACTCTTTGGATACGTTACGTCATATACATTTTACAATCACTATTTACTGTTTAATTTACTACATTTATAAATACAAAGTCTGATAAGACTTATGAGAGCAATCTTTGCCAACTCATATGACGACGGTCGAATCACGACCTAGTTAGTGTGCAACGATAAGAATGTGATTTGAATGACCTAGTGGTAATCGATAGAAATATTTATATTACCAAAAAGCATTTGTCAAACGTTAATGACAAATGATGATATTAATGATGATTGGCTCAACACGTTGCAACACACGTCTTCACACGTCAATTTATCATTACCTCGTATCAAGTGAATCAGTCCTGGAAATTGCCTAATAATTAAGGTAAACGCACCTAAATCTGTGGGTTCATGCGACGAGCCGCCAGACCTGCATGAGGGCAGTGGTTTTCATAGATATTCTTCGGCATCCTCTCTTACAGTGTCTGAGAAGTGTAAGTACCTCTAGGCATCTAGGCATTAGTAAAGTAGAAATAATGTTCACTGGCCCCTTCAGGCGATCCTGACCCCGTGTTATAAATGTAAACGTCTGAGTTTTTTTACCAGTTCTTCTCTTTAGGGCAGCGTTCCGAACCGGCTGTAGCTTGGAGACTAATCATAAGAGTTTTGTTAAAAAATCATTACGTAAGAGCTCCTGCAGTGCAACTTATATCTAGGGCAGGGAAGTAATACGCGAACGGGAATCGGACGCAAACATATATATTGTGAACGCTCCCATTTTGTTACACTCACAAAACAAGAGAAGGAACACCCTGGAGATGTTAAGTGGGTAGAGGAGTACCAGGGCACTCAGGAGTTTTGCTAGACATTACTCGGGCTGACAGGGATAGAACATTAAGGTCTTTATCCTGGATAGTGTAAAGAGGTGGGTCTTTTATCGGATTTTCTAACGATGGTTCTTAGAAATGTTTCTTAAATCTTTTTTTTTAACGAAAATGCACTTGATGTAACCTGTATTGCGGGGGCTGTGTACAAACATGTCATTTACGAACATCAGTACTATTTCGGAGGTACTGGTATTTTTTTTAAGTTTCGTTAATGGTCATTAATTTCTAAAACTGTAGGTGCATTTACCTCGCAAGAAAATCTGTTGGCCAAAACCGCTGCCCTCTGACACCACAATCACAGCGAAGAGCAAAACATAATTATGTGTTACGAAACAACACGTGATGTATTCCCCAGTCTGTTCTCACCTTTAGTTGCGACAGGTTAGTTGCAATTGTGATCACCTTCTATGATCTGTGATTGCCAACGGATATTATCTGTGCACTGTTTTTGTTTTTAGGGTTCACCCACCCATGCTTAATTTTGGAAACAGTGAAGCAGCCGCAGTTTGCCGTGTGACATATAAGTCTTCGTTTTTCATTTAGAATACGTAGTGTCACCACCCCATTCCATCCTGAGGGTGTTGTAAAAACCGACAAAAGGAAATATCATAGAAGAAGAGTATAAAAATTAGACATGAAACCCTGTGCAAACCGGTCTGGCCAGCGTGGCACAGTAGGCTAATTGTCGTGGGTCTCATACAGGCTGAGAAGGGAGAAGATATTGTAAGTGCGTATCGTTGGTTACACAAAATACCTCCTTTTATTTAAAGGAGGAACTAGGAGTCTCTTTCCAGCTCCTCTCCATGGATTGAAATTCCTACCGGGTGGTAAATAATAAATGATTAATTCCAGTTATTATTAATTGACTATTCGAAAGCCGTTGTTAAATACATGTTTTACGTTGATTTTGGTATGTTGTACGAGGTGAATCAAAAAGTTCTTAGAAGTGCATATATATGAAACCTTTTTGGATCAAGTTCGATATTCAAATTAAAGAGTGTCTATCACACTATATTTATGCAGACTGTCACTTGTTTTTGTCAGTTCGTTCGCATGTAATAAATTTTTTTGTGCAACGAGTTGCTAAAAAGTCAAAATTATGGATAAAAGTGAGTTACGTGCGGTGATAAAATATCTCAGTTTGAAAAAAATGTCTACGAAGGAAATTTTTTTGGACATTCAGCAGACATTAGGGGGTGATGCTGTACCCTATTCTACGGTTGCGTACTGGGTGGCTGAATTTAAAAGAGGTAGATCAAGCTGTAAAGATGACCCGCGTTCTGGGCGGCCTTCAACCTCCGTTACAGAAGAAAATGTCAAAAAGGTTGAGAATCTGGTTTTGGAAGACAGAAGAATGACTATAAAACATATAGCTGAGATCCTAAAGATATCTTTTGGTAGCGTTCAATCCATTTTAATTGATTCACTGGGGTTCAAAAAAGTGTCTGCAAGATGGGTGCCACGAATGTTAACCGACGAAAACAAAAAGCGACGTTTGGAAATTTCCAAGCGTAATCTCGAAATGTTCCAGCGTGATTCGGATAATTTTTGCCGTCGTCTTGTCACCATGGATGAAACGTGGGTCCACCATTTTGATCCTGAAACTAAAAGACAAAGCATGTCTTGGAAACGACCATCCTCTCCATCCATTAAGAAATTTCGAGTTGCTCCTTCCGCTGGCAAAGTTATGGCCTCTGTGTTCTGGGATAGTGAAGGAATCCTTTTTATTGATTACATGCCAAAAGGCCAGACGATAACTGGACCCTATTATGCAAATTTAATCCCGAAAGTGCGTGAAGCGATTAAAGAAAAACGTCGTGGAAAACTGTCGTTGGGCGTGTTGTTCCTTCAAGATAACGCTCCTGCCCATCGATCGGAAGTTGCGCTCAACGCAATCCGCTGTGCTGGCTTCAATCTCCTTGACCACCCACCATATTCTCCGGACTTAGCCCCAAGTGATTTTCACTTATTTCCAAAATTAAAAGAGGAAATTCGTGGAACAAAATTTCACGATAATGACGCGGTTATAGCTGCCGTAGAGGACTTTTTCGAGAGTCAAGAAAATAATTTTTTTTCACAAGGAATAAGGAAGTTAGAAACGCGTTATTCTAAATGCATTGCATTGGAGGGAGATTATGTAGAAAAATAAAATATTATTATTTAAATCTTTGCATTTTTTAATATTGATTCCAAGAATTTTTTGATTCACCCTCGTATATTATGTACGGAATCCTATTCTGAATCGTCTCGCTTGGTCTTATCCTTGTTTGACCGTCGACTCAATCGTAATGGTCGATACAAGTAAAATGTTCTATAACACTTTCACCACGACTCAGTTCTCACGAGCTGGGATCATTATGACTCTTTTTATGTGCATTATTAATTTGCATTGCGTTTAAAATTTATTTGTGTAATACAGTTATGTCAGGTTGGTTTTTTACGTGTGTTATTTACGCTTTTGTTTACACGATTTGACGAAGTTGTTTTTGCATAACTTATGCCTTTAAAGTCTTAATTAAGCATTGGCGATACAGTTAAGATTACGATAGTCAATATCACCAACCCACATTATGCTGAGGGTGTGGTAAGACGCGATTGAAGAAACGCAAGATGCAGATCCGTGTGGTGACGGATAGTTCGTGAGACCGACGGATTTAGAATACATGGTGTCACCATCCCATTCCATCATGAGGGTGTCGTAAGAACCGACAAAAGGAAATGGCAAGGCCGAAAACTTTGCAGCACAAGAAGGAAAACTTGATACTAAGCCCCGCGCCAACCCTTCTGGCCAGCGTGGCATAGTTGATACATACTACATGGAGGGTACTCCCAAGTAGTTGGAGGAGGCCTGACTCAGCAGTAGGTCATGTATGGGCTGAATAGGAGTAGTTAGAGTTCACCCAGCCGCAATAAAATATTTATATAAATACATAAATATCCTTGGACATTTCACACAACGCCATCTCGTCCCAAGCTAAGCAACTTAATTCTTGTGTTATGGTAACGAGATGGATGATAAACTACTTAAATAATTTTTTTTTGTAAAAACATATATGTCGGAGATAGCGACGGCTGAGCGATAGAGTCGTCATCATCTTGACTTGGTACGAGGTTTATTACTTGTAACTTTATAATTCACAATATTAACCACAGTATAAATAACAATGTTCAGTTAACACACTTAGACAGACAAACCGACAGGTTCGCAACGGAGAAGTGTCTCGGTCCGTGTCCCAACGTCGACTGACTGATCGAGCCAACCTCACTTTCCATTACGACTCTGTCCACGTGCCGCCATTGCAAAACAACTGACGTCACCGCGTTTGCCGCACTACTGTGTTAACAATCAATTGAGAAACTTAATAAAACGATATCGTTATCCACGACACGGCCAGCCTGACGAAGCACACGTCCTCGTGTGTACTTGTAACAAAATAACCAACTGAGGCACATTTTCACGTTCGGCCAACCTGACGGTAATGTTCCGTAATCGTATCTTAAGAATCAAGTTAACAGAGATCACGTTAGCATACAAATAATTTTAACAACTTTAACACGAAAGATTCCTCTAAGCCCATAATCTTTAAATCTCAATACTGATACTTTAAAACAGTAGGTTTAAAGTAATAATTACACAACACATGGCCCAGCTGTCCCAGCAGCTAGTGACAATTCACATGTCACCCATATCGTCATCGCTCCAAGCGATACGACCAACACTAACTAGAGTTCACGACTCCCAGTACACAGGACCATACAAATAGTCTCTCTCGAGACCCGGGTCCCCGCCACACCACTAGCTGCCCATCGCGCTCTGTACAACTCCCAGAGTTGCAGTTACGACTACAGACTAGTGCGTGTAGTGCGACCTAGCCAAGGTATGTGTTCTTTTTTTACTGTTGGAGGCAACCTCCTCACCATCTTCAGACAAATTTAACTCAACGGGCACACTGCTTAGTGGAATCTCCTTATACAGTCGTGAGCGTATTTTTATGTTCTATTACCGGTCAAAGATTTCAGCAAATAACGATCACCATCAAGTAACTCCACAATTTTTAACGGTCCCTTGTATTTCGCGTCTAATTTAGTTTGGTTTCTCTTCGTTCTGAATTTAAACTAAATTACCAACATCAAACTTTACCACTTTAACTTGTAGTTTTATCAAATTTTACTTTTTCGTAACTGGCACTATTTTCTATGTATGTGGCCGCTTGCTCTCTTACTAATGTCTACTGCCGGTCCGGAATCATTCAAAGTTAATAGGTTAAATGGTCTAGCTAAAGGTCCTATCAGAAACTCGAGTGGACTCGCTTGTATTACACGGTGGACAGAGGAATTCAAAACTAATTGACAGACGCTTCTATCGCGGTCAGCATACTTTTTAACGCGCTCATTGTTCTTTCTACTTGGCAATTAGCGCGACTTGAACCCGTAGCTATCAAACGTAATGAAACTGACAAAAAAACTTTGAATTCTTTGTTGGCAAAGCATCGTCCCAGATCTGCAATTACTTACTGGAGCTCCAACTAAAGACGCTTGATTTAAGGGATTTAATTGTTCTAGCCAAATCTATTCTCAGGGTATGATACAAGGGAATAAATTTTGTGACCGCATCAATTTAAACTATGACGTATTCCTTGCAATCGCTTTTCCACTTAATTTGCCAGTTAAGTCAACGTGCACAGTATGCCACGGGATACTAATCTTAGGAATTGGATGAAGTCCCGCTTGTGGGCGACCTGATTGCGATTGAGATAGTTTACAAGTAATACAACCATAGACAAACTTACGAACGCACTTAGCCATGTGCTCGAACCAATAGTGATCAACCCTGTATATTTGGCCACCTCGCCCTTTATAGTTCACAGAGCCACCTCGCCCTTGACTGTATATTTGGCCACCTCGCCCTTTATAGTTCATAGAGCCACCTCGCCCTTGACTGTATATTTGGACTAACTTCTACAACAGTCAACATATTTTTGAGGGTGCTCATAACTCTTTCCACTTGGCTTCGGCGCAACACAATGTTTGATGAGAGAGCACTCTGCACCAGAATCAGAATAAAATGGATACGACTCACAAGCGTTCATCAGCGCACCGCTGGGATTGCTAACATAGCAAGCTTCCACATGCCTCTCGTTACTCGCCGCCGCCGCAGGCGCCGCTCCGAACCGCCTGCGCCTACCGCCGCGCCAGCTCCTCCGCTGTTGCCACGTTGTTGCCACGTGGACATCTCGCTGCCAAATGTCCGGCGCTGCCGCACCTGAAACAGACTAAGTCCGACCGCGGCCGCGGCCCCGCAGAGCCCGACGCTGAAGTGTGCAGTGGCAGCACTAGCTGCCTTGCCTTTCACCGCCAATTTGATGCTCGGTGACCCATTCCACCGCAGCTGTGACATTCCACAGTTGCCGACCGAAAACCCGATTGAAATCTGGATCTGCTGTCCTATCGCCTCACGTTTAGGCTACCTTACCGATGCAAATCAAGGCATACAATGGCTCCATAATCTTGGAAAACTTTGCTATAAACTGGCGAAAATACGACGCCAGACCGATGAACCGTCAAGCTAAACAAGCACAGCAATCTAAACTTCGTATCGCAAGTAATTAACAGGTAAACACGCAAAAGAACCTCAAATAATATTTTCTTACACCGGTCAAAATCACACTATCGTAAATTCGTATACCATACAATATACCCGAGTAATAAAATGGAAACTGCTCACCGGAGTGACGTAAAATTGCAGCTGGTGCGCTTACTACAGATCCACTCACTATTCTTTGACCTGGCTGACCACAGTACTGTTGCTCGCCTTCCTGCTGCTCCGCTCAGGGCAGTTAGACGCGTAGTGTCCTTGTCCATCACAATGAAAGCAAGTGATCCCCACTTGGTTAATCGCCGCACTATGACTGCCGCTTGTGATCTTCAGTTCAGAACAATCTTCATGTAGCTTAATGTCTCCTTTATAGTGACAATGAATCGCCATTATCGGTTATTTCCATCGCGTACAGAAGTACACACATTATCACTACACTGTTTTCTCCACGTGGGCTGAATGAGTTACATACCACTTCTGATGTCGGAGATAGCGACGGCTGAGCGATAGAGTCGTCATCATCTTGACTTGGTACGAGGTTTATTACTTGTAACTTTATAATTCACAATATTAACCACAGTATAAATAACAATGTTCAGTTAACACACTTAGACAGACAAACCGACAGGTTCGCAACGGAGAAGTGTCTCGGTCCGTGTCCCAACGTCGACTGACTGATCGAGCCAACCTCACTTTCCATTACGACTCTGTCCACGTGCCGCCATTGCAAAACAACTGACGTCACCGCGTTTGCCGCACTACTGTGTTAACAATCAATTGAGAAACTTAATAAAACGATATCGTTATCCACGACATATATATTAAAGATAGAAAACACCCAGACCCGGAACAAATACTTGTAGGTCGTACAAATATTTTTTCCATGCGGGAATCGAACCCGCGACATGTTGCGCAGCAGTCGATCGCTCAACCACTGTGCCAACCTGTTTTGCCAGCGTGGCACAGTAGGCTAATTACCTTCCGTTTAATGGGAGGAGGTCCAACTCTGCACTGGGTAAGTGATGGGCTGCAGTAGTAGCAATATATAGGAAAACAAAGACTCATTTTTCAATACAAAAAATACGTGAATATCGTAGCATTTTATTGTTATTTCCCCGATCGTGGTAACATTAAATATTGTGTGAATAATCGTTTCAAAACCATAATTGACTTTAAAATGTTACTTATAAAACCAAGTATTGCATTAAATTTATTAGGCGTTTTAACAGCCCATATAATAACCATATTTCGGCCCGAGAGCTTCAGAAACGAGTAACTTCTATAAAAAATAACAATTTCAAAATACGAGTATGTGAGCACTCTGTAATATAATATCGAACACACATAATTGTCGGTTGTAATACATCTTTAATACGCTATAATTACAACATACAGATTCATTAATGTGTTACTTTATAATTTAGCTTAATACGGTGTATATTCCCACACTAGCAACGCTCAATACCAGCCAATATTTATTTTTATTATACTTTTGAAATTTGAACAAAGAAAAATCAAGTACTCCCATACCTACTTGATTTTTCTTCAGTATAGAGTTTATATAATAAAATCCATTTGGCAATTTTCAATATTAATTAATTAATTAATATACCAAAATATTAATGTTTTGATTTCGATACATATGAATTAAATGAAGAATAATTTTGAACTCTTCGAATTCCGAGTTACTACAATAAACTACTATGGTAATCATAATTTAATACAATTTAGTGTTCAATTTAAAACAATCATGTTATATTTTATTTTTTTATAGAAATAAGTATAGGAAAATTATTTTCTGTATATTTCTCCAAAATGTTACTAAAACTACTGTAAACGTAATATCATTGTCGTAATGTGTAATATTATTGAGGCTCATTTTAATAGTATCCGATTTCATCACGGTGGGATATTAGCCTACTGATCCCCGCTGGCAAAATGGGTTGGCGTTACAGTGTTTGTATCAAGTTTTCCTTCTCCTAGTTTGTCAAGTGGTCTGTCTCTTGCGTTCCTTTAGTCGCTCTTACAACACGCTCAAGATGGTATGTGTTGGTGACATTGTGTATTATCTTATAAGTAATTTTATCTTCCTGTTATTATTCTGCCATATTCAACGCATATAATGAACGCTTAAATCATTATATGCGTTGAATATGGCAGAATAAAATAAAATTAGAAACCCGTATTAAAACCTACCGAATGAAGAGCATGCCAATGCTATCTAATAGAGCCGTCGTACATCGATGCCCGTGATAGACATGAGAACCCACCGCTTTTTTATTAGATAC
Source organism: Clostera curtula (assembly GCA_905475355.2). Lineage (NCBI taxonomy): Eukaryota > Metazoa > Arthropoda > Insecta > Lepidoptera > Notodontidae > Clostera > Clostera curtula. Next base: position 1,428,259 of record FR997805.1, read on the forward strand.
GGTTTGGTCTAATTAAATACTTGTTTTTTTAATGATTAGATATAGTTTTATTTGGTAGACGTGATTGTATGGTTTTCATGGGGGAAAAGTATTCGATCAATCATGTGAGAAGATATTGTTGTTCAGTATTGTGTTGAAGAAATTTGCCTATTTGATAGTAACACGCCATTCGTGTAGAAAGACTTCTAGTTTTGCATAATTTGGCGCCAAACAATATTAAGAAAATCATGGGTATAAAGGTTGCTATTTAAAAAAGGGTACCAATCGTATCAAATATCTTCTAAGTAACAATTTAACAATAATATTTTTTTTTTTGGAAAAACTGTTCACTGTTTTTACAAAACCTTAAATCATTTTTGTAAGGTTCCAAGTCTTTTTTCAGGTGGTAAGTATATTTTAACATTAACATTAGCTTAAATTTAAATGTCTTTACCGTTAGATCATGACAAACTCAGAAAAAGTACACATATCATTGCAGGAAATGATGTCTTTACGGTTATGATCGTTTTATTTTATTTTATTCCCAATTCCCAACGTTTCAGACCGTAAAGAGATCATTTCCATTCATTCCTGTAATGTGTAAAGATCGAAGACATCATTAAGTACACATCTGTTTTACACAAAGAAACTAGCCGCACCTCGGAATCGAACTAAAAAATATATAAACATACCCTCAAATAGTATATCAAAGAACGAAATTCATAGCCTCAAAGATCAATTGTCAAGTCAGCTTGTCGGCACTTAAAACGCTCAAGAACGATAATTACATATCAATCCAATCAAATTAAAGAACCTTTCCCCGCTCGAAAAAAATAATAACCTATGATAAAAAAAATGATTAACAGTGCAGACAATTATCACCGGGTTCAAATGAGGTAGCCGTCATTAATATGAATAAATGATACGGATTTGCAATATAAAGCCAGTGGTACACCAGACTATAGGCTATATATTTGGCTGAAATGATGATGATACTCAAAGTATGTTATTATGAGCATCGGACTAGCAACGACCACGGTCAGCTATTCCCAAGCATTTTTATATAAAATATAGTCATTAACTTTAAATGTAGTAAGTATCCTTTGGGAACTAGCCGACTTTTGATGTGACACTTAAAGTGTTCTAAAGGCACCACTTACAGTTCTTCCAATAAACGGGATATTCAGGTGTTGTAACATACGAAACTAAAGGATGATGCAGAAAAAGAACCGTAAGAGAAGGAAAGCTATAGTAACCCCTTTTTTCGTGGAAAATTCTCGAACGGGACTGTTGGGGAGCTAGCCGAATTATGTTGGAAACTTGGACCTCATTGTATAAAATTAACTCCTCAATTTCATGACACAAATAATCTAATATAAAACATTAATGCATTCCGTGTGTGTTCCGGATTTAGAACCCATAGTGTCGCCACCCCATTTCATCCTAAGGGTGTCGTAAGCGACGACAAAAAGAAATTATAAGGCCAAACACCTAGCCGCAAGAGAAGGAAATCTTGATACGAAACCCTACGCTAACCTGTTTGGCCAGCGTGGCACAGTAGGCTAATTACACTCCATCTACATAGAGGAATCCCGATTCAGCAGTGGGTCATTTATGGTCTAAGAAGTAGAATACATTATTGTACAAAACGAAACATGTACATATTTTTGCATTTTTTTAAATATGGCAAAATAAAACAATGTCATATCATTGTTAACCTAACTCCGCGCAAAATGTGTTCAGTGTACCCCCAACCGAACTGTCGATATGTAATAATTTATCATTCATGTATCTCGATGAGATTAAAATCTTATTATTAGTATTTTAATAACTTGGAAGAAGCCGCTACCGTAATTGTTGACGCCTTGAGCTATGGTATCTAGTTTTTGTAGCATGAATAGAGAGTCCATCGCTTTTATTGTTCCTGATTGGCGGTTAGAAAATGATGTCATATCGTTTAAACGATGTTGATTTGTGGAACGCGGGAGTTTCATTTGAGAATGGAATTGAGATTTTTTAAATGTAATCATCGTGGTTATTTTATGTTTAATACTTAGTAAGACTTCTTGGGGGTGTATGGGGTCCGCTAAGAGGGTGTATGGGGTCCGCTAACATCCCAAGCCAAGCCAACCTTACCTGCTAGCGGTGCACCCTGCTGTCCAACGGACGAGGCTCTGGCGAACCTGGTTTCCTTCTCGTAGGGTTGTGGGGGTCTGGCGGCTGGTTGCTCCACGTAAAACCAACCTCAGCCAAATATTAAATGGACCAGATGTTCTTCTTCTAGGCGGACCCTGGCAATAGCCGGGACTAACGCCAGGCAGAAGAAGAAGACTTAGTAAGACTTCTTCGAGATGTCAAAAACAAGTTTTAGTTTGAATGTTGTAGGGGGTTACTAAAGGAAATAACAGGAGCGAAAACCTAGCTGCAAGAGAAGAAAAACTTGATATAAAACCCCGTGCCAGCGTGGTATAGTAGGCTAATTGGCCTCCATATACCTAACTGAAGGAGGCCCAATTCAGCAGTGGGTGGGCTTTGTAGTAAACAGCTCCTGCGATACAGGTATGGTGCAGGCATTTCGTTTATGTAACATACTAGCGACCCGCCCCGGCTTCGCACGAGTGCAATGAAGAACCTCTAAATTTATCAGTGTTTCTCTACAATATTATGGATGTATTATACATATAGACTACCTCGTTGGTCTAGTGGTTAGATGTGCCGCCTTTGGATCAACGGGTCCCGGGTTCGATTCCGGGGTTGGGCAAGTGTCTTTGTCTAAACCAGAGGCACTGGCTCGGAGTCTGGGTGTCATTTCTATCTATAATATCGTACATATTTACAAAAAAATGTATATAATTAGTTTATCATCCATCTCGTTACCATAACACAAGCATTAAGTTGCTTAGCTTGGGACGAGATGGCGATGTGTGTCCGAGGATATTTATTTATTAGGATATTTATTATATTACATATGAACCATCCGCTTGAATCACTAAATCTTTTAAAAAAAACGCTTGAAAGTCCGTTGCGTAGTTTTGAAGATTTAAGCATACATAGGGACGGACAGACGATAACGACTTTATTTTATAATATGTAGTGATAGTGATAATTACGTTATACGGTTGCGTATAACGTAACCGTATAACGAACTCGTCTACCCCAGCGGTTGGCTAAGCCGACAACCGCTGGGGGAGTTCTTGAGTGTAGACCGCGAATCGGCAAGCGTAGTGTGGGACGGCCCTCTGCTAGATGGAGCGACGATCTGCGAAAGGTTGCGGGCAGCAGCTGGATGCGTCAAGCTGAACACAGGGCGCTGTGGCGCTCTTTAGAGGAGGCCTATGTCCAGCAGTGAACTAATGTGGGCTGATGATGATGATGAACATATAATTTGTAATATAATTTATAGTTAATATAATAAACGTATTTGGTCACAATTATTTCATCCTTCAAATAACAATACATATTTCTGCTGTGATCATAAAAATAGATAATTTACAAATTAAATTCAATTATTAAGTATGGATTAACTCTATTAAGGATGAAACTAATATTAGTACCGAAACTCCCTGCATTTAGCTCAGCCTGTCTTGCGGGGAGCTTACAAGAATAATACAATTATCAGAAATAACTAGCAACTACCGGATACCGAAGTCTTTTGTATAAAATTCAATAAACAAATTTCATAACAAAAAGAATCTAATCTAAATACTTAATCTGATCTTCATTATTTGTGAGTGGAGTATTGGTCCGTAATGATACCCAATTACCGATAAGACACGCTCGAATTTCAATAGACAGACTGACAAGCCGAAAAATTATAATAAATGTTTTATATTTTAATACGCGGTGGAAACAATTACTTTAAAATGGGCGTATGGTGCAAGGGATAAACTATTATAGATATAAAGATTAAAATTTATTCAAATTGAATATGCATCATTCAAATTACTTATATATTAAAACGACGAACTCTACATTCATTTATGTGGGCCACTCTTGTATGAATTTTGACGAATGTTTCACACACAAATAGCCCTTAATGTCAAATGTGACAGTTAAGCAAAAGAAATAGCGAAGTGAAATGCCTCTATGCAAGGTCTTATTGAAATTAACTTAATCTTTGGAAGACAGTAAAGATGTTTCTCTGCTAGACGCGTTAATTCTAATCTATATAATACAAATTAATAAAATTGGAGTGTCTGTTTGTAATAATACAATAACCACTTTTTACTAAATAAGTATTTTGTCTGTGTTCCGTCTGTTTGTTCCGGCTTATCTTTGGAACGGCTACACCGTTTTAGACGGGACTTTCACTGATAGGTAGCTGATGATATAAGGAGTTACTTAGGCTACTTTTTAGACTAGCTTCGCCCCGCGACCCGCGTTACGCGCGGTACGTCGCAGTCGCTTATAACTTAAATTCTAAGCTACAACATTCGGTAGTTCTGCTTTTTGTATGTATGATTGATATTGAATTCGTAACGAATTGTAAAGTGATTTCTGACGGCTATAATATCAAAAGGGATACTTTACATCTGTTCTATCGTTCTAGATCCGTTGAATAATTAAATTTTATTAGATAGCTTTGAATTATATGTTAATTAACTATCTTAGTATGAACCAGCGTGCGTTTTTTACAGTACTTCGTATGTCAGTACTTGGTTGTCTTGTCAGAATGGTATACTAATCTTAATATGAAAAAGAGATACATAGAGATAAGAAGTAGTGAATTAAAAATTAGTATCTATATTCTTCATTTATCTAGAATAGCTCGAGGCTCAATTCAGGCTTCAAGTATTCGCTGCGAAACCCCACAAACAGGCCGTGGCTCTCTCATGTCGCATGTAAAGGCGCCTGATCTAACGCAACGTTTAGCAGCCTGGTCCTCACGCATGGCCATCATTCCACTACCGTTGTTGGTGGCGGATCCGTCTCGCCAGACCGGACCGGACCACGCAACTCTTAAGAGTGAGGGATCCCTGTAGACATACCCATGGCGCGCCCATAACTCTGAGTCAGTATAGCGCTAATGGATCTTAAAGGCAGACAATCCCCTCACCACAGCAATATGGCAGCACGTTCGAGGGAGATAGTTCGATTTAACATACCATATCGCCATATAACAGTGTTTATATTCTTGATGTCACTATAAAATCGTAATGTTTGCAAAGTGAACGGTCAGTAAAAGTTTAATGAAGAGTTGAAACGAAAGTCGGCAAATAGACCGCTGTGTATGTTTATTTAACTACTTATGACTTACAAAATTACTGGTTCTGTGTACAGGATGTTGTTTTTTTAATTCACTTTAATTCAGGCCATTCGGACCATGTTGGGGTGATTGCCTTGTTGGTCTAGGGGTTGGATATACCGCCTTGGATCACAGGTACCCGGTTCAATTCCGGGATTTTGCAAGTATCTTTGTGTAAATCTTGAGCTCTTGAGTCTGAGTATAATTTTTATGTTTGTGATTTAGCAGGGGATTTGTTTAAAATATATAACTTCAGGTCAAAATTAATTTATTCCAAAAAAATAAAAGTATTTGTCATTTAACGAAACTCCGTAATTGCATTTTTAGATCGCAATTTTCACGTACAAAAGCGTGAGACAGAGTTGTGCAAACTCGCTCGATAGTCGCAAACAACCAAACATCGATAACATTGAGTTAATAATACTTAGTAACCTTTTAATTCCTGAGCCGATCGACCCTCAGCAATGACACCTGTTCAACAGCATGATGCATGTAGCAGCACAAAATAACCTCATACTGCAACATATAGATATCTTCTTAGTTCTTGCACCAACAAACTGTAAACAATGAAGACAATTACGTAGATTCACACAAGAACTGCGCATGGTACCAATAAACCTGGCCAGGGTCTCGCTGTATTCCCGACCATCACATAAGCATGCCATAAGTAAGGCGTTATCTTAATGCGCCGCAATGTTGGCGGGTAAGGTGCGCGCGTGAACATAGTGGGGTCGCTGAGCGGGGAGCGGGCTAGAGGACCCGCATGGCCATTTCTTTTAATACTACTAAAGTGATGCTTTGGCACATGATAAACGTTGCTGACAGACGTTTATAACAACGGAGCTACGAAAGAACCGCAGGCTATTTTTTGTTGTGGGAAATCTCCATGGATAGATGGTAATTGGGGTACAGAAAGATGGTAACTGCGCCACAACCTATTCACTAAAACCAAAGGTGTCACTCAACTGCAACCCTCTTTCGCTCACCGCTCCTCTTATCACTATGCACCAGCTTTACCTTTGACCGCAGCACCGTCCCGATACTCAAGTGAAGATAACTGCCATCGGCGTGTACACTGCCTTAGATGTTTAATTAGATTAGTTAAGACCTTCTTATGACCTTACACTTAAACTGCATAACATAAACTTTTTGTTTTCCTTAGTTACATCTTACCTTAGATTTAACTGATAAAATTACAAAACATAACTCACAAATTTTGAAAACGTACGGCAACATTATACCTTGGGATCACAAGACAGTTTGTTAGTAAAAATATATCTTCAGAACCGAAATTAAATATTTAAGGAAGCGATTCAAGTAGAAAGGACCTAACGACTTTGAACATGCTGAACTGATTTCGTTAGAAACCTAGGTGGACACCTACGCCTTCTTAGTCCCTCCTAAGGGCGTCGAACGATATGGTCGAATACCCAGCCGCAAGAAAAAAATTTGATACGAAACCCTGTGTCAACCCGTCTGTACCCTCCGTGAAATTGGAGGAGGTCCAAACAGCAAGACTAGGAATTTGAACTTACGATTTCTTTTTATTGACTCCTACGACACCCTCAGGATAAAAAGGGGATGGTGAGATAATATGTTCAATATCAATCACCACACGGACAATAAGCGTTGGGTTAATTAATTTTAAAATTAGTAATTTTGTATAGAATATTATATTATGAAGATAAAGTGTGTTCATAGAGTTCAAATCAAAAGTTGATACAAACAAGTTGGTCTAATAAATTGTGTTCCCAGTTTGTTGAAGAACCAAATTAGAACTTTCCCCACAAAATAAAAGTCATCGACCTTGCTATCGGAGAATCTATTAAGTCTAGTGCAATATACGATCACATTCCATTACTTGATGATAAGGAACAATAAATATATCACCAAACTCCAGCCGAAGACTCTAAATCTCAGTGCGACACCGGCTCGGCAACTAACAATAAAGATGAGCGGTGTGTTACGAAATACAGTTTGGTCCAAGTATAAGCGATATGCTGAAAAGAAATTAAAAGTAAATGGAACGGAAAAATTGTTTGCCTTTTTTATTTCATTTGACAGGCCTAAAAGGATTCAAACAGATGGCTTGAGATGAACAAGACTGGTAGGTTTTAGTGGGTAACCTGGGTGCATCTCATTATTTCCTCGCGTCCATTAACTCCCACACATGGCCCCGTCTCTGGCCCTGTCTCCCGGATGAAGACATATAAACAGTTGCTCCGCAGACGTAATCCGCGCAGACGTGATTGCACAGGCCCGGTTCTGATTTTAACACAGAAAAACTGGTTTTAAAAACAGAAATTGGCTTCGGTTTTCATCAGAAGAGGTACCGTAAAATTAATGTTCCATAGTTTGTTATTTGAGCAACTCTGACAGAAACTTATATTTTAGGGAAGGTTAAAAATGCCTTGCTCTAATCTCATCGCAACCTATAAATGCTGAGTCTAGTTTCCTCTAAGTTCATAGTGGATAAAATTAGCCGGCTGTGCCACACTCGCCACATGGATTGGCACATGGCTAGTATCATGTTTTCCTTCTCTTGATACTAGGGTAAAGCCTACACACACCCCAGACAATATTTTCGTAAACCCGCTATCGCTTACAAATTGATCGGTGGAGCGACTGGTATTTTATCGACTCGTGCTGGCCAGTGATAAAAAGGCAAATAAATATAAACGCTGGAGGCATGAAGGAGCAGAATTAATTAACAGAATTTTGATGTTCACCGCATTTCACTGGCGCACGACAAATTCTTAATGGATAGGCGCATGTTAGATGTAGATATTCCGTATATTGTGAGTGGGTTGTTATGATCGTGATATGCTAATATTTGTTCTCAATTGTTTGCCAGCATTTAAATGACTCACTTTTGAGTTGGGCCTCTTCTTATTTAAAGGGGGGTCAAGTTGTAGTAAATAGTAACCGCCATCCCATGACACGTTTACTACAACAAATGCAATATTCCACTTTGGAAAAACGTGTAAGAAGGTACATTAGGTTTCTAATTTAATACTATTTTGCTCATATCAATTTCGTTAAGAAGCGTCGTTCAACATCCACAGTATGAAAGGAATTGGTGACACTATGCGTTTCTTGTCATCACTTAGACAGTCTGAACAATGTTGTTTTTTTGTTTGTAATACAGAACTAATGAAAATAGTACAATTCCATTCACAACATGTTTGAAAAATAAACGGTTAATTTATCAGCCATTTTAGATGTTTACCCTAATTTAAATAATTTGTAAAAATGTTAATAAAAGAAGAGACAACCATTATAAAATGTGGTCAATAAAAATTTATTGGCTAGAATAAAAATTTGTAGAAACAGTATTTCGAGACAATCTATTCATCTTAATCAAGATATACTGCTTGTTCACTTGTGTCGTTCTAATTTACATAACACCAATTAACAGAACCGTCCACCGATGCTGGGTCTTAAATAACAAAGAAAATAACGAACGGGCGATGCCACTTATCGATAAATTAATCTCGAAATGCCTGTTATCGTAATTAATCAAAAATTTATCTCGCGTAACCCTACCTCATTAGGCTTGACACATTTCTGTGACTGAACGTGTTTCGCATAAAGTCGTCCTCGCCCACGCGCGAACTCTTTGATATAGCTTCGTTATGTCAGAGTTTAAAATCTTAGGGTTGTCAAATGTCAACTATAATTTAATTACCTTACAAGAAGTCCCTGTATCACATAAAGTCACCTGTACTGCTATTACTTCACTACACATTATAAAACAAAGTCGCTGTCGTCTGTCCGTCCCTATGTATGCTTAAATCTTTAAAACTACGCAACGGATTTTGAAGCGGTTTTTAATACGCTTTTATTAGCTTCGCTTGTATGTATGTATGTAACGGAATCTTTGAACATGATTTTGACCCAGTTAAAAACTCAAACTCAAATCATTTATTTCAATTGAACCTATTTACTGGTGTTTATGAAAAGTCAAAAGTGAAGTTAGGAATCTAGTTGTCTAGTTGCAACCGCGGATTAACACGAAATTTTGCATACTTATTAAGGACCAATTCAATATTTTAAACATTTTGACCCGTTATCATTAATATAATAATAATAATAACGGTGATCAAGGTGGAACACCGCTCTTCGATGCAATAGCTAATAGAGATGTAAATATCATAAAGCTATTGCTATATTTTTTAGTGATTATTTAGCAATAGCTTTATGATATTTCAAATAAAAAATAAATAAGTATAAAAAAACTAAATTTGAATAAGAAAATAAATTTGAATTAAAAATAGTGTCACAATAAATGTTTTTTTTTTAAACTAATATTATTTATTTTAATAGATAGAGTGATCAAGAGGAATTTTTATAATCATGTATAATACATCCTTATTATTGTAGAGAAACACTGATAGTTTTAGAGGTTCAAAATCAAAATCAAAATCAAAACTCATTTAATCAAGTTGGCTCATTAGAGCTCTTTTGACAGGTCAAACAAAAAATAAAATTTAAAATTTACCATTTAAAATTAATTATTTACCATCTACCACCGGTTCGGAATGCACCTCTACAGAGAAGAGCCGGCAAGAAACTCTGTAGTTGCTCTTTTTAGATCGCCATTTGGGTACAAGACTGGTTTTAAGACAGATTTGTGAGAGCAAACTCACGCAATAGTTCCAAAGGGCCAAACATCAGCCAGATATAGTTGACAATAGTAACCTTGTAATGCCCAAGCCAACCGACCCCCAGCAACGGCACCTGTTCACAAGAATGACGCATTGACGGTTCATCATTGCACACGTGCGAAGCCCGGGCGGGTCGCTAGTAACCAATAAATGAGCAACTGCCGAGTCGGGCCTCTCATTTCATAGAGGGTGATTAAAACAGTGGGCAACTTGGGTTGGCACAGGGATTCCTTTCGAGTCTGAAAGCTAGTGGCTAGCTTTTCGGCCTTTCAATTTCTTTTTGTCGGCTCTTACGACACCATCAAGATGAATAGGGTGGTGACAATTAGTATTCTAAATCCGTCAAAAAATCGGCATCGATTCATGGTGGATATTCCGGAAATCCGAACGAAACGCTTCAAGTCCACATTTATCATGCGTACCGCGGAAATGTGGAATGCGCTTCCCGTGTGGGTCATAGATATAATCTGGGTGTCTTTAAATCACGAGTGAATCGGTTTCTTCTAGGCAAGCGCGCTCCATCTTAGGTCGCAGTGTCGCTTAACATCAGGTGAACTGGCGATCAAGCGTAAGCCTATCAAGAATAAAAAAAAAAACAGCCGATAAGTATAACTCAAAGTCTAAATCCATGTATGTTTTGTTATGTTGACAGAGCTGGATCGCGTATTTTAGGTATGAATCATCAACAGGCAGGCAATAGCGCACTAGACGTGTCCCGAAAGGCAAGCGACAATCGTTTAATAATACCATTATTTATACATTTAGTTGGCTGTAATAATATGATCTTTTCTATTTTATTTCACCGCTAGTCAACCCTAAAGTATATTAATGTAAAGGTATATTGAAATTGGCATCCAGATACCGAAGTATGCAATAATCATATTGTACAACTGCGAGATGGACGTTCATTATATTTATGGCTGTTTACATGACTGACATGTCGTAAAAGACCGGTAGACAAGATGAAAATAGCAAGGTGTGTCTTGAACCGGTCTTTACAAAAAACTGCTAAACGGAGATGTATTAGTCGACATCTCATTCAATAAATTACGTATTGCTGGTTTAGATATTGTTGGTAAAGGATTTTGGGTAACGACGCTCGTCGCACGGGTTGCCGCTCGTCGGACGGGTTGACGCTCATCGGACGGGTTGACGCTCGCCGGACGGGTTGACGCTCGACTTAGTAATTTATTACTATCGTATTATAATTCGGGCGTCTCCAACGAAATGTGTGAGGGGGTTTTAGTGGGTAGGTGGAGTGTGCCTTGAACTCCTTATAATCTCTGAATTATTTTCCATGTGAACAATTTAGAAATTAACGGGATCAGCAAGGAAACATTGATAGTTCGACAAGTATTATATATTACGACACAGCGAGAAATAAAATTAGTTCTTCGTGTACTGATATTAACGCTTAAATTACAGTATTCTCAGAACTCTTTATTTATACCTAGAAAGATGTTGTATCTTCGCTACATTGGTAGCCAAAATAGAGATTTAAAAATTATGTGTCTTACCGACGGCCATTAAAATGATATTTAGTTTTAAAAACAAGTCATAAAGTAGTCTAGATCGTGAATTAAATTGTGCAAATCTAAACAGTTATGATTGAATCTATCTGTATCTTTAAAATTAATATTTTATAATGGTCATATCGATTCAAACTAGCTCACGATCATTCTATTAATGACACCAAATTGATTTTGTCTCTCATTTTGATGTATATTATATACTACTACTACTATTCAGCCCTTAGATGACCTCCATAAATGAGATATTATTCTGAATGTGTAGATAGAAATCATTACTGATAAGTTTAAAAAGATATTGACATTGGGTTTTTTTTATGCCACTTGCACGTTTGCGAAGGTCTAGGGGTTGGATGTGCTGCCTTTGGTTCACGGGTCCCCGGTTCGATTCCGGGGTCGAGCAAGTGTCTTTGGATTTATTTATCACCAATCTAATTATTTTGATGTACAAATCTATACTTTTTAATACATAAAGCTCAGAGCTTGTTTGTTTGAACGCGCTAATCTCAGGAAATACTGGTCCGATTTCAAAAAATCTTTCGGTGTTGGATAGTCCATTTATCGAGGAAGGTTATACGCTATATTTTATTTTATAAGAAAATTGCGATTATGTAACCCAAGGTGTAAAATCGAAAACCTCTATACTTAAGCGTGCACTGCCAAAACTATTGACAATAGAACAAAACCATGTACTACGAGTTTGCATGTACTACGGTCTTATTAAGATCTACAAAAAAGTCCGCGAGAGCACATATCTAACTATCATAGTTTAGTCACAATAACCGCTTTTATGTTCATAAATGTATTACATCGTCTGAAGAAAGAAACTACGTTAAATGTGTAGTTTAATATTAATCCTTATCAATCTCTTAGTAACATAGGCTAAACGCGAAGCGGAGATAAGCACGGGTTCGAAGCCCACGCGGGCGAAGCCGCGCGTAAAAGCTAGTACTTTATATATTTGACCTATCCACAGCCTTGGGCGCTACAAATAAAATGCTTTGAGCTGGTCCAAAGGTATGCAATTAAATATTTAGGTGGCGATACATTTAATATGTAAAAAAGTTGCTTTTTAAATTAATTAGAGTGTCATTGAAGTCATTCTGGCGGGTTTTTTTTAAATTTCAATAGGGTCACCAGCCTAACCCGTTTTGGCTTAATACCAATGTATCTTTAAAAAAATCATACCTACCAAATACCACCCTATAGAGTTAAATTTAAATTAAATAGACATATCAACCTATATGAAGTGTGTAGTAACTTAGACTTAGATCTTGATGATAAATGGTTTTATTTAGTTCGCCGCGGTTGAAAAGTCTTAACGCCGTAATGAATTACATAAATAAGTCTGTTATTTTGTCTGCCATATACACTGGGCTGCAAAACTAAGTATCAATTTTTTAAAATTGCAATAACTTTTTAAGTACACAAGATATACTTTCGAAATAAAAAGGACTCGAAAAAAGTTTGTAGAGTTTGCTATAGTTACATAGAAAGCTGATAACATTTGCTGTAAAACGTTTTTTTTTTAATTTTAAATCTCTAACTTCTGTAGTTTAGAAAAAAAAATTATGTTTCAAGTGTAGTACTTAGTATTGCAGCCCAGTGAAGTTAGGCAGTAGACCTAACAGAAATACGAATCAAAGATATATAAGCAACAAACGGAAATAGTGAAACGAAACCCAATAACGATATATTAGGCTAATTATATTATGATGGAACAGAGACGTGGTCGCTCACTATGGGCACTAGGGCAATGGAGAGGGCTATGCTCGGAGTTTCCTTGCGAGATCGAATCAGAAATGAGGAGATACGCAGGCAAACCAGGGTCACCGACATAGCCCACCGGATTGCCAAACTTAAGTGGCAGTGGGCAGGGCACATAGCTCGCAGGACCGACGCCCGATGGGGCAAAAAAGTCCTCGAGTGGCGACCGCGTTCCGGAAGGCGCAGTGCTGGTAGGCCTCCCACACGGAGGACCGACGACCTGGTTAAGGTCGCCGGAAAGCAGTGGATGCGGGCGGCCCAGGACCGGCCTTTGTGGAGATCCTTGGGGGAGGCCTATGTCCAGCAGTGGACGTCTTTTGGCTGAAATGATGATGATGATGAATTATATTATGTTCTATAGACATTAACACCCCCATTGTAAAAGAGGAGGCACCACTCATTAGTGGGCCATAATCAATGTAATCGTCTATTAAGTGATGTACACTGTGAGATTTCGTGTGGACGTAGTTAGAATACACAATGACTCAAACCAAACATCTTAAGAGCTGCACGAGAAGGAGACCTTAATACAAGCCCCTTGCCAACCCGTCTTGCCAGCACAGTAGGCTAACCTCCCTCCTTCCAACAGGAGGAGGATAAAATAGGATTAGAAAAGTAGGAAACCCCAACCGGAAAGTATGAATGGCGATGAATAAATGTGTAGTATGCGGCATGAAAGTGCGAGAGGCATGAAAAGCGGGAACTGGAATGGATGTGAAGAAAATTAGAATTGTAAAAGCTCTGTTCTCCATGACAGAGATAGGGTAGCTAAAAAAAAAAAAGAAAAAAAAAATTTGGAGGTGACCTGACTCAGCAGTGGTTCGTTTATTGGTTGAATCGACAATACTATAAGTATTTTTATGCGTGCATAATATCGAAAAACGTCACTCGACTTCTGCGTCTAGCAGCTGGATTGCCTCAAGCTTTTTTTTATTTTATTTTTCTAAAGCTACTATTATGAAATTGACTGGTTTTGCTTATTTCCCAGTTTTCCGTTCTGCTTGCCAACGTTAATATAAGATCGATCTTATACATGCCCACGAAATTGATACGTTTATTATAATACCGTTTGGCAATATTATAATTTAGTATGATTGATGGATTCATAAAGTTTGACAGTTATATATTTTATGTCAGTATTACTTGCAAATGAATAGCAGGCCTCGAGTTTTATTGCCGTAAAGGCATTTCTCTAAACTCTTCAACGGGCTATTCAATTTCATTTGTAACTTTATCAAAACATTATCATTACTGGTATGTCCGCCGAGGGTTTGCCGCCTGCCTTTCAAGGCACGGTGGAGGTCAGCTGTTACAAATGATGACACCCATCTGACAATCAGCAGAGAGAGACGTTGCTGAACCAGCAGACATACTGTTCTACTCTTTCCTTCTATTAGGCACTCTGTTAGGCATAAATCGAAATCAAACATCTATGTATTTAAGTTGGCTCATTTAAGCTCTTTTGACACTTTAATATACATTTAAAATTTTATTTACCACCACCGCTGCTACAAGGCAGTAATTAAAGCAGGAAAGAAACTCTGTAGTTGCGTTTTCTAAATCGTAATTTTTGTATACAAAGACAAAGACTGAAATGAGAAGTAACACTTTATAACATTGTTTAAAGCGGACCTTAATTATCCTAAAGGTACAATACAATACCTTTTTTTATGGAATAACTGGTCATGTGACAAAAAAGTAACACTAGCGAGAATTGATGAATTGTTAAGTCAAAAAACGCAACCTAAATCGTGCTAGAGAAATTTACAGAACAATCGGGACGAATAAATAAACTTTCCATACTCTTTACCTCGCCTCGATGGTCCCTCCTTTGCACCTAAACATCCAGCGTAGCTTTTTATATCAATTCTATTGATATATCATCATCTCGGACCCTAAAGACCCAATGCTGAGTGATTTCTCCTCCAATTATATGGAGGGTAATAAGCTTACTTTGTCACGCTAGCAAGACGGGTAGGTTATCTTTTCTTGCCGCTAGGTTATCAGCCTTGTTATAGTTTATTTGACACCCGCAGGATGGAATAGGCTGGTGACACAATACACTCTGAATACATTCCTCCCTAAATCCCTTAGGTTGATGTTCTTTAGCTCCAGTGTTCTTCACAAGTCGAACAACTTCAGCGTGCAACACTTAAAAATTCTCGTGATGTAGTCGAAGTCGATTATGGTTTTCCAACCGTCTTGCCTAAGTCCAGCATTGGACTAGAGAGGGCTGATGATGATGATGAACCGTCTTGAAGCAAACCCAAGCTCCAACCTTAATGAGTGACTCAACTATATCGAACACGGTTGATCAACAGGATATTCCAAAGATGACCTCATCAGTTAACACCTTATTTTACCCTAGTTTATTCAAGATGTAGACAAAAAAAAACAACAGTGGTCACGCTTCTACTTAAATTTCATCATCTGCTCTTAAGTTTTACTAGGTACTTAATAGCTTATGTTATCGGCTTCACTTTTATGGATTTAGAATCCGTGTTAATTTTCAAGATCATGATTTAATGGATTCTTCCACCCTCGCTGCAGTTATACAATTATTTTTTTAATGAACGAAACCATTAATTTATCCTGTATCGCGGGGCAGTTTACAGACGTGCAATTCACGAACACAAATAACACACTCTCAGAGCAAATGCCTCTGGTTTACACTTGCCCAACCTCTAGACTCGGAACTATTTGGCTCACCATCCTGAGACCCTCAGGGAGAAGCGATACCAGGTCTCCTATCAACAAATATTGTGTTTTCCATACACTTTATTGTCTATTGTAATTGTGTGTATAGCTACTTGATTCTGAATAATGTGAATATTTATGTTAGAATTTAATGCATCTATGTATCAGTGTAAACTTTTGGCTATTACTCCGGTCGACCCTATTACTATCGGTATAACTTCAGTGGGAATCATCATCATTATTATCATCATCACTTCACTAACACTACATATTATAAAACAAATTCGCTGTCGTCTGTCCGTCCGAATGTATGCTTAAATCTTTAAAACTACGCAACGGATTTTGAATCGGGTTTTTTTTAATATATAGAGTGATTCAAGAGGAAGGTTTTTAAGTATAATACTTGCATAATATTGTAGAGAAACACTGATAAATTTAGATGTTCATCATTGCACCCGTGCGAAGCCGGGGTGGGTCGCTGTTATATAAAAAGCAAGCGTAAATGGTACTTTACTAAAGTACGGATAAACAACCACAACGTCTACTAATAGTGAATATGATCTCATATGAGGAAACTCGTCTTTAATATGAATACTATCGCTCGGGTTCTGCTAAATGTGTATCGAACGAATTGATTAAATAGTTTTCTTGTTAAATGAATCATTTTCACGGAACCATGTTAGGCAATCGTGAAAATTGTTTTAAATCTTAAATAGGGTGCAAATGTTAACAATACTAATCGTTTTGGTGGTAATGAGTCACTTTTGCCAACAAGCCAGTAAGAAAACTCACGCCTGGCCTTGTAGATAGTAGAACTCTCCAGATCGTCAGTCCAACGTGTGGGAGGATTAAGGGCACATGACCTCCCGGTACGCGGTCACCACTCGAGGACTGAGTGCCCCATCGACGGTCAGTACTGCCAGCTACTGCGACAATTTTTTTAATGTATCTATAATGAGTCATTATAGATACATTAAAAAAAATGTCGTAGTAGTTAATGACCAATGACTTTGGTTACACATTTAATTAAGCCGGTCTAAGCCTATTCGTTACTAAGTCAACGTGTAGAGAGTTTCTGTCATGCAGCGAGCTTGCACTGAATATGCTGCTTACTACACTTTTTGTAAATAGATCTAAAATTAAAAAAAAAAACATTTATAAATTTAAGTAGTTTCAGTATAAATGTGGATGGATGCAAGGGTTGTGGGAAAAAAAGAGATGGATGGATTGTAAAATCAGAAAATGTGTATGAAAGGTGTAAATGCTTCCAAACAGTTTCCATACACGCCTTTATATTGTCATATCTATAACTTGCCTGGGGGGGTAAGGGGAGAACGGAAATAACATCTCATCCGGCCCAATTGTCATCCTCACCTGCTCGCGCTGGTGATTCTTTTCAGAATAGCTAGCGGCGGCGACCCAAGTTCGTCGCGGTGCCCCCTGCTAGACAACAGACGAGGCAATGGCGACCGAGCATAGGCGGTATAACCTAACACCCAGTAGGGCGACCAACTGGAAGAGGCTTCAGCAGCCTGGGGAGTCAAATAATCTCCAAAAGGTCTGGTGCAGAAGGCAACGGGAAACCACTGCACTATCTTCCCAAGAAATCTAGAATGAAATGAGTGTTAATAGAGATGATATGGCATGCGATCCGGCCACCACCCGGCGCCACGACGATTCCAGCTCGCGTGGTGTGAAGTATGCTACTGGCCACGCTGGGGTGACTCACCAGGCACAGTGTGGACAATATGCTACTGGTGACGGCACTAAGCCATTAACAAACCAATTATCGCTGAGGAAGATGGTTTCACTTGCAACGTGGAATGTCCGTAGCATGATCCAAGTTGTGAAAAAAGAAACGATCGACAAGGAGCAACAGGCTTACAAGCTGGATATTTTGGGCCTTAGCGAAACTCACATGAGAGGCGCAGGGTTCTACAAATCGAGCAGAGGGCATACCATATACTTTTCTGGCCCTGATAACGAGAGTAGCAAAGGCGTGGCGATATCTGTAACACCTGAGATCGATAAATGTGTTCTGGGATACAACCCGATTAGTGACCGTATAATTACCCTGAAGCTCAACACTAAGCCATGTCGTATGAACATCATACAAGTATACGCACCTACAAGCGCTTCTAGCGAAGAGGATATCGAAGCATTTTACAATCAGTTAGACGACACTTACAACTCGTTGCCTAAGAGAGAAATAAATATTCTCATAGGAGATCTAAATGCTAAAGTTGGGTGCACAGAGTATGACAACCACCTGAGAGATGTTGTTGGACGCTTTGGATTAGGCGTACGGAATGACAGAGGAGACCGTTGGTTACAGTTTTGTGCGTCGAACTCACTGGCCATAATGAACACCTGGTTCCAGCACCATCCTCGAAGACTCTATACGTGGACATCGCCAGGAGGCAGTACCAGAAACCAAATCGATTATATTGCCGTTCCGAAAAGGTGGAAATCGTGCGTAATAAACACCAAAACCTACCCAGGTGCTGACTGCGACAGTGATCATTCCCTGCTGGTCGCAAAAATGACCATCAAACTTAAGAAGTGTCAACGACTTGTCCTGAAGCAGAATCGTAGACTTACACCTGCAGAACAAACAAATTTCAAAGCACGTATCCAGCAGAAATTCGCGACGGGACCGCAGATAAATGATAGCTTGGATGTGAACGAGAATTGGAGAAATCTAAAACAAGTACTGCTAGCAACTCACAAAGAAAGCCAGGTTGATACGCGTGACTTACCCCGCAGCTCATGGCTGTCAGATGAGACATGGGACGTTATTAAGGAAAGGAAAGACCTACTGAAAAACCTCTCAAATGATGATAGTCGGGAGAAATATAAAGCTCTCTCGAAAGAAGTACAACGTCGATGTAGGGAGGATAAAGACCAGTACTTCAATAACATATGCACGGAAATTGAATATCATGCGCAAAAGATGCATACTCGAGATCTTTTTATAAAAATAAAATCCATAACGTGGGAGTTTAAGGCAAAAACTTGGGCTGTAGAAGATGCAGATGGAGGTTTGCTTACAGAGATTGACCAGGTAGTAGACAGGTGGAGAGGTTATTGTGAAGACCTGTACGCAGACGCGGCAGCAACATCAATAAACCTACGACATAGCGTAACCGATATCCCTATAGAACCTGACATCCTGAAGTCCGAAATTGAATTCGCTCTAAAAAAGCTCAAATCTAATAAATCGGCCGGAAGTGACTTTATTTTTGCCGAAAATTTGAAGCTCATAGGAGATAACGGTATAAGCATTCTACAAAACCTATGCAATCAAATATGGAGAACAGGTGAATGGATCAGTGAGTGGCAGGAATCCATTCTAGTACCATTACACAAGAAGGGGTCAACTAAGTCCTGCGGAAACTATAGAACGGTGGCGCTCATATCCCACGCAAGCAAGATTTTACTATCTGTTATTAACGAGCGCCTGAAAGCCTTTCTGCAATGGCAGATCCCAGTAGAGCAGGCGGGTTTTGTTAAGGGACGGGGCACAAGGGAACAGATTGTGAATGTAAGGCTGATCATAGAAAAGTGCCGAGAGTTCAACATTCCAAT
This sequence comes from Clostera curtula, assembly GCA_905475355.2. Taxonomy (NCBI): domain Eukaryota; kingdom Metazoa; phylum Arthropoda; class Insecta; order Lepidoptera; family Notodontidae; genus Clostera; species Clostera curtula. The sequence goes on from FR997805.1 coordinate 1,447,731, forward strand.
GCTGATGTGCTTCGTAGACTACTCGAAAGCGTTTGATTGTGTTAGATGGGAATGTCTATGGAATATTCTAACAGAAATGGGTGTACCAAAGCACCTTGTTGTTCTCATCGAAAACCTCTATCAGAATGAAAGCACAGTTGTAAAGGTGAACAATGTTCTGTCAAAGCCCTTTAAGCCACAAAAAGGTGTTAGACAAGGATGCATCCTGTCCCCGATTCTCTTCAATATCTACGGTGAACATATAATGAGACGAGCCCTGGAAGGTTGGGAGGGTGGAATATCTGTTGGCGGCAAGAAAATCAGCAACCTGAGATACGCAGACGACACTACACTATTTGCAGCATCTGAGCAGGAAATGGCTTCATTGCTTTCTAGAGTGGAGAAAGAGAGCGAATTAGTTGGCCTCAGCATTAATAAGGCAAAGACCAAGGTGTTGGTGGTAGACAGACCTGGTATACTAATTCGGTCCAAAGAACTCAAAGACCTAGAATTTGTTGATCAGTTTGTCTACCTTGGCTCTCTTCTCAACAATGAGGGTGGCAGCGGAAAGGAGATCACCAGGAGAATCCAAATGTCCAAAACAGCAATGACAAAACTCACTAGGATATGGAGAGACCGCAATATATCCCGGAAAACCAAAGTGAGGCTGGTGCGTACATTGGTGTTCTCAATCTTCTTTTACGGCGCCGAATCCTGGACAATCAGACGGAAAGAAAGGGCAAAAATCGACGCATTTGAAATGTGGTGTTGGAGGCGGATGTTGCGAATTCCATGGACCGCACGTCGAACCAACGTCTCCATTCTCAAGGAGCTCGCAATAAACACAAGGCTATCCGCTATCTGCTTTCAGCGAATACTTAAATATTTTGGACACGTTGCTCGCAGAAGCCCTGACAGCCTGGAGAAGCTGATGGTAGTTGGACAGGTCGAAGGGAAGAGACCACGCGGTCGCTCACCTACCCGGTGGTCAGATTTGATGAAAACGGTTACCGGCCTGCCACTGACCAAAGCTATTAAGACCGCCGAGGACAGAAACACGTGGAAGAGCATCGTGACCAAAAGGTCATTCTAGACACGACCTTCAGCAATGAAGATACCGACCAAGAAGAAGAGAAGAAGATAACTTGCCTGTATGGAAATTACGACCTAGCGTGTGAAAAGGGCCGAAAGATGATAATGGCAATTATTAATTTTACTGTTTGCTTACTTTCTCATTAAGTGTAACCAGATATTATAACAAATCGATTCTATTTCATAAAGTTAAAATCAGATACGATCACAACAACAAATTGAATATAATTTCCTATTTGTAAAACAATAAATTTTTATTACCAGTAATTAATTGAATGACCAATAAAAACATATATACACGATCCAAAAAGATCAATACTCTACACGTTTAATTATATAGTGTTAATTTAAAACACCATAAACTAACGGTTTGAAGGTCACAGCAAAGCTAATATGATGTAGTTATTCAAAACGTTATCTTTTAATTAGTTATTTGTTTTCTCTTTTTTTACTAAAACTATTACGAAACTTAGTAATTTATGAGATGCTTATTTATATAACCCTAGTTTAAAAAAGGAAAGGTATTCAATTACAATGTATGTTTTTTTTATTGGTAAAGTATGGTCTATCGACAGGATAAATGAAAGTAGACTAACAAAAGAAATATATAGTGGGAGTGTGAATGGGAATGTTGGAAGGGGCAGATCTAGAAGAAAATTTCATGACCAAATAGGTGATATCATAAAGAAGCACCCTAAACCAACGAGCATGCATGAAGAGGTTGATGAAAGTGGAAGAAGCCAAAGTTGTGATCCAGGATCGTAGCATGTGTAAGGATGTGATCTCTGCCTACACCTGCGGGAAAAATGCGTGACTGTATGTATGTATGTATTATGGTTTTCGAGTTGGTCCATAGATTTATATCAAAATCGTTCCAGTAGGTTGCTATAAAACTTGAAATAAATGAATATAATATTTTTCAAAAAGCAAATTTGGATATTAATGAACAAAAATATTGCAGGAAATGATGGCTTCACGGTTATGATCGTTTTATTTTATTTTATTCCCAACGTTTCAGACACTTTGCAGTGTCCGTGGTCTGAAACGTTGGGAATAAAATAAAATAAAACGATCATAACCGTGAAGCCATCATTTCCTGCAATGTGTAAAGATCGTGAAAACCTAAGAGAACAAAAATATATTAAAAATAATAGCTTTTAGACGAAAAAAATACCTAGATTAATATTTTTTGTCGTGTAGTGATGGATTTAGAATACACAATGTCACAACCCTATTCCATCCTGAGGATGTCGTATGAGCCGACTAGAAGGAAAAACATGGCTGACAACCTACCCTCCATCTAATAAGAGGAGGCCCAACTCAGCAGTGTGTTATTTATGGGCTGAGTAGTAGTAGTAATATAGTTTAACTTTTCAGTTTTTTTACATCCTGTATATTTGTACGTACTCGTAGGTCTATATGAAAAATACAAGTTTGGTGCGTAGGCAACGAAATCTTTCCCATTGTTTACGACCAATATATTATGGAGAATGTGTGAATAATCCTCTTTCACGACCATTTTATGTGATTGAATTATGTTAGAAGAATGGCTTATTCAAATTGAGGCGCGCCGAAATCAATCTAGACAGAAGTATGGGAAAGTTAACCGTAAACGACGCATTGTGTAATCGGTTGTGGGATTTATACCCAAAATCAAATGTTATTATATTATTACATATTATCCTTCTTATTACATAGAGGGTAACAAACCCATTGTGCCACGCTGGACAGGTGGGTTGGCACAGGGCTTCGGCTTCGTTTTATTTTCTTCTTCTCTTGCTTGGTTTTAACCAGATCACCTGGCTGCAAGAGAAGGAATACTTGACACATGGTATCTGGCTACATGATAGCCTAATTTCCCTCCATAAATTTAGAGGAAGCCCGGCACAGACGTGGGTTATGTCTGGGCTGAAATGCTGAAGACGATTCTCACGATACAGTTATTATGTATTTTTGTCACTAGATGGCAGTTTTTTAAATAAAGGAAATTTGAATTTGAGTAGGTAAAAAACACTCTGCTCTCTGAATATAGGTCAGAGCAATCAGGCTAGCGATGCGACGCCACGCCGCTCGCTACCAAACGCACGCATTGCCTCCAGGCAGCGATCAGTCCATTCTTAGCCTCATGCCACGGTGATGAGCAGAGTGAACCTACAATAATTTGTCGAATGTATTTAATAACTACTAATTATTCATCACATACCCAGTTACATGAAGGGTTATTAGCCTACTGTTCCACGCTTGCCAGACTGGTTGGCACAGGGTTTCATTTCATGATTTCCTTCTCCAGTGGCTAGGTTAGGCCTTGTAATTTAATTTCGACTCTTACGACACCCTGACGATGGAATGGGGCGGTTACATTATCAATATATATGTATTTCATGATGTCACAATATCTCGTTGATGTCTTTTGTATGACAAAAAACGGTTCGTATTGATTTTTCGTGTCTCATGAATTTATAATTATCTAATTGAGGTCGGCACCGGTCTAACCTGATTTGGCTAACTACCATTATTTACATTAAACGATTGTGTATATGGTTAGACCAGCTATAAATTTTATGCTGTTTGATTACATTTTAATACTTCTACAACTCGGTCCATTTATTACTTACTACTGAATTAGGCCTTCTCCCATCGCAGGGGGGGGGGGGGGCACTTAGCCACGCTGGCCAGACGGGTTGCCACAGGGTTTCATTTCAAGTTATCCTTCTCTTGTGGCAAGGTGTTCGACATTGTCATTTCCTTTTGTCGGCTCTTACGATACCCTCAGGATGGAATGGGGTGTTGACTCTATATATTCTAGCTCCGTCCCCACACGGATGCTTACATTACATTTCAATAATTTACTGCAACGTAACCAGTAGTCAAAGGAATTGGCAAGATACTTCACTGTTTTTTATTTTAAAGTTTTAATAGGCTACATGATTATGCGTGTTATTGCTTTTACAAATCTGTAAGACTTGTTTGTACCACCATCATTGTAACCCTTTTATTTAAAAGAGCAACCACAGAGTTTCTTGCCGGCTCTTCTCTGTGGAATGGCGTTCCGAACCGGTGGTAAAAACTAGATGATTAGTTATTTTTATATTTCTCTTAAATTTAATACTTTTTTTTTTGACTATTTGAAAGCATTCGCAAGAATTTATTCGAATAAAAAACATTTTGATTTGATTTGACTGAAAAGAGGTCTCACGGCCCTATTATATTTTCTCTCTCTCTAAACGGTCCCTCATGCTGTGTTACCTCAGTGGATGCGTTACATTTGGAGTAGATGTGCCTCCATCGAGTCCTGTCCATGGCTTCTCTAGCATAACAATATAATACAAATATAATATTTTAACATCATCAAAATCGCTCCCGCTCCGCGTATCCACCAAATGTGCAGCACAATCGACCGAAAGGTGTATTCTATCGTGAGAACTCCGGAGTGACCGTGGCACCGCCACCGATCGGTCATTATCGATCGTGATCCATTGTTCCTAATGATAACTACTGACAAAGGTCGGCTGTGCAAATGTTTTTTTTTAAATGTATACGAGTTACACACATTATTTACACGTGATGGCGAAAAGATGCTGCTCTGTAACATGTGGAATTGATACTAATACTATTCAGCTCATAAATGACCCTAAAAGTCAGGCCCCCTTCAATTCCATGGAGAGCAAATAACCTTATTTTTGACCCGGGGTAAAATCCTTTATGGACTATCCCCGCAAGCCCGGGGATGGCCAACAGGGGGTGTGCGGGTGTCCCCTCCGCCTCTGTGCGTAGACGGAGGCATACCCACTAAACGTCCCCGGGGTGTACCATCCCACGCTTGCTGCACTGTGGGCCCTGACTGTATCTCCACGGAGATGCCGTGAGTATTTGTCTAAGGATTTACCTGCAGACTAACCTCTTAAATACTTTCGGTATGTATATATATAATGTATATATTATATTTATTGTATTTTAATATTTAGCTTATATATTATTTATATGTATTTTATATTTTATTAGTATGTAAATAATATATATTACTCATAATTATGTGTGCACCTACCTTGTTGTTCTCTGCACCACCTATAGGTTGACTGGTAGAGAATGCCTATGGCATTAAGTCCGCCTCTGTACATATCATGTGCACAAAGTTTTAAATAAATAAATAAAAATGCCTTTGGCCCTAGGCTTGTGTGATGGAAAGCCACGCCAGGGTATACGATGGAGCAGGCAATTCAAGGAAATGCCCTATTGGGCACTGGCTCTCATATCCACACGACGAAACACAGTAAAACTGCTTGGCGCCGGACTTAGATGTGAGGGTGGTATCTAGCCGGGCGGACCATTAGATCCTACCACCAAACGTGCTGGGGTTTGTTGACTGTTACAACACGCGTTTTTTTCCAAGCGTGCGGTGGGGAAGTATAATATTCTGACCCGTCCCCGTAGGAAAACCTACTGTGCCACGCAGGCCAGTCGGGTTGGCACAGAGTTTCTTAACAAGTTTCCGTTGTCATATTTTAGTTAACTCTTACGACACTCTCAGGATGGAACACGGCAGTGACACTATGTACTATAAATCTGTCAGTACACGGACTGTCAAAAATATCACGCATCATATTCAGTGGCATACACAGAAGGAGAAAAGATGTCCCAAAAATTACGTGACCAAAGTCACGGTTCCAGCTACTGCCATCTAACATAACTTATTATACTAATAACGCAGTCGTTTGAAATAAACCTGCCGTGGGAAAGAAATGCCCGCCTACACGCATTCTTCATGCATTTGTCATTTCACCAGATTTGCGTTAAGATATATATATTCATGACTATTACGAAGAAAGGTGACGATATTAGTAACCAATTTAAAAAAGGAAATGTTTTTTATGTATGTTTACATAATCGTATATCTTCCATACGTCAAAGTGAGTGTGGCGACGAATTTAGAATAAATATTGTCACCACCCCATTCCATTCTGAGGGTGTCGTAAGAGTTGACATAAGGAAAAGACAAGGCCTAAAATCTAGCCGTAAAAGAAGGAAAACTTGAAACGAATCCCTGTCAATCCATCTGGCCAGCATGGCACAGTAGACTAATGGCCTTCCCTGTAATGGGAGGAGGCCAGACTCCGCAGTGGGTGATTTGTGGGCTGACTGGTAGTAGTATATCTCCGTCAATACAGCCCCGCAAATACAGTGTCATTGATTGACCTATGCTGCTTATTTGAGCCGTTTGTGGTGGACATGGAGTGGGATACTAGTGCGCATCGACTATTTAGAAACTAGTTTGTCACGTGCGTTGCTCGACACTTCTAGTGAGCAGAGGGCTCAAAATCGAAATCAATATTTTTTTTATTAGAATGAATTCTTACGAATGCTATCAAATAGCCAAAAATTTAAATACAAAAATATATATTTTTTATAATTAGTCATGTTGGCGCAGTGGTTGAGCGATCGACTGCTGCGCAGCCTACGCGGGTTCGATTCCCGCACGGAAGAAATATTTGTACGACCTACAAGTATTTGTTCCGGGTCTGGGTGTTTTCTATCTATAATATGTATGTATTTACAAAAAAAATGTATATAAGTAGTTTATCATCCATCTCGTTACCATAACACAAGTATAAAGTTGCTTAGCTTGGGACGAGATGACGTTGTGTGAAATGTCCAAGGATATTTATTTACTTATTTTTTTTTTTATTTAGTTTTTACCACTGGTTCTGAAAGGCTTTCCACAGAGATAAGCAGAAGAAACTGGCACGAACGAGTATCTCGCGCAAAGGTTTAGCATAGCTATCCAGCGCAGGAAATCTTCTGGGTACATTGCTAAGTGGCGGCGATTGGGTACAATTAAACTTTCTAAAAACTATATATATATTTTATTCACCGATTGAGATCAATTATTGTTTCTTTTTAATTTAATGCGTTTTTTCAGATATCTGCCCGTACATAGAACCGTACGTAGAAACCGTACATTTAGATGCAATACAATATATAATAAAATACGAGTAGAATAGAATAGGTAAAATACCAACTAGAGATAAAAATTACATCATCAAAAACCTTCTTGAAATCGGTAGACTAAAAATATATAAATTTGTGACACCACACGGATCTTATCACTATGTCAGCATTACCAAATATTCAATTTATTTGCAGATTTTTTACACTGATATTGTTTTTATACATACGCCTCAAAACAGTAACTTAATGAATATACAAAAAAAATACTAATATTTACCACCTGCATACTACCAGGTTATTTATTTGCGGAGCCTTCGAAAGCCAAACTCGTTAAGTAATTTTCGTGTCGTCGTCGTGTCGTCGAGTGTAAATCAATTAATGTTTACACGCACATGCTTATTACGTGGAACATATGCGTGTAAGGTGACATTTAAATTATACTACTCAGTATAAGCGTATTTAAGTGGCGCTAACACTACAACTACTTGCTACCCACAGCTTTGTTTGCGTGGATTTAGATCTGATTTACCAAAAATTGCAGTTCTAAACCGTCTTAATTAGATATATCTAGAAAGCGATATCTAGATTCGATAGCTACCGCCGGCAAAATTCAAACCAATTTCTTTAATCTATAGAAATAAAAGTGAATACCAAAATGGATGTCAAGAGTTGACAATATTAAATGACAAAGGCAAACACCTAGCCGCAAAAAAAGGAATAATTGATACTAAACGCTGTGCCAACCCGTCTGGCCAGCGTGGCACAGTAGGCTAATTACCCTCCATGTAGTTGGAGGAGGCCCGACTTAGTAGTGGGTAATTTATGGCCTGAGAAGAAGACGTAGTAACCAAAATGTATTTACGGGCGTAACTTACAAAATATTTTTTTTTTTGTAAATTGCGTAAGCTTTGCGCTAGGTATAACCTATTTAACATGTAATTATCGAGCACTCTGGTTTACACAAATACACGTCCTCGACCCCGGAATCAAACTAGGGACATATTATCCAAAAGCGGCACATTTAAATAGACCAACAAGGCAATTAGATAGTTGTTTAATTTTTGTGTTTATTTGTATGTCTATTGTCAGGAAAAGGTTTGTATAAATTAATACAAATAAAAATCCCGTTTTATGACGAAATGTTGCCACCTATAAATTACCATAATTATGTATAGAAAATTAGATTGTACCCACAGAAAAAAACCGAAAAGCATTTAAAACATTCAAAATGAAAATGACTGCACATAAATATTTATTACTCATCTGTTTATTTGTACTCATTCTTTCCATTTACGTAACTCACTCACACTCACAATGCGTCGTATAATTTAATTATTGTACAACATCTGCATTGTGGCATTAACTCATTTTCGTGTCCATTAAATATTGTAAAAATTATAAACTTGTATTATTCGATGGATGATTGCCCAATAGGTTATTATAGAGTTTATATAAGTGTATAATATTATTTTATGGCTATGACAATATCTGGTGAAATAAACCATGGAATGTGCATTAAATTTAAAACTGAGGAGAAATAAACCATGTTTGACTGCCTCGTTGGTCTAGTGGTTAGATGTGCCGCCTTTGGATCAACGGGTTCCGGGTTCGATTCCGGGGTCGGGCAAGTGTCTTTGTCTAAACCAGAGGCACTGGCTTGGAGTCTAAGTGTCATTTCTATCTATAATATGTATGTATTTACAAAAAAAAAGTATATAAGTAGTTTATCATCCATCTCGTTACCATAACACAAGCATTACGTTGCTTAGCTTGGGAAGAGATGGCGTTGTGTGAAATGTCCAAGGATATTTATTTATTTTTAATTTTTTAATGTGCATTAAATTAAAAAATGAGGACTAAACGCACTTGCATCAATATCTCAAAGATCCTCAAAGACTGGTATGTCTACTACTAGTACTACTCAGCCCATAAATGACCCACTGCTCAGTCGGGACTCCTCCAAATTCATGGAGGGAAATCAGCTTACTGTGCTACACTGGCAATACAGGTTAGCACAGTGGTTGTATCAAGTTTTCCTTCTTTTGGGGCTTGGTGATCTGCCTCTTGCGTTCTTTTAGTCGCCTCTTACGACACCCTAAAGATGGTATAGATGTTATGGGTTAGCGACATTGTGTATTCTAAATCCGTCAACGGACAACGAACAACGACAACGACAACGAACAAAAAACAAACCACCTGACCTATATCATTAGCGAAAAACTATCTAAGACATTCCAAAAAACGATGCAATTACAGCAAAAATGGACACCGCCCATTATTACATTATTATTTCGCATGAAACAAAAACTAAACCCAGTCACGTACGCCCGTCTACGCAACGAGCGTGGACGCTCAATTAGAGAGTGTAATCTGTAACGCGTTATCCCGCCCATAAGGAAGGCGGGCTTATCTGCAATTTCTAATCTTCTGAGTCACATACGTTCGCGAAATTGCCTCAATTTGCCCGTTCTGGGGCTCACTCGAGTCACAAAGGGCACAGAGTAGATCCGTGACTAGCCCCTCACTACTCTTGTACAGTCAACTTGAATTACTTTGGCCTTGGGGAAATAATTTTTCATCCATATATATATATATATATATATATATATATATATATATATATATATATATATATATATATAATTTCAAAAAGTACCAGTAAGTAATATTTTTTGATAAAATTCAAAATTCAAAGTAGAACATTACCCAAACCCTATAGATAAATGAAGAAAGAATACATTAATTAAGATAATTTACAGATAGGATCAAATGTTTTACGTTAAATTTATACGCTGTGTTTGGCAAGTGAGTATAAATGTTTTAATGCATCGTTAGTGTGAAATAAGTTTTATAAAGTCGTATATAAGTATAATTTATATTATACTTATATACGACTTTATAAAACTTATTGTATGTAAACTCTTTTGTTTTTACCAGATTTATAAGAAGCTTCTATATAATTAGACATAAGTCTAAAAAAATATGATTTGTTCAAGCCATACCTTATAGAACATCTTAAAACTAGGACCATTTGTTCGATATTACTAAAGCAATTGATTACATTTATTTATTTCTAGGGTCTTTTAGGAGCCAACAAAAGGAAATGACAAGTCCGATAACCTAGCCGTAAGAGAAGGAAACCTACATACGAAACCCTGTGCCATCCTGAAAACTAATATCCCTCCATGCAATTGGCTCCTCCAATTGCAGTCCATTGCCCGAGTCAGCAGTGGGTCATGTATCCGCCGAGTAGTAGTAGTATAATATTTTAGATCCATAAATTGATATACGAGTAATTATTATCTATACTAATATATAAAGCTGCAGAGTTTCTTTGTTTGTTTGAACGCGCTAATCTCAGGAACTACTGGTCCGATTTCAAAATCTTTCAGTGTTAGATAGTCCATTTATCGAGGAAGGTTATAGGCTATATTTTATTTTCAAAAGAATTAGGGATCCATATGAAAATTGCGATTTTGTAAACCAAGGTGTAAAATCGAAAACCTATTTATGCGTGCGCTGCAAAAACTATTGACAATAGAACAAAATAATGTACTACGGGTTTGTAGGTCTTATAAAGATCAACAAAAAAGTCTGCGTGAGCACATATCTAACTATCATAGTTTAGTCACAATAACCGATTTTATGTTCATAAAAAATATGCACGGGTTCGAAGCCCACGCGGGCGAAGCCGCGCGCCAAAGCTAGTTAAATAATACTTGGGAACAAGAACAATTTTATATTAGATCCGATCTTAATCCAAATACAGAACATTAATTCTCGCCCCCTAATTGGACGACCAAGTTTAATTGTCTTACAAATTCATAATTATAAACGGTCATTTTTGACAAATACCGGTCGCCCCCATAAATGTTTATCTTTGGGTGTCGAAAACGCCTCGTTACAGTTTCTATGACATCTTGATTACCTTAATTTGCGACCTTGTCGTATGCCACGTTTTATCAGATTAAAATAGTCGTTTGATATGTAGGTCGAAAAAATGTAGTCAGTTCTTGTAGAAATTACTTTAGTAACTTAATATATTTTTTTAATAATTTTCGTCGTAATTTTTATTTGAATTTGAAACAAATACGGGATTATATATGATGTCAATTAACAATGCCCTTACGCATCCGAAATAAAAAAAAACATGTAGGAAAAATAAAAAATCTTATTGTAAAAGATGAGTTTTAAGAGGTAGGAACACCCTCAAGATGAAATGGGGTGGTGACACATGTATTCTAAATCCATCGCTACGCGGATTCCAATTATGCAGTTCTGATATTCGTCTAAATCGCGGTCGAGACTGCTTTGAGCATTATATATATTATTTGTAGTTTCAATTTAAGTCACATTTCATTGAAAAATTCACCCGGTATAGAACATTATTAAAGCCGAACCCTCCGTGATTCCCTCTGTGAAATTAGAGGAGGCTTAAACCAATGGGTCATTTATAAGCCTCAATGATGATAAGTGTTTACCAATTTGTTCCAATCACTTTGTATATTCGGTCGATCCTAATTAGAAAGTCCAAATTAAAATTCAAACCGCAAATGAATATTCCAAAAAGCGGATATTGCGTGGCCAAATATTGTTGTAATCCCAAATAATGAGACTGCGTTATTTATCGCCGAGCCGCGGTTCGTTTACTGTGAAACTGTAACACAATTCACATATTTTACGCTTTTGTAAGAGTTTAATTGAGTAAGAAGTGACCAGGGACAGCTCGCTGCGGGGTAACTTCCAAATTTATTCACGAAAAAGACGCAAGGGTTCCCCATTATTTACATCGAGATGTTGGTTTGTACTCTTGCGAGCTGTGTTAAGGAGAATGACTGTTCAGACAAAAAATTAAAATTAACGAATAATTTAAACTTTAAAAAAACATTTACAGTTACGGAATCTATTCTGTGTGGTGGCGGATCTAGAAAACATAGTGTCACCACCCGATTCCATACTGAGGGTGTCGTAGGGTCGACTAAAGTAAATTACAAGACAGAAATCTTAACCGCAAGAGAAGGAAAATTTCATAGGAAACCCTATGCCTGTGCCATATGTTCATTTAATAAATCGGTGGAGTGGCAGTGGGTCATGCATAGGCTGAAAACTCTAAATTCTAAAATAATCACCGATATTTTGTTAATACTTCGTAACATGCATGATATTTTATTAAGATTTATTTTTCCTTACATATTCCGCATTACTGAAATAATAAGCGCTCGGTATATCCTCTTAATAAGAAGATACGGCCTTATCCGATGTGACCCAAATTTTAATACGCCCTGCACTGCTCTTTACGATGACTTTTTGAAAAATGAAATTTTTAATTCCGCACAAGACGCACCAAATTGAACGAAAAAGATGATTCGTATTAACTGTATCGCTTATAAATATTCATTTCTTATGATACGCCGACAGAAGTCTGTCGATATTTTAAACTAAATTAATGGACGCAGCCATCCTACAAAATTGGCGTTGCCATCTTAACAAGAAACCTGAGCGCCCTTTTTGATTTTAATATTTCGATCAATATTATATAATATTTTATTGCATACCGATATGGTATCTTAACGAGGGTGAAGCTAATTTTTTAAACTTCTGTCACTATTAATTCCATAAGGAATGGTGTTCTTGCATTACGAATGGCATGTTAAAACGGCTAGGCTGCGTCGAAATTAGGGTTCGAGAATATGTTTATTACATCCATCAGTAAGTCGTGACTAGACTTTAGATTTATCAACACGTATGCCGATAATAAACCATAGAAATAAACCTTTAGTTTACAAGGATTTATATCCCTGGTAGTATTCAATTGAATCCTTGATCACTGATAACCTGTATTTTATACTAGTTGATGACTTAACCATAAACTTTAGTTAAATTAATATTTTATTTAAACGTACTAAAGATTATTTTTCTTTGTTACAGTCATTCTTCGGGAGGACCTACAACAACTTATCATCAATATCCGAGTGCAAAAACAATGGAGAATGCGTCATTAACAAGAAGAATAGAACCGCTTGTAAAGCCTGCCGTCTAAGAAAATGTCTTCTGGTCGGAATGTCCAAGTCTGGATCCAGATACGGAAGAAGATCTAATTGGTTCAAAATCCATTGTCTTCTACAGGAACAACAACAGCAACACATACAACAGCTGCAAACAAGCAAATCACCACCAAATTTCAATCAAGGCTTGAACGCATCTTTTCTGCCAACCAATCTATTACCAGCTGCAGCCTTAGCAGAGTACTACAAAAACTCTGAAAAGAGTCCTTTTACAGAAGAGTTGACGAGGCAAAGCGTATCGCCTTCAGATTCTGGAGCATCGTCAGCTGATCCGGAAGATGACAACAGTTCGCGGAGTACTAGTGGTCTGAGCATCTTCAGACCTGCGTCCTCGCCTTGCAGCGATAAAGACGTACGATTACAAGCTATAAGAAATCAAAAAGATAGAAAACGAAAACCAACTTTGCCTCCATCTCCATTCGGAGTTGTATCGAGGCCTACTACTTTCTCACCACGGAGCACCCCGTTTCTTCCAAACTCTTTACAAAATATGAGACCGGCTCCACCCGGGTTAGCGTCGTGGCCTAATAGGAATGGTGGAGATTTGCTGTTACATTCACCCGCAGTTGCAGGAGTGGCTATAGACCAAGACCAACCTATAGATTTGTCAATAAAATCCACAGCAGTTCTTTTTAGAAATCCGAAGAATGATGAAGTTAGTGATTCTGAACCTGAATTAAGTATTGATTTAAGTGAAGACAATAGCAAAGATATAATGAAGAACCCCCTGGATCTGTCACTTGTTCCTAAACGGACGGAAGAAGTTCCGATGACTGGATGAAATGTAGCTTATGTTATTGGATCAAAACTCTTCGTAAATGATACTGTTCACTTGTTAATAATGCACAATTAGAGTGATTCTTAAAATTGACAACCAACATTTTTAGAAATTGAACAATTAGAGTTAAAATCAATTGTTAATCAGTGTAAGTGTTAAGACACTATTCATAAAGATAAGATCGCATATTTATTTAGAAATATTAGAGATGTTACAGATGTTTTGGGTTGGAAAAGCAAAATTAAAGGTTTTGATGTGTCATAAAATGAGTGTTCTTTCTCAGCCATGGTTACAATGTAAATATGTATTCTTTTGATACTCTTTCATGCCATACAGTATTTAGCTGAATTTCCTTTCTTCTTGATTACCTGAATCTTACCATAATTAGCTAGGTGAAACATTTAGAGTTAATGAAAGTCATAGACTTGTTAGAATTAGGTAGCAAAGCAGACTATGTAGATAAGGAAAATAATAAAAATGTGGCTATATTGTAACTCAGCAATCTTTGAGGATTCGTTAAGATAATTGTTGCTCTTTTGCTAAACTCAACAATCAATGCATAATGCAAATAATATATTGTAAAAAAAACAATCAATAAACCATTTTTAATGCAATTATCATGAAATTGTATGACGTGATATTAATGTTCTGTCGCAGTTTTGATATATGAAAATCTTTTGAATAAGTTGTGTGTTTAATTAAATCGACCTCTGCTCCGAATTATTATAAGTAGGTTTTCAATGTGTACTGTTTACCGCCAGTCTTTTGCGTCAGTATATTTTGGGTTATGTATAATAATATATGTCTCTGTTAACTATTGTATATTATTACAAATAAGTAAATAATTAAGTGTAATTTTGTGCCAGTGTATCTTTTTACCAAGTTTAGTTAGTATTTTTGTGGGATTGAAGGCCAGTTACGACGAAGCTCAAAATTTTAGTGTACAAATTTAAGAGTCTTGTAAAAATATTAGTGTTTGTTAAATATAATAGTTAAGTATTTATTTCATTAGATAATACCAGTCTATTTGAGTCATTTTTTCTGTAAATTCATATGTAGTTTTAATAATAACACATTCCCGGTTAAAAACAGCATTTTAATGTTTTTGGCGAATTTGTTCTACAGTTTTAGAAATAATTTTAAGTACTTAATATTTGTTATATTTTATTTTGTTAAAGGTTTATTAGACTGTGTCACTCAAACATTCCTTTTAATGGTCATTGATTTTAATTTTAAACTATAGTCACTTTTTTTTCCTGGTGCATAATGTTTGCTTTTATTCTTGTTTGTTAGTTTGACACACTAATGTCAAAGTGCCACAGTGTTTTACGGACTAAATTGTCTATTAATTTTGCATAAAAATCTATACTTGAAAATGATGTGTAATCATTTCAAGAATAGTTTTACATTTCTTAAAAATTGAAATAATAATAGTAGAATTTTAATACTGAGCATAGCAGATAACAAACATGTTGAGTCAAAATATATCCTGCGCAATCGTCGATTTCTGGATATCTTTGGCGGAGAACTGAGGAGTAAGCCGTACGATTTGTTGATGATATGCGCGAACTTTCCCCCATCATAGCACTTTTGGTTGAAGGTGATTTAAGGCTACTTTTTGATACATTGGATGAATTCCAGAATATTCCAGATATCAAATTAAAAGCAAACATTAGGTTTAAACTAAACAGTTGTTTATCGTGTTATCAAATAGAGATTTCTACAATCGTATCACTATTTATTTTTATTTTAATAAAATAATTTATAATTGGGGTAAACGTCCCAATCGATCAGCCAAAATATTTTTATCGGCCTTTTTATTTCAAAAGCAATTAATTTTGCTGCCAATTATTAATGCCAATTATTTTAGTTTCAAAGTTATATAAAACTTACACTTAGGGTGAATCCAAACGAGCGTAATTTTGTGAGTTGTGAGTCGCACAGTCTCACAACCTATTATTAGCCACTATTTTATGGACCCTCCTCCAATTTATAAAAAAAGTTAGCATACTGGTCTGACAGGCTGACAAGGCTTTATATAAAGTTTTTCTTCACTTACATATTCGTCTCACTTTGCGACACCCTCAATTAAGAATTAGCAGGTGATGCACAAACACTAACACTCGTGAGCTATTTCCCGAATGTATGTACTTATTGAGTCATAAACTATGGAACATTATTACTGTTATTGGTGTGACACGATATTTTTGTGTGTTTATTTTGTTTACATTTTGTAAGTAAATTTTTAATATATATGAGAAAAAAATAAAGTTGTGTGCCTTTTAACTTTGGTGGTTTTATTGATATAATTAAGTTCAACATTGATTACGAACAAATTAAATCGAATTAAACAAACTAATAAAAAGAATAAACCAAATTCGGTTCATCGGTTTAGGAGCTATGATGACAAAGCCAGTAAATATCAAAGACAAAACTTTATTTTAGGATTAAACAATCGATCGATACCTTTTGATGAATCGTTGTTAAATTACAAGTTACCAATTACATACTAACTGTTCACATTTAAATGGGGCAGAAAAGTCTTCGAGTGGCGACCGCGTTCCGGAAAGCAAACTGCTGGTAGGTCTTCCACACGGTGGACCAACGACCCGGATAAGGTCGCCGCCTGAGTATTTTCGCTGAAAAGATGATGATGATCTACTGTTCAAAAGGCCAACAGAGTAACACTGGCATGAAATACTGTGCTGTTTAACCGACTTCAAAAAGACAAAAGTCTTTTTTCTTAGATGTTTGTTACTGTCATGTGTACTTAAACCGATTCGAAAACTTTTTAATTCGATTATTATTGATTCGGGTTTGGTCTCGTTTAAGTTTTATCAAAATCGGTTCGGTAGTTTGGTAGAAAATTGGACATTCCACAAAAATAATTTATTAGATTTTTTTTTTATTTTGACGGGTTTGGTATTCGGCACTGGCAACTAAAGACTATTTAAAAAAAAATAGAACAATATTAAATATCATAAAGATGCTTGGAGATATGTAGATTCAGCACTGAATATTATTATTTAAGGTATATAATGGCAAACGCACATTGACGATTTACAATAGTCTTTTTTTTTACCAAATACTTGAATGCCTTTGACCCTGGGCTTGCGTGATGAAAAGCAACGCCAGGGTCTAAGATGGAGCAGGCAATTCAAGGAAATTCCCTGTCGGGCACCGGCTTCTGCACATACACACGACGGAACACAGTGAAACTAACTACTTGGCGCCGGACATAGATGTGAGTATGGTAGGTAGCCGGGCAGACCGTTAGACCAAGCATAAATAAATCTTATCTTGTCTTACATGAAGAATAAACTGCGAGTGAAGTGTCACCCAACTCTTTTGCTTAGCCAAAGATAGAGAAAAATATGATTAACAAACTGGCAGCATCCACTAGCTGGAGAGGCACTAAAATAAGAAGAAGAATCAACATCATAAAATAAGTAAAACTATCGACTAGGCAATCATGCGAATGAGCGTGATTGAATGATTACATTACACTGGAACAACGTGAGGCTAAAATATCTTCGTCGTTTCAGCCCACAAATGGCCTTCTCCAAATTCATGCAGGGAAATTAGCCTACTGTGCCAAGCTGGCAGGACGGATTGGCACAGTGTTTGTGTCAGGTTTTCCTTGTCATGTGTCTCGGTAATCTGCCTCTTGCGTTCTTTTAGTCGCCTCTTACGACACCCAAAAGATGGTATGTGTTGGTGACATCCACGAAAACGTCTTATTTTCTTTCTTTTTAACAGATTGAGCACACGGGGCGACACGAGAACACCGGATTATTCAAGAGTCAAACAAAAGATACTGCAAACAGAAAAAGCGTTTATACACACAAACGCGCGAACTAAATATTCATAAGAACTAACTTCATCATTTCATTTCAAATTTTCATTACCCATGATTCTTCTTTGTATTATTCATGAGTTTATGATCATCGTGTTTAACGGTAGGCTTATTTTGGAGGAAGCTCGACTCAAAAGTGGGTAACTTAAAGAATGGTCAGATGACGTATACTACTACTCTACCCCCTGCTGAGTAGGACCTCCCCCGTGGTCTAGTGGTTAGATGTGCCGCCTTTGGATCAACGGGTCCCGGGTTCGATTCAGGGGTCGGGCAAGTGTCTTTGTCTAAACCAGAGGCACTGGCTCGGAGTCTGGGTGTCATTTCTATCTATAATATGTATGTATTTACAAAAAAAATAATGTATATGAGTAGTTTATCATCCATCTCGTTACCATAACACAAGCATTAAGTTGCTTAGCTTGGGACGAGATGGCGTTGTGTGAAATGTCCAAGAATATTTATTTTTATTTTTTTTAATTAAAATTAGCCTATTGTACCACGTTAGCACAATACGGTTTTGTAACAAGTTTTCCTTCTCTTGCGGGTAGGTTTTCGGCCTTGTTGTTTCCTTTCGACGGCTCTTACGACACCCTTAGGATGGAATGGGGTGGTGACACTATGTATACCAAGTCAGTCCCAACACAGGTAACGTATACTTAATACGTACTTTAGGCATTGAATTCAAGTTACTTTATGATTATAATAGTAGCCCATGAAATATTGACTGCCTTGTTGGTCTAGGGGTTAGGTGTGCCACCTTTAGATTACGTGTCCTCGGTTTGATTCCGGGTTGTTTTTTTTTTTGTAAACTAGAGACTCATAGCTCCGGGGTAATTTCATCATGAGCATCATCAGCCCACATTAGTCCACTGCTGGACATAGGCCTCCCTCGCTCGGCTCGGTCGCTCCATCTAGCAGAGGGCCTTTCCACACTACGCTTGCGTATGTAATTTATATTCGTGATTTTTCATTTTTATAAACTGGCGGTGCGATAGATGTTATACCAAGTGCATGGGTTCGATATCATTACAGAAGACTCTCCTGTGTTTAGTCTCCCCCAATTAAGTCAAGGGAAATTAGGCTGTTATGCCAAAACTGGCACAGGATTTTCCATTAAGATTTCGCCGTAATAGATGGTTCGTGATTCCATAATTATTTTGGACTGTTTGTCTGTTACATAATTCAAATTCACTGCATTATATTCAGTGATGCTACTGTGAACTACTGTTTCTTGTATGATTAAGGTAATGAGCTGTTCTAAGAAATCTCATAACCCCAGCCTGAAATGAATTCATGTAAAATGAATAGTAAATAGCTGTAAATATAACCTGCCTAGACGATGTAACATGTATAATACTGTTACACATTATATGAAACTAGTGGCCCGCCCCGGCTTCGCCCGTGCAAAGCGGGGGTGGGTTATACTTAAAAACCTTCCCCTTGAATCACGCTATCTATTAAAAAAAACCGCTTCAAAATCCGTTGCGTAGTTTTAAAGATTTATGCATACATAGGGACGGACAGAAGAATGCGACTTTGTTTTATACTATGTAGTGATAGTGAAATACATTTTCGTTAACTGCTTTAAAAAATATTATTTTAAAAATTAATGTGCGCTTGAACTTTTTACATTTATTAATTACTAGCGACCTACCCCGGCTTCGCACGGTGCAATTATGGATGTATTATACTTATAACCCTTCCTCTTGAATTACTGTATCTGTTAAAAAAAACTGTTTTAAAGATTTAAGCATACATAGGGACGGACAGACGACAGCGACTTTGTTTTATACTATGTAGTGATGATAAATATAAATATACTGTCTGAAACAGGTCAACGGGTTTCACATCCCATAATGAGGAGCATGCTCCACGACCCTGAGGTCCCCGGAGACAAAAAGTACCACGCCTCTTTGTTCCGCTGTTCACCTGGTCTCTTCCCGTGGGCCCGGCATGGGTGGTCCTGAGCCGGTATGGTGTCAACGGATCCTAAAGGCACGCAAGACCCCTCACCACAACTAGGTGGCAGCACGGTCGAGGGGGATTCTTAATTCGCATTGTTATGTTAACTACTCAGATGCCTGGGACTAAGCTATTAAGTATATATCGTTGTCCTTGTTTCAGACCTTAAATGACCTACTTCGGAGACAAATTCATGGTGGAAAATAAGCCAACTGTGCCACCCTGGGAAGACGGTTTCGCACAGAGTTTGTATCAAGTTTTCCTTCTCTTGCGGCTAGGTGATCTGCATCTTGCGTACAAGACTGTCGCAAAGCTACATTAGGACAATATTTAATAAAGTCACTTTCAGTAAATAAACTGGTCAATAGTTCAAAAGAAAAGAGAAAAGAAATAATTAAAACAGTTAACTATAATCCTTATTACATCGAAAAACCCAAAAATGCGATAATTTGTAATTTCAACGGTAAAATCACCGAAAAGGCATCGCCACAACGCAGGCTTAATTGATATCATTACAGCTTCTGTTCTGATTGTCACACCAACATTACCCGGAACAAAAAATACAAATAAAACCTTACACATATTGAAATAAAGTAAAATTTTCAGTGCCGATATTGTTAATAATGAATCGGACATGACTTTTGTCACTCAATTAAAATGAAGTCATGTCTCTTTGAGGTGCAACAAATCAAACTTTTTCACACTCACAAACATGTTTCCTGATATAGTTGGGTGTTTTGACAGCGGTGAAATAATTTTTTTGGTTCCGATAATGGGTGTTTTACTCATACAAAACTTTGGTACTGGCTACAAAACGAATATGAGGAGGGTGTAAATTTCATAGAAAATTATCGATATATTTTGTTTCCTTGGGGTAAATCGACCGAAATAGCCGTGACGGCTTTCTGCTACCAGGGAAAATAACGTATTCGTTAAAAAGAAAACGATGTTCAAAAACAAGACAAGAAAAACAACAACAGAATGTAAGTTTGTAGTTTTGTTGCAAATACAATGCACACACGTACCGTGGACTGCTAAAGCACTGATGAGCCTTCACTTGCAATGGTTCCAGAGATCAGCAAACAGGAATTCCGGATTGCGAAGAAACTTCACGTGTAAGAATAAAAGAATAAGCTTCACAACGATTTTACTGTGATAATATTTATCGCACGTCCGCCACGTGATTTCGCTCCCAATCCTAATGTTTCTCGAGTCCCGGTGTGCATTACAAACGTCATAGTTGACATTTGCGCTTCGCTACACGCACACGCGGTTAAGATTTGAACATCGATACTTAGCTCAATTTATTATTATTACGTCGCGTTTAGTTTGCAGTAACGAAACAACTCGTGTTTCGTGAGTAATCCAAAAAGTTGAGCCGAAGAACTGCGTAGCACTGTAGGGACGTTTGTGTCCATACAATTTGAGGAAGGTGAGGACCACTCCATTCCATTCTGAATTTACACTATTGCAAGGCAGAAAAAGAAGAAACCTGATAGGAAACCCTGTGCCAGATGGGTTACCATCTGGCCAGCGTGGCACATTACCATCTAAGTCATTGGCGGAGGCCCGACACGGCAATTGGTCATCTATAGGCTAAGTAGCAACCAGCATGCTACATACTTTACACAATTTACGAGAAAAATCTGAACTAACAACATCAAGAAATATCGCCTACAAATGCGAGAACTACCAAAAAGTACTACACTTGCGATAGCGAAGTTTACAGAGTAATTCACACGGTTAAGAAATCCCCGGCTACAGTTATCGGAGGACAACGTCTGCAGAGATGATCATCCCTTTGCGCCTAAAGTAGTATTAAGATAACGATGATGATTTGTTGCATTTATCGTTTGTTTTATTTATTTTTATTCAGTATAACTTATTCTTTTATTTATTAGGTCATTTTTCTTGTTGAGAATTCAAGACCAACAAATGTAGCCATGACCTTTCTTAAACATTAATGTGACGGTTTATTTTTATTCATCTGCGGATTTATTTGTAACTATCTGCTGCCCACGACTTCGCTCACGCAGACATAAATCGTAACTACATAGTACCAGAGATGTAAAACTAACCGTACCGTCATCTGATGCATTAGTGATGACGTCACGTAAAAAAATGTAAGCTACCTCTTTAAACCTTTAACGGCCGGTTGTATTTTGTTCAGCTTAGACTGCACACTAGTGCGTCACTGGAACACTAGAAATATATATAGAATTTAGGCCTGGGTCTAATTTTTTATATTAAATGTGTTGCTACTATCATAGTCATATGATAATACTAACACGATGTATGGATGCATATCTGAATTATACAAATTTCTCAGCTTACATATGAACCATTGCTGAGCAGGCCTCCTCTGTCCGAATTATAATAAGAAATAATAATTAACAAATAATTAATAAGTAGATGTTTAAATTTACAAATGATACTTACTTAAGGTACATTGATGTTTAATCACTTTATTCCAAATTTATTAACACAAATGTAGCTATAATAAATTAATTTAATTTTTGAGTTATTATTTTCCAATCGCAAAACAAAACAAAATAAATATCGATGTTTTTTTAAGAAAGCATGCGAGCACGTCCCTATATTGTTTATGGATTTTAACAAGGCAACACCGCATTAATTGAGATTGCAGCGAAACCAGAAAAAAGCAAGCCGCACCCAAAATGGCGCCAATTTATTGAATCGTCACAAGAATAGACATGTTGAAATGGGAGCAACGAATAAGTTCCAATTTCAACCTGTACTGATTAAAAAAAATGACAGATTGTTGTTTAATGTTTTGAAGATTCTGGTTTTGACACACGCAGCTGTACTGAGCACTTTTAAAAGCATATAGCCATAACGAAAGAATCGATAGCATTACTAATTTAGATGCTGTATACACAAGTTTAGGAAAACAAAGCTGTATTTTCTCTTGACATTTTGGTCACCCGACGGTGACCAAAGTGTCGTCACTCGAAAAATAAGCACAGATAATCCTAGTAACATTATGGAACTCAGATTACTAAGCTAGCAGGATAATAATAACAATACCTAATACTACTCGGCCCTCCAATGACCTACGCCTGGCCTCTTTCGATAATGTGGGTAATTGGCCTAATATGCCACGTTGGCCAGACGGGCTGGCATAGTGCTCCGTGTCAAGTTTTCCTTCTATTGCGGCTAAGTTTCCTACCATCCAACCTATATAGGGTTAGTTAGGTTACTGTTTAGATTGAAGTTTCATAAACTTGACATATTCCGTGTGGTGACGGATATAAAATACATTGTGTCGCCACCCCATTTCATCCAGAGGGTGTAGTAAGAGCCTACAAAAAAAATGACCGAGCCGCTAAAGAAGGAAACTTGATACGAAACCCTATGTAATGCTAGTCCATCTGGCCAGCGACTAATTACTGTCCATATAGTTGGAGGAGGCCTGACTCAGCAGTGGGAAATTTGTGGGCTAAGAAGTAAACTTGACATAATACGGGATATAAAGATAAACAAAATCTTCTCGGTCTCATTTTGGGACACCGCCCACTATCCAAGCTGCGTACATTTGGTCACCATCAAATGTTACATTTTATTACCGTTAATGTCAATGTTAAACTTAATATCGTAATATTTGATAACTTGCGAGATATTTATTATAATTTTAGTAGAATAGTATCATGGTCATCGCCACCCACGAGTTTCCTCCAGTTTCATGGAAGGGAATTAATCACAATGCCACGCGGGCCAGAAGGGCTACATATCTACATTTCATGAGGTTCGATTCTTCATCGGCATCCCGTAAATCCAATTGATATTCCAATGGGTAGATCACCTAGCTGCAAGAGAAGGTAAACTTGATGTAAACCTTGTGTCAACCTGCCTGGCCAGCATAGTATAGTAGGCTAATTTCCCTTCATTAATTTAGAGAAGGCACGGAAAAATAGACACCAAAATGATGTATGAATGTAAACCACCATTTGAAGGCCACCATATGTGGGTCTTGTGATGTCAATTTTAGTTGCCACCGACGATAAATGGTTGTTTGTGTTGCGTACACAGTTTGCACACACCGTGTGCAGTTCGATCCAACTGGAAAAATAGGATAGCTTACATTGCAATATAAAGTTGCAATATTATGTGATTGCAAATTATTTGTCTTTAAATTATTTGACAGTCACAATGATATGTTAGCTCCAAACGATTCTAACAAATGGCGATATCTGTTGACTGGATTGAGAAAGTATTCAATGGAATAAAAGCTATTAAAATATTAGGTTGGGGAAAAAGTCTTTCCGCATTATAGTATGTATGAACTTGTAATAAAATCTCTTTGGCTATACTATTTGTATCTGGCTGGTTTTAGTATCATTGAAAGTTTAAATTTTAAAGAACATAATTCCAAATTCAAATTAGGAAAATGTGTGTGTTTCGTTTGTTTTTCGTCAAGATGAGTGAATATAATGAAGAAATTCGATACATTTTAAAAAATGAAGAAGAAAAAAATTTAACGCAAGCCGCGAAAGAAATTTGCGATGTTTAAGGACCTAGTGCAGTATCTGTGAGAGTAGCACAATTTTGATGTCAAAGATGCACGTCGCTCTGGTCGCCCCATTACGGATAAAATGGATGCCATTTTTGAAAAAGTGGAGCAAGATATCAGTAGTTACGACGTAGCTGAAGAACTGGGAATTGACCACAAAACAGTTTCGGCGTATTTGAAAAAAACTGGGTACACTAAAAAGCTCGATATTTGGGTACCTCACAAGCTCACTGAAAGAAACCTAATGAACCGTCTACTCATTTGTGATTCTTTATTACGACGCAATGAAACCGAACCATTTTTGAAGAAGCTGATATCTGGTGATGAAGTGGATGAAGTGGATCACGTACGACAAAAACGTGCGAAAAAGGTCGTGGTCATAGGCAGGCTTCACAGACTGTGGCGAAACCCAGGTTAACTCACAACAAGGTGAAGCTGTGTGTGTGGTGGAATTGGAAGGGCATTATTAATTATGAGCTGTTACCACCAGGCAAGACCATAAATTCTGAACTCTACTGCGAACAACTGATGAGATTAAATTAGTAAGATGTTTCAAAGTACATATTTAATACGAATATCCTAATAAAAATAAACTGTCTGTCAAACTCTGTACAAAAATCATAGCAAGAAGTTGAGAGAAGGTTGAGAAGCGGCCGGAATTAATCAACAGAAGGGGTGTGGTTTTTCGTCATGATAACGCTAGACCTCACACACCTTTAGCCACTCAGCAAAAATTAAGAGAGTTTGGCTGGGAGGTGTTAATGCATCCGCCGCCGTATAGTCCTGACCTTGCACCTTCAGATTTCCACCTGTTTCGGTCTCTTCAGAATTCTTTAGGCAGTGTCAGGTTAACATCACGAGAGGACGGTATTTTGATCAGAAGTCCCAAAATTTCCATAGCAATGGGATCATATCCCTACCTACAAGATGGCAAAAAGTTATCGAATAAAATGGTACCTACATACTTTAGTTAAATGTAAATAAACTATATTAAAAAATGTTTCGAAATTTCTTAAAAAATGCGAAGAAACTTTTTCCCCAACCTATTATATCAAACGATAAAAGTTAAATTAATGTATGTTAATGTTAAATACATTGTGTCACCACATTGTAAGGGTATTTCGTCCTAAGGGTGTCGTAAGAGTCGACAATGGCCGAAAACCTAGCCGCAAGAGAAGGAAAACTCGATACTAAACCCTGTGCCAACCCGTCTGGCCAGCGTGCCACAGTAGGCAATTACCCTCCATGTAGTTGGAGCCCGACTCAGCAGTGGATAATTTATGGGCTGAGAAGAAGAAGTAGAATGTTAAATTTAATTAACAAAACCTTAGCCACAGCAACGCGTGGCCGGGTCGGCTAGTACGACTATAACTTTGTTTTTTTTTTGTGCAAATTAACTTATGCTTTGTAAAGGACTCGAATAATAATATCGTCGAAATAATAAGTGTTTTTAATATATTTTTCCTTCTTAAATATTTTTGATTACTTACGAGTATCACAAGTTTTCTGCCGAACTATTAACGCGATTTCGATAAAACTAATTCGGGAACTATCTGGTTTACCTAATCAAATAAAAAGTAGATAAACGACAGTGTCAAGCGGTAAAACACTTTAATTTTGGAAAAGACATGGATCCCAAATTATAACCTCTTCTTTTTTGAGGTCGGTTGAAAACTACGGAGATCCAATACAAATAATGAATTAAATCTGCCGGTATCATCATAGGATCGCAAAAATACACATTCGTCCCGACATTATAACAGAACAAACTATCTTTATGATACGTAATAAACGTACGAAAAGTTCAATCGATTCATAAAATATCGATTCGGATAATTATAATCTATATTATGCATAATATTAGCATATTTTAACGAAATGTCATAATATTGTCCACGGGGGGCGTTCGATAATCTGCAATCGAATTGCTTTATATCGAGACGAAATTATCGATATACAATAACGTTGTTCAAATATGAGAATTTAAAAAAAGAAGGTTGGTTGAATATTAAATAGGATTATCGCCAAAAGTGTTCTTAATTTATTCTACTGTACCAAAGAGTGTAAAGGTTACCAATAAAAATATACAAAATATTTTAACTCCATGTGGTAGCGGATTTAGAATACATAGTGTCACCATCCTATTCCATCCTGAGGGTGTCGTAAAAGGCGGACAATTTTATACGAAGCCCTGTGCCAATCCGTCTGGCCAACGTACTGCGCCATCTCGAAAATTTAGTCTGGATAATAATTTTCATACCAAGTTTGTGTCTTTTCTTTAAATACTGTTTGTTTGTACGCGAATTTAAACTTATTGGTGCGTAAAAAAAGAAGGCGTTACGTGTGCGTCATTTAAATTTTAAGAAGCCGTTTTCAATTTGAGAACACCGTACGTAGATTATTGCCAGTTCTTTTCTCATTATAAACTCATTGATTTTTAATCTATTTAAAATGCTAAGTATCTGGGGTCACTTTGGTCAAGTGTCCCGCGGTTTCCCGCGCTAATAGGCGATAATTTTTTAATCGATTTATTGAATTATATTTTTGTATTAACCTTTTTGTTTTGACAGACTCTCGTCATAAACTGTGGGGGTCGTAATAAATATAGACATATTTTACTATTTATTTCTCGTTCGAAAATAAATAATATAAGCATGGTGTTTAATTGGTTATAAGAAGCAAATAAATATAAGAAACTTATTTAAACGATAAACCTCCGCCCGGCTAGCTACCCTCACATCTAAGTCCGGCGCCAAGCAGCTTTACTGTGTGTCGTCGTGTGTATGTGAGAGCCTATGCCCGACAGGGCATTTCATTGAATCCTGCTCCATCTTAGACCCAGCCGTTGCTTTTCATCACGCAAGCCTAGGGTCAAAGGCATTCAAGTCCTTTAGTCAAACGTAAACTATGCATTGGACCATTTATGTGATGATCTTCAGGAAAAGTCTTGTGCAGTTTCTCAACAAAAAGAAAATGAAAATTTGTGTAAAGTCTTTTGTGCCATAATACAGCTAGTAATTTATAAAAAGTTTAATTGTGCCCAATCGCTGCCACTTCGCAAAGTATCCAGAAGACTAGCAGCGTTCCCGCGCTGGATAGCTATGTCAATCCTTTGGGCGAGATACATGATCACTAAAATCCTCAGAAAACTAAAAGTGTTGATGTTACTGGTTAGAGACCATTCGAGACCTACGTGGGTTGGACGCAGGTATCGAATGGTCTCTAAACAGTAATTATTTATTTATTGGTTTTAGTATCTGTACAGTAATTGTTTGATATCCAAATTAATGTTTTTGGCGAATATGTTTTTTCTTTTTTCCTGAAACAGGTTATACCCTAAATCGCGGGGGCAGTTTACAAACATGTAATACACGAACATGAATAACACCTGACTCAGAGCAAGAGCTTTTGGTTTACAAAAAGAGACTTGCCCGACCCCCGAATCAAACCGGGAACCCGTGATCCAAAGATGGCACATCCAACCCCTAGACCAACAAGGCAATCATATATTTTAAATCTAAAATTTAATTTCTTTCCGCGTGGTGACGGATTTAGAATACAGAGTGTCACCATCCCATTTCGTCCTATGGAATGTATATCGTCATATGAAAACCTGGCCGCATGAGAAGGAAAACATTATTTTTATATTTTAGATTAGCCTACTGTGCCACGCTGGCCAGACGGGTTGGCACAGGGTTTCGTTTCAAGTTTATAGATCACGGATCATTGCCTATTTTATAAATAAATAAATAAATATCCTTGGACATTTCACACAACGCCATCTCGCCCCAAGCTAAGCAACTTATTGCTTGTGTTATGGTAACGAGATGGATGATAACTAATTAAATACATTTCTTTTTTTTGTAAATACATACATATTATAGATAGAAAACACCCAGACCCGAAACAAATACTTGTAGGTCGTACAAATATTTCTTCCGTACGGCGATCGAACCCGCGACACGCTGCGCAGCAATCGATCGCTCAACCACTGCGCCAACCGTGTCGTTTAATTTTAATTTTAATTAAAATATTTTTATTTCGTTACACTTAGTTTAAAGTTTTTAATGTTATATTTCTTTAAACTCTTAGTTATTACTACACACATTTGAATTAAAAGTAAAACAATTCTTGTAGATACAGTAATAGACCAATGATCTCCCGAATAATTGTTAGACAAGAACTTCACAGTACCTGTACAAAGTATTTTTTTATTTCTTTTAAAGGCCAATCGTAGATATAGTAGATCACGATACACGATCAATTAAATCTAACCGGATGTTAAATAGATCACCGTAATGAAGAGAGATCGATATCATAATGTTAAGGTCGATGAAGCGATTGCATCAACAAGCCTATAATGAAATCCTTAAATAGAATAAAGACATGGTTAAAAGGTTAAAGGGTTGGAGTTTGATATAACTCTTAACTATGGAGACGAAGATCGATGCCATGCCATGTCTTAGTCGATACTGGTCCATTTTAGATGTACTTCTCAGCCCTTAACACCCACTGCTGAGTCGGGCCTCCTCCAACTAGATGAAGGGTAGCCTAATATGGTACGCTAGCCAGGCGGGTTGGCATTGGGTTTCGTATCAAGTTTTCCTGGTCTTGCGGCTAAATTTTCAGCCTTTTCATCTCTCTACATTTTCTCGGCTCTTACGATAAACGAAGAATTGGGGTGACGAAAATATGTATTCTACATCCGTCACTCCACGAAATTAATTTGTTCTAAATTTTAACATCTTGTTTAACAGTTGTCACCAAAATAGATGAGTTAAGATGATTTCTGCCACTTATTTAAGCACGCGCCATTAATAACATTGATTATGTATGTATGTCTAGTTACGTTAATGCTTGACCAATTCTGATGTCTCCATTAGAAATAGTAAAAAGACAACAGTAGGTAACGCTTTACGGTCAAGCGCTGTCCTGCTTTTGGATCACAAACCCAACTCGAGGGTAGGGGAATGAAGCAGAAATACTTGATCTTGGTCTATGTGATACCAGACTGTCGTGAAAGAAAACTCAATCAAGTTTCTCTTCATCTCACTCTATGTTTCAAAACATGTTTCAAAAATACTTAATTCCTACTAATATTAAAAACGCGAATGTTTTTAAGAATGTATACATACATGTATGTTTGTAACTCTTTCACGCAAACACTATTAAAGGAATTCGTGCGAAGCTGGGCCGTCAGTCACCTTTAAATAAATTCACGTTTTGGAAAAAAAATAACACGACATAGAATGTATAACAAAATGATCTTGATATTTTAATCTAGAATCACTGTTATTATATAACTCAGCGAGGATCTGTGACAGCTTGGAGGCAACATCTGGATGCGTCAAGAGAGTAGAGTGGGCCGATGGTTCTTTAACCATAAGCTGTGTGGGCTTTCTTTAAATCAGGAGAATTCCGAAAGAATCATAGTGATAATAAAATAATTCAATGTGTGTAATATACAAGTGATCTTTGAACTTAGATCTATGCCTAAAGAAAGCAAACGTATCACTAGGCAGACAGTAACTTAAAATGAAAAAAAAAAAAATTTTCTATACTGTGAATGTTTTTGCTACAATATTTTAGCCTTAAGAACCAGTTTGTTCGCGGAAGATGGCTCGTACAAAGATTAATTATACAAGCCACAGATTAGTTAGCTCGAATAATGTTGTTAAGGTCAATACTTAGGGACCCTGACCACGGGTCATTGGGTTAGGGTTGACAGAATTCTGTTGAAAATGTATGATTAATGAAGGTCATTTTGTAGGTGCGATATAATATTGCGTAATACACTTAGTGGGCTGTGCGAAACGCCATGCATTTACAGGCTACGCATTAGGGGGATTGATGTTAGATGGATGCAAATAGGTGTTTGGCCTTGTCATTTCCTTTTACCTCTTACGACACCGTCTGGATAGTGTGTCTTGGTGACATTGTGTATTTTAAATCCGTCACCACATGGTCAAAATAATAGTCGGTGTGGTGACGGATTTAGAATACACGGTGTCACCACGCCATTCCTTCTTGAGGATGTCGTAAGAGTCAGCCAAAGGAAATAACAAGGCGGACAAGGTCAACTGCCTCGTTGGTCTAGTAGTTAGATGTGCCGGCTTTGGATCAACGGGTTCCGGGTTCGATTCAGGTGTCGGGAAAGTGTCTTTGTTTATACCAGAGGTACTGGCTCGGACTCTGGGTGTCATTTGTGCTCGTGAATTACATGTTTGTAAACTGCCCCCGCGACGCAGGTTAAAACTAGTGCAGGAGTTTCGTTTATAAAAAAACCGAAGGAAAAGTCAATACGAAACCCTTAGCCAACCCGCCTGGTCAGCGTGGCATAGTGGGCTAATTACCACTGCTGTGTCGGGCCTCCTCCTGTCACAGGGAGGGCCCTGTGACAGGAGGAGGCCCGACACAGCAGTGGGTCACCCATAGGACTTAGTACTAGTAGTAATACGGTTGGCGCAGTGGTTGAGCGATCGACTGCTGCGCAGCATGTCGCAGATTCGATCCCCGCACGGAAGATATATTTGTACCACCTACAAGTATTTGTTCCGGGTCTGGGCGTTTTCTATCTATAATATCTATGTATTTACAAAAAAAAATGTATATGTATAAGTAGTTTATCATCCATCTCGTTACCATAACACAAGCATTAAGTTGCTTAGCTTGGGAAGAGATGGCGTTGTGTGAAATGTCCAAAGATATTTATTTATTTATTAATTTCATTGTTTTTCATTCATCAGTTTGCATTAAGATTAATTGTTCTGTAAGACTGCGTGGGTGCCAGCCCTGTGTTTTGTTGAAAAGCGTCATTTTTGAGTGGATTTACATGAAATATGGCATACTGACAGCATATAAATATGCTGTAGCAGATACGGATAAGTTGAGTTGATATTGTAGAGTTTCATCGTCCCATAGTCTTGGAATGCTTTGTATGTTAATTCGGCTATTAAAAAATTAAGCGTAAAATATATTGATACATTATGCAAATTGATAGAAAAGCAATTCATGGATTTGTAAAAGATTTACTACACTTAGCGTAATGTGTGGTTACGGATTTAGAATACAGTCACCATCCCATTCCGTCCTGAGGGTGTCGCAAGAGCCGACAAATGGAAATGAGAAGGCCGGGAACCGAAAACCAAGTTAAGGAAAACTTGAAGTGAAAGTCTGTGCCAACCCTTCGGGCCAGCGTGGGCACTTTAGGGTAAATACCATCCCTGTGATGAGAGGAGGTCCGACTCGGCAGTGGGAAATTTATGGGCTGAGTATTAGTAATTTCAGCATTGTCATTTCCTTTTGTTGGCTTTTACGACACCCTCAGGATGGGATGGGATGGTGACACTATGTATTCTAAATCCGTCCCTACAATATATAAATTATGATTCATCTAAAATTCAGAAGATACACTTTATCATAACATGCAGGTCGTTGCGTTTCGCACTTTCAGCGAACCTACTAGCATTACACAAAGTAGGTAGAAAAGTGTTATTTGTGTCTTACCTTTCTCACTATTACTCTTTGACATACCAATACTATTTATCAAATGATCATAAAGAGGTTTAATTAGAACTCTGGCGTCTCATTATGTCTTCATTGATGATATTGAAAGGCGATTCCGGGCGTGAGAACTTGCTAATAAGTCTCATTCAATCGTTAAAACCTGGGTGGTGACTTCACTATCACTACCACTACATAGTATAAAACAAAGTCGCTGTCGTCTGTCCGTCCCTATGCTTGCTTAAATCTTTAAAACTACACAACGGATTTTGATTCGTTTTTTTTTAATATGTAGAGTGATTCAAGAGGAAGGTTTATTAGTATAATACATTAAGCATAAAATTGTAGAGAATCATTCAGTGTGATAACTTTAGATGTTCATCATTGCACCCGTGCGAAGCCGGGGCGGATCGCTAGTACTTAATATACTAGATTGTCTTAGGCTGTAAGTTCGTGTGGTGACGGATTTAGAATACACAGTGTCACCACCCCATTCTATCCTAAGATTATCGTAAAAGCCGACAAAATGAAATTATAAGGCCGATAACCCAGCCGTAAGCGAGGGAAAACTTGATATGAAACCCTGTGCCAACCCGTCTGGGCAGCGTGGCACAGTAGGCTAATTACCCGTCATGTAATTGGAGGAGGCCCGACTCAGCAGTGGGTCATAATTATATGGGCTAAGTCGTGGTAATAGTTGTAATCTGCAAGTTAAACAACGTCTACTGGATGTGAAAAAAAGTCCTCGAATGGTGACCGCGTTCCGGAAAGCGCAGTGCTGGTAGGCCTCCCACACGGTGGACCGATGACCTGATTAAGGTCGCCGGAAAACGATGGATGCGGGCGACCCAGGACCGGCCTTTGTGGAAATCCTTGGGGTAGGCATATGTCCAGCAGTGGACGTCTTTTGGCTGAAATGATGATGATGATGACTGGATGTTTAACGGGTGTGCATGACTTGTGTGTATTATCTGACCTGCTTCGAAGGGAACAAAAACTGCTGCCTGCCATTCTACCATCCATGGGCTGCCATTCTACCATCCATGGGTAAATGCAAAAAGATTCATAGTCACCCAAATGTCAATAGAGACTGCTATGCTCGGAGTTTCCCTGCGGGATCGAACCAGAAATAAGGAGATACGCAAGCAAACCTTTATAGCCCACAGGATTGCCAAACTTTAGTGGCAGTGGGCAGGTCACACAGCTCGGAGGACCGGCGCCCGATGGGGCAGTAAATCCCTCGAGTGGCAACTGCGTTCCGGAAAACGCAGTGCTGGGAGGCCTCCCACACCTGGACCGATAACCTGGTTAAGGTCGCCGGAAAATGATGGATGCGGGTGGCCCAGGATCGGCCTTTGTGGAGATCCTTCGGGGAGCCCTATGTCCAGCAGTACACGTCTTTTGGCTGAAATTATGATGAAGCACCTATTGGTAGGGTTTATAAAAGTGTCGAATAAGAACAGACTCGTCGAGTTACACAAAAAAAAACCATATAATATTATAATAAAATACTTAATAAGTATTACGTTAGTTTAGAATAAATTACTTCGTATTAATAATATCAACAGATTGCCCTTCGACAAGTGCCTCCTCCAAAGATTTCCATCTATGTTTGTCCCTTGGACAAATACTGGCCTTCTTACAATTAAGTATTGATCATTTATTTCGTGTTTTATACCAGACTACTACACCGAATTCGATAAAATAAATATGAGACTAATCTTGAACCAATACCATTCGAATAACAAGTTTTTAAAAAAGATGCTTTTTTAACCGGTAAATAAATTTAAATGGTCGGATCTTTGCGGTTTGGTATGTTAATAAAAAAACGTCCGAGTTGATGACCTTCTCTTTTTGAAGTTGGCTAAACACCGAGGACTTTAAATGATGTGTTCAAATCGGGGAAGTTCAAAAATAACAATAGCTAAAAATAATCCCACGATTGTCACCGACACGTCAACTACGCAACCAAATAATTATCAACGTAAAACAAAAATATTGTATCTCATAAATCATCAAGATAGAGAAACGATAAGTCATATCGACGCGTACCAAAGACATTTATCGTGCTTTCATGGCCCGCGAGCTACCGCTATTCTGCATCGCGCAATAGATATTCCCACGCTTAGACTTATAGGTGTTAAACAAACTTATATACGATATTTCTGCTCTAAGTATAGACTGTATTGCGAAGGCTCTATAGATTCACGAACAAATGTGACACTTATCCCCCGTATGCTTAATATCTTCTTTATAAAATTCTCGTGTCACGGTGTTTGGAATTAAACTCCTCCGAAATGGCTTGACCGATTTTCGTGAAGTTTTGAGCATGTCGGCTAGGTCTGCGAATCGGACAACATCTATTTGTTATCGCCCTAAAAGTTAAAAGTGGTCACGCCAATTTTTTTACATACATACATACATACATATAATCACGCCTCTTTCCCGTAGGGGTAGGCAGAGACCACTTCTTTCCACTTGCTACGATCCATACATACTTGTTTCGCTTCGTCCACTTTCATTATTCCCTTCATACATGCTCTTCGGTTTAGGGTACTCTTGACCTGGCCTTTTTTCAAGACGTCCCTGATTTGGTCTTGAAACGTCCGCCTAGGTCTTCCCCTTCCAACACTTTCATTCACACTCGCCTTATACACTTTTTTCGTCAATCGTTCTTCATTCATTCTCTCGACATGGCCAAACCATCTCAGCATACCTTTCTCAATTTTTGTCACTACATCTTCTTTCAGACCACAACGCTTCCTTATCTCACTATTTCTTATCCTGTCACTCAGTTTAACTCCTATCATACTTCTTAACGCTCTCATCTCAACTGCATTTATTCTGCTTTCATGTTTCTTCTGCCATACCCAACTTTCACTTCCATACATGAGTGTCGGAACCAACACTCCCTCATGCACAGCCAAACGAGCCTTGTTAGACACCTTCCGACTGCTCATAAAGGAGTGCAAAGCTCCGTTCACCATGTTCCCTGCATTCACTCTTCTTTCGATATCACTCTCACACTTTCCATCTCTTGTAAACTTTGAACCCAGATACACAAACTCATTCACCTGTTCAACTTGTTCATCTCCAATCACGATATTGCAGACTGTCACTGCCTCATCTCTTTCAAACACCATCACTTTCGTCTTCTTAACATTAATCTTCATTCCCTTTCTAGCAAAAGCTCCACTCATAGCAGTTACCATCTCCTGCAACTCCTCGGCCGAAGACGCAAGTAATACTTGGTCATCAGCATAGAGAAAACATTTGACGAGTAACTCATTCATTCTCAACCCACTTTCATTCTCTTTTAAATCTGTCAAGCAATTGTTCATGAACAGATTAAACAGCCACGGTGACGCTACACATCCCT
Organism: Clostera curtula; assembly: GCA_905475355.2. NCBI lineage: Eukaryota > Metazoa > Arthropoda > Insecta > Lepidoptera > Notodontidae > Clostera > Clostera curtula. The sequence goes on from FR997805.1 coordinate 1,482,822, forward strand.
GTCTAACACCCTTTTCGATATTAAACAATTCAGTGTATGCCCCGTTTATCCTTACACAAGCACTGGAGTCCCTATAAAGAGATTGCAATGCTCGTATAAGGATACTGCTCACACCGTTCACGGACAATGCTGACCACAATTCATTCCGCACCACTCTATCATAGGCCTTTTCTAGATCCACGAACGCGCAATAGACCTTCTTGGTTTTAGCCAAACACTTTTCGGCTATGCACCGCAAGGAAAAGACCTGATCCGTACATCCCATTCCCTTTCTAAATCCCGCTTGTGCATCCCACACTTTTTCATCTGTTTCATTCACAACCCTTTCAATTAACACTTTCGCGTACAATTTACCGACGACGCTGAGAAGGCTTATACCGCGGTAATTTATGCACTCTTGCCGTGACCCTTTTCCCTTATATAATGGCACTATTACGGCTTTGCACCAGTCTCCCGGTACTTGCCCATTTCGCCAGCACAAATTGAAAAGGCGGTACAGCTGGCTAGCCACTATGCCCTGTCCAGCCCTCAGCATCTCGACGGTAATCCTGTCATACCCTGCAGCCTTGCCTAATCTCATACTTTTCAACGCTTTCACTATTTCATCCATGCTTATCTCTCTTTCATCACCATTTATACTAGTTTCCATGGAAGGTGCCGGATGTTGTACCTGCACTTCCTCTCTTTCAAACAAACTTTCAAAATACTCTTTCCATCTCTTTAGCACACATTCTTCTCCTTTTATAATGCTCCCATCTAGACTCCTGATTGTACTCAGCTCCGAGGTAGATGTTTTTCCTCTTACTGCTTTGATGGATTTCCAGAAAAACTTGATATTTGACTGGAAATCTTCAGTGAGCCTCCTATCAAAATCATCCTTTCGTTCTTCTTTCTTTCTAGACACAACTTCTTTCGCTGCTAATTTCAATCTTTTATACTTCGTTCTTGCTTCCTTGACCTCGTCATCCGTCGCCTTTTGAGCTTTTTGGTTAGCTTTTGTAGCTAACCAATCTAACCACGCTTTCTTCTTTTCTTGCACCGCCCTTTGTGCATCATTATCCATCCACACATCATAGTTCTTTCTTCCTTTCCTTCTTTTAGCTACCCCGCATACGTCAATAGCAACATTCACGACCCCTTTCTTAAATTTCTTCCAAAAATCTTCAATCACACCTATCTCTTCTATGCCTTTAACACTTTCTTTCAGTTTCTCTACATACTCGTCTTTCTTTTCTTGCAGATTTTCCACTTTTACTCTGTCCAAAACACTCGTAGGCTCGGCCCCTCGGTGTCGCCACCGTTTAAAGAGGCCACGCATTCGGGCTATCACCAGGAAGTGGTCTGTGTCGAGGCCTACACCGCGGTATGCCCGAGTGTCTAGCACTTTCTTCCTCAGTCTTTCATCCACAATTACAAAATCAATCATACTTCTCGACTCACCTTCATCTCTTGTATACAAATGGATCTTTTTGTGGTCAAACATTGTGTTGGCCACGCAAAGATTCCATTCCAAGCATACTTCAAGCAGGCTTCTCCCATTTTCATTCACTCTCTCGTCCCCAAACGTACCCAGAACTCCTTCATACCCATCACGCTTCACTCCAACCCACCCAAAAAGTCAAAGTCCCCTAACATCACGATCCGTTCATTTTCTCCGCATTTATTCAAGACCTCTCTCATGCTATCCCAAAATTCCTCTCTCTCTTGTCGGGCTTTTAAGGACCCACCTCCGCGCAGATCCGTCGGTGCATAGACCCCAAGGATAAACAAGCGAGTGAGTCCGACTTTTAACCTAATCCAGAGGAGTCTTGGGCTTACACATTCATGCTCCATCACACATTCAACTATTCGAGAGGAAAGAATCACACCAACTCCCTGACAGCCTCGGCTGGTTTGGGGGACTCCCGACCAGTATGCCGTGTAGGAACCATGAACCGTGGTGTCACATCCTTTCCTCTTGGTTTCGTTCACGCACAAAATATCTATGCATCGCTCATCCATCATCTGACATACTTCATCTACCTTACCATCCATTCCTCCTCTCACATTCAACGTAGCGAAGCGGCTCTCCATGGGCCGCTTTTCGCCCCCGCGAGAAACGAGACGTGATGGGTGGCGAACCACATCGCCGCCATTTTGGTTAATTAAATTAAATATATTATTAGCCATAGCGTTCCCACGAATAGCAAGGGAAAGGTTTGTCCACCCCAGCAGAGCCCCGCATGCCAGGGTAAGGCTAGCCTAATTCTGGGTCGCCCGGTCCCAGGGCAGTGTGGCACGCTAACGACTAAGCTTGCCCCTAGCCATGCATCCATCCGCGCGGCAGACGTTGGATTGGCGGAGATGGTAGGGATAGGGAAAGAGAAGGATAGGTGGTGTGAAAGGGAAGACTGGTAAGTTAGAGTGGGGAATAGGAAATGTAGGATATTACCGCCCAGGAGGGCAAGGGATAGGACAGTAATAGCTAAGGTAGCCGGGGCCGCATACCCGTATACTATACCACAACTACCGGACAGGTAAGTTTTTTTTTAAACATTGTTTTTTGTTTTTATGTTTGTACTAGTGGCCCGCCCCGGCTTCGCCCGTGCAAAGCGGGGGTGGGTTATACATAAAAACCTTCCCCTTGAATCACTCTATCTATTAAAAAAAACCGCTTCAAAATCTGTTGCGTAGTTTTAAAAATTTATGCATACATAGGGACGGACAGAAGAATGCGACTTTGTTTTATACTATGTAGTGATGATACATCATATTAAAATACATTCAACCCCAAATATTCACCCCTCTACGATCAACCCCTATTTTAATAGCGATATATATAAGGCAAAACAACGTTTCGGGGGTCAGCTAGTAGTTTAATAAGAATTTATTCAAAAAAATTACTGACTTAAATCTGTTGTCGCCGCTTTTGTTCAAATCAATCAAATCAAAACTCATTCACTCAAGTTGGCTCTTTAGACCAATTACGACAAGTCAAAGAATATTAGTCAAGGAAATTTCTTAACTGTGCAACAACTCAGCCCATAGATGACCCACTACTGAGACGAGCCTCCTCCAGTTACATAGTGGTAATTAGCCTACTGTGCCACACTGGCCAGATGGGTTAGCACAGGGATTCGTATCGTTCCTTCTTTTTCGTTTGGGGTTTCGTAGTTTTCTTTTTCTTGCGGCTAGGTTCTCAGCCTTGTCATTTCCTTTTGTCGGCTCTTACGACACCCTCAGGAAGGAATGGGGTGATGAAACTACGTATTCTAAATACGTCACCACAGAGGGAGTGTACAAATTGCTATGTAAACTTCACTATCGCGATGTAGGCTATTTTGGTTATTCTACCGTTTCTATGCATTATGAATTTTACATAAAGTATTTTGGTTGTTTTAAGATCAAGTGACTGTGAGTAGCAATAAGCTTCAGCATCTTGACCCGGAGTTCATCGCAGCAATTGGCACCGTCGCCATAATGGAAAGTAATCCAATTTCCCAATAATTGTTTGAGCAAAGTGAAATCAGCTCACAGGTAAGACAATAAATAACAGGTAAAAACACAGGTTATTGGCGGGGTCTGGTCGTGCTAACGCTTGGCTTGGCCTTTGTTGATCGCCGCTCCCGAGTTACGGAGGCAGGGGTCGTAAATCTTGGAGCTTGAAATTAAGAAGTTTAAATAACACGAGAAATAAAACACTTTTGTGACCACGTTTAAATCAATGCATCTGTCAGCCAGCGTTGCTGTAAAGCATTGAGAAAATCTAAGATTATATAGATTACGCGATAAACTCCTTTCAGCCGTTGGGAGCTAGCTGGGTTATCCGGCGCTAGGACGTGGAAAGTCAGCGCTTCGATTTACACACTAAAACCAACGATGATCCTCGCGTTCCCATACCTTTTTTTTGAACCGGGATAAGATCCTTTATGGTCTATCCCTGCCAGCCTAGGGATGGCCAACAGGGGGTGTGTAGGAGTCCCCTCCGCCTCTGTGAGGAGACGGAGTCATACCGTCGACGTCCCCGGGGTGTACCGTCCCGCGCTTGCTGCACCGTGGGCCCTGACTTAACTACTGCACAACTCAGCAAGTCAGTCACATTTAATTTTAAATTCCACTGACTAAAAAAATAAAAAAGGAGTACATATGCACGTGATTAGTTTTTTTTTAAATGTTGGCTTATTTGGAACAAATATATTTTACCCATTAGCAATTAATGCATTTTTTTTCAGTCTAAAACCCTAATACTGAAGGTTTTGTCTGATTCAATGTTAGCCAACAGTTTTTAGCAACAGCTTCGTGCTTGCCGACTTAATTTTCGCCGGGATCGAGCCGCGATCGATATAGCGGTAAGCACGCAACCCAGTAGCCGATTGGATTCTAACGCTATTTGTAGAATAACTTCACTGGTATTGAAAAAAATATTCTTTACGATTTTTTTTTCGGTTCATTAACAGTTTTGGTTTCATAATTCACAAAAAATACTGACAACGTTTTTTTTTTCAATTAGATAATCAAAATTTTCTAATTAAATTATTCCGACTAAAGGAGTGTATTAGGCAGATCACTTAGCCTTATGAGAAGGAAATGTGATACAAACCCTGTGCCAACCCGTCTGGCCAACATGTCACAGTAGGCTAATGACCCTCTAAAAACTGGAGGAGACCCGAATCACCAGTGGGTCATGTATGGGCTGAGTAATAGTGCCTAGTTTCATTGTTTTGTATTTTACTTGCTACAATAAAGATTCCCCCATAGGAGGAGGAGGAGGGATATGTTCAGCAGTGGACTTCTGTGGCTGATATATAGATAGATAGATTAAAGATTATGTCGATGCCTAAAAATATTTGGCTTCAACAAGAAAAAAAGGAGAAAAAATCATATGTTCAATAAGAGTGCCCAATTTCTTACTTTCAAAATATAGTTAAACTTTAATCAACGTCATAGGTCATTACCCTGTCACATAACATAAAACAAAAGTGCAAGTTAAATTTAAAATGGAAAGCTGTACAAATATTGCCATTATTTGCAATCACTAACATTAGGTCTGTAAAAACGTTTTAAACATATGCATTTCTTTTCCAGAATTCAACTCAATGTTCACGTAGATAAGGTTAGTATTTAAAAATCGTCCGAAGAAATGATTCGCATAATCGATTCCGCCTGATTTAAAAGACGTCCGTTGGTCTTTCAAATTAGTCGCAATCGATTTGCGAATCATTCATTCGATTATTTTATCTGCAATCAATCCTGCGATTGAATCCTGCATATCATCAATATTCGACAAAATCATTGTGATCAATAACCGTACAGACGGATACAGTAATTCAAATGAATAATATGTGAAAGTCAATGTTTGTCTGTCTGCAACGTCTTACTGGCTAAATCATTCAACCGATTTTGATAAGATTTCGACAGGAGATAATAACAGTAGCTTATTATGAAACCTTAAAATAAACGTTTTTTTAATTAAACATTTACTCTGGTTTCGCTTAATCTGTTTGGTGATGGATTTAGAATACATTGTGTCACTGTCTAAGCCTAAGGAACCTTATTGTATTAAGTTCGTGTATTTTAATATAGATGGCGCTAATGTCACTTTTAGCCGCCGATATGGTTTCGCCCGAATGATATTGTGTGTATCGAAGGATTTATTTTGAATATATTGACTTGCTTAGAACGGTGGTTTTTCATTACCGACCCACTACAGCACTGACTTCGTTGGGACTTTAACAGTCACCAACCTAATCCTGAGAGTGTCCTATGAATCGCCAAATAAAATGACAAGGCTGGTAGCCGTAAGAGAAGGTATTTGATACCAAACCCCGTGCCAACCCGTCTGGCCAGCGTGGCACAGTAGGCTAATTACCCTCCATGTGATAAGAGTAAATTCAGGTGTGGTTCTTTTTTGAGCTGAGAAGCAGCAGTAGTATACTTTTAGGCTTTTTATGGACATTGACTGGATAGAAATAAGAATCTCCGACTCCTCTGAGAATTAAAAATGTGCAAGAAAGGCGCGAATATAGATATGACGATCGATAGGCATGTATGGAGACTACCACCTAACGTGGGACAAGCGTCGAATGAAGATATTGGTAAATATAAATATGACGATTTATAATTTAAAAAAAAAAAAAAAAATATCCTTGGACATTTCACACAACGCCATCTCGTCCCAAGCTTAGGTTTGTGATAAAACCTTAAAGCCGTAAAAAAAGTTCCTTTTCAGTTTGAATAAATCTTAGCATATTTCGACAGTTCCGAAGAATAAAGACCTATCTGCAATACTGTCCAGAAACCATTTTGAACTTCATTATTATCATCACTACTCATAATCACTACTTAATATAAAACAAAGTCGCTGTCCTCTGTCCCCGTCCCTATGTATGCTTAAACTACGCAACGGATTTTGAAACGGTTTTTTATTAGAGTGATTCAAGAGGATGGTTTTTAAGTATAATACATGCATAATTGCACACGTGTGAAGCCGGGGCGGGTCGCTAGTATTATTTAAATGAAGAATTGAGTTCAAAATGGTTTCAAAGTCAACTAGTCAAATAAATTTTATTTGTATGCACAAATTGTTAATTGCGGTTACGGAAACGTGCAGAACTAGTTATATTTATATCCAAATATAACCTAGGTCAAAAATCACTTAGCGTTCAAAATGACAGAACGAGTTTCGATGCAAACTATAAATACTCATTAAAATGTTTAGTGTCAGATTAAAAATATTTCAGTACAAGAGTACAATGAATTGTTAGGTAACGTCATAGGAAAATTATCGGGATTTTCTGTAATTTGTAGATATGTCTTTCAGCCCATAAATGACCCACTACTGAGTCGTGCCTCTTCCAAATTCATGGAGGTACAGGGTTTGTATCAAGTTTTCCTTCTCATACGGCTAGGTGATCTGCCTAATGCGCTCCTTTAGTCGCCTCTTACGACACTCTCAAGATAGTGTGGGTTGGTGACATTTTGTATTCTGACATTGTGAGTTTTTAATTTGAAAGCACCTGCAACCTTTGCTAGTGATTCTTAAACAAAATAGTGTCAAAATTGGCTGAGATGTTTTATGGCAATTTCTAGGACATTTCTAGGTTTAACGGGATTGATTTAAAATTTAAATTGTTGTATACAGATTTTCATGTCAGATACTTACTTTACCTTTGTCACGGTTCTGATAAATAGAAATATGTTAACTTACTCGTCATTTCAGCTCATAAATGACCCACTCCTGAGTCGGGCCTCCTCCAAATTCATAGAGGGAATTTGCCTACTGTGCCACGCTGGCTAGACGGGTTGGCACAGGGTTTGTATCAAGTTTTCCTTCTCTTTCGGCTGATCTGCCTCTTGCGTTCTTTTATGACACCCTCAAGACGGTATGGGTTGGTGACATTGTGTATTCTAAATCCGTCACCACACGGACGGTTTATTGATGACAAAATGGTTCTGGCTTTCACCTCTTTAACTATTTATTTCATTTTCTAGTTAGACATTAAAATAGTTTTAATTTAATTAATCAACTATTTGTATGCATCATAATCGTTAGTCACTGTGACCTGATTCATATTCATTTATTTTTATTAATGACTTGCTCGATCTCGCAAATCAAATATTAAAATGCGACATTATTTTATATTGAGTACAAAAGTGCAATTAATTTTGAATATATTTCTTCTTTAATTTGTCAAGACATATAAAATACGTATTTCCGTTGATGTTAGTAAAATATATATACAAGCCCCCAAATACTGCGCACAAACAGGTATTTTATTTATTTTATACTAGCGACCCGCCCCAGCTTCGCACGGGTGCAATGGTGAACATCTAAATTTATTAGTGTTTCTCTACAATGTTATGCATGTATTATACCTTCCTCATGAATCACTCTATCGATTAAAAAAACCGCTTAAAAATCCGTTGCGTAGTTTTAAAGATTTAAGCATACATAGGGACGGACAGACGACACGACTTTGTTTTATACTATGTAGTGATAGTGATATGGTATAACCGCGTTTTAATAATTTAGACAATAAAAATCTAAGTTGCCTATTTGACATTGGCTGCCTGTTAACGACATGACGTCAAAATCGACAGTCATTTCAGATATAGGCGGGAATAAAAACAAGCCGATTATTATTTCACCTTCATCATCATCATTTTAGCCAAAAGATGTCCACTGCTGGACATAAGCCTCCCCCAAGTTTATTGTTTTTATTATTGTAGAAAACGGAACCTGTATCGCTGGGGCAGTTTACAAACATGTAATTCGCGAACACAAATGACACCCAGACTCAGAGCAAGTGCCTCTGGATTAGATAAAGACACATGCCTGACCCCGGACTCGAACCCGGGACCCGTTGATCCAAACCGAACCCCTTGTGGAAGTAGTTATCCATTTCGAATAACTACTACCAAATCCGCTTGTTAATTCTCCGGGCTATTTCGGTCGTTATGATGTCACCCACAGTGCACTCTAATGCACTTTCTACCAATCTGCCTAAGCAATCCAATGACCTGAAAGGGCATCGATAGCTGTGCGTGACTGTACCTCCCTGTCATTTTTTCCTCGCGAACCATGAGCGAATTTGATGAGCCCCATCTGATACCGCTAACAAGCGGTAGCCGATCTGAACGTGTGATTACAGGCTGTGACGTCATCAAGTTTGTATTTGGAACGCACTAAAACCCATGCAGGGAGCTTTATTTATGTATCACATTTTTGGATTATGATATTCGAAAGTTACCCAAGCGAAGTGTTATAGAAAATAATATTTATTTGAGAACACCCATAAAGGATTCTCAGCTCAAAGAATTAGCAGACTGAAGTGGCAGTGACTACAAACCCCTTTATAAGACCTACAAACCCGTAGTACATCATTTTGTTCTATTGTCAATAGTTTTTGCAGCGCACGCGTAAATAGGTTTTCGATTTTACACCTTGGGTTACAAAATCGCAATTTTCATACGGATCCCTAACTCCTTTGAAAATAAAATATATCCTATAACCTTCCTCGATAAATGGACTATCTAACACTGAAAGAATTTTTGAAATCGGACCAGTAGTTCCTGAGATTAGCGCGTTCAAACAAACAAACAAACTCTGCAGCTTTATATATTAGTATGGATAAGTTACTATTACTACTACTACTCAGCTCATAAATGACCCGCTGGTGACGCCCCCAGGATGGTAAGGGTTGGTGACATTGTGTATTCTAAATTCGTCACCACGTGGACTTTGTGTGCAAGGATAAACGAAATAATACCACGTCATGTAATGTAATTAAAAAAACGGAGCAATAAACCTTTGGCGGTATTCGTTCGTGCCCTAAAATGTATCTTTAGGCACGTTCGAATTAATCTTTTAAGGCATAAACGTTGGACCAGTTTTCAGATCCAGATTCGTACAAATTGAGCTAAGATGTGTCCACGCTAAGAAAGTATTAAAGCAAGTACTTGAGGCCGTTACCAGCTTTGAATGGACTTATTTTTATCGGAAGCTACATTTTGTGGGGTCCACCAATGTATTGAATTCGTAAATTTTATTAACATTATATCATATCCGTAAGTAATATAGTTTTCCATTATCTAAGTCTGTAAATGTCACACTTGTCTGGTAAGGATTTTTATCATGTTTCCCCCATATGTGATTACGTCATACAATTTCTAGCCGTATTAAACGGAATTGTTGCCTAATAAGATTTATTAGCAACAATTCCGTTATTAAAAACGTAATTATTTTCTATACATTCTTCTATTACCAGTTCATTTTAATCTTAATTTATGTAAGTATAGATAAACTAGAGCTAGAATTCCAACGTATCATTAAATAAAAGACCGATACTAATTTAAATATCTATCTTCTTTAAAAATAAAAATCAATCGTAGAATTCAGGTAAGCGCATAACTCAACAACGCCTGGACCAATTTGGCCAATTCTTTTTTTTAATGTTCGTTGAAGTTCAAAGATGGTCCCACATAAGCCGGCTGGCGTTTAGCGGTTGGGTATCCATGACGACTTCCAACGGTAAAAAAAAATAAACAATTCAACATCATTATCATTAACATAGTATTATCATTACATAGTATAATAAACATAAACAAAGTCGCCTTTTTCTGTCCGTCCCTATGTATGCATCATCATCATCATCATCATCATTTCAGCCAAAAGACGTCCACTGCTGGACATAGGCCTCCCCCAAGGATTTCCACAAAGGCCGGTCCTGGGCCGCCCGCATCCACTGCTTTCCGGCGATCTTAACCAGGTCGTCGGTCCACCGTGTGGGAGGCCTACCAGCACTGCGCCTTCCGGAACGCGGTCGCCACTTGAGGACTTTTCTGCCCCATCGGGCGTCGGTCCTGCGAGCTATGTGCCCTGCCCACTGCCACTTAAGTTTGGCAATCCGGTGGGCTATGTCGGTGACCCTGGTTTTCCTGCGTATCTCCTCATTTCTGATTCGATCTCGCAGGGAAACTCCGAGCATAGCCCTCTCCATTGCCCTTTGGGTGACTTTGAGCCTTCTGATGGAGCCCATAGTGAGCGACCACGTCTCTGTTCCATATGCCATCACTGGCAACACACATTGGTTGAAGACTTTTGTCTTCAGACACTGCGGTATTGTGGACGAGAAGATCTTTCGCAGCTTCCCGAACGCTGCCCAGCCGAGTTGGATCCGACGATTGACCTCTTTCTCGAAGTTTGACTTACCTAACTGGACAGTGTGTCCCAGGTAAATGTAATGGTCAACAACTTCGAGGGTAGAACCTCCGATGTTAACAGGAGTGGCTTGAACATGGATATTAGACATGATCTTCGTCTTCTCCATGTTCATCTTAAGGCCGACTCGTTCGGAGGCTCCACAGAGGCCATCGAGCATCGTAGTGAGGCCCTCCATGATCTCAGCCATTACGACTATGTCGTCAGCGAATCGAAGGTGAGTGATGTACTCGCCGTTCACGTTAATGCCCAGCCCTTTCCAGTCCAGAACCTTGAAAACATCTTCCAGTGCAGCGGAGAACAGTTTCGGAGAGATAACGTCTCCCTGTCTAACACCTCGCTGCAACTGGATCGGTTTCGAGGTCTGGTCCTGGAGTCGGACTGACATGGTGGCGTTTTCATACAAGCACTTCAACACTTCGATGTACCGATAGTCGACTTGGCACCTCTGGAGAGCCTGCAATACTGCCCACGTCTCGATCGAATCGAAGGCTTTCTCGTAGTCCACGAACGCCAGACAAAGGGGCAGGTTATACTCCTCGGTCTTCTGTATAACCTGCCGTAGCGTTAGAATATGGTCTACGGTACTGAAGCCTTTTCGGAAACCGGCTTGTTCGGGAGGCTGGGAATCGTCAAGCCTGCACGCGAGTCGATTCGTGATGACCCTCGAGAACAACTTGTAGACATGGCTCAGAAGTGAGATGGGTCTGTAGTTCTTCAATAAGGTGTTATCTCCCTTCTTGAAGAACAGCACCACCACACTTCTGTTCCATGCCTTTGGCGTTCGTCCTTCGAGTATGACGGAATTGAATAACTTCTGAAGGGCCCTAAGGATCGGTTCTCCACCCGCCTTCAGAAGTTCTGCGGTAATTCCGTCATCACCCGCCGCCTTGTTGTTTTTAAGTTGCTCGAGAGCCATCCCGATCTCACACAGGCTGACGTCCGGTAGGTCTTCGGTGTAGTGCCGGGTTAATCTAGCTCGTGGGTCGTCTGCTAGATTTATGACGGGTTCCTGTGTAGACGTGTACAGTTGTCCATAGAAACTCTCGACCTCACCCAAAATCTCGGACTTCGACGTGACGATCCTGCCGTCATCAGTCTTCAGCCTGACGAGCTGGCTTTGCCCAATAGACAGATCCCTGGCAAAAACCTTGGAGCCCCTGTTGCGTTCAATAGCCTCTTCAACACGATTCGTGTTGAATCGGCGTATATCACGCTTCAGGGACTTTGATATCTGTCTATTGAGCATCCGAAGCTGCGTCGCATCATCTGTAGACTGCAGAACCATTTTCCGTCGCTCGTCCATGAGATTTAGGGTGAGGTCCGAGAGCTTTTTGGCCGTTTTCAGGCGTTGGGTCTCACAGAACTTCGACCCAACTTTGCGGACAGTCTCCACGAACCCGTCATTATAATCGTCCACGTCAACGCCTAGGCTTATAAAGCGGTTTTGCAGTTCGAGCTGGAAGCTTTCCGGGTTTTGAATTTGAACTGGCACGGGACGCAGCGTAGACCTCACCAGGCGCGACCTTTCGAGCTTGACGTCGATATTCAATGTGCCTCGTACTAAGCGGTGATCGCTTCCGGTTTTGACCATATTGATCACGGAGACATCATTGAATATGTGCTTTTCCGTCGACATGATGAAGTCTATCTCGTTTTTTGTGGTGCCATCCGGACTCAACCAGGTCCATTTCCTCTGTTCTGGTTTTTTGTAAAAGGAATTCATCATATAGAGTCCCTCCTTCTCCAGAAAACCAGCCAAAGTCTGGCCCCGTTGGTTCCGGTGTCCAAACCCAAATTGCCCCACTTGCAGCTCATCTCCGCTCCGCTTGCCCAGTTTCGCGTTAAAATCCCCCATGACAACGGTGTAGTGCGTTCTAGAGCCATGTATGGCCGAGGAAATGTCCTCATACATTGTCTCCACCGCTTCGTCGGGGTGTGCCGAGGTCGGTGCGTATACCTGTATGACCTTCAGCGAATAACGCTTGGTTATTCTGAGTATAAGGTACGCCACCCTGGTCGACACACTCTCGATTTTAACAACGTTGTTCACAAGGGACTTGTGGACGATAAACCCAACACCACCTTGGGACTGTTGGTCGCCCTCCCGGAAGTAGAGCAAGTTGCCGGATTTGAGGGTTATCGTGTCCTCTCCCTCTCTTCGGACTTCAGACAACCCCACTATATCCCATCGCAACTTGCTCAACTCTTCCTCGAGTTCTACGATCTTCTCGTCAGTCCGCAGTGTCCGTGTGTTGTATGTTGCCAGGTGCAGCCGTCGTTTTGTATGGTAGCCGGATCTCTGCCGGAGATTTTTAGCACCCCCTGCCCCACCGTTACCTTGGCTGCTACCGTGGCCGAAGGAATAGCGGGGCTGCCGGGGACTGGGGGCCGTTTTCCTATTTGTGTTCATTTCATGGGGGGTTTGCCATAATCGCCACGCTTGGCAGGCGGGTTGGCGATCGCAGTACGGATGGTATGTTTTTGTACAGAACGTCGCTGCTGCCCAACGTCTGTTGTCCCTTAGCCGCCTTCTACGACACCCACGGGAAGATATGGGGTGGTAGTATTCTTACTCCGCTACCACACGGACTATAAATCTTTAAAACTATGCAACGGATTTTGAAACGGTTTTTTTAATAGATAGAGTGATTTAAGAGGATGGTTTTTATCTATATCATCATTGAACCCGTGCGAAGCCGGGGCGGGTCGCTAGTTATTACATATAATATATTAGCGGCCCGTCCCGGCTTCGCACGGGTGCGATGTTACCCGCGGTGATTGTCGTACCGCGGGTGACGCCGCGGGGTGAACCCGTCTGGCCAGCGTGGCACAGTAGGCTAATTCCCTCCATGTAATGGGTCGAGTCCCGACTCAGCAGTGGGTAATTTATACTACAGAATAAAATCCAGTATTTATAAGTATTTGACTGCCTCGTTGGTCTAGTGGTTAGATGTGCCGCCTTTGGATCAACGGGTCCCGGGTTCGATTCCGGGGTCGGGCAAGTGTCTTTGTCTAAACCAGAGGCACTGGCTCGGAGTCTGCGTGTCATTTCTATCTATAATATGTATGTACTTACAAAAAAATATATATTTAAGTAGTTTATAATCCATCTCGTTACCATAACACAAGCATTAATTTGCTTAGCTTGGGACGAGATGGCGTTGTGTGAAATGGCCAAGGATATTTATATATCCAGTACAAATAAATAGTTGCACTTGCGTGTTGTTTCCAAGTAAAGGCATCGTGTGGAGCATCCATTAAATGCGTTTGCGTTCGCAAAAAGCAAATCATCGGGCAATTTGGCGATTAATTGTTTAATTAATTGTGTGCAATGTGCGACATTGTCCGGTTGGCGACGAGAACAGTTCTTTTTTAGTTTCAAGTTTTAATACAGTTACGTTTTGGTTGTCAGAGCAAGAGGTCCTCTTATGTCTATCTATATAAATAAAAATTAATCGCAAAATGTGTTGGTAAGCGGATAACTCAACAACGCCTGGACCAATTTGGCCAATTCTTTTTTTTAATTGTTCGTTGAAGTTCAAGCATGGTAAATTCGTATAATTTCCGGAAACCCCTAAAAACAGCCTTTTTCTTTTTCCCATACAAACGTTTTCTAACTAAAACGTAGAGTCAATATTATTATTATTATATACTAGCGGCCCGTCTCGGCTTCGCACGCGTGCTATGTTACCCGCGGTTATTGTCGTACCGCGGGTGACGCCGCGGGATGAAGCTAGTGTGTATTATAAAACCAAGTTCCCGCAACCAAGAAGTGCAGGTTCACGTTAATACTCAGCCCATAGATGACCCACAGTTGAGTCGGGCCTCCTCCATTTTCCATCCGTATTATTACACATTCAAATTAAACACTTTTTAACGGATTTCTCGCGTGCATATTACCTGATTTAATTCCCGACGTTTCGAATGCTTTGCAGCAGTCGTGGTCGCGGGAGAGACTAGATGACAGTTGTCTTCAAAAGTACTAAGAAACAGTTAAAATCTACCGCCTATAATTTGGTTTTATTGAGTTTTATTTAGGGTATATTGTAGTTCAATCATCGTTTTTTTATAGTATAAAATACTAGCGGCACATCTCAGCTCCGTAGGAGTATTTAACAAAAAAATCTAAAGTCTGTTATATTTAGATATATGGAATCACACATCCTATATTTTTTTCTATACTTCATCATCACTACATAGTATAAAACGAAGTCGCTGTCGTCTGTCCGTCCCTATGTGTGCTTAAATTTTTAAAACTACGCAACGGTTTGTTTTAATAGATAGAGTGATTCAAGAGGAAGGTTTATATGTATAATATTGTAGAGAAACACTGATAAATTTGGAGGATCATCATTGCACCCGTGCGAAGCCGGGGCAGGTCGCTAGTATACGATAATTCACACAATGTCCTTAAAATTTTTAGCCTACTATGTATTATTCTGATATGTAATCTTCTGATATGTTTTTGCGTGAAATAGTAACAAACATACATGCATACATTCTTACAAACTTTCGCGTTTATAATATTATTAGGATGCGACACGACATAACTTTATCGTGTCGTCAAACGGCACGTATAATTGTAAACTTGTTGAGTGACAGCGCGCTATAAAACTTTACGAGGATCGCCGTACGCCGCCGTACATCCATTTCGGTCGCACAAAAAATTGGAGCACACTCATGAAAATTAATAAGCGTTTCATCAGAAACCATCAAGACGCCGTTTTTGGGTTTACATATCTTTTATATTTTTCACGACTGCAATTTGTCCATGTAAAGTATTTTTTAGAACACCTTTATTCAGAACATAGTTTTGTTGAGACAGTTATTAATCGGCCTCTAATTAGGTAAACACATTATCACAATCACATCAGCTTACAAAGGATGAAATCAAATCACTACTATTATTCAGCCCTTAAATGACCCACTGCTGAGACGGGCCTCCTCCAATTAAAGAAGGAAAATTAGCCTACAATGCTGGCCAGGGTTGGCGCTCAGATCCCACAATGCCGCAACAGGACGCGAGTTGGAGCACCCCGGGGAGGTTTAGTGGGTAGGCCCCCACTATGGGGGAGAGTCCCACACTCCCCTCTCTGGCCATCCCCGTGGCCGGCGAGGAAGTCCATAAAGGATTTTACGCCGGGCGAACAAAAAAAAAGGGTTTCGTATCAAGTTTTCTTTCTCTTGCGGCTAGGTTTTCAGCTGTCATTTCCCTTTGTCGACTCTTACGACACCCTCAGGATGGAATGGGATGATGGCACTATGTATTCTAAATCCGTCAGCACACGGAATAATTTACTTTGACAGGTTTAATTTAGTAAGTCATTTATGCAGGCCATAAATTAGAGGACATGACTTATATTTTCGACGAAACTCATCAACATTGATAAAAGCGTATTTTAAATCCATTAACTCAAATTGCTTATCTATGAGAGTGTCTTAATGTGTTTTTCGTAGTGTCACATAAAAAATTGGGCCATATTTTAAAGTGCAAATTTGTAAAACAAAAAACGTGAGTAGCCATAAAATTAGACGAAAAATAAATGGTTAATTTTATATCAATACCGTTACGAAACTGACAGAGACTGGTCGTTAAAAGTCACGTTGATTTCAATTAAGTACATGCTTGGCTATTTTATAAATATATCGTCTGCCTATTGACTTCTTCCTTGGTCCAGGGGTTGAAAAGGCGGTACCTTTGGGTCTACAGTTCGATTCCGGGGTCATGCAAGTGTCTTTCTGTAAACAAGCTCTGAGTCTGGGTGTCATTTGTGTTCGTGTATTTCATGTTTGTAACCGCAATGCAGGTTTATCCTAGGTACAAAGGAATCTTTTTTTTTATAGGTAATACACCAGATTATAGTGTTTCTTTGTTGATTTAGTTATTTGCGATTTCCATATTTTAGTTGAGGTTTAGGTTGAGGTTTAGGTTGAGGTTTAGGTTTAGTTTAGTTGAGGTTCAACTAATTTAAGATATGATATTAAAATAGTGTATAGTTTGAAGTTTATCAAAAAAGTCATTGTATATTAAAGTACTACTGTTTTATTTAAATTCTTTATTTAATATTGATTTGATATTCGCTTCAACGTAAAAATAAAAATAAATCTTCTATTAATGATAATATTAATTTATGACTGTGCCATGTACTTAGTAGGTACAGTTTTAAGATAATTTTCCATGTGGTGACAGATTTAAAATACTCCATCCCATTCCATCCTGAGGGTGTCCTAAAGGTGTTAGAGTAGACAAAAGAAATGACAAGCCTGAAAACCTAGGCGCAGGAGAAGGACAACTTGATACCAAACCCTCTGCCAACCCGTCTGGCCAGCGTGGCACAGTCGGCCAATTACCCTTTAATAGTAGTAAATCAATTATGTAAATACTGCTTCATAAAAATTCCGAAATAAAACCCCAGGAAAATTTAAATAATTAATAAAAACATCCATCTATTTTACCCAAAATTACTGTGAAACGGCAGACTCGATGGAGCAAAAGCGAGTTTAACGTTACCATTTTCGTCTGTTGATCGGGCGGTCGGCATAAATGATTCAAAATTGTTTCCGCAAGTGTACGGACCGCAAAAAACACGTGTTGCAGCAATAAATCATTCGATGTTGGCGAGTCGAGTTCACTCGATTAAAAGAACGTTTCGATTGCCGAAGCGACGATTACACGTTATGTCTATAGAGAGAGAGTTGTAAGAAAGAATGTCGTTGATGAGTTTTTGTTGAAATTGCTTTTGTTTTTTCATGTGCCCCGAAAACCAACCTCATTATCATCATCATCATCAGCCCATATTAGTCCACTGCTGGACATAGGCCTCCCCTAAAGAGCCAACCTAATTGACTATAAATAGAGTGAAAAACACTCAAAGGTATTTTGAGCACAAGTTTCATCATTTCAGCCAAAAGACGTCCACTGCTGGACATAGGCCTCCCCCAAGGATCTCCGGGCCGGTCTCAAAGGCCGGTCCTGGGCCACCCGCATCCACTGCTTTCCGGCGACCTTAACCAGGCCTACCAGCACTGCGCCTTCCGGAACGCGGTCGCCACTCTAGGACTTTTCTGCCCCATCGGGCGTCGGTCCTGCGAGCTATGTGCCCTGCCCACTGCCACTTAAGTTTGGCAATCCGGTGGGCTATGTCGGTGACCCTGGTTTTCCTGCGTATCTCCTCATTTCTGATTCGATCTCGCAGGGAAACTCCGAGCATAGCCCTCTGCATTGCCCTTTGGGTGACTTTGAGCCTTCTGATGGAGCCCATAGTGAGCGACTACGTCTCTGTTCCATTTATCATCACTGGCAACACACATTGGTTGAAGACTTTTGTCTTCAGACACTGCGGTTTTGTGGACGAGAAGATCTTACGCAGCTTCCCGAACGCTGCCCAGCCGAGTTGGATCCGACGATTGACCTCTTTCTCGAAGTTGGACTTACCTAACTGGACAGTGTGTCCCAGGTAAATGTAATGGTCAACAACTTCGAGGGTAGAACCTTCGATGTTAACAGGAGTGGCTTGAACATGGATGTTAGACATGATCTTCGTCTTCTCCATGTTCATCTTAAGGCCGACTCGTTCGGAGGCTCCACAGAGGCCATCGAGCATCGTAGTGAGGCCCTCCATGGTTTTAGCCATTACGACTATGTCGTCAGCGAATCGAAGGTGAGTGATGTACTCGCCGTTCACGTTAATGCCCAGCCCTTTCTAGTCCAGAACCTTGAAAATATCTTCAAGTGCAGCGGAGAACAGTTTCGGACAGATAACATCTCCCTGTCTAACACCTCGCTGCAACTAGATCGGTTTCGAGGTCTGGTCCGGACTGAGTCGGACTGACATGGTGGCGTTTTCATACAAGCACTTCAACACTTCGATGTACCGATAGTCGACTTGGCACCTCTGGAGAGCCTGCAATACTGCCCACGTCTCGATCGAATCGAAGGCTTTCTCGTAGTCCACGAACGCCAGACAAAGGGGCAGGTTATACTCCTCGGTCTTCTGTATAACCTGCCGTAGCGTTAAAATATGGTCTACGGTGCTGAAGCCTTTACGGAAACCGGCTTGTTCGGGAGGCGAGCCTGCATGCGAGACGATTCGTGATGACCCTCGAGAATAACTTGTAGACATGGCTCAAAAGTGAGATGGGTCTGTAGTTCTTCAATAAGGTGTTATCTCCCTTCTTGAAGAACACCACCACCACACTTCTGTTCCATGCCTTTGGCGTTCGTCCTTCGAGTATGACGGAATTGAATAGCTTCTGAAGGGCCCTAAGGATCCGTTCTCCACCCGCCTTCAGAAGTTCTGCGGTGATTCCGTCATCACCCGGCGCCTTGTTGTTCTTAAGTTGCTCGAGAGCCATCCCGATCACACACAGGCTGACGTCCGGGAGGTCTTCTGTGTAGTGCCGGGTTAATCTAGCTCGAGGGTCGTTTGCTAGATTTATGACGGGTTCCTGTGTAGACGTGTACAGTTGTCCATAGAAACTCTCGACCTCACCCAAAATCTCGGACTTCGGCGTGACAATCCTGCCGTCATCAGTCTTCAGCCTGATGAGCTGATGGAGCACAAGTTTAGTGTAAACATAACTACTTAATTGAAATTATTCAAAACCTGATATTAAAAAAAAAGAAAAAACTTGCTCTCGCTATAACCTGTATCGCGGGTCAGTTTACAAACATGAAATTCACGAACACAAATTACACCCAGACTTTGAACAAGTGCTTTTGGTTTACACAAAGACACTTGCTCGACTCCTGGCCAGGCGGGTTGGCACAGGGTTTCGTATAAAGTTTTCCTTATCTTTCAGCTAGCTTATCAGCCTTTTCATCTCCTTTTGTCCTACGACACTCCCAGGATGCAATGGGGTGGTGGCACTATGTATACCAATGTCACTTGAGATCTCTGCTACAGAGAAAATGCGTTCAAATTTATAAGCATTTTAATGAGCCAGAACGGCCTCAAATTTGGCCGAGTCGAATAATACACATAAATTTTACTTCTATTACCATAATATGAAATAGTTCACGGTACATATTAATAAAGATTTATGTAAAATCATAATATTGCCGACAGATAGAATATTAGTTATTAAATTTATAAAAAAATTTAAGATCTATGTTAAATTAAGAATAGTATAAAAAGTTACAAAATAATTTTGTTGAATATATTTCGTTAAAGTATATTATTTGAAAACTTGTAATGTTCTTTTGAAAGGTACACATATTGTAAGGTGGTTTAATTGGCACTCAAAGTACCCCAGACAAATTTTAATGCCATTTTGTAGTTTTTACCTGATCCGTGTATTTTTAAACACTACCAGGCCTCTAGGCCTTACCCTCTAGGCGCAACTAGGCCTTAGTTGCTCCTCCAATGTCAAGAATTTAAGGAAACCAGCTTAGTATGTTACGCTGGCCAGATGAGTTACCATACGTTTCATTTTAGCTACCTTACCATTTATTATTGGTACCGACAACCCGAAAACGCTGTTTTGCGGGAAAATTTGTGGGTTTTTGTGTATTTTTGTATGCTCTATCATAAAAAATAAAAAAGAAATGTTATGTCTAAAAAATTTGTGGTGGCATTTCACATTTGCCTTATCATTTGAATTGATGTTGTCCGATTCGCAGACCTACCAAATATGAATATAAAATTATAATCAAAATCGGTTGGACAATTTCGGAGTAGTTTAATAACAAAAAACGTGACACGAGAATTTTATAAATGAGATTTCTTTAAGAGCAACTTAAATGACACCCACATGATGGCTAGGATAGATGACCCTATGCTAACAGAGATAAATGAGACTGTACGAAAAAAACAGAAAACGTTCCCAAAACCGTTAAACAATTAAATTGCTCAGTGGTCCCACAAACCCAAAGTTCCATGCTTGAAATAATTCAGTGCGCTCCCCGCCACAGGATCCAATGCCTTCATTGTATTGTAAAAGAAAATTGAGCCATAAATATTCTACACGTAATTTTCGATTGTGAAATTTTGGCCGCTAACATTTGCATATTGGCACAGTGGGCTGTCACACATTTTAAACTTTAATATTAGCGTTTGCGTTTGGTGTTAAATTGGAGTCAGAAACATTTACATAAAACTCTTTAACTGTATTTTACAAAAAAAAAACTAGCTTTATGTAGAGTCAGTTCAGATTTCGTCATCAAATATATATATTTATTCATCCACCGACCGCCGTAAATCGATAGATGCCGGTGGTCAAGGACCGGCCTTTGTGGAAATCCTGGGGGAGGCCTATGTCCAGCAGTGGACGTCTTTTGACTGAATTGATGATGATGATCCAATATAGTATCAGTTGCTTGCAATCCACAATCCAACCGTAACCAAGTATTAAATTCCACCAGTCAATGGTTTCCGTACATGTGGTGACGAATTTAGAGTACATAGTGTCACCACTCCTTGCCGTCCTGAGGGTGTCGTAACAACCGACAAAACTCGAACCCTATGCCAACCCGTCCGGCCAGCGTGGCACAGTAGGCTAATTACCTTCCATGTAACTGGAGGAGGCCCGACTTACGTAGTAGTGAATAGTATCATGATTTATCACCATTTTTTCACATTTTCTCAAATTCAGGCCAAATTTATTTCATCTGATTTGGCGAATTACCAATACCTACACAGCTCTCAGGCAGAACCCGTCTTGCCAGCGTGGCACAGTAGGCTAATATCCCTCCATGAATTTGGAGGAGGCCCGCCCCAGTCATTTATGGGTTGAAACGACGACACAGCTCTCCGTGTGGTAATGGTTATAGAATACACGGTGTCATCATAAAAGCCGGCCAAAAAAAGAAAATTTAGCAGTAAGAGGAGGAAGACTTGTTGGACCTATTGTTGGCTGTAACGACACCCTCAGTATGGAATGGGGTAGAAATCTCCACCACACGGCTTGACCTTTGGAATCGCGATATCGTCTGCAAGTTTTACTCATAAATCAAAATACGTTCCTCGTTGCACAAATGTAACTAAAGATCGACGTATGCGGTATATGATGCAAATAAAATATCGTTAGAGCATAGCGTGCTTCGAGGCAATTCAAATAACAAGCATAGACAACTATCACTTTACACCTAATGGAATATATGTGGGAATCTTAGACTTGGGTGCCAACATAAGAGCACATATTTTAGTACCACCAGAGTTTAGTTAAGGTCATTGAAGTTGGTACTGTCATCTTCATCCTTGTTTTTTCCTAGCTATTATTACAACTAGTGTTAGTTTTGGTGTGATGACGGATTTAGGATACATTGTATCACCATTTCATTCGGGTGTCGAAAGAGGCGACTAAAGGAAATACCAAGACGGATGACCTTGCCGCAAGGAAATTTTTTAATAAAACCCTGTGCGAATCCGTCTGGCCAGCGAGGCAGAATGTGTATTTCCCTCTATGTAATTGGAGGAGGCCTGACTCAATAGTGGGTCTTTAACAAGCTGCGATGGTGGAGGTGGTTTATTTGGGGCCCCAAACTTGCTAATTCAAATTCTGCTACTTAGCCCGTAAATGATCCACTACTGAGTCTGGTCTGAATGGGAGGACCATTCATCATTTCAGCCAAAAGACGTCCACTGCTGGACATAGGCCTCCCCCAAGGATTTCCACAAAGGCCTGTCCTGGGCCGCCCGCATCCACTGCTTTCCGGCGATCTTAACCAGGTCGTCGGTCCACCGTGTGGGAGGCCTACCAGCACTGCGCCTTCCGGAACGCGGTCGCCACTCGAGGACTTTTCTGCCCCATCGGACGTCGGTCCTGCGAGCTATGTGCCCTGCCCACTGCCACTTAAGTTTGACAATCCGGTGGGCTATGTCGGTGACCCTGGTTTTCCTGCGTATCTCCTCATTTCTGATTCGATCTCGCAGGGAAACTCCGAGCATAGCCCTCTCCATTGCCCTTTGGGTGACTTTGAGCCTTCTGATGGAGCCCATAGTGAGCGACCACGTCTCAGTTCCATATGTCATCACTGGCAACACACATTAGTTGAAGACTTTTGTCTTCAGACACTGCGGTATTGTGGACGAGAAGATCTTTCGCAGCTTCCCGAACGCTGCCCAGCCGAGTTGGATCCGATGATTGACCTCTTTCTCGAAGTTGGACTTACCTAACTGGACAGTGTGTCCCAGGTAAATGTAATGGTCAACAACTTCGAGGGTAGAACCTCCGATGTTAACAGGAGTGGCTTGAACATGGATATTAGACATGATCTTCGTCTTCTCCATGTTCATCTTAAGGCCGACTCGTTCGGAGGCTCCACAGAGGCCATCGAGCATCGTAGTGAGGCCCTCCATGGTCTCAGCCATTACGACTATGTCGTCAGCGAATCGAAGGTGAGTGATGTACTCGCCGTTCACGTTAATGCCCAGCCCTTTCCAGTCCAGAACCTTGAAAACATCTTCCAGTGCAGCGGAGAACAGTTTCGGAGAGATAACGTCTCCCTGTCTAACACCTCGCTGCAACTGGATCGGTTTCGAGGTCTGGTCCTGGAGTCGGACTGACATGGTGGCGTTTTCATACAAGCACTTCAACACTTCGATATACCGATAGTCGACTTGGCACCTCTGGAGAGCCTGCAATACTGCCCACGTCTCGATCGAATCGAAGGCTTTCTCGTAGTCCACGAACGCCAGACAAAGGGGCAGGTTATACTCCTCGGTCTTCTGTATAACCTGCCGTAGCGTTAAAATATGGTCTACGGTACTGAAGCCTTTTCGGAAACCGGCTTGTTCGGGAGGCTGGGAATCGTCAAGCCTGCACGCGAGTCGATTCGTGATGACCCTCGAGAACAACTTGTAGACATGGCTCAGAAGTGAGATGGGTCTGTAGTTCTTCAATAAGGTGTTATCTCCCTTCTTGAAGAACAGCACCACCACACTTCTGTTCCATGCCTTTGGCGTTCGTCCTTCGAGTATGACGGAATTGAATAACTTCTGAAGGGCCCTAAGGATCGGTTCTCCACCTGCCTTCAGAAGTTCTGCGGTAATTCCGTCATCACCCGCCGCCTTGTTGTTTTTAAGTTGCTCGAGAGCCATCCCGATCTCACACAGGCTGACGTCCGGGAGGTCTTCTGTGTAGTGCCGGGTTAGTCTAGCTCGTGAGTCGTCTGCTAGATTTATGACGGGTTCCTGTGTAGACGTGTACAGTTGTCCATAGAAACTCTCGACCTCACCCAAAATCTCGGACTTCGACGTGACGATCCTGCCGTCATCAGTCTTCAGCCTGACGAGCTGGCTTTGCCCAATAGACAGATCCCTGGCAAAAACCTTGGAGCCCCTGTTGCGTTCAATAGCCTCTTCAACACGATTAGTGTTGAATCGGCGTATATCACGCTTCAGGGACTTTGATATCTGTCTATTGAGCATCCGAAGCTGCGTCGCATCATCTGTAGACTGCAGAACCATTTTCCGTCGCTCGTCCATGAGATTTAGGGTGAGGTCCGAGAGCTTTTTGGCCGTTTTCAGGCGTTGGGTCTCACAGAACTTCGACCCAACTTTGCGGACAGTCTCCACGAACCCGTCATTATAATCGTCCACGTCAACGCCTAGGCTTATAAAGCGGTTTTGCAGTTCGAGCTGAAAGCTCTCCGGGTTTTGAATTTGAACTGGCACGGGACGCAGCGTAGACCTCACCAGGCGCGACCTTTCAAGCTTAACGTCGATATTCAATGTGCCTCGTACTAAGCGGTGATCGCTTCCGGTTTTGACCATATTGATCACGGAGACATCATTGAATATGTGCTTTTCCGTCGACATGATGAAGTCTATCTCGTTTTTTGTGGTGCCATCCGGACTCAACCAGGTCCATTTCCTCTGTTCTGGTTTTTTGTAAAAGGAATTCATCATATAGAGTCCCTCCTTCTCCAGAAAACCAGCCAAAGTCTGGCCCCGTTGGTTCCGGTGTCCAAACCCAAATTGCCCCACTTGCAGCTCATCTCCGCTCCGCTTGCCCAGTTTCGCGTTAAAATCCCCCATGACAACGGTGTAGTGCGTTCTAGAGCCATGTATGGCCGAGGAAATGTCCTCATACATTGTCTCCACCGCTTCGTCGGGGTGTGCCGAGGTCGGTGCGTATACATGTATGACCTTCAGCGAATAACGCTTGGTTATTCTGAGTATAAGGTACGCCACCCTGGTCGACACACTCTCGATTTTAACAACGTTGTTCACAAGGGACTTGTGGACGATAAACCCAACACCACCTTGGGACTGTTGGTCGCCCTCCCGGAAGTAGAGCAAGTTGCCGGATTTGAGGGTTATCGTGTCCTCTCCCTCTCTTCGGACTTCAGACAACCCCACTATATCCCATCGCAACTTGCTCAACTCTTCCTCGAGTTCTACGATCTTCTCGTCAGTCCGCAGTGTCCGTGTGTTGTATGTTGCCCGGTGCAGCCGTCGTTTTGTATGGTAGCCGGATCTCAGCCGGAGATTTTTAGCACCCCCTGCCCCACCGTTACCTTGGCTGCTACCGTGGCCGAAGGAATAGCGGGGCTGCCGGGGACTGGGGGCCGTTTTCCTATTTGTGTTCATTTCATGGGGGGGTTTGCCATAATCGCCACGCTTGGCAGGCGGGTTGGCGATCGCAGTGATGGATGGTGTGTTTTGAACAGAGCGTCGCTGCTGCCCAACGTCTGTTGTCCCTTAGTCGCCTTCTACGACACCCACGGGAAGATATGGGGTGGTAGTATTCTTACTCCGCTACCACACGGAGAGGACCATTGCAGGGAGGGAAACTAGCCTACTATACCATGCTGGCTAGACGGGTTGGCACAGGCCTTCGTATCAAGTTTTTCTTCTCTTGTGGGTCTTGTCATTTCCTTTTGTCGGCTCTTACGACACCCTCAGGATGGAATGTGGTGGTGACTCTATGTATTCTAAATCCGTCAACACACGGGCAAATTCTTGCTGCTAAAAAGCTTGCTTATTCAAGTGTGTTCAAATCAATCCATCAACGTGAAATGGTGAATATGATGAAGAAGTCAAGATAAACATTCAAGATGTTTTGTTTTGTCTTTTATGCCGTACTTTAGTGTATAAACACACAAGTTACAACTAACAGGCGTGGTTTGTGTTATAAAAGGTTGTGAATAATAAAATAAAACCGCCAACTCGTGTAATTTCGGGCTTTACGAGTTTTTGAGTGTTAATAAAGATAAAGCAATAATGCGAATGTTAAACTAAACGCTTATGACGGATCCAAGTCGTGTAGGGCCAATCAAAATGTCGTATAAAGATGGTATCGCTTTTGTGTCATTCAAAAAAATATTTCGCACTTGTTATGTGGCTGATCTTCAACATCATATTAGCCGAATTGTGTTCCACTACTGATTTTGGTTTCGTTCAACTCGTTGGAAGGAAGTTTGTCCAGTAGAGTTGTCGGTAGTTGATACAGCATCGTCTATGTTGCAGAAATACGGTAAGTTGGTTTGTATACGCTTCAAAACCTCAAAATTTTCTGTATCGATTAGACTAAAATTTTGTAACCATATGACTCGTTGGTCTAGGGGTTAGATGTGCCGCCTTTGGATTAACGGGTCCCGGGTTCGATTCCGGGGTCGGGCAAGTATTTTTGTCTAAACCTGAGGCAATTGTTCTGAGTCTGGGAGTCATTTGTGTTCATGAATTACATGTTTGTAAACTGCCTCCGCGATCCAGGTTATATAAAAAACAAATATAACTCAAAAACTCAACTCAAATCATTTATTTCAATTGAACCTATTTACTGGTGTTTATGAAAAGTCAAAAGTGAAGTTAGGAATCTAGTTGCATGTTCCAAAAAGTAGATCCTATGGAGAAGAACAGGCAAGAAACTCCATGGACACTCTTTTTATCATATTTTCTGTTACAAGCATCTGATTGGGTTACATTGATTTCGTGTTTATTTATAGTAAGCTAAGATGTGAGGACAATGTAACATATTGCACAACAGAAGTGTCCAGGAGATCAATATAAAGCTATGTAGGTATGTCAATAGCAGTTAAGGGATGACCGGCCCCAACTGGCGGCACCCGATCACGAGCATGACGCATGTGCCAGCCATCCCCCAGCTCAACCATATTTTAGGGAACCGAAGGACCCGACACACACGACACCACCAGCATGACCTTTAAGCGAGCATGACATACTCTCAACTGCTTGTTTATATGATAAGTTATATAAATACGGTGACTACATAGTGCTCACATTTACAATTTACAACTATACTTGTAATAACTACAAAACAAATTCGGTAACATACGTGTGAAAGTGAGAAATAGCTTTTTCAGCAGCCAGCTCTGTACAAGCGACTGCATCTGTAAAGTTAGTTTGAGTATGCATAAATTTATTTCTTTTACAGCTACAATTTCAGCGTAACTCAGTTCCTATATGCTTTTTGTCATCAACATTGCCTATTTTTATAAGGCACCTTGTGGCAAAATGAGTTCATAACGAGCTGTATTCTGAAAACTTCACCGTTTAATTACTCACATTTTATCTGATTAACCAAATTTTCTTTCTAATAGTCTTGTAACTACTATCTTACCTACAATTTTATTGAAATTCTTCACTTTGTTTTGTATTAAGGATTTTTCAATATAATTTTGAATTTTTCGTTTTATAAATGATAATGTTCATTTTTGGGTTAACGTTTTTGCAAACTTACTATTTTTTTTTTTATTTAAATTTTTACGAATCTTTATTATAGCTCATAATCTCGGTTTGAATTTATGATCACACTCACAAAGTTACTGTGCTTCGATGTTAATCAACATTTCTTTACGAGCACATCAAAATTCACAATTCCTTCCACGCTAACACTTAAACTTAAAACTTACAAATAAATCCAACGCAATTTGTTTCTCACGGAGTTATGCTTCCATGTACCTTCCTTGTTTTATAATTATCAGGGAGCCTCTATCAAGTGTCTGGCTAGAATACCAAGCATAGAATTTAATGATGATGATTTTCTTCTCGTGCGACTAGATTTTCTTGACGAATGCCAAAAGCCGCCCTGTGTACACTCTAAGGATAGCATGGGTGCGCGACTAAATCTGTTCTGATCCTCCGTCAAATTCGAGGAATTTAACAGTGATCAATTTGTTGAATGAAGTGATGATGATGTTTGGAACGTACTTAATTCCGTACGTATTCTATATAAATTGTAAAAACGTGCGCTCTATAAGATTAATAATAATAATAATAATAATAATTTATTTCAAACTCAAACTCAAACTCAAACTCAAAAGTAACTTTATTTACGTAGGTTTCATCACAAAACTCTTATAAATCGTCATATTAACAAACACCATTATCATCTTACGGCCCCTGTCCCACACTAGGTGGTAGTCTCCACACACACCTATCAGTCGTCATACCTACATTCACACCTTTCACACACAACTCCTCATTCCTGCAATCCCTCCATCTCCTCTGATCGCTCACAATCCCTATATGTTCACTCACATTCATGCCGAAACTACCACCGGTTCGGAAGGCTGCTCTACAGAGAAGAGCCGGCAAGAAACTCTGTAGTTGCTTTTTTTTAAATTATTGTTCTTGTTTACAAAAAGCACTAAACAGCATAGTGAGAGCAAGTTCGCAAGATGAGAGAAACACGCTACATGTTTACGCAATGAATGACGGATAGACCTGACAGAGCCCATAAAAAAAAAACAAATCCGCGATTAAAGGTCTCCATTGCGTCATTGCTCACACATACAGTGTACAATATATGACATTTTCTAAATGCTACGTACAAAATATTTCGCCAATGAGATATAGTATTGAAGGGGCCAAAGGAACAGAGCACAGGCACAAAATGACAGTTACTTCCAGGCATCATTATCACACATATAGTCGTTGACGCGGTAGTACCCTTTATTAATTAGTGTAGTTTTAACAAAATTTTTGAACTTTATGAAGGGTAGATTTACAATAGCGTCAGGAATTTTATTGTACAGGCGAACACCGAGGCCTGCAAAAGATCCATGGGCTTTTTGCAGTCTGTGGTGAGGTATCATTAGTTTATGCCCATTTCTTGTACGGATAGTGGACGTAGTGACATCACAGTTGGTCTTATACAGACTGATATTCTGTCTCACAAATAAGATATTAGCAAGGATAAACTGCGATGCCACAGTCAAAATTCCTATATCACAAAACTTATTTCTAAGTGATTCCTTGGGTCCTAGATTGTAAATGGAACGCACAGCACGCTTTTGTAATACAAATACAGTGTCAATGTCTGCGGCGTTGCCCCATAGCAAAATACCATATGACATGACGCTATGGAAGTAACCAAAGTAGACAAGTCTCGCGGTATCCACGTCGGTGAGCCGTCTTACCTGTCTCACAGCATAAGCTGCTGAACTAAGTTTATCAGCGAGTTTATTAATGTGGGGCCTCCATTGTAACTTGGAATCTAAAGTAATGCCCAAAAACTTTGTAGATTCTTCTAGGTCCAAATTTTTGTCATTTAATATCAATTTAGTAACGCTACTTTTTGAGTAAGAGGTAGTAAACCTAATGCATTTGGTCTTAGCTGCATTCAACAATAAATTGTTTACAGTGAACCACTGAGATATTTGCACGAGTGCGCTATTTACATCGTCAAAATTTGTTTTCTTACGGTCAACTTTAAAAATAAGCGATGTATCATCAGCAAATAGAACAATGTTACAAATATCTTTTACAAAGAAGGCGAGATCGTTTATATAGATAAGAAATAAAAACGGACCCAGAATAGACCCCTGTGGCACGCCCATTGTTACTGTCGAACCAGTAGATTTGACTCCATTTATGTCCACAAACTGCATTCTGCTACTCAAGTATGACGCAAGGAGATTAAGCGCGTTAAACTTGATACCATAGTGTTGTAGCTTTCTCAAAAGAGTGTTGTGATGTACACAATCGAAAGCTTTGGATAGATCGCAGAAAACACCAATAGCATCTTGTGAGTTTTCCCATGCATCATAGATGTGCTTTAAGAGTACAGCACCGGCATCAGCCGTAGAGCGACCCTTAGTGAACCCATATTGTTCACTATGTAACAATTTATATTTGTGGAAGTGTTGCAGTAGCTGTTTTAAAATGATTTTCTCAAAGATTTTACTTAAAACTGGCAAAATGGAAATAGGTCTATAGTTGCCAAGCTCTTTCTTATTGCCAGCTTTGTAGAGTGGGATGATTTTACCATGTTTCATTAAATTTGGGAATACACCCACATCTACACACTCATTAAATATATTAGCAAGCTGAGGAGCTATATCTGAAATAACCCCTTTAATCACAACAGTTGATATATCCCACAAATCACCTGTTTTCTTCAAAGTAATACTATTAAAGGCTGTAACAATGTCAGAAGGGGTCACATAAGTGAACCTGAGCAAGCCCGTTGTTTCAATTAACATTACAAACTTCGACAATATTATAATGTAACATAGAGGTCTCCTTTTAAGTATGATAAATACCTGTGCTAGGAAACCCCGCTCTTCTAAAACTAGGAACAATAATAATGTAGAAGTGTCCATACAAACCGAAATAAAACTTAAATCTAGGATATGTGTATGTGTGTTTGTTAGTGAGTGTGTGTGGGTATGCATGTGAATGTGTGTGGGTGTGTGTGTATGTCTCTCTTCGACAAATTTCACGTGATACTTTCTAAAAGAGTTTCAATGTCGTCGTAAGTCTTACATTTCAGCCAGTCTAATAAAGATTTCTTACATTCCCGATAACACTTAGGATAAATATTTAAGAGTTTATTTAATTTGTTGTAGATGAAAGCGGATTGTCTTGTAAACTTTTTGTAAACTTTGTTAAAGATTATAATTACAATTGTTAATGACGCCTTTTAGACATTGAATGAGTAAACTTAAAATTATAGCACAGATAGCTACGCACTGAGATGTAAGTTATCCGCGTGTAAACTTAAGATCATGTTCTAATAATAATTTATCAACATCAACTTCGCTTTTCCACAATTTCTTTGGATCTGACTTCGTGCATGCCACAGATGATAAAATGGGAGGCGAAGAGGTGCCCTTCGAGGAACAGAAGATGAAAGACGATCCAGATGTAGGTAAATATAAATACGTAAACAATATTTGTGTAAGCTTCAAAATGTCTGGACTGATTTTAATTTTTAAGGGTTCTGAATCAATACAATAGCACACAGCTTGAGCGTGATTCTGTGAATTTTCGTAGTTTCGTATTTTCGATTAATATGCAAGTTATTTTTTTTAGTAAGCTACAGACGGGCTACACAATTTCTGAGTGTAGCTAGTTTGTCATACAATTACATCCTTATAATATTCTTGTACTATTGTGAAAGTTTGCGAGGAAAGTACGAATTGTTGCAGTGTTGCTGCAAAAAAAATGCCAAGCGATTTTGGCCATAGGCTTTGTCTATCGAAAAAGAAAGGAGTATCTCGGTATTAATACCTATTTGCATTTTTCCATTATTGCGTTTTATTTTCTTAGTGCGTGAATTTAGCATAAAGATGAAAAAGTCGCATTTCCATAAATAGAAAAATCCACTTTATAAGCAGATGAATCATCATTCGTTTGCCTTTGCACAAGAAAATAACAGAGTTTTAATGGCTACTTGTATTTAAGGATATGAAGGGTAGCATGATAAACCGTTTTATTAAAAGTCGATGCTAACAGTTACCTATATACTTTGACTGCCTCGTTGGTCTAGTGGTTAGATGTGCCGCCTTTGGATCAACGGGTCCCGGGTTCGATTCTGGGGTCGGGCAAGTGTCTTTGTCTAAACCAGAGGCACTGGCTCGGAGTCTAGGTGTCATTTCTATCTACAATATGTATGTATTTACAAAAGAAAATATATAAGTAGTTTATCATCCATCTCGTTACCATAACACAAGCATTAAGTTGCTTAACTTGGGACGAGATGGCGTTGTGTGAAATGTCCAAGGATATATAGATAAATATTACTAAACACATTAGAACAATATCTCAAATATGAGCATACGTAGCCGTGTAGGTAGTCTGAATACTACAAATAGTCTGAAAGTTAACATCTGGCTACCCGCAGCAAAATTTACAATAACTTCAAAGTAACTTGTCCCAACCAACCAAATTACGTTGGTGGTATGATCTAATGGTCCGCCCGGTCAGCTACCACCCCCACATCTAACTTCATATAAACAAAAAAAAAGGCTGGATATAAAGGAATTTACTTTTGTTTAGTCCAAATGCGTATTTAACAGTTTTAAGTTCCTTTTGAGTCTGAGATGAGTTGTCAGTGAGTTAACATGAAGTTAAGCCCACATATGGCAGTTTTTTTTATTCAAATAAATTCTTGCGAATGCTTTCAAATAGTAAAAAATTATAACACAAATACTACCGGTTCGGAATGCCATTCCATAAAGAAGAGCCAACAAGAAACTCCGTGGTTGCTATCTATACACACAAATAAATAAAATTGGAGTGTCTGTTTTTAATAATAAAATAACCACTTTTTACTAAATGCATAAGTATGTATACACAGTAGGTACATAGACCAAAATATATTTTTTTTAATTTTTGTCTGTCTGTCCGTCTCTCTGTTTGTTCAGGCTAATCTCTGGAATGGCAGGATCGATTTTGATGGGACTTTCACTGATAGGTTGAAGCCGATGATGAACTTAGGCGACGTTTTTTGTCTAGCTTCGCACCCATGCGAATCTGGGACGGGCCGCTAGGTTTAAATAAAAGGGTTACAATGATGGTGGTACAAACAAGTAGCTCTCCTCATAAATTTTAATAGCGACAAATGACTTCGCTAAATGGGCTTATTCAAATGGCCACGCCCAGTTATTAGGATGCAGGTAACATGTTTCAATTACACTTATAGATACGGCTGGCTTCGGCATGTGTGGTATGGGCCGTAAATGGACACCGTATTAGCCGAGTTATAAGAGGCATGTATGGAACTAGATGAGTGATGTGCTCTTTTTAGCACCACCATTTTAAAAATAAAAGACTTTTAGATTAAGTCGATTACTAACTCGCCGGTAAAGTTGATGGGAGAGGTCTATAAGACCATCATTAGGCCTGTCCTTTTATACGGCTGTGAAGCGTGGCCGGTGTTAGAGCGACACAAGCAAGAACTGCGTGTCACGGAGATGAATATGCTGCGGTGGATGTGTGGAGTGTCGCGAAAGGATCGCATAAGGAACTCCCGCATTCACGGCAGTCTTCATGTCCGTGATATTGCGGATAAATTGCAGGAGAGTCGGCTCCGTTGGTACGGCCACGTTTTGCGGCAACCGGAGGCTTACGTGGGAAACAAATGTCTGGCCATGCCGCCTCCGCCGGGCCCCGGCAGGAGGGGTAGGCCCAAAAAGTGCTGGCTTGACGTCGTAAAGGGTGATATGCGTGCCAATGGGCTCACTACCAGGGATGATGAAGACCGTGCGAAGTGGAAGAGAAAAAGTCGGAAAGCGGACCCCGGGCGCCGAAGCGAGAGTTTGGGCTGCAACCGGGATGTAGCGCGAAGATGATGATGAAGATGACTAACTACTTCTTCTGCCTGGCGTTAATCCCGGCTATTGCCAGAGTCCTCCACTTTGCCCGATCTTCGAATTACTACTACTACTCAGCCCATAAATGACCCACTGCTAGGCCTCCTCCCATTACAGGGAGGGTCATAAGCCTACCGTGCCACGCTGGCCAGACGGATTGGCACAGGGTTTCGTTTCAAGTTTTCTTTCTTTTGTAGCTAGGTTCTTTGTCGGCTCTTACGACACCCTCAGGATGGAATGGGGTGGTGACACTGTTTATTTTAATTCCGTCACCACACGGACACCTTATGACATATGGAAGTCCGCAGCTAAATTACCCATAGGTGCCTTGTTGGTCGTTGGATCGTTGGGGTTGGATGTGACACCGTTGGATCATTGGTCTCAAGTTCGATTCCGGGGTCGAGTCACTTTGTTTAAGCCCGAAGCTCTTGCTTTGAGTCTAGATGGTAATTGTGTTCGTAAATTTCATGTTTGTAAAGTGTCCCTGAGATACAAGTTATACTTAAGATAGTGGTTTCGTAATCTATTTAAATAAAATTGAATCGCAAATTGTGTTGGTAAGCGCATAACTCAAAAATGCCTGGACCAATTTGGCCAATTCTTTTTTTAAATGTTCGTTGAAGCTTAAGGATGGTTTTTGCCGGAATACCCCTAAAACAGCACTTTTTCCTTATAAACGTTTTCTAACTAAAACGTAGAGTCAATATCATTATTATTATATAGTAGCGGCCCGTCCCGGCTTCACACGGGTGCGATGTTAACCGCAGTTATTGTCATACCACGGGTGACGCCACGCTAGTATAAAAAAATATATAAATTTGTTTCACGTGCAATTCTAAAAAGAGGCCAGCAGACGATCTTTTCTGAAAAAATTACGAGTGTGATTACTATGATACAATCCTGACCCCTTATTCGGAGACCTTACGACCGACCGCGGCAATTACGCCATCTATAAAATTGTTTAAAACTAAAATAAATTAACATGTTAACAAACATTTTCCTCAATATTGTTTCAAGATGTACAGTTAGGGTAGACGAACATTCGTCTGTTTTCAATTTTATTTCCCTATCTACTGCTTCTACTAATCAACCCATCAATGACCCACTGTTGAGTCAGGCCTCTTCTAGTTACATCATCTACGTCGTTTGAGCCCATAAATGACCCACTACTGATTCGGGCCTCCTCCAAAGTCATGGAGGGAAATTAGCCTACTGTGTCACGCTGGCAAAACGGGTCGGCACAGGGTTTGTATTAAGTTTTCCTTTCTACGGCTAGGTGATCTGCGTCTTACGATCCTTTAGTCGCCTCTTACGACACCCTCAGGATAGCGTGGGTTGGTGACATTGTGTATTCTAAACCCGTCACCACACGGATTTCCGGTTACATGTATACGTGCAATGAGATGATCATCCAGCCAGACGAGGTGGAATGTCTGGCCGCCGCGCCTATCCCCCGATAACTGTAGTCGGGTATTTATTAACCGTGCGAATTGCTCTGTAAACTTCGCTATCGCGGTATAGGGCTTTTTGGTAATTCTGGCATTTGTAGGCAATATATAGCTCAGATTTTACGAGTAAATTTTGTAAAATATGTAGCATGCTAGTCACTACGAGATGGAGTATACTAGGGTTATTATGGAGGGTAATTATCCTACTGAGACACGCTAGCAGACGGGTTGCTACAGGGTTTCTTAACAAGTATTCTTCTCTGGCGGCTAGGTTATCGGCCTTGTCATTTCCCGTTGTCAGCTCTTACCTTTAGGATGGAATGGGGTGTTGACATTTGGTATTCTAAATCTACCGATTCTATAATCTAAAATATTTTTTTACGTACCCCACCTTGTTCAATCTTTTAGTCACGATGGAATGGGTTGGTGACCTTATGTAATTCTCAATACCTTATATTTTAATATATTACCAATTTTCATTAATTTCTATCAGATTTATACGTAATAGAGTACGAAATTCATGTATTAAAGTTTACTCAAATTTAAAACTGCCCCATTATAAATAAATTGTATTAATTTGTTGAGTAAATGTCATACCACAGGACTGTCCATTACACTCGTAGATTATTATATTTTTAAAGTTTCATTATGTATTCCCATTACAAGTGAATTGTATTCATTTGTGGACTAAATAAATATATTAAACTAGACAGCAAATTATAGGCTTTCCCCATAAATGTCCACAAAGTCTCCATCCATTGGATCCCAGCGTTATTAACTAAGACAGAAAACTGTCCAGGTGCAGTCAAATTTCGTATGCCTCAAACGTATTTTCGTCTTTACTGTACCACTGACCAACTTTGGCCGAGTAACCTTTGGCTCACAAATTTTTCGTCAGGACATTAAACGTGGAAGATCTACGCGGAACAGTCGAAGGCTCCTACGAATTACGATAGTCGTTTAAGGGTCATTTTAACAGAAGTATGTTTACAGGGTGGGATTTTGAAACAATGATGTCATCGATTTCTATATAAAACAAAAATAAAATAAAACAAAAATTAACACAGCTATTAATATGAATTTATGAATAGCTTTAGCTACATCCCACGGCTATACAAGCGTGGGGTCCTTACTTCGAGTTAAAAACGGTGTAAAACTCTTTTTTTAATTTAATAGTCGCAACAATAATTCGCTAAAAATGCAAACTACATTAAATAAATAATGGATATCGCATTGATCAAATTAAACCCGGCGTTAAAATTTAGAAATGGAGATATAAAGTAAAGGGTTTTTGATATGTCAATTTCAATTAATTTGTAATTAATAAAAATATAATTTTCATCCCCCCATCTCGGAAAGAGTATTTTTGCTCTTCGATATCTGAGTGCAAAAGCCGTTTTTATTCGCTAGAGAATAAAGTAAAGATTATTCTGTAATACTTACCTGTCATAATGTAGTAATTAATACCTAAACTGAAATAAAAGTGTACCTATCTTGTGATTGTAAACGTTTTTTTTTTGCATTTAGTCATTTCCTCGCTGAGGTGGAATGAAAAGTTACGTGTTGCACTCGAGTGCAAAGATTTTTCACCACGTGCTCTTTTGATTCCCTCGCTAACGTTCAGGATTCTAATTTTGTTTTTCCTATTTTAGAAATAATTCCAATTTTAGAATCCTTCGCTTGCTCGGTCATCAAAATTGAACACGCGGTTAAAAAGCAACTTTGCACTCTTGTATAACAAATAACTTTTGTAATTTTATTAATGAAACTATAAATTAATTACAATTTTTAATTTTATTAGTTACAAATAATTTTGGATTGAGGGTAATGAGGTCTGAGGTGTAAAAATGGGATTTGGCTACTACGAGTAACCTGCCACTTGCTTTTACATATAAGATTGGTCGAACAAAAGAGAATGATTGGTGGATTTTAACAATTAGGGTTTACTGAAATGCGTTGTGTTTCTTACCATAAATACGTTATGGCTGGTTTTGCAAGAATTTCATATTATTTAAACCACTCGGCTCCATACAATTTTAGCTATTCTAGTTTGTAGGCACAAAATGTGCCCCAAATAGGTAAAAAGACCGTTTGCATCTTGCTCTTAACCAGCTCTGGAGTTCACAATTATTGTTAATGCGGAACGCGGCACCAAATTAGAAGACCTGGCGAAAGAAACTCGGATAACTCAAAAGATAAGCTTTTTCAACACTAAATTACAAATCAGCATCAATATAATAGTCCACCACTATCACTACATAGTATAAAACAAAGTCGCTGTCGTTGTTCGTCCCTATGTATGCTTAAATCTTTAAAACTACGCAACGGATTTTGAAGCGGTTTTTTTAATAGACAGAGTGATTCAAGAGGTAGTGTTATATGTATAATAGTTACATGCATAATATTATAGAGAAACACTGATAAATTTAGATGTTCATCATTGCACCCTTGAGAAGCCCGGGCGGGTCGCTAGTTAAATTATATTATACTGGCATTTGACTGGTAATGAAAGTAATATTACATACTACCCAGCCCACTGTGCCATTTCGGCCAGATGGGTTAGCACAGGGTGTAACAAGTTTTCCTTAGCAGCTAGGTTATTGCCTTGTGTCGGCTCTTACGACAACCGCAGGATGAATGGGGTGGTGAAACTATGAATCCATCACCACACGGACAAACATTACTCAAGTCAGCATTAATTGTGCCCTTCGCGTATAAAAATATTAATCTGAATCCAGTTGTTATTGATATGAAATATTGTTCGACATTTCGCTTGCGTTTAATTAAAAATAAGGCCGTCACGCCATGGGAAAGTCTCGGCGTTGTGTAAGCAGTGATACTCGTACGCTCACACGAATTATTGGATGGCAAATCTTGATGACAAGACACAGAAGTTCACCGTTAATATATAGCTTGTTAAAGACCCTGACCGCTTCGGAAAATACCCAGGAGCTTAAGTAATGACATTAATGAATTCCTTATGGTGACGGATATAGAATATACAGTGTCACCACCCTATTCCATCCTGAAGATATGATACGGTCGAACATCTACCCGCAAGAGAAGGAACACTTGTTATGAAATCCAGTGCCACTGGGCCAGCTGGGCACAGTACCAGTAATTGGGGGAGGCCCGACTCAGCAGTGGTCCATGTATGGGCTGTGAAGTAAATAACTGATGATAAATAAACAATAAATAAATATCCTTGGACATTTCACACAACGCCATCTCGTCCCAAGCTAAGCAACTTAATGCTTCATCATCATCAACATCATTTCAGCCAAAAGACGTCCACTGCTGGACATAGGCCACCCCCAAGGATCTCCACAAAGGCCGGTCCTGGGCCACCCGCATCCACTGCTTTCCGGCGACCTTAACCAGGTCGTCGGTCCACCGTGTGGGAGGCCTACCAGCACTGCGCCTTCCAGAACGCGGTCGTTACTCGAGGACTTATTTGCCCCATCGGGCGTCGGTCATGCGAGCTATGTGCCCTGCCCACTGCCACTTAAGTTTGGCATTCCGGTGGGCTATGTCGGTGACCCTGGTTTGCCTGCGTATCTCCTCATTTCTGATTCGATCTCGCAGGGAAACTCCGAGCATAGCCCTCTCCATTGCCCTTTTTGCCCCTTTAAAAAAAATTTAAACTTAATGCTTGTGTTATGGTAACAAGATGGATGTTAAACTACTTATATACATATTTTTTTTTGTAAATACATACATATTATAGATAGTAATGAATAACCCTCGTGGATTAATTGTTATGTCCATGCAGTACAGACAAATATATTTTACTAGTGGCCCGCCCCGGCTTCGCCCATACAAAGCGGGGGTGGGTTATACATATAAACCTTCCTCTTGAATCACTCTATCTATTAAAAAAACCGTATCAAAATACCGCAAAATACTGCACTAGGTATAACCTATACCGCGGTGGCAGTTTACAAACATGAAATTCACGAACACAAATGACACCTAAACACAGAGCAAGTGCCTCTGGCTTAGACGAAGATACTTGCCCGACCCCGGAATCGAATCCAGGACCCGTTGATCTAAAGGCAGCTTATCTAAACCCTAGAAAAAGAGGAAGTCTAATTTAATAAAATTAGGTATGACTTATACATCTAGAAGAATCAAAGAAATATTACTTCTAGTACTACTCAGCCCGCAAATGACGCACTGATGACTCATCATCATCATCAGCCCACATTAGTCCACTGCTGGACATAGGCCTCCCCTTAAGAGCGCCATAGCGCCCTGTCTTCAGCTTCATCATCAGCCCACATTAGTCCACTGATAACTCAGGCCTCCTCCAATTCCTTCCTCATCATTTTATTTTGTATAATTGTTTAGAAGTTTGGAATTGTAAATGTGAGCACTATGTAGTCACCGTATTTGTATAACTTATCATATAAACAAGCAGTTGAGAGTATGTCATGCTCGCTTAAAGGTCATGCTGGTCGTGTCGTGTGTGTCGGGTCCTTCGGTTCCCTAAAATATGGTTGATCGGGTGCCGCCAGTTGGGGCCGGTCATCCCTTAACTGCTATTGACATACCTACATAGCTGTATATTGATCTCCTGGACACTTCTGTTGTGCGATATGTTACATTGTCCTCACATCTTAGCTTACTATAAATAAACACGAAATCAATGTAACCCAATCAGACGCTTGTAACAGAAAATATGATAAAAAGAGTGTCCATGGAGTTTCTTGCCTGTTCTTCTCCATAGGATCTACTTTTTGGAACATGCAACTAGATTCCTAACTTCACTTTTGACTTTTCAAAAACACCAGTAAATAGGTTCAATTGAAATAAATGATTTGAGTTTGAGTTTTGAGTTTGATTACATGGACCTAGCCTGCTATCCAATTCCAAGGTCAATTTCTAATTTGTTTATATGACGATCCCAAAGCTCGTGTACTAAAAGGAATAAACCCTTTAGCTGACATAAGATCTATTCCACACATACTGATCGGTCTCGTGCAATAAATAAGCAAGGCCAAATACAGACAGATCGCCACCATCTAGGGTGAGCCAAATGTAACGCGTGCCGCATATGAGACTTCGTACGAAACTAGTCACGTTTCCGGACTACGCTCACATTTATATGCATAGCCTTTTTTATAAACGGATTTAGAACACAGGATGTCGCTGTATGTAGTTTAGTCAACTAATCGATCGTGTTATCATTAATCACTATCACTACATAGTATAAAACAAAGTCACTGTCGTCTGTCCGTCCCTATGTATGCTTAAATCTTTAAAACTACGCAAAGGATTTTGTATCGGTTTTTTTAATAGACATAGTGATTAAAAAGAAAGGTTTTTATGTATAATACATGTATAATATTTTAGAGAAACACTGCTAAATTTAGATAAATAATAAATAAATAAATAAATATCCTTGGACATTTCACACAACGCCATCTCGTCCCAAGCTAAGCAAGTCCTTCAAATTTAATTCATCATCATCATTTCAGCCAAAAGACGTCCACTGCTGGACATAGGCCTCCCCCAAGGATTTCCACAAAGGCCGGTCCTGGGCCGCCCGCATCCACTGCTTTCCGGCGATCTTAACCAGGTCGTCGGTCCACCGTGTGTGAGGCCTACCAGCACTGCGCCTTCCGGAACGCGGTCGCCACTCGAGGAGTTTTCTGCCCCATCGGACGTCGGTCCTGCGAGCTATGTGCCCTGCCCACTGCCACTTAAGTTTGACAATCCGGTGGGCTATGTCGGTGACCCTGGTTTTCCTGCGTATCTCCTCATTTCTGATTTAATTAAAGAGGGAAATTTGCCTCCCTAGCGAGGGACACGAGGTTTGAATAAAGTGTTCCTTCCCATAGAGCTAGATCATCTGCTTTTTGTGTTTCTTTAGTCTTACGACAACCTCATGATAGTGTGAATGGTGACATGGAATATTCTAAACACCACATGTATATGCTAAAATAAAACATATCTGTTTGTCAATAGATGGCGTTAAAATGTAATAAAATTTATTAAAAATAACGTAACCAAAAATCGGCACAAGAGTGAGCTTTTAGAAAGAAGCAGGTATCTTTTTTCTTCTAACTACTAAGGTCCGGTCAAGCGTACGGTCTGGCTCATGGCAATATCTAAATATTTTATTTTTATTTTAACCTGTATATAAGACTTCCCATAGCATAAACAAGCTCCCGAGTACTAAGGATAAAGCACTGACTATGAATTAGAATTAATTAACGCGTAATTAACCTCTTAAACCCTCTCACTAAGGCAAACACAATTTTACAATCATGAAATAAAAAAAAAATGGCCATTTCAACCCTTATAAAGTCCACTACTGTCGGGCCTCCACCAAATTCATGAAGGGAAATTAGCCTACTGTGCCACGCTGGCAACAGGGGTTGGCACATGGTTTGTATCAAGTTTTCCTTCTCTTGCGGCTAGTAGATCTAAAGAGTCAGTCTAAAGGTCATTCCTTTAGTTGCCTCTAACGACACCCTCAGGATGGTACCTATTGGTTAGTGGCATTGCATAATTATTACACAAATTCCTATACTCAAACTCAAACTCAAAATTAACTTTATTTACGTAGGTTTTATCACAAAACTCTTATAAATCGTCATATTTACAGTTACCATTATCATCATCCTTACGACCCCTGTCCCACTCCAGATGGCAGTCTCCATACACACCTATCAGTCGTCATATCTACAGTCACACCTTTCATACACAATTTCTCATGCTTACAATCCATCCATCTCTCTTGATCTTCCACAACCCTTACGTCCACCCACATTCATGCTGAAACTACCACCGGTTCGGAATGCTGCTCTACAGAGAAGAGCTGGCAAGAAACGCTGTAGTTGCTTTTTTCAAATCAATGGGTTTGTTTACAAATGAAATAACTACAAATGTACGTTCAGAACAAAAACCTCGAAAGCTCAAAATAGAGATGGAATCAAAATGTATGAGAATAAATATTCATTCTCGGATGTGTATACGTACCAATTTTTTCCTCAATCGATCGATATATTTAATTCCTTACATAAAATGTCAAATTTGTAAGATCTTCGTCGTAATTATGACGTGTGTCATCATAAATTGTTGTAATAAAAAGTAATTAATTCTGGTGGCAGAGATGCAGAAGTCATGAATGCAAAACGTTTATGTTAAAGTACTTATTTATAATTTTCTATAATAAATAATAATAATATGTATAAAAAAATCTGTATCTTAAATCAATATTGCGTAGAGTGATGGTTTCTTACAAATATTTTGATAAAGTTGAAGTCGAAAACATTTTAGCAACATTTATTTCTTAACACATTTGGCTTTTAAATTTGTCTTCATATCTAACAATTTTTATATATTTATATCCGCTTTAGGTATGCGTATTAATCCAATTTTGTATCGTTTTATTTACAGGTAAATTCAGTTAACATAAGCTTTAGGTTTTTTTACTAAAATATTATTAACCGTTCTTCAATTATCACCCGATCGTTTATGTTTAACACTTATAATATTCTCGTGTTGAAAAAACACATTAAGCTACAAAACAAAATAAAGGTCTTTTTTAATCGGACTACAAAAATTGTAGTCGTACGCAAACAAACATAAATTAAACATACATCTGAATTGAGAAATTTGAAGTCCGCATTTCCTTTTTGAAACAAACGATGTTAAAAAATAAGTTACATATTTTGTAGTCAAGTTTGGGGGAAAAACATCAAGACGCAACTTCCTCAGCAATGGTTGCGCCCATGCTCACTATGTACCTTTATTTTTTGTGAATGGGAAATAGATAAATTGATCTTTCGGTTCATGCCATTTTATTTATTAGAAGTAGTAGAAATAGCATTAAAATTAATGCATTGATATCTGTTTACAAAAAAAAGAACTAACCTAAATCAAAGTAGAAAATACTTACGTCTTAGACCCCGTACGCACTAGCGGTTGAACCGCGGAGGGGGCTATCCGCGGGGCCTACTAAACCGACACAAAATTTCAACTGCTAGTGCGTACA
This sequence comes from Clostera curtula, assembly GCA_905475355.2. Lineage (NCBI taxonomy): Eukaryota > Metazoa > Arthropoda > Insecta > Lepidoptera > Notodontidae > Clostera > Clostera curtula. Next base: position 1,525,484 of record FR997805.1, read on the forward strand.
GTCATAAGCGGTTGCATATTAAACTGTAAAAGCGGCAGCCGCGCGGTTAACCTCCTCCGCGCTTAAACCGCTAGTGCGTACGGGTGCTTACATTCATTTAAGTACAAACAGACAAAGACCCACATAGTTTTCAATTTAATCAATGTGATGACGGATTCACAATACATTCTAGGGCCACGGAGTACGCGCCCAAATCACCCATACAGCGGGGGCAGGTCGCTAATAAGAAATGAAGTCGAGGTCCAAACGATTCTTTATCAAAATCACATCCCTTTTCGCCAGTTCATCACGTAGTGCGCACGTTTCTGGGTGCAGCGAGGAGGCACGTACTCGGACTGAGTACTGGTAAGACCGATGCTATGGTCATAGGCGAAGAGATTTAAAAGCTCACGCAAGTGCTGCCTTTTGCTGATCGCTGGTTCTATTCCGGGGTTAGACAAGGAAGTTTTATTTGAAGTTACGGGTTAAGGATCTAAGTTGGTTTTATTTCATGTACGCCTAGTTTTACTCCGTAATTTGGTCACTTAGAATAGTTAATACTAAACAAATTGAGAAATCAGTCGATTTTCGTGTCTCACTTACAGTGATTGATGGAGAACACTTGGTGCATAGCCAGATAGGTAAAGAACGTTACAGTTAGGGCCAAAGGGAACAGACACCTTCTAGGCAAACGTGTACCATCTTAGGCCTCATCTTGGACTTCCATCAAACGTGATTGAGGTCAAACGTAAGTCTATTATATTATTAAACATAAGTTGATGCAGCGCTGATTATTTATCAATGTGGCCTACACCTACTGTAAGATTGGACATCCAAGGTTACGCAATAATACTAAGTCAATCTAACAGAGGCATTTATAATACACAGTGTCATCACCCCATTCCATCCTGAGGGTATCGTAAGTGCCGACAGTTGAAAACAAGGCCGGTAACCTAGCTGCAAGAGAAGGAAAACTTGATACCAAACCCTGTGCCATCCCGTCTGGCCAGGGTGGCACAGTAAGCTAATTATAATTGGAAGAGTTCTGACTCAGCAGTGAAAACTTAACAAAACGTGAATCACACTGAAGAATTGTTCGTTGAATACCCCGCTACCGCTTCATCGTATCACTGTATTGTATCTTTATGCCTATGATCACGTACGTTGCAGGGAGCGTCACAAATCATACACGTGACAGCCACTGAAGCACCGACTCGCTGTGAACATGCAGTTATTTGCAACGCGCCTACCTTGCGAACAGTACTATCTTCATGCCTGTAATTTTTAACGGGACAAGCAGTAGGTACGTGAGAACAAATTTAGACTTACTGCTGCCAATAACCTATTAAGCTAGATTACAGCCAGATCTGTGTGGTAACTGATTTAGAATACATAGTGTCACCACCCCATTCCATCCTGAGGGTGTCGTAATAGTCGACAATATGAAATGACAAGGCCGAAAACCTAGCCACAAGAGAAGGCAAACTTGTTTTTTTTGTTCGCTCGGGGTAAAATCCTTTATCGACTATCCCCTTCGGCCACGGGGATGGCCGAGGGCGTGTGGGACTCTCCCCAAGAGTGGGGGCCTACCCACTAAACATCCCCGGAGTGCTCCAACTCGCGTCCTGTTGCGGCATTGTGGGATCTGGTGCAGTACCATGCCGCCGCAGACAAGGAGGCCCACCTCCACACCTCAGGTTCGCTGAACGAGCAATCGACGTAATGTCGTGAGCACCCAACAGGACGTCGCATCTCCACAGATCCCATGTGTGGCGAGGGCATCCCCGTGCCCTGCCCCGGGATCTGCGGCCGGCCTCGGTCTATGTCCCGGCGGGAGCGGCCCGGATAGTCGGGCCCGCGTCAACCGCCATGGGCGCCTCCGTGATGACAGCGCCCCGGACCACCTTGCGCCTACCAGGGGGCCTGTTACAGCCGCTGATACGAAACCCTGTGCCAACCCGTCTGGCCAGCCTGGCACATTAGCCTAATTACCCCCTAATGGGAGGAGGCCCGACCCAGGAGTGGGTCATATAAGGGCTCTTTAGTAATAGTAGTAGTAAATGGAAGCCATTAGAGCTTGCTCGAAAATCATAGCCAATAATAATGAAACTGTCACCACACCAAAACAAAGACGTTTGTATATATTAACGGGTCCCGGGTTCGATTCCGGGGTCAAGCAAGTGTCTTTGTCTAAACCAGAGGCACTGGCTCGGAGTCTGGGGTGTCATTTCTATCCATAATATGTAAGTATTTACAAAAAAAAATATGTATATAAATAGTTTATCATCCATCTCGTTACCATAACACAAGCATTAAGTTGCTTAGCTTGGGATGAGATGGCGTTGTGTGAAATGTCCAAGGATATTTATATTTTATTTATTTAAATAAATCCTTATGAATGCTTTCAAATAGTCAAATAACTAAAAAAAAGTATATTTCTCTCATTTATTCTTTCGCACCGTTTTGGAACGCAATACCATAGAGAAGAGCGGACAAGAAACTGCATAGTGTTACGAACACGGCTAATTAGTGAAAGCAATTACACGCTTACACATTTACGTGTGATGATGATGATCATCACTAACATCTCTATAATGATCTAGGTCAGAATCAAACCTGATACCGATCGAAACATTAAATACAGCCACTGAACGAGAAAGATGTCCATAAATTACATGTAAGTTATTTCGTTCGGTTCGGTTCCGAGTTGAGCACGTTTTTGGGCCTGCATTGTGAAACACGGCAGCTTGCGACGGTAAATAAAGAAAAGAGAACTTAAAAAAGAAGATTTAAGCGGAATCAGTTTACGCGAATATAATACAGTTGGGGAATGAGTGAAATCTTTGGTCTTTTGTTTATGGTTCCGTATACTATTACTACTCAAACTCAAACTCAAAAGGAACTTTATTTACGTAGGTTTCATCACAAAACTCTTATAAATCGTCATATTTATAAACACCATTATCATCTTACGGCCCCTGTCCCACACTGGGCGGTAGTCTCCACACACACACACCTATCAGTCGTCATATCTACATTCATACCTTTCACACACAACTCTTCACTCACACAATCCCTCCATCTCCCCTGATCGCTCACAATCCCTGCATTCACTCACATTCATGCCGATACTACCACCGGTTCGGAAGGCTGCTCTACAGAGAAGAGCCGGCAAGAAACTCTGTAGTTGCTTTTTTTAAAATTATTGGTCTTGTTTACAAAAAGCACTTCTCTTCTTCTACTACTTCTCCTCCATTTACATGGAGGGTAATTGATTAGCCCACTGTGCCACGCTGGCCAGACGTTTGGCACAGGGTTTTGTGTCAAGTTATCCTTTTCTTGCGGCTATGTTTTCGATCTCGTCATTTTCTTTTGTCGGCTCTGACGACACCCTCAGGATGGAATGGGTGGTGGCACTATGTATTTTAAATACGTTACCATATGGATTTCTCTGCACTTGGTAATTGTCTGTGTCAAGAAGGCTGTAATGAAAACAAATGTTATCTAGGCCCCAAGACATGACTTTTCGTAAAACAAAAAGACACATGCCTATGCTACAGCCAGTGCTTACCTAAGCTCGTCGTAAGAGTCGATAAAAGGAAATGACGAGGCTGAAAACCTAGCTGCAAGAGAAGGAAAACTTGAAACGAAACCCTGTGCCAGCCTGTCTGGCCAGCGTGACACAGCAGGGTACCCTCCAAGTGGCTGGAGGAGGCCTGACTCAGCAGCGGGTCATGAAGGGGCTGAATAGCCATAGATAAATAAAAAAAAAACATTTTTTTATCATTAGGCGTTTTAAAGCATACAACACAGTTAGGCATTTTTTATTAATAATTTTATTCTACAAGGCTCTCACTGGGCCGGACGTAGACCAACTCGCTTCTGTGGCTTGGCTACGCTTCAGTAACCTCTTCGGGGAGACTGAAGGGTTTTCTTGTGCAATTATGTACGAAGTTATCATGACGAATAACTAGCGGAGACATATCCTAAAGGATGGGACTGCCGACATCTGTCGAGCCTGTCATCGTCCAGGAGAGTCCATTCGGCATATCGTCTCTGGCTGTTCTCTTCTTGCTAACGGAGAATACTTGCACAGACACAACCAAGTGGCCAAGATAGTCAATCAACAACTTGCCCTTAAATATAGTCTGGTGGATACTGAAGTGCCCTACTACCAATACCAGCCTGCGCCAGTTCTCGAAAATGGTCATGTCACGCTCTACTGGGATCGATCGATTATCACTGACAGGACTATTCTCGCTAATAAGCCTGATATAGTGATAATTGACCGATTGGCGAGCCGGGCAATGCTTGTTGACGCATGACTAGAACCTCGTTAAACCCGAAAAAGAGAAACTCACCAAGTATCTCGATTTGGCTCACGAGGTTACCGCAATGTGGCATGTTGATTCCACAATCATTGTGCCGATAGTTGTGTTAGTAAACGGTCTTATTGCGAAGAGTTTCGACCAACACCTCAAGAAACTCTCGCTGGGTTGCTGGTTTAAGGGCCTGATTCAAAAGGCTGTCATACTGCACTCGGCAAGGATCGTGAGGAGGTTCCTCTCTCTGGAGCCCTGAACCGTCGGTAGCTTAGGTCATCGACCTCGTTTTCGACGGTTTTTCTCTATTTTTATGTATATTTTATTAAACATATTGTATTTTTAAAAAAAATATATGTAAAAATAAGAAATAAAGAGACATGAAATTATTATAACAATTCTAAAAGAATTGTTATTATAATGTACATATTCAAAACAAAACTCAAGCATTACGTCACTAACAACGCAAAACTATTAACGCTTTAAGCTAGCCACAACGATACACGCCTACCTACATTTAACTACATTATGAAAACAAACGGTTGGCTACTGGACTAACACCTACCTGAGTTATGTATTTATTCGATAAGTGAACAATGTATGTTCTTTTAGAATAAATAAAGAATCTTTAAACCGATTAAATGTAGAAGTAAAAGAGAGATATTTTTTTTTTAAATTCAGTTCTCCACACGGTACCCCGAAATCTCGCTATGCCGTATTCTTATCGGTATCGTGATACGTTCTCATATTTTATTAACATTTGGTCGTTTGTTCATTTATAATATTTTTTATTGTGAGTCAATGAATGAAGTCATAAGTACGACATTTTTATTACTCCGCCATTAAGGTTTTAGGTTAAAGAGTCACTTGTTGCTTTTAAGGCTAATTCATGATCACCAATAACTTTGGTGTGCCTTCGTTTTAACCCATAAATTATGCGCATTCAGGCCTCATAAGATTTTGTTGTTGACTTTTGCGGTTCAGCTATGATCTTTCTAGAATAAATATCAGGGTTAGCAGCCAGGAGCCAACCAAGAGACCGAAGTTACTACAGTACCACGAACAGATGTGAGTTGGAGCAAGTGGGAACTTTGTGAACAAGTGGAGCAAGAAGGACGTACCCAGTGTTATTTAAAAATCATTTAATTAAGTTCACTCAGAGCTATTTATTTATTTATTTATTCTTTATGCAACAGTAAGTTGAACATAGGCGGACATTATTGCCTTAGGCATTCTATCTAGTCAACCTTTGGGCGATGCAGAGAACGACATGGTGGACGCAAATAAAAGAGAAACTGCAATTAAATAAAGAAAGCCAAAAGAATACTAATAGCTATTTTGAAAATTCAAGCAGTAAAATAAAATTTACCATTTAAAATTGATTAGTTATTTACCATCTATTACCGGTTCGGAATGCAGCTCTACAGAGAAAAGCCGGCAAGAAATTCCGTTGTTGCTGTTTTCAGATCGACATTTTTAGGTAGAAGGTAGTCAGATTTGTGAGAGCATACTCGCTCAATAAGCATAAAGGGCCATCAGCCAGATCTAGTCAAGAATAGTAACCTTCAAATAATGCCTATATGCCTTTGTGGATATTCTAGGGAGAAGACTATATTTAGTAGTGAATTTTTAGCTGACGTGATTGATACATTTCGTGACAATAAAAAAATCTATATAGTGAAGTTTCCGATTTGGTTGTTTGTTAAACCTCTGTTGTGTCACCCCTTAAACACACCACTAATCAACACCCGTCGTGTGTGGTCTGCCCCAAAATCGTCATTTACAATGCAGACAAACAAAGAATTCCAACAACGTTTGGATATTTTTTTAGTGAGCACATAGAACTTCTTAAGTAGCCCTCGTTTAATATTAATAAGTTTGTCCAAATGATTAGTCAAACATGTCAAACAGTAAGGCGTGAGCACAGGAAGACTGTTGGCCGTCCATTCCATTAATATTATGAATGTCATCATCATCGTCATACGACTGTTGAGTCAGGCGTGATTTCAGGAGATAGTGTATGTACACGTAAGGCTGACGACTCGACTCGAAAATAGTGGTAGGTTTTAGTGGGTACACCTGTCGCAACTCCCATCTTCTCGCAACCGGGAATCCCACATACCCCAGCCCCCGTCCCCCGGCTGGGGTCCTACAAATGCAGGAGGCTTTTTTTATAGTGGAGGAAACCACTATAAAAAAAGCCTCCTGCATTTATATAGTGAGCGGGAGCAGTTTAAAAACATGTAATTCACGAACACAAATTACACCCAGACTCCGAGCAAGTGCCTCTGGTTTAGAAAAAGCCTGACCCCGGAATCGAACCCGGGATCCAAACCCAACCCCTAGACCAACGAGGCAGTGTTTCGTATCAAAATCTGTGGAATGGCATTCCGAACTGTTGGTAAAAACTAAATGCTTAGTTATTTTTACTTTTGTGTTATATTTTTTGACTATTTGAAAGCATTCGCAAGAATTTATTCTAATAAAAAACATTTTGATTTTGATTGATTTTGAATTTTTCGTTATCCTCCGGCTAGGTTTTCAATCGTATCGTATCCATTTATCGCCTCTTACGATGGCCTCAGGATGAAATGCAGTCAGCACACGAAAGACAGTGTACTTAGTGCAGTTTACACAAACAGATAGTGAGTGCATTAATGTTGTGTGGTGTGAACCTAACGTATTTGTTTTAAAAGACAATGTATGTTGACAAAGAAATTTTTCGTTGGATTCGGTAGCTTAATCGCTGTAAGGCATTGAGATAATGATAATTTAGAATTACATTTCTACTAAACGAGTAGGTATATTGATGAGACGAGCCTCCTTCAATTCATCATCATTTCAGTCCACTAATGAGTTCTCTAAATTCGTGGAGGGTAATGCCATGTCATTTCCTTTTGTCGGCTCTTACGCTACCCGCAGGATGGAATGGGGCGGTGACTGTATTTTATATTTTAGTCTGCTTATACGCATTATGTGCAAAAATATATTGTACTGCCCCGATTTTATTAACATTTTCTTACTTTTATAGTTTTAACCATAGTTCGAAATACCAAGTTGAGATATATTATCTACTATAGTTATTAAATTATGTACATATAAAGAAAAGCAGATACAGTTTTGTTAACTTTAAAATGCACGTTTTATGTTTAAGGTCATTGTACGAGACTTTGCAATAAAAAGAGGCGAAGAGTTTATTAATATAGGTATCGTTTTATCATAAGCTTTTGAACAATCCGTCGAATTCTATCATTAAAAGGACAGCCGGGCAGACGTACCCTTAATTAGTGATCTAGCAAACGATGCCGCGCCTGCGCACTGATCGAATAAAACTGAAGCAAAAAGTAGTATAAATAGTAGTCTAATAGTAATGCATCCACATAGATAATTTACTGATACGTTATTTGTTATTGTAAAAGCTTTTTAATTTAATTTTGGATAAACGAAATCTTTAATTTAAAAAAATCTAATCTGACTAATTAATATGTTCTGTACTGCGTCCATTGCCAGTATGATATTCCCTAAATTACTAAATTTTACTATAAATAAACATATAAATATGTAAACGTTTTCTGTATGGTGGCGGATTTAAATTACTTAGCACCACCCCATTCCATCCTTAAGCTTTGTGAGCGCTGACAAAAGAAAATGACCAGGACAGTAGGCTAATGACCCTGCATATAATTGGAGAAGCCCCGACGCAGTAGTGGGCCATCCATGGGCTGAGAAGTAGTATATAAAGTTAATTGCATATTACAAAGCGGCTGAGCTACAATACGGTATGAGGTTGATCATATGCAATTTTGGAGCTGTTGAAATAAACCGTTTATCTACTGATTTGATTCGTATTGTAATGGTTATATATTAAATAAAGTATTTATATTAAATAAAATATTTTAGACCATACACATTTAGATGATGATGGCTTATGGAACAGAGACGTGGTCGCTCACTATAAGCTCCATCAGAAGGCTCAAAGTCACCCATAGGGCAATGGAGAGGGCTATGCTCGGAGTTTCCCTGCGAGATCGAATCAGAAATGAGGAGATACGCAGGAAAACCAGAGTCACCGACATAGCCCACCGGATTGCCAAACTTAAGTGGCAGTGGGCAGGGCACATAGCAGGACCGACGCCCGATGGGGCAGAAAAGTCCTCGAGTGGCGACCGCGTTCCGGAAGGCGCAGTGCTGGTAGGCCTCCCACACGGTGGACCGACGACCTGGTTAAGGTCGCCGGAAAGCAGTGGATGCGGGCGGCCCAGGACTGGCTTTTGTGGAGATCCTTGGGGGAGGCCTATGTCCAGCAGTGGACGTCTTTTGGCTGAAATGATGATGATACACATTTATGATCGAGGGAAATATTCATTAATAATTATTGCATAACAAAAAAGGTCACGAGAATAAGAAAACCACGTGCAAACTTACGTGGCTAGTGTGGTAAAGTACGAGATTTTCCCATTTTCCCACGTAAAAACCTCGTTAAATTATAACTTCTTATTTTAGTCATCACACAAAACACGTTTGGAAACTTATAATAAAATAATATAACAAAACTATCCTCATGGATGCGAGACTACACCTTTGCAATGGTTGCATTATCACAGGAAGCCGACGGCGACGGCAAATAGGAGACAAATTAAACGCGTCCTTTGTAAAAAGCACTTGCACCGTTATAAGGCAGTAATCCAAACGTAAAGTCTAATTGAAACGAACTTTCTAGAGCCTTTAATGACAACATTGTATAAATTACTAGCGATCCGCCCCGGCTTCACACGGGTGCAATGATAAACATCTAAATTTAACTCTCTACAATATTATGCATGTATTTTACATAATAAACCTTCCTCTTGAATCACTCTATCTATTAAAACAAACCGCTTCAAAATCCGTTACGTAGTTTCAAAGATTTAAGCATACATAGGGACGGACAGACGACAGTGACTTTGTTTTATACTATGTAGTGATGATAGTGATAGTGATGATCATCGTAGCCTATACTTAAAATACATTAATGTTCGGCTCTCAATTGTATTGATGGAAGAAAATCATCATCATGAGACCACTTTAGTCCACTTCCTTCGTTAGTAAACGCCATAGCGCCATGTTCTCAGCTTGACGCATCCAGGACTTTGGCAGGCCATTTTATCTGGCAGGGTGTCTAACAACACCTGCCGAGTGACTGTATGAATGACTAGCTGACCCGGCGAACTTTGTTTCGCCTTAAAGGCAATAAATGAGCAGATATTTTATTTTATTAACTTCAATTTTTTATCAGGATAAATATAAATAAAACATCTATGATTTTAATTATACTTTATTGGCCATCTATTTTAGTAACTGCACTTTTCAGTGAATCACCTTGTGACAGACGACATTTTTCGGTTTATTATCAGGCGCATGAACAAATAACGCAGATGGTCTTCTGACCCGGAACATGCCACATATAATTGATCTTGGGAAATACATGAATTTTCTAGATTTAGGCCACAAACTTTCCAGGATTGGCCCTGTGATTTATTAATGGTCACGGCGAATGCACGACGGATCGGAAATCATTAAAACTAAAACGGTATATCAGTTGATATCGTCGGGATCCTCGGATGAGAATTTCCTCACCTTCCAACTTTACTTTGCGTATATTCCATTGTTCATCAATTCACTTACCACCAAACGCGTTCCGTTGCACAGGTTTGGTGGTTTTGGTTTATATATTTTTCTCTTTTTTTACACAGTCATTATATTTGAATTAATGCAGTGTACCAATGATTTCATTCTGAATTTGTAATTTGAAACTTTATGTCATCTACATATTTATTCTCAGCCGCCAAAACAGCTCGCTTAGTCAACCATTCATTATTTTTGTGTTTGTGAGTTCGTCCTTCGATGAACAGAAATTCTGAGAAAATAAAATCAATCCACATATTTCGATGATTTGATTTCGGCGGCAGCAGTCGATCTTGGAATTAGAGGCAGTGTTTGGCAGAAATAGCCAGACAGTAAAATCATTGCGCCTCCAAAACATCTCGAGTCCTTGCGTAGGTGTTCGGTCGGATCGGATAAGTGCTTCCAATGCACGTGTATACGCTATTGTACATTCGTCCCAGATGACGATTTTCCATTTTGATAAAACTTTAGCCGCTGAGGAGTGTTTTGTAATATTACATCGCATCTATAGGTCCAATGCGGACGCAAGTATGCAAGCAGTAATTAGTGCTGCCACCGTATCGAAACGTTGCTCGATCCAAATTATGTAGTACCTACTTTATAAATTTATTCTTGTGTCTCGAAAATTATCTAGTTGTTGATCTCTTAAATTTGCTCGACGATTTTGCATTCCCAACCGATCCGTTTCACGGGCTGCCTCGATTTGCTCTTGTGATTAAGAAGCACGGATTCAAGCCATACTAATGCGGTGATCTTCACGTGCATTATTTAGTTCTTCTTCATTGTTCGGCACAATAAGCTAATATTTACTCGAAAGAAATACATCAACCGGTCAACTTCAAAATTTCTAATTGTCAAATTTGTCAAACTATAGACAACGTAGCGTTTAGCTGTCGGTGAAGTTTTGTTATTCCAGCAGTTGCATTTTGATAAACTATGTTTTATATCACGGAACGGGATTACACACATTTACACTTTCAGGTTTATAACATTAAGTATGATTTTGTGAATTGTCCAACATCTATATATTTAAAAGAAAGTCGGACATAGGATACCTAAGATTTTTATCCCGTTCCCGTAGAATGTGATATAATACCTACGTGGTATAACAAAGCGCAACTGACAGCGAAACTTTATGTTGTCTATATTTAAATATGGCTGGAAATTTGACAATTAGAAATTAAAATTTAACTTAATATCGCTATAAATTTACACACAATATCTTTATAAATTGTAGCCTATGTGTTATTCTGATGTATAAGCTATATTATTATAAAGTTTCATTAAAATCCATTCAGTCGTCTTTACGTGAAAGAGTAACAAACATCCATCCATCCATCCATCCATCCATCTATCCATCCATCCATACATACTTACAAACTTTCACGTTTATAATATTAGTAGGATAAAAAAACATTGATCGATATCTTTAATTTCATTTTGGCAAATGCATTGTTTCTTGCCGGAATCTCCTTTGAACTTGTGGTATGAATAATAAAACCGTAGAAAATACTAACTAAAGATTATAAAAAATGCTTATACTCAAGTACGTTTAACTACTATTACTCAGCTTATAAATGAACCACTGACGAATCGGGCCTCCTCTCTTTACATATAGGGTGAACTTACATTCAATATAGACGTAGATACTTTAAAGTGGTAAAACTTAAAAAGTCCGTATTGTTATGGTTACATAGTGTCACAACCCCATCATATCCCGAGGCTGTCTTAATAGGCAACCATAGCCAACTTGATACGAACCCTGTTCCAATCCATATAGCCAGCGTGGTAATTTTACCCAAAATCAGAAACTCCTGCAATACCTAGAGAAAACAGGGCAGTTTACACACATAAATACGAATACAAATGACACCCAGACTCAGACTTGTAGGAGTGAGGAGTTGTGTGTGAAAGGTGTGAATATAGGTATGACGACTGATAGTTGTGTGTGGATACTACCACCTAGTGTGGGACAGGGGCCGTAAGATGATAATGGTGTTTAAAAATATGACGATTTATAAGAGTTTTGTGATGAAACCTACGTAAATAAAGTTCCTTTTGAGTTTGAGTTTGAGAGCAAATGCCTCTAGTTTACACAAAGATATTTGCCCGACCCCGAAATTGAAGCGGGGACCCGTGCCGGCACATCCAACCCTTAGACCAACAAGCCAGTCACAGTCACCAACAGACTATACAAAGTCCTCATAAGGTGTTTAAAAGTAAAGGTATGCAGACCATTTTAGTGTTTTTAAATGGACGATAAAGCGCTTGAAACTAATTTAGCTGGATAATTAAAGTTTAAAGCGCAAGGTATGAACTTTCGCACGAGAAACCTAGTTAGAGCGTAAATAAACGGCTTAGTTGGGGCCACTAAATGGTCAGTAACAGTTCCCTACGGAAATAAAAAAGGACCGCCATAAAAGTGGAATTTTCTTCAACTTTACACGACCCAAAGACGAAAGTATATTAAATGTAAGTAGTAATGTAGTAATGCAAAAAAAAATCCAAAAAGAAACAAATTGGTTTTGAAACCTAAAATGTTAAATCAATAGGGCCAAGAAGCAATGCGTGAAATGGAGTTTTGTTTGTGACCCTTTTGTATTTAAGGTGCGAAATATTTAGCCCTCCTCCAAAGTCATGAATGAAAATTAGCATACTGGGCCACGCTGGCAAGACGGGTTCGCACATGTTTTATATCAAGTTTTCCTTCTCTTGTGGCTAGCTGATCTACCTCCGTTCCTTACGACACCCTCAGGATGGTATGGGTTGGTGACTCCTTTACTTTTTTCATATCCCGTAAATAACAATAAAAATACTAATTTTTCATAATCAATTATTGTTCTCAAATAAATTCTTGTGAATATTTTTAATAATACGAGTACACACAATAAGACACTATCCCCAAGCCGCTTCATCGCTTTTAATGAGCGAAAGCGTTAAGCAAAGCGTTTCAAATTCGCCCACTTAATAGCCACACACGATCGCTCATTACACTAAAACGACGGCTAATTAAGATCAGCCGGTGTGTCTCCTCTTTATAAGGGGTGATGAACCACATACCGTACCACAGGCTACATAGTCTCGCCGCATATTTACGTTTATTACCCGACAGACCGACGGGGGGCTATGTCATTGACTTGGGAAATCACCTGATTAGAACCGAGAATTGTTTTAATTGTATGATTTGTCGTCAAGATAAGTTAAACGTCTGTTATTGGATGTATACGATAGGATTGTTATCAGATTGGATTTATTTATGCTTAATAACTTAATGTACGGTGTATATTATGAGGCGGTTGGTCGGTACAGGGTGTTACGAAATTCGAGTGCATTGCGTTTATTGTAATATTGAATCTTGAAATAATAGTAGATTGTATCACAAAAGGGAGCAAAGTAATATTGTTACGGCGAGGGCGCTTTTTGAATTCAGAGCGAAGTGAGGAATTCATTACTAGAATCCTGAACGTAGCGAGGGATACAAAGTACGTCGCCCGAGCCAAAAAATGTTTTGCGCCTGAGTGATACACTCTACTTTTCATCAGCCTCTATGAAAAAATAAGAGGCACCTATTTTTTATTGTAATATAATTATTCAATAAAACATATACGTATTAACAACTAAATTAAAATAATAGTAAAACAGCTAAAACCTTATAAATATTAACATTTCAAACGCTGAAGACTAAGATGTTCCAAAATCAAAAAGTGCGCGGCAAAGTAAATTGCGGCGCACTTACGAGCATAAAGAGGATTAAAAACTCATTACTGCCCACTAAAAAGTCTAGAACAGAAAAGATCTACTTTGCTCCCACTTAAAGAGGAACAGAACGACACTTTTCGAATAGATGGGATGAAAATTTATTTGTAAACTAGCTGTACACTGCGCGCGTTGCTACGCCACTACCTAAAATAAATTTGAAGGAAACACATTACACAATTTTATTTTTGTTTAGAAACATGTGTCGTTAGAGGCGACAGAAGGAAATAACAAGTCCCAAAAACCTTGCCGGAAGAAAAGGAAATCTTGATACGAACCCGCCTGGCAAGGGTGGAACAGTAGGCTAATTACCGTCCCTGTGATTGGAGGAGGTACGACCCAGCAGTGGGTCATTTATGGTCTGAGTAGTAGTAAAAGAATGCGGGTAACAGCTAGTTTCAAATATTTTGATCAAACTGTATATTCAAATAGACCTTAAATTACGACTTTCGTTTTAATGTGACGTGTCACAATAATAATTCTGCTTAAATACCAATTCTGAGTCTGTCGTCTAATCCTATAAATGTCTTTTAAAATTACAATAAAGCTAAATCTAAGGTGAAACGAAATTATGCGTCTGTCTTTAATCATTATATAAATAACTAGCTGCTTCCGCGGTTTCACCCGCGTGGTGATGGAGGTTACTTTTTCGTCAGTTTTTTTTCTACTCACTTGACATTTATTGCTTTATTTTTTTGAACAATTCACACAATATCTTTACAAATTCAGATGTATAAGCTATATTATTGCAAAGTATCATTAAAATCCATTTAGTAGTTTTTATATGAAAGAGTAAACAACATCTATCCATCCATCCATCCATCCATACTTACAAACTTTCGCGTTTATAATATTAGTGGGATTGTTGGTCTCCCTTGTTGGTGTATGGGTTGGATCACGGATACCCCGTTAAATTCCGGGGTCAGGCAATTCGTCAGTAATTATTGTCATTATTATCATCACCATTTCAGCCAAGAAGACCCAAATAATGTCTACGAAGGCCGGTTCTGAGCTGCCGGCATCCATCGGATTCCGGCGACCTTAACGAGGTCGTCGGTTCACAGCGTGGGAGGCCTACCAGCACAGCGCATTTCAGGGCGTGGTGCCACTTAAGTTTAGCAACTATCAAAAATCTGATATTATACGTCTATGTCATTACAATACAAACATATATCCAATTATTACCAAACTTCAAAGAACTGTTTGGCTGATGTGACTGTTGTCTTTAACACAGTGTTTTTTTTAATAAAAAAGAAGATACATTTTGCCATGATTGAGCCCAAAATATAAAAAAAATGATATTGAGGCGTTGAGAGTTGAAATACCATAGACATTTAAAGTTACTTAATTCTAAATTATTATATGCCAATGGTCATATATATTAGTAATAAACATACTTTTTTTTGGGTTTCCAGAGACTATTCTATTTCATTTCATTTACGAAGGGTTACACATTACATATTGTATGTGTAAACGTACATAAGACTTAAAAGAGTACTGACTGTAAAAAATACGTTTCGTAATCGTATTGTGCATCAGTAGTTAAACGAGATGTACACTGGTACCGACAGCAGCCCAATCAATATTTTTTTCAAATGTAATTATTTGAAGTTTCCATAAAATATTTCGCAAAGTAGTATACCATAAAATATAATACTGTGAAAGTAACTGAAATAGATAATTCTGGTAGCAAAGTCACTGGTAATTAAGGTAATATTACATACTACTACTCAACCTTTACTTGACCCACCCCAGAGTGGGGCCATTTAATAGCTACTGTGCCACGCGGGCCAGAAGGGTTGGAACAGGGTTTCGTGTCAAGTTTTCTTCTATTGCGGCTAGGTTTTCGACCTTGTCATTTTCTGCTGTCGGCTCTTTCATCTTAATCTGTCATCCCACGGGCTACATAGTATTCAAAATCATAATCTAAATCTAAAATCATTTAATCAAGTTGGCTCATTAGAGCTCTTTTCTCAAGTCAAACAATCAAATAAAATTGAAAATTGATTATTTACCACTAGCGACCCGCCCCAGCTTCGCACGGGTGCAATTATATTATACCTATAAACCTTCCTCTTGAATTACTCTATCTATTAAAAAAACCGCTTCAAAATCCGTTGCGTAGTTTTAAAGATGTATGCATACATAGGGACGGACAGAAAAATGCGACTTTGTTTTATACTATGTAGTGATCTACCACCGGTTCGGGATACACCTCTACAGAGGAGAGCCGGCAAGAAACTCTGCAGTTGCTCTTTTTAGATCGCCATGGAATATTTGCCTATAAAACTAGTTACTATTTTCGTAGGCCAAGATTGTTTTGCAATTCAGCATAGTTGTAAAGATTGCAACATTGACCTCAAATGGAATTTTTTCACTTGAGAACAATTTCGACGTCATCATCATCATCATTTCAGCCAAAAGAATCGAGACAGAGGAAAAGCGGAGGAATCTTAAGCAATAGAAAGTATAAGTTATCATCATTTCAGCCAAAAGAATCGAGAAAGAGGAAAAGCGGAGGAACCTTATGCAATAGAAAGTATAAATCATCATCATCATCATTTCAGCCGAAAGACGTCTTGGCTGAAAGTATAAGTACCAATATATTTTTACGCTGATTGTACTCGTAATTTTCACCTACCGCAAAGCCGTCCAATATATCACATATTCATAAGAGGAAGTCGTAATTAAATCTGCACTTTCGATATCACACTAGGAGGTAAGATATTGCCGATCTTATCGATTAATATTCAATTAAAAAAGTACCCTTAAACGAAGGGAATCAACACCTCGCGTGGACATTGAGAAATAACGTCGACACAATTTGCTAAATTAACTTTTTCTCAAGGCTAACGTATGATTGATAAAAAATGCACATTCGAAAGATGCGCGGTTAATTTAGGCTGTTGGGGTTCAGTACAAATCTAACCTACGCTATAAACTGTATCGCAGGAACTCTTTCGTCGTTACAGCCCATAAATGACCCACAACTGGTTCGGGCGTCCTCCAAATTCATGGAGGGAAATTAGCCTACGGTTTAGCACAGGGTTTGTATCAGGTTTTCCTTCACCTGGAGCTAGGTGATCTGCCTCTTGCGGCCTTTTAGTTGCCTTTTACGACACCCTAAAGATGGTATGGGTTGGTGACATTGTGTATTCTATATCACCACACGGAGCTCTTTACAAGTATTTAATTCTCAAACACAAGGGACGTTTAGACTCAGAGAACATGTCTCGGTTTACTCAGATACTTTCCCGACTTAGGAATCTAACCCCTAGAGCAACAATGCAGTCAAACTTATTATACGCTGAAACTTTCTTAATCCCTGCCACTATCCCATTCCACATAATTGAAAAACTTAAGTGGCAGAGGGCAGGACTGACCGCCGACAGGGCAGAAAAGTCCTCAAGTGGCGTCCGCGTTCTGGAAAACAGTAAATATGTAACTGATTTTTTTTAAAAGTTCCTAATGAAATTATTGGATTTATCAATTCATAGTTCTTTTGACATTCACGCAAATCGTGCATCGCCAGGTGTTAGAGACATCAACGCGCGGCATTTCTGTTTCACAATGGCTTGTAAACAAATACTTATCTTGAAAGGATATTGTATTTTTATTAAACGGAACCCCTGCGTTGCCTATAGCTGTATAGCGGGGGCTGTTTACAAACATGTCATTCACGATTACAAATGACATCCAGTCTCAGAGCAAGTGACTCTGGTTTACACAAAGACACTTGCGCGACCCGGAATCGAAAGGGGGTTCCGTAATCCAACCCCTAGACTAACAAGGCATTCAACATGTGTGAAGTGTGATAAAATGTTTGGTTTTGATGTGTGAAGATGGGCGCTTTGCTCATCTTCATTGACTACATGCTATAGGTACCACCCATACCGTTTGGTGATGGATTTAGCATACATAGTGTCACCACCCCATTCCATCCTAAGGTGTCGGAAGAGGTGACTAAAGGAAAAGATAGGACCAATTAAATAACCTAGTCGCACGAGAAGGAAAACTTGATATCCTATGCCAAGCTGCGTGGCGAGCGTGGGACATTACCCTTCATGTAGTTGGGGGAGGCCTGACTCAGCAGTGGGTCATTTATCGGCTTCATAATATAGACATTTGAAGTATTGCTAAATTGTGTCATGAATGGAACCCTAAAATTAAAGTCGAGGTCTTAAAAATATGTACATTTTGATGATGTTTAAAATGTTTAATATTCATTTAAAAGTACAATTTCGCGGTGGCTCACCCACAAAAAGTGTTTATTGAAATATTTTCGTATAAATGAAAATAGTTAAAGATCACCGGGAAGTCATGTGGGTTTACTTTTTGCAGTCCTTTAAAGGTACTTGCATGGAAACATTATTATGGTCTTCGTACATCATCATCTGAGCTCGTAAATTACCTACTAGTAATTAGTCCTGCCTCTGATTCGTGTGGTGACAGATATTATATTAGTTACAATGAAATGATTTAAATGAATGAATAATATCTTACTAATATTATAAACGTGAAAGTTTGTAAGTATGGATGGATGGATGGATGGATGGATGTTTGTTACTCTTTCACGTAAAAACTACTGAATGGAGTTTAATGAAACTTTACAATAATATAGCTTATACATCAGAATTACACATGCTACAAGGCTACAAGGCTACAAGTTTTATAGATGTGAATTACAACAATATAAACAAGTCGAATTCAAAATTTCTAATTGTCAAATTTTCGACCATATTAAACTATAGACAACATAACGTTTCGCTTTCAGTTGCGTTTTGTTAAAGTAGGTTTTATACGGACGGCCTAAAAATCTCAGGTATCCTATCTCCAACTTTCTTTTTGTTTTAAATACATATATATAATGCGGAACAAAGTTCGCCGGGTCAGCTAGTTAAAAATAATTTTAAAAGTAGGTTTTTTTTGTTTTAAAAAAAAACGTATTTATGTAGGTTAGTATCAGTAAAGCAAGAATCGATGGATTTCGACTGCCTCGTTGGTCTAGTGGTCAGATGTGCCGCCTTTGGATCAACGGGTCCCGGGTTCGATTCCGGGGTCGGGCCAGTGTCTTTGTCCAAACCAGAGGCACTGGCTCGGAGTCTGGGTGTCATTTCTATCTATAATATGTATGTATTTACAAAAAAAAAAAAAGTATATAAGTAGTTTGTCATCCATCTCGTTACCATAACACAAGCATTAAGTTGTGCGTTGTGTGAAATGTCCAAGGATATTTATTTTATAAGAGTATCGTCAGAGGCGGCAAAACAGCAGCAACTGTCAGCGCTAACCGCAAGAGAAGGACAATTTTTTTATTTTTTTTTTATTTTATATCCTTGGACATTTCACACAACGCCATCTCGTCCCAAGCTAAGCAACTTAATGCTTGTGTTATGGTAACGAGATGGATGATAAACTACTTATATACATTTTTTTTTGTAAATACATACATATTATAGATAGAAATGACACCCAGACTCCGAGCCAGTGCCTCTGGTTTAGACAAAGACACTTGCCCGACCCCGGAATCGAACCCGGGACCCGTTGATCCAAAGGTGGCACATAATATAACCACAAGACCAACGAGGCAAATTGATACAAACCTTGCGCCAATCAGACTTGCTAACGTGGGAGAGTTCCCTCTATGGATTCGGAGGAAGCCTGTCTTAGTATAGGATAATTTAAAATGAAAGGAAATGATGATTTGGAATTAAAGAAGTCGCATTGTCGACGATCCCTTACTCACAGTCGGAATGGACTCCCTTGGTCTCAGGAGAGACGTTGGATCTCTTTGTGTCCTATACCGACTGTACACTGGGGAATGTTCTGAGGAATTATTCAGCTTGGTGCCATCGTCACTTTTCCGTCATCGCACCCTGCGGCACTCGGAGAGATTTCATCCACATCGGCTGGATATACAGTTTTCAGCAACTGTACATGCATCGCGAGCCTTTTTACCGCGCACGTGCAAGATGTGGAATGATCTACCTCCCGAAGTGTTTCCTCTGCGCTACAACATGGGGCTCTTCAAAAGAGATGTTTACAGGCATCTTAAAGGCCGGCAACATTTTCTCCCGTTAGGTTGCAGATGTCCTGGGCGACGGTGACCACTTTCCATCAGGTGGACCGCCTGCTCGTGTGTCGTCTTATAATATAAAAAAAAAGTGTCTCCTAGAATTTTTGTGAGGGTAATTTCCCTAATTAGCCCACCACGTCGCACTATATAGGTAGTTCCCCTCCTGTAATGGGAGGACGCTCGACTCAGCAGTGGGTCTTTTACGGGCCGAGAAGAGAAGCTTGGCAAATTAACAATGCATATTCATCTTCATAATTATACCGCATACCGTAAAATACTAGGCGTAATGATTTACCTATTAATTTGTAACACTATAATTTTACGTTATCAGACGTTTTTAATGTTGGCCATTAAATCAGGCTATTTTTTCGACCTCCAAGGATACTTTAACCTCAAAAAACTTATTTTCTGGTCGTTAAAGCATTTTATGAACTGATAAAAACATCCCCGATGTTGGGCAGTGGCTTTTTACGACAAATTTATGGAGATTTAATAAAGTAACTGACATTTACTGTGTAGATAAAGTGCGATAAAGATCTGACATAGTGTAAGAGTCAAGTGCCATTATATAGTCTGACATAGGATAACGGAGGTCAGCCAAAGGCTAAGCTTTTTATTCTGACGCATGTTTTATAATACATTTACTTAATAACATGTGTTTGTATAAAAAAAAAGATGCATTTAATTCCCAAACCTGGTATTTATCAACCTGAAAATAAAACTTTTCTCTAGTCTTTCTCCTTTATTAAAAAACAAATCTCATGCACTAGGTATATGTGTCATATATGCTGTTTACAAACACGCCACGAACACAAATGAGGCCCAGACTCAGAACAAGTGCCTCTGGTTTACACAGACACTTTTCCGACCCTGGAATCGAACCGTGGACCCGGATCCGAAATTGGCACTCACTATCGGGCGAGTCAGGGAAATATCACTACATGACTTTTTCCCATAAACTACTGAAAGTTGACATCATGAGTCCTATCGATCATTTCATTAAGACTTTAGGGTTTTTTATTACACTCTGCATTTGTATGTATGCTTAGAAGTTTTATGTGGCATGTACCGATGTGTCTACTTCGACTAAATCTATGACATCTATATATTAATATGTGAAGCAAAAACATTGTACCCCTTTTTACAAAAAGGAGGAGAATAAACTTTCGTACACTTATAGTTTATATAGGGAAGAAGCGCAAAATGCTAAATTGTTTTTAAATTTTAACCTATGCATAAAAGTACAATAAATCAATAAAAAATACATTAGACACACTACCGTGCATTTGACACACACGCATATTTTCTTTTGTTTCTTGTTAAAGTCAGTGGTTAAATTGAGAATAGAACTATAATTTAAATTAATTACATTATATTTTTTGAATTTCGACACCGCTGGCCAACCGCTAGTAATAAATAAAATGGCGGTCTCTCCGAGTACGAAACGGGGATAAGGACATGTAGTCTTTTGTTCTTTATGTCAATCGGCGATCGTTGAGAGGAGCATGTTCGATGATTAATTGTTCTGGTACCATCATCAGTCACATCGGTAATGTAACGCATAAAATTGATGTTATCATAATCACTGCCACCGCACTCATTGGAAGAGATATTTTGGGTTCTGATTTTAAACTTACTGTTTCTGAACGTTTTGGAATTGGGTTGGTATTACCAGTTTTCCTATAGCCAGTATTCAAAGTTTATTTTAGCTATTGACTACTACTAGTCAGCCCTTACATGACCTGCAAGCTGAGTCGGTCCTCTTCCAATTACATGGAGGATAATTAGCCTACCATGCCGCGCAGGTCAGATGGGTTGGCACAGGGTTTCGTATCAAGTTTTCCTTCTCTTGTGGCTAGGTTTTCAGCGTTGTCATTTCCTAGTGTCGATTCTTACGACACCCTCAAGGTGGAATGGAGTGGTGACAAAATACTTTCTAAATCCATCACCACACGGAACTATAGACTTAAAATGCATTGTAAAGAGACACGACTTGAGTTACTCGCGTGAGAATTGGAAATAAGGACGCCGACATAGAAGGACTTATAGCGGGTAGGCGACGTAACCTTTCTTTTCCTTTTTTACTTTGGAAATCCTCATTAATACCCAACCGCTGAACGCCAGTCTTCTAATACGCGACCCTGAGGCGCGTTAAGATCTGAATCCATTGGCATCCCTCAACTGCAGGAAACTGCACTCCACAATGAGGAGCCATGCTCCACGACCCTGATGAGCCTTGGCCTACCTGTCAATGGGCCTCACACTTTAATGGGAAGGTCGAAACGCGTCCCAATTCCGTCAGCCGTCGGATGTAGTGGCGCCTGATCCACGCAGAGCTCCACAATGCCTGGGCGCCCCTCCGCTCTCACCACTGCGTTGTTTGCTGCGGTTGTTTAAGGCTCCCGAGTCAATTCAGAGGAGTTCCCAGAATCAAAACCCACCTATTCGTATTTATTGTGATGTATTTATGTAAGCCAGACGCTCTAGCTGTATCACTAGTCCTCGTAAATTATATTTTTGTGAACTTCCGCGATTCAGGTTATACGAAATGTGTGTATTTAAGCATTTAATTGAGTTTAAAAAAAAAGAAGCAATTAGTCTTTTTTTTTATTAAAACGTAGCCCCTGCACTAGGTACACTAACTGTATCGCGGAGGAAGCTTACAGACGTGAAATTCACGAACACAAGTGATACCCACACTCAGAGCAAGTGCCTCTTGTTTAGACAAAGGCACTTGTCCGAACCCAGAATCAAACCAAACCAAAATCTTGATTCAAAAGCGGCACATCCAACCTCTAGACCAACATGGCAGTCGAAACATATCATAACAATGGCGTTTACGAAATACCTCCAATGATTTCTAATCAGTAGGTTAACTTCCGTCCTTAAAAGTGGAGCTCGACACAACTATAGAGGATTTATAGCCTAAGCGGTTGACTCTTCAATCGAGATGTTTATTATTGAACACATCAGAGAACAACTTTGATGTCATTAACCTCCATCCTTAAAACTTATTTGCTTTACCGAATTTCAGTCATGCCTCACCATACATTGGGAAACGGGAATGTACTCCAAACGTATTTATTCTGTCTGTGACACAGTACCTATTGAAAGCTAAGCAGAATATGAAAGTCATCTCAAGGTTCAATCGACATTTATTTTTTTCTTGCAATTAAAATAGCTTATACTAATCAGTGATAATGCAGCATCCAAATGGTGAAAGATTTTTTTAAATCAGTCCTGTACTTTTAGAGCCAATCCGTTACAAACATACATACAATTATTATCTCTTAATATTAGTATTATAATATTAGTATAGATATTTCCCGCTATACATAACCGAGGTTCTTTAAAAAAAATGGTGGCCACAGGATCCTTAAAAAATCCGGCTTACAATATACTCGTTTATTATATTGATATACATATATATAACGGGACGTGCTTAGTTTAATCAATAATAGTTACAAGTAAATTAGAACTATTTTAAGAGCGGGCATAGACACCCGAATGGAGTTGTAAGTGTCATGATGGGCGAGTTGTCATGGCTTGAGGAGCGACTCGTACGTGATGGTCGCTTGCAAACCCATTTGCTCTTAATCGTACTTTATAATTGGAGCCTTTGAATATTTCGGTGATTGTTATTTGGAAATAGTAATACGGTGATCAGACTATATACTCAGCCTTTCATTTTGGTGAATACCTGTGCGTACACGTCCACACAATATAGGGATGTCCAACCAACCTCCAGATATACCCAATATGAACCAGATATGAACCAGCTTAGCGGTCCTCCGACATATATATTAAATAATAGATTCTAGGAATGGGAAAGCCATTCCAATAATCAAACAACAGGAGAGATTTTACACGATATAAAAAGGAGACAACCTTCAAGAGAAGCAAAACGTGATACAAACTCGTCTGACCTGAATCTGAAACCTGAATGATATTAGAAGGCTCAATTCCGTCCGTGAGCCCGGAGGTTGGCTGACTTGCCATGGCTGAGAAGATGATGAGAGTTAGCAGTCGCTATTGAAACAAAAGTTAAATTTTCAGTCAGTGTGAAGTCAATTTACTGTTCATGATATCGTTACTGTGTCTGCTTTCTCTCGACTTAAAAAGTCGGAATTTCACGAGTATTTTTTGCCTCCTCAAGCTACAAGTCTGTCGCATTGTATTTAAATGTGTAAATGTTCCATAAAACGTACTGAAATGTCTCCCATTGAAGACGCTCGATATTATTTGTAAAAATGTCACATCACCACCGTTAACATTTCTTGACGTACTCTCGTGCTAATTTCTTTTGAACTTGCAACAGAGCTCTCTCTTTAAAATTGAATGATAATAAACGGTTTATTTGAGTGTACATCATCACTATCACTATCATCACTACATAGTATAAAACAAAGTCGCTGTCGTCTGTCCGTCCCTATGTATGCTTAAATCTTAGAGAAACACTGCCTAATTTAGAGGTTCATCATTGCACCCGTGCGAAGCCGGGGCGGGTCGCTAGTTAGTAATAATTTATCATTTAAATATTTGATAGTGGGAAATTGAGACGGTTCTGGAAAATTTATAGTGTAATAGTAATTTCTACTACTACTTAGCCTATAGCTGACCCACTGTTGAGT
Source organism: Clostera curtula (assembly GCA_905475355.2). NCBI lineage: Eukaryota > Metazoa > Arthropoda > Insecta > Lepidoptera > Notodontidae > Clostera > Clostera curtula. The sequence continues at coordinate 1,549,912 of FR997805.1, forward strand.
CGGGCGTCCTCCAGATACGTGGAGGGTCATTAGCCTACTGCGCCACGCTGACCAGACGGGTTGGCACAGAGATTTGTTTCAAGTTTTCCTTGTCTTGCGGTTATCAGCATTTCATTTTTTCGGCTCTTACGACACCCACAGGATGGAATGGGGTGGTGACCCTATGTATTCTTAATCTGTCACCACATGGATATTGAAATAAGCCACCTTAAAAAAAACTAAATCAGTGCCACAGAACTGGGGCTATGTCACAGAGAAACAGAGTTATACACGTCTAACTTATAACCCTCCTTTTATCGAGGGTCAAAAAAGGCATGTGTGTCGAAATAAAATAACCTATTTATCCCTTTAGTATGTCAATACCAAAAAGTGAAGCATTAAGAACAATATTTATCGAGTCACCTTTCGCAGAAACGTAATATTTGGGCTAAATAAATATCGCACGACTTTTGATCTTTTACTTTCAAGACCAATATTTACGCGGCGATGTTGACAAACGGTCTGTGTGGGTGTGTGTTTTAATGCAATTTTTATATGCGTGACCTATTGTGTTTGTGAGTCATGTTGGTACTCTGTACGAAGATTGCCTTGTGGTATGCAAATTTTAAAATTAACAGAAGTATATATAAAATTCATCATTTATGTTCATTTGATTAACATTTTGATTTGATTGCGTTGATTAACGGTGACATTTGATAATGAAATTAAAAAATATTCAAGCAACTTTAAGTCTTAATTATGTAGCTACATACTTCTTTTTGTAATTATACCCTTAATTTATTAGCGGTACTCTACCTCGAATCTCTGCAATCCTCGCAGATATCATTGCCATCATAATCATCAGCCCACATTAGTCCACTGCTGGACATAGGCCTCCCCTTAAGAGCGCTCTCAGCGCTCTTAGCGCGGATATACTGGTGGAAAATAATTAAGGCATTAAGTTCTCGTCCACAATACTGCAGTGTCTGAAGACAAAAGTCTTCAACCAATGTGTGTTGCCAGTGATGACATATGGAACAGAGACGTGGTCGCTCACTATGGGCTCCATCAGAAGGCTCAAAGTCACCCAAAGGGCAATGGAGAGGGTTGTGCTCGGAGTTTCCCTGCGAGATCGAATCAGAAATGAGGAGATACGCAGGAAAACCAGGGTCACCGACATAGCCCACCGGATTTGCCAAACTTAAGTGGCAGTGGGCAGGGCACATAGCTCGCAGGACCGACGTCCGATGGGGCAGAAAAGTCCTCGAGTGGCGACCGCGTTCTGGAAGGCGCAGTGCTAGTAGGCCTCCCTCACGGTGGACCGACGACCTGGATAAGATCGCCGGAAAGCAGCGGATGCGGGCGGCCCAGGACCGGCCTTTGTGGAAATACTTGGGGGAGGCCTATGCCCAGCAGTGGACGTCTTTTGGCTTAAATGATGATGATGATGATGAAGTTTGTCTATGTACGCTAAAACTTCTTGAAGATAGTGAATAAATAAAAATAAATACTACTACTCAGCGTATACATGACCCAATGGCGAGTCGAGCCTCCTCCAATTACATTTACACAAGCCACGCTGGCTAGGCAGATTGGCACAAAGTTTCGTATCAAGCTTTCTTTCTCTCGCGGCTAGGATTTCGGCTTTGTCATGTCCTATTATCGGCTGTTACGCTTTCGCTTGAGCACTCCTCGATGGCCAATTCATTACTGGCCAATTCATAACTGCCTCGTTGGTCTAGTGGTTAGATGTGCCACCTTTGGATCAACGGGTCCCGGGTTCGATTCTGGGGTCGGGCAAGTGTCTTTGTCTAAACCAGAGGCACTGGCTCGGAGTCTGGGTGTCATTTCTATCTATAACATGTATGTATTTACAAAAAAAAATGTATATAAGTAGTTTATCATCCATTTCGTTACCATAACACAAGCATTAAGTCTCGTCCCAAGCTAAGCACTTGGGACGAGATGGCGTTGTGTGAAATGTCCAAGGATATTTATTATTTATCTTCTGCTCTCTTTTTAAAGGTTGCCTGGAAGAGATCTCGGAAAGAGATTGAGCTTCACTTTAATTTTATATTGTGTTAAGGCAACTTCTGACAAAAATATTCTTAATCTTCGTGTAAGTTGTAAATGCACAGCGAAAAAAATAAATAAGATAGTTAATTCTAGTTCCGAACTCGATAAAGTCATAAACATAATTGATCAACGCGTTGATTGCTGACAAACCAATGCCTATACACTAATTAGCTGGACCCTTTTAGAGCAAAATAATGGACAAAGTAATTAATGAGGTGCGGTGCTTGCGCGGGCGCATGCGATTTACTTAGATAGCCTAGTTTGTTCAGTTATTCTAGATGCATGGAAGTTGAGGTAACTCACACGATACATTTTCTGTTTAGAGAATTAGTAATAGAAGATTTCTGTGTGCATATGGAACGTTATCAATGAAACAAAATTATAGGCGTCCGACAACTGTCAGGTCAGGTCTGTCAATTGAGTCATGCTCCGACCGCGACTGCTGCAAAGCATTCGAAACGTCGGGAAATAAATAATGTAATATACACGCGACTAATCCTTAGGGGATTGTGTTTAATTTCAATAGTAAAAACAAATGATAAACTGGCTACTGCCTACGGCTTTGCCCGTGGATTAAGTTATTCCACATTACCCTACCTTCCTTAAATTATAAATAAATGGGACAATATTTTTGTATAAAGAGTAACATAAATTCGAATAAACTTTTTTCAATAATAGATGTCACTGCCATCCATATAAACACCGATATAAGCATTTTCGAATGGCTTAATATGAGGAAAGATGTTCTGTACAATCACTTTCAAAATGAATACTTGTATTGATACGTCATGCTTGTGAACATTTTGCAGATGTTTGGCCCTTTGAGACTGCAGTGCGAGTTTGCCGTCACACATCTGTCTTATCCCTGTCTTGTACCTAAAAATGGCGATCTAAAAAAAGCATATCTAGTTCCTTGGTTGTCATTTCTTTTTGTCAGCTCTTACGACACCCTCAGGATGGAATAGAGTGTTGAGACTATCCGTCACCTCACTAGCTTGGCTTTAATATAACTAATAGTAACTGGTGTGTTATTTAAAGGGTATTTTGATTAAATTTTGACGCATCGCTCTTATTAATAAACTGTTATGAAATAGACTTAAAAGTATCAATTAATTTCTGAATATCAGGAAATGAAAAGAAATGGTTAATAAATTAATAAAATTATTAGCTCGTGTGAGACATGACTAAACATCGCGTGCAGTACCAACCTTACAGAACAGCTACAATTATATTGGAAGGTTTATAAATGGGCCACATTGAATGCCGACGAGTTCTATTCGCATTGTAATCTGTGTTAGGTAGTTGCTTTGTGACAAATTTATTTGGAAATTCTACTAGCCGAGTTCTGTGTCCTAATTTAGGGAGTAATTAATTACTCTTAACTTCGTGAGGCTGTGGTGACGACCTGAATTAATTTGCTAATTAAATAATAAATAAATATCCTTGGACATTTCACACAACGCCATCTCGTCCCAAGCTAAGCAACGTAATGCTTGTGTTATGGTAACGAGATGGATGATAAACTACTTATATTCATTTTTTTTTGTAAATACATACATATTATAGATAGAAAACACCCAGACCCGGAACAAATACTTGTAGGTCGTACAAATATTTCTTCCGTGCGGGGATCGAACCCGCGACATGCTGCGCAGCAGTCGAATAGAATAGAAAAATGCTTTAATGTATAAACCAATTATGGTGTTCGCAATCGTCAACGCATACATTATTTTTATAACACTATTACTAATGGTCGGAACGCGGGACCAACCGAGAATACCTAGCGTAAGGCATTCAGTGAGTTTTTCTTTTTTTAAAACCAGATTTTAAGCCTTTTAAGACCGTGTACATATTCTAACTAATATCGTTGGTTCCGAAAGGCGCTCAACTGAAACATTTTGTCACTATCATCACAACATAGTATAAAACAAAGTTACTGTCGTCTGTCCGTCCCTATGTAGCATACATAGGGATGGATAGACGACAGCGACTTTGTTGTTGGAAGACGTTGTAAATCTTTGGAACTACGCAACGGATTTTGTAGCGGTTTTTTAATAGATAGAGTGATTCAAGAGGAATGTTATATGTATAATACATGCTTAATTGCAAAGCCGGGGCTGGTCGCTAGTAAGAAAATAAGATAATTAAACATTAAATAACAAGTATTGAATCTAGTGAGCCGACCAACCCCAAACATCTGTTCACAAGTATAACGCATGTGGTCGCCATCGATCTCCCATATACTATCCCATATCTAAGGGAAGTGGTCGACCTGCAACACGTCGCTACATAGTTGCTTGCATTAAGCTGAAGATAAGCCGTGGTGCTAGTTTAAGGAGGCCTATGTATAACTGTAGTTGACTGATGGATGATAGTTGCCGTAAAATTCTATTGCCTACTAAATTATCCTACTGTGCCACACTGGCAAGACAAATTAGATCAGCCACTTGCGTTCTTTTAGTCGCCTCTTACAACACCCTCAGGATGGTATCTATTGGTGACATTGCGTATTTTAAATCCGTCGTCTACTGCCCTTATAAATTTACTGACCGAGATACTTTCAAACTACGTTGAAAATATCAAAAATATTTAAAACTAGGTAACCCGACAAACTTCGTACCGCCTCAGAATGGATAAATAAAAAACCTGAATGATAATTTTTCATGTTTTATCAACTTTAAATCCTCCCAGGCCTTACACGAATATTTCATGGCCAAAATTAGCCAAATCGGTCCAGCCGTTCTCGAGTTTTAGCGAGACTAACGAACAGCAATTCATTAATATTTTTAACTAGCGACCCGCCCCGGCTTCGCACGGGTGCAATGATGATATAGATAAAAACCTTCCTCTTGAATCACTATCTATTAAAAAAACCGCATCATAATCCGTTGCGTAGTTTTAAAGATTTAAGCATACTTACGGACGGACTTTGTTTTATAATATGTAGTGATAGTGATGATAGTGATAGTGATGAAGATAGATTGATATAAAATATATTTGATAAAATTTGTTACCTAAAAATATATTTAATAAGTCATTAATTTAATATTATCTTATACATTTTAAATGCACCGTGCAAATCAAAAGTCCAACCTAAAATTATATTGACTAATTAATTACAGGCTTATAGACAGATTAATGATTACAAGGGCCCACGATTTCAAATATTTATATTTAAAATCGTGAGCTTTTAAGTTTAAATCTTAATCGCGGACATTATTTTAGTGTCTGCTTGACGCAGTTACGGACATTTTTACACTCGGTTATCAAAGTAAGGCGACAAACTTGAAGCTTTTTATGAGGGCATAACTTTTTGGGGCGTTTTGAGATTGGTTTGAGATGGTTTTAGTTAAGGGGAAGAATTTATTTAGCGATTACGTCATTGATTTTGGTTTTGTGTGGATCTTGTAATTGCCTTTAATTTCTTTTTACTTTTTTTGAGCAATTATTGTTTTAATTAATACTACAGTGTATGTAATACTAGCTTTTGGGCGCGGCTTCGCTCGCGTGGACTTCAAACCCGTGCTTATCTCTATGCATTTTCTTTATGAATATAAAAGTGGTTATTGTGACTAAACTATGAAAGTTAGATATGTGCTCTCCCGGACTTTTTTGTAGATTTTAATAAGACCTAAAAACTCGTAGTACTTCAATTTGTTCTATTGTCAATAGTTTTTGCAGCGCACGCATAAATAGGTTTGCGATTTTACACCTTGGGTTACAAAATCGCAATTTTCATACGGATCCCTAATTACTTTGAAAATAAAATATAGCCTATAACCTTCCTCGATAAATGGACTATCTAACACTGAAAGAATTTTTGAAGTCGGACCAGTAGTTCCTGAGATTAGCGCGTTCAAACAAACAAACAAACTCTGCAGCTTTATATATTAGTATAGATGTTATGTTACAATTACAGTTAACAATTGATAAATGTCGGTAACTGAAAAACACAATGCTTAGATCCAATGAATCATGTACCATATACATAATATAATACATAAGTATGTTATTGTAATTGTTATAAACTGTAATTGTAAATGTGCATCAACCAATTAACAATTAATTAATTGTAATTGCAAAGTTTTACAAGCACAATTAATTAATTTTTAACTGTGTTAGTGTTGTTAGTTTCAACTAAATCTGGCAATTTAATTGTTAGTTGTTAATTGTTTTCACAATAAACGTTTGCCCCTCACTGATGCCCGCAAAATAATTCAAACAATAGCATTTGCAAATACGATTATGAAAACCATGTAGAAAATCACTTAAACATAAATTCAGACATGACCAATACTGTGTCTTAGTGGAATTGGGGGAGAACGAAGGGGAAACCCACACGCTTGGTTGAAGATATGCGCGTCCTTTCCCCTACTAAGGCACTTCTTGCTCAAGTTATTTAGTGTAGACTATATGAAAATATAATAGTCCACGTCTGCTAATAGCACCATTCACAGTGATTAAACTAAAAGCTGTGCCTTAAGACAATGCAAATTATGTCTTGCTCAATGTTTACTGGTTCAAGTTTACGACTTCCGAAATGGGGTGTTAACATTAAGATAGCGAGTTAAATGTATTTTAAAGCGCTGCAGCGGATGGATTTGAGTAATTAATGTCGGAGACTGAGATAATAGCTGCTCGACAAAATAGATACCTAACTTTTGTTGTTTGTTGTGTTACAGGGTGATACGAAAATCCTGTTACCATAAGAAGTGAGGACATTGAGTTAATCAAAAGAAGCAGTTTCTTGGTAACTTTTTTTGTCATGAACAATGAGGGAGATCACCTTTTTCTGAACTCGAAATTTACTTTATATCGGAGATTCCAATGAAAACGAACCAAATAGCAATAGTTATTTTAATACAAGAGAACGTCGAAATTCCGACAAAAATTGATTTTGGATTACTAGTTATCTATCACTACTAGCTTTTACAGAACACATTCAAATTCAAATTCAAATCATTTATTTTGTGTGGGTCACGATAGACACTTACAAATAGTCAACACATTGTCATATTATACAATAAAAAAATTCGACCGTCTACCACCAGTTCGGAACGCGACCACTGCTGAGAAGAACTGGCAAGAAACTCAGAGGGCTTGTCAATTTTTTTTTTTCATTGCGGTCCTATTTGACTAGTAACATAAATAAAGAACATAAAAATACACTGACACTGAACAGCCTAGTCCCAAGCAGCTGGGTCGTTTAAATAATCAGCAATGCGGTAATATGCTTTTTTGAAAAGTTTTGTCTTAACAGTCTTTTTAAAGGCATTGCGAGGCAATTCTCTAAGTTGCATGGGCAATTTGTTATAAAAGTCTATACATTGACCCATGAATGAGTTACTTATTCTGCGGAGACGAGTACAATGGACAGCAAGATTATTCTTGTTTCGTGTATTAATATTATGTATATCACAGTTTTTTCCAAAGTTATTAATATTTTTATGTACATACATCAAATTTTCAAATATATATTGAGATGGCACAGTTAGAATATTTATTTCCTTGAATGTATCTCTGAGAGAAGTTCTAGGAGCAAGGTTGTATATAGCCCTTACAGCCATTTTCTGTAATATAAATATGCTATTAAGGTCTGCACCGCATCCCCAGAGAAGTATCCCGTAAGTCATGATACTGTGGAAGTAACTGAAATAAACTATTCTAGCCGTATCAACATCTGTCAAAAGTCTAATTTTTTTAACAGCAAAAGCCGCCGAGCTAAGTCTATTACATAGCTTTTCTATATGTGAGCCCCATTGTAGTTTATTATCAATGGTTATACCTAAAAATACGGTTGACTCAATCGGTTCCAAAATTGTTCCATTCAGTTGTACATTGGTCGGATTCTGAACAACATTGGGCAGTGAAAATTTGATGCATTTAGTTTTCTTTTCATTTAAAAGCAAGTTATTCATACTAAACCAATGGACAACCGAAGAAAGTGCATTGTTCACTTCGTCAAAATTTTGTAGCTGTCGTTTAATTTTAAACAACAATTCAAATTGTTGAATTACGCTGCCTGCCAAAAACCAACAAGAAAATTAAAACCTGCTACGAAACCCTGTGCCAACTCGTCTGGCCAGCCTGGCACGATGCCATGCCAACGGTCAGTGTAGCTCTAACATATGGATGCTGCTTATAGCTGCAGATAGAATTTTGAGGGGTTCTTTCCACTCCACAAGTGCACCCAGATTACGTGGAGACACAGTCGCCCCATGAGGGAGGCGGTGTGGGATGGTTCACGGTGAACGTTTAGTGGGTACGGGGACGCGATTCATATGACTCTTTGGCGGACCAGAGTCCCACCAACCCTACACTGGCCGTCCCCAGGTCGGTCCACAAAAGATTTCACTTCCACAAAAAAAGTGGCTAATAATCCTTCATGTAATTGAAAGCCGACTCAGCATTGGGTCACGTATGGGCTGAGTTGTAGTAGTAATATATCAAACGCTGAGGAGTGAGCCATGCATAAACAAACTTGCTGTAGTTCAAGAGTGCGAAGAGTATAAATTGTAAAAAAATCTACTCAGCGACTCCGGACCAGCGTTGGTTGGTGTCACCATGTTCTAAATTTGTCACCTCACGTACAGGGCCCAAAAAAGCACCGGTTCAGACTACGATGCATGTGCCCACCTCAATTAGTACTTTCGAACGCATACCGATAGCGGACGCATCTTCAGCATGCCTTATTTGGTAGTTCGGCTATACACGAGATTGGAACGTCCAGATTGTCGCGAGATAAATGATTTGATCAACTAACTTTATTGATATGGTCGCCTTAAAATATGGCGAAATTAGCGGTGGCCAGTACTTGGACGTTCGATTTTTGGATATCATAATTAGTGCCCGACTTGTGATGTATTGTCGAGTAATTTAACAAATACTAAATATTTACGAAGTAAGTATACTAACGTATACAGACTTTTGACTAAATTTTAATAGGTACGTTTCTATGAAAGCAAGGCAAATTACATTTTTAATACATTTGCCCAAAAAGTGGCGTATTGCAGGGACGTATAGCGTCCGGGAAGTGGGCTATTACACACTCGTCCTTTTTTTTGCCATTCCCGCACTAGTGCATTCTCTTTCCCAACTGTCAAAATAATGTCTAATAAAAGGAAAAACCAACCATGAAGTTTTTACTAAAAAAAATATAGAAGTTTTTATGATTCATGCAAATACGTATATTTCTAAAAAGAAACTACTTACTGATTTGTTTCAATATCAGATTTAATGATTTGATTTAATGAGTTAGGTTAGGTTTCATTTCATTTCATCTCATTAAATTTCATATTCATTTCATAACAATAAAAATTTCTACTGAAGACTTGGCTGTATGTATAGTTGCTTTTGCCTACTAGAATGGGTGAAGAAGAAAAAAATCTCTGCTTATATTCTACGGTAGGCGCCATTTTTTTATAAAAGTCATAAATGTTAATTAGTTAATTGAGTTTATTGTGTTTTTATTATTTTATTAAATTGCTTCATTTATTCGCAACTGTATTAAAAATAGTCGTTCAGTACACATGCGGAACCGTCATTGCAACTTGTTCCGACTGTCAACCCTCGCCTTCGGCTGCGCCTCGGCTCGGGTAGACATTTGTCGGAACTCTTTGCAATGACAGCCTTTCCGCACTTGTAATGAAATATACTATTTGCGCGCATGTATGAAAGACCCATACCACACATTGCTGCCTTGTTGCTCAAGGGTTTAGATGTGCTGCCCAAGGGTTTGGATCATGGGTTCCCGGTTCGATTCCAGGGTTGGGTGAGTGTCTTTGTGTAAACCAGAGGCATTAGCTCTGAATCTGGGTGTCAATTGTGTTCATGCATTTCATATTTGTAAACTGCCATTGCGCTATAAGTAATACGTAGTGCAAGAGTTATATTTTAATTAAAAAAAAATAAGTCTCTTAAATAAAAGCGTTACGAGTTTTGACAGGCTTGCATTGTGTGAAATGCCCAATCATAAGCCCACAATAACCAAATTACTTCATTTCAATACCATAAAATAACATAAGATTCGTATAAGACTCGGGGAAAGGTAATATTTTATTAAGTATATTGATTAATCCAATTCAAAAGGGCATCTTTATTGTCTTATTTTGTGGAACGTACACGTGAGATCGAACCGCAGATAGTCGCTCTCGGAATGACTGAATGAACATTTTTCATCTAGATTACTTAAAGTTCATCCGGAATGGATAAATGTTTCTTGCTACCGTGAAACTTGAATACTCGTATATTATGCCCCTAAGCGTTTATAGGATTCTTAAATGTAATTTAACTTATCATCGGTTTCACAAATAACGCTCTGTTAAAAAGGCTTCTTCCAAGAGTTCTGGGGATATCAGCAATTCGCATAAATTTGTGTTTTATATATATTTTTCTTCGTCGGTACAATTAGATCACTTGTTATCTTGTTACATTGAAACCAATATTGATAAAACATAGGAACCATAATGCTACAGACACTTTAAACTTAAAACTGCCCTCTTCGTCGACGGTTAAAAAGTTTAATGAAATTTATATAGTAAATTACTGTTTTCATAACCAAACTAAATTAAAAATGCAGCAAATCAGGCAACAATTGCGAAAATAAAACCTCGTATTTTTATCAATATCTTGAGACGTATCTTCAGATCTCATAACCGTAACGTGTGGGTACTTATAAATCAATTGTGGGTGCGGTCCCTTTGACCGTATTCATTGAGGGCATATAGAAAGCTGACGCAGTCCAGTATACATCCAGTTTTTTATTATTATTTCAAGTTGGAGCAATTTTGTAATATTAAAAACGTTTCAAAGCTTTGCATATCCGAAGAAAAATAAAATTAAACCATCTGTCTCCAATACTTAGGGGCAAATTAAATTGTGACAAATTAATAAATTTTGGAGCATATTTACTGTGTCTACGTTACTACTCAGTACAGATCCACTGTCGAGTTCGGGCGTCCTCCAATTGCATGCCATCCAATGCCACGCTGGCCAGACGGGTTGGCACAGGGTTTCGTATCAAGATATTTTGTCTTGATGCTAGGTTTTCGGCCTTGCCATCTCATCTGTTGCGGATGTTTGGCACTTTACGACTATTGCACGAGTAAGCTCTCACAAATCTGTCCTATCCCTTGTAGCTAAAAAATGGCGAGTTTCTTGATGGCTGTTCTCTGTAGAGTAGTAAATATAAAATGTATTTTTTTTACCTGACAAAGGTACTACTTGATTAACCGAATTTTGATTGCCACTTTAATTATCCAATGACGGTGACATTCCAATGTCGGTCGTCTTATGTCGTCGGATAGTCTTATTGCGAGTTCTATTTTTCAGAGAGACTCTGACCAAAGTTCAGATTAACAGCATTGTATAACCAAATGTTGTTATCATTATTTAACAGAATGGTAATAAAATATGCTCCCTTCCTATTTTTAGCCCATATATGACCTTCTACAGTAGGCTACTACTGTCCCACAGGTTGCCACAGGGTTTTTATCAAGTGTCTTTCCCTCACCGCTAGGTGATCTGCCTCTTGAGTTCCTTTAGGCGCCTCTTATGACACCCTAATGATGGTATGGGTTGGTGACATTGTGCATTCTAAGTCCGTCACCACACGGACCCAATATCTAAAATCATCAAAATACACAAGTCTTTAGTCAACTGCACCATGCACCAATTAACATACACACTTGTGTACAAGAAGTCGATGTGATTATAAGAACGCGAGGCACGTGAGCCCTTTTGGAGGAAATCCTATTAAATTTTACGAGTACTTCCATACTTGACTTGCTCCAATTTTTTGTGGACAGCCACGTAGAACTGATAGATGCTAGATGAGCTATCAATGGCAATTCGTGAATTGTATTTATTTGATGATTTAAACGCTCATAATTTTTTACAATGTCATTGCATTAGTTTCAACAGCGGAGTTTGTTTTGAACTCTTAACGAATGAGTGGGGTATATAAATTGGATGCCGGTCTGTGAATATCTATTTATTATATTCTCATCATTTGTTTGTAACTAATATCTGACTTCCTACATGCTCTGAAGGCGTAAAGCTTCCAGTCCCTACTGCCATTCTAAAAATGGCTGGCGTGAAACATGACAGCGGGTAAAACATATAGTTACCGGTGATCCCACTAGATGGATGGCGGGGAGGGACGGATCCTCCCGGTGTTAAAAACTGGTAGTTAGCCAATCCGGTTAGTTGTTCAAAACAGCCACCACCAGCCCAATGTCCCTCGTCTTTTGCCTAATTTTTGAAATTAGGTCAGAACCGGACCTCGGTGAAATTAGGAAAAAGACGAGGGACATTGGGCTGGTGGTGGCTGTTTTGAACAACTACTACATTCCATATGGTGGCGTATTTCAAATACACAATATCAACAACCGATACCAACTGATATTTCTCTCCTAAAACTTGGAGGAGGTTCGTTTCAGTAGTGGGGTCATGGCCAAACTTGTGTCGTACGTACTGTTAATCATTGATAGATGGATTGATGTCAGTTATAAATTGGTATGTCGATTTCCATCGAGGTAAATACAAGCCTTGTTACGGTATGTTGTATAAAATTTTATATTTTTTTTAACAGTATTCAATAGATCTGCAGTTGACTAACAACAAATAGGTCTCTTCCATTCACTTTAATTCGTCACACTTCTTGGACGATTCCGACCAATGTACGCGAATCTTGATCCTCGTAAAATTTTATGTGTCTCAGACAAAGAGAATTTTGTTAATTAAACACACTGCGCTTCAGGCACTTTCCAGACCTGTGATAGATATTGTTGGCTTTTTTATCAACCCCAGGAATCTTAACAACCACTGTGCACTTGTGTAAATGTTACACATATCTTTTGGTTGTGAAATATTTCGGTTTTTCTTTTGTGATGATTACAAAGATTCTTGTGTGACAAATGTTACTTCATTTTAGGTCTATTTAAGTGTGATTTTAATTTGAGCATTTTTGGTGTTGAGTTTCTGAAATCTGGTAGAAGAGATTTTTGGGCACAACCCCATCAATATCTAAATACATGTTAGTTGCTTCCTTCATGAAAAGAAGCATTGATACATTTTATAAAATATAGTGGTCAGGTTAATACTCAAATATACTTAGGTATATAAGTTGTATTCTCAATTTGACCAGACTTTAACAAAAAACAAAACAGTATTTATGCGTGTGTGTCAAATACATCGTTTTTATTAATATAATAGAATTTTAATGCATCATTGAATAAAGCTTACGGTTTATAAAGAGAAGGGGTGAAAATCATTACTCCTGTGCGATTTTCGTAAAAAGGTGTTCAATATGTTTGCGTATTTCCTTGACTGCCTCGTTGGTCTAGTGGTCAGATGTGCCGCCTTTGGATCAACGGGTCCCGGGTTCGATTCCGGGGTCGGGCCAGTGTCTTTGTCTAAGCCAGAGGCACTGGCTCGGAGTCTGGGTGTCATTTCTATCTATAATATGTATGTATTTACAAAAAAAAAATGTATATAAGTAGTTTATCATCCATCTCGTTACCATAAAACAAGCATTAAGTTGCTTAACTTGGGACGAGATGGCGTTGTGTGAAATGTCCAAGGATATTTATTTATTATTTATTTATTTATTTCCGTTTTTTGCATTCCGGTTTCCAAACAAAATAAATCACTTTTTTAAATAAGAAAAGTAAAACTAATTAATAGCATGTTATGATAAAAATATTAACAAACCAACAAGAGACACGAAATAGCCATGTAAAATAAATGTTTAAAATGTAACTTCACAAATGCAACGGATTTCATAAAATAACAACTCTTATGTATCATTCAAAACACTCCTGGAACCGATAAAAATACTTAATCTTGACACACAAGTAATTGGAATGCGCAAATTGTCAGATATTTACAAGAAAAAGTGTTTTAATTGTCCCTTCGAAGCTGAACTACCAGGAGTCCATGATTAAGAGGAAGACGAAATTAATGATTTGAGCGATAAATATTGTAATTTACGACGTTACGTGACCAATTGTGGCGCATATTATTTTAAACTGGTATGTTCCTGAATTAAAGTTAAGAATGAGAATGCATGTTAAGTAAACATCTAGCTCAGGCGCTTCTTGGGTGTCTACTTGAAGTGGGAGTACCAGGTTCCCATAACTAAGAGGAAATCGAAATTTATTGCTTGTGCCATATTGCGGTTTATTTCGTCCGTGTGGTGACGGATTTAGAATAGATAGTGTCACTACCCCACTCCCTTCTGAGGGTGTCTTAAGAGTTGACAAAAGGAAATGACAATGCTGAAAACCTAGCCGCAAGAGAAGGACAACATGTTGGTAGCTTAAAATATGAGAATTTATTAGAGTTTTGTGATAAAACTTCTTTAAACGAACTTTATTAAAGTTTTGAGTAATCATCACTGCCGAGCTTTCAAGGACACGTGGATCTATGTTGGACTGATAGTCTTCTTAGGAACTACGTCACATGGATATCAGTAACGTGAAGGTTTACAGCTGGTCTACCCCAAGGACTACCAGCAGTCCTTTATTTGATAGTGAGGAATTTTACAGGAATTTATGCTTTATGATGACCCAACAACTTTCTATAGTCCAAATCAATACCCTAAGCATGTTTTGTTAAACTATGTTTTGGCATCACTTTACACTTGATTTGAATACTGTTCTCGAGGCAGAAAGCTTATCTTATCTATCACTTGCTGTGCACCGCGGATTCACCCGCGTATTATAATGATGATAGAAAGCATTCTGTGTGGTGAGCCCATTTCGTTCTGAGGGTGTCATAGGAGCCGGAACAAAAGGAAATGATGAGGCCGAAAACCTGGCCGCTAGAGAAGGAAATCCTGCATGTAGTTGGAGGAGGCCCGACTCAACTGTAAGTAATTTATGGGTTGAGAAGTTAGTAGGAAAGTATTTTGTTTTTTTCGTCAGATTTTTTTCTTACTTACTGGACACATAAATTCTAACAAACTTTCGCGTATAAAATATTAAAGATGGATTTAAAAAGTTGTAATAATTTCCGTGCTTAATGTACCTATGGTTTAGTCCTCCGGTACAAACTAGTTTCGAAGTCCGCGCAATATTCATAAATACTAATAGTTTTAGCTTACAATACAGCGACAGGTTATGGGCAAAGGTTATCGGCGGTCGAAGATGCACCCACTTTCACCTACCACGTATTTCTGCTCGCCAACTCCACAACATCACTGGCAATGCATTTCAAACCTTAACTTTTTGTAACAAGAACCATTAATACTGCACTTTAAGTTTGTAATTAAACAATCAGTTATGTGCAATACCTACGTCCTTTAAATTTCAACCTTATTTGCCGGCAGGTAGAATATACTTTGTTAGGGTCATAAGTCGAGTTCATATACTTTTTTGGAAGTGAATAATGTGCGAAAACTATCTCCGGTTCTTATTAGGGTCCGTGAAGTACCTTGAGGGCACTTTTTATGTAGAACTCCACTACGCCTTTTTGGGAGTGCAGTGAAAATTGCACATTATTATTATGTCGGTTAATTAAAATTTTATCTTTCTTCGATACTTTATGACGCCTTGGGGAATCTACTCTCACAATTTTATAAGTTGTCGCTGTTTGCAAATATGATTATATAATTAAGTTAAACTTTTAATTAAGTCGACTGTAACGCAACTCAAACATCATCATCAGATCATCTGTCACTTATTTTAAGAGGGCGGTATAGCGAACGATCTAGCTGTGATTGCACGTCGACTCGACATTTATTATTAGTTTTGGTGTCAAATGTCGGGAGAAAAAATATACAATTTGAAAAAACAAAAACACAAATTGCTGGAAATGATTTCTTGACGGTTCTGATCGTGTTTTGTTTCAGACGCTGCAATATCTGTGGTCGTCGGTCCTGGGATGTGTAAAGATTATGTAAACCTAAAACATCATTAAAAACACAAATTTAATCAATTCTCTGTTTAAATCGAAACGTCTAATAATCCTATTTCGTAAAAAATCACAATTTTACAATTGTTTCAGCAGTAGTAAAGAACTTTAACAAATATGCTCCTCATATTAAAAAAGAAATTATATACGTGTTGAATAAAAATAATTCCTCATTCAATTTAATATTATATTTTAATATTTCAATTTCAGTTGAGTGCCTTTCGGTACCAACTAAAACAAGTTAGTTATTACGGTTATTAAAAAATGAGACTTATTCTCAAAAACGTCTTGTTGATATCATATTTTTTAAATTAGATATCTCAGTACTGTTGCTCTCTTAATTCTCGTTCTATTCATTTAAAACCTCATGACACACACTATAAAAAATCAAGAATAAAATCTTCAAAACACCTAAATTTAAATCTAATTTACGCGATATATCCTTACCCCTTCTCATGAGACTTATTCTCAAAAACGTCTTATTGATATCATATTTTGCTAAATTAGATATCTCAGTACTGTTGCTCTCTTAATTCTCGTTCTATTCATTTAAAACCTCATGACACACACTATAAAAAAGCAAGAATAAAATCTTCAATACACCTAAATTAAAATCTAATTTACGCGATATATCCTTACCCCTTCTCTTAAGTACCCGCCGCTACCGTACTTAACACATGATCAGTAATTGAAGGCAAATTTATATCAGGATGTAAAAACGTGACACTTGTCTCATTCTGCTCTGTGACATTAATAACGTCCAATCGGTTTATTTATAATCCCTATCATCAAATTAATTGCGTCCATTTTCAAATACCACAAATATCGAAGTGAAAATAAGAAAATATATCAACATCACTGCTACACTTTTAAATTACCCCTGTAACTACTGAAAATTTAGTTAGAAATGAACTCTGTTTGCTTATGAATAGGGTACAAAGTTATTTTTTATGAGTTTATAGCAAATAAATCAACGTGGACGTGCTGACATTACAATTTAGTAATTTAACTGTCAACATGATCTAGTCTCATTACTTTTGGTGGTCTAATGCTATAGGGGAAGCGGGAGCGGAAACGACACTCTAAATATAGATAGGGTTGGCTATAGTGTGATAAAACCACGTATCAGACTTTATGTGAAGATGTAAATTTTAACAACTAACAACAATTTTACATTAAAAAGTAAATCTTCTACTACTCTCCCTCCGTCTTACGAATTTTCGATCAGGTCACGTGTCATGACGTGACTTTGTCATTTTATACCAATCCCAAAAAAATGTGCTCAATGCTACTAAAGAAGATTCACTACAAAAATATATATACATTTTACTAAACGTTCTTTAGTATGTTCATGAAAAATTATTGCATGCCAAATTTCATATAAGTATGTAGTTAGAGCCCTGTGTTGGCGGATTTAGAATGCTAAGTGTCAACAACCCATTCTTTCCTGAGGGTGACGTAAACTTCTAAGAACAACTTGATACTATTTGAGAATATAACACGAATTATTTAAAAAGCCAGTAATTTATTACACTTGAACCACACAACACCATAATATATCCGAAGCAAAAGAGTTAAGTGATTAAAGGAACGCTACACCTACCAATACCGACTTTTCTATCAGATATAATTATTGTCACTTAGAAATTATTACATGTGAAATATTATTTTAAAATATCTGGTGAGATATGTTGAAGAATTTATGTTTATTAGGGAAATCGGTGCTCGAGAATCGATTCTTAATGTTAAACAAAGTGTGGAGTAATACTGTTGGAGCGACAATATAATGGAGATGACTGAGGGAATTAAGTCCTTGAGGTGGAGGATTTAGAATACACAATATCACAAACGCACACCACCCCGAGGGCGGCATAAGAGCCGGCCAACTAGCTGCTGCTGCTGAAAGGAAGACATGCTTCAAAATCCTGTACCAGCCCGTCTTGCCAGCCTGGCACAATAGGCTAATTTCCCTCTATGAACTTAAAAGAGTTCCGAGTCAGTATCTTGTTGGTCATTTATGCGCTAATGAGGGAATGTTAAGCTAATGATGATGGAACAGCATAATAGCAAAGATGGTGATGTCGGTTACTCGTTATCATTTATAGGCTGAGTAGTAGTGTAGATAAGTCCCAGATAAATAATTAATAATATTTTTTTAATACTAACTATATCACCAATTTACCGCTCAAATATACACGTCAAACTATTAAGTACCTTTATTCTTTCACACATTATAGAACTATACAATCATCTAATTAAATCAGTTAGGAACGATGACTTGCTGATGTTTTCATCAGGCGCCGTATGTGGAACAGTTTTTGTCTCGCTCGTTCTGGAGTGGAATCTTTTCGATCTGGGCAGACGAGCGAGTCTAGAAAAAAGATGTAAACACAGAATGAGCATTCAGATAGTGTTAGTTAGGTTTGTGTGGTGACGGATTTAGAATGCACAGTGTCACCACGCCGTTCCATTTTGAGGGTGTCGTGAGAGCTTGCAAAAGCAAATGAAAAGGCCAATAACCTAGACGCAAGAGTAGGAAAATCTTGATACGAAACCCTTTGCCAACCCGTCTGGCCAGAGTAGCACAGTAGGGTAATTGCCTACCTGTGATGGGACTCGCCCAACTCTGCAGTGGGTCATTTGTGAACTGAGTAATATTAGAAGATCATTCCTGATTTCAGTGTTGGCATAGGGTTTGTATCAAGTTTTCCTTTTCTCGTGACTAGCTTGACGGCCTTGACATTTCCTTCCGCCGGCTATTACTACACCCTCAGGATGGGGTGGGGTGATGACATCGTGTATTCTAAATCCGTTACCACACGGAAAAGAAATTAGGAATGATCGTATTTCTGTTGTATTATACTTACATTATTACATATATATTATACACTAGCGGCCCGTCCCAGTTTCGCAAGGGTGCGATGTTACCCGCGGGATACGCAGCGGGGCGAAACTAGTAAAAAAAGTAGCCTTAGTTACTCCTTATCTCATCAAATACCTATCAGTGAAAGTCCCGTCAAAATAGGTCCAGCCGTTCCAGAGATTAGCCAGAACAAACAGACAGACAAAAATAAAATAAAATGTAATTATGGTCTATGTACTGTGTTATGCATTTAGAAAAAGTGGTTATTTTATTATTACAAACAGACACTCCAATTTTAATTATTTGTGTATATAGATTCTGTGCACTTATTTTAGTACAAAGTCTTCTCTAATTTTACCTCAACAAATTAATGTAGTTCAGTTTCGGCAGTGAAAGATAAAGAAATCGGCGGTTTAACAATCGCCAAACGCAATAGCTGGGGGAAACAGCCGTCAAGAAACGCGCGACTAGAAACCGTCGGTCTGCCTCATCCGTTAATCAAAGCTGTTTCAGATTTGAAGAGACTAGGCTCAAATTGACATGTTGACGCGAAATACAGTACTTGACAGCCATATTTTTTCTGACCAATACCTTAACGATATGATAGATGCTATATCAGCCTAGATTTGAAGAGTTTGAGGCGGCCTAAGTCTCTGCTTCAATTCTGTAGCGTCACTTTATATAATTTATTGGTGAATACAATGAGTGCCTAGTAGAGGAGTGATATGAATATAAATGTATGTTTACTTAATTATGCAAGGTACATTAAAAAGGGCGTATACTTACAAATAATTTTGACTGTCCTATTACTTCAGATATCGCCTAGAAAAGGTTAGTATATTTTTTTATAAAAACTTGATTTTGATCTTCATGTCCGTTACAGATATAATGTAATGAGGGCGTTATGTGATTAACGCTAGTTTCCTAGGTATAATAAAAGTTAAGTAAAGATATGAAAGGAAACTAACATTTTATAACTATTATATCTTTTTTATGTACGTATTTACAAAAAAAATGTATATAATAAGTAGTTTATCATCCATCTCGTTACCATAACACAAGCATTAAGTTGCTTAGCTTGGGACGAGATGGCGTTGTGTGAAATGTCCACGGATATTTATTTATATTTATTTTTTGTTTTTTTTTTACCCTTCACTAGGTGTAACCTGTATCGCAGGGTATATTTACAAACATGTAATTCACAATCACAAAAGATATCCCGACTCAGAGCAAGTGCCTCTGGATTACACAAAGACACTGACCGTGGGTCATTTATGGGCTAAATAGTAAAACTGTCCTAGTGGTGACGGATTTAGAATACATAGTGTCACCACCCCATTCTGTCCTGAGGGTATCGTAAGGGCCGACAAAAGGAGGTGACAAGGCCTATAGCCTAGCTGTAAGAGAAGGAATACTTGATACGAAACCCTAGACTAACCCGTTTGGGCAGCGTAGCACGGTAGGCTCATTACCCTCCCTGTGATAGTAGAGGCCCGACTGAGCAGTGGATAATTTATGGGGTGAGAAGTATTAGTAGTTGTAGATAATATAACAGTTTAATGATTGTTTTCACTCACACTCTTACTTATTATAGGGATAAAGTTGTTTTACCCTTTCTAATTATGATTTGACTTTAAATGTGTGTAAAGAAAAATACAACCTTTTTCTTTAAGTTTATCTATGGCATGTTATGAGTATATTGTCATGAGCATTTTTTTTTTCAGCAGAGAATTTCAATATTTTATTTCTATGATTTAATTTAGTTTCTTTATAATTTTATGTAAATGCGGAAATAATTACTTTTAATGTTGTTTCTTATATTTTCAGGTATTTTTTACTTTTTTTATTTGCGTATAGATAGACATAATTGTACATTTGAAGTTTGTAAAATATGACAAATCAATTCTTACATTTTCAGAAGAAACGCAATATGGTGTTATTTCCTAAAATTACACGTGGTTTGATAACCTTATTATATGTATAAAGAGTTTTTATGACTCCTTGTATAATTAACACTCACTTTTTACTAAGACCTCCTAATTAGAGAATTATTTTTCCTTAATGTTTTTTTAATGCTAGTGATCATATTACCTGGTGAATGCCTAGCGGGCAAATTGCTTGCTGATGGGTCAGACCATAAAAGATTTACTTCTAAGTTGTGGTTCGTCCGGGTACAGTGTGCTACGCTGGGTAAACGATTTAACACAGGGTTTCTTTTCAAGATTACCTTCTCTTGCGTCTCTTGTAATTTCCTCGCAGCCTCTTACGACACGTCCAGGTTGTAATGGGGTGTTGACACTACTACTACTCAGTCCAGAAATGACTCACTTCTGAGTCTGGCCTCCTCCATGATAGGGAGGGTCATTAGCCTACAGTACTACGCTGACCAGACGGGTTGGCACAGGATTTCGTATCAAGCTTTCCTTCTCTTGCGGCAAATTTTCGGCCTCGTCATTCCCTTTTGTCGGCTCTAACGACACTCTCATGATGGAATGAGGTGATGACACTATGTATTCGAAATCCGTCACCACACAAAAATCTGTCCTTATTTATTACCTTTCTATACGTAACATTTTGTATTATGTTGTCTGCGATATTTTTGGCTTATTGGGCTGCAATGCGATTTAAAGTTATAGTTCGTTTGCGTTAAGAATACAGCAAGTAATGGTGTGTGTCACGGTGGTGTAAACAGGATACAACCGTTGTGTTGGAAAGTAAGCCTGCAATTGGTCACTGAGAATGCGACTTTATAATTTGGAACGATTTGATTGGTTACTGGGCGTGGCTAAGCTGGACATGATGGCTCACTGCATTCTGAACGCGAACGAGGTATAGTGTGATACGAGCCTTGTGCCTCGTATAAGGCTACTGGTCTAGACGCCGGAGATCCTTTTGAGTAATATTGATGGTGGCCACACAGCGCCAGGTATGGAAGCAATGGGCTTGACAATTTGTACAAAAACTGCACTTATAGATCGCTATGATCTTGGCTCACACTTTCCTCTATTTGACGAGCTTCAAAAAGGTTGGTGTTCTTTGTTGGCTTTTATTTTTAACTAGTGGCCCGCCCCGGCTTCGCCAGTGCAAAGCGGGGGTGGGTTATACATATAAACCTTCCCCTTTAATCACTCTATCTATTAAAAAAAACCGCTTCAAAATCCGTTGCGTAGTTCTAAAGATTTATGCATACATAGGGACGGACAGAAGAATGCGACTTTGTTTTATACTATGTAGTGATAGTGATAGTGACGCACGAAAACGTGGAGTGTTATAAGTTTGATCTCAGTCTGCAGCAACATAGATGACCAATTTTGAAGGTTTTATTTTCTTCTTTGAAAAGCGTGTTTGAATATTTAACATCATCATTTAGTCCATTATTGACACACCGCTGAGTCGGGCCTCCACACATAAACAGGATGGAAATAAGCCTATTGTGTTTATGTAATTAAAGACGAGTAAATCACAAAATATTGTATGGGACACTGATAGGCGCCGTCCTATTGTCATCGCTCGTGCGATGAGGCGATGCGATTTCATCGTGCGATGAAACCGATCGCGCGATGAGATTTTTTTGTCCTATTACGCTCGTGCGATGCTGCGATGCGATTTCATCGTGCGATGAAACCGATCACGCGAAGAAGATGAGGAACACGTTTGTCCTCGAGCGATTACTCTCGAAATGGCTCTTAGCAGAGATGCACAGTTTCTGCTGCCCACCCTTTATCATTCTTAATCCTGTTTTTATAATCTTCACTCCATTTATTCCAAACAACGGGATGAGCACGCATTTCATTAATTAAGTTTTCTTCAAACGTCATCTTACGAATCCACGCCGGCGAATAATAGGACATTCAATATTTTGAACTCACCCTCGTGCGATTAATACGATGCGTTCAACAAACAATTTGGTCGCATCGCATGATCGCACGACCCTCAATATGACATTCAGTATTTATCAGTATATTTGAACGCACGGTCGTGCGTCCAATACGACGCGTTCAAACAATTTAGTCGCATCGCATGATCGCACGACCCTCAATAGGACATTCAGTAGATATCAGTATGTTTGAACGCACGATCATTTTTCGTCGGACGGACGCATCATCGCGCGAGCGATGGCAATAGGACGGCTCCTATACATAATTCCTCGTTATCATCATCATTTCAACCAAAAGACGTCCAGTGCTGAACATAGTCCTCTTCCAAGGAGTTTCACAACGGCTGGTCTTGAGCCGCCCGCATCCAGGTCGTTGGTCCACCGTGTGGGAGGTCTACCAACTCCCGGGTGGTAGATGGCAAGCGCCCTGTGGAAATACCGGTAATTAACCCAATCAGGTTAGGCTGGTGCGGGGCGACGCATCCCTTGGTGTATACATATACTACTACTCAGTCCACAAACAACCTATTGCTGAGTCGGGCCTCCTCCATTTGCCTACTGTGCCACGCTGGCCAGACGGGTTGGCACAGGGTTTGGTTTCGACTTTTCTTTTTCTCATAAACATATACATAATAATATAGTGTCTCAATTAATTTCCCAACCAATAGCATTTAAACTACTGGTATTTAAAACAGTATTTTAAACTGAGATGTGTAATATTTGAGTAAACCAAAGATATCATTACTCACACTTTTTATGTTTCTAAATGAGTATTTATGGTACTAATTAGCACCTATAGAAGATTATGGGCACTATTACCCCAAATAGCACATAAAACTGTGCTCTACATCGAACACGTCTGTCTAAAGCCATTTTATTGGGTGATTAAAAGGAAATACTGACAAGTACGTTGAAAAGGAATTTCTCACATGAGCCGACATTTTTACCGAAGAATTTGATGGTAAAAAGTGTTTCTTCTGTAGAAATCTAGCGATCTTCAAGATTAGATAATTAGAAGTTTAGATAATAAAAGATATGAAATAAAGGCGACAAGATAAGTTGTCTTGTCTGGTGGAATCTTGTCTGGTAGATGGATGCGGGCGGCCCATGATCGGCCTTCGTGGAGATCCTATGTCCAGCAGTCGACGTCTTTTGGCTGAAACTATGATGATGGAGGGAGTCCGACGAAAGGTGGGTCATCTATCCTCTTGACCCAGTGAGACAGCTACAACAAGTGTGTGATAATCCATCACAACCTCACTTACTTTTGCTATTATGCACACATTCACCAGAACTAAGTAAGAAGGTTTCTAAACGATGCCCCACGCCTTATTTAATATTTTTTTCTATCCTGCTGACAGAACCATATCTTGGAGCCCAGCTCAAGTTCATCTGATCTTTACACTTCTAATAAAACCTTTTATGTAACAAAAAGTTGCGCATGCAGCATTGATAGATCTAAAGGTGTTAATGAAGGCTTTACAGCTAGGCAGGATGAGTATTTTCTATACAAAGTGTGCTAGGAAGACGGATTGGATTCTAGTGACTGTGATATCACAGTCACTAGAATCCTAAATCGTTAATATATATTTACGATATCTTTAATGCTAAAGACTACCGGATTTGACTACTTAAGTAAACTGTTGAGGTTTTATCGTATCATAAATCGTCTCCAAAGTCATGGAGGGAAATGACTCGCAAGAACCTCTTGCAGTCATAAAAAAAACGAATGATAAACTTTGCTACACGTACCAAGCTGGAGTGGGTTTTATATTATAGACTAGCGGCCCGTCCTGGCTTCCCACTGGTGCGATGTTACCCGCGGTTATTGTCGTACCGCGGGTGACGCCGTGGGGTGAAGCTAGTCTCAAAAAGTAAGCCTAAGTTACTCTTTATATCATCAGCTACCTATCAGTGTAAGTCCCGTCAAAATCGGTCCAGCCGTTCCAGAGATTAGCCGGAACAAACAAACAGACAGACAAAAATTTAAAAAAATGTTTTTTGGTATATGTACAGTACATATACATACACATTTAGTAAGTTTTTTTTTTTTTTTTTTTTTTTTTTCTTTATTTATATAAAAGACTTTTATACATGCGTATATGTCAGTCTTATGGTACCTAGCTCCATGATTTACAGCTACGCTTATATCTAAATATTATAGAACATGTTGTATATTTGGCATGCCTCACTACTGATGGGATTGGACAATATATCTTGATAGATACCTAGTTGTGAAATATTTAAACCTAGAGTTTGGACAATTTGTAATCTCTGTGCTCGATACCGTACACAATCCATCAACAAATGGTGTATATCTTCTGTTACGCCGCATAAATCGCAATTCGGTGATGGCTTCTTTTTCATTAAAAAGGCAAATTTGTTTGATGGAATATGTCCGGAACGAATTCTATGAGCTATAATAATATTTTTCCTAGTAATATTACAATTTATCCACCAAGGAATGCGAGGAGGTTGACATTGAATAGTTTTATACCAAATGCCTTTTTCTACAGATCTTTCGTCAAAATATGTTTTCCAAAGGTCCGAGCATTTGTTTCTGAATGTTGGCAATAGTTCTGAAAATGCGGGTTTTACGATGATTTCCCTTCCACTGGAAATTGCACATTTGGCAAGTTTATCAGCCTCTTCGTTTCCATATATGCCTATATGTGCTGGAATCCATTGCAATATCAGATTTGTATGACTTAAAATTAACTCGTTAATCTTGGATAGCACATCATAAGCTATCGGAACACCTCTGCGTCCAGAGGCGCACCGAGCAATATGATGTAAAGCATTTTTGCTATCAGTGAGCACTACAACTTTAGACCCATTGTACATATTTTTAGCATAGGATAAAGCTTCTGAGATTGCAAGTAATTCCAATGACATAACACAAAGTTCACTACTAATTTTAAAACAATGATTACTATTCACTACACTTTCTGATTGGATGAAAAAAGCTGCCCCACGTCCGTATGCGTTTTTAGATCCATCGGTAAAAATTTTGACATAATTCTCATATTTAGTATCTATTTCTTTTATTACATCATACTTCAAATTATGTAATTCATAATTCCTTTTGGTCGATTTTATACAGTCAAGACTTAAAGAAAGTATTACTTGTACATCAATTTTAGTGGTCCAAATTTTAACTGAAAACATTTCTAGAGGCGACGATGAGGCAACTTGTATATCCTTACATTCATCATAAACTGTTCCTAACAATGGGAGCTTTTTCTTAGACCAGTAAGTGTTTCGATAAAGGGAACTAAATTCTGATAGTAGTTTTGTAGTGACATTATCTTTCCAAGCTAGAGATTTTAAAAAGTATTTATAAGCCAAATATTTTCTACGTATTGAGAGCGGAGGTATACAAATCTCACTTTCCATTACGTGAATCGGCGTTGACCTAATAAAACCGCCTACTATTCTTAAAGCCTGATTTTGTATTTTCTGTAATTTTAATAAGTGACATTTTGCGCTATTATCGTAAAGAAAACTACAATAATCGATTCGGCTTCTAATTACAGCATTATATATTGTCCTTAAATGTTTTGGATGAACCCCCCATGAGCCACCAGCCAACAGCCTTAGTAAATTCAAACTTCGTTGTGTTTTTTGTACAAGCTCATTAATATGTTTTCCGAAACGTAAAGATGTGTCTAACCAAAACCCTAAGTACCTGTAAGTATCTACAGAGCTCAGTATATGGTTACCGACTGCTAACTCTACCATATGTCTTTTGTGCCCTCTGCTAAATAGACATAATTTAGATTTAGTTACGGATAATTCCAGTCCTATGCTGCTTAGAAACGATGAACTAATCTTTAAGTTGTTTTCAATTATATCTATACTCTCTAATTTATTACTTCCGGTGTGATACATTACAAAGTCGTCGGCATATTGACACATATGCACATTATTTATTTTGGAAAACAATTCAAAGGTTGCTATATTGAACAGAATCGGTGAGAGCGGATCCCCTTGCGCCAAGCCAAGACCTGTATTTCTAGATATAGAGGTGGCCTCATTGCTTTCGCTTTTTATCCTAAGACGTCTATAACTAAGATAACACCAGAGATATTCACATAATTTCTTACCAACTCCTATTCTGTCAAGTATCGTTAATAACACATTAATAACAACATTGTTGTAAGCGTTTTCTACATCAACAAAACATGCTAGTGTTGTTTGGTTTTTAGAGAAACCTATTTGTATCTGAGTTACTAAACGAACTAAACAGTCTTGACTTGACTGTCCGCGGCGAAATCCAGATGTAAATTCTGATAATATCCTGTTTTTTTCTATAAACCACTCAACACGTCTAGATAACATAGTGTGAAAAATTTTACACAAACACGACAATAATGATATTGGTCTAAATTTTAGATGCACACCTGTTTTTGGGATAGCTACTATTTTAATATCGCGCCATTGATCAGGAATAACACTAGAGGCTAATATTAAGTTGAAAATTTTAAGCAAATATAGTTTTCCATTTCTAGGTAAATGATAAATCATTGAATATGTTATTTGGTCATCACCCGGTGCAGTGTCTTTATATTTTAAGCAATTAGTCAGTTCCTGCAATGTGAAAGTACTTTCCATTACCTGATTCACAGATACAAAACTTGGGCATCTATCAGAGACATAGTCTGGAGTTAGGCTTCTGAGTAGTGATTCTTTTTGCTCCATAGTCGCATAGGATCTATTCGACTGAGATCCCTTTAACCATCGCATACTATTCCACATATTATAAGTAGATGTAGATGCATCGATACTGTTGCAATACCTTAACCAATCATTAAGCTTTGCTTTTTTAATAGCAATTTTTGCTTGCAAACATTTTTCTTGTAGGGTATCTAAATTACTGGGAATAGGATTTTTTCTAAATTTACTAAGAGCTAGTCTACGTTCTGCAACTAGTTTTGAGAGTTCAGGATTCCAATATGTTTTTGGCCGAAATTTTGGACTAATGCTTTCGCATTTTTTTGTGGTTGGTATATGGATATCTGCTGCCTTATTCATTGTAATGACTAGATTTTCGTAAAGTGTTTGAACATTATCATTACTAGGACAAGACTTTAAATCCTTTTCTACACTTAGAGCATACTCTTCCCAGTTAGCCAACTTATAATTACGTTTTTTATAGATATTTACAGAATTATTCATTTGGCTCTTAATTTTAAGACAAAGATGATCACTGCCCAAATTTTCATTTAAGACTGTCCAATTAAATTTTAGGGTTATATCAGCTGAGGTAAAAGTGATGTCAGGTGATGATTTTTGTACGCAATTGTTCACAATTTTAACTCTAGTACTATCCCCAGTGTTAAGGGGTGTATAGCCTGCTTCAAGGGCACAGTCATATATCATTGTACCTCTCGTATCCGTTTTATATGACCACGTGGAGTGATGTGCATTAAAATCCCCTGCTATTAAACATTTTTTGGAAAATTTTGAAAAAATATCATCCCAATCACCAGACGAAGTATGCACAGACGATGGACAATATATTAGTACTATGTTACTTAATAAATCACAATTCAATAAGTTAATACAAATAATTTCAATTCCTGCGTTACTAGTATCCAATGAAATTGTTTGAGCTTTTACTGATTTATGTAAAAGAATCGCTACTCCACCATAGGAGTCGGCTCTATCTTTTCTAAAAATATTATATCCACTAATATTAAATATTGAATCTTTCTCTAGCCATGTTTCAGATAATAATGCAATTAATATTTTTTCTTGCGTTAATAGTAACTCTAACTCTTGCTTCTTTGGTCGCACACTTTGAGAATTCCACTGCAGTATATTAATATTCATAGGTGTTTTGCTGTGCTTGTAACTACCCATTGTTGAAATATGACACTACTTTTGTTATTAAATCTTTACTGTGTATCACATTCCAAAATAAAGACACTACCTTTCCAAACAATAAATTAACTATTTCTCTAAATTTATCTTCAAGACTAGTATCCGCGAAACAAATATCTTTTATTTTACTGAATATTTTAAATATACCGTTACTTGTCTCTGCATCTTCGGTGTCTTTATTATTTTCCGAACTTCTTTTAGTATTTATGTTCTCCTGTGAGCTATTCGTGTTTGTCTTATTCTTTGACTTCTTCTTCTTCTTCTTTTTATTTGAACCCGTTTGTTTTGCGTGATCTGGTTTGCCTGATTCTTCAGCGTCTGACTCACATGACATTGACATTTCTCTATGAATTTCAGCTTCCGTTGCAACCACCTCGCTGTAAAGCTTACCTCCTGTTGTTTTGTGTGACTCAGAGAATAGTTGATGATGTTCTATCTTCTTAGTTGGCGATGATGTTGAGTTTATAGGCGTAGGTTCCTGAATATTCTCGTAATTTTCTATAGTACATTTTTGTTTTTCTTTGTATATTGTGAGAGCTTTTCTATACGTACAATTTGCTTCAGTCATGATGCTTCTAATTTCTTTCTCCTTTATAAATACTGGGCATTTTTTATCTAAAGATATATGCGGCCCTTTGCAGTTAATGCATCTAAATATGGTGGTTTCACAATTTGTGTGATCAGATCCACATTTGGGGCACAAAATCTTTTTTGTAGGGCATGATCTTAGAAGGTGTCCGAATCGCCAACATCCCGAGCACTGCGTAACAGGAAAGGTGTACGTTTCTATTTGCAATCTGCAGCCATATCCAAGTACGTATGTTGGTATAGTTGGGCTTTTAAAACAAATTCGGACAGTTTCAGAGTCTACCCACTTACCCTCGCTAGTTTGTCTTTTAAGTCGCTTTATGGATATAATTTCGTAATCACACTTTAGATTTTCTAACATCTCAGCCTCGTCAACTTCTACGTCAATTTGCTTTATGATGCCATAGCTTAATTTTATTTCGTCTGTCATCTGAATTCTAAGTCCCATATCAGTAATTTTTTTGCAGTTCACTAATTCTAATGCATATTCTCTCCTATCAAACTGAACAAGTGCTTTGTAAGGCCCTTTATAAATTATTTTCATAACATTTTTAATATTCTCTGCTCTTAAGAGTTTCGCCATTCCAAATTGTCTTGGCAGCACTTCTTTGCTAGTAATGCATACAACAAACTTTTCATTCTCTGATTCACTTGTCGTAAGTCTGTCTAAACGGCTGCGTTTTCGCACTGTAATAAATCCATCGTCTTCTTCGCTCACGGTGACCACGGTATTGTTTCTCCGTTTCTCAGCGGCTCGTTGTTCACATGTTGTATTTGTATCCGTTTTTCCTTGGTTGCTCATAATGTTAACTTGTTGATCTCTGTTTACTTCGGCACTTGTATTTATTAATATCTCTCCCCTGGAATTTATGCTTATGTCATCCTGTTGTTCGTTTACTATTTCCTCTTCATGAAACTCACTTCCACTTGAATCGCAGAAATCTACATTTTCACTCATCAAATTAACTAAATTTACTAATGACGGTAGTACTAAATAATTTTATACAATATTGTCACACGGACCGGTGCATACACCACGGCAGTTCGCGCGCGACGATTTAGTAAGTTGTTATATTATTATTGCAAACAGATACTCCAATTTTGTTTATTTGTATGTATAGATGCGATGTCCTTTCCTTGAAATGTTATATTGGCCATATAAAAAAAATAAAAAATAAAATAAAATACTCCTGCTTCCCCCTGCAACATCTTGAGGACATAACGGGTCATATGACGACGGAATTACATACATCACCATCCCATACACTAATAGTACACAGTAGTAACAGTATGTTTAATCTAGTAAACGTAATCTTAAAATAACGCTGAAAAGTGACAGTGAACGTGTAATCAGAACAACGGTGCATTAAAATCGCGCGCCATTTAATCAATTCGTTTTTGGTATCGATTCGATTCGCCACGATTTACGATTGAAAATCGAATGATAAATATTCGTGCGTAGCCAAATTTATAATATAGTGTTTGCAAGTGAAATTTGATTAACTTAAAATTAAGTGTTCTAGAATTGAAGATTGAGTTTATTGTCGAAAAGTGGTGCAACGTGGTGTGGGTTTTTTTTAATACTACTATGAGTAGTAAGCCCCTAGATGATCCATCGTTGAGTCGAGCTTCCTCCAATTACATGGAGGGTAATGACGCTGATGTACCTTAGTAGTTTTTCAACCTTGATATCATCTTCAGTCGCCTCTTATAACACCCGCAGGATGGAATGGGGTGGCGACACAGACAATACAATGTTAAATTAACCCTAAATTCACATAAGGCTTAAATTCCAATTTTTATAACAAAAACCGTATCTTAAAATACATATTCTCGAAAACATATGCTCAAATTGGCAGTTTTAAAGTAATATTTTGAGGGAACACCGCTAAATGTGAAATGACGCCCCCAAATAAAGATTAACCGTGAAATAAATGTGTTTTATGAAACGATAATATTGGCCATATTCGCTCTACATAAAAGAGGTTTTACTTCGCAACCTGATTGATACGATAATGTTTAAATTAAGCAATAACACTTCACAGTGTAAGAAGGTTCATTTCGATCTCAATGTAAGGCATAAAATTTTATATTTTGGAAACACGGCGCGTCCTCCAAGTTAAGAGAATACGCGGAAATCCCTTATTCGTTTCAAAGTCGATTGACTGTTGTTTTTTATCATCTACTAGCTGACCCGGCAAACTATGTACCGCCTCAGAATCTAGATTAAATAAAAAACCTGAATGTATTAAAAAAAGAATATTAATATTTTCTGAACATTCCCTGGATTTCCACGAATATTTCAAGACCAAGCCAAATCGGTCCAGCCTTTCTCGAGTTTTAGCGAGACTAACGAAAAACCATTCATTTTTATTTATATATAAATAAATAATAAATAAATAACCTTGGACATTTCACACGACGCCATCTCGTCCCAAGCTAAGCAACTTAATGCTTGTGTTATGGAGATGGATGATAAACTACTTAAATATCATTTTTTTTGTAAATACATACATATTATAGATAGAAATGACACCCAGACTCCGAACCAGTGCCTCTGGTTTAGACAAAGACACTTGCCCGACCCCGGAATCGAACCCGGGACCCGTTGATGCAAAGGCGGCACATCTAACCACTAGACCAACGAGGCAGACCAACGTTCTATATATCCTAGAACCGTTTCGGCGATAAATAGATACCCTTCATGTAGTTGGAGGAGGCCCGACTCAGCAGTGGGTCATCTATGAGTTGAGTAATAGTAGAATTATAATTAATTATGGGCTGAGAATTCATACTGTATTTGTCAGTAATTCTGTCAAAACGCTTACTCCTTAATAATTGCGACAAGCCCTTACCCCCAAAGCGCACATCGCCACTTGATTTTATTATTACGCTACTGACGAGCCTTCCTCCAGTTATCCCACAAAATTAACTGTCATAAATGTTAACTAGCCTCATAACATTTAAACTGTACATTACTATCAGCTCCAATAACGATATGTTCTTGACTTTAGGCATGACTCGGGGATGTGTTTTATGTAGTATTCGGCGTCTAGAGTATTCGGCCTTTACGGTGTTATTCCCCCAATAATATATAAAATAACCTGTTTTGTCTTTATTTTAATCATATAATCAGCGCGACTGCACACACTTAAAGCTCAATAAGAAGAATTGACCAAATTCTGTTTGCTTCAAAGTTATATCAAATTGTCACTTATTAAATAGACCAATTATTAGACTCTAGCCATTTTTTTTTCTTTTAGAATATAAATAATGTGTAACATATTTTTCATGTGAATAGTGTTCTATATTATGTATATGCCTTATACATAATATAGAACATTATTCACTTGTAATACTCATTACACAGTCTAAAACAAGCATAACGCAAAGGCATAATACATAATAAGAAATTGAAAGACGAAAGAAGGTTGCCCGAATATTCGGCAAAATCTTTGATCCACGAAACAGACAGCTCATCACTAGTTCTGGTGCACTGAAAAGTTAGCAACCAACTAATAATTGTCTCAGCTATCACAGGCACTTCAAATTATACCAAATGGCTATGAAAGTTTTTGATAATATGCACTTGGGTTTATTGCTTAATCAGAATAAGGCTGACAGCGTTTTGAAGGTATAATGTGCGCGATTTATATTCGGTCTCCAAGAAATCGCGTGCGTGCTCCATTTGTGATGATACGTTTACGATTTATTGCAATATAATTACTGATATAAAGAAGATGAAGAAGGGAACAGAGACATGATCGCTCACTTTGGGCTTCATCAGAAGGCTCAAAGTCACCCAAAGGGCAATGGAGAAGTCTATACTCGGAGTTTCCCTGCGAGATCGAATCAGAAATGAGGAGATACGCAGGAAAATCAGCGTCACTGATATAGCCCATCGGATTGCCAAACTTAAGTGGCATTGTGCAAGGCTCATAGCTTGCAGGACCGACGACCGATGGGGCAGAAAAGTCCTCGAGTGGCAACCGCGTTCCGGAAGGCGCAATGCTGGCCTATGTCCAGCAGTGGACGTATTTTAGCTAAATAAGATAAATGAATCTAGATGATGGATGGATTAGTCTATGTAAACGAATTCGCTTCCTATTATGAGTGGTATAGTGTTTTTAGCATCTGCGGTCCAGCTAGACTTTCCCAGGTAGCTTTCCTGAGACGTACGTTGATTTATCTATAATAAACACAAACACACAGAGACACAAACACACGCAGGCATGCTAACACTTTGATAAACTACTACTAGCACGACTTAGCTCATAAATGACCCACTACTGAGTCAGGCCTCCTCCCATCGCAGGGAGAGTAATTAGCCTACTGTGCCAAGCTGGCTGGACGGATTAGCATAGGGTTGCGTTCCAAGTTCCTTTTGGCAGCTCTTAAGACACCCTCAGGATGAAATGGGGTGGTGACTCTATGTATTCTAAATCCGTCACTGCACAGACCACTTCGATAAACATTCATAAAAAATATTCGGATTTCAAAAGTTTAAAGTCACACCATATTTTGAGTGAAACAATGTCGTGCGATAAGTCCACGAGTCATCGTGAGAGACATCGCGGATAAATCCGCAATCGATCGTCAAGATATGATAGCAGCAGATATTGCCTAAACTGGAAGGGTCAGAGCACGAACGGCTATTTTCTCACGCTCACCAAGCAGTTAGAAACTGAATGGAGACGGCTTTGTGAATAGCAAACACGCGTTCTTCGTCACTACTCAGCCCATACTAGATCTGGCTGTTTGGCCCTTTGCGACTATTGCGCGAGGTTGCTCTCACCCATCTGTCCAGTCTGTATATCCAGTCTTGTACCTAAAAATGGCGATCTAAAAAGGGCAACTACAGAGTCTCTTGCCGGTTATTCTCTGTAGAGCTGCATTACGAACACGGTTAAATGGTAAATTTATTTTTTTATTTGTTTTTTCGACTTGTCTAAAGAGCTCTAATGAGCCAACTTGATTAAATGACTTGATTTGATACATGACTCACTTCTGAGTCGGGCCTCCTGGATGATAATTGGCCTTGTCCGTGTGGTGACAATTAGAATACAAAATGTCACCAACCCATATCATCCTGAGGGTGTCGTTAGAGGCGACTATCGGAAAGCAACTGGGACATCTTAGATAGAGGATAAATTTGGAGGAATTTTTGACAGCTGTGGGTCATTTACTTCTCTAGGTTTCCGCATTGTCATTTCCTTTTGTCGGCTCTTACGACACTCTCAGGATGGAACGAGGTGATGACACTATGTATTCTACATCCGTCACCACACGGTTAATTTCTCACCCATAGCATCTGATAATAAACCCCCCTTCCCTTTCTAAGGTTTCTGAATCGTGGTTTATTTTTGGAAACAAGCTTTTTTTTACCCCCAAAATGCCGCCAAAATGCCGCATCCAATTATTTTACACGTTCGCAGGATCCTCTTGTAGCGTCCAAAGGTTAAAGTCTAGAACACTTTTGTTAAGTTTAGTAACTGACCGATATCCAATTTGTAGAGCTTTTGACCCTTTCCTTATAAAGAATGACGGTTGTATCTACAAAGGATATCTTAACAAGTTTGGCTTGATAAATAATAACGATAATAGCTCGCAATTATTCTCTCCTTTCCCTTCTTTAAAGCTTTTATGTTTCGAGTCTGTTTATGGTAGCAGGAAATGTTTGTTGGACATGAGGAAGTTTTTTATTATATAATTATACAGCGGCTTAGAATACATAGTGTTACCATTTCCATCCTAGAGGTGTCCGAAAGCCGTCAAATGGAAGTAACAAGGCCTAAAACCTACCTGCAAGAGAAAACCTGATACCAAACCCTGTGCCAATCCGTCTGGCCATCATGGCACAGTAGGCTGATTACAGTAGGTCCTACTTAGCAGTGGGTAATTTAATATGGTTAAGAACCTTCCAAAAGTAGGAGTAAAGTTTGTAGTAATGTCCGAGGAGTCTGGAATCTTCTCCAGAATATTAAAACGAATGGGATAAATAAAGCTTCTTTGTAGCCGAGCAGTTGAGTTCTTTTTTTCTTCATATTCATTATAGTCTAAACCACGGGTATCTTTGCAAAACGAGACTAAGCAACCAGGTCCTTAAATAAGTATTTATTTTTGTCGAAACTGAGCCAGTTTGCATTATAATTTTGTCGTAATTCTCGACCCATTTGTGTGTATTTATTAAAAGTAAGTAGTGCTACCAAATCGAGTCATTGCCCGTTTACATTCAGACATTATCCTATGTTATCGACTTCGATTTAATGCCAAATTCAAAATACTTTCTTTTGACAAGTCAAACAATAAAAATTGCAAACATTACCCAGACTATTAGACACTTATGTTTGTTTTATTGGCATAAAAGTGGCCTTTTGAAGCTTAATGGCATATGTATTTTAGTAATTACTAGCGACCCGCCCCGGCTTCGCTCGGTCGCAATGATGAACCTCTAAATTGTTCAGTGTTTCTCTACTATATTATGGATGTATTATACTTATAAACATTCCACCTGAACCACTCTATCTATTAAAAAAATCGCTTCTAAATCCGTTGCGTAGTTTTAAAGATTTAAGCATACATAAGGACGGACAGACGCCAGCGACTTTATTTTATAATATGTAGTGATGTATATTTTCTACGAAGTTCTGTTTGATACGAAACTAGTCAGTTGGTATAACTATTTAGGTCATAATTATAAATGAAATTAGTAAACAAATAATAATACTTCTTGCAGACACAGACAGACATACAGGGTCATCTAAGGAGACAGCCTACTTTTGTTCTCACATATCGGTTCTCACCTCATAAAAATACACTTAGTAGGCCTTATTCCAATAAAAATACTTCCACCAACCTTGAAATTTATGCCTCATCTCAGTTTATCAGTCTAATAATAATGTAATATATTTATAATGTAGATAAAAGCAAGTTCTCCTATCACACAGTCGTTTATCGACTCAATGTAAACATACTCCAGTGAGACTATACGAGGTGCATAAGCAATTAGTCTTACAAAAACCGCATGAGCCCTTAAACGGTTATCGTAATACCGGTGTAGAAGCAACGTTAATATTGATCACATCACATCATACCGAGGCGATAAATCTATTTCGCTGACTTAAGAACGGGCATAAGGGCTATTGCATGTTAGACAAGCTATTTGAGTAGATAACGCTTTTTTAAACGTGCAAACCTGCCTCATTTTCAAAAGTTATCAATTAAATCAGAGATTTGCTATTGCAAACCAATAATATCATTTTTAAACTGTTGGTTAGCGTTTGAAGTTTGGATTTAACGCTTGTAATGATATTTTTTTAAACTTAATTCAAATTAATTATCTGTTTACTTTCTATGTGTGAAGCCCTGTGGTGACGGATTTAGAAAACATGGTGTCACAACCCCATTCCATCCTGGGGGTGTCGTAAGAGTCGGCAAAAGGAAATGACAAGGCCGAAAACCTAGCCGTAAGAGAAGGAAAGCTAGACTGGAAACACCGCGCCAATCGTCTGGCCGACGTGGCACTAGGCTATTGGCCCTTCCTGTCCTCCCATTGGAGGCGGCCCGACTCAGCAGTGGGTCGTTTGTGGGCTTAGTAATTGAAAATGTCTAAAAATTCAAACTCAAAAGGAACTTTATTTACGTAGGTTTTATCACAAAACTCTTATAAATCGTTTTAGATAAAATTACCATTATCACCTTATGGCCCCTGTCCCCCGCTAGGCGGTAGTCTCCATACACACCTATCAGTCATTATACCTTCAAACATTCACACCCTTCATACACATTTAAAAAAAAAACATAATTTCGTCACTTTCTTGTTTGTATCTATAGAATAGCTGACCCGGCAAAATTCGTACCGCCTTGGAATTAATACATAAATAACTTGTATGTCATTTCTTCAAATTTTCTCAACTTTTATACCTTTCCTGGACTTCCACGAATATTTCAAGACCAAAATTAGTCAAATCGCTCCAGCCGTTCTCGGCTACCGACTATTGACTAACGAACGGCAATTATTTTTTTATTTATATAGATAGATAGCTAAAGATAGATAGATTGCGTAATTAAGTAGAAGACTTGCATCGTGTACGGTCTCCCTAATTGTTACATTTACGATGATGCCCGGCATGAACGGGCACGCGACTCCCGTGCACAATAATAAATACAGTTTTTACTTGCGATACATAATAAAAATATTGCTTACATACATTTTGGACCTAAAATAGTAATACCGCCTTTTTATATCTAGAAATAGCGATCGTGTAAGTGGTACTCTTGAAAGTATTTCAAACCTATTAGGACGTATCAGTTATCAGTTGGTATTTGTAACAGCGACATCTATTTTCCAAAAAAAAAAAACCGGACCTTTTTTTTGTTTGTGTGGGGCCGGCGATTATGTGGGTCTCCGGAAACTACTCGTCTACCCACTCAAACCCCAGCGGTATACCCTCACACCCTAGTAGACTGTGCGTAAGACATCGATTAGCAGGTTAAGCAACGTCTGTCTCAGCTGGATTTTGGGTGGGAGTCCATCATTTGCAGGTAATATCTGACCTCCGTGCTTCGAAGGCCACGTAAAGCCGCCGTCCCGGCTGCTATTCCACAGTCTATGACATTCGTTATACATTGTCAGTAGCAAGAGTAGTACGCAAGAGGCAGATCACCTAGCCACAAGAAGGACACCTTGATACAAATCCTGTGCCAACCCGTCTTGCCAGCGTGGCACAGTAGTCTAATTTTCCTCCATGAATTTGGAGGAGGCCCGTCTCAGTAGTGGGTCATATATGGGCTTAAACGACGTTAGTCCGTGTGGTGACGGAGTTAGAATACACAGTATCACCAATACATGTCTTCCTAGGGTAGGCGCAGGAGACCACCACAGAAACGGAAATGGTGGACAACCAAGAAAGAGAAATTAATGCAAACCGCTTTTTTTTTTGGTTTGGCGGGAAAAAATGCTACGGGGTAGTTTGGGGCCCTCACCCACTAAAACAACCCGCCGTGCGCCGACACCCGCCCTCATGGCGGACCACGGGTACCCTCCCCCGTGTGACGCCCCTTTGCGGTAGGCTATAACGACGGACGGTGGGCTATCAACTTAATGCAAACCCTGTGCCAACCCGTCTGTTTGGCATGGCACATTGGTCTAATTTTCTTGCATAAAATTAACTTCCAACCATCATCAGGATAAATGCCAACGGTTTCCCTCAACTGTCCGACATACAGCCATGGGTTTCACTCCCTTATGCACGGTCCGCAACATTGATAAGCCCGCCTATCAGTGGGCTTCTCGCTTTTATGGAGAACTCTGAGTGCGTCTTGATCCCACCGAGAAGCACGTACGGGACATAAAACGTGCCTCCACCATAGCACTGTGTGTCGCGGCAGTTTAATGCTGCTAAGGCAAATTTGAGGATAGAGGAGTACCCGGAGCCAAAACCCACTACGACACTGTCTTCGTCTGGTCTCTCCCCGTGAGCCCACCCAGCATGGGTGACCCTGAGGCGGTATGTCCCGAACGGATCCTAAAGGCACGCAAGCTAGGGAGCTTGCGTGCCTTTAGGATGAAGATAGATGAGGCCACCACAACAACTTGGCAGCACCCTTACTTATAAAGGATCAATATAACATTATACTTTTGGTGTAGAATAATTTTCAAATAATTGTCTTGAAAGTCCCCATAATTTATTTTTGTAACGCTAATAATATCTATAGAGAGTACATGAATACATTAATTCTATAAAATTATAATATAGTTAATTTATCGGCGAATCAAAGAGCTTAAATTGTAATACAGACATTCAATTATATAGAAATGAGGAAATAAGCAATGAATGAAACATCCGTATTTCAATTAGATTTTAATTGTTGGTAGCAGTGCGATGAACTGTAAACAAAAAAAAACCTATTTAAGGTTAACTTAGCATGTTCATATTACGATGTCTATTATATGCCGTCCAGATTTCTATTATTAGATTTTGCACCATTTAGGCTACATGCATTTTGACTTCAAAGGTTTTTTTATATGTATATACGAGTACGTCTCTCAGTAACTATAAAATCAGGATATACAAATTAATTCGTGTCATTTGGCAAAAACCCTTAATCGATTGAAGTAAATCGATCGATACGTCTCTGTATTGTTTTTTTTTTGTTTATATAACTTTGACTGTAGCTGAAAATCAGCTACAGTAAAATGTAGTATTATGCTGAGGTGCAACCATTTAGATACATAGAAGTTTATTTATATTATAAGTTCCAACCCTGACAATATCTCCAAAATATCTCCAATTTGGTTGTAGTTGTTCGAAAGTTTTACACTTTTGTACATTTCAGCGGTTCATTTTTATTTTTAATTATCGGCGTTGTATTTTCCTTTTTTCGGCTCTTACGACACCCTCGCTATGGAATGGGGTGGTGACACTATGTATTCTAAATTACTCAATGGAGATGAAAAAGTACATTTTGTCTCTCTTTATAATATTTTATATATATATATATATATATATATATATTTTTATAACAGAACTAGGAATTGGAATGATTACTAATATAGAGGTGAATCACATACCGATTGGTGTCACAATACGAACACGTTGCAGTAATTCCTTATTCATTAATCATCAATTCGTGCTCTGCTATCATTTATCATTAAATAGAGCATTACGGGAGCTCGTGGGACGCAAACTAACCTCCATCCATCATGCCGAACATTAATTGAATTCGGATTAATTGTCTAATCTATGGCATCCGCCGCCGTCTTTAAACGTTTCTTTTTTGTTTCGAATCATAGAAGGTCGGGGATGATTTCTATTTTCAAATTTGAATATTGTAGCACATTCTATAAATTAAAAATTTTGGGTCGTCATCATTTTTCGTCCGCTTTAGTCCACTGATGGATGTATGCATTTTACAATGTGTACCTTTTCGCCTTGTTAGCTTCAACGTCAAAGTTAAACCATTTATTTTGCATAGGACACAATGGACAACATGTTAACGTCGTTGGTCTAGGGCCGTTGGATCACGGGGTCCCGGGTTCGATTCTGGGGCCGGGCAAGTGTCTTTGTATAAACCAGATGCACTTGCTCTGTCACTTGTATTCGTGAATTTCATGTGTGTAAACTGATTCTGAGATACAGATTACACCTAGTGCAGCGATTTCATAAAAAACCGGTAAATATTGTATAATTCAAGATATTCGACAGTTTACCATCAGTTTGGAACGCGACCAGAGCTGAGAAGAACAGGCAAGAAACTCAGAGGGAGGTTTTGTCTTTATTTTGCGGTCCTCTTTAATATAATTAGCTACAATTTTATCTAGTTAAAATTAACATTATGATGTTGCTGCTGGACATAGGCCTTCCCCAAGGATTGCCACAAAGGCCGGTCCTGGGCCGCCCGCATCCATCGTTTTCCAGCGACCTTAACCAGGTCATCGGTCCACCAACAAACAAACAATTTTGTCACCACCCCGTTTCATCATAAGGGTGTAGTAAGAGTCGACAATAGGAAATGACAAAGCCGAAAACCTAGGCGCAAGAGATGGAAAACTTGATATTAAATCCTCAGCCAACCCGTCTAGTCAACCTGACATTGTAGGCTAGTTACCCTCCATTTAGTTGGAGGAGGCCCGACTTAGCAGTGGGTAATTTATGGGCCGAGAAGTAAGTAAGAAGTAATAACATCAGAAACATTTATCACAACCAGTCTTACAAAAACTAATTAATAACCGCAGCGTTTAATTCTTGCTCCCAGCACGCGACTAAACGCGGGAATTAACGCATTCTATTCTAGCCTTTATTACCAATTATGACACAATTAGCAATTGCCTGCAATTCTAATGGTAAGCAGAGATTACGGTAATGAGTATTTAACTGGCGATTATCCAGTTTCTTGCGGCGAAAACTGAATGATTATGACGAATTGCAACACTGCGTTAATTATTCTGTGCGAGGAAAGTTCGTGCCATCTAGTTTTTAAAATATCTTATACATTTCTACTACTAGGATTTATATTTCTTTAAAGGTATATAAAGTAAAGAGTAACAATCCAAGCGTAGTAAAATAGACTATGGGGTACACTGTAGGGTACTCGACCTTGGCCTCAGAAGACCTCACCGATGGAAGTTTATTATAGGCGCTGAATTCATGAAACACGACAAACTACTGAGTGACGTCGCCAGCCGAATCATCACGTTGGGGTCACCACTGGTGACAAAGGTTGTCTGGAAGAAATCGCCTAGTGCGATAAGACCGCCCATTGACGACACGGTTGGCGCAATGGTTGAGCAATCGACTGCTGCGCAGCAATGTCGCGGTTTGGCTTCCCGCACGGAAGAAATATTTGTACGGTGGGTGTTTTCTATCTATAATATGTATGTATTTACAAAAAAAATGTTTATAAGTAGTTTATCATCCATCTCGTTACCATAACACAAGCATTAAGTTGCTTAGCTTGGGACGAGATGGCGTTGTGTGAAATGTCCAAGGATATTTATTATTTATTTATTGTACATTTCTTTGTTGTATTTCTCTGTTGCCATGTTAGCTTTATATAATATTCGTCAGTTTGAATGCAGATGTAGTGACTAGAATTGAGAAAGGTATGCTTAGATGGTTTGGTCATATTGAGAGGATGAGTGAAAGTAGACTTACGAAATAAATATATAGCGGAAGTGTGAATAGGAACGTTGGAAGGGGCAGGCCAAGAAGGACATTCCATGACCAAATAGGTGATGTCCTAAAGAAAGGTCAGGTCAGAAGCACCCTAAACCGACGAGCATGCATGAAGAGGTTGATGAAAGTGGAAGAAGCGAAAGTTGTGAGCCAGGATCGTAGCAAGTGGAAGGATGTGATCTCTGCCTACCCCTGCGGGAAAAAGGCGTGACTTTATGTTTGTATGTATATATTCGTCGTTTCAGCCCTTAAATGACTCACTTCTGAGTCGGGCCTCCTCCAAATTCATGGAGGGAAATTAGCCCTCCATGAATTTGGAGGAGACCAAATTCATGGACATTATTGTTTCCTAAATCCATCTACTACCACACCATTTTACTTTAAAGAGTAGGTACCTAATATAACAGGGTGATATGCCATGTTTTATTGACTAGAATTTAACAAGCTTTCAAAACTCACGTCAACAAAAACTTCAAACAAAAAACGTGCGTGTATATAGTTAATGTAATTTCCTAAAATATTACTTAAATTCACTCGATCGATGGCAAAAGGCGAAAGAATAGGCGTGTCTTTCAACAACAAAAAGTTTCACTTAAAGCCTCCCCTTGTAATTTTGATGCGATTTCTGAACGTGACTTCGACACTTCGAAAAACGTGGTTTTCGAAAGATCTCTGTAATATACAGGCGGCTCTAATTTGTTAAAAAGTTTTAATGATTTGAAATAACGCGTGAACATCAATCATTTTTAAATGTCCAATTAATGGGACGGTCTGATTAAAATTCAAATTATACTAAGTAAAATATATTAAATTCATAATATTAAAGAAAATTGCCAACATATACCAAAGCCTTATTTTGAATTCAACTTAGTTAAAATTCGGAAATGGAAGATTTAACAATTTTAGAACTCTTAACTCTTACCAGGTCGGAATGCGTCACCAACTGAGAATACCTGGGGAAGAAACTCGGTGGTCTTGTCTTTTTTACGACATATTTTAATAACTTTGTATATATACTGTCTATGCCATATAACTTGACCACAAAGTGCCGTAGTGGGGGAAAGTTTATGCATGTCGTGTGTAGACTGTAACTAAGTTGAAACACGCGATAAATCCGTTAAAAAGTGTTTAATTTCAATGTGTAATAATCGCGAAAACCTAAGAAATCATTATATGTAACTAAGTTGTTTCATTTTATCATCATCGTCACTATCACTATTACTACATAGTTTAAAACAAAGTCGCTGTCGTCTGTCCGTCCCTATGTATGCTTAATCTTTAAAACTACGCAACGGATTTTGAAGCGGTTTCTTTTAATGCATAGAGTGATTCAAGAGGAAGGTTTATATGTATAATAC
The DNA here is from genome assembly GCA_905475355.2 of Clostera curtula. Lineage (NCBI taxonomy): Eukaryota > Metazoa > Arthropoda > Insecta > Lepidoptera > Notodontidae > Clostera > Clostera curtula. Next base: position 1,593,130 of record FR997805.1, read on the forward strand.
ATTCATAATATTGTAGAGAAACACTGATAAATTTAGATTTAGATGTTCATCATTGTACACGTGGGAAGCGGGGGCGGGTCGCTAGTAATAATATAAATCCCATTAGATATTAGGTTAAATGCAAGTATTTTAAGCGAATCTGTGTGGTGACGGATTCAGAATACATAGTATCACCACCGTTCCATCCTGAGGCACGTAAGTGCCGTCAAAAGGAATTGACAAGGGCGATAGTTCAGCCAGCCGCAAGAGAAGGAAAACTTGATACGAAATCCTTCGCTAACCTGTCTGGCCAGCGTGCCACAGTAGCCTTATTACCCTCCATCATATATGGACGAGGCCCGACTCAGTAGATGGTCACTATGGGCCAAGTATTAGTAGAAGTGCTAGTAGAACTATAAATCATCCTGTATACAATTTCATTCTTCGCGCATGAGCGTAATTGAAACTCAGAGATACGGCCAATATTATAATGAGCCCCTGATAAAATAGCACGTCATAATTTTACTCCAATCATACTATCGATACAGATTTTTGAAAGCCTCAAGTAATTCGAAAACACTTGAGGTTTCTTCCTTTTGTGACAAATAATTGTTCCGATTTCTAAAACAAATTCTTAGGCTTTCAGATTTTGGTGTAATCAACGGAAATTCAAAAAATGTCTATGACATGTTTCGAAGTTCAATCACTTAAACACAGATTTATGTATAAAATAACAGTTGCTTTAGTAATAACAAGAATTATAAAGATACTACCGAAGTTGTGTTAAAGAAAAAAATAGAAATCTGGTTAGATAAAAGCTCGTGAGATTCTTAATATAATTTAAATAATTTTTCCAAAACATAAGTAAAATGGTAGGAACCGTGTGGTAGCGGAGTAAGAATACTACCACCCCATATCTTCCCGTGGGTGTCGTAGAAGGCGACTAAGGGACAACAGACGTTGGGCAGCAGCGACGCTCTGTTCAAAACAGACCATCCATCACTGCGATCGCCAACCCGCCTGCCAAGCGTGGCGATTATGGCAAACCCCCCCATGAATGAATGGATACAAATAGGAAAACGGCCCCCAGTCCCCGGCAGCCCCACTATTCCTTCGGCCACGGTAGCAGCCAAGGTAACGGTGGGGCAGGGGGTGCGAACAATCTCCGGCAGAGATACGGCAACAAAAAAAAACGACGGCTGCACCTGGCAACATATAACACACGGACACTGCGGACTGACGAGAAGATCGTAGAACTCGAGGAAGAGTTGAGCAAGTTGCGATGGGATATAGTGGGGTTGTCTGAAGTCCGAAGAGAGGGAGAGGACACGATAACCCTCAAATCCGGCAACTTGCTCTACTTCCGGGAGGGCGACCAACAGTCCCAAGGTGGTGTTGGGTTTATCGTCCACAAGTCCCTTGTGAACAACGTTGTTAAAATCGAGAGTGTGTCGACCAGGGTGGCGTACCTTATACTCAGAATAACCAAGCGTTATTCGCTGAAGGTCATCAAGGTATACGCACCGACCTCGGCACACCCCGACGAAGCGGTGGAGACAATGTATGAGGACATTTCCTCGGCCATACATGGCTCTAGAACGCACTACACCGTTGTCATGGGGGATTTTAACGCGAAACTGGGCAAGCGGAGCGGAGATGAGCTGCAAGTGGGGCAATTTGGGTTTGGACACCGGAACCAACGGGGCCAGACTTTGGCTGGTTTTCTGGAGAAGGAGGGACTCTATATGATGAATTCCTTTTACAAAAAACCAGAACAGAGGAAATGGACCTGGTTGAGTCCGGATGGCACCACAAAAAACGAGATAGACTTCATCATGTCGACGGAAAAGCACATATTCAATGATGTCTCCGTGATCAATATGGTCAAAACCGGAAGCGATCACCGCTTAGTACGAGGCACATTGAATATCGACGTTAAGCTTGAAAGGTCGCGCCTGGTGAGGTCTACGCTGCGTCCCGTGCCAGTTCAAATTCAAAACCCGGAGAGCTTTCAGCTCGAACTGCAAAACCGCTTTATAAGCCTAGGCGTTGACGTGGACGATTATAATGACGGGTTCGTGGAGACTGTCCGCAAAGTTGGGTCGAAGTTCTGTGAGACCCAACGCCTGAAAACGGCCAAAAAGCTCTCGGACCTCACCCTAAATCTCATGGACGAGCGAAGGAAAATGGTTCTGCAGTCTACAGATGATGCGACGCAGCTTCGGATGCTCAATAGACAGATATCAAAGTCCCTGAAGCGTGATATACGCCGATTCAACACGAATCGTGTTGAAGAGGCTATTGAACGCAACAGGGGCTCCAAGGTTTTTGCCAGGGATCTGTCTATTGGGCAAAGCCAGCTCGTCAGGCTGAAGACTGATGACGGCAGGATCGTCACGTCGAAGTCCGAGATTTTGGGTGAGGTCGAGAGTTTCTATGGACAACTGTACACGTCTACACAGGAACCCGTCATAAATCTAGCAGACGACCCACGAGCTAGATTAACCCGGCACTACACAGAAGACCTCCCGGACGTCAGCCTGTGTGAGATCGGGATGGCTCTCGAGCAACTTAAAAACAACAAGGCGGCGGGTGATGACGGAATTACCGCAGAACTTCTGAAGGCGGGTGGAGAACCGATCCTTAGGGCCCTTCAGAAGTTATTCAATTCCGTCATACTCGAAGGACGAACGCCAAAGGCATGGAACAGAAGTGTGGTGGTGCTGTTCTTCAAGAAGGGAGATAACACCTTATTGAAGAACTACAGACCCATCTCACTTCTGAGCCATGTCTACAAGTTGTTCTCGAGGGTCATCACGAATCGACTCGCGTGCAGGCTTGACGATTCCCAGCCTCCCGAACAAGCCGGTTTCCGAAAAGGCTTCAGTACCGTAGACCATATTTTAACGCTACGGCAGGTTATACAGAAGACCGAGGAGTATAACCTGCCCCTTTGTCTGGCGTTCGTGGACTACGAGAAAGCCTTCGATTCGATCGAGACGTGGGCAGTATTGCAGGCTCTCCAGAGGTGCCAAGTCGACTATCGGTATATCGAAGTGTTGAAGTGCTTGTATGAAAACGCCACCATGTCAGTCCGACTCCAGGACCAGACCTCGAAACCGATCCAGTTGCAGCGAGGTGTTAGACAGGGAGACGTTATCTCTCCGAAACTGTTCTCCGCTGCACTGGAAGATGTTTTCAAGGTTCTGGACTGGAAAGGGCTGGGCATTAACGTGAACGGCAAGTACATCACTCACCTTCGATTCGCTGACGACATAGTCGTAATGGCTGAGACCATGGAGGGCCTCACTACGACGCTCGATGGCCTCTGTGGAGCCTCCGAACGAGTCGGCCTTAAGATGAACATGGAGAAGACGAAGATCATGTCTAATATCCATGTTCAAGCCACTCCTGTTAACATCGGAGGTTCTACCCTCGAAGTTGTTGACCATTACATTTACCTGGGACACACTGTCCAGTTAGGTAAGTCCAACTTCGAGAAAGAGGTCAATCGTCGGATCCAACTCGGCTGGGCAGCGTTCGGGAAGCTGCGAAAGATCTTCTCGTCCACAATACCGCAGTGTCTGAAGACAAAAGTCTTCAACCAATGTGTGTTGCCAGTGATGACATATGGAACTGAGACGTGGTCGCTCACTATGGGCTCCATCAGAAGGCTCAAAGTCACCCAAAGGGCAATGGAGAGGGCTATGCTCGGAGTTTCCCTGCGAGATCGAATCAGAAATGAGGAGATACGCAGGAAAACCAGGGTCACCGACATAGCCCACCGGATTGTCAAACTTAAGTGGCAGTGGGCAGGGCACATAGCTCGCAGGACCGACGTCCGATGGGGCAGAAAAGTCCTCGAGTGGCGACCGCGTTCCGGAAGGCGCAGTGCTGGTAGGCCTCCCACACGGTGGACCGACGACCTGGTTAAGATCGCCGGAAAGCAGTGGATGCGGGCGGCCCAGGACCGGCCTTTGTGGAAATCCTTGGGGGAGGCCTATGTCCAGCAGTGGACGTCCTTTGGCTGAAATGATGATGATGATAAGTAAAATACACTGTTATATATAGGGGAGGGGTTACAAAATAATGTAACCAAGCGATTACTTAACACACACTACACATATCCATTTATGGCGACCATAAATATTTTCTCTTTGAATGAATAAATTGGCAAGTCGAATCAAAAGGTTACAAGAGGAACCCCACAATCTGATCGCCTCCTGTTGGACGGTCATTTAGGCTCATTAACGTTAATATCAAATTTTGGCCGAATATCGATTTAAATGACGTATCGCCAGTTTCGATTTGAATCGATTAAAGTTTCAATATGAAGGCTACCCTATAGGTACATTATTTTAATTATGTAGAGGTATTGAAATTGTCTTTTAGACATTTAGACAAATAAATAAAATTATAGTGTCTGTTTGTAATAATGAAATAACCACTTTTTACTAAATCCGAAAGTATGTATACACAGTACATAGACCGAAATAACTTTTTTCTTAATTTTTGTCTGTCCGTCTGTCCGTGTGTATGTCTGTCTGTCTGTTTGTTCCGGCTAATCTCTGGAATGGCTAGACCGATTTAAACGGGACTTTCAATGATAGGTAGCTAATTATATAAGGAGTAACCTAGGCTACTTTTTTTAGACTAACTTTGTCCCGCGGCGTCTCCCGCTGTACGACAATAAGTAATCTCTATCTTAGTTATGATCACTTTAATGAAACGTGGCTTCCTTCTGTGAGGACGTTCTGCCAGCGGTGGGTCGGCGGACCTACTGCTGACACATTCATCAATGACTGAGGGCGTCACAATATCCCGGGATGCCATCAAAGAGTCGCATCCCGTAACCGCTAGGGCGCCACATTAGAATGCGTCCTTCCAACCCGGTGGCGTCACAAACGAGACGTGTGAGGCTAGTTAAACCACAGCGGTATGCTGTGGTTTTACTGGGTAGTCGAGTATTCCGGATGATCCCACATGACCGACTGCTGAGGGGCAGTATCACAAACAAAAAGGTTTGGGGCCCAGACCTTGCGATACGTGACTTGTCACAGCTATATAAATTGTGTCATCCTTCGAGCTATGTCGGTCACGCTGGTTCTTCTGCGAGTTGCCTCATTTCTGACCTTATCACGTAGAACAATTCTGAATATTTGCTTGCCATTTAATAAATAGTTAAGCAAGTATAAATTCCCATATCGTTGATCGGAAAACTTTTAATGAATTAGCTCCACAGTGCCACAACATTCGGCATTGATGGGATATTAAATCACACGATCCCCTTATAAGCTTAATGAGACAAACGCATTATTCATAATTATGCCGTTTTTGAACGAAACAAAATAACTTACACTCAATGAGCATTATCAGCCAGTCTTAAAGTCACAAAAGACTATAAATACGAAACATCCAGATAAGAGAATAGTGTTAACGCGGACGATTCTCGACTTAAACTCTTAAGTCATAGAGTTTATTCGAGTGTTATATTTAAGTGGTTTTCCACAAAAAGTAGTCGACATTACTCCTTTGTTGATCGAACTAAATTATTGTTAAGTTCATCGCCGTACCGTTACGTTATCTGAATTTATTTGGCAATTTGAGATCTCGATTTAAGGACACCATGTGGCCATCACTTTTTTTCTTCCAGTCTCACCTTATCCAGTCTAGTAGTTTCTTTTATTAGGTAAAGGAATTTTCGGTGTCACTTGTGGGGTCTTTATTATAATTATACAACTATTAGGCTTGTAAGCTAATACAATTTTATGCAATGAATTTACCGTCTTCAAAAAGCGGCACTTGTGCATATGGTGGAGATTTAGTATACACAATGTCTACACTAATCCACACCATTCTGAGGGTATCGTAAGAGGCGACTAAAGGAACGCAAGAGGCTAATAACAAACCCTGCGCTGTTTGGGGTTGGTCGGCTCACTGGATTCAAGACTTATAATTTCATTATTATTAAATTTATATTTCAGTTGAGCAAATTTCGGAACCAAACGAAACTAGTTAGCTATATAAATAAATAAATAAAATAAATATCCTTGGACATTTCACACAACGCCATCTCGTCCCAAGCTAAGCAACTAAATGCTTGTGTTATGGTAACGAGATGGATGATAAACTACTTAAATACAATTTTGTTTTTGTAAATACGTACATATTATAGATAGAAATGACACCCAGACTCCGAGCCAGTGCCTCTGGTTTAGACAAAGACACTTGCCCGACCCCGGAATCGAACCCGGGACCCGTTGATCCAAAGGCGGCACATCTAACCACTAGACCAACGAGGCAAGTCCACCGCGTCTCTTCCGCTAGGCCTTTTAATTGGTGCGTTTTTCGTCCTGGTAGTGATATAAAACTGATGTATCCGTTGACGATTGTGAACGCCATAATTGGTATAAACACTAAAGCATTTTTCTATTCTATCCTAATTTGTAAAAGATCAGCCTTGAGCATGCTCTCCTATTGGGGAGTGTATCCCGTAGCCCTGGTTCGGACATTCGAGGATCGCCGTCGGTTTTAGTGGGTAGGTCGGGGCGCAATTTACCATCTCTACGCGCCCCGGAGTCCCACATATCCCGGCTAGTCCCAACGGCCGGGAAACCATGAGGATCTCCGACGTAAAAAAAAAAAGCCTTGGGTGCCACACTGACCGGACAGATGGTCTCCTGGTTACCCAACCTGTAAATCCGTATTCCTAGATTATCTTCCAGTGTAGATCATCTTCCCTTCTACTGGGATGAAGAAGACTTCTCGGGAAGTAAAGTATCCGTGACACAATTTTTATTTGTTCAGAGACTTGTCGCGTAGGTTGGTCGATACTTCTGGTGACCAGAGGGCTGGCACGTATCTCGCGCAAATAATTAGCGTATCTATCCAACCCGGGAACACTGCTAGTCTTCTCGGCACTTTGCCAAGTGGTAGCGATTGGGCACAACTGAATTTCTTATACATTATGTAGGTATATATAGTTTAGTTTTATTATAATAACATTGTGTATTTTACATTTATATTCGAAATCAGTAAACACTAATAATATTTGTAGCACCTGGCTGGCGAAAACATTGCATAGTAATGACGTATATTTCACTTCTTACAATGTAAGCCCAAAATAACTGCACACATCTTTTTACCCTATTCAAATTGCAAGAACCCACAGAATTGTATGGAACAACGATAAAATCTTAGATTCCTTTCGACCTTCTAAGATTGTAGCGTTCGGATTGACATGAAATAGGGCAAAACCGGCACCTTGAGATCCGTTGATTGACATTAGGTGTTTAATAGTGTCGGAGATTGTTCCAAATGGTTTGTTTTACCCCTTTTTGGGATGGCGTGAAGATATTGTTGCATGGTCGTAGGCTTATTAATGTCTTGTAAGGTCGGGTCGCTTCGATTTATGGGTTGCATGGTTGTTTGTATCATCCTCAGCCCATAGATGTCCAATTGTTGAGACATGCTTGAAGGGCATGCTTGAACATGATGAAAAGGGCATTGGTAACGCGGTTTGGTACACAGATTTTACCTGACAAATCTTTCGTTTATTGAAAATACAAACAGTAATCAATTAAACTGAAAGGTATTATAAAAATATTCAGTTATAGAAACTCTAGGTAAGAATATATAATTTATAAATAAGGAAGAACATTCAATTTCAATCGTCGTTTCGGCCCATGAATGACCCACTACTGAGTCGGGCCTCCTCCAAATTCATGGCGGGAATTTAGATTACTGTGCCACGCCGGCAAGACGGATTGGCACAGGATTTGTATCAAGTTTTCTTTCTCTTGCGGCTTCGTGATTTGCTTTTTGCGTTCCCTTGTACTGTGTGTATGCTTCTTAATAATGCATTACCAAGTGTGTACCTCTTAATACTACATTGTATCGTCTTTAGCTTAGTAAGTAGTTTACACCTCTTAATACTACATTGTATCGTCTTTAGCTTAGTAAGTAGTTTACACTATATATAAGTAGTTATTAAGTGAATAAAAGAGAGTTGTTGACAGTTGAACTAGCGGGTTGTCTTCTTAATAAGGTCCCTAGAAACTCCAACATTACACCCTTAGTCGCCTCTTACGACACCCTCGGGATGGTATGGGTTGGTGATACTGTGTATTCTAAATCCGTCACTAAACGGAACTCAATATATAAAGAAAATATAAAAGACTGGCGATAGCAGGCAAGAAATCGCATACTGCTACGAATCGGCCCATAAGCTACCCACTGCTAAGTCGGGCCTTCTCCCATTTAAGGGAGAGTGTACCACCAGCCTACTGTACCACGCTGGCCCGATTGGTTGGCTCAGGGTATCAAGTTTCCGTTCACTTGCGGCTAAGTGTTCGACCTTACTATTTCCTTTTGATTCTTACAGCACCACACGCAATGGGTTGGTTGTGTATTCTATATCCATCACCTCGGCTCCAACTTACTACTTATATGAAATTTGGGACATAAATATTTCACTAATTAACTCAAGCACTTATTATCACAGGCCGTAAAAGCGGCGTGTGATAAAATGTTTATCTATCAAACCAACTCATACTGAGGGTGTTTTAAGATAAAGCTAAAGTTATTTGTTATAAAAAATAGGAAATAAATGCTCTAGGTATAACTTGTATCGCGGGGTCAGTTTACAAACATGAAATTCACGAACACAAATAACACCCAGACTAAGAGCAAGTGCCTCTAATTTATATAAAGACACTTGCCCCACCCCGGAATCGAATACGGGACCCCGTGATCCAAAGATTCCGGCGCTTCCAACCCCTAGACCAACCCACCTACCATTTATTTTGTTCGCCCGGTGTAAAATCCTTTATGGACTATCCCCGTCAGCCACTGGGATGGCCGAGGGGGGGCGTGTGGGACTCTTCCCCGAAGTGGGGGCCTACCCACTACCCACCTAGCAGGCTAGCCAGTCCCAAGTATCGTATACCAACCAGGCTAACCAATGTGATACGTTAACCAAACTTATTGTTTAAATACATAAGAGATAGGACCGCAAAGCAAAAAAAAAAATGACAAGCCCTCTGAGTTTCTTGCTAGTTCTTCTCAGCAGTGGTCGCGTTCCGAACTGGTGGTAGATGGTAGACCATTTGTTTTATATAGACTCATTATGTATATTGTGTTGACTTTGTAAGTGTCCATCGTGACCCAAGCAAAATAAATGATTTGAATTTGAATTTATTCATTCAGAAAATTTCATACCAGAAAAATCGAAAATAAGGAGACAAGCAGATCAAACTTGCTAGATTTAAGCACAAAGGTCCTCGACAGACCACCTGGGAATCTGATGGATGCGGGTGACTCAGGACTGAACTTTGTGTGGGAATCCTTGTCCAGCAGTGAGCTGAATTTTTGCTGAGTCGATGATGAACTTAAAAAAAACATATCCTTGCAAAATTGAGCGAGAACGCAGAGCTCTTGCAGTGCGCGCTAATATGTTGGCCCGCAGATTTGCTCGTTGTAGTGAGGATGTAAAAATAACTTTATTTAAAGCGTATTGCAAAACTTTCTACACGAGTAGCCTGTGGGTCAACTATACGCGTGGTGTATTGGATAAACTCCGAATCCAGTACAATAACAGCTTCAGGGTGCTTTTGGGCTTGCCCCGTTTCTGCAGTGCCTCTGGCATGTTCGCACAGGCACACACCCATGACTTTTTCGCCATGGTGAGATTAAAAACAGCCTCACTATTGCAAAGGACGCGGGCAACAACAAGCTTGACTCACGTATTCTGCAACATTTTATGCGAATACTGGTGAGGCAAGAATAGTTTTGTTTTTTTTTATTTATTATATTACACTTGTGTTTTACTAACATAGTTTTTAAGCTGCCTGTCACTAACCCATGGACCTCTGTTGTCTGACAAATAAATAAATTATTATTATTATAAAGTATTAAAAGACAATGCAGCAAAAACATCACATATTTTCAACATATAAACACCCTAGAGTTATCCGCATACATATTTTATTCATAAACACGGCGAGGAATCGAGATCTCGATTGGTCACGATCGATTGTTAGAACGATCCTTAAAATTGAACGTTTCTGTTCACTTCGTTTTATCGATTTAAAATAGAATTGTTTCGGAATCGTGTCCATTATGTCTTGTCGAGACATGTTATTTAGGGCAGACTTATGATTTAAATGTGGGAAAGGTCATTTGGATCTGCAGGACTTTTTGGTACTAGAACAGCGAAGAATGTTGCAGGATTTTTTCAATTTTTAGTTAAAGACCCTTGACTCGAAGAAAAATACCTTCTTCCTTTGCACCTACGCTTTAACGAGTACTTAGTTTCATACCAGAATATATGGTACTACCACTCAGCTCATAAATTACCCACTGCTGTCTGGGGCCTCCTCCCAACATGAGGAGGGTGATAAGCTAAGTCAGCGGGTCAGAATAAAAAACTTCCCCATCGCACGCTGGGGAAAAACGCGTGTTGTAAAAGCCAACAAAACCCAGCACGCTTGGTGGTAGGATCTAATGGTCCGCCCGGCTAGATACCACCCTCACATCTAAGTCCAAGCAGTTTTACTGTGTTCCGTCATGTGTATGTGGGAGCCGGTGCCCGACAGGGCATTTCCTTGAATTGCCTGCTCCATCTTAGACCCTGGCGTTGCTTTCCATCACGCAAGCCTAGGGTCAAAGGCATTCAAGATACAAGTAAAAAAAAATGTTACTTTTTGCTATCCTTTCTTAAGTTCTTAATAATGTCCATCCCAAGGTTGTCTGTAAGAAATCGCATTTAGCGATAAGACCGCCCCTTATACAAAGTGTTGTATTTTGTCTATTTTCAAGTGTACAATATACAGTTTATCTATCTATCTATAAGCAAACTGTGCTACGCTGTTCAGACGGGTCGGCACAGGATTTCGTCTCAAGTTTTCCTTCTCTTGCGGCTGAAAACCTAGCCGCTAGGTCTAACCATCTGATTACCGGTAGATCTAGTTGTCCCACTAGATGAGTATCGGAGGTAGATTCATTGCGTAAACGTGTAGCGTGATTCTCTCATCTTGCGAACTTGCTCTCACTATGCTGTTTAGTGCTTTTTGTAAACAAGACCAATAATTTTAAAAAAAGCAACTACAGAGTTTCTTGCCGGCTCTTCTCTGTAGAGCAACCTTCCGAACCGGTGGTAGTTTCGGCATGAATGTGAGTGAACTCAGGGATTGTGAGCGATCAGGGGAGATGGAGGGATTGTAGGAGTGAAGAGTTGTGTGTGAAAGGTGTGAATGTAGGTATGACGACTGATAGGTGTGTGTGGAGTACCTGGTGTGGGACAGGGGCCGTAGGATGATAATGGTGTTTTTATAAATATGACGATTTATAAGAGTTTTGTGATGAAACCTACGTAAATAAAGTTCCTTTTGAGTTTGAGATAGCTAAATCAGTTTAGACCGGTGCTCACTCCAATGAAATTGGGAAAAAGAAGATGGAGAGACCTGTATAAGGTGATGGATTTAGAATACGTAGTCACCACCCCATTTCATCCTGAGGGTGTCGTAAGAGTCGACAAAAGGAAATGACAAGGCGAATAGCCTAGCCGTAAAAGAAGGAAAACTTGATACGAAATCCTATGCCAACCCGTCTGGCCAGCGTGGCACAGTAGGCTAATTACCCTCCATGTAGTAGGAGGAGGCTCGACTCAGCAATGGGTTATGTATATACTGAGAAGTAGTAACTGGAAGTAGTGCTAAATTAACCTTTCCTCTTCCAATTAAACGAAGGGTACAAATCTCGTCTTCACAAATTACCTTAATCAGAGGCATAACAGTGGTTTTTTTTAAATAAGATTTATTCACGACTTCACATTTTGCAGGGACTGATTAGTCTAGTGCAATTACGGAAATAAATAAACATAAAATTAAAGGTCTCTAAATTTTGTTTCCTAACACTAACCGTTCTCGAGATATCAAAATATACGCGTTTTCATCGACATGACCTTGAGATGACCTTGCCAGAATCCCTCAAATTGGAATTTAATCTCAGAATACACCCCCTATCCTTCATAGTCCCCAAACTTTTTTGTTTTCTTTAATTTCCGTAATTGCACTTGACTAGTTCAAAAACATGTACTTTACTAACACAAATGACACTGACACTCGGAGCAAGTGCCTCTGGCCTCGCCAATGACACTTGTCCGAATCGAACCCCGGACCTGTGATTCAAAGGCGCCCAATGTTGTTCTCAATATTGCTCCAATTACGACCTTGTGTATCGGACAATAGTGTTATGTATCATTTGCATTATATCTTACAGTATACCAAGTGATGAGTTAGCTCACGTGCTGGTATGTGGGTATGCCGTCAAATAACTCTGAAACGTAACGACGAGCTATCAGTCTAAATCTATCGTACACCGCCTCTAAACACACAATGCATAATTGTACGTTAAATTGCAAAGAACTAAGAAACGAAGTGTGCACTGTGGATATGCTATGTTCATATTGGTCTCAAATAGAATTCATCTATTAAATTTGTTGTGAGGTTCTCTATGGTCCGAGTGGTAACGGATTTCAAATTAAAATCATTTATTTGGTTCAGGTCACGATAGACACTTACAAATTATCGACATATTATTCATGACATATTATATAATTAAACGTTCGACTGACTACCACCAGTTAGGAACGCGACCACTGCTAAGAAGAACTTCTATCCAGAGCTATATAGAGATACGAGCTAATCCGCAGACAGCTGTTAGTTCGTGAAACGAAAATGCCACATCCAAACCTTCGCACACGAAACCAATATTTAACCAATTGTTGGGACCACAATTTTATGGCGCGCCCTGCCTCCCTTAATGATTTGATTGTTCTTATTATAATTGGTGGGCAAACTCATAAGTTGGGCGAAGTTATAGGACACATCAAAGACAGCTGATTTGCAGAGGGATTTTTAATGAGTCGGTCGGTGCCTGCTCTTAATGGGGTCCAGCCTTTGTGGGTCGTGAGTGATGGGTGAGGCAACTCAATGAGGCGATGGAGGCTCAGTCTTGTTGAGGTGACTAACTCGTGCAGCCTCTAGTCTCATTGTTACTTGGAATATTAATGTTTTATTAAGGAATTATATTATATGATAATACTTACGTTACGTGTGGTGATGGATTTATAATACATAGTGTCGCTACCCCATTCGTTCCTGAGGGTGTCGTAAGAGCCGACGAAAGGAAATGATAAGGCTAGCCGCAAGAGAAGTAGGCTAATTACACTCCATGTAACTGGAGGAGGCCAACTCGTTAGTGCCTGAGTAGAGTAGTAGATCTTACAGAATTTCGTATTTTAATGGTATTAATTTATATATAATCTATATATCACTACATAGTATAAAACAAAGTCGCATTCTTCTGTCCGTCCCTATGTATGCATAAATCTTTAAAACTACGCAACGGATTTTGAAGCCGTTTTTTTTAATAGATAGAGTGATTCAAGGGGAAGGTTTATATGTATAACCCACCGCTTTGCACGGGCGAAGCCGTGGCGGGCCACTAGTAAACAATAAATAGTTAATCAATCCCAAACTCAAAAGGAGCGTTATTTATTTATTATTTTTGTCACAAAACTCATAAAAATCGTCATATTATTTAAAATTACCATTATCATATTACGGTTATCGTACCTATATTCACACCTTTCATACATAATTTTTCATTCTTACAATCCATCCATCCCTTTTGATCTCCCACAACCTTTGCGTCCATCCACATTCATGCTGAAACTACCAACTAACTTCTCTACAGAGCAGAGCAGGAAAGAAACTCTGTAGTTGATTTAATTTCAAATTATTGGTCCTGTTTACAAAACGCACTAACCAGCATAGTGAGCGAAATGCGAAACAGACGAATATATTTGTAGCCATCATTTTTGCAGAACGAATATTATTTAATATTTTGTTTGTTTTTTTTTTATAAACTTTATCGAATAATTAAGCCTCGCAGTTGGTATACAATCTCGGCTGAAACATAAATATTTCCGTGAATCTCTCGGAGCGAAATATTACATTGCGTAAGTTCTTTCAAAATCAATTTTCTTGTTTACACTGACCACTAAAAGCAGGTATTGGGTAGCCATTACTTAGACAAGACATGTGGTAGGGTTGCGTCATTCTCGTTATTGTAAAAAACGGCTTCGCCAACAGTTTGTCCAATTTCGACTTTTGAAGCTGGTTGTATTATGGGCTTTTCTGTTTTATTGGAATGGCGAATGGCCAAAGAATGCGTAGAACGTGTGGATCTCGAGGTCCATTCTTTGGTTATGTGATTACAAGTCACTCACTAAAAATCCTCTGATGTAAAATGGCCACAAAATATCTTGATCATTGACTGCGCGATGGTCGATTTTTGTGTCACAGTGGCGGTCATTGGCGCTAATTTTTTAACCTCTATACACTTCACCGACGGTGGACGCACATATATGAAAAACTGGCTCAACTATGCAAGCTAAACTAAACTAACTTATTTTAGCTGGTGATGGACGTTCGGCTTTATTATTGATGAATAAGTGATGTAGAGGTACTCCTAAAAACACTGGCTGATACTTAAATAATACATTTGTGTTGAATATTCGTATTCGCAATTTTTATGTGTTTTCTTTTTAACTATACGCACCATGTTGGCCTATGCCACCAAATAAAGTAAAACAATTATATTGTAATAACCCACCAACCCTAAAACGGTTCCTTTTCTACATAAACTCTTAAAACAGATCTTGGTAACCGAAATTTCAATTAAGTGTCATAAACGTACCTGGGCGAAGAGTTCGTTGATAATTTATTATTTTAACGTACAATTTCGGACGTGCAATCATTTATTACGCGTATTAAGGTCTGTGCGCGAACCAAATTGGTGCATCGAGTATTATAAATGTGTACTGAGAAATTGTGTAATTTACAGTAAATGTACGCCCAATTGAATTTAGTGGAAATTGATTTAAAATTTTCTGGGTACGCAAAAATCTTACGGACAAAAATCTAAGATAATGGATTTCGAAGTTAGTCCAACATTATTAATAAACATTTCAAATTCAAAATGTCACCAAATTATCATTATCATCATTTCAGCCAAAGGACGTCCACTGCTTGGCATAGGCCACCCCCAATGATTTCCACGAAGGCCGGTACTGAGCCACCCGCACCCATCGCTTTCTGGCGACCTAAACCAGGTCGTCGATACACCGTGTGGTTGGCCTATCAGCACTGCGCTTTCCGGAACGCGGTCGCCACTCGAGGAATTTTCTGCCCCAGCGGGTGTCCAAATGTCTAGTATTATGCAAATTGAACATAACAGAGAACAATAGAATAAATAAAGACTTTTTTTCTTATTTAGAATATTCATCTTTTCAAAAAAAAAATTAAAAAAACCCCTCAGTTTCGAAGAAACAGATCGGATCTTTTCAGCCTTTTTAAATTCCGAGTATTATGACTATGTGTGTGTTTAATTAGGGACACACATGCCTTATAGATGTCAATATTAAGATTTGTAATTAAAACTTATGATATACGAACGAGGTAAGAAAATAAATATTAAACCAATCACACGAAATTACTCAATTTATATTCCCTCCTAGTAAAAGTTCACGATTAATCACAGGCAATAAAATTAAACTACTATAGCATTAACTTGTTTGCAAAGAATTTACTTGTACGAAATTAATCGCCAGTAGTTATCTTAAAACAATATAATAAGCACATAATATGATACCGTAATGAGTATCGGCATATTTTGCATAGTTTAACACTTGTAAAAATGTGAAGGATTAAATTAAAAAAACGGCAGTCACTCACACCGCAGTCATATTTTACAGATAAAATGGTGGGCTATTATTTCGTTAGTCACATTTCAATTATGTATTAGTTTATTGAATAAACTAATACATATTTGAAATGTTAGTTGTTATTTTTTTAACTAGATTAAAACTTAAGATAAATGAGCCACTGCTAGTTCCGGGCATTGTTTCCCTCAATAAACTCCAAGTTTGAAATAAGTCGGCTGTCATCAATGTGGTGACTGATTTAGAATACGCAATGTCCCCAATCCATACCTTCCTGAGGGTGTCGTAAGAGGCGGCTCAATAACGTAAAAGACAGATCAACTGTACTCAAGATAAGGAAAACTTGATACAAGCCCTGTGACAACTCATCTGCCCAGCGTGTGTCTATTAATCCTGTTACTTATCATCAATCTCATTAAATGTACTATTTAAACTTCCATGTGATGACAGATTTGGAATACACAATGTCACCAACCCATACCATCCTGAGGGTGTCTAAACGGGTGACTAATGAAACTTCCCTCCATGAAATTTATTAAATTTTTATGTTGGTTGATTTTATTCGGTTAATAAGGTGTATATTGTGGTATGATATAGATCAAATGAGCCGTTATCAATAAAATTTTAACGCCTAAACGTATCGATATTATGTATGTTTTTAATTTATATTTTTCATATAAATCAATTACTATGCTGCTATTGAACAAGTGTAAGCAAATTAATTGGGAACAACTTTCATAAAGTTAAATTGAAAAATCAAATATGTAAATACCATTTCATTGCCACAAATGACTATGAGAGCTTAGGACGTAAATAATTTTAATTAAGGTGTAAAAATTCATAGCTTATGTAAATTTAATGGTTAAGTAAATAAATATATTGATGGTAAAAATTTGTCAATTTTTGTGATGAACGTCACAATTTAATGACAAAATGATCCGGTGTGTACATAACTAATTTAGCTAATTTTTTTTACATCATTTAAATTTAGTCTGGTTCTTTTACCCAAATAAATTACATGCAATTAATTTGAGTAAATTGTAAGGTTTAAAAATTGTCATCTATACACCTAAATAAAATTGGAGTGTCTGTTTGTAATAATAAAATAACCACTTTTTACTAAATGCGTGGGTATGCACAGTTCATAGACCAATATAATATTTTTTTAAATTTTTGTCTGTCTATCTGTCTGTCCGTCTGTCTGTTTGTTCCGGCTAATCTCGGGAACGGCTGGACTGATTTTGACGGGAGTTTCACTGATAGGAAGCTGATGACATAAGGAGTAACTTAGGCTACTTTTTTTTCACTAGCTTCGCCCCACGGCGTCACCCGCGGTACGACAATAAGTAAGCGCGGGTGAAACCGCGGGGCGCAGCTAGTAATAAATAATGTTATTGTGTGTAAAATGAGATATTGTGTGGGTATAATATAAATATACTACTCAGCCCATAGGTGTCCCACTGCTGAGTCGGGCCTCCTTCGTTACATAACGGTAATTAGCCTACTGTGCCACGCTGGCCAGACGGGTTGGTACAGGGTTGCATATCAGGGCGGGTGGAAGGGGAAGTCACAGAGGCTACTGGTAAGACCTGGTGACTTCGTCTTTCACCGTACTCCATTGTCTTTCCCGGCAATGTGAGGGGTGTTGGTCTTGGGTGGAGCACTACTGTTGCGTCGAAACCCAAGGCAAGTGTGGTTGTTATCCTGCTCGTGGTTGCCGCCTGCTTTTGGTCTGGCCCTTCTGGACAGACGTAGCCGAAACAGCCATGCGCATTCCCGTATAATTCTCCCTTCCTTCCTTTCCCTTTACCCTGTCTCCCGTCTTTCCTTTCTCCTACATAGTGTTGCGGTTGTTCGGCTCCGGGTCTTCTCTGTTTTCAGAGATGACCCCGGACGTCGCACCGCCGTGGCACACCATAGGGTCCTCGGGTTGGCGCTCAACATTGGTTGGCCGCCAAACCGAGTCCCTACCTAATTTCATCTTAATTCTGTCATTTGGTTGTTTTGGTTTTTCTTATACTTCGTTTGGTTGTTGTTCTTTTGGTTGTTGTTGTCTAAGTTTCTTTAATCTGTTCTGTCTTTTAGTTTCTTTTCTTCTTCTTTTGTAGTCTCTGGGGGGCGGCTCTCGGGTTTTCCCGGGGGCCTGGGGATATGTGCATAGGGTGATGTATGTTGGACGATAAACAAAATGGAAGAACGTCTGAATAAAAATACTCCCCGGGCGGGTCCCAGCAAGCCGGTGGCTGCTGGGGAATCCCGCACCGCTACTCCCTCAGGGGGGGGCGGTCTGCCCCAAGTATACGGGGGGGGCAATTTGGCCGTTTCGTCCATTGTGACGAAAAAGACGATGGGGTCTCTGGAGGAGACGAAGGAGTTATGGAAGGCGATGGCGCGAAAGCGGAAGCAGGAGGAGCCCGCCACGGAGGAAGGGGCGGGGGAACCAAAGCGCTTGAGCAGTCCGCTCCCTGGCTGCAGAGAGCAGCAGGTGCCGAGCGATACGAGCGAGGTTGAGAGCAGAGCCAGCTCAAGGCTGAGAAGGGCGAATGACACAGAGTCCTTCGACTCTGATAATATGGACGAGGTCGAGATGTCTGAGCGCTACAGCAGGCGGGCGAGGGACGGCACGGCTTGCCGGTCAAAAACCCCCGTCACGAGCGACTGGGAGGACAAGTTGGACGATGACGAGGAGGCCTATGACGCGAAGAGGGACGCTGGTGTCATGCATGAAATGTCCCGTCACATGTACAGGCGATACAAAGCGCTGCGGGAATCTGCGAAGAAGGACGAGGATGACGAGGATTTTGAGCAACCGAAAGGCGTACGGCTCATGCACATGGCGCGCAAATTTAATGTCAAGGGTAAACTCCTTGACATAATAACCAAGGTGACGGAGAGCCGGGAAAAGTTGCCCCCGGGAGAGCCCAGTGCCCAGAACCTGGGCACTGTCATCCAAGATGACCTGGCGGTGCTCCTGGAGCTTACCAAAAGGTCAGGCAAACCCAGGGGCTTCTTCTTTAGAGCCCTGAGTACGGCGACATCCTCGCTCTTAGAGGCGACGAGGAAGCTGGTGGCGAAAGCGTCAGTAACGGAGAGTCTGGCTGAACAGGTTTCGACCCTGAGAGAGGAGCTGGCTCAGCTGCGGGAGGCAGTAGGCAAGCAGCCCCCTTCAGTCCCGACAACCTCACAAGAGGACAAAGAGCCCCCTCTCACTATGAGGGCAATAGGCGCCATGGTCGACGCGAAAATCGCTGGCATAGCGGACCGGCTGCTGCCGGAGAAGCGGCTTCGACCGCCTCTGGAGGCAGACCGGTCTGCTGCCCGCGAGCGCGCCATGGCGTCAAAGATCAAGGAGAGGCGGGATGAGGTCGAGGGACCTCCCCGAAAGGGAAGGAGAAGGAAGCGGAGGAGGAGAACTGCGGACGTGCCGCCGGTCGCGGAACTCCCCGCCGTCCCTGCACCCCCTGCAGCAGGAGTGGCTGAGGCGGGTAAGCCCCGGACGAGTTGGGCGACGGCTGCGGCCAGGAAGGCCCCACCGAAGAAGAGTGACGAGCCGAGGAGCCGTCCCTCCCCCCCTTCGCCGCGCAAGGCGAAGAAGGGTCGAGGGGCGAAGGGCCGGCGAAGGAGAGACAGGGCGAGGACCGAGGCGGTGACGATTACCCTACCTGAGGGGTCGCAGGTCACGTACGCCGAGGCGTTGACTGCTGCCAAGGGGGCGGTCAAACTGGATGAGCTGGGGATCGCCCCCGAGGAAATGCGACCCCGAAGGACGAGGACGGGAGGGATGCTCTACGAGCTGTCCGGCTCCGACTGCGGAGCGAAGGCGGACAAGCTCGCGGAGAGCCTTGGAGCATCCCTCGGGGCGATGGGCGCTCGGGTCCTGCGCCCTGTAAGGATGAGAGGGCTGGAGGTCCTGGATCTGGACGACTCGACGGGGGCCGCTGACGTGGCCAAGGCAGTCGCCGCAGCCGGGGGGTGCGCGGCGGAGGCTGTCAAAATTGGCAGTATCCGTCGTGCGCCCGGTTACCTGGGCGTGGTCAGCGTGCGCTGTCCACTGGCCGCGGCGCAGCGGCTCCTGTCGACCGGCCGCATTGTGGTGGGCTGGGCCAGGGCGAGAGTGGTGGCACTCGAGGCCAGAGCGGAATTCTGTTTCCGCTGCCTCGAGTGCGGCCACGTAGGGGCCCAGTGCCCCAACAGGGAGGCTGCAGGGCGAGGGGCTCGCTGCTACAAGTGCAGCGAGCCCGGCCACACGGCGCGTGAGTGCCGGGCCGAGGTGAGACGCTGCCCACTGTGTGCAGAGCTGGGTTTAGCCCATGGGCACCGGTTGGGCAGTGGATCATGCGCCCAGGCGAAGGCGAAGGGGGGCCGTAACAGGTCTCCCAGGCGCCGCGGGGTGGTCCAGGGTGCTGCCGTTGCTACGGTGGCGCCCATGGAGACCGATGCCTCGCAGCCTGGGCGGGCGGTGCGCGCGAGCTCGACCAACCGAGCCGCCACCGCCGGGACGTAGGCCGTAGTCGCGGCTACGGATCTCGGGGCAGGGCGCGGGGAAGCCCTCGCCCCACATGGGATCATGATGGGTGCCCTGTCATGTGTACTGGCAGGGCACCACGGAGTTCATCTCCAGAGACGGGTTGCTCCAGTCGGAGCTGGGACTGGTCCGGGGTGAGCGTGTTCTTGGCTCCCCCCCTCGCGCGTCTGGCTCGTGGTGCAGCTTCTGGACCCACGAGGCAGGTCTTGCGCGGGATTGTACACCCCGGGGATGTTTTAGTGGGTAGGCCCCCACTCTGGGGGAGATTCCCACACACCCCTCGTCGGTCCTCCCCGGGACCGACGGGGATAGTCCATAAAGGATTTTTACCCCGGGCACAAAAAAAAAAAAAAAAAAAAAAAAAAAAGGGTTGCATATCAAGTTTTGCTTCTCTTGTGGCTAGGTTATCGGCCTTGTCATTTCCTTTTGTCGACTCTTGCGACACCCTCAGGATTGAATGGGTGGGTTCACTTGGTATTCTAAAGCAGTCATCACACGGGCAATATATGTTTATTAGTAATTTCAACAATTGACATTTGACTGACATAAGATATTTTTTTCTTTTTTAACATTTTTATTTTATTTTAATTATCTATTCCAGACATTAATATCCTACCGCGTAGTGTCGGTTTATGGTTACATTGTATCACCTCCCCTATTCCACCCTAGGGCCGATACAATAATTACATTTCTTACAGAAAACCTAGCCATTTAAAAAAACTGTGGCACTATTGAATATCCCCTCCATGTATTGGAAGATGGCCCGACACAACAGCGAGTCTATAGTGAATATAGATGATTCTGTCGTCTTTAACATTGAAGAACAGACAAATTCTGAATTTGGCCGGTAAGAGTTACGCTACGGTGTAACAGGTACATCACCAAGGAACTAACGTGAATCTTCAGTAAAAAACGTCCTCTTTCGAACACCTTGTTATAGCATCTCCACCAATTTGCCTACAATTATCCCCAAAAGGCGCCGCCGCGAATATTTCGATTAAAACAAGCTTTTTAAAGTTAAATGCGAAATCAACTTTTTCGGCTCCACAATTATCGTTTTGACTGTAATTTATTGGGTTACCTTTGTACCACTTTCCTTGGTCAGGTTGAGGAAAAATAGGCTCGTGTGTGAAAGTTATATGTCATCATCATCATTTCCAGGTCGTCGGTCCACCGTGTGGGAGGCCTACCAGCACTGCGCCTTCCGGAACGCGGTCGCCACTCGAGGACTTTTCTGCCCCATCGGACGTCGGTCCAGCGAGCTATGTGCCCTGCCCACTGCTACTTAAGATCACCGGAAAGCAGTGGATGCGGGCGGCCCAGGACCGGCCTTTGTGGAGATCCTTGGGGGAGGCCTATGTCCAGCAGTGGACGTCTTTTGGTTGAAATGATGATCATCATTTCACTTCTGACTAAGTCTGACCTCTAAGTTTCTGGTGCGAGTCAGCTAACTGTACCTCGCTGGCCATATTATGTTTTATTTTTTTATTTTCATTTTGTTTGTTTTCATTCTGTTGAAGTGATTTTTCAGAAATAACTTATCAGGATAAAATGGGTTGGAAACATCGTCCATTCCAGATCCTTAATTTGGATGATTGTAATGTCATTATTGGTTATTGTATACCACTAGTACAGCGATCGCGACGCCGCGCCAGCGTTTTATCATAATATAGTTATTTGTTATACAAGAGTGCAAAGTTGCTTTTTAACCGCGTGTTCAATTTTGATGACCGAGCAAGCGAAGGATTCTAAAATTGAATCACGAGCGCAGCGAGTGATTCAAAAGTAGAATCCTGAACGTTAGCGAGGGAATCAAAAGAGCACGAGGTGAAAAATCTTTGCACTCGAGTGCAACACGTAACTTTTCATTCCACCTCAGCGAGGAAATTACTAAATGCAAAAAAAAACGTTTACAATCACAAGATAGGTACACTTTTATTTCAGTTAAGGTATTAATTACTACATTATGACAGGTAAGTATTACAGAATAATCTTTACTTTATTCTCTAGCGAATAAAAACGGCTTTTGCACTCAGATATCGAAGAGCAAAAATACTTTATTCTCTAGTGAATAAAAACGGCTTTTGCACTCAGATATCGAAGAGCAAAAATACTCTTTCCGAGATGGGGGGATGAAAAATATATTATTTTTGCGATTTTTTTTGGGATCACTAGTTTATCCCCTATTCATTTTTAACTACCGGTAATGTAATAATTTAATTACTAAGATAATTTTCCATCAGTTACATTGTTTGGGGTTTTCTCACTATGCAAGCCTGTATCGAGGAATATTTGGCTTAACTTGGAATTATTCATTGAAGATAAATATAATATGCCTCAGTACATACATACATTTACCTACAATCAGCATTTCAGCTAAATGACGACCACCGCTGGACATAGGCCTCCCCAAGGATTTCCACAAAGGCCGCTTTCCGGCGACCTTGACCAGGTCGTCGGTCACCGTATGAGAGGCTTTTACATATACCGATGTTTAGTTATAATTGCACACAATTATAACCAGAAATTACATCGTTAGATCAAGCTGCTACAGTAACGAATGCTACAGGTGGTAGGAGCCGGGAGTTACGGTTTTACGTGTCCTCCGAAGCACGGAGTTGAACTGTTACTAATACTGCTGCTACTAATACTACTAATTATTATTATTACTAATATTTGCTACTAATACTGGATATCACTACAACACCTAGCAGGTATACCAGGTTTTCCCCCTCGACTGTGCTGCCACCTTGTCGTGGTGAGGGGGCTTGAGCGCCTCAATGATCCACGGGGAGAGGTGAGATGAAGAGCGGCACCCAGCGCCGCAGTGGACTGGGGCTCCAGGGACTCCTCTGTCCTTAGAGTTGCCCTGCGAGTCCTGGATCGCTGCGGTGCACAAACGCCCTTGGGTTGTCGCTAACCCGAGGGCTGACGGGCCTCCTTCTGCGAGGCCGTTATGTCGCAGAAGGGGGCTGCAGGGCGGATCGCAAAGGAGGGAGCTCCTGCTGACCCGCGCCGCGGACGGAGGCAGGGATGGAGGGGGGTCGTGACGATGCGAACCCCTTCTGCCCTCGCCTGAGAGGCCGATTGTGGGTCAGGGGAACCGCCACCGACGAAAGCCTTGATGACTGAGGGCGTTCCAGTGTACCGGGACCTCAAAAAAGGCATGCCAAGTTTTGCTTGACCCGCTGATCGATTCCGTTTCTCACTGTTCGTTGGTAAGGATAATACAAATAAATTATACTTCAAATATAAATCCAATGTTATTTAAAATATATTCAGTAAAGATGAACCCGCACTGAACATTGTTCGGTTAAAGTTACTCCATTGTTAACTGCGTTTGACAAATGTTTATGTGCGGTTAGCACGGCATCTTCTAACGGGTTAAATTTAACAGTGAAATGTGGTTAAGTTTCTTTAATTTGTATTGGTCTCGGAAGAATTGGTTAGGTTAATTGTCTGTGAACCTAATATAAAACAAAGCTAATTATACCTTACTAGCGACCCGCCCCGGCTTCGCACGGGTGCAATTATATTATACCTATAAACCTTCCTCTTGAATTACTCTATCTATTAAAAAAAACCGCTTCAAAATCCGTTGCGTAGTTTTAATGATTTATGCATACATAGGGACGGACAGAAGAATGCGACTTTGTTTTATAATATGTAGTGATAGTGATAGTAATAGTGATTACTCAAGAACGGGTGGTTTCTATTTCTATGGAAACAAGTGATCAGATAGATTCATCTCTGCTTTTATTACTAGAATATATCGCAAAAATGCTAGGAAAATGATGAAGTATAGGTATTTTTCCGAATATTTCGATGAACATTAACTTTCAACCAAAGAAATGTTGACCGTCTTCAATATTTTGAAGCGAAAAAACACCAAATGCGACAAATAAACAGCCATTGGTCCGTGTGGTGACAGATTAAGAATACACAATGTCACCAACCCATACCATCCTGAGGGTGTCGTAAGAGGCGAATAATAAATAAATAAATATCCTTGGACATTTCACACAACGCCATCTCGTCCCAAGCTAACCAACTTAATGCTTGTGTTATGGTAACGAGATGGATGATAAACTACTTATATACATTTTTTTTTGTAAAAACATACATATTATAGATAGAAATGACACCCAGACTCCGAGCCAGTGCCTCTGGTTTAGACAAAGACACTTGCCCGACCCCGGAATCGAACCCGGGACCCGTTGATCCAAAGGCGGCACATCTAACCACTAGACCAACGCAACAGGCAGATCACCTAGCACCATGAGAAGGAGAACCTGATACAAACCCTGTGCCAACCCGTCTTGCCAGCGTGGCACATAAGGAGGGCCGGCTCAGTGGTGGGTCATTTATGATCTGAAATGATGATGATGTTGATTTGAATAGAATGCAATAAAACTAACGTTAATATCGCTTCATAAACTAAAATGTGATTTCACCTAGAGCAAACACGCAATTAGCATCGGACCTAATAAATAAGGCGCACAACACACTGGCGACGACACGATAAAATCACACATACGACATTGCATGTCGACACGTATGGATCGCACTTATTTATGTCAATATCGGATTTCAATTTATAACTGCGTTTGCGCAGTGTGCATGCGTAGCAGTATGAATTTATGTTCCAGTCCGAGTGAATATCTAGAGATGATTTATTTTTAATGATAATGAGAACTAAACATGTGTGTGTAATATTATGGTGAAATGTGTAGTACTTACCGTTAGTTTTAAAACTTGCAACTGTCATTGTTAGTTGCCTTGTTGGTCCGCAAGCTAATAACTATTATTACTACTACTCAGCCCGCTGCTGAGTCGGACCTCCTCCAATTACACGAGGGGGTAATGAGGAGGGTAATGAGCCTTCTGCGCCACGCTGGCCAGACGGGATGGCACAGGGTTTCATATCAAGTTTTCCTTCTCTCCCATGGTCAACTCTTACGACACTCCCAGGATGAAAACGGATGGTGACACTATGAATTGTAAATCCGTCAGAAGGACGCTAATTACCCTACACCTGTCACCTATGGGCTGAGTAGAACATTTAACAATAGACAAAAGGGTAGATCGCTTCTGTTTCCAATTAAGCTTACTCTTTGCCACAATCACAGTACCGCAAACAAATTATTCTCTCACGGTAGCGTTTATTGAAATCAAGGCTCACACCGCGCAACGCCCAGGTGTTATTCGCATTTAATTGAACTCCGAATATGAATACCTATTAATAACAAAATATATAAATCGTTTGATACACAATATATACAGTACTAGCGACCCACCCCAGGCTTCGCACGGGTCAATGATGAACCTCTAAATTTATCAGTGTTTCTCTACAATATCATGCATGTATTATACTTAAAAACCTTCGTCTTGAAGCACTCTATCTATTAAAAAAAACTGCTTCAAAATCCGTTGCGTAGTTTTTAAGATTTAAGCATACATAGGGACGGACAGACGACAGCGTCTTTGTTTTATACTATGTAGTGATAGTGATAATACAAACGTTTATTTTAAGTGATAATGTGTTTTTGGTATAACAGTAATAATATTTAGATCCAAACACATTTTTTTAATAAACCATCATCTTACGTTCTTATATCTCACCGTCATCTTAAATCGGTGTTGAATTGATGATAGATTTAAAACTTACAAAAATGAAACTTATTTAATCAAGTTGGCTCATTAGAGCTCTTTTGACAAGTCAAACAATAAAATATTAAAATAAAATATAATAAAATTTACCATTTAAAATAAATTATTTACCATCTACCACCGGTTCGGAATGCACCTCTACAGAGAAGAGCCGGCAAGAAACTCTGTAGTTGCTCTTTTTAGATCGCCATTTTTGTTACAAGGATATAACAGATTTGTGAGAGCAAACTCGCGCAATAGTTGCAAAGGACCAAATCTAGTCACCAATAGTAACCTTCTAATGCCCGAGCCAACCGTCCCCAGCAACGGCACCTGTTCACAAGCATGACGCATGCGCATGCGTACATAAATACTTATTCCCATATTTTTGATAAGTTAGATAACATGACATGTTATCTAGTATACAATGTATTATATAGTTATACAATGTAAGCATACATTGTGTAACTTGTACGTGTACGTTGAATTGAAATTACGAAGCCTAAAGAGGATGGCTGTTAAACTATAAAAGACTTTCATGATATTCAAAGGTCACTTTAGAAAATATGTGAATCCTAGTTTTTCAAAAATGGTTGGAGAGACTTCTGCTCGCATCCCTCTTATTAGATAGAAGCAAATTAGCCTACTGTACCACGCCGGCCAGACGGGCTGGCACAGGTTTCCCTATCAAGTTTTCCTTCTCTTGCGGCTAGGTTTTCAGCCTCGGTTGGAATGAGGTGGTGACACCATTGTATTCAAAATCTGTCATCACGTGAACTAGGAGAAAACTTATATACTAAAAATGTACTTCTATAAGTCATGGTAAAAACTATTCAGTTACTCATTAAATAGGGTTCAAATTCATAATATCAACTGAATGGATCTTTCAAATTATAACCGTTTCATTATAATAAATACAAAAAACGAGCTTGCAAAAACCGATTCCACTAGTAATAAGTTTCTTATGAAAATGCTCTGAGACACTGAAGAGTCATTCGTTAGATCTGGTCACAGGCCCTACTTATATTGTATCATTACTGCCCATCGCGGAATCTGCAGTACTTTGTACCATAGCGGACTGCCATATCAACACTTTGGTCGTGCTAATCTGTGGAAATGCTTTACTTGGTGTGTGGTACAAGTCTAGAACGTAAGGCGTAATGATTTTACGACGTAGAATAAAGTTGCCGGGCATGCGGTCGCATTTTACATCTAAGTACAACAAGATTCTCGGTCCTCCGCGTGGGCCTACAAGCACTGCGCCACTCGAGGATTTTCCTGCCCCATCGGGCGTCGGTCTTGCGAGACATGTGCCCTGTCCCCTGCCATTTAAGTTTGGCAATCCGGTGGGCTATGTCAGTGATCCTGTTTTTCCTGCGTATCTCCTCATTTCTGATTCGATCTCGCAGGGACTTAACTTTATTAAATTAATTAAACTTTTTTAAGTACATATCAATAGAATCTTATTCCTTAGACCCCATTCGTCCCTCAAGACGAATGACATACATAAAAGAATGCGTTTTTCTCACCACGCCGCGCCGGAGCTATGTCTTGAAACAAAAAAACCCTTCCAATTAAAAAGATATAGTGTCCCATTACTCGATCAATGGACGATCCTTGATCATTTAATTCATAACTCACGTACGCTGGATGGCCAGGGGAAAATGTCACCGCGATCTGTATATAAAATAGACACCGTTGAATAAGAGTTGCAAAATAATTAAAATAAAATTAAAATGTCTGTTTGTGAAGGATGTCACAATCATACGTTGTGGTCGGCACTGACTTCACCTGATTTACTACTATTCAGCCCATGAATGAATTGCGCCTCCTCGGAGTAACTAGCTTTCTGGTACAGTTTTAGTTTCAAGATTTCCCTCTCTTGCGGCACACCTTCATTTTTGCTATTTTCTCTCGACCTGCCCTTCCGGCATTGATATTACTCTGCTCAATTCAAAAGTTCTTGCCAAGTGCTTGGGTCAAAAGCATGTGGCATACTTCCCGAATTGACACTTGTACTAGTAAATTACCAACACTATCACAATGACAAACAATATCACGGTGATTGTCGATTTTGACTGTATTATTTTGGCAATTTTGAGGCCCAGTATAGACAGAATTATTGCCGCCTGCGAGATTATGTGGTCAGACCAGCTGACAGTTTTTACATTACTGACTATGTGTAACGACTGCCATGGTAGTATGGCAGCTAGGACCGACGGGTTTACGTGCCCTCCCGACACGAACGAAGCAGGAGTTTTTTTTTAACCCTTGCCTTTGACCCTAGGCTTGCGCGATGGAAAGCAACCCCAGGGTCTAACATGGAGCAGGCAATTTAAGGAGATGCCCTGTCGGGCACCGGCTCTCACATACACACGACGAAACACAGTAAACTGCTTGGCTTAGATGTGAGGGTGGTATCTAGCCGGGCGGACCATTAGATCCTATCACCAAGCTTGCTGGGGTTTGTTGACTCTTACAACACGCGTTTTTTCCCAGCGAGGGGTGTGGAAGTGTTATATTCTGACCCGTCACCACACGGGTCAAAAGGGTTCAGGAGGAGTTCAGGCATAACACACAAATGAGGGAAATGATCGGCATCATGGACACCCATCAGCAACCCGCAGAGCCAGACGTTGCGCGTTGCAAACTATGTGCCCTGGTCACTGCCATTAAGGTTATCAAACGTTTTTTTTTAACGTGAGGGAATGCTTTTGTAGGTCGCCAGCTGGGGACTGTACCGGCTGCGTGAGACCGGTTTACAAGTTTGGCAATCCTGTATGCTAAGTTGGTAGCTCTGGTTAGGTTAGGATGGATGTTAGATCCAATATTGGTAGCTTTTAGTGGATAACACTGGCGCACTTCACGATCCTCTCGCGCCCGTGGAGTATACAGGCTCGTCCCCTGGCTGGGAACTCGTAAATGGTATCGTAATAAAAACGTTTAATGTTAATAAATATACAATTAGTTTAATCTTTTTCTATAGAAATAAAGGTACTTATATAAATAAATAAATAAATAAATATCCTTGGACATTTCACACAACGCCATCTCGTCCCAAGTTAAGCAACTTAATGCTTGTGTTATGGTAACGAGATGGATGATAAACTACTTATATACATTTTTTTTTTGTAAATATATACATATTATAGATAGAAATGACACCCAGACTCCGAGCCAGTGCCTCTGGTTTAGACAAAGACACTGGCCTGACCCCGGAATCGAACCCGGGACCCGTTGATCCAAAGGCGGCACATCTGACCACTAGACCAACGAGGCAGTCGGCAGTTATATGGTTTTGGAATATATATAGTTTCTTTAATTTAAGAAATCGATTTAATTTTTTTAGTTCAATACAATTCTAGAACGGGCAAAGTCATGTGCAAAAACCAGTTAATAACAAAACTATAGTCGCATAGTCAGTTACGGTTACAAAAAACGTCGAGATAATTAGTCTCAATCATTAAAGTCATAATTTTTAATGTCCTTCAGTCATGTTTTCGTTTTCTTGCAATACTTATGTATCAATTGTATAGAAATAGTTTTTATATCAATTAATGAATTGCGCATTTCATTCACGCCTAGACATTGCTTGGAGGGCGTTATTAGTTCAATATGCAACATCAATGAACGATAAATAAAAATCTATCTATTAGCCACAGATGACAACTTGATACCAACCCTTTTTTTTTTTTTTTTTTACATCGGAGATCCTCATGGATATCCGGCCTTTGGGGACTGGCCGGGGTATGTGGGACTCCGGGGCGCGTAGAGATGGTGAATTGCGCCCCGACCTACCCACTAAAACCGACGGCGATCCTCGACTGCCCAAACCAGGGCCACGGGATTCACTCCCATTACGGGAGCATGCTCCGTGACCCTGGGGGCCTTGGCCCGCCTCTTATAAAGCTAGTGGAGCCCCACGCTCCAAGGCGGGCCCCTCCGATAATGAGGGGGGTGGCTGTATTGCCCTCCCCCATTCCACCGCTAGGGGGCGCACGCGAATCGCGGCGCGCTGTCCTCCCGGGGCCTGTTTTGCGCAGGCGACGGACTTCCCAGGTCAATCGCCCGCAGGCCCACTTACGGTGGGCGGAGGTCAGCCAACGCCCTCCGGCGCCTGTTGCGGCGCTGGCGATTTGGGCGCTGGGAGGCCAACTCTCTGGCCCGTTCCGCCTCCTAACTTGATACCAACCCTGTGCCAACCCGTATAGGCATATTTCCCTCGATTAATTTGGAGGACGACCGACTCCGTAGTACCCACTACGGATTTATGGGCTCTTGCGATACCCTCGGGATGGAATGAGTTGGCGACACTGTTTTTCAAACCTGTCGCAGACTACTTCTTGATTATTTCCTGCATAGGTTACTACCACCAGTAAACTAAGATCTTTACCGTTACAATACGAGTAAGTTACCTGTTAAGTAATCCGTTAGTTTACATTCGTTATTTGGTATAAACCATTTTCGAGTACAAAATATCATTAAAATTATCTTAACTACTGCTCATATTTTAGTACATCGGGTACCAATATGGAACGATAACATAAAATATATAATACCGATGCACGCTATACAGCAATAAATTAAACAACGATAAACCTAGCTGATAGATAGCATTTAGGGTTGCGTAAAAAATGTTGAAAATCAAACTAGTAGGTCTATGCCGAGTCGGAGATTGGGGCTCCATATTTCGACGCGGACCAAGGCTCCCAAGGTCACCGGGGCACTAATTACCCCTGAGTCCAAGATACCCCGGCTAGTCCCCAACGGCCGTGTATGGGATGAGGATTTCCAATTTCCATCGAAACCAAAAAAAAAGGACAATGCCTTATACGACAACATTGTACACAGTATGTAAGTGCAGTTTTAGGACGCACGCAAGCACGAGTTCGGGAATTACTAATACTAAATTCACGTGTCAGCTAGTCTTTAAAACATAGTCGAGTTTGTTGGAACAGTTGTAACTCGAGAAGTGCGTTCAGAAAATTATTTTGGTTTAACTAAGGAAAATATTTTTTTTTAAAACAGAACACCGTCACTAGGTGTGTCGCGGGGGCAGTTTAGAAACGTGAAATGCACGAAACTGAATTCAACAAACAAATTAATTCAAATTACATAAATATAAATAAATCTGTAATACGTCATTCATTTACCAGGTGGTATGAAGTTTGACAGGTTAGCTAGTTTATAATAATTAGTATTATGTAAAGAACCCTAGCTATAAGACCGATCACCACTTTAGTGTAATTTACTATTATTTAATTGCTGTCATTAATGTCTGTAGTATTGATTACAATTTATTAGTCAGAAAAATACGTCTATGATTTAAGGTCTCACTTTGAGAGGTTTTTGACCGCAAGCCGTTTATGTGAAAGTTTTAGAAATGTACTTGTAAAAAAATATTACTGACAGATAAGAGAATATAATGGCCTGGCGACACTACTATTACTCAGCCCATAGATGACCCACTGTTGAGTGGGGCCTCCTCCAGATACATGGAGGGTAATGAGCCTACTGTGCCAAGCTAGCCAGATATTTTGGTACAGGTTTTTTTTATATCAAATTTTCCTTCCTTGCGGCTTATCGGCCTTGTGATTTTCATTAGTTGGCTTTTACGACACCCTCAGGATGAAATGGGATGTGACGGTATGTATTCTATAACCGTCACCACAGGTACTGTATACTGGTGACACTTACTTTATTTTAAATCCAAAATTTTCAGGCCCATCAGTTGTTCATTTCCATAGCTAACTAGCGGTCCGTCCCGGATTCGCACGGGTGCGATGTTAACCGCGGGTGACGCCGCGAAGCGTCCTGGTAAATAGTATTTTTGATTAAGGATGGAGTTTTTTTTTTCTCGGAATTTACTCGAGCAAAATTTGGAATAACTTGGTTAACCACCTTAAGATCCTCGTGGAGAAGCGATACCAGGTTCTCTATCAACAAATACTATGTCCCCCATAATTTTATTGAATATCGTAATATATTTGATTTAATTCTTTAATATCTAATATTAGTTGTATTACCTTAAAATTTACATTATTTATACAATACAAGAATAATCTAAAGCTTCATTATATCCTTAACACCGTTATGTTATGCGCTGATATCAATCCAATAAAATGATTCCCATTTCACATGTACCTTGTCAATATCAAAGTGAAAATTGTTCAGAATTATCTCTCAAACCACTATTCGCAACATCACATTTGTCTGTAAATATATCACTCAATACCACTAAATAAAGTCCGTAGACAGTTAAATTGCTCCAGCTTCCGTACCGCGTATTGTATCGTACATAACACATACTTTTTTATCAATTTGATTCCCGACCCTGTTTCCAAGTAATAAAGATTTAATCTCCAATGCAGCATCGATTCGATAAAAAATAATTCTCTCACTTCATATTCAATCCTATATCCAGTTGTTAAGTCAGAAATCTTATCAACAACATTTGCTTCTTCCATGTCATCAGTTACTTCAATACCAACCTTACAGCATTTCATATAAAGATCAGTTTCACCTGTCTCAAACAGTGCAATGGTTTTGCTACAATTATTTAAAGGCATCGGCGATAACTAACGAGGTATCAGAACGCTCCGAGAGAGCCCTTGGAAATGTCAGCACTTCTAAAGCAGAGTACCAAAGAGCACACCGACAAATTGTTCCCATTGAATTGCTTACGATTCTAAATGTAGTTAGCAATTATTTGAGTCTTCTCCCTTTGGTATTCGTTTAATGAATATTGTTTTCTGGTTCCATAGCAGCGCTTGAATGGCTCGAGATAATGCGTGCTCAATGATTTGTTTCCATTTGTGTTGGTGATTATGTGTAATGAGGCTTAGTGCATTGTAGGACGTGCCTCTTTAAAGGGCAAAGATTTGTTCTGTTTACAAATGTGCATCTATCGTTATTATCAATAGAAACTCATTTGTTGAATAATAACTAAGGATTATGTTACAATATTTAGTTGCTGTTTTCAGTCATGGAAGAGAACTTAGATTTTATGTTGTTACATGTTCACTTCTAAAGATGTAATTTAAAAATGATAAATATTCATAGTACCAATACTGTCACTTCAGGAATACGTCCGAATAAAAATTTAAATAGAGATAATATAATTTCAGTGTTAAGGTAATCGAATAAATGTATGAACAAATTAAACTCAAAATACCATTGGATCCAACATATTATAATTATGAGATAATATAAAAAGCATTATTATACCAATTGTTACCATCAATACAATTCACAAGTTTCAAATAGAATTTTAAGCATTTTGAGGTTATTCGATCAATTTTTAGGCAATCAATTTATTGCAACAAAGTCTTTTAAATAAATATAATTAACTTATGTGACTAATTTTCGATCAATTTATATTTATGGACTGTGTTGTTGATCATACTAAAATGCAATAAAGCCTCAATCTAAAGACCTGAAACTCATAGTTGCTATTTTCTATTGACGTGAACATGCGACACGATGCAGTTGATAGCATCAACCGGCTAAATTCAAAAGTTGTCGAGTACTTGTGTCAAAGAGATTAGCATGTGGTATAAGTCCCAAACTGTAAATAAGTCGGCAAAACTGTAAAACGACAATCAATAGTACCTTGTTATTCGATTTTGACTCTATTGAATTAGCAAGTTTTGTGTTGATCGATATTTAAATGGCAGATAAGACTTTTAGGACCAAAGCTATCTGTCACCTTCAATAATGTGTCATAAATTCCATAATATTAAAAAAAAAATAGTGAAATTTAACAAGCTAAGCAATAATTGAGAATCAAGTGAAATACGTTTGGAGTTTAACTGAAAAAACATTCATAATTAATTAAAATCATATCATAACTGTTTCTTGTGTTGGGTCGTGATTATGTTGAACCCTCCTTGCTTTTATGATAATCGAAATGTGATTTAAATCGACATTCAACATCGACCGGGTAACCAGGATCATTAACAATTTGTTGTGATGTGAAGAAGAGTCAAATATAAAGGTAACTGCTCACTAGATAATATAATGTACTTCTCAGCTATTAATACATGCCAAGGCTTCTTTAATTTTAAGGATAAAAATAATTTATTTATTTATTAAAAATAGCCAATTATTGTTTATGTTTTTATCATGTGTTAATTTAATTTACTAGTTAAGTATGCATCATTCCGTCTGGTGACGGATTTAGAATACATAGTATCGCCACCCGTTTTCATCCTGAGGGTGTCGTAAGAGCTGACAAAAGGAAATGATAGGGCCAAAAACCTAGCCGTAACAGCAGGAAAACTTGATATGAAACCCTATGCCAACCAGTGTGGCCAGCATGCAGTAGACTTATTACCCTCGATGTAATAAGCCTACTACGGGGTGAGAAGTAGAAGTATTCATCATCATCAACAGCCCATAAATTACTCACTACAGAGATGGGGGCTCCTCCAAATTCATGGAGCTAGCAATACGGGTGCGCAACAGGTTTGTGTCAAGTTTTCCTTCTCTTGCCGCTAAGGCCACGTAGCGGCAAGAGAAGGAAAACTTGACCTATTACGAGACTCCCAGAATGGTTTAGATTGGTGACGTTTTTAAGCATTGTAAATATACACTTGCTTATTAAATTTAAAAAGAAAAAGCAGAGTTAAAAAAGATGTCAAATATAAATCATATGACACAGGATATTCTTCGTAACTAAAATAGTTTATTGAATTGGTAAAACATGAATCATAGTTAGCTAAATGTACGAAATGAAAAAACAAAATATATTTGTTTATTAAAGTGTCCCATAGTACAGTGCCGTAAAACAATATTTTTTTACAACAACAACAAACGTTCTAAAACGCTGTAACGATGATCACAGTTCACAAGTCTAGTGTACCACAACCTTTTCGTTCACGGATGCACTTATGACATTAATTGTGTTTAAAGTTTGTTTTAAACGATTTATAAAAAATAAGTTTAATATTTAAGTGTTAAGTAACGACAGTAACTCGTTTTGTTTTGAGACCCCAACATAGTAGTTTAATGCTGATTAAAACTGTAAAGAGACCGATTTATATGTTTAATAATATAAATGTTTCGAGTGGGTGAATCGTTATTAAAATTCCCATTCAGATAAAGGTCACGTTTCTTTATGGAAAGGTCAAACGTGTTGACCTTTTGAGTCCTGGCTTTTTCCCAATTTCATTAGGAGCCACAAGTCTGACCTAATTTTGCTACCAGCTAAGATTAAATGTATATTAGTGTGCACACACACACAGCGCTATTTAAGTTTACAAATATCGGCCACTGTTATCCTTGTCACCCACTGATGAGTCGAGAATTGAAGGAACAATTGACGTCAAAAGCGACACCGACTAAGCCTAATATTTCTAGGACTACCAGTATTTTCATGGAGTTTATTAACTGTTGACTATCCAATCACAAATCCCTCAAATCAGTCTTTGTATACAAAAATAGCGATTTATAAAAACAACTACGGTGTTTCTCGCCCGCTCTTCTCTGTAGAGCAGCCTTTCGAAGCCGATGGTAAATGTAAAATATATATTGACTTGTCAAAAGAGCTCAGACGAGTCAACTTGAATAAATAGATTTTTGATTTTGATTTGCAGCTGCGAGCTGCTTTCAGAACCTTAGATGAAATCAGATATGAAATGATGGATATACAAATAAATAAAATTGGATAGCCTTTTTTTGTAATATTAAAATAACCGCTTTTTAGTAAGTAAATTTGCATGACGTATACACGGTACATATTAAACCAAAGCTTTTTTTACATATTTTGTCTGTGTCTGTTTTATTCGGTTAATATCTAAAGTAGCTGGAATGATTTTACGGGACTTTCACTGTCAGATAGCTTATAATGTCAAGGAATAACTTAGGCTACTTTTATAGAAACTCAACTCCCCCTCCCACTTTTCAGAGTACTTGAGGTGAACTTTTTATTACATACAAACAGGTACCTAGTCTAATATAAATCAGAGCGAGACGTTGCTTAGTTTGCAATCGCTAAGATATGAGATATGACGTCGAAGTACGTTCATTATACTTTCTAACACATATTTTCCGAATTATATTCCTTCTGAATACATTGTGACAATTTCTGAACGGAGTGCACGTCAGTCAATTTAACGTTTTCAAGATCAGAGGTTCAAAGGGAGCCGCAATGTCTTAAGAACATCAGAAATGATACCATCGCGACACAACCCTTAATACAATTGGTTAAAATATAAACATGTCACTTCGGTTAGGGTTACCTCACGATTCTGGTTTAATGTTCATAGCAGTCCACGTGGTGACAGACTGAGAATACATAGTTGACTGCCTCGTTGGTCTAGTGGTTAGATGTGCCGCCTTTGGATCAACGGGTCCCGGGTTCGATTCCGGGGTCGGGCAAGTGTCTTTGTCTAAACCAGAGGCACTGGCTCGGAGTCTGGGTGTCATTTCTATCTATAATATGTATGTATTTACAAAAAAAATGTATATAAGTAGTTTATCATCCATCTCGTTACCATAACACAAGCATTAAGTTGCTTAGCTTGGGACGAGATGGCGTTGTGTTAAATGTCCAAGGATAAATTTATATTTATAGTGTCACCACCCCATTTCATCCTGAGGGTGTTGTAATAGCCGACAATAGGTACATGGGTGTGGTATACAGCTTTTATATTGTATGGTGACTGATTAGTGGATTTACTCTCACAACTACTACTACAAAGCCCACAAATAACCCACTGCTGAGTCATAAGCCTACTGTGCCACGCTGGCCAGATGGGTTGGCATAGGGTTACGTAAAAAAAAAAAAGGGTTTCGTATCAAATTTTCTTCTCTTGCGGCTAGCATTCCGGCTAATAATTTCCTTTTGTCACACTATGTATTCTACTTTTTTAAATTATATGTGACATAATCCTAATACTATTATAAACGCGAACGTTTGTAAGTATAGATGGATAGATGGATGAATGGATGTTACCGTTTCGGATGGATGTTTGTTACCGTTTCACGTTTAAACTACGGAATGGATTTTAATGGAAATTTACAATAATTTAGCTTATACATCAGAATAACACATACGCTACAACTTTTAGCATCGTGCTGAGTTTGGGATGGTTTGTGATTTGAGCTTTCTATAGAATTAGTTTTTAAGTTAAGTGCCGAGTTTTATTACTTTTGTATTTTTCTTGCCACAATAAATAGTATGTCTATGTCTTTTAAAGATATTGTGTGAATGTCACAAATGTAACAATAAGTGTCAAGGTAATAAAAAAACTGTGAAAAAATATATTCCATCACCATGCGGGTAAAACCGCAGGGCGCAGCTAGTAATATTATATACTGCAAACTATTCGAACGTTACCGTTTGTATCGTTCGCAGTTCTCAGCCCTAAAGTAAAGGGTTTTCTTCCGCGTCCATCCGAGACATACCGGGATATGCGACCCCAAGGCGCAGTGCGTACTCGCCGCGGACATCGCCATTGAAGATAGTATCGGCCGCTCGATGAATAGGACGCCTAGGCACAGAGCCATTGCTGCATTTTAATACAGTTTTTAAGATTATTAAGAGCCAGGTGTCTGTGTGGGAAGGGTTTTTGAGTACTTAGTCATTGGCGACAAGCAACCTGTTTTATAGTTGGCCTTTTTTCCTATGTTCTTTTTATTTCAAACTAGATCTGCCCCGGCGTCGCACGGATGCATGTTTTATACATACCTTTCTCTTGAATCGCTCTATCTATTTAAAAAAACCGCTTCATAATCCGTTGCGTAGTTGATAAATACACACACAGATTATTATGTACCACCACCGCGACATCGTGGGTCGCTCTTCGTCTGGCCTCTTGCCGTAAGGCCGCCCAACATGGGTCACCTTCAGCCGCCCCAACGGATCCTAAAAGCACGCCTCACGCACGGCCGAGGGAGAAGATACGAGTAGGTATGCCTAAGGCACCTACTTCAAATAGTGAAGTGATATTTTTTTGCGTTTTAAATACATGACGTAAAACAATACCGTAAAGACTCCAATTACAAAGACAACGTTAATCGCACTAATGAAAGTAACAAAACCGTTTGTATGAATAAAGAATCCTAGGTGGGAACACGCCGTGGCTCTCATCAGACATCCCGCCACAACTAACTAGACAATCGTCTCTTTACCCCTACAATAACAGTAAACGGTTTTATTCTCGAAACATCTTTGCATTTTCTTTTTTTTCATAGACAAGGCTGAGAAACCTTAAACACATGCAACGTCTCTGTGACTAGCACAACTTAAGACTCTGACTGACGACTGAATGCCTCGGAGTGATGCGTCCCGACGTATGCGCCTGCGCATAGTTTCGCACCGCGACTGTTCGCCTATAATTTATGTATTCTAAATAATATTCGTTCTACACGATGATATTCCTTAGAATACATCCTATTATTAAAATTGGAATATGCAAGTTGAAATGTGAGAGTATATAAATATCAGGCATTTGTAAATATTTTTATTTCCAAAACAATGTAATTTAATGTTATTTTTTAATGTGATGTTTCGACTTTTATTTTTAAAAAGCATCATAAAATGTAACTCTATTTCAAAAGTATACACTAAGACATTCAAAAGACGTTTCTGTTGATAAGCAACAGTGATAATGTCCAATTTGATCCAATAGTAGTGTATTACTCACTTACAATTCTACAAATTGTATTATTATATTAAGGAGATATTAACGTATAAAACTATTTGTTTGTTCGTTGATTTAGAATACATATAAATACATACATTATACAGAATTCATAAATTTAACCATCAACTGGTTAAACAGTCAGAAATTAAACATGAAGCTCGTAAAGCCGAACGTCCACCGCGAGCTAAACTAAGTTAGTTTAGTTTAGCTTGCATAGTTGAACCAGTTTTTCATACACGTTAGTTCACCGAACTTATTTTAGCTGGCGGTGGACGTTCGGCTTAAGAGTTGGCCAAAGAAACAACATACACTTGAATAGAAACACGCCCAACCTAATTTCCCGCCAAACAAAACTGAGTTAGTTATTCTTGGGTGAACTAATGTAGCATCGTGTGGAACACCCATTAGATACGTGAACTAAGTTTATGCATTTATGTTAAGGAGAGACAAGAAATAATGCTTTGCAGATTTACTGATTAACTGTTAGTTTATAACTAGTCCTTGTCTGATTCGCATTGGGCCCCGTGATGGATTGTGACCTTTGTACTCCACACTTGGAGGCATTTCTGTTTAACTATAGGATATTTCGTATAGCAGCGAGAATGTATAGAAGGTTACCGCGAGCAAGGGGCAAAGTACGAACTTTGCATGGGAAATATTTGGGGATAATCTGGGTACACTTCACCATCGCCCCCTGGGACTCCCACATACCCCAGCCCTGTTCCACCAGCAGGGCATATATAAAAGATTAAAAAAGACAAAAAAAAAGGTTGTTGCGTAAATACTGTAATACAATTTTTCTTCTTAAATTATACCTAAACAAATAATGTCAAAAGGATTTACATAAATTAAAAAATAAAGGTTCTGGCTGCTGTGATCGCCAGCAAGTTATTGACATGCAGTAAATACTATAGTCCGAGTTGTGGGATTTAGAATACACAATGTCACCAACCCACACTACCTTGAGGGTGTCGTAAGGGGCGACTAAAGGAGCACTATTAGCATACCAGACGCTGGCTGGCCAGAGAGGCTGGCGCAGAGTTTGTATTAAGCTTTCCTTCTATTCGGGCTAGTTGGTCTACCTATTGAGTTCTCTTGAGCTGTGTATTTTATAGCAATCGCACACCATCAATATAACTTAATACCTATTAAAAAGTATGAATAAAATTACTGAAAGAAATAAATACAAATTAAATCTCTATAAAATACCATTTACGCTCAAAACCCCTCCAATATAAAACCGATGTGTTAAAACAAGTGCCATAGACCATCAATTCTCATAGACGCAATTAATAACGCCGTAAGAAGCCACAGACCACACGGTTCTCGCTTTAGACCCGGCACACTGATGAGAACTGGAATTAATTTAACATTTCATTCGAATTGAATCGATACTTTGTGGAGTGGATTTATGAATTGAAGGAACACGCCAGGGTGTCGGGGATTTAGTTTTATAATCAAGGATTTTCTGCAGTGCGAGATGTCATTGATATGCGGGTTAAAAAAGATCTAATCGAGAAAAAATTATCGATGATTATAATCGATCATAATTTCTGTTGTCCTTGTGGCGTCGGATTTTGAATACATAATGTCACCACCTCATTTCATACTGAGGGTGTCGTAAGAGCCACTAAGCAAATGACAAGGCCGATTAACTGGCTGCAAGAGAAGGAAAACTTGACACGAAATCCAACCCAGCGTGGCATAGTAGACTATTTACCCTCCCTGTAGTTGGAGGAGACCCGAATCAGCAGTAGGTCATTTAAGGGCCGAAAAGTAATATTTTTTTTATGAAAGCGTGCTGCGGAAGTTTATAATCAATAAATATCTATCTAGTAATATTCTGTTGTCTGAATTAAATAGTATTTTTTACGCAACTTGTGGTGACATATTTAAAATACATAGTGTAACCACCTCATTCCACATTGAGGGTGTCGTAAGAGCTGACAAAAGCAAATGATAAGGCCGTTAACCTAGCTACAAGAGAAGGAAATTGACACGAAACCCTATGCCAACCCGACTGGCCAGCGTGGCATGGTACGCTAATTACCCTCCATGTAGTTGGAGGAGGTCCGACTCAGCAGTGGGTCATTTATGGGCTGAGAAAAAATACATTAAAAGATGGTTACAAAAAGAAATCTCGTTCAATACGTGACCTGGTTATTATAGCTAATAACAGGTTGGCTAAGTAATCTAGTTCAGTTTCGAAGACTAATGCAATCAAGTCAAAGTTCAACTTAAGCAAAACGTAATGACTGGTAATCAATCATCGCTAAGTAATATGTATATTGTATTATAAGTGTTTTGTCTGTTGGTATTCTATCATAATTTCTACCCATAAATGACTAAGCCTCCTCCAATTTCATGGCAGGAAACTAACCACACCACGCTGGCAAGACGGGTTGGCATACCCCCCACGTAATCGGAGGGGCCCGCCTTGGAGCTTGGGGCTCCGCTAAACGTCCCCAGGGTCCCAGAGTATGCTCTCTTATCGGGGAGTGAATCCCGTGGCCCTGGTTCAGACATTCGAGGATCGCCGTCGGTTTCAGTGGGT
Source organism: Clostera curtula (assembly GCA_905475355.2). NCBI lineage: Eukaryota > Metazoa > Arthropoda > Insecta > Lepidoptera > Notodontidae > Clostera > Clostera curtula. The sequence goes on from FR997805.1 coordinate 1,634,274, forward strand.
AGGTCGGGACGTAATTTAGCATCTCTACGCGCCCTGGAGTCCCACATTATCCGGCCAGTTCGCAACGGCCGGGTATCCATGAGGACCACCGACTTAAAAAAAAGAGTTTGATAAAATTTTCTTTCTCTTGCAGCTGCGTGACCTGAAGGTTGCGCTCAGGCATGCAGTTCTCAGTACTGTCAATAGTTTACTTATGTTTATCCCTTTCTGACACGGATTTACTCTCACAAATCTGTCTTATCAGTATTTGAATACAAAAATCGTTTATTTTCTATGTTTAAGGAAAATACTTCGTAACAATAAGTAAAATACAAAATTCCTTGACATAAATCTTTACTTTTAGATGTTCGAATCGCTTATCGAATAACGGACTTATGCGATTAACATAAAACAATCAAACTCAAAAGGCACTTTATTTACGTAGGCGGTATCACAAAACTATTAAAAATCGTCATTTTAAAATTTTAAACGGCCCCTGTCACTCGCTAGTTGGTAGTCTCCCTACACATCTATCAGTCGTCATCTACATTCACACCTTTCATACACAATTCCTCTATAAACAATGCATCCAACTCTTTTCTCCTCGTAATTTTTTAAGAAGGTTGAAATAAACCGAAGTTTCGAATGTTTTGCAGTAGTCGTGGTTATGGTAGAGTTCTCTCCTGTAACCAAGGCTCATTAATGTAATTTTGTTAATGTTTTACTAAACTACATTTATATCTTTTATTTCGCTTTTATCCACAGGCGGCGACTGATAAAAGTAGTGTTCAAGAAGTAAGATCAAGATGGGATGATGGCATATTAATTATGAAAGATTCTGAGCGTAAATTGAATCAACCGATTTATATTAACAACCTAATGACTGCCTGAAGGTACGGAGCTTTATTTAACTAAATAAATAAGTTTGTTCAATTAATTCGTCATGTGTCATGACGGATTGACAATATAAATGAACTCATTCCATCGTAAGGGTGTATATACAAGGAAGGCAAATCAGAGGCACTTTCTCCGAGTTTGGGTGTCACTTGTATTCATGAATTTCATGTTTGAAAAATGCCCTCGCGATAAATTGTACACATAGTGCAGGGGTTTCGTATTTAAAAAGAAATAAAAAAATACAATCACTGTAGTAGGCTACTTTTCCTCCATGAATTTGGTCGACGCCCGACTCAGTGTGGGATCATTTGATCTGAAATGATGAAGGATTTCTACAAAGACCTGTCCAAGCCCACCGGGTTCCGGCGACCGTAAGAGGTCGTGGATCCACTGCGTAGAAGGTATACCAGCACCGGACCTTTGCCCCGTTAGCCGACAGTCCTGGAGCTGGCTGCTCCTCCAGGGAAATGTTGGCATCAAGTTTCTCTTGCAGCTAAGTTTTCTGTCTTATCCTTTAGTTGACTTTTACAAAAAAATATGTATTCTAAACCCGTAGTAATAGTTTATAGTCAATTTTTCAATTCATGTCAACGGTTAATTTTGACTGGACTTTATCTAAATCTTATTTACTTGTAAGATACATCTGATTGTTGCTGTTAGAATCTAAATCAACTTCAATTTTAAGATACACAGTGCATTAAGATGTTTATCAATATAAAAATTCAAACCACTCAATCGATGATAAGATAGCAAGTGTATGAACAGTTTAATGTTCTTGTTATCAGGCACTTGATGATATTTGATACAAAATATTAAACTATTTTAAAGAATAATTACTTGTAAACGTTAGTACTAGATGGCACTAGTCCTACTAATATTATAAACGTGAAAGTTGTAAGAATGTATGGATGTATGTTTGTTACTCTATCACGCAAAAACTACTGAATGGATGGACATTTTACAATAATATGTTTTTATTTATTTATTTATACATACAGGTTTACATGTTCTTTTTTTAGTTTATAGATATTGACAAACTGCTGTACAGTTTGTTGGCGACATAGCGCTCTCTTATAAAATATGTAATCTAATATATATAGTATAGTAACCGTTTAACATTATTATATAATTACAGTATTACAACCATATACATAGCAATGTTATATAAAACTATTGTTGCAGGAGTGTATCTATTAAATACTTTTCAATTTAGTTTTAAAATCATTTCTACCAGCACATTGATATTCCGAAAATATTTTATTAAAAATGTTTGGTATTAAATACTTCCTTGTTCGTTGGCCATAATAGTTGATTATTGTGTGGTCTTTGAATCTAATTCTTAAGTCTACCCTTAATTTATCCATTATTGTGTTCTTTATTTTATACTTGTGACATTGAAATTGGTCTACTGCTAATAAATACTCGACTTTTTCGTGTACAGGTAAGATATTACATTTGGCAAATAACAGAGCATAATTATTATCTTTAAAAGTTGATTTACTTTGTTTGTCTACAAGAAACTTTAGTAGCCTTATCTGTATTTTCCGTATTTTATCTAAATATGTCCGAAAGGTTCTGCCATATGCACATAAACCATAACTGAGAATACCATCCGCCAGCGCATGATATAACATAAGCGAAACTCCTCTACTCACTACGTGTTTAAGATTTTTAAATTTGTTTAAGACGTATCTTAGCTTGTCACACACAATATCGACGTATAATTTCCAGTCTAAACCACAATCTATAAAATAGCTTACACATCAGATCAACACATAGGCTATAATTTATAAAGATATACGTCTAACTATAAAAGATTTTATGTAATAAATCCGTGCGAAGCCGGGGCGAGCCGCCAGTAAATATATAAAACAAGGAAGACAGTTGCCCAATAAACATATCGCTTCACCAATTTCACAAGCTAAAATTATAATTTCTACCCAAATATGGATCGTTACCATTTCGCAAGACGACAAGAGTGATTCACAAACATTACTCTTAAAAACAAGTACCTCAATTGATCTTTAACATTTATGAGAATTGCTGCCAAAATTCACCCCACAATAATTTCGTTTCCAGCCGTTAACGTCAGCTATATATCATGTAATGAAATTGACAGCGACTCCCAACCTTTTTGTTTGAATTTTTTGACACTACTGAAATTAATAGTTGTTATTCTCAGTGTGGTGAGGAATTTAGAATACATAGTGTCACTACCCACACACATCCCATCCTGAGGGCGTCATAAAAGCTAACATAACAAAATGACAAGGCCAAAAACTTGGCCACAAGAGAAGGAAAACTTGATACGAAACCCTGTCCCAACTCGTCTGGCCAGCGTGGCACAGTAGAACTTAGATATATTTGACTGTTTATTTCACATTTTATTTACACCCCCAACTCATCACTGAACCAGCGCCGTTTCAGCGCAATTTATATTACAGTTTAAGTAATTATAGATAGTACTAGCTTTTGCGCGCGGCTTCGCCCGCGTGGGCTTCGAAAACGTGCATATTTTTTATGAACATAAAATCGGTTATTGTGACTAAACTATGATAGTTAGATATGTGCTCTCGCACTTTTTTGTAGATCTTTATAAGACCTACAAACCCGTAGTACATCATTTTGTTCTATTGTCAATAGTTTTTGCAGCGCACGCATAAATAGATTTTCGATTTTACACCTTGGTTTACAAAATCGCAATTTTCATACGGATCCCTAATTCTTTTGAAAATAAAATATAGCCTATAACCTTCCTCGATAAATGAACTATAAATGACTATCTAATACTGAAAGATTTTTTGAAATCGGTCCAGTAGTTCCTGAGATTAGCGCGTTCAAACAAACAAACAAACAAACAAACAAACTCTGCAGCTTTATATATTAGTATAGATTTAAGGTAAAATTGTGCCGAATAAACCATTTTTCTTTCTTTCTTCTTTCTTTCATCATGCATGCTTGGTCAAACCTTGTCTAGAGGGCGGATTCTAATTTCTAATATGTACGCAGAACATAGACTATTGAATAAAAAATACTATGATACTCAGCTAACCAGTAGAGCTCTTTTTTCTCTATGAGTTAAGGAAAACCCCTCCACAGCTAAAAGCCGACAAATTACGGATAAATTTATCATAGCACATTACCGTGTTAAATATACTGCTGACCTTTTGTCGGACTACAATTTGAGAACCAGTGTTTAAAATATTTTACTTGCTTTTTATAATTTTGGATGCAATAACGGTTATGATTAAACATTTAACAACATAACGATTCCTATGAAGTCCGATCTTGGTTCTAGAAATAAGGTTCTGGTTAGTTAGGCTATAAGATGGTTTTATACCAACTAGCTTGCAGACAAATCCACGTACGGCTGGATAACGATCAGCGAATACCAATTTTGTTGGCTCTTTTCTCAGAAACAGTGAAATCAAAAACATGAGCTCACTTTAGTTCACTTATGGACATAAGCCTCCCCTAATAAGTGGCATAACGTCTTGTCCTACACTCGACGCATCCAGTTCACAGTCTTTCAAAACTTGTTGCGGTCTCCATTCAACCCTAGTATATTCCAGCGGTTAAAGTTATATTTATATTATTCGGTATAAAGGGTGTAACAACAACCCTATGGCCAAATCGAAAGGATCGATACTACTCCTGACATAAATACTCTATGCAAAATTTCAGGAAATGTTTGGAAGGTTGTTCCTTAAAATGTTGGTGACGAACGTGCTATGACTAGAGAAATAAGCATGTTTTTTCTCAAATTATTTGTCTTGATTAGCTCTAGCTCTCACTTCGTATGGCTAAAGGGTTTTTGTTATACCTTGTATAGTTTGTAAGAAAGTATGTGAATAAATTTTCTATTCTATTATTTTCTATTAAAGACTGCGTTAATTTGGAAATGCTACCAAATTTTGTGAGTGGAATTTGGCAAGACAGTCAGATGTATAATATTTATGACCCATGGACCCCTAAAACTGGACCTACGTTGATGACTTGTACAATCAAGGCCAATGAAGTTTCCAAGCAATGGGTATTATTACGGATTCGACCATTTCTTCGTTTCTTGAATTATTGGGCAGTATGATCTCGATATGCCTTGTAATCCTACACCATAGTGTACTGTTATACAATGTCACTACGTCAATAATAACTTTTATTGCCTTTTTTTCACCCACGAGTAATCCTAGCATAAAAGGCAAAGCACCCCCCCCCCCACGTCTGTCTTTATGTTCGTGATAATCTCTTAATATAATACTGTACTAGCTTATGTATTAATTCACAGTGGCATTATTATTTTGATGCACATTATTTGTCTAGACAAACAATATAAATGAACTAGCTTTTGCGCGGCTTCGCCCGCGTGGGCTTCGCACCCGTGCATATTTTTTATGAACATAAAATCGGTTATTAGTTAGTTTAAACTATGATAGTTAGATATGTGCTCTCGCGTACTTTTTTGTAGATCTTTATAAGACCTACAAATCCGTAGTACATCATTTTGTTCTATTGTCAATAGTTTTTGCAGCGCACGCATAAATAGGTTTTCGATTTTACACCTTGGTTTACAAAATCGCAATTTTCATACGGATCCCTAATTCTTTTGAAAATAAAATATAGCCTATAACCTTCCTCGATAAATGGACTATCTTATACTGAAAGATTTTTTAAAATCGGACTAGTAGTTCCTGAGATTAGCGCGTTCAAACAAACAAACAAACAACCAAATAAACAAACAAACAAACTCTGCAGCTTTATTATATTAGTATAGAGTATAGATTATCCGCTACCATTGTAAAAAATAAAATTAGTGAAAGTTGAATAATACACAATAGGTAGTACCAGTTTTCATAATATATCACAAGTAGAGGATGATTGGCAATTAAGTTGCCATTCTCAAATTGAAAAAACAGCTGTGACATTTCGAGTTTTTGTGGTTTATGAAAATGAACGATGCGCGGTCGTAATTTTCACTGCTCTTACCGGAGGAATGACTGAGGTTCCATAAACAACTACTCAGCTTACACATGACCCACTGCTGAGTCGGACCTCCTCCAGGTACATTGAGGGTAATTACCCTACTGTGCGACGTTGGCCAGATGGGTTGGCACAGGGTTTTGTATCAAGTCTTCCTTCTCTTTCAGGTAGGCCTTGTCATTTCGTCATCACCACACGCATAACACACGCACACAGGGACACACATATATTTCAATAACAGGAATATTATCTTCATTTAAAGATTTTATGTGACATAGTTGAATTTATGTTTTACTAAACATTTGCAAAACAGACGCCTTTTGAACTTAGCGAAGATGCAACTTAACACTTAGGTGCACTGTGGGATTTTCGCTCCACCGACTAAGTATCATCATCATTCTCTCGAAATATATGAAAGTAATTTGGCATATTGTGCCAGGAATTGGGGCTGCATGTCCAGATGGATTAGTATACGGATTTTTATTAGCTTGCATTCTCTAGAGAAAAATTCCAGATATCAAGGATGTTTTCTATTTGTTTAATGCCGTCCAGTATTTCCTCTTTTTATAGTAATTGTCTATTATTTTATGTTGGCTCAAAGTTTTATACAGTTCTTTTGCAAATTTCCTTTTGCAAATCCTTAATAGAAAACAATGCATTATATTTGCACAGGAGTATAAAACATACAATGCTTTATACTCCTGTAGCGATCAGAGTGTCCTTCCATGTGGTTGGAGGAGGCCCGACTCAACTGTGAGCACCAGTTTACCGCTGTTTTTAGTGGGTAGACGAGTAGTTTTCGGAGTCCCACAAAATCACCGACCGACCGAATCGCCGACCGGCGCGGTATGCATGAAGTATTTGCATGCATGCACATGCAAAGCCCCAGCGAAACAAATAAAAGGCCCAACTTAGCAGTGGGTCATATAATATATTGACTGAGTATATTGACAGTATATATAATATATTGACTGAGTAGTAAGTAGTAGTAGTAAGTAGACTGAGTAGTAACGCTCTGTGCGTTGCATTGTACTCAAATTTTCTTAAACTTGTATCCTTAATACCAGCTAAATACAGCAAGCATTGCGACAATTAAGGACACACGGAAACTTTAAACTTCCCAGTAACAAAATCCAACACTTTTTAATCCACTAACAATAATGGCTTAAGGTCGACAAGACATCAATAAATAAAATAACTGTTACTTTAATTAAAAATTATCATAAAACATTTTGGCTCTTAATTCTTTGAAACGGCGCACTGTGCACCGTTTGAAATATGCCCTTATTTACATGCACGGCCGCAGACCGAGGTGCCAAGAGTTATGCGTTTGACCTGCCGCCACTTCTGGTACTTTTGTTGCCAAAGCCCGTATTTGATAGTAGCTTCCACCAAACCCGTGGGTTTGCTCGAGTATTTGGGACACTTCTAATACACATTTTCAGGTGCTTCACAAAGCTTATTGTAAATTTGTGTAGCAGTTGCTTCTCGTGGCTCAGTTTTAAGACCTTAAGACCCACTAGAGCGGGTTGCCTCCAGTTTCATGGAGGTTAATAAACCTACTATTCCACGCTGACTGTCTGTTTAGTCATTTCCTTTTGTCGGCTCTTACGGTACCCTCAGAATGAAATGGTGACACTAAGTATTCTATGTCGATACTTCTAATTCCTGCGTTGTTGGTCGACTGCCTCGTTGGTCTAGTGGTTAGATGTGCCGCCTTTGGATCAACGGGTCCCGGGTTCGATTCCGGGGTCGGGCAAGCGTCTTTGTCTAAACCAGCGGCACTGGCTCGGAGTCTGGGTGTCATTTCTATCTATAATATGTATGTATTTACAAAAAACAAATGTATATAAGTAGTTTAACATCCATCTCATTACCATAACACAAGCATTAAGTTGCTTAGCTTGGGACGAGATGGCGTTGTGTGAAATGTCCAAGGATATAAAAAAAAACCTGAATTATTGATATCGATCAAAAGAAGTATGTAAGGATCGTAGCAAGTGAAAAGAAGTGGTCTCTGCCTACCCATATGGGAAAGAGGCGTGATTATATGTATGTATTGATATGGATAAAAGAAGCACTAACGTGGAGTTGCCTCAACTAAATTCCATCATTGCACTACAACAAAGTATTTCAATCACAGCACGACTCGAATCGATCCATATCGATTTTATAAAACTTTCACGTAATTTAAATTCATGTTCTACAATGTTGTATCAATTCTAATAAGGACATTTATATTAAAAAATAGTTGCGGCAATGCGCTTGCCGTTCTATCGGTAACCAAACCGAATAATGTTATTTACGAGCGGTCCAGAATCGATACATTCATTTCGATGCACCGGTTCATTCGATTCTTGCTTCTAAATCGATTTTCACCGCGCGCCCGTCATCCTACGTCACATAAATACTGAGGTTTAGTTCTAAATAATGACACAGGTATGTCAATGGCGTTACCACATCTGGGGTCAATATCGATAATCTACTCGTTTACGTTATTGTATGCAATATTGGAACATTCGTGGGAATAATTCGTTTTTTAAAAAACATTCTAATATCCATCCTGAGGTTGTCTTATGAGCGGACGTATCAAGATTTCCTTCTCTTGCGGCTAGGTTATCGCTCTTAGCATTTCCTTTCGTTGGATCTTACGACACTCTCAGAATGAAATGGGGTGGCGACATCCGCTACCACACGGAATTTTTGTATATGACATTAAACCCGTATTTTTTGTAAAAAAACAACACTTCTTACTTACTTCTTTCTTAGCCTTCTCTCATAAATGACCCACTGCTGGATCAGGCCTCCTTCAACTACACGAAGGGTAATTAACCTACTGTGCCACGCTGGCCATAGGTTGGCATAGGGTTCCGTATCAGGTCACGGAGCATGCTCCCGCAATGGGAGTGAATCCCGTGGCCCTGGTTTGGGCAGTCAAGGATCGCCGTCGGGTTTAGTGGGTAGGTTGGGGCGCAAATCACCATCTCTACGTGCCCCGGAGTCCCACATACCCCGGCCAGTCTCCAACGGCCGGGTATCCATAAGGATCTCCGACGTAAAAAAAGGGTTCCGTATCAAGTTTTCCTTCTCTTGCGGCTAGGTTTTCGACTTTAACATTTCCTTTTGTCGGCGCTTACGACACCCTCAGGATGGAATGGGGTGGTGACAATGTGCATTCTAAACCTGTCACCACCCGGAAAAAACACATAACGTATAAATCTTTACGACGAACCGCTTCTTCTATCTAGGTAGTACATAGAGCATTTTTTCTATCCTAGTCGTCGTTTTGTAGCAAAATTTGACATTGTTTTAAATGCCTGTTTTAAAGTTGGTCTAACTGGAGGTCTTTTATCGCAATAATAGGAGCAAAGCTGTACAAATAATCAAGAAAGAAATGGAATCATAAATGAAATCTTAAACCAGTATGTTAGCTTATAAATGGCCTTTTATAAATTTTATTCATGGCATTAACCTGAGCTTTATTTATTATTACTTTTTTCGCCTTCATAGAATATATGCATGTTATTATGTATTCTAAATTCAAATTCAAAAGGAAGGTTATTCATATAGGTTTATCACAAAACTCCTATAAATCGACCCTTTCCCATGTATCCTAAATCCGTTACGTTGAATGTGTAGTTTAATTTTTGACATATTTATATATGATCTGAATTGGGGGTTCTTAACGTAATTCTGTGAATATAATGAGAATCACACATACTATATAGAACATATCAGATTTTACTACTACTAGTCACCTCCAACCCGTTATTTGGAGGTTAATTAGCCTACTGTGCCATGCTCGCCAGACGGGTTGGCACAGGGTTTCATTTCAAGGTTTCCTTCTCTTGCAGATAGGTTTTCGGCCTTGTCATTTCCTTTTATCGGTTCTTACGGCACCCTCAGGATGGAATGGGGTGGTAACTCTAGTAAGGTGGATTTTTCTTCGCTTGTTTTCTGGCTAGGTGGCTCTCTTTTGGTCGCCTCTTGATATTGTGGATTCTAAATCGATCACCTCACTGTAGTTAGTCATCATTTCAGCCAAAGGACGTCCACTGCTGGGCATAGGCCTCCCCCAAGGATTTCCACAAAGGCCGGTCCTGGGCCGCCCGCATCCACTGCTTTCCGGCGATCTTAACCAGGTCGTCGGTCCACCGTGTGGGAGGCCTACCAGCACTGCGCCTTCCGGAACGCGGTCGCCACTCGAGGACTTTTCTGCCCCATCGGGCGTCGGTCCTGCGAGCTATGTGCCCTGCCCACTGCCACTTAAGTTTGGCAATCCGGTGGGCTATGTCGGTGACCCTGGTTTTCCTGCGTATCTCCTCATTTCTGATTCGATCTCGCAGGGAAACTCCGAGCATAGCCCTCTCCATTGCCCTTTGGGTGACTTTGAGCCTTCTGATGGAGCCCATAGTGAGCGACCACGTCTCTGTTCCATATGTCATCACTGGCAACACACATTGGTTGAAGACTTTTGTCTTCAGACACTGCGGTATTGTGGACGAGAAGATCTTTCGCAGCTTCCCGAACGCTGCCCAGCCGGGTTGGATCCGACGATTGACCTCTTTCTCGAAGTTGGACTTACCTAACTGGACAGTGTGTCCCAGGTAAATGTAATGGTCAACAACTTCGAGGGTAGAACCTCCGATGTTAACAGGAGTGGCTTGAACATGGATATTAGACATGATCTTCGTCTTCTCCATGTTCATCTTAAGGCCGACTCGTTCGGAGGCTCCACAGAGGCCATCGAGCATCGTAGTGAGGCCCTCCATGGTCTCAGCCATTACGACTATGTCGTCAGCGAATCGAAGGTGAGTGATGTACTCGCCGTTCACGTTAATGCCCAGCCCTTTCCAGTCCAGAACCTTGAAAACATCTTCCAGTGCAGCGGAGAACAGTTTCGGAGAGATAACGTCTCCCTGTCTAACACCTCGCTGCAACTGGATCGGTTTCGAGGTCTGGTCCTGGAGTCGGACTGACATGGTGGCGTTTTCATACAAGCACTTCAACACTTCGATGTACCGATAGTCGACTTGGCACCTCTGGAGAGCCTGCAATACTGCCCACGTCTCGATCGAATCGAAGGCTTTCTCGTAGTCCACGAACGCCAGACAAAGTGGCAGGTTATACTCCTCGGTCTTCTGTATAACCTGCCGTAGCGTTAAAATATGGTCTACGGTACTGAAGCCTTTTCGGAAACCGGCTTGTTCGGGAGGCTGGGAATCGTCAAGCCTGCACGCGAGTCGATTCGTGATGACCCTCGAGAACAACTTGTAGACATGGCTCAGAAGTGAGATGGGTCTGTAGTTCTTCAATAAGGTGTTATCTCCCTTCTTGAAGAACAGCACCACCACACTTCTGTTCCATGCCTTTGGCGTTCGTCCTTCGAGTATGACGGAATTGAATAACTTCTGAAGGGCCCTAAGGATCGGTTCTCCACCCGCCTTTAGAAGTTCTGCGGTAATTCCGTCATCACCCGCCGCCTTGTTGTTTTTAAGTTGCTCGAGAGCCATCCCGATCTCACACAGGCTGACGTCCGGGAGGTCTTCTGTGTAGTGCCGGGTTAATCTAGCTCGTGGGTCGTCTGCTAGATTTATGACGGGTTCGTGTGTAGACGTGTACAGTTGTCCATAGAAACTCTCGACCTCACCCAAAATCTCGGACTTCGACGTGACGATCCTGCCGTCATCAGTCTTCAGCCTGACGAGCTGGCTTTGCCCAATAGACAGATCCCTGGCAAAAACCTTGGAGCCCCTGTTACGTTCAATAGCCTCTTCAACACGATTCGTGTTGAATCGGCGTATATCACGCTTCAGGGACTTTGATATCTGTCTATTGAGCATCCGAAGCTGCGTCGCATCATCTGTAGACTGCAGAACCATTTTCCGTCGCTGTAGTTAGTATTTTATAAAAAAGCGAATTAAATAAACTACAGCGTCAAACCGAGTTTTAATAGTTAACTCATTTAAAAGCAACAATTATTAACCAGACTTTTTTTTTGTAATATAACGTAGCTCCTAGGTGCTCTAGGTATAACCTGTATCGCTGTAACACATATTACACTCAGACTCAGAATAAGTGCCTCTGGTTTATACAAAGACAGTTTCCCGGCCCCGGAATCGAACCGGGGACCCGAGATCCAAAGGCGATACATCCACAGACCAACATCGCCAACTGGCTATTTTTTTATTAAAACTAGACGCATCAAGATGATTCTAATTCCATTACTAAACTACGACATGACTGACAGGATAAACTGACAGCCGACAAGTGACTGACAAATCAGGTGGACTTCGCAATAAGGACGATCGTATCGCGTACAGATCGATATCTCGGTCCCACAAGCATTATAATTTTAAATTCGCGTAAACATACTTTGTTTCATATTTACTAGGACAACATAGAACTTGAATGGCGTACACATCGCTCCTTTGCAATTTATACTCGACTTTGAAGTGGACAAGTAATGGAAATACTTTTATATCGGTGTGACTGCGACATGATTTTTATTCTATTTTTGTTGCCAGAATTATTCGAACCTTAAAATTTCGCTTACTTTACTACTAGTACACATAAATAACCCACTGCTGAGTCGACTCTCCTCCCATTAGATGGAGTAACTAGCCTACTATGGCGTGCTAGCCAGACGAGTTGGCACATGGCTTTGCATTAAATTTTCATTATCTTGCGTTTAGGTTTTCGACTTTACAATTTCCTTTTGGCGGCTCTTACGACACCCGGTGGATGGAATGGGGTGGTGACACTTTAAATTCTCAATCAGCTCTACAGAACTGGCAAGAGATTTTTTAGTTGCTGTGAATACTGGTAGTTGGGTAAATTGGGATCTTAAAGCCGAACCACCACCGCCAGCTAAAATAAGTTAGTTTAGTTTAGCTTGCATAGGTTGAGCCAGTTTTTCGTACATGTTAGTTCACCGTCGGTGGACGCATTTAAATGAAAAACTGTCTCAACTATGCAAGGCTTAATGACCCATTTCTAAGTCCCTACTGGTTTGTATCAAGTTTTCCTTCTTTAACGTTCTTTATTCGCCTTTTACGACACCCTCAGGATATGGGTTGGTGACATTGTGTATTGTTAATCCGTCACCACGGCGACTTACGTGTCTTATTAAAGGTAATATCAAAAGAATAAAAAACCACAAATATGTGTCAAATTCCTTGGATATCCACCGCCAGCACACTGTTCATAAATAACAGCGTACGTGACTTCTTGTGGGGATTCCTTAAAACAATAAACTTCATGTGAACTAGTTGTCGTGACGGTGCTGTCTCTGAGAACAAAGTTATGACGCATATCGTTGACATGAGGAAAATATGGTGGAAAGAATCGTACTTACCTGTGCCAGAATGCGGATTGCTCGAATTTTGAAATGAACTCTTCTTTTTTTTATAACAGTTCAACGAGATATAGATTGCTAGGTTCATTCGGAATTTTAGGTAAATTTCTTTTTTCATCAGCTGCCTATGAATATCGCGTCAGAATCTGCCAAAGAAGAAATTGGCTGGGACAATAACACGTAAAATACTACTAAGCTCTTATCTGACCTACTGCTGATTCCTCCTTACTTTACTTGGAAGGTGATTAGCCTACTGTACCACGCTGGCCATACGGGTTGGCAAGTTGGTTTTGTGTCAAGTTTTCCTTCTCTTACGGCTAGGTTATCGTCCTTGTCATTTCCTTTTGTCGGCTCTTATGATGCCCTCAAGGTGGAATGAGGTGGTGACACTATGAATTCTAAATCTGTCACAAATTCGTATTTTTATCATTGTCACATTGATAACAGGTCCATGGTTTGGTTCCCGGGTTGGCTAAGTTTTGGTATAAACCAGAGTTACTTGGTTTGGGTGTCAAGTCTATCCCTTAACTTAAAGCTACACCTTCACACACATGCATTCGTAACCTGCCACCAAATGATATGTAACCTTCTTTCAATTCATTAATAATTCAACCCCGGCCACGGCCGATAACTTATCTGAGAAAATGTACGATCTAATTTGTGCAATAGCATCACACATTTAGAATTCTAGGCCTAGACATAATGTATTTAGTTCAAAGCCTATGATAAGACTTGACTGGTGAGCACTGTCCGAAGCTTACAAATATACCTTTAAATATTCGTGATACTTTCAAATACGCAGTTTTCTTTTAAATTATAACATTATACTTATTTCTACAAGCAACTGTTGCATTTGCGTGTAAATTTTAAGTTTTATTTATAACTAGCAGACACGGCCACGCGTTTCTGAGGCTAAGGTTTTTGTTATATTACATTTAACATTAACATACATAAATTTTACTGATTTAGAATACATAGTGTCACAACCCCATTCCGTCCTGATGTTGTCGTGAGAGCCGATAAAATGAAATGACCAGGCCTAAAACCCAGCCGCAAGAGAGGGAAAACTCGATATGAAACCCTGTGCCAACCCGTCTGGCCATCCTGGCACAGTAGGCTAAGTATCCTCTCTGTTATTGGAGGAGGCCCGCCTCAACAGTGGGTCATTTATGGGCTGAGTAGTAGTACATTCATTTAACTTTAAAATAGCACCATCTATTGGATACTAACTCAATCCAGTCAACAGGTATCGCCATCTGTTATAATCGTTTGGAGATAACATATAACCGCTTTAATTGTGGCTGTCAAATAATAGACAAACAAATAATTTGCAATAAAATAATATTGCGACTATAAATTTAGATATAAGGTATCCAATCTTTCAAGTTGGATCAAAATGCACACGGTGTGCAAATTTCATAACAATCGGTTGCTTAGTTTAGGAGTCCATTGCGGAAAAACAACGAGACACGTAATTTATATAAAATACTAGCTGAGCCGGCAAACTTCGTACCGCATCAGAATCAATAAATAAGAAACCTGAATGTTTTTTACCTTTTATACCTTTCCTGGACTTCCACGAATATTTCAAGACCAAAATTGGCCAAATCAGTCCAGCCGTTCTTGAGTTTTAACGAGACTAACGAACAGCAATTCATTTTTATTTATATACCAGCGACCCGCCCCGGCTTCGCACGGGTGCAATTATATTATACCTATAAACCTTCCTCTTGAATTACTCTATCTATTAAAAAAACCGCTTCAAAATCCGTTGCGTAGTTTTAAACATTTATGCATACATAGGGACGGACAGAAAAATGCGACTTTGTTTTATACTATGTAGTGATATAGATAGATAGATTCAGTTTAAGATAAGATTAAGTTACTAAATTTTATTTCATTTTTTACCGCTTTAATGAATTCAATTTTGGTTGATTTTGACACTTGCAGTTTCATTGGTTCGCAGGGCCCAGTTTGATTCTAAATCTGCCATTTTAGGGGGGAAATATAAAACGGATAGCCATAATATGTGCCTTTTTTATGAACTAGCTGCCTCAGATACTTCGCGTTAGCTATGATTATACATGTCAATATGTAGTTATTAAGTATTTTCTATATAATTACATGGCTATGCCATCTCGTTAGTGCAAAAATACCAGCACGTTTAATCCGAGGAACTAGAAGTCCACCGTGATGGCATGCAATGAATGAGGATTGATACAGATACTTATTTAATTAATAGTTTATACCGTGTGGTGACGGATTTAGAATATATATAGTGTCACCATTTCATTCTGAGGCTGTCGTAAGCGCCGACTAGAGAAAATCACAACGATAACCTAGCCGTAAATAAAGAGAAAGAAAACTTGATACGAAACCCTGTGCATGTGTAATCATGATGATAATGTTATTCTTAGTTATTCTTATGTTACAAGCTCTCAAACTCAAACTTAAACTCAAAATAAACTTTATTTACGTAGGTTTTATCACAAAACTCTTATAAATCGTCATATTTACAGTTACCATTATCATCATCATCATCATCTTACGATCCCTGTCCCACGCTAGGTGGTAGTCTCCATACACACCTATCAGTAGTCATATCTACAGTCACACCAATCTCTGTCTTTCAATCACGGTTCCCAGGTTCTATTCCAAGGTCGGGAAAGTATCTCACAAATATTATGTTAGTGATACGAAGTTGTGCGGATCTTCCAGTTGTTTATATGTGTAAGTTTATGTGCTATTGAATATCGATAATGACAGTTTTAGTAACGCACATGCTACAGTGTCCGTTCGGGACCTATGCCACAAGAACTTGGCAAGAAAAATTGAATTATGCAGGTTATAACTAAATGTGGCGAACTAGACTGAGTTTATTCTTTAGCCTATTGAATTAGGTATTTCGCCAAATTCGAAACAAAACCGTCAACATTTAAAAAAAATCGACAAAATATCAATTATGAGCCAATTTTATGTAATACTTCAGAATGTTCCAATTTCCTAATGCGATGATAGATTTATAGCCTCTAATCAGATGTAAATAAGATGGTAATAGTATATCGAAAATTAAAGTCTTATAATTTGTTTATAATTAAAAGGCACCTCGTTAGACATTTATTGTCGTGCGGAGATATTAATAAATACAAGGCTTAATACGAAATTAGGTATTTATTAGTTACGTTTGTGTCATTATGTTAAATATACAGAGATATGTAGCTAGTCTTTTGAGCCAGTTCATCTTTTACCACGCTTTATGCGGACTATAGGCAAAGTAAGCTAATTCCCTCCACGAACTTGGAGGAGGCCCGACTTAGTAGTGGGTCATTTATAGGCTGAAACATTCATTCATTCACGACATTCTGAGGGTACCGTACCGTACGAGTATTTGCACTACTCTGCCGTGCGGTGACGAATTTTATAATCATGGTGTCATCACCCCATTCGATCCTGAGGGTGTTGTAAGAGCCGATTAAAGGCAGATCAACAAACTTCGATTTCTAATTAATAAATAAATAATAAATAAATATCCTTGGACATTTCACACAACGCCATCTCGTCCAGCTTAATGCTTGTGTTATGGTAACGAGATGGATGATAAACTACTTATATACATTTTTTTTTTGTAAATACATACATATTATAGATAGAAAACACCCAGACACGGAACAACTACAAATATTTCTTCCGTGCGGGAATCGAACCCGCGACATGCTGCGCAGCAGTCGATCGCTCAACCACTGCGCCAACCGTGTCGTCATATCCTCATGAATCATTTTATTTGAAAAGGAGACCCGGGCCTGCTGCAGGAGATTTCTTTAGAAATAAGCTGTGCCTTTGTACAAATGTGTCCTTTAATTCCATGTGTTCGACTTTTTGTATGTGTACATCAATTTTTAAATAAATATATTAAAGTCTCTACGTAATTGTCATCCATCCATTATGTTAAACTCAAGCTTATAACTATGCTCGTAAACACAATATTTCTCTCACCTAAGCACAAAATCCAGAAATTGATATCGGAGATTCTAAGCGCGGTATTTGTGTAAGGAGCGTATTTATCAAAACGTTAAACCACCATCTTAAATTATGTTTTCAAAGTGAAATTGCTATAATCTTATTTACTTCAAGATTTCGCTTCTTAGGCTTTCGCGATTATTACACATTGAAATTAAACTCTTCGTTCACGGTGTCCAGAGGTTTTGCAGATGGTGTTGACCTTGAGATTTGATTAATTTAATGACTGGAAACAGAGACGAATTTAATTTACAAATAGTTTTCGTTTCACCATCATCACCATTTCAGCCAAACGACGTCCACTGATGGACATAGATAGGCCTCCCTCCAGGATTTCCACGAAGGCCGGACCTGAGCTACCCGCATCCATCGCTTTCCGGCGACCTCAACCAGGTCGTCGGTCCACCGTGTGGAAGGCCTACCAGCACTGCGCTTTCCGGAACGCGGTCGCCACTTGAGGACTTTTCTGCCCCATCGGGCGTCGGTCCTGCGAGCTATGTGCCCTGCCCACTGTTATTAAGTTTAGCTATCCTGTGAGCTATATCCGTCAACCTGGTTTGGGAAGCTCCGAGTAACTTTGAGCATTCTGATAGAGCCCATAGTGAGCGACCACGACTCTGTGCCATATGTCATCACTGGTAACACACACTGTTTTTAGACTTTTGTCTTCAAACACTGCGATATTATGGACGAAAATATGTTTCGGAGCTTCCCGAACGCTGAGTTTTCGTTTACTTGTACAATATGTAACAAAAACTCTTTAACCATAATGACAAGATTCATAGCACTGCTGTTATAGATAATGTGTGCAAAGTTCCAAGAAATAAAAGCATTTTTTTCGGTTAGGGTTACTCGAGAAATGGCCTCATAGAACGCAAAAAATGCCACGTCATCTACTAAGCTTCTTGAACAAAAATAACAATTTTTGTTACAATCTGTATAGTAAACAGGCAGATTTGTTTGTTTCTTTGTTCGCGCATATACACTTCTGGACACATCTATTGGCCCACCTTGTATTTTCAGTTTCGTTTGGTCCTAGCTAAAATGTTATATTAGGTCGAGCAAAAAGTTTTTATGCAGTTTTGAACCTGGCACATTCACAATTTCATTCAATAATCTTTTTTTGAATTTCGAACACAGAATTTAAAGAAACAAAAGACAATTTGGAGCCTGTTTGTTGATATCAAACAATCGAATACTAAGAAAACTTGGTTTTATTGGTTTACTTGGATTTAATTCTTGAAAAAGTGATTGATATCTTTGCTTTTGTAACAAACATTACTTATTCTTAACATTAAGGTGAGGTTCTATCAATAATCTATGGATACTTCACCTGAAGTCGCTGCCCAAGCTGTGGCACTTATTCAGGCCGGACACAGCCAAAGAAACGTGAGTGCTCAACTTAATTTAAGTCGATCTGCGGTCCGAAATGTTTATCGGAGGTACCTGGAGACTGGCGGCTTTGTTCGTCGCCAAGGAAGGCCACGATCTCGGGTCACAACTGAAAGGCAGGATCGATTCATTGTGACGACCAGCTTGAGAAATCGTCACCTTACCTCCATTGAGATACAAAACCAACTTCGCGACTTCCACGGAGTATCTGTGAGCGCTCGAACTGTTCGGAGAAGGTTAAAAGAACGCGATATGGTACCACACAAGCCAGCTAATGGGCCCAAACTAACGCGAGCGCACCGAACAGCGCGCCTTAATTTCGCACGCAGTCATTTAAATTGGACACAGCAAGATTGGAGCCGTGTACTCTTTTCTGATGAGTCTAAAATTGTGTTACATGGCAATGATGGAAGGAAGAAGGTCTACCGACGTAAGGGAGAGCGTTTCGTACAATGCTGCTTTGAAGAGAGAGTTGCTTATGGCGGTGGCTCATGGACTGTCTGGGGTGGTATATCCGCGAGCGGCAAAACTCAACTTGAGGTTGTTACAGGACCACGGCTGCCAACATTAAATGCTGAAAGGTACATTCGTGAGTGCTTAGAACCTCACGTGATACCATACGCGGACTATGTGGGCCCAAATTTCCTTTTTATGCATGATAATGCAAGAACCCATGCGGCCGGCATCGTCAGGGAATATCCTCGGGATGTGAACATCACAGTTTACCACTGAGTAGGACTAATTTGTCTTTGTTTTTTTTATATCGAGTATACAGGACCTTCGTATTATACAGGACCTTCATCATTTTATTTTGTATAATTGTTTAGAAGTTTGGAATTGTAAATGTGAGCACTATGTAGTCACCGTATTTATATAACTTATCATATAAACAAGCAGTTGAGAGTATGAATATGGTCGCTTAAAGGTCATGCTGGTGGTGTCGTGTGTGTCGGGTCCTTCGGTTCCCTAAAATATGGTTGAGCTAGGGGATGGCTGGCACATGCGTCATGCTCGTGATCGGGTGCCGCCAGTTGGGGCCGGTCATCCCTTAACTGCTATTGACATACCTACATAGCTTTATATTGATCTCCTGGACACTTCTGTTGTGCAATATGTTACATTGTCCTCACATCTTAGCTTACTATAAATAAACACGAAATCAATGTAACCCAATCAGATGCTTGTAACAGAAAATATGATAAAAAGAGTGTCCATGGAGTTTCTTGCCTGTTCTTCTCCATAGGATCTACTTTTTGGAACATGCAACTAGATTCCTAACTTCACTTTTGACTTTTCAAAAACACCAGTAAATAGGTTCAATTGAAATAAATGATTTGAGTTTGAGAGTTGAGTTTGAGTTTGAAGCCCAGACATGAACCCCATTGAGCACATGTGGGACGAGCTAAAAAGACGTGTTAGGGCTCGTCAGCCAGTTGCCCAGACGATGCAGGAGTTGAAAACTGCCATAGAAGAGGAATGGGAGATGATCCCTCAAAATTTCATAGAGCGGTTGATAAACTCTATGCCTGATCGTATGAGAGCTGTGGTAGATGCCCATGGAGGCAACACGCGTTATTAAATTAGTTAAACCTTTATTTGATAAAAACATGTTATTTTATTTTATTATATTTATAATTGCCTTTAACAAGGCGCATATCCGACTTGTTAGGCGTAGCTCCATGTCGTATGGTATTCTGAATTCAAATTTAAAACAATACGATCGAAAAAGATGGTAAAATGAATCAGGTTTAAAACTGCATCAACAGTTTTTGTTCAATCTAGCAATCATATTTCGGTAGGGGCCATCGAAACCTAAACTCTAAGGTGGGCCAATAGATGTGTCCAGAAGTGTATAAAAACAGCACATGCGATCTGAACACCTATTTTCGCATGACCTTTTTGTGGAAGGGTAATCTTGTCAACCAAAATCTTGTCAATCTTGTCATAGTTGATATAAACTGGTTGGAAAACCAAATCAGGCGAAGCCGCGGGTAGCATATAAGTAGCTCAGTAATAAAAGCGTCTTTAGAAAATAAACCTTCAAAACATAAGTTACGCCTTACCTTTTACAATATATAACCGAGCTAAATCGGATTATATTAGATTGATTTACAATCGTGCATTCTTAAATGCCACTTTTGATACAATTTTACAATCGAGCATCCTTACAACTTGATCTCATTGCCTTCTTAATCAGTGTTCCCAACTAAAATGCTTTTCCCAAAATTAGGGAATAAATTTAGAATACGTTTTTATCATTTTACATTAAATAACCTGCTGGGATAAATAACTTGGTGGAGGCCTGGGTGAGGCCTCCACAAAGTTTATGGACTAAATTGTGACTTCTGTGCCTCGCTGTTCAAAGGAATAGGTACAGAGTCCTTCTCATAAGGTGTTGCATGTTATCTCATCTTTCTTCCTCTAGGCACATATAATGACACCTAA
Organism: Clostera curtula; assembly: GCA_905475355.2. NCBI lineage: Eukaryota > Metazoa > Arthropoda > Insecta > Lepidoptera > Notodontidae > Clostera > Clostera curtula. The sequence goes on from FR997805.1 coordinate 1,655,338, forward strand.
GCGGTCAAATGGGTTGGCATTTTTTATTTGTAGGTGCGTTATATTTTTAAATATAACGACTATTATTTTCTATGTATTATTATTTACCGGCAACGTGTAAGATATCGGAACTCTGAATCAGGGGCGATCGAAATTACATTGCCATGAATAGTCAAAAATATATTATGATTATATTTATACATTACTGTAAACCATGGTAAAAATATATAAACCTTAATATCAATAAAATCATTACTGTTATTTTTTTTAAATATGATCGTATTACGGATTGTTGATAGGAGATAATTTAGGGTAAAATATTTTTCGAGAGATAGTAACACTGTTCTTAATACGGATTCAGATATAAATCAATGTCATATTAATGGGACTAATGTTTGCCGACGGCTGCGCTCGTTTTATTCTTCGGTAATGATGTTTTGGTGATTGGCATGTTTTTGGATTTGGTATAATGTTGTTATGATTTCTTCATCAGTTATGTTACATCTTATCAACATCCTCTTTTCCTATAAAATATCCACTATTGAGTCGAATGTGAAAACTAATTATTAGATATGTGAAGTGTCAGCATTAAGTTTTACCTAGCATAAGCGTTCTTCTCCTTCTCCATTTGATTATATGGCATCGTTGATTGATAATTTTGCCAATGACAAGGGTGTTTAGCTTAAGCGATTTTGTTCCGAATAAACGACTCATTAATTCATTCAAATAAAAAGTCAAATTCTTTAAACATATTTTCCCATTTCGTTTTTACTTTACATAACGAAATTCATAACTTCCCTTCTCCAACATATGGGTCTCTTCCCAATTATTTGTAGTCTCGTAAGCGATAAGTCGCGGCAGCGTGTTTTAAGTGCGCTCGCGCATCGGACCTCGTAAATACGAGATCGCGATCGGTACATTATGTTGGGACGGAAAGAGATCACTACTTCACCGCTGTGGGCATGCGCACTAAATTTAGTGAAACCTGGACAAGAACATAATATTTTTTACATACAAATACTGTTATGAAATAACCAGACAAATTCTTCAATCTATCGTTGTGGGCTTTTGCCAAACACCACCGGCGGGTAGCCGAAATTCACAATTATATATGTAATTTATAATTTAAATTAATGAAAGAAAGGAAGAAAGAAACACTTGTATTACAACCACTACGGCTCAAAAACTAAAGAAACTAGTACCAGTGATTAAAAAAAAAACTTAATTCTATAGACTTACATAATTTAAACTAATAACATTTCAAACATTAGAACCAACCAATATAGTATGAAACATATACGTGAATGACATTATTGTGAAATCTTTTTTTTAAAGAACGATTCTCCATAAATCTATAACTGACCCGGCAAACTTCGTACCGCCTCAGAATCAATAAAAAGAAAAACTTGAATGATATTTTTTCATATTTTAAGTACCTTCCCTGGAATTCCACGAATATTTCAAGACCAAAATTAGCCAAATCGGTCCATCCATTCTCGAGTTTTAGTGAGACTAACGAACAACAATTCATTTTAGTTATAAGAAGATATAAAGATATATTATTACTTATATAGAAGTGATTCGTGTGCACAAATAATCCATATCCAGTATTGGTAAATCCAAGACGCTACATTTACGAAACTTGGCCCAATATTTTCAGAACACGAAAAAACGACAAGAACATTCCTACTTTATAGCTGAACTGACAAATAAATTTGGTACAACCGAACCTCATACGAGATAATAGCGTGCCTTGTTTAAATTGTGAAACGCAACCGCTGTATATTACGGAACAATTGTCTCAGACTTTTAAAAGGAGAGCGCGCGTAAGGAGTTATGTGAGACTCAATTTAATAATGCGATGATATTTTTCTGAGAACGACAGTCGCTCCGCGGAAATACTGGCAGTTACCAACATCAGTTACTGTAAGCTACCAGAAAAGTCTTACACTGGCGACCGCGTTTCGGAAGACGCAGTACTGGTAGGCCTCCCACACGGTGGACCGATGAACTGCCAGCGTAGCACAGTAGGCTAATTTCCCTTCATGAAATTGAAGGGGTAATATAGGGGCAGAAATGTTGAATGAAGATTTAGGCGAAAAGGGATGATAATCCAGCCAGACGAGGTGGTATGTCTGGCTAGGGGTCGCAGCGCCTATCCCCCGATAGTTGTAGTCGGGGAAATCTTAACTGTGCGGATTCCTCTTGAAATTTCGCTATCGCGGTGTCTTTTTGGTAATTCTCGCATTGGTAGGCGATATTTCTTGATTTAATTAGTTCAGATTTTTCAGGTAAACTGTGTAAAGTATGGAGCATGCGGTCGCTATACAACCCTTTTTTTCTCATTAGGTAACGTATGTCCTTTCTCAGGCTCCAGGCTATTTGTGTACCAAATTTAATATAAATCAGTTTAGTAGTCGTGACAGCAGACAGACAGAGTTATTTTCGCTTTAATAATATTAGTAAGGATTGTAAAGATATTTGGGTACGTTTATTGCAGGGGCGTGTTTGGATTTAAATTATTGCATATTCCTGTTAAACCACATTTATCAATACAAATTGACTTCTTTAAAAAGATAACGAGCTGAGGTGTACTAACAAGAACAGTCAAGCTCGCGTTGTGGGACTGATACGGGGTTCCGTATTTTTATTATTCACTTAAACTTAGGGTTCGTATTAAGGTTTTCTTCTGTTGAGCTAAGTTTTCCTGATCTTATTCACCTCAGGATGGAATGGCCAGTGTGGCACAGTCGGCAAATTTCTCTTAATTTGAATGCGGAGTGTGGTGATTTGGAATCCATATTGTCACCACCCCATTCTATACTTTAAAGGTAAATATAAGGTAAAGGTAGACAAAATTACCTAGATTATAGACTTGAAATTCAGTGTCATTCCAGTGCCAGCGTGACACAGTAGGCTAATTATCGTCCATGTAATAGAAGGGCCGAGCAGTGGGCCATTTACTCTGCATTCTAAATCCGGCAATACGTCGGTTGCTGATTGTTGATATTGATTAACTGAACCCTTTTGTGGTGCTGCCGCGTGGGCCAAATGGCGTGAGGTAACTGGTGTCATTTGTGACCCCAACATATCAAAAGATAAAGATAAAGGTAAAGTTGAAGGGACAGGTCTATTAGACCATCATTAGGCCGGTCCTTTTATACGGCTGTGAAGCGTGGCCGGCGTTAGAGCGACACAAGCAAGAGCTGCGTGTCACGGCGATGAATATGATGCGGTGGATGTGTGAAGTGACGCGGAAGGATCGCGCTAGGAACCCCCGCATTCGCGGTAGTCTTCATGTCCGTGACATTGCGGATAAATTGCAGGAGTGTCGGCTCCGGTGGTACGGCCACGGTTGCGGCAACCGGCTGCTTACGTGGGAAACAAATGTCTGGCCATGCCGCCTCCGCCGGGCCCCGGCAGGAGGGGTAGACCCAAAAAGTGCTGGCTTGACGTCGTAAAGGGTGATATGCGTGCCAATGGGCTCACTACCAGGAATGCTGAAGACCGTGCGAAGTGGAGAAGAAAAAGCCGGAAAGCTGATCCCGGGCACCGAAGCGAGAGTTTGGGCTGCAACCGGGATAAAGGCTAAGATGGTGACGATGATGAACCCTTTTGTGGTGACGGATTTAGAATAAAAAATGTCACCAACCCATACCATTCATAGGGTGTCGTAAGAGATGACAAAATAAGTCCTAGAAGCAGGCTAGGTGAGCTTAAAGAAAGGGAAAACTTGAAACCAACCTGTCTTGTCAGCGTGGCACAGTAGGCTAATTTCTCTCCATGAATATGGAGGAAACCCGACTGGTGGAGGAAACCCGAGTGGGTCGTTTATGGGCTGTAATGATGATGATTAACTGAACCCTAAATGTAAGCATTCCGTATTTCACAGAAATTGATTGCATCTTGGAGTACAGATATGACATAAAGATGGTGTTATTTCACGGCTTCTTTATGAGTTTGTACTATAACTTGTATGTGCCTGTCTTGATTTATAGTGGAAGTTTGACATTCAAAAGGTTTTCTTTAGATATAATCATCATATCAGCCAAAAGACTTCCACTGCTGCACATAGGCCGCCCCAAGTATTTCTACGAAAGCTTTCGTACCACCACTGGAGCATCCATATTTCTGGTGACTTTAACCAGGTTGTCAGTCCAACGAGGTCGCCACTCGATGACATATCTGCCCCTTAAGCGTCAGTTCTGCGAGTGCCTTGCCCACTGCCACTTAAATTTGGCAATCCTGTGAGCTATGTCGGTAAATCTGATTTGCCTGCGTATCACCGCAGTTCTGATTCGATCTCGCAGGCAACCTCTGAACAAGCCCTCTCTATTGCCCATTGGGTGATTTGGAGCCTGTTGATGGATCCCACAGTGAGTGACCACGTTTCTGTGCCATAATTATGTCATCACAGGCAACACACATTGATCGATGACTTTACCCTGGTACCCTGGTGGGGAACGTTTACGCGGCCTACGCGTTGGTTTTTCTTTCTTTCGTATATCGTATTTGTAAAAAAGCTTTGTATTTAAAACCATCTCCTCATACCAAAAACATTGATCCATCAATCGATCTTTGAATTTGCAAATTGTTTGTACAATCGATCGAACAAACAATTTATCCATTGACCTTAATTTTATTTCCAGCAATTTCTTTCCCAGCATGAAAATTGTCAGTCCATACCCATTAGTCACATTATAAAATAAGGTTCATATCTCATCTCGCACGTTTAATCTGGTGGTTGTGGCTGCATTGTGACCGGAAGTCGTGGCTGCCACAATGCCAACTGAAATATTACCAACTGCTTATTCGGACGAGATGAATCGCCTCATATATTATTTAGCGTAATAATGGCCATAGAATAATTAAATCCAAAGTGTCAGTACGGCCAACGGATTGTTACCTACCTACTTTCTTCTAAATTACTACTAATACTACAAAGCCCATTCGTATCAAGTATTCCTTCTCTTGCGGCTAGGTTATCAGTAGTCATGTCCTTTTGTCCGCTCTTACGACACCCTCAGGACGGAATCGGTGGTGACACTATGTATTCTTCTGAATACAGACATACAAATATACCTGATGTTTGGCCGTTTGCAACTATTGGGCGAGTTTGCACTCACAAATGTGTCATAACCCGTCATTGTACTCTGTAGTTGCTACCACAGAGTTTCTTGCCGGCTCTTCTCTGTAGAGCTGCATTCTGAATCGGTGGTAGTTAAATGGAAATTTTTATTTTATTGTTGGACTTGTCAAAAGAGCTCTAATGATCCAACTTGATTAAATGAGATTTTGATTTGAATTGATTTCAATATAATAATGGCCATTTGTGAAGTAAGTTAATCACGTGACAGATTACAAGTAAAATAAAAAGAAAAGATTATAAACATTTACGTTATTGGGCATAAAACTGAATTTCACTTCTAACAGTTATCTAATCTAAGGCCGCCCGCTTGGGAGACCAACACAAAGAGATAGTGCATCTAAGCCGCGCAGTAATCTATGATTAACGCAGCGCCCCCTACCGGCTACCGGTGTTGCTTATGACTTTATTATGCACTGACTCCAAGCGCATAATTGGATTATAAAATGTGGGGCTGGTATAAGGCAAACGGTTCCCAAGAACTTATCGGAATGTGATGCTCGAAGTGTTGAAGCTACTCAAAATCAAAACTCATTTAATCAAGTTTTAGACTCATTATAGAGGTCTTTTGACAATTCAGACAATACAATAAAATTTAAAATGTACCATCTACCACCGGTTCGGAATGCAGCTCTACAGAGAAGAGCCGGCAAGAAACTCCGTAGTTGCTCTTTCTACTACTCAGCTCACAAAAGACCCACTGGTGAGTGGGGACTTCTCCCATTGTGATAATTCGCCTGTTCAACAAATTATCGGAAGCAGTCTTAGATTGGTCGTTCCAGAAACTTGAAAGTTACGTTAAGTCCGGTTTAAAAAGGTTTAAAAAGGCGCCCTATCAAGTTAATGACTATCTATCAGATAGTGGCGTTTGGGAGTACCGTCGGCTGTGTTATGATCTAGCTCTGATCATGCAGCCATTAAAGTAGTGAACTTTTTCTTCACAGTATGTGAGTGTCCGTGTAGTGACGGATTTAGAATACACAATGTCACAAACCCATGCCATCTTTAGAATGTCGTAAGAGGCTACTAAAAGAACGCAACAGGCAGATCACCTAGCCGAAAGTGAAGGAAAACTTGATACAAACCCTGTGCCAACGTGGCACAGTAGGCTAGTTTACCTCCATAAATTTAGAGGAGGCCCGACCCAGTAGTGGGTCATTGATGGGCTGAAACGAGAGATGTGAGTGCAGTATTAGCATGAACCATGTAATTTATGTTATATCAATGACTTAATATATTATTATATTTTTGATATGTGACTTTTACGTACAATATTATTTAACAAAAGCAAAAAATCGCCGAATCTTTGTTTAAAAATATAACTTAAAACAGGCACTTATTTTTATATGTTAGGTATCTATCTATAATCTCTTATCATAAACACTACTTTTATTGTTGAGTTTAAAAATAAACCTTTGATTTATTTAAGTACGTACCTAATTAAATAAATGTTCAATTACTATATTAATATCAAACACATCAAATTGTGATAGATTTCATGGTAACCCAAAAACATTTTATGACGGGGCCATCGAAAGTAGTCAAACAGTATTAAACAGTAATTTCACGAAAGTCTATAAGTCTTCGGTAGTATAGTGGTAAGTATCCCCGCCTGTCACGCGGGAGACCGGGGTTCGATTCCCCGCCGGAGAGATCCTTTTTGCTTTTTTATTTTGTGTACGCACTACGCGTAAAACAGCACTTGAATAAATAAGCGCGCGCAGTTAGGCGAATAAACAAAAGTTAATAGCAATAGATATAATATTTACTCAAAGAAATGCGCTAAACGCGTATACGTCGTTTTCTGCACATACCTACTTAGTATTCCAAACACTATTTATACTATTACTATTTACACGTTTTTTTTTTGTACGCCCGGGGTAAAATCCTTTATGGACTATCCCCTTCGGCCACGGGGATGGCCGAGCGGGGGCGTGTGGGACTCTCCCCCAGAGTGGGGGCCTACCCACTAAACATCCCCGGAGTGCTCCAACTCGCGTCCTGTTGCGGCATTGTGGGATATGGTGAAGAAACCACGCCGCCGCAGACAAGGAGGCCCACCTCCACACCTCAGGCTCGCTGAACGAGCAATCGACGGCCTGTCGTGAGCACCCAACAGGACGCGCATCTCCACAGATCCCATGTGGGGCGAGGGCAATTACTATTTACACATAGCCAACGGTCCTTAATTTTAAGTAGTTTTTTTTATATAATTGATAGTTAAAAAGGGCATACAAACCGGTTAGTTAGTTCACGCTTTTATTTTCTTATTAACTGCCGACAATCCAGCACCTCACCGCCCGCAACCACTCAATGTATACGTATGCAAAAATTACATGAAATTACTTGCAGTATATTTTGAGTGTATTTCACAAGTAAACATAACACAGACAGATGCGACAGTGTGCATTTTCATTATATCCAAGAATACCTTCTACAATTTTATACGAAATTTGAAACAGATTCTGCTTTTCAGTAGGTATAGCATTTTTATACCATAACTGCTAATCCAATTCAGCACCTTAAAAATTTTTCGTGCCCACGCGCAAAACTACTGTTTAATGATGCTTTAGGCGCAAAGGGATGATCATGCAGCCTGACAACGTGGGTTGTCTGCCTAGGGGTCGCAGCGCCTATCCCCCCGATAGTTGTAGTCGGGGAAATCTTAACTGTGCGAATTGATCTTATACTTTAAAGTCTTAAACTTCGCTATCGCGGTGTAGGACTCTTTGGTAAATCTCGCATTTGTAGGCGATATTTCTTGATGTAATAGATGTTAGTAGATTTTTCGGGTAAATTGTGTAAAGTATGTAGCATGTTGGTCGCGACAATACATTGGTATTACTCGTAAGTATCACATCGCTATCCTTCCTACCTAAAAAGTACGGATCTAAAGCCAGCAGTCGAGGTATACCGTCGAGTTTAGCACATACCCGGCCACTCTCAAGCACATACCCGGCCACTCTCATGCATCCGGGTATCCATGAGACTATATAAACAAAAAATAACGCAAGCTATGCCTCTAATGAAGTAGGTAATAATGTCTAAAATCCAACATCTTCTAACCATTACAAATCAAAGGTGTGTCAATACCGATAATTTATATCCCTATGGCTTTAGGCGATTGTTTTTTAACAAAACCTAATTACTCCAGTTTACTAACACTGATACGGTCTAAATTTAATTATAAGGACCGATCTGAAATAGCTTAGGGTAATAGAAATTATCGACAATCTTAAGTCAGATCGAGCAATGCTTATCGTGAGTAATGGATATGCAGGCTAATAATTACAGTCAAATTAATTATTAGTGTCTAAGACGTCTTACCGTCTGGACGAGTTATCTGGTTGTAGGTATATTGCTACGGTAGCATACAATCATACAACTCATTTATCGACCTTTACATCACAAAAAAAACCTAATAAAACTTCCCGGAGTTCCATTTACTCATCAAACTAGTAATGCTGCAAAAAAATATTTCAATATACAAAACATGTTTTAAAAACGTGGAAAATGTGTGATTTATTTAAAATATGACACATTTTATATTTGCTAACGTAAACAAACTTATTTTTCGGTCATTAATATACTTTACACAAGTATTAATAGTATAATTTTACGCGTATGGCCAAAATTTGATGGGGCTATCGTTTATAATATCAGGAGTGTCATTTTACATAATTTTGGTATATTTGTCCTTATTTTTTAAGTCTGGACATATTTTTATTTAAAAAACAATGTAATTTTAATAATTTACCTTTAAGTAATATTGTTGTGTAATTGGCCAGTGTGAATCGCCGGGATCAAAGTACGCGCATTATTTGATTTTTCTATATGGTAATTTTAAAAGTGCATTATTGTCAGGAGCGTATTTTGCCTTGGTGGGGCGCCGTATAAAAAAATATTTGCGGGCCCTTAAGAAGGGTAAAGATATCTCACAAAAGAAAAAATATGTGTGTAAAAAAAGGTAGTAGGGTGTCGCCAACTTTCGAACGCACGCTCCACGCGAGAAATAAAGAAATTACATACTTTTGTCATTTCTGAAATAAATAAAAAATTGGGAGGTTTTTATTAATTTTTGCCTACGCATGTCGGGGGCCCCGTATAATTGATACGGCAGATACGGCGGTAGCTACACTCCTGAATATTGTCATTGTTATTACAAAAAAAAGTATGATAAAATGATAGAATTCGAATGATGATGATAGATTAGAATAGAACTCGAATGTTTACGAAATATAATGTTAATATGTCACCATTACAGTTACACTTAAGGCAAGTCCTTTGCAGCAAATGGTCTACGCTAATTAATGACTTCAAAGCTATAATTAGAATCAGTGTATATACTCTCAGGTTTAAATAGATTATTGTTATGAACAATCTACATTTTGACAGCTGAACTGTTTTGTGAACGTAATAATAAACTTCGTTCGCTAAAAATATATGAAACAATTAAGATCGTTTGACTTAGTTACAGAAAAAAACTATTGTGTAGCGATGACCAAAATATGTTACTTGTTTTGCAAATCTAACCGATTTTTACTAAATGCATTTGGATGTACCTATACGTGTATACATACTAGCCGCCTCTCTGTCTGTTTCGGCTTATCTCTGAAATGGCTGGACCAATTTAGCAGTAACTTTGGCTTCTGTTATTGACACTCCCCATCCCCCGCTTTTCAGGAACCCATAGTTACCGAGGTTTCTCCATTTTTGTGGCAAAATTATCTTAACTTTTTAGGTAAATACTACGCGGACGAAAACGAAGGTACCTAACAGCAAGTTGTCAATAATTTTTAATTACTGTCAAAGGTGTAGAACAAAAGCACAGGACTTTAGTTCATACTAGGTCTTTTTCAAAACTTAGCTAAGTCCGTTTCCTTTTACCCTCCATGTAGTTGGAGGAGGCCCGACTCAGAAGTGGGTCATGTGTGGGCTGAGAAGTAGTAGTACCACATACATTTTGTTTATACTTAGTAAATTTAAAATTTTCACAATTAACAGAACTCTGAACTTTTGGATTTTTATTTGTGGTCAAACGGCACATATTATTAGCGAATGATTAGTATACGACATATTTTTGAATAAATGTATAGAGAAACAATACTTGGAACACCAGGGGCGGTTCGGTCGAAATAAATCAAATCCTGTGCGTAGGTGGCCTGCGCACGCACACCGTGCAATTACCAATTAACTTCGCCTTATCCGTGTTCGAAATTCAAAATCCAAATTCATTTGGTAATGGCTCGCCGAACGAGACGCTCATCGGGAATGGTGGCGTGAAATTGTCGATCCATTTTTAAACAAATTTAAATCTTCTGTACAAACTAATTTAAATTGACGTGTCATTTACATTTAATTATATGTATTGTATAAAATTTTATTAAGACTAGATGTTACCCGCGACTTCACTTGCGTAAAGGTAAAATACACAGACACCGCAGGCGGAGGCGTCGCAGAGACATACGATAAAAAAAATAGGACCTATCGAATAAGGTTGTTGTTGTTAAAATAAAAAACAAAAATATTTAGGCTCATTTTAAATTATATTTCGAGGTTGTTTATATTGATTATCTATTATTAAAACAATTTATGAATACAATTAAAAAAAAAATTCACTAATTCATTCCTAAATTATGCATTGATAGTTTTTTTAATAAAGCTGATATTAAATATCTTAACATAAATAATGGTAAGCTAAGTTCACACAAAACACTTTTATAATATCTTCCTATCATTTTAATTTCTAGTGGCCAATGATAAAAATGTTTCATAATAGGTGGGCTATAGATTTTTTTATTTACGATATAAACATCAAAATGAGTAGAGGAACCTAATAAAATAACGAGTATTAAAACCACTATTATGATACCACCTAGTATATTAAATGCATTTTATTATTAATCTAAAGTACAACTTTTCGCATGAAATGTCTAAAACTTCTAAAGTCATTTTGGCAAGTAGTTGATTAGGTACATTTTCAAATAGTGATAAGTAAATATATACATTCGTTTATGAAAAATATCCTTAAATGACCATTTAGATACTGATAACAAAATAAAACTTAACACACTAAGTTGAAATGTTATCACATCAATTTATTGGTAATGGCGACAATATACCCGATTGTTTATCTTTAAGATATATTTTTATGGCTTAATACGTAGTGAGTTTGACCTTTTACCTATAATAATAATAATAATGGAGCTAACTTCTACCTTTCTATACAGCAATGAATTTAATGTAACTTTGCTAAAGTATTTACGTAGGCGTAACATTTAATCGGAACATTTTATATTAAAAAGTTATATAATCATAAAAAATTGTAGGCCTACTTGAAATTAAATAGATTTATATTAAAATTACCTACCTTAAATTAAGCGAAACAACTCGGATATAATACAGCTGTGACCGTGATAACATTCGCTAAGAACTTAATTCTAATAGTAACTACATATTATAAAAATAAAATCTATAATTAAATTTACATTAATATCATTTCAATATAAATATTAAAGTTATTTATTTTCTATACTCTTACTTCAACTGTCAGGGTATTGGGCAAGAAAACTAAATATCATAAATTTTTTATTTTTTATTATACTATTAGTGCCAATAGGAATATTTTTATTTAATTTCAAACCTTTTTACACACTCTAATGACCTTTAAAGTAGTATTGATACCTAAATATTCTCAGAATATTTATTACAAACTTAAAATTTTGAATCTATTTATTTTGCTAAAACGCAAATCATAACATCATAAAATACACATAAAATCTTCAAAACCTGTAATTTTATTTACATTAGTCATCAAAAAATAACTAGACACGTGTATGATTACTTAGCTAAAATAACAAGTTCACTCATAAGTATCTGAGTACCTATATTTTTAGTGACAAACTAAAATTCAAATAGGACGTACATTTTGCTAACCTTCGACCAAGAATACATTTTTACATACAATAACTTACAAAATGGCTCAAGAAATAGCACAATATTGAAATTAAACAGATTTATCGCATGTACAATTAATAAAGAAACTGTTTCTTTGTACTTTTGAAGACAACTATCATTTAGTCTCTCCCGTGACCGCGGCGGCTGCAAAGCATTCGAAACGTCGGGAAGAATATCAGATTGCATGTAAATGTGTAATGCCTGAAGTTATTGCCAATTTTACTACATATTTTTGTTCATCATCCTCTCTCTAAAGTATTTCTAATCGAAGGTCGAAGTAAAAAATGTGAGAACATAACATATTAATTAATAATACATTTTAATATCCTTGGACATTTCACACAACGCCATCTCGTCCCAAGCTAAGCAACTTAATGCTTGTGTTATGGTAACGAGATGGATGTTAAACTACTTATATAGTTTTTTTTTGTAAATACATACATATTATAGATAGAAAACACCCAGAACCGGAACAAATACTTGTAGGTCGTACAAATATTTCTTTTTTCAGCCAGCCAATTTAGTTTTCAGCCATTCGGTGTAATAGCTGGGCCAAAGATATATTTTTTAATAAGGTAAATTTGTCATAATGAATTTAGATTGCGCTTACATAACTGGGCCTTTAATTTGGAAGGCCAATTTCTAAATGTAACTACAACAGTCAATTTTTTTTCATAAATCGTAGCCACTTACATCGCGCCACCTACGTTTGGCGTCTTTACGAAGTACGTGATCAGTGTACCTTTGCCCTTAACATAGGTTGGACCTCGACACTCGCAGGTGTAGCCCGCGCTCATTAATATCCTGAAAAAAAAGAAAATTGACAGCAAAATAAATAAGTACCTACAAAAAATATTAAGTTAATTCTAATGCTGTATCTACTTTAAGACCGTATGCAGTCGCGCATAATTCGCTCTATCTGAACAAGGTCTAAGCTTTCAGTTTTGTCTAATAAGAACATGTGGCTTATCAGGTCAACACCAATTTGCTTGTAAACTATTTCCGTTTGTTAATGGTGTGTAATGGTTGCGCTATCTGTATTTGATGATAAGCGCCATGTGATTGGGATATTCGTCAAATAAGTGCATCGTTGGTATAGAGGTTGGATGTGCCTTTAGATCAGCGGGACCCCGGTTCGGTTCTGGGATTGGGCAAGTCTTCGTCTAAACCAGAGGCACTTGCTCTGAGACTGGGTGTCAGTTGCGTTCGTGAATTCGTCGTTTCAGCCCATTAATGACCCACTGGGTCAGGCCTCCTCCAAATTCATGGAGGGAAATTACCTGGAAGGTACAGGGTTTGTATCAAGTTTTCCTTCTCTTGGGCCTAGGTGATCTGCCTCTTGCGTCCTTTTAGTCGCCTCTTACGACACCCTAAAGATGGTATGGGTTGGTGACATTGTGTATTCTAAATCCCTAATAACGTTCGTGAATTATATGTTTGTAAACTGCCCCCGCGGTACAGTTTATTACTGAAGCAGAGCTTTCGTATTTTTTTAAAAAGAAAATGAAAGTAGGCTGTTGAAAAATTATCAACAGCTCAAAACAGATCTATTACTGAGTCAGGCCTCCCCCAAATTCTTGTATAATGTTTTCCTTCTCTTGTGGCTAGGTGATCTGCTTTGTTCAGTCGCCTCTTACCAGGCTGGTATGGGTTTGGTGACATTCTAAATCCACCAAATGTTAGATAGCAGATAACATTGCAAAGAAAACCATCATCTCACTATTACCATTGCTGAATTAAGCTACCCCAATTCTGGATCACCGGGTTTGATTCCGGGGTTGAGCAAGTGTCTTTGTCTAAACTAGAGGCACTTGCTCCGAGTCTGGGTGCCATTTGTGTTCGTGAATTACATGTTTGTTAACTGCCCCCGCGATGCAGGTTATAGGTAAAGCGAAGATTTGTTTTTTTTTTTTAAAGAAAAAAGTACTGACTGGATTTATCCGTCTGCCTGTAGGCTATTTGCGCTGTGTTACGCAAGTATTAACTATTTAACACCCACACAGTCACAAAGACAGAAGAATTAAGGCTTACTTAGCAGTATCTTCTGTGACCTGGATCCGGCCCATGAGGCCTGTCGAGTCCATTCGTGAGGCCACGTTCACAGTGTTCCCCCAAATGTCGTATTGTGGCTTTTGGGCGCCCACCACGCCCGCTATAACGGGACCGTGGCTGAGACCTGGAAAGTTCTCATAGTATTGGTAATCGTTTCCGCAGATTAGTAGTCCAGGTTCTACTCGTATATCCGAAGACAAGGCGCTTTGACGCTCATCAGGGGAGTCCTATGTCATGGGAGCAGTGGAGTAAAGTGAACCGACGATGATAAAGGTTCTGCTTTTTTTAATTCTTATTATTTGTCTTTTAGTCTTCTATTGCCTTAATCCCTATAGGCATTTTATAACAGTCAATTATTGGGTGGAGCAGAGAATAACACATAACATAATTTAGTATTTTTTTCGTTCGATACCCTCATGGATACCAAGTCTTTGGGGACTATCCGGTTCCGTAGGGCTCCGTGGCGCAGAAAGATGAATTTAAGCGCCTCGACCTACCCACTAAACCCAACGTCGTTCCTCGACTGAGGTACTGGAAGACGCCCACTGTTCGGTTTCTTGCAGTTACATTTTCCGCCGAGGCCGGTTGAAATAGGGTTACTTTTCCTTTACCGATGCGATACCTTCTAGATCTACTAAACCCAACCTAGGTTTCTTGGACCATCATGGTTGTTAAGGTAAATTTCTCAACGTTAACAAAAATAAAAGCTTCTAATCTCACCTATCCTTAGCTTGAACCTTTGGAAAGATTCTCGGTTGATCTGGTCAAGTATCGTCATCAGGGCGATGGCAAATTCTACCAGGATAGATACTGTATGCTGCTCTTTGCTTGCTGCATCCTACAAATAAGGAAAATGTGACATTGCTCAAATCCAGAGATTAATTTGAGGTTATGGGTGGATGTGGCACATTTGTCAAAGAAGTCATACAAAGAATCTGTCATACGAAAAGCGAACAGAATTGCCATGTAAGGTGCCAGGCATAATAGATAAAATTTGTGATATAGTTTGAATAGGTCGAGCCTCCTCCAAGTTCATGAAGGGAAATTAGCTTATATGCCTTCCTCTTAGTTTATTTAAGGAAAGTTTTTGTTTATTTTAGAAAAATACAGTATATCAATAAAAATAACATTACACACACTACCATGTATTTGACACAAACATACGCTTAAATACTCTTTTTTTATTGTTAAAGTCCGTAGTAAAATTGTGTATAGAACTGTATTTAATTAAAGAACTATCATTTAAATGGATGATGGTTGAATTTTGATTGCGGGGCGATATTCGCAGCAACATTCATTAGATACAGAAGCCAAGCTCAAGTTTAAAGGTCACTTTCCTCGGCCCAGCAGGAATCTACAAGTATTTGTTCCGGGTCTGGGTGTTTTCTATCTATAGTATGTATGTATTTACAAAAAAAAAGTACATAAGTAGTTTATCATCCATCTCGTTACCATATCACAAGCATTAAGTTGCTTAGCTTGGGACGAGATGGCGTTGTGTGAAATGTCCAAGGATATTTATTTATTTATCAACTCTGGCTCGCACTCGTGTCTAGTTGATACACACATGCTTAAACTCAAAAGTTATAGTTACTCCTTTTTGTTGCACTACTCCTAATACTACTCAGCCCATAATTGACCCGCTGCTGAGTCGGGCAAGGAGGGTAATTAGTCTACTGTGCCACGCTGGCCAGACGGGTTGGCGCAGGGTTTCGTATCACAATGCCGCAGCAAGACGTGAGTTGGAGCACCCCGGGGATGTTTGGTGGGTATGCCCCCACTCTGGGGGAGAGTCCCACACGGCCCCCCTCGGTCCATAAAGGATTTGACCCCGGGCGAACAAAAAAAAAAAAAAAAAGGGTTTCGTATCAAGTTTCCCTTCTCTTGCGGCTAGGATTTCAACCTTGTCATTTCCCTTTGTCGGCTCTTACGACACCCTCAGAATGGAATGGGGTGGTGACACTAAGTATTCTTAATCCGTCACCACACGGAATACCGGAATACTTAGTAGGACTACCGGTACCTATTTGGTTATACCAGCTACTGACTTCGGTATCGACTGACATTTAAATCGATGGCTTCACGTACCCTCCAAAAAACGGAGGAGGTTCGATGTAACAAATGAAAGAATGGACATCTTCTCATACTCACATTTTGTTCTTCTTTTCCAGGCCTCAACCCTGAAGCGATCATGTACGTGCTTCCAATAGTCTTGATCTTCTCTATACAGCTGAATTTTGGCTTTAACAGCAACTGAAAAAATTAGTATAAATCTATACAAATAAATAAAATTGGAGTGCCTGTTTGTAATTTTAAAATAACCGCTTTTTACTAAGTTCATTTCGATGTATACACGGTAGGTACATATACAAAGCAATTTTTTTTGTCTGTCTGTCTATTTCGACAAATCTCTGTAATGTTTTTGACGGTACTTTCATCAACTGATAGGTGATGTAACGAGAAGTAAATTACTCTACTTTTATCTACCCAAAAATATTCAAACCAAATAAATAAACATAATTATCCAAGTTCATAAGTGTGTTTAGTGCGTTAGCATCAGAATGAAAAGGGATGAACACATTCTAAATCGTCACCACACGATATTTCGTCGTTTAAGCCCATAAATGATCCACTACTGAGTTGGGCCTCCACATAATTTATGGAGGGTAATTAGCCTACTGTGCCACGCTGGCAAGACGGGTTGGCACAGGTGTTGTATCAAGTTTTCCTTCTCTTTCGGCTAGGTGATCTGCCTCTTGCGTTCTTTTAGTCGCCTCTTACGACACCCTAAAGACGGTATGGGTTGGTGACATTGTGTATTGTAAATCCGTCACCACACGAACTAATATTCAATTAACCATAATTCCGCATTACTCACCTTATCAAAGTCACAAATAATTTCATTGAGCAGCCTCAAACACTCTAGGCCTTGTTTGTTAACATCTGTTTCGTCGTAAAACTCTTTATAATTGGGTATGGAAGCAAACATAACAGCTATACTGGAGTACCTCTCATGATAGAGCTCCGCCTGAAATAAATGGTTGGAACAAAATGTTAATAGATAGACCTGGTAGGCGCAGCGGTTCTTGCCGGATCTTCTGTGAAGGGCGGCATTCCGAACCCGTGGTAGATTCAATTTGAATTTAGATGGATGAAAGGGTTGCGTAAATGAGGGCATGCAAGTGGAAGGAACTTCACTATCACTATCACTACATCACTATCACTACATATTATAAAACATAGTCGTTGTCGTCCGTCCGCCCCAATGTATGCTTAAATCTTTAAAACTATGCAACGAATTTTGAAGCGGTTTTTTTTAATAGATAGAGAAATTCAAGAGGAAGGTTTATATGTATAATACATGCATAATTGCACCCGTGCGAAGCCAGGGCGGGTCGCTAGTATGAATATAAAAATGTCGCCGATAGGACTGTCTAGAGACTACCGCCTAGCATGAGAAAAGGGTCAAAAGATAATGATGGTAGTAATAAATATCATAAGGCAGCAAATACGGAATCAGATAAGCACCAGAAACTTAATGAAATTGGTAGAGGCCCTATTCAGTAGTGGGAAACACGTGAATACTCTTTCTTACCTCTGATGCAACATTCGTCAGAAAGTGTTCGGCTACGTGTGCGGGTAGAATATTTTCTAGAAGTATCTGAAATGGTAACATAAACATATGAAACAAATAATTATGCATACGATTCTAGCCTTTAATACTCGTAATAATAGTCTTAAGTTAGCTTGATTGAGCGTATATTGGTTTACGTAATCTATTTTGACTGAGAATGTCCCAAGGCACTACTGTAAGGTCAAGTTATACTAATCTCGAGCAAATTAGAGGCGACTGAACGGGCCCATTTACAAGCCGAGAGAGAAAATATTATAAAAAGCTTTTGGAATAGAGCTACAGTGAAAAGGCGTATTGCAAAGTTTCTTTATAAATGTTTATAGGCCCAATGAGCTGATCATCCAGCCAGACTAGGTGGTAAGTCTGTCAGTCGTCCGCGGCGCTGGTGACTGTAGTCGGGAATTAAAATCGGAATTTTTCCGTGCGAATTGCTTGGTAAACTTCGCGATGTAAAACTTCTTTGTTAATTCTAGCATTTGTCGGCGTCATTACTTAATGTTGTTAGTTTAGGTTTTTTGTGGAAATTTTATAAACAATGATTTTTTTAATAACAAAACCTGTTTTTATTAAATACGTAAAGGTTTAACCAGCTGTTGCATATCTGTTAATCTATTGTCAAGTTGCAGTTATGTTACATATATGACTGGGGTTGACGTTGTTTTCTCCTCAAGTTTAACAGATGCAGCCGCTTGTACAGAGCTGACTGCTGAAAAAGTTATTTCTCACTTTCACACGTATGTTACTGAATTTGTTTTGTAGTTATATTTGTTTTTTATATAACCTGGATCGCAGGGCCAGTTTACAAATATGTAATTCACGAACACAAATGACACCCAGACTCCGAGCAAGTGCCTCTGGTTAAGACAAAGACACTTGCCCGACCCCGGAATCGTACCCGAGACCCGTTGTTCCAAACGCGGCACATCTAACCTCTAGACCAATGAGGCATCATCGTTGCTGCAAAAACTTGATACGAATCAAGAAATGACAAGGCTCTACCCATGGTATGATATGGGTGAAATGGCAAGGCCCTACCCATGGTATGATATGGGTGAAATGGCAAGGCCCTACCCATGGTATGATATGGGTGAAATGGCAAGGCCCTACCCATGGTATGATATGGGTGAAATGGCAAGGCCCTACCCATGGTATGATATGGGTGAAATGGCAAGGCCCTACTCAGCAGTGGACCATGGTACGATATGGATATGGGCTGAGTAGTAATAGTGGTGGTAGCAGTATATTCTTCAGTCATATCGTTTTATTAGATATGGCTATGTAATAAAGGTATTCACATATCATTTTATCACTTAGTGGATCAACGGGTCCCGGGTTCGATTCCATCGGGCAAGTGTCTTTGTCTAAACCAGAGGCACTGGCTCGGAGTCTGGGTGTCATTTATATCTATAATATGTATGTATTTACAAAAAAAAAATGTATATAAGTAGTTTATCATCCATCTCGTTACCATAACACAAGCATTAAGTTGCTTAGCTTGGGACGAGATGGCGTTGTGTGAAATGTCCAAGGATATTTATTTATTATTATTATTTATGTTAATTAGCAAACACAAGATCGTAACTCCTATCTGTCCAAATGTTCTCTGGAAAACATCGCCTAGTGCGATAGCGTCAATTGTACATTATGATTTTTGTTGTTATATTGTGTACATTAAGGAGGCTTCTGAACTGTTCATGGTCACATATTTTCTAGCTTCAGGATCAAGTCAATACCTTATTGATTCCTCGCATAGTTTCCACCTCTTCCTGCTCGAACTTAAGCTTGTCCTTCCATAGAAAGTCAGTGCGAGACGTGAATTCTATCTGCCTGTCCAGAATATGCAGCAGTGCTGCCAGGAATACCAGAACAAGACCGGCTTTTGCGGCATATGGGAGAGTAGTATTTCTGAAATGTACAACCGCATCATAATTAGATTAGATGTTTTATTCAATGACATTATTACTTACAACAAAAAAATAACTTGAACTTCGATAATCTTTTTTTTTTGTATTTTAAAATAAAATTATGTTATAAAGGGTTGATACGACATAGGGGCATTATTTTAACTGCCTATACTAGGTATCATTTCCAGGCTCTGTACCAAAAATCAATTAAATTGAAGCAATAGTTTAGCCGCAAATGATTTTTGAAATTTTTGCCTCATTTGAACATGATGTATCTTTCCTAACAGATGTTTATGCCTAACGCATCGTTTATTAACCTTAGGGGCTGTCCATTAATCACGTGATGTTTTTTTAACATTTTTTAACCCCTCCCTCCCCCTTGGTGATACCTGGTGAGGTTGGTGACCCCTCCACCCCCCATAAAAATCACGTGTATTATTTTTTTGTACCGTTTCGAATTCATACTAATCACATAGTGTAATTTAATGCCCCTCTATCATATCAACTCTGTATATGCAATAGGTAATCAATAAAACTTAGACACTACTACTACCATAGATGACCTACTGTTGAGTTGGGCGTCCTCCAGTAGGCTAATTAGCCTACTATGCCACGTTGGCTAGACGGTTTGCATAGAGTTTCTTATCAAGAAACCCCTCACCAACCCTTGTGGCAATCGTGCACAGTAGGTTAATTACCCCCATATAACTGGAGGAGGCAGCATTAGATCACCCATAGCCTGAGTAGTTGTTGTTAATAATTGACTAAACAGCTATTGAAGTTAAAGTGGATGCTCCAGGGTAGCCCGCGAAATTCAAATTTTCTTACGTTTTTTGCAATTTGCAGGTCAGTGCTAGGTTGTATATTGATTAAAATGTTATTCGCGGCTGTAAGACTTATGTAGTTATAGAGTTATAATCATCAAACTCATCAATACAACCCTCCAAGCTCATAAAGGTGCAAGAAAAACTTTTTCAACGTCAAAGTCATTCTTGCACCTTTATGAGCTTGGAGGGTTGTATTGATTAAGCACTTAGTAAGTACATTTATTTAGTCTTTCTGGTTACAAAATTTTGTGCAAAGCATTCGACACGTTAAACACAACTGCTAAATCCATCAAAGAATCTTTTCAATAATATTAATTTGATAACTCGACAAATACATACTCATCATGAAAGTCCATCTTCTGAAACTCGAGGAAAAGCTCAGCAGAAGCAAAGAGGGTGATGTGCGTTAACAATGTAATGCACATTAGCACAAACTTGAGCACAAATCCCACGTGTAGGAACACTGATATTGACGCTAATGTTAACACCGAAGAATAAAGGTAGATCTAGAAGGAAATAATCCTAATTAGGTCCGTGTGCAAAAAGGGCAATGGAGAGGGCTATGCTCGGAGTTTCCCTGCGAGATCGAATCAGAAATGATGAGATACGCAGGCAAACCAGGGTCACCGACATAGCCCACCAGATTGCCAAACTGAAGTGGCAGTGGGCAGGGCACATAGCTCGCAGGACCGACGCCCGATGGGTCAGAAAAGTCCTCGAGTGGCGACCGCGTTCCGGAAGGCGCAGTGCTGGTAGGCCTCCCACACGGTGGACCGATGACCTGGTTAAGGTCGCCGGAAAGCAGTGGATGCGGGCGGCCCAGGACCGGCCTTTGTGGAGATCCTTGGGGGAGGCCTATGTCCAGCAGTGGACGTCTTTTGGCTGAAATGATGATGATGATGAGGTCCGTGTGGTGACGGATTTAGAATACATAGTGTCACCACACCATTCTATCCTGAGGGCGTCTTAAGGACTAAAGCAACTTAAACGGCAGTAAACCTAGCCTCAAGAGAAGGAAAACTTGAAACAAAACCCTGTGCCAACCCGTCTGGCCATCGTGGCACATTAGGCAAATTTTCCTACTGTAATTGGAGGAGGCCCGACTCAGCAGTGGGTCACTTATTGGTTGAGTAGTAATACACTCAACGTTCGATACTCGATTTCGTCAGTTTGAAAATATCAAAAAGTGCCAGTGAAGACGTTATTATAAATTTTATTAAAAAAGTAAATAAACCTACGTCAAAAGCAATTAAAAAATATAAGCAATAAACAAGCATGTGATTGCAGGAAATGATTCATAATGGTTCCAAACATGTTTTTTTAAAATCCCAACGTTTGGAGTGTCTGTGATCGCAGGATGACAAATCATTTCCTGCAATGTGCAAAGATCGTGAAAACATAATCATGTGATGTCAGCGCCTTTTGTATATCTTCATCTTAATTGACGACGGTGTCAATTTATATTGGTACTGACTTCAAATGGTTGTGCATTGTTTTGGTTTTCGCTTTTCCTTGCTTTCAAAGTCGGTTAACAATTTATTGTTAAAATGAACATGATGGAACCAACAACTAGAGTGTCATCCAAATATACCAAATTTTCCCAAACAAATGGGTTTTGTTAACTTATTTCTAACTTTAGAGCAAACTACTGAACCAATCCCATTAAAATAAAACCTCCTATTTTAAATGAGTCCTAACTCCTGTAATAAAATACTTACTGGTGCAGAATCAATATCAGTATACATTTGGACTCCACTTATTGATATGATATCATCTGAGAAATTTCTGAACTGTGTTGAGTTGAAACTGGCATTACTTCTTAATTCTACTGAATAGTCACTATTTACGTATGTCTGGAACTGGAAAGAAAACAAGAGTTTCTATTTATTCCTGGAAAATATTTCAGCCCAAAAATGATTCATAAATGAATGCTGACCTGGCAATATCCCATTCTATACAACGTATAGAACTGTCGTTTTTTATCAGGTTAAAACAGAAATGGAAATTGGTATGAAAGTCTGTGGCAATTTACCTCTCGAACTATATTCACTAATATAATTTGCCTACGTCAAATTGGACGAGGCTTGCTTTGGCAATTTATGGGCTGATGAGAATAAAGATAAATATAATTACCAAATTAATAACTGCACACGCGCCAATCAGTAGTACAGATACCAAGAACATAGTCAGTCTTATCAAACGATTGCTGGAAACAACCTGAAATTATTAAAACAAAAATTGAGTCAAGGGGCTATGATGATGATGATGCTTATGCTTAGATGACAATCGCCTAGAGACTAAACTTTATAACTAAATAGTTTAGCAAAGTCTTCCCAACAAATACATAGAGTTGTCGGAGAGACACGAGAATCGTCTTTTCAGCCTAAATAAGGTGACACCAAACGCTTCACAAATTATACCAGATGCTGAACAAGTATGACTACACGATACTTGCCTAAAACTTTCCTATTCGTGTAAAACGTTATTAGAAATATTTATTTTATATGGTCATAATCAGCACACGTTCTTGTGCTTAATTTAATTGATGTAGCTTTCTGAAATTTGGTCTATCTATCACGGGCTTAAGGTTTATGTTCAATATAAATAATATCTTTCAATCCAAATGCATTAACCAACCTGTCCAGGCTTGATGCAGTTGTCAGCGTATAAGTCATCTGCTAGCATCGGTACATCGGACAACGGTCGCAAACCTCTCCCAACCATTTGGCTATCGTACCAGGATAAGTAGACAAATACTAAGAGAGTGAATAACGTAGGTCCAAAAGACGCGTACAGGACGATGCCTCTGTAAAATTTAAAAGGATCGCAATTCATTTAGAACCCTGGCTTCTATGTGTAGTAATACGATTTTGAAATCAAGAAGATTGTAGTATTAATAAAGATCTAAATATCTTTATTAATACTACAAGGAAATAGAATTCTTTAAATAAGAATACCCAAGCCGCTCCCTTGGGTCAAATTATAAATGTCAATAAACCAGGAAAACGTTCAAGCCTTAGTCGAAAATGGTAATAATTTTGACTTACTTAGGAACTGTGAGCAGCTGGATGAAAGCTAGCAAACCGAAGAGTGACGCAGCACACGCAACATTGTACTTAAATTGGACATCGGGCTGGTTCCTGTACTGCCGCTCCTGGGAACCCCTCTTGAACCAAAGTGTGACTCTATTCATTCCTTCAGTGTTGGTGCTATAATTTGAAATAAACGACTATCAGTACATACTACATAAATGATGAAAAGAATTGAAGCAAGAAGTTCAATTAACGAAGAAGTTATAGCGATGAGCCTGACTATAGACCTATAACCCAAACAAATGAAATGACGATACGAGTACATACCTACAATCACAACACGTTGTCCGTTGAGGAAGTAAGTTTTGTTCTATCATGGCCAGACTCTGAGGACCAGAAAAATATGCTTAACGGAATCATATTGACTAAGAGAATTTGTGACCTGCAGATTAGTACTTACAGAAATACCAATATTCTTAGCTAACGTCGAATCTGTGATATTAGCAAAAGGTTTATCAGCGCCCCAGCACTCCACGTATTTTGTCATCTTGCTGGATGGTCGAGATCTGGTAGGAACTCCAGGAGTCGCTGAAATAAGAATTAAAATTCAAATAAAAACATAAATAAACTTTATTTTATGCAAACTGTTTGTGGTGGTGAAGGTAAACGAATAATGGAATCATTCCAGATCAATACAAATATTAGAGTTCCGCAATGTTATAATAAAACCCGTGAGCTTTTGTTAATACACAATACTGATGTGATGTAGCAGATTAGACTAAAGTTATACTACGTATATTATTTGTGAATGAAGGACAACACTGATGTTGATTTGTCTAATGACACTAACTTATTGATTCAATAGATATTGTACTTAGCATCCTAATTAGCAAAGGTTGGCTGATTGGCGGCGGTGTTTCACATGGAGTAGGCGTTTCATTACAAAGCTCTGAAGAAAATAATCAAGATTACATATATTAAATTTCACCAATAATCTTCCCTGTAATTTCGTATTAAAGGTACGTAAATAAGAAAAGAATAAAACATTATTAATATGTAGAAGCTGCACGGCTATTTATAAAATGAACCTATAATCAATGGTAATAGGCTTTATAAAATATTACGTGTTCTCTGATTAGAACACGTAATATTTTATAAAGCCTGAACAAATATAAGGACGTTGCTTAAAGACCTATAGAAATTGTAGACTATGTATAATATGTTGTAATTAAAGTCAATTCATAGAAGATACGATAAGTAAATGAAAAGCTTGAAATCCTATAGATAAGCAAATACAGTGTAGGCCGTTTTGTTTAAAAGAAAGTCTTTTTGATTATATACGTTTTCTTTCGACGAGATATCTCAATACAGGGTAAAACTAAAAACTCCCAGAAATACAAATTCTGGGTTTAAAGTTTCTGGAAAATCAAAATAAACTCAATGATAGTACACAAAGCAACCTGTTTTCTTGAAATATTAGTCAATAGCAGCAGTGACAAAAGTGTCATAATGCTATAAATAAGCATAAAAACCAAAGCAACACTATGAAACACAGATTGTTTAGCTTGTAGAATAATAATAGCAATATCTAGTTGGTTGGTTTCTACTAAAACCCATGTTTTGTAAACAAAATCAGGTCTAGGAACAAGATATACTACCATGACGTATGACGCGAAAACATGGACCTTGAGACAAAGTGAACACCAACTACAAGTGGCACAACGGGTAATGGAAAAGAAAAACCCGGGCTACCAATCCAACTGGTGGAATAGCAAACAAGACTCAAGCGAAGAAGGCATGGGAGATCACCAGGTGGCGAGACGACATTTTTAGGGAGGCTGGGAAAGATTGGCGAGGTAAGCTCGGGCCAAAACAGAATTTATTCATTAAGCATTTTACCCAGAGAAACAAAAAAAGAAGGCTTAACAGAATCGCGTGGCTGGAAAGGGCCTATTGTTTGGATTAATTGGACAACATTTGGGTGCCAATGGTGATGATTTCAAGATAGAAAAACATTTTAAACATAGAACTGCTATTGTTTAACTCTATACCCTCACTTCGGATAGCTAAAAGGTTTTCGTTTCACCCTGTTTATTTCGTAATCTCCACCATATAATATGTCCAAAACTACTGGAAGTAACAATTTATCTTCTAATACTACAACCTGATATAGGGCTACGAAAATTTTATCTTGTGCCATTGCCATAAAGTTACCTGTTCCCATTATGGGACTGATGGCACCAATGATGGATCCACTTCGACTTTTAGGTTTCACGGGTAGTACAGTCCCATTGCCAAGTCCCTCTCCAGGACTTGTGGCTTGACTGCCTTCGAAAGCAACTGTTTTGGGACCATCAACTTTGACAGATGCCCGTCTGCTTAGCTCTGCGAAATAAATTAACTGAACTGAAGAGGGATGCTCTCAATTTATCATTTTGAGAAATGATATCGTATTTCATGAAGAAAAATTATACACGAATAAATTGCTTCTGTTGCAATATTATTTTAGAACATGAAGCGAAATTGTATTTTTAATATAAGTTAGTATACGTACGTTCTGTTTAAAATTATCTATTAAAATAGAACATACGTACAGCTAATTAAGTGAATAATATTGTTAAGCATTTCTATAACGCATTAGCGTTACGTACGGTATTGTTCATTATTCTTTTTTCTCGTCGCAAATTATCACAGATTCCCGGCCGGGTTATGTGGGAGCATGCTGCGTGACCCTCGAAGCCTTGGCCTGCCTCGTTTAGTGCAGCCAAGCATGCTTTCATTATCCTAAATTATTCACAGTCAGCCTGACCTGACTGTGAATCTGATCAAATTTAACGGAAAGCTTTACGCATCATTTCAGTCAAGATAAATCCACTGCTAGACATATCATCATCATCATCAGCCCACATTAGTCCACTGCTGGACATAGGCCTCCCCTAAAGACACCTAGACATAATTTAGTGCCATGATTAACTTATTAAAT
This sequence comes from Clostera curtula, assembly GCA_905475355.2. Lineage (NCBI taxonomy): Eukaryota > Metazoa > Arthropoda > Insecta > Lepidoptera > Notodontidae > Clostera > Clostera curtula. The sequence continues at coordinate 1,681,852 of FR997805.1, forward strand.
AATCAGGATTGTTTAACTTCTACATGATTAAAAACTCTATAAAAATATGTTTCATTTATACTCTAAAAATATAAATGAAACATATTTTGACGGGTTTGTAGGTGTAGAGGTTGAACGTGCTGCCTTTGAATAATGGTTCCCCGGTTTGAGTCTGGGGTCTGGCAAATACTGCTCAGCCCATAGATGACACACTCTTGAGTCTGGCCTCTTCCAGTTACTGGAGTAAGCGTACTGTGCCACGCTGGTTGCCAATCGGGTTGGCACAGGGTTTCCAATCAAGTTTTCTTCTCTTTCGGTTAGGTTTTCAGCCTTGCGACTTCCTTTAGTCGCCTGTTATACCCTCAGGATGGCAATGGGATGGTGACACTATGTATTCTAAATCCGTCACCACACAGTCGTTTGGCAAATGTCTTTGTGTAAACCAGAGGCACTTTCCTTGTGTTCGTGAATTACATGTTTGTAAACAGCCCTCGCTATACAGGTTATAATACTTAGGCTATGTTTTACCTCCAGTAGTAGTCCTCATCGATTCAGTCCTGAGCACTTTCGTAGGCCGAAAGTGATCAGAGTCCGTTTCGTTGAAACTGTGCTGTGATGGAGCTGGGCTGATGTTGTCCCGAGGTTTAGTAGGAGATACATCTTGGTACAACGAAGAAACAATACTGGCTTTGCGGTCCACTGTACACACAGAGAGACGGCCGTTCTCTGATGGTTTCTGAAAAAACAACTAGTTACAGCTAAAAAAGTCTGGAAAAGCTGATCGTAATCGGGAACACTGAAGGCAAACGAGCTCGAGGTCGATCCCCTACAAGATGGACCGATCAAATAAAAGACACGCACTCCTCCAAGCTTTGTTGTATTGCTAGGGAAGCCATGAACAGGACTCGATGGAGGCACATCATCTGGTCCAAATGTAACGCATCCACTGATGACCACGATCCTCAGTCATGAGGGACCGACTAGAGAGAGAGAGACAGCTAAAACACTCGTGTGTAAGCAGCCTAGTGGATAAACCGAAATGTAAGAAATCTGCAGTTTTTAGTCTGCCAGGAGTTTGGTTATTCGTCGATTTGTAACATTTGAACCCCATGCTTCGGATATTAATATTAATGAATGGGTAGTGGACGACGATAAAGGAAAACACTTTCTAGAGTAGGTGCGCATTAAAGTTGGGAGAAAGAATAATAGCACCATATTTTTGGTATGTGTGTTTAATATGTGCATATGTGTATACCAAAATTATATATTGCTCTTTTATATACTTAAAGTTGTTTGTTCAAGGATTTTTTTTTTCATTTCACACGACGCCATCTGTCCCAAGCTAAGCAACTTAATGCTTGTGTTATGGTAACGAGATGGATGATAAACTACTTATATACTTTTTTTTTGTAAATACATACATATTATAGATAGAAAACACCCAGACCCGGAACAAATACTTGTAGGTCGTACAAATATATCTTCCGTGCGGGAATCGAACCCGCGACATGCTGCGCAGCAGTTGATCGCTCAACCACTGCGCCAACCAAAATATGTTGCAGATTTAGATAACAACACAAAAAATATCAGAAATTTCGTTGACGTCATTTCAGTCCATAAATTACCCACTACCGATTTGGGCCTCCTCCAATTTCATGGAGTGAAATTAGCCTACTGTGCCACGCTGGCAAGACTGGTTGGCTCCGGGTTTGTATCAAGTTTTCCTTCGCCTTTCTCAGACTACACTCTTATGATGGCATGGGTTGGTGACATTGTGTATACTAAATCACCACACGGAAACAAAAGTAACCATTTTATATCAATGCCTTAACAAGTACGCCTGGTCACCGAAATCATTGAAACAAATCCTATTAAAGTGATATCTTGTAGCGACAATTGAGACAAAGGATTAACTCTCACCCAACACTTACTTAAATACTTGAGACACGAAAGCCAAGATCAAGGCGATCCTTCATTTCAAGTTGTTATCTGTTCCAGATCACTGGGTTCAACACTTCGGATTAATTACAATTCTATTTAAACTTAATTCTCAATTTAGTTAATTGGTGGCTTAGAACTCATCCCCGTCTCAACTCATAAAAGACCCATTGCGATATCGGGCTGACATCAATTGCGTAGATTACTTTACAATACCACGTCATGTTTCCATGTGGTTTCTTGTAAAGTTTTCTTTCACATGCGGCTTGGTTCTTTTCCACTTTCATTTCAATTAGTGTCGCCAGCCCATTCTATTCTGAGGGTGTCGTAAGAGTCGACAATAGGAAATGACAAGGCCGATAACCTAGCTGCAAGAGAAGAAAAACTTGATATGAAACCCTGTGACAACCCGTCTGGCCAGCGTGGCACAGATGGCTAATTACCCCCCATGTAACTGGAGGAGGCCCGACTCACCAACTATGGGCTGAGTAGTAGTGGTAGACGGCTCTTATAACACCCTCAAGATTGAATCGGGTGATGACATTAAGGACAAATCCGTCAACACATGGATATTGGTATCCTGTATGATTACTAGATATTTTGGTGAATATTTTAGCTTTATTCTTTCATTGAAGGATACTAGAACTTATTCCAATGTTTAAAATGTATTTTTTGTTATACATAATATGTATAATAATTTTATCTGATGAACTGCATTTAGTGACTACGCCGCAGCGCGGAGCCCCATTTTCAAAGTCAAATTAAAATTATAGAAAATGGAGATAGAGCTCCGGTAGATGAGACTTATTCATCCGAATTTTAAAAAATGCATTGATATTAATATTTTAGGAGTTATTAACGAAAAACGATTTTTTTAAATCTTATTTTATTAATAACTATTGCAATTTTTCACCTGCACCAAAATCCTTCAAAGGCATTTTGCTAAAGGATTCCTAAAGAATCCATTGAGCTATCGCTTATATTTTAGGATCTCTATCTCTATTTTTTTAAACTTTTGAAACGTTTTTTAAACTTGTTGACTAGACTATTACTAATCTGCCTACTAGCAGATTTAAAGTGTACTAAATAAATACTAATTCAATTTATTTGTTATTCTAAATATGACGTGTGACGTGTAGGTTTCTTCCCTTTAATATGGTTGAGGCGATCGATTGGGGTTGGTCGACTCACTAGACCAAGGAAGTTTTAGTTTACTTTATTAAAGTTGTATTGTTTTAATATTCACGTTCCCGTTGACGCTTTCCAGATCCAATCGAACAGTTTGTTATATGGAATTTGGAATTTGTTTATATGGTGTATATATATATATATATATATATATATATATATATATATATATTAAATTATTAAATAGGACCGCAAAGTAATACAAAAGAAAAGAATGACAAGCCCTCTGAGTTTCTTGCCAGTTCTTCTCAGCAGTGGTCGCGTTCCGAACTGGTGGTAAACTATATTACTTTGCTTTGTATAAATTTTATTAATATGTTGACAATTTGTAAGTGTCCATTGTGTCCTATGCAAAATAAATGACTTGACTTTGACTAAACGCCTATCATTTTTAACAGAGTAAATTACATTCATAACTACTGATCACACAATCACTACATAGTATAAAATAATGGCGCTGTCGTCTGTCCGTCCCTATGTATGCTTAAATCTTTAAAACTACGCAACGGATTTTGAAGCGGCTTTTTTTAATAGATATAGTGATTGAAGAGGTAGGTTTTTATGTATAATACATGCTGTGCGAAGCCGGAGCGGGCCACTAGTTAGTTATAAATGTAGCTAGACTTCATAGTTTGGTTGTTATCAAGACAAACAATTTTCCAATTTACTGAACCGCAGAAGACAATTTATTTCAATCCCGCTAAGATTTAGACAAACGAATGAAGTTCAACATTTATCATGTTTTAATTAAATTCAACAAACCAATTTACGATTGTGGTTAGGTGTGCGTATTGAACATGGGTATTACGAACACAAACTGTCACAATCACAACGCTATACATCCCAAGGGTGTAGGAAAAGAAATCTCAGTATTACTTGAATGTGTTGTTTTTACAAATTTCCAATACGTATATTCATCATCATCATCATCATTTCAGTGAACATTTTCAGGATTTCCACAAAGGCCGGTCCTGGGCCCACCGCATCCATCGTTTTCCGGCGACCTTCACCAGGTCATCGGTCCACCGTGTACATAAATGGATTAGCCTTGTTAAATCAAATTTTAATACTTCTGTAGAGTGTTTAGTCACTTCATAAAACACCCTCATCATTCCGTATATGAGTTCATGACATGATAATAAGGATAGCTTTGGCCCTTCGAAACAGGAGCGAGTAGCGCGATATAACACGTACAGATAATAATAACTTGCAAATAATTGATTTGATTTCTGATCTCGTTAATGTGAATGAAGGTAACCAGACAGAAATAAGAAGATACTTAATTATGTGTCGAGAGACAATATCTAATTATAGCTTCTGAAAGTTAATTACAGCACCTTCCATAGATGTCAGTAAACGAATCTATGTTCATTAATTAATGTCAAATGATTTACGCAGCCCATAGATGACCCACTCCTGAATCAGGTCTCCTCCAATAACATGGAGGGTAACTAGCCTACTGTGCCACGTTGGTCAGACGGTTTGGCACATGGTTTTCTATCAAGTTTTCCTTATCGTGCGACTAGGTTTTCCGGCTTGTCATTTCCATTTGTCGACTCTTGCTACAACCTCGGGATGGATTGGGGTGGTGACAGAATGTAATCTAAATCTACCTTATCTAATTCTTATCTATATAGGTTACCTACATTTAATGGTTTTCTCCCCTACAACAAAGAAGGTCACTTTGAGCTTAGCTCAAAAGCTTTTGAGGTAAGTTTTGGTAGTTATCCGATCAACAAACATGGCTACAGACATACAGTAACGTCTGTGCTTAGCCAAGTATTATCGCTAGTTCTTAAATACAGCGTAAAGCGTCGAATATTTTCTAGAAATTACGTCTACGATTGAAAGTCTACGAATATTTAGCATTCAAATACCTCGTTTTAGAGCACCAAGTCAAAGCGAATTCTCTTCGCGCATTGAGGCATTAATGTCTTGTATAGCGTACGCTACACTGCAGATGCCTTTGATCAAATTGAATGACATCGTTCCAAACACTTTTACGAATTTGACAAAGAATATTCCATATGGTGGGTATGTCTTGATTATCTTCCCTCTTGTATAGCCACTGTTATGAGCCTCCTACCATTACATGGCCTGTGCCAAGCTGGCTAGGCAGGTTGGCACAGGGGTTTCCTATCAAAGTTTTCTTCTCTTGTGGCTATGTTTCCAGCCTTATCATTTAGTCCTGAAGATGGTAATGGATTGGTGACATATAAATCACTACATAGTATAAAACAAAGACGCTGTCGTCTGGTCTTTGAAGCGGTTTTTGTAATAGGTAGAGTGATTCAAGACGAAGGTTTTTAGTATAATACATATTGTAGAGAAACACTGATAAATTTAGAGGTTCATCATTGCACGCGTGCGAAGCCGGGGCGGGTCGCTAGTATGTATATTATAAATCACATGGAAAAATAAGTAAATGGCACCAACCAATTCTAAAGTAAGGGTGTTTTAATAGGCGACAAACGAAATTTACAGAAGATCTAGCCGCAAGAGAAGAATACATCTAGAAGTCAGTGTGGTAAAGAAGATTTTGATTTGAAATAATGTTTGGAATCCTGTGAATGGATTAGTGGTAGGCTTATAGCATATTTTACTTGACATTTATCGTTATATTTTGGATAATTCACACTATATCTTTCTAAATTGTCAGCCTACAATATATGTATAAACATATATAAAAATTATATTATTGTAAAGTTTCATCCAAATCCGTTCAGTAGATTTTGCGTGAAAGAATAAAGAACATAGGACATCCATACATTCTTACAAACATTCGCGTTTATGATATTAGTAGAATCACCCTGAAATTATTTCCTGAAAGTATCGTATTACTGTCTTAAAATCACACAATCTTTCTGAACTCGAAATGATCTGTAATCCCGAAACTAAAAACACGATATAAACCTGCGCGATTACTGTATGTTTCCTCCACCTAATAGGATAAGGCGATTCCTGAGGTGAAACACGCCAGCAATGCGTCATTAATCGACTTGGCATTCTCATATCAATTCGAATTCCGAATTTGCAATTTAATGAATTCACAATTGGAAAACATATTTGCATTCAATCACAAGCATTCTAATGTAATGCAGTGACCCGTTAGAATGTTACATTCGAAAATTTGTATCATGCATTCTGTTTCAGTTCGGGAATTTAACGGTGTGAAATGAATTGGACAATATTTCTGTACTGAAATTGGTAATATTCTACTCGGATGGCACATTTAGCGCTTGATTGCATTGCATGGTCGTTTTAAATAGGAGAGCTGGGGGAATAAAAAATGTTTGGTGTTGATACGACCTATTAATATTTTTCTATTCTACCAAAGCGTGCGTTTCGAAAGCCACTTCGCTAAGCCCGAGCTGCGATGCAATATATCCATGATGATCAAAACGTTTGGTGACGGGTTGAGAAAACAGTGTCGCCACCCCAATTCATCCTCAGGGTGTCGAAAAAGCCGATAAAAGTAAATGATAAGGCCGAAAACCTAGCCGGAAGAGAAGGAAACTTGATACGAAACACGATGCCAATCCATTTGGCCAGCGTGGCACAGTAGGCTAATTACCCTCTATCTTGGAGGAGGCCCGACTCAGCAGTGGGTCATTTATGGGCTGAGAATATCATTTATTATTGTAGTAGATTATTAGTAGATCACCATTCATTATTTAAGACCATAAATGACCCACTAGTATGCCTCCTCCAATCGCATGGAGGGAAGTTTGCCTACTACTACACGTTAGCGAGATGGGTTAGCACAGGGATTCATACCACTTTTTTTTCTTGCTGTTATAATATCTACCTTGTCATCATTTTCACAATTTCTCACAACCACGTGGGTTAAAACGCGGAGCGCACCCAGTTCTTCATAAAATCACGATTCACAATCACCTTATAGGTTTAGTTTTGCGAACACTCTAGATAACATTCCCCCTGTATATTATTATAATTAGATTGGTCCATAGAATCGATATACCGAAATTGGCAATACTGCACGCTGGCAACACATCGCGGTCAATCTCGATGCATGATTGAACCTGCTCCGCGATGTATAGGTGTCATGCACTATTGCAGCTAGATCATTGTTTCCCTGTTAATTAGATCAACTCAGCTGGCTAAGGACCTATTGTTGAGTTTAGCTATCGTTATAGATACCAGCATTGCGCTCCAGTACCTACAGCTGATGGTCAGCTATGGACGATTGTCATACCAATACATCAAAAATAACATCAACTCGGAAAGGGATCAGCAGCGTATCAATTCGAGGTGTTCAGTATTATTTGTATGAAACTGCCTACTGCAAAGCAAACTAATCGGTTTCGTAAAGTAAACGACTCGCCTCGGGATAAGCTCACGCGTGGTCAACCAGCAGTCCCCGCGCTTACCGCTCGCCGTTCACGCGCTTACGCCTCTTCGTCCACCCTTGCCCGCTCCCTTAACCTGCCTGGAGCAAACTTCCCTTCCAGTGGCCTTCAAAGGCAACGTACCATTGTGCTGCGCTCGTGTTTTATTGAATTTGTAGAAATTGATCTGGTGCCAGCCATATCAACCAGCGGTCGGCCATCTGTAAGCGCGGCGTAGACGAGGCGACGTATCGGAGCTGCTGATCGGTTTTTGTTACGTGCTTACGTTAGGTTGACGCCTGTGTTTGACGGCGAGGTGAAAGGCGATACGGTGCCGATCCCTTTCCGAGTTGATATATCTGCTACGACCTTTATTTCCAAACCTTTTAAACGAGCAGTCTATGGGTCCAGCGTACTCTGATGTCTTTGAACGTTTACAAGCGCAATATAACAATGCCTTTAGGATACTATTATGGCTATTTTCAGCATATATCAATCCTACCACGTATTGAGGACGTGACCAAAACGATATATTGTAAATCAATCACCTAACCTTTAATTAATTAACTATCTTAGAAGTTCAACCATTGGGCGTCTTTTTCTTAAGATTTAATTGAACCGTCGGGATTGCTGGTGTAATAAATCAACGTAATTTTTTTTGGTTCAGTATCCTCGATTTATTTTTCATAGGGCGGGAACCGCGGGAATCGTAGCCTATCTCCTTATCTGATAAGCAAGTAGGAACAATAGACCAGAACCCATAAAAGACCCAATATTGCGTCGACTTTTTCCGAGTACACGGAGGAAACTGTTTTAAGCTTTTAACGAGTACCCCTACATTATACAAATCTGTATTCAAATCATAGCATTTTTTAATATTCGAATAAATTCTTATGAATGCTTTCATGTAGATGTCTTAGGTTTTCACGATCTTTACACATTGCAGGAAATGATCTCTTCACGGTTATGATCGTTTTATTTTATTTTATTTCCAACGTTTCAGACACTTTGCAGTGTCCGTGGTCGCCGGACGACTGGATGGCAGTTGGTTGTCGCTTGTCGCTGCGGGCTTTTATATACTGGCGAGACACTAATGAGCTCTATTGGTGGTGACGCACTATTATGCCCGTGAGTCATGTTGTTTGTCACGTAGGCGCGGTGACGTGGCGGGGACGTAACGCTGAACATAACTATGTATAACGTGCTCGGTTGATACAGAAGTCGCTCACAGTATCTTGCTTGGGATTTGATTAATTTTATAACCAGGTCCCAAGCAGGTGGTACTTGCCAACCATCTTCTCTATTGAAGTTTGGACGTTTCCTTATCTCAATAGCCTCGCGGAGCATTCTTAGTAAGTACTGGTTTTCCTTTGCCAGTATTTGAGGCCTGTCGAAGTGAATATGGTGGTTGGTCTTGAATGTGGTATGTTCACATACTGCAGACTTCGCTGAGTGGTTATGTTTTATATCAGCTTTAAGTTCTTTAATTCTAGTACCGATGCTTCTTTTCGTTTGCCTAATGTAAGATAGTCTACACTCACAGTCGAGTTTATAAACACCTGCATCTTGTATGGGTATATTTGACTTTATAGGTCTTAAGAGTTGGCTGATCTTTTTGTGGGACTTAAAATAAGTTTTTATAGAAGCCTGCTTCAGAATATTGCCAATTTTGTCTGTGATCCCTTTGATATATGGTAAAATGGCAGGTAAACGCTCCACTGTGGGTTTTTTAGGCCGGTAGGCATGATGCAGGCGAGGGGGCTTGAGTTTGTTGCTTCGTAATACAGACTTGACATGTCGTAGCTCCTCCTCTAGGTGTTTTGGATCACCGATGCCTTGGGCTCGCTGAAACAGTGTTCTTCCTACGGTAGACAACTGGCTGGGATGATGGTGAGAATTGCCATTAAGGTATTTATCAGTATGGGTGGGTTTCCTAAACACTGTATGACTGATCGAATTGTCAGGATTTCTGATGAGGATGGATGTCAAGAAAAGCTAATGACTTATTGGTCTCTGGCTCCATAGTAAATTGTAAATCTTCGGCGTGGTCAGTGCGGTGTTTAGCGCTTTCTCCTCAAAGTCTTCCATGTATATATCGGCGACTACAGGAGAAACCGGGGAGCCCATGGCTATGCCGTTGATTTGGGTATAGAATTGCTTTTCCCAATATAGATAGCCGGATGTTAGGCAGTGTTCAAGTAACGCAGTCATGTAGTGGGAGATTGGTGAACAGGGACTGTAATGTTCACCAATCTGCTTTCATGTAGTCAAATAATAAAAAAAGCTACAAAAATGATTAAAAAAGAAATCTAAGAAACTCCATGGTTGCTATTTTAAATAAAAGGGTACGTTCTTGTTATCCATTGACAAAAGAAAAGGGTGGTTAGAGTTAGTTTGTCGTGTGTGCTGTTGACAGACAATTGCACTAGACCTCTCTTGTACGGACAACCCACACATTTCCGTATAATATACTCGTATTTCTCTAAGAGGGTTGCGTATCTTGCCCATCAAGTGGTTGATGTACTCTGGTAGCAAAAAATATAACGTTCTTAGGTCAGACAAAGTGTAATATTTGATAATATGAAAAAATACTCTCCCAAACTTTCTTACTGAAAACCTTAACTAAAGATTTTTTTAAAATACAGCGGATTCACCCTGACGGTATCCAATAGAATTTGCGAATTTCGCTATGTGCGTATTTTCGTACTCATTTTAGTAAAGCTCTGGTTTACTAGGATAGCGGTGCTATCATATAGCGGCTGGTATAATTTAACGTTGAACGTCGTAACTATACGACCGCTATAAGACGGCACCAATATCCTAGGAAACCAAAGCTTTATACGTTCACGAAACCATCGGACACCGACAAGACGACCGTCATGCAAATGGCGGGAAACACTAGGAAACCGCGCCATTTTGTTTACATATTCACCGTTATATTCACCGCCAGGAAACCAAAGTTTTAGGCGCCATATTAAAAGTCATTATAATTCATTGCTGTTTGTACGTGCGCGATATGGGTTTTTTGTTGCCTTTTTTTTAAACGTATCCCTTTTATTAGGTATAACCTGTATCACGAGAGCAGTTTACAAACATAAAATACACGAACACAAATGACTCAGAGCAAGTGCCCGGCCCCGGAATCGAACCCTGGACCTCGTGATCCAAAGGCGCATCCAACCCCTAGACAAGTTAAATTCATTGCTATTTGTACGTGCATGATATGCTTTTAGTTGCCAACAATTATAGTATACTTACTTCTCACAGACCTAAAGTATTATCCAGACCTAGTAGTATTATTATATCCCTAAACTGTCGTAAGCATTCCAAATCACTCAAGACACATTTGATTAATGTTAATCTTGGTTATGTTGGCAGCTAATGCGCGTCTAAAAGCCTTATTGTTCTGTAGTACTATTATTAATTATAGGGACAGATGAGGATGAAATTACAGACAGAAAAGGTTTCAAATCTTTCAATCAATTCAGGGATTTTATATAAAATTCATTTTAGATCAGACCCAAAACTTATTATTATTTTGTTATTATCCTATTTTTTATAAAATTCATATTTGTGTATATTTGTGGTTATATGTGTGTAAGACCGGGTGTCTTTCGAATATGACGTTTAAAAAAGTCAGCCCACTGAAATATTTCTCGGTTGGTTCCACGTTCCGACTTGGTAGTAATGTAAAAATATATATATATTCGGTAAAGATTGTGAACGCCATAATTGATTAGCCCTTTTCTATCCTATTCTTTTGCAGAGAATTCTCAAAACAAGCTCAGAATAGAATGGGCAAGTGATACAATGTATTCCGACTCGCTGATCACAAGGGTAATTCATATTACGAGTAGTTTCTTTTTTATAAATTATAATATAATTTACTAAACATCTGTGTTTCACCCTCAAGAAAATCTCCAGTTTCGCAGTAATATTTGGTCGTAGTATCGAAAGCCTCTATTCGCCACTTGAAATTACAAATCGAGAAATACTGTATAGGTACCTATACTACTTTTTCTCAACCCGTAATAGACCCACTGCGTAAAATCCCTGTGCCACGCTGGCCATACGGGTTGACACAGGGTTTTGTTACAAGTTCCTTCCATTCTTATGTTTAATGCTGGCCGTTAACATTTTTTTTGTTTTTGGCCTGATTCTGAATTTTATAAAATACAAGTTGGTTGATTTTTTAATAGTTATTTTAATTTTTTAGAAGGAAATTACGTGGCAGAAAACTGGAATGAATATATCATTCCAGTTTTCTGCTACGTAATTTCCTTAAGTCGGCTCTTACAATACCCTCAGGATGGAAAAGGGTGATGACATTGTGTATATATATGGTGAAGGCATAAAGCAAACTAATCAAAATAGAAGAAGGAAAATGATACAACTAAACATCAGTCGATAACTTGCCATTAATTATTATATTGAAGGACAATTAGAAGACCATATCTTTACTAACCCAGCTAGAAACTGTATGTCGTGGCAAAATTGCTATACCTCTCAGTCCCTAAATGACCCACTACTGATTTAAGCCTCCTCCAATTACAGAAGGGAAATTAGCTGTCCCGCGCTGCCAAGACGGGTTGGCATAGGGATTTGTATCAAGTTTTCCTTCTCGATCTAGATTTTCGGCCTTATCATTTCCTTTTGTCGGCCCTTGCGACACCCTCAAGATGAAACGGGGTGGTGAAACTGAGTATTCCTAATCCGTCACCACATGAATAATTAGTGTCAATAACTATTTGGATTATAGTAGGGAACCATGTGGAGTTCCAGCTACATAACTTACTAATTTTCTCTTCTAATCTAAAGTATGTAGTGATAAAAGTAAGAAATACATAGACTTACCTTGGGTGGCACTATAAGGAAGGTCTCCACTTTGTGGTCAGCCAAATACCCTTCCCGAGAAGCTCCGTCACCCGGCTCCACTTCAAATCTTCCACCCAGCTGTAGCTGTGTAGCTTTTGTGATGTGGACTCGTCTAAAAGTTAATCAGTCAAGAATCAATTGTTCTGAACTAATCTCTAAAATCAATGTAAATCTTCCGCAGCCGACCATTGATTTGCCTTTCATTCTTACGCACTGTTTCGTGCTAGGTACAGTCCGCGCCAATCTTTATGGCCTCTCTAAATGTAGCCGCATTACGCTGCGCACAACATAAAATCAGGTATCAGCGGGACGTACCCGGTGCGGGGAGGCAGAGCACGCCAGCGCGCGCCGTTTTTCGCCCGCAAGCGTCCTCGCCACCCGCGTGTTAGTGTGAGTGAGCTACGTTCGTATTCGTTAAAAAATGTACGATGCGCAAGTTAGTACCCACGGCTTCATTCAGAGCGGCCATAAAGATTGACGCGGATTGTATATGTGTCGTAAGGAAAGTTTACAAACATCCTAATTCGCGAACACAATAACACCCAGACTCGGAGCAAGTGCCTCTGGTTTACACAAAGAAACTTGCCCTTCACTGGAATCGAATCGGAGACCTCTGATCTAAAGGTAACACATCCGACCCCTCGACAATCCAGTATAACAATGATATGACTAGATCAGAACTTTCGTTGCTTTGTTCAAAAGCCGCCTATCAGTATGCACTAAAAAGTTAGGCAATCGATTTCTTGTCGACCAACGTCAACACACACGTATATATGTTAAGATATTTTCTGTATATATATCAAGACTAACTACAGAGGCTTATAAAGGCTTATTGTTTTTCAATTAAATGTATAATTCTGTAGTGTAAGTCCAACCCCCTAAAAGTATAAAATAAGATAAGACATTTAGAAGAAATTGTATTCTAACTACTACGCAGCCCACAAATGACCCACTGCTGAGTCGGACCTCCTCCCATCACAGGGAGGGTAATTAGTCTACTGGGCCACACTGGCCTGACGGGTTGCCATAGGGTTTCGTTTCAAGTTTTCCTTCTCATGCGGCGGGGTTATCGGCCTTGACCTTTCCTTTTGTCGGCTTTTACGACACCCTCGGGATGGAATGAGGTGGTTATTATACTATGTTAACAAACTATCAAAAACTTAACAAGCTATGGTAATAATATAACAGAGATATACAGAGGCACATTTAAAACATCGTGCTATTTCGTCGAGAGTTTAAAAAGATGTTAACTCAGTTAGTGTTCCTAACATACAATAAAAGCATTATAAAAACATAAAGCGTTTTAAAACTGCACACTGTGTTAACTGTACCGTACAATTTAATTTGCACATGGTACGTAACAAATGAACAAAATAAACTCTCGTAGAAGGAAATTAAAATTGAGCATCGCACTGGCCCGCGCGTTTATATAAACGAGATATTCTTTGCAAAAAAGTATCAAATAAACTGATACACATTGTTTGAAAATTTAAAATACAACGAAATAGAAAGCTCTTTGGCTATACATAATACTTCAAAGTTTTTTTCCCGCAGATCCCACAATGCCGCAACAGGACGCGAGTTGGAGCACAAAGGGGAGGTTTAGTGGGTAGGCCCCCACTCTGGGGGAGAGTCCCACACTCCCCTCGCTGGCCATCCCCGTGGCCGGCGATGTTTTCTGTGATCTATCCAAAGCTTTCGATTGTGTACATCACAACACTCTTTTGAGAAAGCTACAACACTATGGTATCAAGTTAAACGCGCTTAATCTCCTTGCGTCATACTTGAGTAGCAGAATGCAGTTTGTGGACATAAATGGAGTCAAATCTACTGGTTCACCATTAACAATGGGCGTGCCACAGGGGTCAATTCTGGGTCCGTTTTTGTTTTTAATTTATATAAATGATCTAGCCTTTTTTGTAAAAGATATTTGTAACATTGTTCTATTTGCTGATGATACATCCCTTATTTTTAAAGTTGACCGTAAGAAAACAAATTTTGACGATGTAAATAGCGCACTCGTGCAAATATCACAGTGGTTTACTGTAAATAATTTATTGTTAAATGCAGCTAAAACAAAATGCATTAGGTTTACTACCTCTTACTCAAAAAGCGTTACTAAATTGATATTAAATGATAAATATTTAGACCTAGAAGATTCAACAAAGTTTTTGGGCATCACTTTAGATTCCAAGCTACAATGGAAGCCCCATATTCTTAAACTTGCCGATAAACTTAGTTCAGCAGCCTACGCTGTGAGACAGGTAAGACGGCTCACCGACGTAGACACCGCGAGACTCGTCTACTTTGGTTACTTCCATAGCGTCATGTCATATGGTATTCTGCTTTGGGGCAACGCCGCAGACATTGAAACAGTATTTGTATTACAAAAGCGTGCTGTGCGTTCCATTTACAATTTAGGACCCAAAGAATCACTTAGGAATAAGTTTTGTGATATAGGAATTTTGACTGTGGCATCGCAGTTTATCCTTGCTAATATCTTATTTGTGAGACAGAATATCAGTCAGTATAAGACCAACTGTGATGTCACTACGTCCACTATCCGGACAAGGAATAGGCATAAACTAGTGATACCTCACCACAGACTGCAGAAAGCCCATGGATCTTTTGTAGGCCTCGGTGTTCGCTTGTTTAATAAAATTCCTGACGCTATTGTCAGTCTACCTTTCATAAAGTTTAAAAATGTTGTTAAATCTACTTTAATTAATAAAGGGTACTACCGCGTCAATGACTATCTGTGTGACATTGATGCCTGGAAGTAACTGTCATTTTGTGCCTGTGCTCTGTTCCTTTAGCCTCTTGAATAATATATCTCACTTGTACGTAGCATTTAGACAATGTCATATATTGTACACTGTATGTGTGAGCAACGACGCAATGGATAGCTATTAATTCGCGGACTTGTATTTGATTGGCCCTGACCCAAGGCCTAGTTGTCATTCATGCGTTAACGTGTTGTGTGTTTCTCTCATCTGGCGAACTTGCTTCCACTATGCTGTTAAGTGCTTTTTGTAAACAAACCCATTGATTTGAAAAAAGCAACTACAGAGTTTCTTGCCGGCTCTTCTCTGTAGAGCAGCATTCCGAACCGGTGGTAGTTTCAGCATGTATGTGGATGGACGTAAGGGTTGTGGAAGATCAAGAGAGATGGATGGATGGATTGTAAACATGAGAAATTGTGTATGAAAGGTGTGACTGTAGATATGACGACTGATAGGTGTGTATGGAGACTACCACCTAGCGTGGGACAGGGATCGTAAGATGATGATGATGATGATAATGGTAACTGTAAATATGACGATTTATAAGAGTTTTGTGATAAAACCTACGTAAATAAAGTTAATTTTGAGTTTGAGAAGTCCATAAAGGATTTTAACCCGGGCGAACAAAACAAAAAAAGTTTTGGGCCTTGTCATTTCCTTCTGTGGATTCTTGCGACAGCCTCAGTGTGGAATGGTGTGGTGACACCACAATTGCTCATGAATCGTCAACAAATTACAAATTATTACAGGTACTTCAGCAGGCCTTTTTGCAGATTAGGATATTTGAATTACTCAAATGGATAGTTATGAGAATTTACCCTGCAATACCACCGGACTCCATGTGATTGGCGAGGGTGACGTCATCGCTCCAAACGTCAAATTGCCACTTTCTCAGGCCGAGGACACCGCACAGAACGTTACCGGTATGAATACCGATACGCATGTCCACGTTGAAGCCTGTCGCTTCCCGGACAAATCTGGAGACAAAGGACATTACTACAATCCTTGTGTTCTTTCCTGGGAACTTGTAGCCAAACTACATACATAAAAATCGAAGATCGAATCTAGTGGAACAGTATTTTTTATTTTCTTATTAACACACGCCAACAATATACAGATCATTTCATTACAATTACATACGCACAGATTTAAGCCTGATATGCATGTCAGTTATATTATAGGAATGCACAGCATTGGCAAATCTTGGTAACACTTAATAAAATTAAACAGAACTTCGGCGTTAAGGTAGTATCAAAGCAAAACTTTAGACGTAGAAAATTGGGAACTAATAATGGGAGCTTTCTGTTGGGATATGTGGCATAATTATGAACATGGTGAATCAAAAAGACTACGGTTATAATGATTCCAGCTCTTTATAGGCTCACGGAGGAACTTTCCGGGGGAAATTATGCTTTTTACTAGCTTGGCCATAGAATACCTTTACAAATATTTCCGCAAAATTGTCTAACTTTTAAGTTCCTTTACTCACTTCCTGGTTTTTTATTTTGATTTTTGATTGAACTAACTGTTTTAAATCTTACCGTATAGCGTCTATCATTTGTAAGCCCATGTTGACGCAATTGTATGCGTGGTTGGGCCTCGAGACTGGTAGACCTGACACACAGTAGTAACAGTCCCCCAGGATCTTGATCCTCATGCACTGGTTCTCCTGAGAACAAATTGTTATGTTAACAAAAAGAAGAGTTTCAAACTTTTCGACGCTAGTCTTATGCAACAAAGTGAATATTGATTTATTGGCTATTTATAACATTATTTTATACATTTATAGTATTTATAACAATTCATAAAATTGTAAGTTTATAAGAATCTTATTACTATACAAGTTTCTTTTAAACTATTTTTTTTTATATTTGAATTGTTTATCGACTAGGAATTGCTTATTGCTCCACACTCAATTAACACAGTCACTACCCGTATGTACTTAATCAAAATGCGCCGTAAAAGGTTTTGGCACCTAGCAATTAATTTTTATTTTTTTGTGAACAGTAAATGTGTTAGGACATATTTTAAAGAAGGAAGCTAAATATAAATAATTTCTTCCGACTGGAGATGTAACGCTACTGAAAGAGACGTGAAATCCCTATTTATATAGTGATAGGCTTTGTAATAAATAAAACTAAATAAAAATATGACAACCCTCTCTTACATCAAGCTTTTATTAAAAGCTTAGCTAGCTTAACTTAGTTATGAAATAATTTAACTGCTTAAATATTGGTTCCAAGCAATATTCCGACGTATTGAATCGGTTGAAATTGATGCTTGTCGCCTGAGTATATAGGTAAGAATAAGAAATCATTTAGTAGATTATTTTCAGAAAGAAAAATATGTTATATTTCATATATTGTAACTCCAGCGTCTTGCGCAGCTACTATACCAGACTTGCACTTACAGAAAGCTAATATAGAAAAGTCCACAGGTGCAAGAAAACTTAAATCATCAACGTTTTGACGTTCATTTCACGTAGCTGATAAAAGTTTGCACCTTAACGAACATTTACCGGGCGCTGTTGGAAACTTAGGGGCATTAGACAGTTTCCAAGTGGCGAGATCTTCGTAGTATCTCGCGAAGGTTTGCAATTTTAGTCGACTCATGCAACGGGGTGGTTTAAATAGTCTGAAACTTTAGGTAAACAGAACACTGTAGAATAAAATAGAATAGAAAAGGGCAGCGGTAGGCAAGAAGCATTTCCCCAGCAAAGATAAAAAAGGTTCGACTCAGCAGTGGGCCATTTATGGGGAGAGAAGTAGTAAGTAGAAATACTGGTAGTAAGTCAAATCAGGTTAAACCAGTGCTGACCCGAATGAAATTGGGAAAGGCAAGGAAGAATACGAAAAAAGACCGTATTACGGATTACTTTGAACCCCTTTTCACCTCCATGCAAATGACACGTATCAGAGTGTGACAAAAGATACGTCATATCAGTATCTAATGAAAGCAAAGTAAACAAAGAGAAGCTCTCTTTGTTTACGGATAGACATTGATAGAGCGACTTTCCGTAATGGACACTTTTCATGGTCCCCTAACACTGTCCTTTGCTTCTAATAACATCGTTTAGTAACAATATTAATGTCCACGTGGGGGCAAAATTAAGCTAGATCATCATCATCGTCGTTTTGACCCATTACTGAGTCAGGCGTCCTCCAAATATTAGCCTACTGTGCCACGATGGCAAGACGGGTTGGCATAGGATCTGTAACAAGTTTTCTTTCTCTTGCAGGTGGTTGCAGGTGGCGGTAGTCAGAATTTTGCGTATGACACCCTCAGGATGGCGTGGATTGGCGACATTATTTATTATATTGAATCTATTCTATATAAATAATGTGAATTCTAAACTCAATCTATCAAACGACGTCAAATGTTTTCCGAAACTTCTTTGGACAAACTGAAATAAAGGATAGAATAACTTAATGCAGGAACTAATTATTGGTTTAGGACGTTTTCAAAGCAATAACTCAGGGAAGGTTCTGATAAAGAGCCTTGGCAGCCGTCATCAATCACTATACCTCTCAGAGTTTAAAACTATCCATCGATTATTTTCCAGTCAGTGTTACTCAAACACTACTGCATAGAGCGACACCAAATTTAACGGAACCCACCATACCATTGAAACTTTGCTCATGCTTTTGACACGGCTGTGCCGATTTTGACAAAACTATTCCTCATTTATTAAGGGCCCCGCAGAAGGAACCAAAGACGTCCCAGCCCTCGGTTTAGCAACTAAACACATTGGCAACAAACCGAGGACACTGTGTACCGTATACAGCAATTAGGGGATTGCAAGGCAACTCTGAAGACAGAGGAGTTCCCGGAGCCCGAACCCGTTACGTCACTGTGTGCCGCTCTTCGTCTGGCCCCTGCAGCTTAATCTCGTCGTTACTCAATATTCCATTACTACTTATCTCAAAGATGACCCAGCGAGTCGGGCTTCCTCCAATAAGACAAAGGAAATAAGCCTACTGTCTCCAGGTTCTTGTTAATTTTAACCTATATACTGGCACATCACGATATCTCTGCATTGATAAGGCTTGAAATTTGGTAGGATATTTTCTGTCGTCGAGAAGAGTTCAGCTTAGAAAGGATTTTACAAAATTTCATTCGCATGGGGGGTTGAAGGGGGCGTAAATTTGTTATTGTTCTCGCTTGGCATGTTTTTTATGTCCCGCAAAACGGACGAATTATTAAAATTTAATTATTTGTTTGTCTGAATTTATACGTGATTCAATACAATTTTACAAAGCTTATAGGAAAAAGTTGAGAACCATAATTTTCAGCTATCAATCTTTGCCACAAACATTTCTTTATCCCCTTTTAAGCGAAAATGTTCCTCAAAAATTTAGAGTTTATGACGTGCAGTGAGTGTAAAAATTGAGGACAATTTTGAAACAGCCATTGAGAGAGTGACATTCTTGGAGGGTTATTGACAGAGTGTACTGGTGTAAAGTTAAATAAAGGTAAAGTGGATAATTACTAACGGATAAATTGTCCGGGTGATGAAGGCTTTAGAATACATAGTTTCGCCACCTCACTTCATCCTGAGGGTGTCGTAAGAGCCAACAAAAGGAAATTAAAAGGCCGAAAACAACCTCAAGAGAAGCCAAACTTGATACGAGACCTAGGCCAATCCGTCTGTCCAGCGTGGTACAGTAGGCTAATACCCCCCGTGTAGTTGGAAGAGCCCCGTCTCAACAGTGGGTTATGTATGGGCTGAGAAGTAAGAAGTAACATAGCATTATTTGCCTGTGTGTGTCACTTGCCAGTGTGTTGACGATTTTAAAATGTACAGGGTGAAAAGTAATTCCTAGTCAGGTATGAAATCAATGAATTTGAAAAAGAACTCTGCTTTAGTACACAACCCGTTAGTGTTCCTATTATGGGAAAAAACGATGAAATTATATTATTTGCCGTATTATATGTCCTTTTTCACCAAAGTATTTCCTGGAGTTGGAGGAGTTTATACCTTTAATGCAGATTAAGTTCAACTAAAATCGAGCTCGCGACTGCTTTAGCATTTTCGATATTCCTTATCCTCTATTTTTTTTTTCAGCCACGCACATTACAGTAGGTTACTCTGCTTTATATCAACAGCTCATTCCGTCCTAAAGGTGTCGTATGCAACAGGCAAACCTAACTGCTACAGAAGGAAAACCTGACACGAATCCGGTGCCAAACGTGATTATTCCATTCGTAATTTCCCTCCCTATATTTGAAGTTCGACGTAGCAGTGGATCTTGTAAGGGCCTAAATGAGGGGATGAATGTTGATGATTTTACGAGCACTAAATCTGTTATCTTCTAGTTACATAGATTTACGATCTCTAATTTCATGACCTCATGCATCATAGAATGTTATGGACTAACCACAAGCCGTTAAGCAAACGGTTGCCGGCTTAATGCCCTGTTAGTAATTACTGACCCTTTATAAATTCAAACACGAACGGTGAGTTAGGGTCAGCGCAGATAGAACGGAGCGCAGCGGAGAGGATTTTATTAACGCACTTCAAAATAAACTTTAAAAATATTACATTAAACTGCATATATGCTTGAACCTTACAGACGCGTCCTCGAAGATACGCGGGAACCGGAGACCGCACGAGGATTATTCCTCTCTGTCTACGCTGACCCAAAGGCAGACTACCTACCCTAATAACCTAAAATATATTTATGCACTATATAATCTATGTATCGGCGAATTCAGCGGAGAGTATTTTATATAATATATATATATATATATATATATATATATATATATATATATATATATATATTATAATCCTCTCCACTGCGCTACGTTCTGACCCTTAGGATGTTGAAGTGTCTTTCATTCGCACGTAGACTTCTGGTACATTTTGGTGAAACGCAATTCATAAATGTTTTTAACAACTATAATGTCCTTTAATGTCTTCGTCACTGACTCCAAGGTTTCTGGTTTTAAAGTTGGTTTACATTACTTAATCCAGCCTCCTCCAGTTAAATGCAGGGTAATTAGCTTACTGTGCCATGCTGGCCAGACGGGTTGGCACAGGGTTTGTGGTGTGGCGCCCCAAGCGCGTCGTGTGAGGGTATGCCGCTGGGGTTTTGACCCTTGTCGGAGTCCCACATAATCACCGACCTTTCCCCCGGGGTGCGGTGGTATGCATAAAGCATTTCCCCAGCGAAAACAAAAAAAAAAAGGGTTTGTGGTAAGGTTTCCTTCTCTTGCGGCTAGGTTTTCGGCGTTAGTATTTCCTTTTGTCGGCTCTTACGACACCCTCAGGATAGAATAGGGTAGTGACACTATGTACTCTAAATCCGTCACCACACGGAAGATGTAACAAAGGAATTAAATTACAATTTATCTACGCGCGCGCTCTGCGTACGGACGTGTTTATCGTGGCAGTGTTTGTGTTTACCTATTATAATTACTTTAGAAGTCGAATTCATTACGAAAAATATGGTGCAGTGTAAAAAGTGCAAACTTTTTTTATCACTGACTAAAGATGATGTTCTTAAGTGTAAAGGATCTTGTGAAGCTGTATTCCACAAAAAATGTGTTCGAAATGTCAAACAATTCTTACAGAATGAAATGTGTGAATATTGTTTAAAATCAAGCAAAGAGAATAGTCCTAGCGCACAAACATCAAGAATAAATATTGACGTAAATAAAGCCACTGGTGAGGCAGTATTGGCGGAAGTTAACAGTAAATTAGCGATCTTATATCAAATGCAGAAAAAGATCGATGATATGGCTGAAACTGTGGATTTCTACGCAGAACAATACCAAAAGATGCTGGACTTTAAAGACACGGCTGAGAAAAAAATTAAATCCCTGGAAAACAATAACAAAAACTTACTAACTATGAATGAAGCGTTGGAAGAAAGAATAGCCCACTTGGAACTAAAAGAAAATGAAAAGTGCATCGAGTTGATTAATGTGGAAGAAACTGAAAACGAAAATACGATAAAAACAGTTAATGATATTGGGAATAAATTGAATCTCTCTTCTAATATCATAGAAGCAAAGAGGGTAGGCAAAGAAAAAGCTGATAAAAAGCGGCACCGGCCGATCGTCGTAACATTCCGCAGTAAGCAGGAGCGAAATGAGTGGATAAAGAAAAGGAAAACAGAAATAACGAATAATGATCTGCTTTCAAATAATAACAAACAACGGATATATATCAACGAATGCCTAACCCAACAACAGAAACAATTATTATGGCGGGCTAAAACCATGCTCAAAGATCAATATAAGTATATATGGGTCCAGAATCTTACAATCTTAGTTAGGAAAAACGACAATGAAAAGATCCTCAAGATTAAGACCGATTCTGATATAAAAAACTTATGCAACTACACTGATACTTAAATAAAATAAAAACGTTACCAGCTGGGTGCGTATACACACTACCTGATTTCTCACAGATTGTAAAATTCAGCGACATACTTTCAAACATCGACACTGATGATGAATTTGTTTCGTTTAATGATATAAATAAGTGGTGTTCATACATAAAAAACACATCAAATGAACTGCAAATTTTGCATTTGAATATCAGATCGATTAGAAAAAATTACAATGAACTACAAATAATGTTGGAACAGTGCGGATATTGTATAGATATAATAATTCTCAGCGAAGTAAATATTAAACAATATGAACTGGGAGCGTACCATATAAAAGAATATAATGTATACGACTATACGCGAGAAGATAGACGTGGAGGAGGAATTTTGCTGTATGTGAAAAATACACTATGCTTTGAAATAACAAATATTGAAGGAATTTCGACAGAAATGGTGTATGGAAGGATAATAAGCTGTAATAAAATTGAACATATCATTGCAATTTACCGGCCTCCCAGCTCAAACATCGTCAAGTTTATAGAAGAAATCAATAATCTTCTCAAAAAAATACCCAATAGGCAAGACATATATTTTATAGGGGACGTTAACATTAACATTCTAGAGTCAGGTAATGTGGTTGACCATTATAAAAACACCTTGTGTAGCAACGGCCTGCGAAGTCTGGTTAATGAGTGTACGAGAGAAGAGATAATAGCGGGTCGCCTGGTGACGTCATGTATTGACCATGTCTGGGTGCGTACACGCGCCCGGGCCGCTGCACACAAACTTACTTGCAAGCTGTCGGATCACTACATGATAGGCGTAAACTTGCCAGTAACAGATATATCGCATTCGCGCGATTCTCCGCCTAAGCAGGTATGTGTTGTGAATAATAGATTGGTGCGTGAAAAGTTATCAAATGTAGACTGGTGTTCGTTGCTTAATATTGATTGTCCTGTATTATTATACAAAAAAATATGTAACATATTTCAAAATGTGTATGAGCAAACAAGCTGTAATAAAATTATTAGTCATAGTAGAGACAAACAACCTTGGATAGATAAAAAACTACTTGCAATGATTGAATATAGGGATGAACTGTTTAGATTATGGAAATCGAAGCCATATAATAAGAATTATAGACTGAATTATAACAAGCACAGAAATATAACAAATAAATTGATAATTAAAGCAAAAAATAAGTACAATAAACAACAACTAGAAAATTGTGAAGGTGATATTAGGAAAATATGGCATATTATAAATAAATGGACAGGGAATGAGAGAAGTAGTTTGGATGATGTTATAATTAAGTACTTTGGAAAAACTAACAGCTTAAGTGACTTATGCACAAATTTCTCTAAAACATTTACGGATGAAATTGATCAAATAAAACACAAATGTAATAAAATATTTTTTAGCCGAGAGGAATACACAAAACCATCTGATGTTTCGTTTAGATACAAAAACGTGACTAAAGGCGAAGTGGAAAAAATTATAGATACATTAAGCTGTAAAAAATCACCAGGCATTGATGGTATTAGAAACCAAGATTTAAAATATATCAAGCGCGAGATCAGTCCAATTTTAGCGAAATTTGTCAATCTGAGTATAAAAAAAGGTGTATACCCCGATGACCTTAAAAAGTCTATAATTAGGCCTATATACAAGCAAGGTGATCATACCAATTTCTCAAACTATCGGCCAATCGCAATCCTTCCTGTAATAAATAAGATAACAGAGAAAATATTAGTAGGAAAAATAAGTACCTTCTTGGAGCAAAATAGTATTATATCTTCAGTTCAACACGGTTTCAGAAAATCAAGAAGTACCAGTACGGCACTTAACCAATTTGTGGATGATCTAAACGAAAGCCTAAACAAAAGACACTATGTCGTAACCCTATTTATAGACTTTAAAAAAGCTTTTGATACGCTTGACCATCGACTCCTTCTTCAAGCTATGGAAGAGTGCGGCATCCGTGGTCCAGTAAATATATTTTTCCAAAATTACTTGTACAATCGCTCGCTTACTACAAAGATTAAAAGTACTATGGGGCAGGAGGTACACGTGAAATACGGTGTACCAACCGGCTCGGTATTCGGCCCTATCGGGTACATAATGCATGTGAATAGTATGTCCAACATAATCAAAGAATGTTCCATGTATATGTACGCAGATGATACATGCCTTATGTACTCGGATAGGGACATTAAGAGGATCGAGCAAGCCATCCAAAAAGACTTCGAAAACGTATTGAAGTGGTCACACGATAATGGTATAATACTTAACGTATCGAAAACTAAATGTATGGTCATTAAGTCACCTTATATGAAAGATCCTGAAAGGATTAATATTGTTGGTCATACTTATGAATGTCTACATAATAATAAATTTGCATGTAAATGTAAAGCATTGGAATTTGTAAAACAGTATAAATACCTTGGGTTAACCATAGATTGTGGTTTAGACTGGAAATTACACGTCAATATTGTGTGTGACAAGCTAAGATACGTCTTATACAAATTTAAAAATCTTAAACACGTAGTGAGTAGAGGAGTTTTGCTTATGTTATATCATGCGCTGGCGGATGCTATTCTCAGTTATGGTTTATGTGCTTATGGCAGAACCTTTCGGACATATTTAGATAAAATTCGGAAAATACAGATACGGCTACTAAAGATTCTTGTAGACAAACAAAGCAAATCAACTTTTAAAGATAATAATTATGCTCTGTTATTTGCCAAATGTAATATGTTACCTGTACACGAAAAAGTCGAGTATTTATTAGCAGTAGACCAATTTCAATGTCACAAGTTTAAAATAAAGAACATAATAATGGATAAACTAAGGGTAGACTTAAGAAATAGATTCAAAGAACACACAATAATCAACTATTATGGACAACGAACAAGAAAGTATTTAATACCAAAAATTTTTAATAAAATATTTTCGGAAGATCAATGTACTGGTAGAAATGATTTTAAAACTAAATTGAAAAAGTATTTATTAGATACACTCTTGCAACAATAGTTTTATATAACATTGTTAGGTATATGGTTGTAATACTGTAATTGTATAATACTGTTAAACGGTTTCCATACTATACATATTAGATTACATATTTTATAAGAGAGCGCTATGTCGCCAACAAACTGTACAGCAGTTTGGCGATATCTTTAAATTAAAAAAACCTGTATCCTCTATGTATAAATAAATAAATAAATAAATAGTTGTTAAAATTTACAACATTTTACCTTCCAATGTCTATTGATCCATTATTTCGAATTTTATACCAAATCACAAAACCGATTTTGGTAAATTTTGAATACTAATCGATTTACACAAAGATAGAATACTAATTGAAAACCTTCCTGACTTTAAAATCGATAGATAAATGGTTTGATACAACGTTTCTGATACGAATCGCGAAAATGTGGATCGCTCTCCTAACTATCTACATCACCCTTGACACATAATCTTAGTACATTTAGGGCAAGAGTGCTTAGCCACTTGGTATGACGTCAACATTGCATCTTGCATGATTGTCGTCAAGCGCAAACCTACCATGTATAATCAATCATCAAGTTTCATATCAAATATTACCTTCTTTTGCGTTAGGTATTCAGCCGTGTTAGTTCTTTTTAGTGTCACCAACTCTCGTGGGTGTCAAGCTCGTAGGTGGCCCCCAGGATGGAATAGGGTGGGGGCATTATGTATTCTAAATCCGTCACTACTAAAATTAGCCAAGCCCAAGTATTTGCTTTTCACAGTACCACTCCCAAATTACAACCGCAGTAGACACATAAGCAGTAAGTAAACTTGAACTGTACAGATAAACTTCAGAACGTAAACAATGTTGGTAAAGTACGGACAAACAGAACATGTGGCCCTTCTCGCAAGTTTGATAGTGTTAGGGTTTGTGCACACTTTTAATTTAAGTGCGTGAACAAAACGCACTTTATGATAAAGAGGCATCGAGTATGTAACTATATGTTAAAAATAAAAAAACCAAATATTTTTATTCGATTAAATTCTTGCGAATGTTTTCAAATAGTCAAAAAATATAATACAGAAATTACAATTTAAAAGAAAAATAATTAATCATTTAGTTTTTGCCACCGGTTCGGAATGCCATTCTACAGAGAAAAGCCGACAAGAAACTCCATGGTTGCTCTTTGAATTAAATGGGTTACAATGATGGTGGTACAAACAAGTGTTCTTTTAGAACTGAGGCGTAAAATGTCTAGCATTTTACGCTGATTATTTTCGAAAATAATAGTAGCCTATAAACTATATCCTCCTATATATGTATACTATATACTCGTACATAATGTGTCATATATTTACTCCTTATAACTTTAGCTAGTGTTAGTCCCGTCGAAATCGGCCTTACAGTTTCGGGGATGTTCCGGCTAAACTAAGTTAATAAACAGACAACTTTCTCTTAAATTCTTTTTCAGGTTATTTTGATATTCTTAATTATGACGGCGCGTCTATAAATTTATGCTATGAAATAAAAGGATGGGATATCGGAACGCCACCTTGGCGGTACGTCGCTTGACACTTGACATCGGACGGCAACCGAAGACGTAGTCGCAATCGTGCGCACCGCGACTAATCGCCATTTATTAATTTAGATTTAGGAATTCCCTTAAAAGGAAAACTTGAAACAAAACCCTGTGCGAACCCGTCTGGCCAGCGTGGCACAGTAGGCAAATGGCCCTCCCTGTATTGGGAAGAGGCCCGACTCAGCAGTGGGTCATTTGTGGGCTGAGTAGTAGTAGTACTCGTAGAATTCTCTTTGAAGTGAATAGTTAATTATGCCTTGAAAGTTACTAAACTGTCTTTTCTAAATCCCTCACCACACGGAGAGTGTATTCCATAATATTTGTTTCTAAATTTGAATATCTATCAAGTTTGGAACCTTACCTGTGCGATTTGGTCAAACCGTCCGAACAGTTCGTTCAAAGTCTTCACCAGGTCGGAAGCGCTCAGTCTTTCGGACAACGGAGTGAAGTTCACGATGTCAGCGTAAAGGATGCTCACGTTGTTATGCCTCTGGACGTGCATCTCATGGAAGCGAGTCTGCTTGGAGCTGTCGGCACACGCGTCCGCCATTTTGAGCATTATTGAGCGTTTTACCTAAAACAAAGTTTACCATATTTATCATCATCACCATATTTTATGTAAAATTGTAAGAAGACCTGTTGTGTGGCTGTAGTATTATAACTAATAAGCGCATGACTGTGACTGAGTGGCTACCCAGACCAGCGCGACATCCAAGCTTATAGGTTTCACATAAATATACATAGAAAGAAAATAATTTTATTGCAGCTCACAATATTCACAATATCTCAATATTGAATAATAAAAAAATTAATATATGTACGATGAGAAGAAAATCTTGATACAAACCCTTTTTTTTTTTTTTTGTTCGCCCGGGGTAAAATCCTTTACGGACTTCCTCGCCGGCCACGGGGATGGCCAGCGAGGGGAGTGTGGGACTCTCCCCCATAGTGGGGGCCTACCCACTAAAACTCCCCGGGGTGCTCCAACTCGCGTCCTGTTGCGGCATTGTGGGATCTGATGCAGAACCACGCCGCCGCAGACGAGGAGGCCCTCCTCCTCTCCTCAGGCTCCTTACGAGCACTCGACGTCCTGCCGTGAGCACCCGGCAGGACGTCGCTTCCCCTCAGATCCCGTGTGGGGCGAGGCATCCCCGTACCCCGCCCCGGGATCTCTTGATACAAACCCTGTGCCAACCCGTCTTGCCAGGGTGGCACAGTAGGCTAATTTCTCGCCATGATTTTGAGGAAGCCCGACCCAGTAGTGGGTCATTTATGGGCTGAAACGAACTACGATATGTATTGGGTATGATAAGTTACTCATATGATATATTTATTTCAACTTTCTACAGTGCTCGAAATTTGCGCGGCGCGGCGGCGGTCCACAGGATCGCAGTTTATATTTGACGCCTACCATATTTATTATAGCAATCCAAGAAGCGGTTATTGCTGATGTCATGGTACAGGTACCGCAGAAACAATGTCCTAATTATATATCGTCGTCGTCGTTTCAGCCCATAATTGACCCACTACTGAGTCGGGACTCCTCAAAATTCATGGAGGTAAATAAGGCTACTGTGCCACTCTGCCAAGACGGGTTGGCACAGAGTATGTATCAAGGTTTCCTTCTCTTCAAAATATCGTATCATTTATGAATGACTCTCTGTCAAAATGTTTAATGTCAAAGTGTGTGACTTTGTAATTGTAACAAACTTCATACAATCCTGAGGTTGTCGTAACAGGCAGACAAACTAGCCACCAGTAAAGGAAATCTTGATCTAATCCATGTGCCAACCCGTCGTGCCAGCGTGTATGTAGGTTAATTTCCCTCCATTAAAATGGAGGAGATACCAATCAATAGTGGGTAATTTACTTGCTGAAACGATGGATCCATTCAAATAATAAAATGTCACTGATAATAATTTTATAGCACAATAAAATGCCTAGGTCGTGTGTCACTAAACAGATTAAGAATATACATGTCATCTAGGCATTCCGCCCTGAGGGGTGTCGTACCGCAATATAGACTGGACTGGCAGAAAAAGCTAGCCTCTAAAGAATGAATGACTGAATGAATGAAATATTTGGTGTACCGAGTGATAATCACTACATAGTATAAAACAAAGTCGCTATCGTCTGTCCGTGCCTATGTATGATTAAATCTTTAAAACTACGCAACTGATTTTGAAGCGGTTTTTTTAATATATAGAGTGATTGAAGAGGAAGGTTTATATCTGTATTTGACTGTATTTGACTGCCTCGTTAGTCTAGTGGTTAGATGTGCAGCCTTTGGATCGACGGGTCCCGGGTTCGATTCCGGGGTCGGGCAAGTGTCTTTGTCTAAACCAGAGGCACTGGCTCGGAGTCTGGGTGTCATTTCTATATATAATATGTATGTATTTACAAACAAAAAATGTACATAAGTAGTTTATCATCCATCTCGTTACCATAACACAAGCATTAAGTTGCTTAGCTTGGGACGAGATGGCGTTGTGTGAAATGTCCAAGGATATTTATATATCTGTAATACATGCATAATAGCACCCGTGCGAAGACGGGGCGGGTCGCTAGCTACACTATAAGTCCCAAACTAGGCGAGCCTGTGTATTGGTGACCTAACTGAAGAAGGAAATTTATATGGACAATAACAATTCTTCGTATGCTTAATGGAACTTTACCTAAAACGTCATTACACCAATAAACCTAGAATTCATTTTGAATCATTACCTAAGCCACACTTTCAAACGTTACTCTGATTCACGTATACATTTCCATATGCATCAGAAGCTTCAATAGGGCGTGACGTAATTCGCCAATTTATTGACTGATCAATATTATAATCTCCCTCGACTTTTTGCCAATTTCATCACGAACGACACCAGTCTAATCTGGTTTGTCTAACTACCAGTATTTAAGGACCAATTGCCGTCTGGCTTTTGCCATCTAGTGGGAGCATCACATCACACAGTGGGACCAGCAGCCACTTTTCACGCTACTAAAAACGTGTAACTACGTGCTTTTTGTAAAAAATACCAATAATTTGAAAAATGGTAACGTAATAAAAATGTGGTAACGTAAAAAAAACGTTTGTATGGATGGGTGGTTATCAATAAAACAAAATTATACGCGGTAGATTTTAACTGTTTCTTTGTACTTTTGAAGACAACTGTCATCTAGTCTCTCCCGCGACCACGACTGCTGCAAAGCATTCGAAACGTCGGGAATTAAATAATGTAATATACACGCGATAAATCCGTTAAAAAGTGTTTAATTTTAATGGATGGTTCTTGCTACTTCTTGGCTGGTCAATAATAAACAGGGCTAAGCTTGTTTAGATTAACCTGACACAGAGTTTTATGTAGTGGAATAGATATCAGGAAATTGTTTTATCCTGTTGTAGAAGCTAAGTGTAAGCTTCTTGTGCGAATACTTACTTACGACTACGCTCAGGGCATAGAACCAAATTTTTTAAACGCAAGACCTTGACCACGATTCTGACAGAATTAACAAAATATTAAAGCCGATTTCAATAACAATAAAATAAAGTGAAAGATACCATAAGTACCTTAATTTTATTTGAATGGGAATCAGAATCTCATTGTCGGAGTCACAGGAGCTTCGAAGAATCAAAACATAACATATCCCTTACAAAATGCGATAAAATTGGTTTAGTCTATTAGATGACGTAGAGGAAACTTATAATTTTCCTTGAAATCCGTATAACGAGTACTGTCAGGATAAGAAAATATTCACAATTACGAGGACAATTATCTGACATGCCTACACTTCATTCACACTGAGTCGGTGTGACTGAAGTGTACGACATTTCGTCAATAGAACATGCAATTCAACCTACATAAAAGTGATAACATTAGAATAAATCAAGACGTTAAGTCTAAGATGTATATTAGGTCTAAGATGTCTAAGATGTATGTATATTATATTATACTAAATTAGCTCATAAAGTCATGACAACTAAGTCACATTTTATATGTCAGTGATTTAGTTTTAAAAGACTGCGTACATACAGTCGTTTATTAGAAAACAGACCAAAGTTTCGTACCTTAACTGTACATGAAACCGCTATGTTACGGTTAAAACAATAATTCAATTTCGGCGTGACGTCAATCACTTACCAGTCACCTCGTTTCGTCATATTTTCACGTCCTTATTATTGCTTTTTAGGTCCACATGGTGACGGTTTTAGAATAAACAGTGTCATCACCCCATTCCAGCCTGAGGGTGTCGTAAGAGCCGACAAAAGGAAAACCTTGATGCTAAAACCTGTACACAGTAGGCTAATTATCCTAACTGGAGGAAGCTAGCCCATAAATTACCCATTACTGAGTCGGGTCCCCTCCAATTACATGGAGGGTAATTTGCCTACTGTGCTATGCTGGCCAGACGGGTTGGCGCAGTGTTTCATATCAAGTTAACCTTCTCTTGCGGCTAGGTTTTCGGCCTTATCATTCCCTTTTGTCGGGTCTGACGACACCCTCAGGATAGAATGCGGTGGCGAAACTATATGGAAACGGCCAGCGTCGTGTCTTCACAGATATACCCAAATGTTAGTAAGAAACGGGAATTGTTTCGGTCGAGTAGAGCGCCGCCTTAGTCATAAAAAAAACAGTTTAATCGTTTGCATAATGAATGACTTTATAATAAGGGTCACTTATATATTTTTCCACATGCTTCGGCTCGTTTAAACTTCTAAAGTGAATTGAGAATGACCTTGGGTGGATTACACAATCGGAATTATTAACGTGTTGGCCAGTCACCTTTATACCATACGCTACTCTTGACGACACGACCTTACCTTAAAGGTACCTTGTGAAATGAAGGAAATATATTTTTATATTTACGTGTTATGTATTCAACAATATATTTTGTGTACAAGTATGGTAAAGTATAATCGTCATCATTATTATCATTTCAGCCAAAAGACGTCCACTACTGGACATAGGCCTGCCCCAAGAATTTCCACAAAGGCCGGTCCTGGGCCGCCCGCATCCTTCGTTTTCCGGCGACCTTAACCAGTTCATCGGTCCACCGTGTGGGAGGCCTACCAGCATTGCGCTTTCCGGAATTAAATTTATATATAAGTATAATAGTGTATACAATTATCACTATCACTATTACTACATAGTATAAAAAAAAGTCGCTGTCGTCTGCCTGTCCCTATGTATGCTTAAATCTTTAAAACTACGCAACGGATTTTGATGCGGTTTTATTTAATAGATAGAGTGGTTCAAGAGGAAGGTTTATATGTATATTATTGTAGAGAAATTTAGATGTTCATCATTGCACCCGTGCGAAGCCGGGGCGGGTCGCTAGTAGATAATATAATAGAGTGATTCAAGAGGAAGGTTTAAATGTATAATACATATAAACCTGCATAATTGCACCCGTGCGTGGCCGGGGCGAGTCGTTAGTAATTAATAAACGTATTTAAAAATCATACAAAAGCAATTATTTTTTCATCCCCCCATCTCGGAAAGAGTATTTTTGCTCTTCGATATCTGAGTGCAAAAGCCGTTTTTATTCGCTAGAGAATAAATTATTTTTGCTCTTCGATATCTGAGTGCAAAAGCCGTTTTTATTCGCTAGAGAATAAAGTAAAGATTATTATGTAATACTTACCTGCCATAA
The DNA here is from genome assembly GCA_905475355.2 of Clostera curtula. Lineage (NCBI taxonomy): Eukaryota > Metazoa > Arthropoda > Insecta > Lepidoptera > Notodontidae > Clostera > Clostera curtula. Next base: position 1,714,521 of record FR997805.1, read on the forward strand.
TGTAGTAATTAATACCTAAACTGAAATAAAAGTGTACCTATCTTGTGATTGTAAACGTTTTTTTTTTTGCATTTAGTCATTTCCTCGCTGAGGTGGAATGAAAAGTTACGTGTTGCACTCGAGTGCAAAGATTTTTCACCTCGTGCACTTTTGATTCCCTCGCTAACGTTCAGGATTCTAATTTTGAATCACTCGCTGCGCTCGTGATTCAATTTTAGAGTCCTTCGCTTGCTCGGTCATCAAAATTGAACACGCGGTTAAAAAGCAACTTTGCACTCTTGTATAACAAATAACTATTCTTGAATATTACTACAACATGGGAAATTGATGCCGGAGTGAGCTGGTCTATTGTTTTAATACAGTCACACTTGCAGGATACGATATTTACTACTCTGCCCATAAATGACCCACGGCTGAGTCGGGCCTCCTCCAATCACAGGTAAGATAATTAGCCTACTTTGCCTTGCTGGCCGTTTCGATTCAAGTGTTGCTTCTCTTGCGGCTTGGTTATCGGCCTTGTCATTTCCTTTTGTCGGCGCTTACGACACCCTCTGGAAGGAATTGAGTGGCGACACTATGTATTCTAAATCCAATACCTATTGTATATGACATACTTATTGAAACTGCATATTTTAGAATTTTGTCGGTTACATATTTATTTAATTACAATTTTAATGTTAAGTAGTAATAATTCATGTAGAATGTGTAACTGTTTACATTACACATTATGTGGTGACGGATTTTGAATACATAGCGTCACCAACCCATAACTCCTAAGGGGGTATTAAGAGGCGACTAAAGGATTGCAAGAGGCATATGACCTAGCGGCAAGAGAAGGAAAACTTGATACAAATCTTGATATCACAGTATTCACTCTCCATGTAACACAACTCAACAGTGAGCTACCTATGGGCTTTGCAGAAGTAGTAATTATTAACGGTACAAAGACATTATTCCGCTAGCAACAGTGGTCTCGGGGTTGGACATGCCGCCTTCCTATCAACTGATCACCAGTTCGAATCCGGGCTTGGACATGACATGTGTCTTTGTGTAACTCAGATACACTAGCTCTGGGTCATTCGTGGTCGTGAATGATCTGTTTGTAAAATTCCTAATGCCTCCTGCAAACAGGAAACTGAATGTAGTGAAGTTTTATTAAAAGTTAGCACGTTAGCAAGTTGTGACAAACTTATCTCTTTCGATGCAATCAATCATGCAACCAAGTTCACTGAAAGACTTTTTAACGGATTTATCTTGTGTATATTACATTATTTAATTCCCGACGTATCGAATGCTTTACAGCAGTCGTGGTCGCGGGAGAGACTAGATGACAGTTGTCTTCAAAAGTACAAAGAAACAGTTAAAATCTACCGCCTATAATTTTGTTTTATTGATAAAGTTCCCTGTGCACGCAGAAATCGCTCTCCAGAGGTCTTGCAGATGAGTGTTTTGCTTGAGATTTGATCAATTTAATGACTGGATCCCAAGCAGGTGGTACTTGCCAACCATCCTCTCTATTGAAATTTGGATGTTTTTTAATCTCGGTAGCCTCGCGGATCATTCTTGGGATGTAATGATTTTCCTTGGCAAGGATTTGAGGTCTATCAAAGTGGATGTAGTGGTTGGTCTTGTTAAATAATGTAATATACACGCGATAAATCTGTTAAAAAGTGTTTAATTTCAATGTGTAATAATCGCGAAAACCTAAGAAATCTTCACTGAAAGACTAAGCGATACACGTGATGGTGTGTACACAGCCTATCCGACATTTTTATCGTATCACAGTATGTAAATGAACTGAACTAATACATATAATAAAGACTACAATTATTACTTAGACAGAATGATCACAAATAAAACTAAATTGTGCAAAGTGACCTCTTGCGAGTTCGTACGTGACTGAAGGCGGTTCGACCGCTGTGAGGCAACAGAACGAGATTTTAATAAACCGGATTGCAGCAACATCCAGTACGAAGCCAGATTATGAGCTTACCAATCCTCAATTACGACAATAACAGAAGCGGTTCAGTAACATGCTATTAATGGTTAGAAATGTTTTTTTCGACCTTTTCCTCAAGTTAGCAATACCTCAGTTTTTGAAGACAAAAGTCTTCAACCAATGTGTGTTGCCAGTAATGACTTAAGGCACAGAGTCGTGGTCCCTCACTATGGGCTTCATCTGAAGGCTCAAAGTCATCCAAAGGGGGCCTGCTATGCTCGGAGTTTCCCCGCGAGATCGAATCAGAAATGAGGAGCTACGCAGGCAAACCAGGGTCACTGACATAGCCCACAGGATTGCTAAGATTAAGTGGCAGTGGGCATGGTACATAGCGGGCAGGACCGCCGCCTGATGGGGCAGAAAAATCCTCGTGCTGGTAGGCCTCCCACACGGTGGACCGATGACCTGGTTAAAGGTCGCCGGAACACGATGGATGCGAGCGGCCCAGGACCGGCCAGCCAGCAGTGGACGTCTTTTGCCTGAAATGATGATGATGAAATTTAAGTCGGCACCAGTCATTTGGCTAACTACCTGTATTTACACGGAGCGATTAGTGTCTACCCAAATTAACCCATTGGGGCAACCGGTAATTATTTGGTTTGACCAGCTGTCAATTCTCAGCCTTGTATATTTAGTTGAAGGTGAGTTATAAATCAATTTTAATATTTTAATACGCCGATTAAAAACGAAAATATTATCTAATCGAATACTGCCATTTAATATGTAAGTCAAGGTTGGCCTATTTTCAAAATCATTCGCCTGAGTTATGTAAAGATGCTAAACATCGGCACGCCTTGGAGAGTAATAAATAAAACTCAAGAAAATGCATCCAATCTTGAGGATCATTTACTTTTTTCTTATTTTTTTTTCTATTTTTTTTACTCATTTATATTCTTTTTACTTTATTTTTGGTTTGCTCGGGAAATAATTTATGCATAGCAATGCCCCTTGGGGTGGTCCGTGGTTCATTCACGAGATTAGCCTACTGTGCCTCACTGGCAAGACGGGGTGGCACAGGGTGTGTATCAAAACGGGATCTACCACCCTAACCGGGCGAGGCACTGGGAACGTCCCCTGTCTGATGGAGACGAACTACCCGATTCAACATTATTTGGTGTGAAACCGCCTTAACGGAATTAAGGACCTTATACCTCGATTTATAATACCACTTCTATGCAGTTTACCTTACACGGCCTCAGCCGCAGCGAGAATGGATAAAAGTTTCATGGTAAGAGTACTGACTTTGTGTGGTAGGTTTACCTCAGTCCTGTCCCACTGGATAGGCAAAGATAAACGTTTTCCCACATAATAAAATAAGTTTCCTACGACGCCTTCAAGATGGAATGGGGCACTTTACCATCTCTTCGCAACCATGGACATCCACATACCTAGTCCCTGTTCCTCTGAGTAGTTAGTTACATAAAAAAAATTCCCTCACCTATAAAAAAAAAGCATGTGTATCAAGTTGGTCAAGTGGTCTACATCTTGCTTTTATCTTAGGACGCCTTCGGGATAATACAATCCTGGAATGGGTTGGAAACGTTGTGTATTCTAACTCCATCACCACATGGACATATCAGAGATAAAACGAAATTCAATTCCCGTCATACCTCTTACTCTGACATGTATTTGTAGTGAAGAGGAAAATTACATAAATTATGCAATCATTACATTGTATTCTAAATTAGATACCATTAGCGTTGTATATTTACCTGTTGCCTATTTGTATTGCCATCAACTGGCGTTTGGTGGCGCTGTCCAAGTGCCACCATCCCATTCCTTATTGAGGGTATCGTAAGAGCAGACAAACGGAAATCACAATGTCACCAACCCAAATTATCCTGAGGTTATCGTAAGAGGCGACTAAGGAAACTCAAGAGGCAGATCACCTAGCCGCAATAGAAGCAAAACTTGATACAAACCCTGTGCCAACTCGTCTTGGCAGCGTGTCACAGAAGGCTTATTTCCCTCCATGAATTTGGGGGAGACCCGACTCAGTAGTGGGTCATTTATGAGTTGAAACGACGACGATATTTGTTTAGTGATGTATGTAGAATACAAAAAGTATCGGTAAGGTAATATTGAAAAATTAAATTATTGAATACATAATGTCACCAACTCATACCATCCTGAGGGTGTCGTAAGAGGCAACTAAAGGAACGCAAGAGAGAAGGAGGAACACTTCACACAAACCCAATAACGCGGCATCATTGGCTCATTTCCCTCCACGAAATTGGTGGAGGCACGACTAAGTAGTAGACTATATTATATGGCCTGAAATGAATATGTTCCTGAAATTATTTAAGTTCTAAACAAATAACGTGTGTAGAATCAATTCGGATAGTAGATAAGTTCTCCAACATTACGATAAAACTATAAATAGTCTGTCTATACAAAGCATGTGTATATTATTTACTACAATTGTAAACCTACATTGTATTTGAATAATAATCCTTGTATTTATTCTCGCTCAATGCGCAATACAAATTCTTCTCCTTTTGTTAACTTCACGACACGTCTATCGTAAGGTATCTGTGATACACAAACCCACAGATATGATAACCAGGACAATTACCGAGCAAATGTGTGTCAGATAAACAATCAACATATTAGCTTGATAACTTATCAGCTGGATAAAGTTGCGTTGAAAGTCATGACCGGGTTATGAGGAGATTGTTTCCGATTATCATTCTCTTCCTTATTTTGTTTTCGTATGGCAAGAATAGATTTAACGCTCGACTGTGTGTTCGTAGTTCGTGTGTGGTGACGGATTTAGAATACAACGTGTCACTATTCCACCCTGAGGGTGTCGTAAAAGTCGACAAGAGGAAATGTTAAGGCTAACACCTAACCACAAGAGATAGATAGATAACTCTATAATGTACAACAACAGTATTACACAAGAGGAACAACTTACGACAAAGCGGCCTGCCTTATCGCTAAAGAGCAATATCTTCCAGGCAAATCTTGATACGAAACACTTTGCCATCTGTCTGGCCTGCGTGGCAGAGTAGCCCAATTCATCATCATCATCATTTCAGCCAAAAGACGTCCACTGCTGGACATAGGCCTCCCCCAAGGATCTCCACAAAGGCCGGTCCTGGGCCGCCCGCATCCACTGCTTTCCGGCGACCTTAACCAGGTCGTCGGTCCACCGTGTGGGAGGCCTACCAGCACTGCGCCCAATTACCCTCCATTAAATGGGAGGAAGCCCGACTCAGCAGCGTGCTGAGTAATAGGAGTAGTATTGTTTTACAACTATACTGCATAAGACAAGGAAACACCACGTATAAAAATACCCTTCATAAGTAATCAATTAAGGTTTCCGAGACTCAAACTGGCTTATCTTATCTCTGATTAGTAAAGCATTGTAAACTTAATGATATGTACACAAGTATGATTTTCCTATTCATTATTTCCTCAAGCCAAATGTTTCATGAATTACAATACATCATTGTAAACATTAGTCAGTGTAACTCAGGTAATGAAATAAAGTTTGAGGGGAAAAATCTCACTGCAACCAAATACTCGTAAGTAATTAGTTAAACACCTTAGTATTTAACTAATTAGATCTTAATCTTAATAGCTCGACCGTTTTAATAAGCACGACCAATATTTGAAAAAAAAGCAACTACAGAGTTTCTTGCTGGCTTTTCTGTTGGTGGTTTCAGCATGAATGTGGGTGGAGGTAAGTGTTGTGGGAAATCATAAGAGATGGATGGATTGTAAGAATGAGAAAGGTGTGATAGTAGATATGACGACTGATAGGTGTGCACTTTAAGACTCATGGCAGTGGCGGGTCGTTCTCTTCCCTGCAATATGTTTGAGGTGGGCGATGGCTGCCACATGCGTCATGATTGTGATCAGGTGCCGTTGCTGAGGGTCGGTTGGCTCGGGCATTAGAAGGTTACTATTCTTGACTACATCTGGCTTATGTTTGACCCTTTGCGACTATTACGCGAGTTTGCTCTCACAAATCTATCTTATATCCAGTCTTGTACATCAAAATGGTCATCTAAAAAGAGCAACTACCGAGTTTCTTGCCGGATCTTCTCTGTAGAGCTGCATTCCGAACCGGTGGTAGATGGTTAATATCATTTTTAAATGGTAAATTTTAAGTTATATGTTTGACTTGTCAAACAAGAGTGATTAAATGAGTTTTGGTTTAGTATGGAGTCACCACCTAGCGTGGGACAGGAGCCGTGAGATAATAATGGTAATTTTAAATAATATGACGATTTATAAGAGTTTTCTGATAAAACCTACGTGAATAAATTTCTTTTTAAGTTTGAGTTTGAATATAAAATTAAACCAACATAAAAAAACAATACGCAAGCAAACTAGAAGTTAAAAGCTAAAAGCAATCGCGCTAAAAACAAAGCTTTCTAATAAAACACACAATTTGATGATAATGTAAACTTGGGATAACACTTCTTACAAAAAGTCAAATACTAATAAGTTCTCGATCCTATTACCTTTTTGTAGTTCATAAAAATATATTTAGTGGCATACAGGTTTTTGGTAACATATTTGTAGTAAGTTTAAAATAGATACAATGTCAAACCATATTTACGGAGACACTAAATTGATGGATGATATTAATTTTGTGCATTACCGAAATACCAGTAAAAATCCAGGTTGCAAATTGATAAAACGGTTACATCATGCTAATGACTGAATATTCACACAATAGCTATGAAATGAGTAATCTTATTCTTGGAAATAAATCTGCTGAATTTCGGTTACAGAGATAACGGAAGTTAGATGATGTGTTAGATCATGAACTAGTACCGCTAATTCATAATATTCGCTATGCTCAACTGGCGTAGACAAGACAAGAGTATTCTTTTTTGACGTAGAAATTTTAATTTTATCGAAAAAAAAACATCACTTCCTAAGAATATAATGATAACGACAGATATTATGAAACTACTACACCGAAAAACCATCTTAAAAAACATCCTCCTATCATCATCATATCAGCCAAAAGACGTCCACTGCTGGACATAGGCCTCCCCCAAGGATCTCCACAAAGGCCGGTCCTGGGTCGCCCGCATCCACTGCTTTCCGGCGACCTTAACCAGGTCGTCGGTCCACCGTGTGGGAGGCCTACCAGCACTGCGCCTTCCGGAACGCGGTTGCCACTCGAGGACTTTAGTTAGAGTTAAATGATGATAGCAAAGAGTAAACGGTCTGTGTACAACCATAAATATGAAATTGTTGCAACAGACAATCTACGAGTAAAATTAATGTCATCTTCTATGTATTGAAAACATCCCGCTTTGCTGTAGACGTAGTTTTGTCAACTATGGCTACATTTTCACGAACTTTGTTAGAACATTATCTGATTTCATTTAAAACTAAATTCAACCAAAGTGAAATTAATACCAAAAAGATAAGTCTATAATTACTAAATTTTAAAATCCATTCGTTGGATTGACTATATTTTTAAAATGGCTGATCTGTGTGGGTATTCAAAATATTTTATAACCTTATTAAGTACAATAACTAGCATGGCCAGTAGACATCGTAAAGTATACAATAAATTAATTATACGCGAGAAGGATTGAAAAGGCAAAGTTTTTATATATTTTTAAATAAAAAAGCGATATTCATAATATTAACAATATTGCAGACGACAAAGCAACATCTTGCAATGTCAAGCAGCAATTAATTGTAAGAATCGGAGGTCGGGTATTGTAACAACAAGGTCTAGGTTGGAAACGAATAGACGGGAGATGAAAATTAAGAAAACGTTCTACCGTGACGAAGATTTACTACCGAAGTAGAAAAATAATATTTGCGTGTAAAGGCAGATGACACGAAATGACTAGGCAATTTAAACAAAATTAATGACAATACAATTGATAACCTGGAATATTATATGCTAGAAATTGGTAAAAAAGAAGACGTAGACGGGTAGATGTAGGAAATGATAATAAATCATTCCTTGATCTATTTTTATTCGGTATTCAGATTAGATAAAAAACCTTCGATTCCGTTTTCTTGGAATGGTCTAGATTCTCAAATATCATCTTTTTTCTAGTTGCAGCAGGGGTTATATATATTTTGCATACTTTCATAAAATTAAGTTAAACAAGTTTAAATAACAAGAGATCTGCTATAAATACAATAAAATTAAATTCGATCTATCTCCTTATCAAGGAACCCCAAACAATTAGAGTCGACAGGTAAACAAAGATAACATCGACCTCCCCACTACAGTTACTCATGTGAATCATCACAATATCGAACGGCCCAGTCAGTCAGTCCTGTAGTCTACAGACGTCCGAGTTACCGAATCGTGCGCACGTACTTACGATCTGCTGTGAACTAGCTCTATAATGACACTTAAGTTTGTGATCAAGTGAATGTGCCTATTTTCATTGTGTTCAACAAATTCTAGTGGATTATTAAGTGTTTTGTGATTTTTATCAAAATGTTTCCCAGGATACAAGGATTGGTGAGTTTTATTTATTTTCATTTAAACTTAGAACCTACATTTTCATTTACATATTTCATGGGTCAATTGTTTATTGCCCTAAATTTACTTGCCTTGCTAAGTCTCGTGTTATTTTTATTATAGTGACTCTATAATTTTAATTTCTTCTTTGCTTAATTCTGCGTATATTTGTTATGTCTCGTGTTATTTTTATAGTAACTAAAATAGACATTTTAGTAAACGATGTAATTTGCTTTAAAATACCACATGGTATATAACAATGCGTAAACAATTGAAACATTATACCTAGTATATGATTAGTGATAAGAATTTGTAAAATATAAACATTTACTGTATGTCGTTTATTATACCGGTATAATAACCGGACTTGAAATTTCGTCAATAAACTGTGACTTGTCACTGAGCCGTCAAATAATTGGTCCCAAATATTTACGTACATTTTTTATTTAAAAACCTTTAACGAAGCGTGTAATAACCTATCGTCTTTGACAAAGCAAATGACACATTTTCTGTAAATAAATGCGTGGTTATGCCAAATACACCCTAATAGCCATCTTAAATCCACATAACCCTGTAAGAATACGTTAACAAATGATTGTCAATGATCTCTCTGATGAGTCTGATACTTTGTCAATGTAGAGATGGATTTAGAAAGTAAAATGTCAACAAACCACTATTCTCAGTGTGTCATACGAGGTGAACAAGGATGCAATCACAAAAAAAATGGTATTGATGGATAATTTAATATAAAACTGTGCAAATCTATCTGACCAGCGTGAGACAGAGACTCCTCGATGAAATACGAGTAGGAGGACGCTTAACTCGACAAGGGGTCAGTTACCGTTGAAATAATTATTAAATCATGTTCTCTCGGTGCCAAAACTTTATTCAAATGAACTCTATTGAGGAATATTTTTTCGAAATATTACAACATTTAGGATATCAGTACTTGTAGGTCTCTCGGATGGACTAACTACCTGGTCAAGGTCACCTGCATATGCGTGCAGTACCTGTTATTAAGGAATGCCTTGAAGCCTACATCCAGGAGTGGAATTCTTTTGGCGCAAGCGATGATGCTGATGTTGGGATGTCCTTCATAAATAAACGTGTATTTTGTATTTCTATATCGACCTTGTTGGATACAGTATGCACGTGGAGCGCATACGGCTTATTGAGAAACCTGAGACGTTTACTTTCGCAAGAAAGGTTGCATTCAAGTGTTACCAACACTCGAAAATATTTTCCCCATAAGTCCCCTAAATACATACCGTGGGTAAATAAAATATAGTATTACAAAAAAATGATGTTTTGTCTTTTTTATTTATAGATTATTTAAAGTCTGTTGTTTTTCTGGTTGAAATATCGTCATTAAGTGAACGACCTTCTTACTTCTCAGCTCATACATGACCCACTGTTGAGTCGGGCCTCCTCCAACTACATGGAGTGTAATTAATTTTCCTACTGTGCCATGCTGGCCAGACGGGTTGGTATAGGGTTTCGTGTCGAGCTTTCCTTGTCTTGCGGCCACTTTTATGGCCATAGTATTTCCTTTTGTCGGCTCTTACGACACTTTTAGGACGAAATGGGGTGGTGACACTATGTATTCTTAATCAGTCACCAAACGGAATTAAGTTAACGTAACTTAGCTAAACTTAAAAAGGTAAAATCTCGTATCTCTCGTAATGAAATAGAAGAAAGGAAAAAGCCCTGAGCAATACCCGTGAAATCTAAATCCCCTAAATTTCGGGTAAAACGCCTAAGTTGGAAACTCTCGGCATATTCATGCAACTACCAACTGGTGGCTTAGCGACACCTGTTCAGGCGTCATTCTGTACCATCTTTACCTGATTTTATTATATTGTACTCCACCACCTGTCCTATTTTGTCCTAACAATAATGTAAGATATAGAGAGAATAGATAAGAAATATCAATACAATTATTAATTCTATCAATATAACTTTAATAAAATGCCATTTTATGGTCTATCAATATATAATACTTTATTGTACATTGTCAGTCGTCATTTCACAGGGTAATTTACATATAATTATAATAATTACGTGAGTTATACTATACTTTTTTTTTTAGTTTATAATTTGACTTTCGAAATATTCTCGATCGCTTCTAAGCACCACTGTCACATACCACGTAACCACTGACTAAAGCAATGGACGATAGCTATTTAACAAAATCTCAAAAAAATAAAGGACTATCTAACATAGGAATCAAACTGGAAATAAATAGAATGGTGACGTAAGACTCTACCTGATCAATAGCCGTCTAATTATTTCAAAACAATGTCTTTTGTCGGTTACTACCCATTTGGATGGGCCGAAGAAGGTCATTAGTTTGTGTTACTAGGAATATTTGTCACAAAAATCCTAGTATATAAATATTTATGTTCTTAAATAAACTTTATTGTATACCAAACACAGGTAAACCGCTTATAACATACATTACAAAAGTAAAAAGAATTAATAAAAATAGAACATGAATTGAATATAAATAAACTTGGTTAACCAGTTCATACAGTTCAACATATCAAATTTATCTTCCCATGCATAGTGTTTTTTACACTTCGTAGAGTTTGTACCTAAAACGAATAGTTACTAATTTGTAGAGGCACTATGACCTTCTTAAGATCGCCAGAATTCGAAGGATTTAGGTGGCCCGGGACCGGGTGTCCAGAAATGATGACGACGAATTTATTAATTCACACGGATACAATTAAAACACCACGTGATATCCTCAAGTGATTTTAAACCCCACGTGGAAAGAGTATTGTAACAAAAAAGGCGAGCTATTAGAGATTACCGAGAAAGTTGACCACAGTAAATAGCACACACCAGTAGATTATCATACTGACCTAAATTTACGACGATCAATTAGCAGATCGGTATGTCTGTCACGTCCACGTATACTGCGAGCAAATTCACTATGATTTTCAATGTGTATCGGATTCCATACTGTATGGTCACGTAATTGTTTCATTCTTTGGCGTAGGAATAGGTCGAAACACTATATGCTATTCTGAAGCTCCTAGAAATATAGAGAAGTTCTAGTTTTGGCATATTTGTCTGTGGTGTCTTCGTTCTTTCTTTTATATTTCACTTTCTGTTATACTTGTTCGAAAGCGGTTTCCACCTTTTTTTGTATCGAGAATCAGCTGTTTAAAGATTGTAACCTCTTTTTTAGTTATTTCGGAGGCTACTTCATTATTATGTTTGTAGTACACTGGCGTGATGTTTATGCAATGGCACAGGTTTAGCGAAGCCACAAACACGGGTAGTTTGTGGCTTCGCTAAACCTGTGCCATTGAAGAATATTATAGCATTTTAGTGGGAAGGAGTTTTTGAAGACGGTACTTTGGTATCACTACATAGTATAAAACAAAGTCGCTGTCGTCTGTCCGTCCCTGTGTATGCTTAAATATTTAAAACTACGCAACGGATTTTGAAGCGGTTCTTTTTAATAGATAGAGTGATTCAAGAGGAAGGTTTTTAAGTATATTAAATGCATAATTGCACCGTGCGAAGCCGGGGTGGGTCGCTAGTATACTAAAAAAGCAAAATTATTTCTACAAAATCTTTATAAAAATAATTCTACTATACGTGTGTATGTCAATGAGCTACAAAGAGAAGAATTGCCTAAGAGTGTGCGCATTCTAGGTATAGGATATCAAGTTGTAGTCAACTTACTCCATCTAACGCGGTTAATTACGTGACATTCGAATTTAATAGAACACTAATTATTGTGATACGAATATCTTTGTTAATAAGAAAATCCTGCAAATATCTCGCAAACGTTTATTACGAAATCTTAAGTAAGTTCCTACATTTCTTTGTGTTCCTCAGATATCGCTTTATATATAATCTCGCCAAGATAAAAGTAGGAGGTATGACACACTTATTTAAAAGCGCTTAAACAAATCTATACTAATATATAAAGCTGCAGAGTTTGTTTGTTTGTTTGAACGCGCTAATCTCAGGAACTACTGGTCCGATTTCAAAAAATCCTTCAGTGTTTGATAGTCCATTTATCGAGGAAGGTATTAAGGAATTTATCAAAAGAATTAGGGATCCGTATGAAAATGGCGATTTTGTAAACCAAGGTGTAAAATCGAAAACCTATTTATGCGTGCGCTGCAAAAACTATTGACAATAGAACAAAATAATGTACTACGGTTTGTAGGTCTTATAAAGATCTACAAAAAAGTCTGCGAGAGTACATATCTAACTATCATAGTTTAGTCTCAATAACCGATTTTATGTTCATAAAAAATATGCACGGGTTCGAAGCCCACGCGGGCGAAGCCGCGCGCAAAAGCTAGTCTATTTATAAAAGTGATATTCACTTACAGCTGACCATTTTTTTTGTGTATCGTAAGAAGATATTTTTTTAAACGTTACCCCCACTGTAGTTTGTAACCTCTATCACGGGGACAGTTTACAATCATGAAATTCACGTACACAAATGACACCCAGACTCAGAGCAAGTGCCTTTGTTTACACAATCCCGGCCCCGGAATCGAACCCGGGACCCCGTGATCCAGAGACTGAAGAGAATGTGACTCCATGTATGAGGATTCCACTCCATGTAATGGTTGAAGTGATGAGGGTTTAAAGCCAGCAAACCGTTTATATGTTTTAATACAATTTCGCTAGCTTAATATTATTACAAAAGTAGAATAATAAAACGAAGTGATCCAATCAAATTATTATTTTATTGGTTTAATTAATGTTTTAATACCAAACCGGCGGCGGCGCGTTAAGTTAATATTAAACATTTTTATATTTTACATTGTAATTAAAAAGGTTTAAACGGATAATTTTATTGCATTATTTAATTAATTAAAATCTAAGACACATCAAGGTCGAGAAGAGGATTGCAATTAACATATTTTTTTTACGTACCTATGTGTACTCTACTTACTGCCTGCCTTGTTGGTCTAGGGGATTGATGCGCCGCGCCGCCGCCTTTGGATCACGGGGTCTTGAGTTCGAATCCGGGGCCAGGCAAGTGTATTTGTGTAAACCAGAGGCACTTACTCTGAGCCTGTGTGTCATTTGTATCCGTGAATTTCATGTTTATAAACTGCCTCCGCGGTACTGGTTATACCAAAGGTTTCGCTTTTAAGTAAAAGAAAAAAATCTTAAAATAATAATACTAATTAGCTTGCAGTTTCACCGGCATGGTTTCTAAGGCAGTATTTTAATTCTTGTAATTGCCGAATTTGTATAGTATAAGACTTTTATACAATCGTCATATACCTGTTAATCGGACTGTCTAGACCAAAATTAATTTATACACAAGTTCTTAATTATATTTATCTTATCATAGTCTTAAATATTGTCTGCATAATTTCTCAATTTGAAATAAATAACATTTAGTTAATCAAATACGTAATAATTTGCCTTAATGATATATGTTTCCTGTTTGGCGACTAGTAGTGACCAGGATGCGACAAAAATCCTATAATCTTATCGAAATAAATATACACGGCGAATCAAAAAAACATTGTGCACATTTGTTTCTCAGCCACCTGAGCCTCGCCTTTATTTTCTATTGGAGTGCCCAACCACTGCTATCTGCTAAATTCAAACTTTCTTGTGTCAGAAGTGTGTGGCACACTCAAGTAATTTTAGGTTTTATTTCTATGATATTGTTGATTGAATTTCATAACTTACTATATTTTGTACATTGCAAGATTTAAAACTTAAAAAATATATATCGGAAAATATAACCTACTTAGAAACAAATATTTACAAATTATATAATTGTGCTAAACCACTTTCGCAAGGTAGAGTTCCCAAAGAACTGGCTGCATTCCCGCGTTGGATAGCGATACCCAATCTCTGTGCGAGAGGTATTTATTTTAGGTTAAGTAAGCAAAATTTCCAAATAGATTTTCAATCTATTCAATTACCTGGTTTTGGAGCATGGGGTCATCACTACATATTATAAAACAAAGTCGCCGTCGTCTGTCCGTCCCTATGTATGCTTAAATCTTTAAAACTGCGCAACGGATTTTGAACCGTTTTTTATAATGGATAGAGTGATTCAAGTGGAAGCTTTATATGTATATTACATCCATAATATTGTAGAGAAACCCTTATAAATTTAGAGGTTCATTATTGCACCCGTGCGAAGGCTTGGCGGGTCGCTAGTATTTCTATAAGTACAAGATTCCACGTTCTGCTGTATGCATAGTTTTATATCTATGTTCATTATATCTTCATCCGTGTGGTGACAGGCTTAGAATGCATAGTGTAATCACCCCATTCAATCATGAGTGTGTCTTAAAAACCAACAAAATGAAATGTCAAGGCCTATAACCTAGCCACAAGAGAAGGAAAACTTGATACGAAACCCTGTGCCAACCCATCTGGCCAGCGTGGCACAGTAGGCTAATTACCCTCCATTTAAATGGAAGAGGCCCGACACAGCAGATGGTCATTTATAGGGCTGTTGTATTTATTATATTGGGTTCTGTTTTTATTTCTTTTGTTGTACAAAAGAAATAAAAAAAGATATAGAGTTCATCTATCGATCTATATCTCCATTAATAAGTTAACCGATTTTGAACTGCCTTGTTGGTCAAAGGGTCAAAGGTTGATTCCGGGGTCATGCAAGTGTCTTTGTGTAAACCAGAGGCATTTGCTCAAAATGTAATTTGTATTCGTGAAGTTCATGTTTGTTAACTGCCCCGTGGTACAGGTTATACCTGGTGTAGGGGTTTCGTTTTAATAATATAATTGGTCTTGAAAAATATCCCTGTATCCCTCCTGTTGGTTAGCTCTATGTTCTCACTTTAGATGGCTATAAGATTTGTCAAAATAAAAGTGTCCAAATAAAGGAAAACCCAATACATACAAAATATATTTTCCTGAATGCACAACGTAGTTTAAAATATCATTCGATAAGTATTTATAAAACAAAGCTCTTATAAGCATAAAACTGGAATTAAATGTTTGTATATCTTGCTACATGAGGTATATTAATAAATTGACATCCAATACCTTCTAGATAATGGCGATCGAGATAAAAATAGCACGATATAATTATCTGAACATTTAATGGATGCACATTTTGTGTTTCAATCGCGATTAAGTCTTAATTATTAATGAGTCATTTGGGTATATAATCAGATCAAGTGACGTAAAGTGATTTGTTATAAAGATAAATGTCATCCACTAGTTCGGAAGACAATACTGTTAGCATGCATTGGCTTCCTGTATACATGTTGTCATTTAATAATAGCAAATGTTCTAATAAACACTGTTTTGACTTCCTGTCTGATAACAGGAAGTCAAAACAGCGTCTTAAATGATATCCGTGATAAATATTAAACTGTTCACTTCCGGTTGTCAGAATCACACCTTTGGCAAGAATTGCCGGGAGAGGGCACTATCGGGTGGACCGTCGACTGGTGAGGTCGATGATTGCTATCGTGTACGTGTACTAGTGTAAAAAGTGATAACTGTAGTGGATTATTAAATTCAGTATTAGTAAAGTGATATTTTATTTTGTGATCGTCAAGTATATTACGCCTGGAGGAAACAAGAACGCATACATGCTTTTAGTTCAGAAGTGGGATGAACGCAAAATACGCTTCTGTGCCATCCAAGAAAATAACGAAAATGGATACAAATAATAATTATTCGAGACTGCTGAGCTGGGCTTGCGGTTTTTACCCGCGTGGTGATGGAATTCTTTTTTTTTTTTCCGTCTGATTTTGTTCCTACTTGACACTTATCGTTATATTTTAGACAATTACCAAAATATCTATAAACTGTAGACTTATATGTGTTATTCTGATGTACAAGCTACATTATTGTAATGTTTCGTTAATTATGTGTACAAATCGCGAAAGTTTAAAAAAAAAAAAAAATAACAAATGTTTCGTTAAAGTCTATTCAGTAGTTTTTAGGTGAAAGAGTAACAAGGATCCATCCATCCATCCGTACTAACAAACTTTCGCGTTTATATTATTCTAGATCTGGCAGTCCTGTTCTACCATCTGGATCAAAGGAAACTCGACGAGATAGTGAAGTTAAGGGACTGGACCGAAATAGACGTGATTAGGATTTCCATAGAACGAGTCTGAACTCCCGTGCCGGTGAGCTTGAGCAGCGGCCGAGTGGGAACCAATGGATTTTTTTTCGAGGCGTGCTGGCGATCCCCGTGCCGGTGAGCTTGAGCAACGGCCGGGTGGGAAACTATCCTATTGCTTTTTGGTGAGTCTCGTGCTGGTGAGCTTGAGCGACAGCCGAGTACAAGCCGTGTGTTTTCTGGTGATCCCCGCGCCGGTGAGCTTGAGCGACGGCCGGGTGGGAACCAATTGATTTTTGGTGAGTCTCGTGCTGGTGAGCTTGAGCGACAGCCGAGTACAAGCCGTGTGTTTTCTGGTGATCCCCGCGCCGGTGAGCTTGAGCGACGGCCGGGTGGGAACCAATTGATTTTTGGTGAGTCTCGTGCTGGTGAGCTTGAGCGACAGCCGAGTACAAGCCATGCGTTTGCTGGTGAGCCCGTGTCGATGAGATTGAGCGACGGCCGACGTTTTCCAGTAAACGTACAAATTATATTATGAGCGGTGAGCTTGAGCGACGCTCTAGGAACATGGGAATTGGACATAAGACCAACGTATAATTCGGATTACACTGAGGATGAATTGAGTGGACCACTAAGAAACTATACTGCATCACGAAATACACCTGACTGAGCGAGATCAAGCAGATCACGGGACAAAAGGCGTTACAGAAGCAGATCACTGGACGAGAGGCGGTCAAGAAGCAGTGGTCATTATGATTTTCAGAGGCAAGGAAGAATTATGGTATGAGAATTCAAATTCTAATATGTTTTTTTCAACTTTTTTCAATGTTGCGCTGACATATATGAACGGGAAGGACGGGAAATCTTTTACTATGCACTTCCGAAGCTCATGGATTAAGCAGTCATGGTATCAAATTCTACCTAGCGTAAAATCTACCTGGTCGGAATGAAAAGCGAAACTTTTCCAATCGTTTTCATGTAGAGAAAATTACGCAGAGTTACTAGCAGAGATGCTTACATTGAGGGGTAAATATGGGGAACCTTTAGAACAGTACAATTATTCTAAACTTAACTTGTTACATAGATGTCAGATAACGGGAAAAAAGGGCAGTAGTACGAAAATGCACGACTCAAATGGAAAATATATTGATATTGTAAAACTAAACGGTATTCCCATTTCTTGTTATGTAGATCTTGGTAGTGAATTTTCGATTATGCGACAAAAGGCAAAAGATTTTAATTTATATACGTTAAAACCATTGTTATTTATCCCTAATGAAAGGACTAGGTAATAAATTAGTGCAACGGGTGGGTAAAGTTAGGGCGACTCGGGGAATTAGGGAAACCTTTGATATTCTTGTCAAGGATGTCTCTGGTTTGAAATACCCAACGCTCTTGGGTCATTCTTTTACCGCGCTTCCTGGTATTCTTATAACTAAGACACCATCTCGTCTTATATTCCAAAGAACGAATAAAGTATTCCTGATATCTGAGGAATTCAGGTGGAGTATTTACTGGTCAGGTTTTTTAAAAAAAAAAAACGGTTTTGTGATTGCATCCGAGTTTTATCTTTTGCCTGGAGAACATACATTGATCAATGGTGTAGGACAATTACTATTACAAACACTAAATATTATCCTATTCAAATAAGATATTTTTAATTGCTCGCGCCGTATCTCTGAATGATGTTAGCTGAGTATTCCAATTAACCATTTCGGATAACGAAGATAATGATTCTATGAATTATGGCGACTCTTTAACTAATACAGAACTCTACAATTTAAAATCTGTTTTACGTTAATATAGACTGTTTTTCTAAAAATCTTAAAGATCTTGGTTATGCGAGTACGACTGTGAGCGAGATGGGAAGTATACTTAAATATTTTGAACCTGTTGCTTATTGCCCTTATCGAATGTCCTATTCTGAGAGAACACTAGTCCGGGATATGACCCAAGAAATGCTGAATGCTGACAAGAGTCATCGTCCCCTTATGCCAGTTCAATAGTGTTAGTCAAGAAGACTGGTTGAAAACGTCTTTGCGTTGATTACAGAGCACTCAATCTTAAAACAATGAAGAACCACTACCCTATCCCTCGCATAGACGATCAAATTGATCTATTGGCTGGTCATGAGTGTTTTATATCATTAGACAAGGCCTATCAGATTCCAATCTCCGAGCAGTCTAGAACTAAAACTGCATTCGTGACCTCGGATGGTCAATTTGAATATTTGCGAATGCCGTTTGGCTTGGTAAACGCTCTGCCCTGGTGGCGTCCGTCCCGGTGCTAGAAAGATCAATGCAGTTTCAAATTTTGCCATACCCCATAAAAAAAAATACCATGAGATATTTATGGGGCTTGCGAGATTTTTTTTTGTCGGTTTATTAGAAAATTCGCAATGTTTGCAAGGCCCATAACAGACCTTTTTTGCAAAAACTGTGCCTCCACCTTTCAGACTCTCAAAGATGCATTAGTAGAATGCCCTGTTATTGCTTGGTATGGTCCCACATTCGAAACGCAACTACACACTGACACATATAAACTTGGAGTGGCCAGTATTCTCTTACAAAGAGGTTAAGATGGTATGCGCCGACCAGTTTCGTTCTATAGTCGAAAAACAACTATTGATGAGCAAAAGTCACATTCGTTCGAACTGGAGACGTTAGCCGTTATTGCCTTTCGTAATAGTTTTAGAGTATATGTAATTGGTATTAATTTTAGAATATACATAGATTGTAGTGCCTTGAGGACGACACTGACCAAGCGCGATCTTATTTTATTTTATTGATTTAGAATAATCCCCGAATAGCGCGCTGGCGGATACAAATACAGGAATATGATTGCGATATCAAATACAGATTGGGTAGTAAAATGACGCACGTCGATGCTCTGAGCCGATATCCCATCGAACCACCTATTCCAGAAAGCCACACTTTTGATATCATAGATGTTGAAACAGATAATTAAATTGTTAGAGTATTTAAGATATAATTACGTCCATCACTATCATTACATGGTATGGAACGGGTCGCTGTCGTCTGTTCGTCCCTATGTATGCTTGAGTCTTTGGAACAACGCTGCGGATTTTGAGGCGGGGCGGGTCGCTAGTTAAAAATGTTTTGACTAATCCAGAAATTGATAAAACTGTCGACGGCCATAATAATTTTAAGATTAAGAATGGTCGTGTTTACCGCATAGTAGAAAACGGTCTTCGATGGGCCGTCCCAAAAGCACCTCGTTGCAATTGTGGATTTGATAAAATAGTAGCCCGGATTAGGGATTCATTTTGGTTCCATAAGATGCGACGTTTTAAAAAAAAAAAAGTATGTCGCCGCTTGCCTTGAGTGCGCGCATCACGAAGTACCTGGTGGTCCCTGTGAAGGTGACTTAATCCTATACCAATAGTGAAAAAAAAAAACCGGTTCATACGATACATGCGGAACACTTAGGACAATTTGCACGCGGCAATTTTTACTTACTTGTTATTGTCGATGGCTTCACGAAACATACAAATATTACATCAGTTAGGAATACCATAGCAACCACAACAATCCTAGTTATAATGAATCACATCAGTTACTTTGGTGCCCGTAAGATTGGTAACCGATAGAGGTTCATGTTTCACAAGTAACATCGTTGGAAAACTGTTGCAACTCCAAGGTACAGTCAAATTGAGACATTTAACCGATCGCTTTTAGACGCGCTTTCCACTAAGACTCACGGAAAACTGGCTCGGAGTCTGGGTGTCGTTTCTATCTATAATATGTATGTATTTACAAAAAAAAAAAATGTATATAAGTAGTTTATCATCCATCTCGTTACCATAACACAAGCATTAAGTTGCTTGACTTGGGACGAGATGGCGTTATGTGAAATGTCCGGGGATATTTATTTATTTATTTATTATTTAATTAATACCACAAAACATAAAACTACACAAAGAAGTCCCTCGGAGCTACTTTTCGGACTGCAAGTAACAAATGTTTATGACTCCATTTTAAGGGACATTATTAGCGATACGTCAGATAATAATTTAGACTTTAGAATAGAAAGGGAAATTAATTAAAACGATGGTAAATCTAAGAAATTAGTAGCAAAATATCAAGCGACCTTATCATATAGTTAAAATACTCCTAGTATTATTCTAGTATATTAATATAGTTAAATATTCCTAGTAGAAGATGCCCCCATAACTAGAAAACACCATCATAAAAACGAAACAATTGTAGCTAGAGATAAATTGCGGCCTTGGCTTAATCTTAGTACTGATTCAGCAAGTACTTCTGACAAGGAGAGCAGAGAGAGTGAGGAGTTGTGTGTGAAGGGTGTGAGTGTGGGTATGACGACTGATGGGTGTGTGTGTCGAGACTACCGCCTGATGTGGGACGGGGGCCGTAAGATGATGATGGCGTATATGAATATGACGATTTATAAGGGTTTTGTGATGAAGCCTACGTGGGTAGAGTTCCTTTTTAGTTTGAGTTTGAGTAGGTATTCAGATGAGGCAGATGAAGTACAGATTGAATGTGATAATTATTAGCTATTTTTGTCTACTTACAATTATGATTGTTTACAAAATTTTATGTATCCTTATATTTAAAAAAACAAACATGTAGGAATTATGGTATTAACCTACGAATAATAAAACTTCGTAGGTATTAACAAAGTTATAAGTAATCAAGAAATCATGTTATGTTTTTATGTATTATGTTATAAATAAAATCTGATTATTTTATGTACTTATTCTTTGAAGTGAGTCTGTATAATTTACAATTGTCTAAAATTATGATTATTGTATGAAGTCCATGAGGGTAAAAAATAAAAATATCTTTATAAATATTTTTAATAGTATTCATAGATTATATTATATTATTATTCATTTGTTCGGTACGAGGACGTCACCGAATGTCAGATGGCCGAGCTGTTAGCATGCATTGGCTTCCTGTATACATGTTGTCATTTAATAATAGCAAATGTTCTAATAAACACTGTTTTGACTTCCTGTCTGATAACAGGAAGTCAAAACAGCGTCTTAAATGATATCCGTGATAAATATTAAACTGTTCACTTCCGGTTGTCAGAATCACACCTTTGGCAAGAATTGCCGGGAGAGGGCACTATCGGGTGGACCGTCGACTGGTGAGGTCGATGATTGCTATTGTGTACGTGTACTAGTGTAAAAAGTGATAACTGTAGTGGATTATTAAATTCAGTATTAGTAAAGTGATATTTTATTTTGTGATCGTCAAGTATATTACGCCTGGAGGAAACAAGAACGCATACATGCTTTTAATACAATGGTCGTATTACGAATGATGAAAGTGCAATGATTCGGCAAACATTGCACCGATAGTTATATCTCACGGACTGATTACCAAAATCTTCGACCAACACCTACAGAAGCTCTCGCTAGGCTGATGCAAAAGGCAGTACTTCTGGATACGGCACGCATTATGAGGCCTAAACACCGGTGGTTTGGGCTCCTCCATGGGTGGGATACGTGTGGTGGCGCCTGCAAACCTAGCCACAAGAGAAGGAAATCTTATTAAGAAACCATGTGCCGACCCCTTCACGGATTAGGCTATTTTCCTCCATTAGGGTGAGGTCAAACGAGCGTTATTTTTTAATACAGTTGCTCAAAAAGTGGCATATTGCAAGGCCGTATAGCGTTCGGGAAGTGGGCTATTACACACGCGTGCTTTTTTTTACCATTCCCGCACTAGTGCGTTTTCTTTCCCAACTGTCAAAATAATGTCTATTATAAGGAAAAACAAACCATGAAGTTTTTACTAAAAAAAATATCATAGAAGTTTTTATGATTCATGCAAATAAGTATATTTCTAAAAAAAAACTACATACTAATTTGTTTCAATATCAGATTTAATGATTTGATTGAATGAGTTAGGTTAGGTTTCATTTCAATTCATCTCATTAAATTTAATTGTCATTTCATATCAATAAAAAAAAAGTACTGAAGACTTGGCTGTATGGGCATAGTTGCTTTTGCCTACTAGAATAGGTGAAGAAAAAAAAATCTCTGCTTCTATTCTACGGTTGGCGCCATTTTTGTTTATCACTATCACTACATAGTATAAAACAAAGTCGCATTCTTCTGTCCGTCCCTATGTATGCATAAATCTTTAAAACTACGCAACGGATTTTGAAGCGGTTTTTTTTAATAGATAGCGTGATTCAAGGGGAAGGTTTTTAAGTATAACCCACCCCCGCTTTGCACGGGCGAAGCCGGGGCGGGCCACTAGTAAGTCATAAATGATTAGTTAGTTGAGTTTATTGTGTTTTTATTATTTTATTAAATTGCTTCATTTTTTCGCAACTGTATTAAAAATAGTCGTTCAGTACACGTGCGGAACCGTCTCATTGCAACTTGTTCCGACCGTCAACCCTCGCCTTCGGCTGCGCCTCGGCTCGGGTAGACATTTGTCGGAACTCTTTGCAATGACAGATGCCTTTCCGCACTTGTAATGAAATATACTATTGTGAGATGTGAGTCGCGTAATTTCGGTCACGTAATATCTGCACGTAAAATACGTCACGTAAAATCATTCGGCTTTATAAAAAAGTCCAGTTTGTGCCACACGGCGACGCAACATGAGTTGTGAGCCGACTCACACGCATAATCCGACCGAACGTCGACCTCACAACTCACAAAATTACGCTCGTTTGGCTTCACCCTTAGAGGCCTTGAAAAAACAATTCTTAAGTTATTGTTTATCCTTAGTAACTACAAAGGTCTTGGTCTAAGTCTGTTGTGCAATCAGGTTTTCCCTGTTCTTGACTCTGACCTTACCAATACTCGCCGATTGTGACATGTAATTTTTTTGTTGAAAAAAAAAACGCGACGCCATTTTTTTAATCTGTTATTGAATAACAAAACTCGTAAACACGTCGTTTTTCAATCCTACTAATATTGTTATTCTGAAGGTGTTGTGCGTGATTCACAATGTCATTAACCCACACTATCCTGAGGGTAAGAGGCGATTAAAAGATCGGAACAGGCAGATGCCTGCAAGAGAAGGAAGAGAAGAAAAACTTGATACAAACCCTGTGCCAACTGCCAGCCCGTCTTGGCAGCAACGGTAATATAATTTCTCACTCTGATTTGGTAGTAGGTCATGTGTTGTACTACTCACCCCATAAAAAACCCACTGCTGACGATGACCTTCTGAGCCAAATTGGTTAGCCAGGATGGCACAGGGTTTCGTATCAAATTTCCTTCTCTTGCGGCTAGGTTACCGGTATTCTCATTTCCTTTTGTCGGACGCCCTCAAGATGGGATGGGGTGGTGACACTATGTATTCTTAATCCGTCACCACACGGACTATAGTTTGTAACACTGATACAAAAATAAACCAAGTAGTACAAATTGTAAATACATTTATGTATTAGAGCTGAGAGAGAAAGAGTGAGACAGTAGTCTACACTGCCGACTTTAACAGTTTTAAATTAAATGTAACTTCATCAACATTGGTTTATCTTTTAGGCGCAAAGGGATGATCATCCAGCCAGACGAGGTGTGATGTCTGGCTAGGGGTCACAGCGCCTATTCCCCCGATAATTGTAGTCGGGGATATCTTAACCTTGCGAATTGCTCTTGAAATTTCGCTATCGCGGTGTAGGACTTTTTCGTGATTGTCGCATTTGTAGGCGATATTTCTTGATGCAATTAGTTCAGATTTTTCGGGTAAACTGTGTAAAGTATGTAGCATGTGGTCGCTACAATCTATTCTGAAGCAACGATGTCATATTATACATCCCTCTGTTATCAGGGATGAAACAATTAAATGGTCACGTGGTTCAATACAACATGGCCACGTGACGATCACGTGATTGAAATCGAGATCGCGATGGCCTCTGCAACCGAAGAATTTAACTCCTAATTCGTAACTGTTAATTCATAATTGAGTAACAAGTCTCGCTCTAGTGTAATGTACAATACTTTTACATAACCGGCTGCAATCTTTGTGCTCAATCCGCAGCTACGTGGCTACACTCTTTGCAGATAATGATAGCACAACGGTTACGTTTCTCATAATTACCACAGAAAACCGTATTTAGTTAAATTAGCTACGTTTAGATCGCATTTACCATATAATATACCTAATACTAAATACCGAAAAAACCTTATTTGTCAGTTTGTGAAATAATTTTTATGTATTTTAATTCTGACTTAATATCATTTCGTTGACATGTTTTTGTATGTGTATATACAGTTTAAACCGTTTAAATACCGCATAACACCATGATTTATAAACGTATTTGGATAGCCTCTGGTTTAGACAAAGACACTTGCCCGACCCCGGAACTCGGGATCTAACCGTTCAATACGTACAAAGAACATTGAGCCAAACCAAGAACGTCATTATATGCAATGTCTATATTATGTCACATACAACCTTGAGATCTGAATAGCTTAAAATATTTAAAGGCCGTTATCCCCTTTATGGAAGGTAGCTCCGAAGAGTTACCTAAACAAAGTGCCAAGTTGATATGTAGTTTACAGATCTTACTTTAAGAAAAACTTAACTTGAAACAACACCCTGTGCCAACCCGTCGGGCCAGCGTGGCACAGTAGGCTAATTACCCTCCATGTAATGGGAAAAGGTCCCACTTAGCAGTGAGTCATCTATGGGATGAGTAGTAGTAGTAGATAATAATAACATCATCATCATCATTTCAGCCAAAAGACGTCCACTGCTGGACATAGGTGTCCCCCAAGGATCTCCACAAAGGCCGGTCCTGGGCCACCCGCATCCACTGCTTTCCGGCGACATTAACCAGGTCGTCGGTCCACCGTGTGGGAGGCCTACCAGCACTGCGCCTGCGCTTTAATAATAACATAATAAATAATAATATTACGCAGAAGAACAGTCGTCCCTCTTTTTATTGGAATTAAAATATTTAAGAAATAAAGTAACTAAGAAAGAACGCTCAAACGAGCATCTTCTGATAAAAACTTAAATTTTACTTTCAAGGCTATAGGGGTCATATTCCTTTAAAGTATATTCTCTTAAAATTGCACATTGGTTTTCGTTCTATAGGTGCGAAAAAAGGCCTTTGCATGACATGACTGATCAATGACTTTGAACTTTCAGTTTGGACAAGGTTTGCACTTTGACCATAAGGTCAACTTCATTATATTTTAATTTTGAAATGCAATCAATTTAAACAGGTTTATGCACTAGTACATTCAAATTTAAAACTGTTTAATATGGAGAAAATTATGAAATATGTTCTATTTGTCCAAAATCCGAAGACAAAATCTTCGGAAACATTTGAAAAAATATAAAGGTGACCCATCCCGAATATTTAATAATATTACCCTTAATAAATCGTGATAAAATATAATATAACGTTCTGTAGAATAATTTCTGCAAAATAATATCTAATAATATCGAGATCTTAAATACTGACACCATTTATGTCAACATTATAAATAGAAATAGAAAGACGTTTTAAAATTTTCATATTGCCAAGTCTAACTTCGAATATAGGACATTTCTATGTGTTCTTAATTGCAGCCCTTAAATTACCCACTCCAATTACAGGGAGGACAAATTAGCCTGCTATGTCTCGCTGGAATGGACAGAATTGGAGGAGGCTTTTACCGCTTTAGGCGGTCCTTACATAGAGTTTAATTAGTTTTGCTACATCTTTTTATTTATTTTGAAATTTAAATGCATGCACTTTTTATGATAATGTAAATAATATAGAATTAGTTAAGTTAAGGTTGTTATGTAAGGAATCAAATAAAAGCTTTTTATTATTATTATTATGTCTCGCTGACGAGTCGGGTTGTCATAGGGTTTCATTCAAGTCATTGTCTCAATCATTGTCTTTTCTTGCTGCGGGGTTTTCAACCTTGTCATTTATTTTTGTGAGCTTTTACAACACCCTCAGGATGGAAAGAGATCTGTCAACACGTGGATACTCAGTACCTAATAGTATGAAGGCAATACCACTACTTAACCCATAAACGACCCGCTGCAGAGTCACGAAAATATATTGTGTTGTTATTATTCATAGAAGCCCAATAATGTTTGAGGAAGCGGTTTGACACTTCCTCGGCTCGGTATCAGTTACCGTAGACGGGTAGGGTTACATGGAGCGAATAATAATGCTCCCACGATGTAGGCTATGCGGCTGGTAAAAGTTTTCTACGAAAGTTTAAGGGTACGGGTAGACAAAACACTCAAGTTATAACCTGGAGTGGTTTGTAGGAATATAATTTTCGTCATCTTTTCAGCCCAAGAAATACCCACTACTGAGACGGGCTTCCTCCATATTCATGCAGGGAAATTAGCCTCCTGAGCCACGCAAGGCACCCGTCTTTAAGACAGGGTTTGTGTTTCTTCTCTTGCGTCTAGATGATCTGCCTGTTGCAATCCATTAGTCGCGTCCTACGATACTCTTAGAATGGTGTGGGTTGGTCACATTGTGTATTCTAAATCCGTCAACACATGGACGTTCAAATAATGAAATATATATAATGTTGGTTTTCTTATGTTTTAATTTGAATAATACGTGAAACATTTCAAATGGACCAAAGTTTATATTTTTAATAGAAAATTCCGTACAATTTAGCATGAAGTCATGGATATATGAAATTTACTTGAAACATTTTTGATTGTGCCATATTTCAGTGATGATCTATCAAACAAAGCTTGCGCTCAATGATCAAGATTTGATTGTATTATTTAAATATATAGGTACACTTTATCTCCCTTCTTGAAGAAAATAGATAAAGTGTATATGGATGGATGCGGGCGGCCCAGGGCCGGCCTTTGTGGAAATCCTTGGGGGAGGCCTATGTCCAGCAGTGGACGTCTTTTGGCTGAAATGATGATGATACACTTTATCCTCTTTCAATATTTACTCTTAAATACTGGTCGTTTTCTACTCATCCCGTATGACTATCGTCAATAACAGAAAGTAGGCAGCAAATGAAATGTTTCATGACTGAGTTAATTAAAATACTTTAACATTATCAACGTGTGTTTTATTTTTTTATTTAAGATAAACAGCTTTGCAATTAGTCAACTGTCACTTTCAAAATTGTCTTCAAGGTTAAGTCCCTTTTTTGGTGACGCGGGGGAAATGCTTCGCAGACCGCCGCCCCTCGGGGGTGGGATTATGTGGGACTCCAGAAACTCCTCGTCTACCCGCTAAAACCCCAGCGGTATATTCTCCCGTGACACGCTGGGGGCCATAGGGTTAAGTGTCCCTGTGCCTGTCCAGCTTGACACAGTAGGCTAGTTACCCCATGTAATGGGAGGAGAACCCGACTCGGCAGTGGGACTGAGTATTAGTAAAGAAAGAAAGAAAGAAACGTGTTTATTTTGTTCTCACATCTGAGCGGTACAAAAGACAAGTTACAAATAAGATAAACTTAAAAAAGTAAAAATACAATATATTTAAGTAACAATAACAAATTTTTAATATCCTGTTTTGTGAGAACAAAAAAGGACCATAGCTCAGCATATGCCACATCATAACAATAAATGACGCAGCGCTGGTATTCTGCTAGGCCCTTGAGCGACTACACGGGCATCGGACAGCTAGGTATCCATACATACATACAATAAATATAAAAAAGTTGATACAAATCAGAATTATGCTTAAAGTCTGTCTACGCCATAGAATTTATAAAAACAAGAAAAGAAAAGCTGACAAATTTATGATAGGCAATAAGACATTGACAACATGACAAGCCATTAATCTAAGAAGAAGAAGAAGAAGACATTGACAATTTGACAGCTGACGTCAAATAAGCGCGGGGTTCTCACCAGGGGGTATTTTGTATTAGTAGTGGGTATTTTGTGGGTTAAGATGTAATCAATGAAT
Organism: Clostera curtula; assembly: GCA_905475355.2. Classification (NCBI taxonomy): domain Eukaryota; kingdom Metazoa; phylum Arthropoda; class Insecta; order Lepidoptera; family Notodontidae; genus Clostera; species Clostera curtula. The sequence goes on from FR997805.1 coordinate 1,742,898, forward strand.
ATATCATACAGATTCTAACACAAACCAAAGGCGCAGAGCTACTCAAAAGAATATGTTAGAAAATAAAAACTTTTTAACGGTCTACATTACATTACGTACGACTGCTGCAAAGCATTCGAAACGTCGGGGATTAAATAATCTTTTAGGTATACATACGATCATCATCATTATCATCATCAGTCCACATTAGTCCACTGCTGGACATAGGCCTCCCCTAAAGAGCGCCATAGCGCCCTGTCTTCAGCTTGATTATATTTGATTAACGGACGGATTTAGAGTACAGTGTCACCACCCCATTCTATCCTGAGGGTGTCCTAAGACCCAAAAAATGGAAATAACAAGGCCGATAACGTGGCCACAAGAGAAGGAAATTTGTTAAGAAATACACGCAATAAATCCGCTAAAAAGAGTTTAATTTCAATGTGTAATAATCGCGTAAACCTAAGGATATTATGACCTTAGGATATACGAGGGTGAATCAAAAAATTCTTGGAATCAATATTAAAAAATGCAAAGATTTAAATAATAATATTTTATTTTTCTACATAATCTCCCTCCAATGCAATGCATTTAGAATAACGCGTTTCTAACTTCCTTATTCCTTGTGAAAAAAAATTATTTTCTTGACTCTCGAAAAAGTCCTCTACGGCAGCTATAACCGCGTCATTATCGTGAAATTTTGTTCCACGAATTTCCTCTTTTAATTTTGGAAATAAGTGAAAATCACTTGGGGCTAAGTCCGGAGAATATGGTGGGTGGTCAAGGAGATTGAAGCCAGCACAGCGGATTGCGTTGAGCGCAACTTCCGATCGATGGGTAGGAGCGTTATCTTGAAGGAACAACACGCCCAACGACAGTTTTCCACGACGTTTTTCTTTAATCGCTTCACGCACTTTCGGGATTAAATTTGCATAATAGGGTCCAGTTATCGTCTGGCCTTTTGGCATGTAATCAATAAAAAGGATTCCTTCACTATCCCAGAACACAGAGGCCATAACTTTGCCAGCGGAAGGAGCAACTCGAAATTTCTTAATGGATGGAGAGGATGGTCGTTTCCAAGACATGCTTTGTCTTTTAGTTTCAGGATCAAAATGGTGGACCCACGTTTCATCCATGGTGACAAGACGACGGCAAAAATTATCCGAATCACGCTGGAACATTTCGAGATTACGCTTGGAAATTTCCAAACGTCGCTTTTTGTTTTCGTCGGTTAACATTCGTGGCACCCATCTTGCAGACACTTTTTTGAACCCCAGTGAATCAATTAAAATGGATTGAACGCTACCAAAAGATATCTTTAGGATCTCAGCTATATGTTTTATAGTCATTCTTCTGTCTTCCAAAACCAGATTCTCAACCTTTTTGACATTTTCTTCTGTAACGGAGGTTGAAGGCCGCCCAGAACGCGGGTCATCTTTACAGCTTGATCTACCTCTTTTAAATTCAGCCACCCAGTACGCAACCGTAGAATAGGGTACAGCATCACCCCCTAATGTCTGCTGAATGTCCAAAAAAATTTCCTTCGTAGACATTTTTTTCAAACTGAGATATTTTATCACCGCACGTAACTCACTTTTATCCATAATTTTGACTTTTTAGCAACTGGTTGCACAAAAAAATTTATTACATGCGAACGAACTGACAAAAACAAGTGACAGTCTGCATAAATATAGTGTGATAGACACTCTTTAATTTGAATATCGAACTTGATCCAAAAAGGTTTCATATATATGCACTTCTAAGAACTTTTTGATTCACCCTCGTATGTGTTTTTTATACTTTGGCAACTTTCAATCATTTTGACAAATCCTGCAGGATTTAACCCGAAACACGCAATAGGCTAATAGAAACTTTACCTTCATACGTTTCGACTTCAAACCAATTGTGAGTTTCGTTTCGAATTATGTTCTTGAGAGAGATTAAAATTTAATCACATGTTTTCACGCATGAAACGGAATAATACTGTGTTTGCCACCCATATTAAAATCATCTGCATACTAATCTGTTGTTTGCCAAACTTAAAAAACGTACCGGTTGTGTTAATCATTTATTTGTTTATTCGAGACGTTACTTAACAATCTATAGACACATACGAGTACACAAACACATGAACAATAAAAAACTGATGAACAAACAACGTTTTTTAACCAAGTTTTGTATACAAAGCATGTTTGCCTACACACACTGTTTGATTTACTTAACATTGAGGACAAGTATTATTTCCTCAAGAAAAAAAACATGTTCAACAAACAAATAATAGTTCCGTACCGTACAACGAATCTCACACATCCGTGTGGTGACGGATTTATAGTACAGTGTCACCACCCCATTCTATCATGAGGGTGTCGTAAGAGCCGAAAGATGGAAATGACAAGGCCGATAACGTGGCCGCAAGAGAAGGAAGTATGATATGAAACCTTGTGATCTAGATCTGGCTGTTTGGCCCTTTGCGACTATTGCGCGAGTTTACTCTCACAAACTGTCATAGCACGGCCTTGTACCTAAAAATGGCGATCTAAAAAATTTTAATAAACCCCCGACACAAGAACCTTTAAAAAGTATAAAATAAAAATAAATACTTCGCGTTGGGGGACCACTCCCACTTATTTATTACCTGACCCCTGGTCCCCCAACGCGAAGTATTTATTTTTATTTTATACTTTTTAAAGGTTCTTGTGTCGGGGGTTTATTTAAATTTTTAATTTAATTTTTATTTTATACTTTTTATAGGTAGGTTATTTTATACTTATTATAATGTAGATTTTGTTAAATTGCACGTGATGCGCTTTCATTTGAGACCCCACTCGATTATATTTGCAGACATTCGGTTATTCTTCCTCACTTTCACCCCTCATAACTTTTAAACGGCTCACCCGATTTTCATCAAACATGTCTAAGAACACTCGCCCGTAACTCACCTTTCACACAATAAAAAACTTTATTGAAATCGCTTCATCCGTTCGCGAGCTACGGTGCCACAGACAGACAGACAGACAGACAGACCGACAGACAGACAGACACGTGAAACTTATAACACCCCTCTTTTTGCGTCGGGGGTTAAAAAGAGCAACTACAGAGTTTTTGCTGGCTCTTCTCTGTAGAACTGCATTCCGAACCGGTGGTAGATGGTAAATTTTAAATTTTATTTTGTTGTTGGACTTGTCAAAAGATCTCTAATGAGCCAACTTGATTAAATGAGTTTTGAATTTGTGCATGACCCGTCTGACCGGCGTGGCACAGTAGGCTTATTATCCCGGAGGACGCCGACCCAGCAGTGGGTAATCTATGGGCTTAGTAGTAGTAGAACACACGTGTAATGCCAAAACAATATAATACGTGTTATATAGGTATAAATAGGTGCCATTAAGTGCGATTCATCGTACTCTAGGTTACAGAGCATAGTCGCTTATGGATATCTAAATAAAAAATACATTGTAAATGATATTTAAGAGGCTTTTTTAAGTCCACAAAGCTGACTACAGAAGTAAATAACGTTAAATAACGTTTACTTATGCAAAATGAGTACGAAATATTATTAAGGCTACTTTTATCTGTGTCTTTATTATGCGGCAATAGAGTTCGTTCACCGCCTATGAAAACCTTTAGAAAACGAAGTTATCTATGTGATCTAAATCTCAAAGTCTATGCAATTTATTGCCTACTACCCGTGACATTATCGTCTTAAATTTTAAGCGTAATATATCTATTTTTATATAGTGTCACCATCCGATTCCATCCTGAGGATGTCGTAAGAGCTAGCCCGTCTGGTCAGCGTAGCACAGCAGGCTAATAACCCATGATGAAATGGGGGAGGCCCAATTTAGTAGTGGGCAATCTTTGGGCTGAATACTAATATCTGTTTTTATAATGGCTACAAAACACAGAATTGTCTTTCACTCACTTTCAGAGTTTTGATAGTAATAGAATTTAGACGAAAACATTTTTCAGAATAAAAAAAAACCCTTTCGGTTTGAGCATTACACTGTATATATTGACAATAAACAAATTTAAACAATAAAAGGAACACCAATTTAAAATTACTCTTTTTCTACCAAACACAAAATATTGTTTTAGTATTACTTAAAACAACAGAACATCAAATTACGACATACGGCTCGTAACAAATAATACGTACATTCATTACAAATCCTCGCGGAGCGTTATGTACGTGCAATACTGATAATATGTAATAAAAAATAGTTCGTTCGTAGAAGTGTCGATATTAGCTGCATATTTTAAATAAGATTTTAATGTAATAAGTATTGATACTGCTTGGGAGTTTATCAAGTGAGTGGCAAAATAGTTACCTATCACTGCTTATGGAACAGAACTTACCAAATAGTGAGTAACAAAAATTTCACTACACATCGTTGGATTCCGTGATTTGTAACCACAGATATATTATTTGTGTCTAACAAATAAACTACAAGTTAAGATAGCACTTAAATAACTTCGAAAGTGATCTAGAAGCATTCAAACTACGATATAACAGTATTAATAATTAAAAACATAAAACATAAATAAAAAGGGGACTGAAACCGTTATAAATGTTGACTGTTTACTACTACATACCCACATATTATTGACTTTATTCATTAAATCTTAGACAGATTAGACAGTGAGAAGAATGTTTGAAAGAACGATCAACCTGAACTAGATCCATTTGACTGTGACGCTGACTTCAATGTTGTAAGCGCAAAATATATATTGCCAAACAGGCGAAAAAAAAAAAAAAACACAAGAAAAATAGATTTCTATAAAAAACAAAAAATTGCACGCACAACACACATACACAATTGAGACTAGTGATTTCGATTCTATTAAAACAGAAAAATGAACGACGAACAAAATATAACACACCGTGACCGACAACGACATCGTGCTAATTCATTAAACAATTCGTTAAGCTCAACATCTCCTCTTTTCGATAGCACTATGATGAGTATGCCAAATACATCGCCTGGAGAAAGTCACGATGTCACTCAATTACAGGAAAAAATTGAAATATTGGTAACTCAACTAGCGAGTGCACATCAGGAAATTGAAAATTTAAATATGCAAAATGTTAATTTGCAAATGGAATTAGACAGAAGCCGTAAACTAGCAGAGACATATAAAAAAATTAGCTCATCAGATCACATTCGAACGACACCCTTATCACGGCGAAAAATTAAACGTAAATCTATCACATACACCCCTCCAACAGACACTATACAAGTACAGAACCCCAGGTGCGATGAATATAATATTAGTGATAGTAATCGCAAAATACCGAAAAACACAACAGATAGAAAAATAGATGAATATGAAACAAAAACAAATTCTCACCCTGATAAAATTGTGGGTATTGTTAATTCATCAGAACCTAGTCCGGCAATTATGAATACCATTGACAACACAAATACTAAGACGAAAAATAAAATAATTATAATTGCGGATGACATGGGCAGACATATTCAACAAACATTACAACAGTTAACTGGAGAGAAATATCTTGTTACATGTTTCTGGAAGTCAGGTGCAACTTTACAAGATGTTCTTATGTCGGAACGAAAAGTAATTCAATCATTGACGCAGAATGATTATCTTATAGTTTTAGGGGGCTCGAACGACAGATCACCTTGTATATTCAAAACATGTATTAGCAATTTTTTATGTTACACTAGAAATACTAATGTTTTGCTGTCTGAAATTCCTCGTAACAACTATCTAAGGGAATCTAAACTGAATTATGAACTCAGATTTATAGGTTCTAAATTTAAGAACGTTACATATATTGACATGGGATTTTCCACAAAACTACCCTACCGCAGAGTGTTCCCTAGGCATGTTTGTCAATTATTTCTTCGATCTATTTTAGAAACTAGCTACTGCCAGCAAGTTTTAACTTTAAAAACTAAGTTTGAGATCAAAAAGCCATTAATGATCGAAAATAGTACTCAAACTGAAGTCTTACTAAACACGTCAAATTTAGGTGCTGAGGTTACCCATACTAATGAATTTTCAAAATGTGACTCGTTTTTTCCTGTATAAGAAAATAAATATACTGCATCAAAATATTAATGGCCTCTTAAATAAGGCTGACTTGCTGTGTATACATTTAGACTACCTGATGGAGCAAGGTAATTCAGCAGACGTAATTTGTCTTACTGAACCTAACATTATAAAAGGTGACGCTGAATTAGTAAATATTGCCAACTATTGTCTGATAACTTCTTATAGCCGTAAAAATCGGCGAGGTGGATGCTGCATACTGGTTCATAAAAAACATGATTCTAAAGTTGTTACGTCTGTAGAAAAATATGGTATTCCCGGTATCATCGAATGCTGTGCGGTGGAACTAATTTTGCATAAGATTATTGTAGTTTGTATTTACAGACCTCCAAGAAATAATGCGCCATTATTGGAGCAGTTTTTTATTGGTTTAACTTCTATTCTACATGAAATTAGTTTTGGTAAAAAGAAAATTGTGCTCTGCGGCGACTTTAATATAAACATCTTGAAAAAAACAAGAGACACAAATTATTTAATACAAACACTACAATGTTTTAATCTTAAATTAGCTATTAAAGAACCGACACGCTTGCCCAGCGGCACCTGCATTGATAACTTCATGCATAATATACGAGGAGTAACATACAAGATTTTTGAATTTGCTCTGTCTGACCATACCGCTCAGTTACTTACTTGTCCAGTCAAAAAGACATGTACCATCAAACATTGGTTTATTGAAAAGAGAAATTACAATCAAGAAAACGTTGATAAATTTAAAGATTGTTTAAAATCACTGTCCTTCAACGATGTCTATAATAATGAAGACCCCGATACAGCATTTGATACATTTCATGATCTGTTTACTCTATTTTATAATTTATGTTTCCCAGCACAAAAGGTAAAAATTGACTCTCATAAAAAAAAATAAATGGATATCAAATGGTATTAGAACATGCTCAAAAAGAAAACGTAGTTTGCTTTGGCGATATAGAAAACACCCCAATGAATCAAATAAAAGAATATTTAAACTCTACTCTAAACGCTTCAATAATATAGTAAGATTAACAAGAAAATCACAAAATGACTACAAAATAAAAACTGCGATTAATAAGTCGAAAGCGACTTGGGCAGTCATAAATGATCAGAAGCACAATATACCCAGACAACAAATTGAACAAATAAATATTGAAGGTACTATCATTACGGATCCATATACGATTGCGGAAGCTTTTAATGAATTCTATACCAGTAAAGCTATTTCAAATTCAGATGGAGACTCATTAAATTCCTATAAACAATTGAGCTGCCATAATAAATATATTCACTCTTTATTTATGAAACCCGCAACTACATATGACATTGAAACAATTATAACATCATTAAAAAATACAAGTAGTACTGGTTACGATGATATTTCAACATCCATCATAAAATCAGTATCAAATATTATATCTCCTGTATTAAGCTTCTTGGTAAACTTAAGTATTGTATCTGGGGTTTTTCCGTCTAGGCTAAAACAGACTATTATTAGACCACTGTTTAAAAAGAATGATAGAATGGACATTAATTCATATAGGCCTATAGCTCTTATACCTATACTATCTAAAATATATGAAAAAGTAATTGCCAAAAGTTTGTGTTCTTTCTTTGATACTAACAAAATATTTCATGAAGCTCAAGTAGGTTTTCGCAAAAACAAAGGTGTGAACTTAGCTATTTTCAATTTTCTGAAAACCATAATGACTGGCCTTAATAAGAAAGAAATGGCTTCTGCTCTGTTTATGGACCTCCAAAAAGCATTTGACTATGTAAATCATAACATTTTACTAAAAAAACTAGAGGCTTATGGGGCCAGAGGGAATATATTAAACCTTTTAAAATCGTATCTCTGGGACAGAAAACAATGCACGCAAATTAAAAGAATATGTCGAATAACAAAAAAAGAAACTGTGTATTCATCTAGATACCTAACTGCCACCCAAGGAGTTCCACAAGGCAGTGTATTGGGTCCGATATTATTTATTATTTATATAAATGACTTGCCTAAAATAACTAAACAAAATATGGTATTGTATGCTGATGATAGTACAGTTATGTTCACGAGCAAAAGCAAAACTGATCTAGAAAAAAATATAAACTTGACTCTCAAAAACATTATAACATGGTTAAGGGGAAATGACCTACTAATAAATTTAGATAAAACGAATCTAATGACATTCAAAAATAAAAAACAATATGTAACTGACTTAAATATAAACTTTAATGGACATACTGTGAAAGAAGTGACAAATGCGAAATTTTTGGGTCTCCATGTTGACTGCAATTTGAACTGGAAATACCATGTAGAAACTGTATGCAGTAAATTAAACCAGTCAGCATATGCACTTTATATGCTACGTAAAATTGTGAACCAGTCTGCGGTTATCACAGCATACCATGCGACCGTAGAATCAGTTTTGAGATACGGTATTATCTTCTGGGGAGTCTCAACTGATAAAGATATTTTATTTAAAGCCCAAAAGAAGTGTGTAAGAGCTCTCTGTAATTTAAAGCAAACAGACAGTTGTCAACCTTATTTCATAAGCGTAAAATTATTGACGTTGCCTTGTATTTATATTTATGAAATGTCTGTATTTGTCGCATCGAATATGACGTTATTTGAAGAGGTAAAGAGTAAACGCCATAACAGAAAAATAGGTTTCTCTTTAAATCATACTGGGCAATTTAACAACAGTGTATTTATTATGGCACCGCGCATCTACAATCATTTACCCACTAATATTTTATACAGTACAAGTCATAACAGTTTCAAAAACAATTTAAAAAAGCTCTTGGTTACAAAGGCGTACTATAGTGTTAAACAATATTTAGATGACAAATTGTAAATGGACCTATGTATTGACAAATTGACATTGAAATTCTTGACATTTTCTTGATAACTATGACATAATGACATTTTTATTTTATTATATCTGTGCTGATGCTTTTGTTAATTAGGTCATTAGGTAAATGAATTGTAAGTTAACTCAATATTAGGACCAAACGACATTAAATTATAATTATCGAAACTTGATCGTGTACACCCTAGTGGTAGATGATTTTGAGGACCTGAAAAGATGTACGAACACCTATCATTAAGCCCAAAACTCACACGAATAAATGATTTATGATTTATGATTTATGATTATGATTAATTCAACGCTTAATTGTTTATGTTCTATTACATAACCTAGCTGTTGTTAAGGTTTAATTTTATGTGTTCAAAGGAAACAAAACTCTGCACTAGGTATACCTTGGTACTAGAATCGCAGGGGCAGTTTACAAACAGGTTATTCACGAATACAAATGCCACCCAAACTCAGAGCAAGTGCCTTTAGTGTGCTTTAGTTTACTTAAACTAACATAAACTTAACTTATACTGCCTCTTTGGTCTAGTGGTTAGATGTACCGCCTTTGGATCAACGGGTCCCGGGTTCGATTCCGGGGTCGAGCAAGTGTCTTTGCCTAAACCAGAGGCACTTGCTCGGAGTCCGGGTGTCATTTGTGTTCGTGAATTACATGTTTGTAAACTGCCCCAGCGATACAGGTTCATACCAAGAACCGTCGTTTCAAGTTAAAAAAAGATAAAAAAAAATTGCCATTCATGTAATGGGAGAGAGCCTGACTAGTGGCTAATTTATAGGCTGAAATGATGATGGTTATTGTTTTTACCAATTGTTTTTTTACTGGCAAAATTGATAAGGTTTTGTAAAAGCGGTACCCCTAAAACCGGACGTTGTTGAGACATTGAAAAATAACGGTGCACATGTTCTTATGTAAAAGAAAGCAATTTTATACCATGTTCACCTTGCAATAATACTTTTGAGCTGATGATAATACACGGAAGTAAATTGCGCGTAATAATTGAAGTGGCAGGTACTTGAAATCAGCGTTGAAGGTTTGATTCTGCAATCTAAACCTTGAAGTCTTTGCGGATTCAAATTCAATAAAACACTTAATTCAAATAGGATATAGGCCTGCATAGTCCAAAATGTAACTGGCCATGAGAGGAGAGAAGGAAAATTAGTGCTCGCACTTTTCTCTCTTGCTCCTACAGAAAAAGTGTGATCAAGCAAGGCGAATACAAGTTGAGAGAGTGTTATAGTCCACGATAATATTTTTTATGGCCTGTCTGAATGTAGGCGCATTACGCTGCGCACAACACAAACGCAGGTATCAGCGGGACGTACACGGGGCGGGGAGGCAAGGCACGCCCGCGCTGCGTTTCCTCCCGCAAGCGCCCTCGCCACCCGCTTGTTAGTGTGAGTGAGCTACGTTCGTATTGGTTATGAAATGTACGATGCGCAAGTTCGTACCCACGGCTACATTCAGACCGGCCATAAAGATTAACGCGGACTGTACGAAACGTAACTCTCTCTCAACTTGTGTTCACCTCGCCCGATCACACTTTTCGTAACGCCCTCGTCACGCATTCCTCAAGCGTGCATAAAGAAGATTTACAAAAAAAACAAGATTTGGGCAGACTGCCTAGTTGGTCTAGTGGTTAGATGTGCCGCCTTTGGATCAACGGGTCCCGGGTTCGATTCCAGGGTCGGGCAAGTGTCTTTGTCTAAACCAGAGGCACTGGCTCGGAGTCAGGGTGTCATTTCTATGTATAATATGTATGTATTTACAAAAAAAAATGTATATAAGTAGTTTATCATCCATCTCGTTACCATAACACAAGCATTAAGTTGCTTAGCTTGGGACGAGATGGCGTTGTGTGAAATGTCCAAGGATATTTATTTATTTAATTATAAAAACATAACACACATGAATTTTTAATATGTTTACGCAGATAACAAAACATGTAGTAATACGATATTGCAACTACAAGTACTAAAACATCACGTCTAATTAATACTGATGCGATAAACGGCAACTAGTTACGGACAGCTTCAACTAATGACCTTTAAAAGTCACGTTTACTGCTTATCAGCTGCTCTCTTCTCAATCGACTAAAAACATCCACTACATTATCTACTTCTTCTGATTCGGGCCTCCGTCAGTTAGGTGGAGGGTAATTAGCCTACTATAATAAGTCCTTGTGGTGACAGATTTAGAAAACAAAGTGTCACCATCCCATTCCATCCTGAGGGTGTCGTAGGAGTCGGCAAAAGGAAATGTGAAGGCCGATAACCTAGCCACAAGAGAAAGAATAGGTACTTGATACGAAGCCCTGTGCCAACTCGTCTGGCCAGCGTGGCACAGTATGCCAATTACCCTGCATGTAATTGGAGGAGGCCCGCCTCAGCAATGGGTGATATAGGGGCTGAGGAGTAGCGTACTGTGCCAAGGTGGCCAGACGGCACAGGGTTTCGTTTAAAGCTTTCCTTTGACTCTTACGACACCCTCAGGATGGAATAGGTTGGTGACACTATGTATTCTATACGAGTATACGTCCCTTATCAGACAAGCTGAGTCAGCTAGTAAATCAGTGTAAAGTTGCATACTCGCACAGATATTGTGCGAGACAAATGGATATTATGTATGATGAAATAAAGTATAAAATTTAATTGCGAGATTCAGCGACTAATTGCGCATAAACTTTTTTTTTCTTTATTAAAACACATTTTGTTCAAGATCACAAATTGACGTCACAACATTTGAAACCGGTTCGGTATGGTCTGACTGTTTATATGTGATCCATTTGCGTCATATGACATATCTTTCCGATAGAGTTCAGTTTCTTTTTCTAATTACGTAACAGTATAATTGGATATTCGGCCAGATAAAAATGTTTCATAACACATTTCTTATTTACAAGCATTGATAACAATCGAATTAAGATTTTATTAGTTTTAAATAAAACATAGTTTACTTTGGGCCAAAAACGAATGCATCGCCTGTATCGGCTGAATGTTGAAGAGGTGACAATCTCAAGACGTGGGGTTCTGACTCGTGGTTAACATTTTAATCAAACAATATACCGGCTTGGCCCGACTTTCTTCTTCTTTCTTATATTTATCGGCTGAGTAGTACTAGTAATTGTGAAAGATATTTTGATATCGGTCGGGTATTTTTGAGTTCATTCGTTGCAAACATACAAATCTTTTCTCCTTATAATATAAGTGATGATGTCGGTTTGTATCAGATAAATGAAAGTGTTAGAAGGGGAAGACCTAGGCGGACGTTTCAAGACCAAATCAGGGACGTCTTGAAAAAAGGCCAGGTCAAGAGTACCCTAAGCCGAAGAGCATGTATGAAGGGAATAATGAAAGTGGACGAAGCGAATCAAGTATGTAAGGATCGTGGCAGGTGGAAAGAAGTGGTCTCTGCCTACCCCTATGGGAAAGAGGCGTGATTATATGTATGTATAATAAGCACGAAAACGTGTGCAAAGGTAAATTTGATTAACAATATTAATTTTAATAGATTTCTCCCCAAATATATTTGAACAGTGATTGAAGAAGAACTGTGAGAAAATCATAATGACTCAATCACACACTCTTTGTTCTTATAGCGACACAAGGAGATATTTAACATTGTTATTAATAACAAGACATGAGACAAAAGACTTCATCTCAAGGCGAAACAAAAGCATAATCTTTTGTTTCGCTCATCTCTAAGGCCGTATATGACCCACTGGTGTAATGGTCTTTCTCTAATTAGACGGAGATGAATTAACATACTTGGCAGTTCATTTAAGAAAATAATTAAATTAATTAACCCCGATACATTTTAAATAAATGTTTATAAGCTATGAGAAAACCTTATGCTATTATGATAATAGCTATATACGATAAGCTGCTATGGCAGGACGACGTTGTTTAACGTGGATACATTTTAATTATAGGATAAATAAAATAAATAAATATCCTTGGACATTTCACACAACGCCATCTCGTCCCAAGCTAAGCAACTTAATGCTTGTGTTATGGTAACGAGATGGATGATAAACTACATATACATTTTTATTTGTAAATACATACATATTATAGATAGAAATGACACCCAGACTCCGAGCCAGTGCCTCTGGTTTAGACAAAGACACTCGCCCGACCCCGGAATCAAACCCGGGACCCGTTGATCCAAAGGCGGCACATCTATCCACTAGATTTTGAATTTTAAGTTTTCTATTTTACCTCAATCCCCGAATACTTGTCCGTGCATCTTATAAATATACTAGCGAGCCCGCCCCGGCATCGCACGGTGCAATTATGCATGTATTAAACATATAAACATCCCTCTTGAATCACTCTATCTATTAAAAAAGACCGCTTCAAAATCCGTTGCGTAGTTTTAAAGATTTAATATATACATAGGGACGGACAGACGACAACGACTTTGTTTTATAATATGTAGTGATAGTGATGTATGATGATTGCCTATAACAAACGACGATCGAAAAAAACTGAAAAAACGAGCCTTGAAATAACGAGAGAAGGAACGCTTGAAATAAAAGTCTGGCCAGCGTGGAACAGTAGGCTAACATGTGGAGGGACGCGCGACTCAGCAGATGAATCTATACTCTATACTAATATATAAAGCTGCAGAGTTTGTTTGTTTGTTTGAACGCGCTAACCTCAGGAATGGCTGGACCGATTTCAAAAAATCTTTCAGTGTTAGACAGTCCATTTATCGAGGAAGGTTATAGGCTATATTCTGTTTTCAAAAAAAATTAGGGATCCATATGAAAATTGCGATTTTGTAAACCAAGGTGTAAAATCGAAAACCTATTTATGCATGCGCTGCAAAAACTATTGGCAATAGAACAAAATGATGTACTACGGGTTTGTAGGTCTTATAAAGATCTACAAAAAAACACACATATCTAACTATCATAGTTTAGTCACAATAACCGATTTTATGTTCATAAATAATATGCATAGAGATCAGCACGGGTTCGAAGCCCACGCGGGCGAAGCCGCGCGCAAAAGCTAGTGTGTTATAAGGGCTGAGATGAGATGATGACTGGAAAGCAAAATAACACCTACATCCTTTTGGTAGTCTGATAAAACGACAAATACGCACATGTGCAGACGCCGATCATAAACTACAACAGTATATGGAACTGGGAACTCCATACCGATGACACAGTCATCCGGAATGACTCAGCCGCGTGTTTGCGACCGAAATAGTCTGTCTGTCTGTCTGCTAGTACGACGTATGAAAGTTTAGAAAATCATCTGCACACCAAGAGATACTCAAAGTGTTGCACTTTAAGTTCCATATTTGTATATCAATTGAGAGCTTGTATGTTTTTCTTCAGTAATTACATTACGGGCTATTTATCAAAAGCTTACTTTATTTCGTGACTCCGTCCACGAACATTAATTAAAGTCATCATTTTCTGAGCCAACAAATAATGATCTAGTTTATTGTGTCTGTATACATATTTAATTATTATATTAGTATACGTAGTTACTTATATTTATGTCCACATTATACAGTATAATATGTAAGTTTATCATAATTAAGTTATTTTGTCTATTGCTACACTACCTGTTTACATAATAGATGCTTCTTTCGCCTTAAGTTCGCCTGGAAGAGATCTTAAGACCGCCTAAATGTACTTTGTTATTTTCTAACTATGTTTTATGTTTATAGTAGGTATATAATGTACAAAAAAGTGATAAATAAATAGACGAAAACATCATAGGTCTCTTTTGGCACACTGGCCGGGGTTAGCTATGGGCATGGCATGTGAAGATTGGTGCCATTTCACATGTTCCGGGCATGGCATCAAAGGAGTTACTCCAGCGTGTCCGTAGAGTGACGGATTTAGAATACTTGGTGTCACCAACCCATTCCATCCTTAGCGTGTCAAGAGCCGACAAAAGGAAATGACAAATGACTCTTGCGGCTAGGTTTTCGGCCTTGTCATATCCTTTTGTCGGCCTTTACGACACCCTCAGGATGGAATAGGGTGGTGACATTATTCTAAATCTGTCATCACACGGACTAGGCTACTAAGGAAGGGTAAATATATTCAGTTCCTCATGTTCGAAAGATTGATGTCCGTACTTGATTTAACGAGTAACAGTATACATATTTTGTAATAAAACTACGAACATACATAAAAAATGATGCAAAACACGTTTCAAACACGTAAGGCTTACAAATGCAATAAAACCTAATAGAATTACAATGTAAAGTAGATATAGCAAATGTGTACCTAAAGTTACATAATAAATTCATCCTGACGGTGTCGTAAGAGCTGACTAAAGGAAATAACAATGCCGAAAACCTGGACGAAAGAGAAGGAAATCTTGATACGAAACCATTGTGGCACAGTTGGCTTATTACCCTCCATGTAGTTGGAGGAGGCAGTGGGTTATTTATGGGCTGAGAAAGAAGTAGATAAGTAGATATAATAAATCGTAAGCACCACACATACTACTGTTGAATCAGTATTTTCTCAAAGATCTACTCACATCGATTTATGCTTGGCTTGTTTTATTGGGCATTTTTATAAGGGATTTTACATAAATATATTTAAGGATTAACATACAGATCACTATATGTAAATCCCTAAATGTTAATTAGAAGAAATTATAGATTATAATTTTACATAATCTGCATGCCTACATATCAATGTAGGCACGTAGATTATCTTATATTCTGTATAAATTCATCCTTTTAGTCCAGTAAATTTTAAAGGCTCATTAATATAAGCAAGTACTTGAAATTTGGTGGAATTTCTTACACTTTACAATAAAAACAATTCAGATATTTTACATTATTTTAATGATATCTACCAATCTACCAATAACAAAGTGATTAATTAATTCGCAGTTGGCAATTGTAAGACTAGCAAATATTTTAGAAACCATTCCATTGTATATTTAAAAATAGAAAGAACAAACTGGCGAGAAGAGTACTGGTGCAAAATTATCTCTTTTATAGATCGATCAAATTAAAATATTGTCTCTGATAGCCATTCGTATCATAAACAACCGTAGAATTTCATCAATATTGTTATTCGCAAACGCGATAGCCTAGAACACAAACATTTATGTATGTTGTCGATAAGACAATGCATATTGACACACATCTTAGTGATAAAGATTCGTAATGATAGAGAGGTCGATGACTTTTTACGATTATAATGTTATTTAAAGTTAACTTTTTAAAGTTAGCAATTGTGCAATATGGAAAGCACTCTGCTAAATAACATTTTTATGGCACGTTTGCTAAAAGTGGTATAATAAAAAGTGTTTAATTTCAATTGTTTCCTTTTATGCTGAAGTATATACAGATGTGGAAACAAAGCCATGCTACCACACAATATATTTTGCTCAAAATATCATATTACGTCTATAATCGGGATGCTTAGAGATGGTAAATTGTGCCCCGACCTACCCAATAAACTTGACTGTGATTGTCGATTGCCCAGATCTAGAGCCACGGGATTCAATCCCAATCGGGGGAATAAGCTCCGTGACCAGAGAGGCGGGCCATTACCTACTCTAATGTTATAAACACCTCAAAATTGAGTGATTCGGTAACATATTTGTCAGATTTTTTTTAAATGCTTCATGCAACGATGTACATAAGCCGACTTAATGCCATTAAGAATTGCCTACCAGTAAACCAAGGTGATGCAGGAGTAGATGCACACTAGCAAAAAGAAACAATAGATGTAAGTAAAAATTAAGAAATAAACAATGTTTAACTAGTACAAATAAATAAATTCATAACTACTAAGACTACTACTAAGAGTATAAATAATCATAGCAATATTCGTAATACATTAATATTTATATCATAGATAATGATAAAGGTTTAAACTCCAGTACTGTGACTTAGATTTGAGGAGCCGCGCCTAAAAGTATCTTTTTCATCCCAAAATTTCAACTAAATCTTTCATTTATCATAATTGGAATTGGATGAAAATTAAATGTTGTTAAATAAATGAAAATAGAGCTACAAAAATTAGTGGTTGATATCCTAAAAAGATCCCGCGGATCACATACAATATTTGTTTCACAATTGTAATATAACTAAACCTTCATAAAGAGTAATAAAATAAAGCGAATACTATCAAACTAAATCCCCGAAGTTTCGTCTAACTTCATGATAATCGTTTGCATCTGTCGTCGGTCCGGAGCGACGAAAACTGTTGCAAAACAGTCATTGGCGGTGAACCTTCAGACGTTTTCGTAAGACTTTGGCAATCTTTATCGGAGACGCGATTAGAGTCACTCCGGTTAAGTGTTCCGTAGTCGGTCATAACCAGAATCATAGCTAAAAACTTAAATAACTTTAAAGTTTTTTAGTAGGGTTTGGATTAGGTACCAGATTAGTGGTGCGCATGTGATGCTTCTGCTCAGAGAAATCGATATTGACTGAAGAAACGAATACTAAAGAAGGTTTGCAATGTTTCATGGTGGTTGTGATGTTGCCAGTGTCAGCCTTTAGGACCATGAAGTAAGAATCCAGGTCCACAAAACTGCCGAGGGCCGAATGCCAAGGGCTGAATGCCAAGGGCAGCATCGTAAAATAATTTTGCCCAGTAAACAACAAATGTGATAATGCGTTACAACTGTTTTTTTTTTCATTTAGTGCGGTTACGTTATACCGATACGTTCTTGGTAACACAAGGAAATTAACGTAAAAATGTTATAGTCTGTACTTCCTTTGCATCACGGTACACTGACCACGTGGTGCCGCGCAACCAAAATAAAGTAAAACGCAAACAGGAAAGAAAAAAACCACAATTGCCACAGCGTCAATGCAAAATCGAGATAGTTTTCACAATCGACTATCAGTGTGGCGGAATCGATATCAGCGTTTGGACGTCACTACAAATAAGATATTTTATAAATATACGACTAGAAAAAAGTAAAAGCGGTTCGATTTTCGAATATTCAAAACTACATTAGACAGACAGTTCTGTTTTCCACATTGGCGATATCGTCCGATTTCTCTAGCCAAAGAAGAAGAAGAAAGTTTATACGTTATATTTTAAAGAATCCGGCATATGTTTTTTTAATTAAAATGAAATAAATAGACGCTAAAAGTGATTAAAATGCGTAGACATGTTTACAATACATCGTGTTCGGAAGATGAAGAGCAATGCCTCTACTATGTGACGAGCTACAGACGATTGAGACGCGAATCCAAAATCGTGGTACTGAGTCGTTCGGTAAGTTTTTATAAACAAAAAAGGTGTCATAATTTAAACTGTTTGAATAACGTTAGAAATAACGAATCATTCTGGTTATATAATAATGTACTAATATTATACAGAGGAAACATTGTTTGTTTGTTGTAAAGCGCCAATCTTACTATCTATCTAGTCAAATTAAAAAAAGCGGCTCTTCGCTATTTTCATTCGCATTTCTGTCTTAATTGACAATGGAACAGAAAGTCATTAAAAAAAGAATGGCGCACATAAATATAAATTACGAATAGCGAACACGACTGGCAATGTGAAGTGCCAGCATTAAGGAAATGTGAACTATTCAAAATGTAATAAATATAATTCAGTTAGGTGTGGGGGTACCCGAAAGTAACAAGTTATTTTCCGCGTGGTGACGGATTTAGAATACATAGTGTCACCACCCCTTTCCACCCTGAGGGTATCGTAAGAGCTTTTGATATATTATACGAGATACTTACTTAGATATCAGTTATTCACAATTATTCTTGGAGTATCTGTGCTCATTCATGTCTCTAGCTATAAGACTTTCATCACCATTAAGTGACTGAAATTTAAAGTTACAACTACATAACTTATTTGTCGTACAATCAACCCTATCGTTATACTTAGACACAGTTTAAAGTTTAAATGTGTTTACATTATGTTTAACTTCAAGAACGGGAATTGAAATCGGATGGAAAGGCTGGTAGAAAAAATATAACTTGAACTTATTGGTAAATATTGGAGCAAAATCGGGACGGGCCGCTAGTTCACAATAAAAATAGTATCGATCATGATGAAAACATACAATAAAAAATGGCTTGTTTATAACACTACACGCGTGTATAAAAATACTAAGTTGTAACTAAGGCATTTTTTTTTACAATATACGCGTAGGCGCTTTTCTATAAATAACGCAAAACAGCGGTTTGTATTTTTTTCCATTTAACACCAGTCTACCTTAGCCAATGGAAATTTAATAATATCTTTGGTACATATGAATACTAGATTGTGCCGCATGCCGCTTGTATTTCGTACGAACCCGTAAACATTATAATTTCTAATAATATGGGGACTGTAAGTTGTCTGTTTGTGTTAAAAAATTTGTTGCGTTTTAGTTGTATCTTTGCAGGTTACGTCTTATTTCGTCAAATTCATGCAAGCGTCACTAATTCAAAAGGTTTAATGCATTCAGATTTCGTAACTATGCAGACCTGCTTTTCTTAAAAAATAACCAACCACAAACTAACAACCAGTTATTATAATAGATAATAATTAGCAACCTCATTTAAAATTTAACTGGTCTTTTTAAAAACAGAAGTAAAAGTTAAATTGAAGGGTATCCTTCAATTTAAAAAAAATATATTCCAGTCTGTCCTATTAACAAAAAATAAACACGACTCTGAAATACGAACCCAGGATGTACAGTCGGGTACAAAACCTTCTTCAATATTCCAGTTCCTTCCTCACATCGGTATAAAATCATCATATCATAGAAAATTTGACCTACTCTTTATAGTGCTAAGAGTCAATATAGCATAGACAGAGTTACATGTGAATAGTATTTTTGTGAATTAATTAGTTATGCATTTCAAATAGTCTATTTCAAAATTTAATGTGTGCCGATGTCATTATAATTATGTTCTATTGCAAACGCCAATTCAAATATGTTTAAAATGTAATTTAGGCATTGTTGACAATTGCTTGGTGCAAGCAATACTTCCATAACCCACCGTATGGAACTTATAGAACGAAGTCCTAAGACTTATCTGGGAACGTCGTCCTGCTAATTCTGTTTTTATTCGGACTAAATGTCTATTATAGCAAGCTTCCATTGAAACTTTTAAATAAAGAATGAATATCAAGTAATATTATTGTGTGTAGTGTAACTATAATAGTAACTATTGTAGCGCCCACACACAAAACTACGGATGTTCAGCTACAACTTAGAACAACGTGTAAATCACTCATCATAACCTTCACTAGGTCGTCGGTAGGGCCAAAGTGTGGGAGACCTGCCAGCTCTCTTTTGTGTGGTATTATTTTAGGCCTTGACTGTACATACAACAGAATTGTAGTGTAGTTTTATAATAAAATTAACTCGTTATCCTTATGGGCAATATTCTATTTGGAATTTGAGCCCAAAGCCAGGAGAGGGCCTTTCGTGTTACTTTACAAAGCAATCCCCTGCCATTTGAAACAACTTTTTCTCGATAATGTTTGCAAGGTCAGTTTTACCTAAAAACAAGATACGCACAAAAAAATTGCGTTAACATTGATTAGTATAAAAAACCCAGTCCATTATGTATAAGGCGGAAATAGATTACAGTTATTTATGGCTACACAATGAAAGTAATAGTGGTGCGTGTATAACCATTCCTGTTTGAGGGTGTCATACAAAGTGATTGAATAGGTAGAACATATAAATATCCTTGGACATTTCACACAACGCCATCTCGTCCCAAGTTAAGCAACTTAATGCTTGTGTTATGGTAACGAGATGGATGATAAACTACTTATATACATTTTTTTTTTGTAAATACATACATATTATAGATAGAAATGACACCCAGACCCCGAGCTAGTGCCTCTGGTTTAGACAAAGACACTTGCCCGACCCCGGAATCGAACCCGGGACCCGTTGATCCAAAGGCGGCACATCTAACCACTAGACCAACGAGGCCAACATATAGTTGTATGAAAAGAGAATTTTTTATGTGTGCCACAGTAGTTAACATCGCATATTTTTATAAGCTGTAATATTTACACCATTATATTTTTACCACTTTACACAACTCACTGAGATGGTCGGTCTATTGTTGTAATTTAATTATGTAATTGTAATTTGCATACCTGTACTAACTTTTTACGTTCGATAGATTTTAGTGCCCAAATTGTGTTATATTTCTTATATTGAAGATATATGATATATGTCGTACATGAATAATTTATAACGCATCCTACTGCTATAACGTTCACAACTCATGTGTGACTGACGACTGTGTGACTAACACTGACGACTGATAGGTGTGTATGGAGACTACTATCTAGCGTGGGCCGAAAGATGATAATGCTAATTTTAAATATGATGATCTATAAGAGTTTTGTGATAAAGTCTACGCCATTAATAACCTTTTGAGTTGGAGTGGACGACCAAAATGGCAGGTAGTAAATAAACAACGAAAACATTCTTGGCTATTACAAAGTTTCACCAACCCATTCTATCAGGTTTTCATGAAAGGAACCGGATAGATTACCAATGAATAATAAGATTTAAAAACTCACATCATTTAGGTTAACGATAAAAAACACATAACTACTACTTCTCAGCCCTGCTGAGTTGGGCTTCCTCCAGTTAAACAGCCTACTATGCCACGCTGGCCAGACGGGTTGGCACAGGGTTTCGCATCAGGTTTTCCTTCTCTTGCGGCTATGTATTTGACCTTATCATTTCCTTATGTCGGCTCTTATGACGCCCTCGGGATGGAATGGGGTGGCGACACTGCTAACACTAAATCCGTCACCACACGTGCACACACGACACCACACACATTATTATTATGGTCACAAATTTATATGTTTACGATGTCACTGTAAAGTCTTTGATGATAAACTTTAAGCATATTTGTGAATGTTAAACGACCTTGTCACTTATTTCCCACTGGTTATTGCGCTATAGCAATTGTAGTTGCAGTCCATTTGACAAACGAAGGAAACTGGTTCTTAGAACAAGTTACTGGTGTGTCAAAGTTGCTAAGAAAACTCGTTTCCCTTTTAGTCTGCTTACCTACGTTTCATAGACACACCTAGTAATGTTCTTTTTGTTTTTTTTTTCATATATCGTATCGTATTATTTCAGCTCGGCTTCCTCCGAACTCATTAAAAAATATGTGATTAAATCCTCAATAATTGAATGCACGAAGGGCCATGGCAGTAAATATATAGAGAGTAACAATGATGTTACAAATAAAAGGTTGTACCTTTATGTAGTACCTTTTTACTTGTAACATCATTGGAGAGTAAAGTTACTTTCATCAATCAATCATATTTTCTAGGTCTATATAAATATTTTGTGAAGTTATATTTCTAAATCATTGTACGTGTATAATTCTATGACATCGTTTCAACACAAAACCTCTCTATTTGTTTTATATTTCTAATTCCTTTCTTTACATTTCTCGATTCTTTCTATTGATTTTTTAGTCGTAAATTACGGGCTGGTATGTCATTTATGCCACAATATTTTCTAATTGTCACCTTATACCACAGGCTGCAACAAAATATTCCGCTATCAAAAAAAGATGACTATCAAAATCAAATAACAGAGATCTTTATGCACTCATTGGATAAGCAATAAAGTGTGAATTATAAAACTGAATTGTTAATTTCTAGACCTTGACAGGTATATTGTTTGATTTCCATAGTTGTTAGATCGTTTTAGTAGAGTATCGTGCTGTTTCCAATCATGCAGCCAACGCGTGGCTAATACTCACATATACCGTGTATACAAGATGTGCCTAAAAGGACGCAGTTAGGCCCGGTTACAAACAAAGCAGAGAGGAGAGGAGACGAGAATAACCATTCAGGCGTCGTTATTCTATTTCCACCGAAGCTAAGCGGAGTGAAGATGTGGAAATAACGAAACCTGATTGTCGAAACACATTTCCTCTCGTCTCCTCTCTTCTCTGCTTTGGTGAAAACCGGGCCTTACTCCACAAAATTAGCCATGAGACCCATAACAAGTTCTGTTACATAAGGAAAATCTCCACTCCTCCAAATTTGGTGAACATGTGACTCAATATTGTTGGATATGATACAGTATACTTAACAGTGGTCGTCTCTATCCAATCAGTACGTGTATATCATTTTTTTTTACCATGTATATCTTCGTCACGATTAATTGATTTATATTATTATCAATAACATTAGCACTATATATTTATGATAATATCGTGGAACGGTAGTAACACGAACTACGTGTATAATATAACACTATGCAGAAAATTGTCTGTATGTGCGAAAATTTCAAAGTCTATGTACCTACCTGTTGGTGCCCGATGTGAGTCGTTCTAAACTTGAACATTTAAAAATGGTTCATTTTCCATTGTTTTTTTCCACCAAAATATTAATGTGGACGCAATTATGGACGGTTGTAATTATGGGACGAGACTGAACGATGACGGGAACTGCTAAACAAAAGACAAATTCTCGCGCTTTTTAATCAAAGAAAAAAGAGACTGTTTTTGGGTGTGCATTTTAAGTTTTAAGAATACTCTCGAATTAAATTCCGTTCCTCTTTTACACAATACTTTACAAGCGATCACGTGGTCGATCACCTACGCGTTGGACAGACCTCATTAAGGCTGCGACTCAAACGACTATAGTCCAAAGTTCCCGAGACGCTGAAGACCGTAACAAGTGGAGACGCATCGCGGGGGCTGCTGTGGCCAGTGAAAATGCAGCATCATCAACCACGACCACTCCGTCAGGAGTGAACGACTAAGGAAATTTACACAATAAAGACTTAAATCGACAAATATTTTTTTATTTCATTGAAAGTTTCTTATTGGAGGCTTGGTCGGTTAGCGATCATATCGCCCCATAAGTGTACATTGGTTGTTACAATTCAACTTAGCTAATTATAATTATACAATATTTCGCTTCTTTAGATGTTGGGTTAGCAAGAATGCTGTTGCATAAACCTATGTCATAATGTGGTTAAAATGGAAATTTCGAATAAAAGTTATTCCTTGTTTAATTTTAGGAAACCATGGACTAAAGCTAGTTTATAAAAATGTTTAGTCAAACTATCAATACATGTAGATACTAACCAAAAAGTATGTTTGTAAATCGTGAACACGATTATAACAAAAAAACCCGTTGAAACTGGATCGTGGAGTTAGATTTTCAGTAACGTGAAGATATATAAAGTAAATCAAATTTACCTCATTTCCAATATAAATACGATATGCTGATGTCCCCAGATTAAATCAGGTAATTTTCTTTTTAAAGTACGCAATAATGGTAAATTAAGTCTCCAAGTGATCAAAAGAATGTTTTATGTAGAATCACTATCACTACATATTATAAAATCACTACATATTATAAAACAAAGTCGCTCTCGTATGTCCGTCCCTATGTAGGTATGCTTAAATCTTTAAAACTACACAACGGATTTTGAAGCGGTATTTTTAATAGATAGAGCGATCCAAGAGGAATGTTTATATGTATAATAGATCCATAAAATTGTAGAGAAACACTTATAAATTTAGTGTTTCATCGTTGCACCCGTGCGAAGCTGGGGCGGGTCGCTAGTGAAACTATAAAATAAAATTATTAATTTACTGCTAAATAAATAGTTTACACATTAATCATTTTTGCAACACTTCCGATACAAACAGTGGCCGCGTCTACCACTAACTTAAAATAACAAAACCAAAATTGTGTCATCTATTCAGAAGCTGTGATGTCATAGAAAGACTCAACGCACTTGCGGCACTCCAAATTTGTATCGAAAAGACACAAATACGATGATAAGTATAAATCGTATTTGTGTGATGGTGTTAGGTATTGTTTTTATTATCACGTTGAACGTTATTGTTCAATCATTTTTCACACCAAGCTAAAATCTGAACCAATGGTTTGAAAAAAGAAGGCCAAGAACTACATGTATGTGAAAATTAAAAAGACAACATTTCAAAAGATTGTTCGTTTTTGAAGTGGCGTAACGATTACAAACTCTTTGAACTCAAGGTTTAGGTCACTGACACTTTAATGCGAAAACCTTTCCACGGTTCAATATCTCCTCGAAAAAACGTCAAGTTGACACTGTTAAAAAAATAAAGTGATTCGAATTTCAATTTCCTTGTGCACGCCACATTAGTGCAGCAAAAACGGCCAGCGTTAAAAATAATCTAAATAAAAATTAGGAGTAGATTTTTCGATAGTAAAACCTCATCTATTTCAGAAATTGTATTTTTTTTTATTATTTTAACCACGGGCTTCCGTGGTGGTTCCGAAACCAAACGTATTTTCTCATAATATCAAACCTTAAATCCCATTAGATCCCAAAGAAAATAACGATGATAATAATGGCACCGGCCCAATCGCACAGTATTAAATAGGGGGAAACATAAGATAAGTAAGAGATACATAAGACTTTTGATGTATGGTACACTATTAATTAAAAACAATTCAACCATTAGTATTGTGTTCAAGCATAGCCTTTCTGACACCTCCTATTGTCGTTTATACCACCGATAAGCAATAATACGTTAAAGAATGTCTATGGCAGCAGAAGTACAGTGGCTTCCTTCAGCTCCCACTACCATATTTTCTCTCATATATTTATTTTCTCACCAACCCAATTTGGGCTGCTTACTTCTCAGCCTCAAAATGACCCACTGCTCAGTCGGGCTTCCTCCAACTGCGTGGAGGGTAATTAGCCTACTGTGCCACACTACCCAGACGTGTTGACACAGGGTTTCGTACCAAGTTTTTCGACTGTTCTGAAGAATAAAGACCTATCTACAATAATGCTTTGAGACCATTTTGAACTTTATGTTATACTAGCGACCCGGCCCGGCTTCGCGCGGCTGCATGTATTACACCTATAAACCTTCCTCCTGAATCACTCTATCTATTAAAAAAAACCGTTGGGTAGTTTTAAAGATTTAAGCATACATAGGGACGGACAGACGACAGCGACTTTGTTTTATACTATGTAGTGATTATATACATATAATATGAAGAATAGAGTTCAAGATGGTTTAAAAAAAGTATTGCAGATAGGTCTTTATTATTCGAAACAGTTGTTTTATTCTCTTGCGGTTAGGTTTTCTGCCTTATTATTTTCTTTTATCGGCTCTTACGTTACCCTCAGCATGAAACGACACTATATATTCTAAATCCGTCACCACACCTATTAGCTAATATTCCACATTAAATATTAGGACTTACTTTCCTTCTCAATAGCATAACTATTACTTCACCGTGCAGAAACCGAAGCCCGGTTCAAGCGTTCTTACTTCACTGAGAGCTGTTTCCAAACGCCTTGTAGTATTGCAATCCAATGGTAGATACGCTCTACGGGAGCCATAAACAAAAATGTCAAACTAGTTTTCAAAAAACCTACTTTGTTTTATTTACGTTTTGGTCCGTGTGGGGACGTATTTAGAATACATAGCATCACCAGCCTATTCCACCTTAAGGGTGTCGTGAGAGCCGACGAAAAAAAAGGAATGTGTGAAAAGTTTATATAAAACCCCATGCCAACCTGTCTGGCCAGCATGGAACAGTAGGCCAATTACCCTCCATGTAGCTGGGGGAGACGCGACTCAACAGTGGGTCACCTATGGGTTGAGAGTTTCGTGTCAAACTTTCCTTGTCTTACAGCTAGGTTATCGGCCTCGTCATTTCATTTCACTCTTACGACATTATCAGGATTGAATGGGATGGTGACACCATATATTTTTAATCTGTCACAGCACGCACTCAAAAGGGATTCTATTATACGATTCTCTTGGTTTTACTTAAAGTTTTAGGTATGTTAGCACTAATGCTAGAGACGATGTCTTTTGAACGGTATCTAGACAACTTCTTAAACCCAATCAGCTGGAAAATGCTTCCTCGGGTGGAAAGCTTAAGATTGGTAATGAATAGAAGGAGCTTCTCAGGGCTACCAATAGTATTTAATGTAGAAAAAATATCAAGACGTTGTTACTCTTATTAGTTTTTGATTGGTTTATCGAATATTGTAAATTTAAATATATTTGCTAAAAACGTTGTCATGACATGCATTTTATATTATAAACTACTCCTTAAATGACCTGCTGCTGGGTCGGGCCATGGCCGGTAATAAACCTACTATATACTACGCCCTACAGGCGGGTTGGCGCAATTTTGGCGTTTTGTAAAAATCCTTCTTTGTCTTCTCTTAAGACACACTCAAGATGAATTTACAATCACTATGTATTTACAATCCATCACCATGTATTTTAAGTCCACTGAATTTTTATTATGGCAGAACAGATATATTATATACTAGCGACCCGCCCCGGCTTCGCACGGGTGCAATGATGAACATCTTAATTTATCAGTGTTTCTCTACAATATTATGCATGTTTTATACATATAAACCTTCCTCTTGAATCACTCTATCTATTAAAAAAACCCGCTTCAAAATCCGTTGCGTAGTTTTAAAGATTTAACCATACATAGGGAAGGACAGACGATAGCGACTTTGTTTTATACTATGTAGTGATTTGTCTGGTGGAAACATAGTTCATATCACAACAGATTGGGAGATAAGAAAGAAAGAAAGAAGAAAGAAAGAAAGAAAAATAATCGACTTCTTTATAAGTGAGAAAAAACCATGTTTATTATTGTGTGGGGATACTATTTTAGTCTTAAAATGTCTTTATTGCCTAGAAAATTGTGAAGTTCTATCACCCGATTCCTTCCTAAGGGTGTCGTAAGAGTCGAGCCGCAAGAAAAGAAATCGCCTGTGCCAACCTAATTACTCTCCATGTAATTGGAAGAGGCCCAACTCTACAGTGGGGCATGTATGGACTGATTTATAAGTGGTTAAGTCACAAGTTTATGTGGTACATTTCAATGTGTAATTATTGCTAAACTCTTAGACATCATGTAGTAAACAAGGTTTATTATTAAGCGTAACGTGTAGGAATTATACTAAAGAATTAATTAAATTAAGTAATTAATTATTTATTTATTAATTATATTAAGGAATTGATACATCTCATCGCTTTACGAGGAGAAAAAGCTTACTTGTTTATGGTCGCACACAATATTGCATTGCCATAAACACTTCGGGTTCGATTCCAGAATGAGGAAATTGCAAAGTTCAAACTGTTATATCACTAGCCTGACTGTGGTTTAAGCGTGTCACGGTCATTATGTTAATATACGTACGTAGCTTCATTTGGCCATCAATTACGGAATAATTTGTTGCCCTACATACAGTTTTCTCCCATTAGTAAATGATGGAAACATTAATTAGGGTTCTTCTACATACGTGGTAAAAACAATTAAATAAATTACTAATTTTTTTTAATCTAGACGCCTTCACTACTTATTTAAAGCCTGTATCGCGGGGGCAGTTTACAAACATGAAATTCACGAACACAAATGCGACACAGACTTGGGGCAAGTGCCTTTGATTTACACAAAGACCCCTGAATACCCCTGAATCGAAACCTGTGTATAGGCGGCACATCCAACCCAACAATAATAATTATAGAAATTGTTTCCATCTAGTCATATTACTTTGCAAACACGACAAGAACTAGGCAGACTATTATGTACAAACAATGCAATGAAACCATTTATTATGAAATCTTGTTGTTGTCGAGTCAATGACGTCAATAAGATGCTAAGATGAAAACTGCTTAGTCTGAACTATTCAAACGCGTGATGTGACGGAAAGGAAATTTAAAAAACAATATTATGAATTTTGTATATTCCAAATTTAAAATATGCAAATTAAATGTGCTGGCAGTTGTTTCCAATTTTAAATACATGTAAACTAATACCTATACTAAGTAATTTTGGGAATACTTTTAATTATCGATGCTAGATTTTTGCCAATTAATCCCAATATTTGAAAAGAAGACGATATTTGTATTTATTAATGTTTTTAACTTTTGAATATTTAATGTAATACTTTGTTTTCTTTGTCCACAGTTCCATTCAGTGACGGAAAAGAGGTCGCAGAGTAACGATTGTGGAGAAAACAGCGTTACAATTGTAACAGAGAAGAAAATAGAAGATGATTCCTCAGATTCATCTAGTGGAGAAAACGTGGAATTAGAAGGTATGATATAAAAACTTTCTTCGATATACTTGACATGGAATACATATGGTATTAGGAACTCGTTAAAAGTTTGGAGATTTATATTCCACAGACAGGAGCAGCAATTTATCAATAATGTGGCAAGAACGCCTCCTTAGAAAAAATACCGGACACTAGCCGAAAGAGCACACTAAATAACACCTAACTAATTGTCAACGTTGTTTGTTTTGTAGAACGATAACGTTTCGAATTATCTCGTGTGTAGTGTACCTATATACCTTTGAGTTTAAGATTCTTTGTAGGTACTAAAAATACAAGTGATTTTTATGGGGGTAGTCTTAAACCTCCCCACGTATCATCAAGGGGGGGTGAGGGGTTAAAAAGACATCACGTGATTAATGGACATCCACTAGTTAGCAGTAGTAGTAGTACCGAATTAATCCTTGCCACCATAATTATGAAGTGACTACTGAAATGCAATAAAGTCTCCAAATTCAACCGAAAACCGTAAACGTTCCGAGCTAATCAAAGTGAATTTACACTTTAGAAAGTCAGCAAATTCGGATAATTGAAGGTTGTTCAATTAAAACAATCGAGTTCCCGCTGACGTTGTCACTTTTCAAAGTGAATACAATTAATTTTTTGTTTCCTTATTAGTGGTTTTTTCACCGACTTCAATAAAGGTTCTCAAATCCAGTCGATTTATTGTAATTTGTTTACGTTTGTTCCTCGGAAGTTTTATAAATTTTCGATTAATAAACAGAGTTGATATGACAGAGGAGCATTAAATTACACTACGTATACTATATGTGATTAGTATGAAATCGAAACGGTACAAAAAAAAATACACGTGATTTTTCATGGGGGGTGGAGGGGTAGACTTAAACCTCACCAGGTATCACCAAGGGGGAGGGAGGGGTTAAAAAATGTTAAAAAAACATCACGTGATTAATGGACAGCACCTAAGCGATGCTAATAAACGATGCGTTAGGCATAAACATCTGTTATGAAAGATACATCATGTTCAAATGAGGCAAAAATGTAAAAAATCATTTGCGGTTAAACTATTGCTCCAATTTAATTGATTTTTGGTACAGAGCCTGGAAATGAATCGTATAGGCAGTTAAAAAAATGCCCCTATGTCGTATCAACCCTGTATATTTTACAAGCGATCCGCCCCAGTTTCGCAGAAGTGCAATGATGATCCTCTAAATTTATCAGTCCTTTTTCTACAATATTATGGATGTATTATACTTATAAACCTTCCTCTTGAATCACTCTATCTATTCAAAAAACCGCTTGCGTAGTTTTAAAGATTTAAGCATACATAGGGATAGGCAGACAACAGCGACAATGTTTTTTAATTTTTAGTGATTTGGTTGCATATCATGTGTAACTTTTCATCTAGAGTCGAATTAAAGACTTTTTTTTTTATCCGGTTTTTATTGACTTTATAGACTCTCTCTTGTCCGCGGGGCAAACCAGTGGTTATATAATTAATTCTAAATCAATTACATTCTCAATTATAGAGTCACAAAAAATATTATTGCAAAAATCGATACCAATTAAAGGGTTTTTAATAGTTACTTTATTACGTCATCTCGTCGGTGCATTTCAATTATCCAAACAAGGTATTTTACACAACTACTGAATGACGTCACAAATGACCATCGGCTTTTCAGCTCAATGAATCATTTTGCTGACTAAGTCCTTATTGAGGACAGTTGCGTAGAAATCCTGTAGGTGTTTTAAGTGTGTCAATTTCATCATCAACAACACTATTTCAGCCTTTAAAATACCCATTTTGAGTCTCCCCAAATGCCATGGAGGGTAAACAGCATACTTTGGATCTTTTCTGGTGTCCTGTCATGTCATCTTCTTTGGTCGGCCTTTTATGAGACCCGCAGGGTGGAATGGGGTGGGGACGGTTGCTAATCGGCTATACTGCTGTGTAGAATTGCATACCGGTGTTAGTTAAAAACCAGAGGTATCGATATATATTTCAAATTCTACACCAATTGAAGTAGGAAATTTAGTGAAATGATTGAACTAAATTTGAAAATGCCTAAGACTTGACAAATAATCACTGCTAGATAAGCTGCTTTCAAATAAAAGGTCTACCTAATAGTCGTTGAATTAGTACCGGATCTACGATGGCACAGACAGACACAGATAGGCAGGCAAACTTATTACTTTTTTTTGGGTATTAATAAAAGGTTTCGGTCGCGTATACATAATATATATATACATACAAACATACAATTATTTTATAATATTAGTATAGATTCTTGACCTATATTTTTTTAAGCAAAGGATTAATGATAGAGCAAAAACTCAAGATGTAGAACCTTTTTTGCTCCGCTCACACTCGATTGAGGTTAATATGAGTTTAAAATAAAAACCTAATTGACACACATTCGAGAAGAAGCTGCTTAATAGCTAATATGATTTATGACTTCAAATATTGGAATGTTGTTCTGTAAATTATTAATTCAAAAGTTTTGTTTATTGTTATTTTAAGATTTGTTAACGAGTAGGTTGATATTTTTTTATTACATTTACATTTATAATATATAAGCTTATGTTGAATTATAAATGATTAAATGACTACAATGAAAATGTCGGGAATAAACATGAAAACATATATTCGTTACAGCCCATAAATGACCCACTACTGAGTCAGCCTCCTTCAAAATTCATGGAGGGAAATTAGCCTACTGTGCCACGCTGGCAAGACGGGTTGGCACAGGGTTTGTATCAAGTTTTCCTTATCTTGGAGCCAGGTGAACTGCCTCTTGCGTTCTTTTAGTCGCCTCTCACGACACCCTAAAGATGGTATGGGTTGGTGACATTGTGTTTTCTCAATCCGTCACCACACATAAATATAATATACCGAGTTAATCGTATAAATACAAATACCGAGTTAATCTTTCCTTTCTCACTGCGTGAGTAGGGTATCTTATCCTCAGGTTTTAAGCGCGCCATTATATCGTTATTACGACTCCCGTCATTGTCCGATGTGAACCATCTCGCCCTTACTGGATTAAGCTACGTCAGTAATCGGCTTCAACTCAGTAAGATATTAAAAATAAAAGTCTTTATGTAAATCTAAACCCATTTGAACCCACAATTTGAAGTCGGTGCAGTATACCTCTGTTTCAACCCATACCCTCCTCCAATTTCTAGGAGGGAAATTAGCCTACTGTGTCAAGCTGGCAAGACGTGTTAGGCACAGGGTTTGTATCAAGTTTCCTTCTCTTGCTGCTAAGTGATCTGCCTTGAGAGTTAGTGGCTTCTTACGAAACCCTCATGATTGTATGCATTGGTGACTTGTTATAATCTAAATCCGTCACCATACGGAAAAAAGATAAGCAAAAAATTATATAAAACCTAGTGCCGAACTATCTACTAATTTGTTTCTAATAAAAGCATCAAATTGATGTAAAAATTCATAGATTAAATCTTTCTTTACGCATACTAAATCATAATATGACGATACAGATATTGGTGATAAATAATAAAAATTACAGTTTAAAATCCGTTATAACGGTAACTGGATAGAAGAGCGCACGCGCAGATCAATGTTGCGGCTAAAGTTGGCCATTAACCGATTAATTGGAGTGTTGTACCCGTGAAAATGCCGTGAACCGATAACTTTGAGAAGAATCTAGATAAATTTCATTCTGACTATGGTTCTAAACGTGGTGAATAATGTAGACAATAAATAATATAAATAAACCTTTATAATATTTGGGTATACAATTTCATCAATATATTCCATCATGAGACGAATGTAAGATGCAAGAGTGACCTAATGTCAGTCTTGAAAGGAATCAATTAACCGGATTTAAAAAAAAACTAACAATATAAACAATATCTGAAACGAATCTCCAGGTGGTTTAATATATGTATCACTTTGTTTTATTCCTGTGCGTGTGGTGACGGATTTAGAATACACAATGTCATCAACCCACATCATCCTGAGGGTGTCAGTAGAGCTTACTAAAGGAATGCAAAAGGCACTTGCAACGCTTACAATTAATATACTATACCACAAGCCGCAAGAGAAGGAACCCTTGACATAAACCCTGTGCCAACTAATCTGCCAGCATGACAGTAGGCTACTTTCCCTCCATGAATTTGGAGGAGTCCCAACTCAGTAGTGGCTAAAATGGTGACTTTATTCCAGTCATCAGTAGGTATGTTATGACAAGCTAAAAATAAAGTTTCACAATTATTATACATAATTTACGGCGTACGGTTACAAAGTTTGACGTCAAACCAGCAAAAACCTTGTTTTCAATTATGAATGATGAAAAAGTAAAAAACACGGTTAATGTTAACCTTGTCAATAGGTTAACTATGTGACCGTTCAACATTCTATTATTCCCCAAGGGGATTGAACAATAACCAAAATACAAAATGCTAAGAATCCCCGTGACCGTTACTTGTGGTGACAGATTTAGAATGTACAATGTCACCAACCCTGGGAGTGTCGTAAGAGATGACAACCTGGATGCATTTTTTTATAATTTTTTAAAGAGGGGGGATACATTTTATAAGTTGTATAGCCGGGGACAGGACTGGGGTGTGTGGGGGTCCACGGGCGCAAGAAGACGGTGAAGTGCCCCCGGGATATCCACTAAACCCCACCACTATTGTTCCGGTCTTAAGCGAAACCACTTGCGGGAACTTCGTAACCTTCATCAAGATAGGTGGTGGATTGATGGTAACCATGTGCTAACCCGTCTTGCCAGCATGGCACAGTAGGCTAATTTTGCTTTATGAATTTGGCTCAACTCAGAAGTGGGTCAATTATAGGCTGAAACGAGGAAACTCAATATTTTCAGCCTGAAGACTATCATACTGATGCGTTGCTGGTCTTTAGGCCTACGTCCTTTGAATCTCGGGTCCCCAGTACGAAGCTGGGGTCGGCCACTTTTATCTTTGTGTTAGTAAACTATATGTTTGTAAATAGCCCTACACTAATACGAAAGAGGTTACACTAATATGAGGAATCCCTTTAAAAAATCTAGTCCGCTCCTGGACACAAGCCTCCGTCAAGGATTTCTACAACGACTGGTACCACTATTAGCGTCCTGGACACAATCCTCCGTCAAGGTTTTCTACAACGACTAGCTCTACTTTTAGCATCCGTTAGATTTAGTACAAATTGAAACCCCATACAACTACAAAATACGCTATTTTAATATACATAGTCAAGCAGCTTGAGATTATCTACCTTACAACACTCTTTCTAACTTCCAATTCAAATAATTTATTTTGTTTGGGTCGCGATGGGCACTTACAAAATTATCACATTTATATAATACAACATTCAATCGTTGACTACCAGCTTCGAACGCGACCGGCTGTTGAGAAGAACTGGCAAGAAACTCAGAGGGCTTGTCATTTATTTTTCTTTTCGGTCCCTTTTTCCTAAATTCACAATAAATGAAATAAAGTATATTGATAATGAACAGCATAGTCCCAAGCAGCTGGGTTATTCACATAATCAGCAACGCGGTAATAAGCATTTTTTTATAGATTGTGTTAGGTTTATACGTTCAGAAACTATGCAATAAATTATAACATCTCTTTTTTGCTAGGGATTAAAAAAAACAATTGCACAGGTCAATAAAGAATGCATGATGAGATGAAAACCTTACACAATACAACAGGTGCTCGATGACATTATAAATCAAAAGAAATTAATCATTCAATATGTTAAGACAATAGCCATTGTCAGATGCCATGAGATAAGAATGAAGAAAAATATCTGTAGCTTGTAATTACGAGTATAACACGAGGTTAAATAACTGCATAATTAGGAAGTATTTAAAGAATTGTATCACTACATAACATAAAACAAAGTCGCTGTCGTCCGTCCGTCCCTATGTATGCTAAAATCTTTAAAACTAAGCAACGGATTTTGAAGCGTTTTTTAAATAGTTAGAGTGATTCAAGAGGGAGGTTTATCACCCGGGGTGGGTCGCTAGTAATGTATAATTTCATTTTATGACACCAACTTCACCTGAGTTGGCTAAGTTAGATCTGGCCAGTGTGTGAGTGTAGAGTGGCATCCTCAGCTGATTTGTAGATTAATCA
Organism: Clostera curtula; assembly: GCA_905475355.2. NCBI lineage: Eukaryota > Metazoa > Arthropoda > Insecta > Lepidoptera > Notodontidae > Clostera > Clostera curtula. The sequence continues at coordinate 1,777,940 of FR997805.1, forward strand.
AGTTAGGATATTACTCCACGCGAGTGAAGCTGCGGATGGCTGCTCGGTAGTAGTAATTTAAAATATAATAACCTTCGTTGATCAGTAGGCGGTACTATCATTGTAATCTTATGAATCACTGAACGTTTCAAAGAAATATCTTGTCAGAATTCCCAGAACGTATATCGTACAATATACAAACACTTAAGACTATCGACTAAAGTATTTATTTACTTTACTAATGATGCTTGAAAACTGCGAATAAGATAATATTAATACAGTTTCATAATGTCTGCCTATAAATGACTCATTATGCTATCATCATAAAAAATAATGCAATGAATTTGACATTGTTCTCATACTTGTTATGCAGGTGTAACTCACCTTTCGAATACCGCGAATCCAGTAACAGATATCTATGATATCATAGATAACGGAACAGTGATTCAGACAGCGTCAGTACAGTGACGTATACTTCTAATATCGTCATCGTATTTCCAAGATTAAGATGATATTTTTTTATTAAACTAGAATGGCAGTCAAGCTTGTGGCCCGTCTATGGACGTTAGTGAAACGGATGAGCCACTAACATGTTAGCAGAGCGAAGGCGTGATTACTTCAGCGCCAACCTGCGCTGGTGACCTTACTACTATTATTCAGCCCAAAAAAGACCCACTGCTATTCTGGCCAGACTGTGCTATGCTGGCCAGACGGGTTGGCACAGGTATCAAGTCCTTCTCTTGTCCTTTTGTCGGCTCTTAGGACACTGTCAATGGAATGGGGTGGTGACAGTTTTTTTTGTGTTAATGTGGTGTCAATTACCTATGCCAAGAAGTAATCACAGACATTGATAAAATTGTGCAAGAAGATGCGTACGCTCGCATAACGTAACTGTTTGCCTCATTGGGTTTCAAGATGCTCGGTTAAATAAACATACAAACATTCGGGAATAGATGATAAACCATAAAATGAAAACGATACATAGGCATATTAAGTAGTTAGTAAATAGTAATCCATTTTACAGATTTTTCCATTTGACGAATTTCTCTCTCGAATTGGACTTCGTCGCATATTCATTCAGGGACAAATTTAAAAATGACCGCCCCTCCGTATTTTTTAAGAGCTGATGATGAAAAAGAATAATATTTACCATCTTGTAATATTTATTTCTCAACATTGCTAAACGTATTCAAACCCACCCGAAAGATTTATTCAGTACTCGCCGAGCCGTACATCTGTCGGGTTTGAATAACAAAATTATATTAGGCTTAAATTTAAATTATGTAATCAGTCCATATTTAAAGAACGAGATTATATCCGATACAGCGTTACTACATAACGTTTATTCATTAGGTATTCAAACAATTTCATTATGAAGCCGCGGGTATGAATGTTATCCTAATGATGAAAGCGTCCTAAAGAGAAACACTGATGAATTTAGAGGTTTATCATTGCACCCGTGCGAAGCCGGGGCGGGTCGCTAGTTGATATTAAAAGTATTGTACTATAGTTACAAACTCTAAAATTTGTTGAAGAAAACATTCCCTAGAAAATTGTCCGAGAACCAATGGAATGGTTACATTTTGTTGTATACGTGCTTTCTGAAGTTTATTTTACAAGTGTGTATAAAACAACCCTGTAAATTGTTTAGTACTGATTAAGCTTTTAAAGCCTGGTAGTTGTCTTTAATACACTGATTATTGAACTCCGTAATATAGTAGAGAAACACTGATAAATTTAGAGGTTCATCATTGCACCTGTGCGAAGCCGGGGCGGGTCGCTAGTATCTAATAAATGACGTGTCTTTGGCATCGAAGCTCCTAAACGAATAGCAGATAACGATGCGCATTTATTTAAAATTTCGAAGCAGACCTGTCAATATCGGTTCAGCCATGTCAGGGTCATCAGCTCTAGTTGTATTGAGGCTTCCTAAAACTTGTGTTGATGGAATATTTGCCAAAATTGGCGCACATAAATACCGCATAACTTTTTTTTTCTTTTTAAAACGAAACCCATGCTCTATGTATAACCTGTATCGTGGAGGCAGTTTACAAACATGTAATTCACGAAGACAAATGACACCCAGACTCGGAGCAAGTGCATCTGGTTTAGACAAAGACACTTGCCCGACCGCGGGATCGAACCCGAGACCCTGGATCCAAAGGTGGCACATCTAACCAACGACCCTAGACCAACGAGGCAGTCAGATAATTGATATACACTTTGTAATCATTTTTATTTGTCAATGTTTTCGGGGTGTATAAAGTTGTTTTCTAAGCCGTCGACACAATTGACTGTCTTAAATATTTAATTGTGTATTGTTTAGAGTTATATTGGACATTAAAATTCAGATCAAGCAACACCGGCTTATTAAACTTAGGATATTTATGTTAAAATGTTTTAAGGTATCCTTTGAACGACTGTAAGAGAATACAGATGAGATTTATTCCGTCACCGAGTAATAAAGCTGTCAGCTTTTGTTAAATCCATTTAAGACACATTGTGTCGCAACCTCGTTCCAACCTGAGGGTGTCGTACAAGCCAACAAAAAACCGCAAATGAAGGAAAACTTGATACGAAACCCTGTGCCAACCCGTCTGCCCTGCGTCACACAGTAGGCTAATGACCCTCCCTGTGATGGGAGGAGGCCCGACCCAGCAGTGGGTCATTTATGGGCTGTGTAGTAGTAGTATAATACATTCCAGAAACCCTGTGCTAAGCCCTCACTCATATGGCTTCTTCAGCCCACAATTTGCGTTTTCCTTAAATAAAAATAAATTGAATATTGGTCAGTATTAGCCTGAGATGACGATGAGGTATATCTTAAGAAACTAAATTTGTTTATCTATTGTTTTAAGGATGCTGTGATTCATGAAATCCATTTTTATACGAGTATGTTCTCGGAAATAGTGATTCATGGCATTTTGGGAATCACCACGAATATGATACCTGACGGATACGATATGAACAGTTAGATTTTCGGCCTAATCATTTTCATCTGCCACCTCTTAAGACACCCTCAGTATGGAATGGAGTGGTGACACTATGTATTTTACTAAATCCTTCACCACACTGAATAGGAATGTATTTAATTAAAGATTAATAAATAAAATCACTATTAAAATAACAAAAACAAACAAGAAACAAATGAGAAACAGAGTTTTACGATACACTAAAAAACACCATTCAGTCAATTACCAATGGCTCTGTTAAATAATCTTTGAATTACAGTTGTTTCAGCCCATAAATTACCCACTATTCAGTTGACCCCCCCCCCCCCCCCCCCCCCCGCAGAGAATAAGTTGCTGACAAGATGGATCTAGTCGCAAAATATCTTCTACACCCTCTGGATATGTGTTAATTAATAACAAATAAATTATTATTAGTTGTACTATGAAAAAATACGGACACGACAATATTTCCGCACTACGTATTTCTATTGTTTTCAATGCGCCCGAAGATAAATTACGAGTACATACTATACATGATCTTCAATGTAATAGTTGCAACGGAATTTTAATTTAACTTTACTATCCTTTGTATAGTACGTCTTATATCAGTGACGACATGATATTATAATCGAGATATGATGCATCGATTATCCCGAGATATGAGTAAGAGTTCCCAATAATCACATTATTATTGCAATATCGATTTTAGCGTCGAAGATTAATCGGAAAACGAGGTGCTGCGGCTGCCTAATTGTAATCGAAAAGCTATTTAAAGAGTAGTTTTGATGTTATGAATTATATTTCACACAGAAATAGTGTTGTTTAAACATAGCGGCACCATACCTTTCCATCGCGAGGGCGTTATTAGAGCCAAATAAATTAAAAGCCATGTAATTACCGATAGTCCCAATAATTGTGTCGCGAAGGGTGTAGTTAGCCAAATATATGCCGACTCCGTATTACGTGTGGCGACGGATTTAGAATAAATAGTGTCACCACCCCATTCCATCCTGAGGGTATCGTAAGAGCGGACATAATGAAATGATAAGGCCGAAAACTTGATTGGAAACCATGTGCCAACCCGTTTCGTCAGTATGGCACAGTTAGCTAATTACCCTCCATTCAATGAGAGGAGACTAGACCAGTGGGTGCAGTGGGCAGATAGGAAAAAGGGTTGGGAGATATTTAGTGGGTATATTTGGCAATGCGTGATGCCTAAGCCGTGATGATGACGTCAACCAAAAAGTCAACACTTCGTATCTCCTTTCCAGATAAGTCCCTGTCTATCGTGCAGCCAACGCCTTTGGTGGCAACAGACCAGAGTCACGCCGCACAATGCGCTTGTCCCAACTGCGACGAGCTGCTGTCGAGATTCGCAGAGTGCAGCATATGTCTGGAGCCTCTACAGGTAACTTTGAGGATTTCACAGTATTTGTGACTGATTTGAAATAAAAGCTTTTTTAAACAGATTTTAAGCGCAGTTCTGGTAGGCCTCCCACACGGTGGACCGACGACCTGGTTAAGGTCACTGAGAAGCGATGGATGCGGACGGCTCAGAACTGGCCTTCGTGGAAATCCTTGGGGGAGGCCTATTTCCAGCAGTGGATGTCTTTTATATAGTGTCACCGCCCCAAGCCCGAAAACCTAGCCGTTAATATCGATTACGAAGATTGTAGAGCGTCGTAAAACGTATGTCCTTCGGCGCCCCTATGGCGCTTGTTTTTTTATTAATTTCTTACGGATCTCGCTGCATATTACTTGTGGTGTCAGTTCGGTTCGACCGTCATCTACTTCTACTACTTTTCAGGTCATATATAACCCACTATTCAGTCGGGCCTCCTCCAGTTACATGAACCATCGCTTCCTATGACACACCTTGAAGGTTGTATGGGTTGGTGACATTGGGTATTCATAATCCCTCACATCAACTTGTGGCAATCTGTGAGGGTAGCCCATTTTGACCCATAGATCTCAGTAACAATTAGATAAATCGTTTTGACTATATCAATAGGATAACGATAATACAGGACTAATCCTACTTCAAAATTTGAATTTATTATTGTTGCCAAAAGACAATTTTCTTTTTGGTTAATTGAAAATGAACTAGCGTGGATGTTTAAATTAAATTATTTTTTCCATTTGACATTCCCATGTTCGTATTAATTGCCCACGCAATGTCTGAGCCTTTCAACCCACACTTAGTTTTGTAAGTTATTTTATTCAAGTTAATTCATATATTTAGTAACAGAATAAATATTTAAAGAACCTAAAAATAACAAAGTTCTTTCATTTTTCAAACCGATAGAAATGAACCTTAAAGAAAAGATTTTCACGAAAATTTCATTTGTGAGAATCTTCTCAATGTTGCACTAAAGGTGTGATTAAAAGTATCCTATATCGTGATTTATGGGTTGAAATTATGAATAATGACATGAAGCAGAATGTCAGACGTACGTTATGTCATTTGATACGTACGAGTATCATATTACGAGTATGTGACCTGTTATCGGATTGCGAATGCAACGGTATCGCATTGAAGGTTAAATTACTCGGTTTGATTAGATATTTGTTAATATGATTATTACAAATGAATACATCTTTGAGCACACGCTAGTATGACTCCGTTTGGTGACGGATTTAGAATACATTGTGTCACCAATCCAGTTTATCCTAAAGATGTCATAAGAGCCGACAAAAGGAAATGACAAAGACCTAGCTTCAAGAGATGGAAAACTTGATACGAAACCCTGTGCCAATCCGTCTAGCCAGCATGGCACAGTAGGCTACTGTACAGTAGGTAAAAAAAAAATGACAAGCCCTCTGAGTTTCTTGCCAGTTCTTCTCAGCAAAGGTCGCGTTCCGAACTGGTGGTAGACGGTAGACCTTTTTTAACCCCCGACGCAAAAATATATATTATAATTTGTGTTATAAGTTTGACGTGTCTGTCTGTCTGTGGCACCGTAGCTCGCAAACGGATGAAGCGATTTCAATATAGTTTTTTTTTGTATGAAAGGTGAGTTACGGGCGAGTGTTCTTAGACATGTTTGATGAAAATCGGTTGAGCCGTTTAAAAGTTATGAGGGGTGAAAGTGGGGAAGAATATCCGAATTTCTGCAAATATAATCGAGTGGGGTCTCACTCAAATGAAAGCGCATGACGTGCAATTTAACAAAATCTACATTATATTAAGAGTGTACCTATACAAAGTATAAAATAAAAATTAAATTAAAAATTAAAAAAAACCCCCGACACAGTTACCTTTAAAAATTAAAAAATAAATACATCATGTTGGGGGACCAGGGGTCAGGTAATAAATAAGTGGGAGCGGTCCCCCAACGCGATGTATTTGTTTTTTACTTTTTAAAGGTTACTGTGTCGGGGTTTTTTTTAAATTTTTTATTTAATTTTTATTATTATATAATATCACTATGACTGTGTTGACTTTTTGTAAGTGTCCACCGTGACCTAAACAAAATAAATGATTTGAATTTGAACTGACCCTCCATGGCCTTGCGATTCAACGATGAGTTGTGTAGTGAGTGGTAAGTAATAAATATTAACAAAATATTTGTCTGTGTGTCCCAGTGCTGCGGACCATGCGTGTGTCCCTGGTGTGGTGGCGTGTGGTGTGCGCGTTGTTCACGTCGCATGTCAAGATGTGCGTGGTGTCGCGGGTCCCTCCGCGCACCGGCTACGCCTTGTCTAGCGCTGCAGCGGCTTGTCAACGACTTACTACTACCGTGTCGAAACTATAGGTAAGATATAAGATATGGTAACTTTTTCAAGCGCTGAAGCCGCTCGTAGTTTAAGATATTGCAACTCTTTCAAGTGCTGAAGCCGCTCGTAGTTTAAGATCAGGAAACTTTTTCAAGCGCTGAAACCGCTCGTAGTTTCGGATATGGAAAATTTTCAAGTGCTGAAGCCGGTCGTAGTATTAGATATGGAAACTTTTCAAGCGCTGAAGCCACTCGTAGGTTAAGATATGATAAATTTTTCAAGCGCTGAAACCGCTTATAGGATAAGATAGGGAATAAATTTCAAGCGCTGAAGTCGCTTATAATTTTAAAGCTATTTTTCTAGTGTGAGCGTTAAAAGCACTGTAGCGACTTAGTAGAGTTCGTTCATTGCCCTGTCAACTCCATACACAGGGTTAGAAGTACAGTTGAACGTGTGGTGACGGTTTAAGAATTTTAAGGTGTCACCACCCCATTCCAACCTGAGAGTGTCGTAAGTGCCGATCGAAGGAAATGACAAGGCCGATAACCCAGCCGCAACAGAACAAAAAGTCTATCAACCCGTCTGGCAAGCGTGGCACAGTAGCTATTTTCCCTCTACGTAATTGGAGGAGGCCCCACTACACAGTACAGGTAGTAGAAGTGCAGCAGTTTTTTTTTAGTTGTTTTCCCTTTTTTTCTTGGGTAATCCTCATGGATACCCGGCTGTTAGGGACTAGCTGGGTTGTCTGGGCCTTTTGTTTCACCCCAACCTACCCCCTATAACCCACGGCGTTACTCTACCCAGCAGTGCAGGGTTGACCACACAACAATACATATTTGTAATTATACATACGCAGAACACACGTGCCCGACCCCGTAATCAAACCTGGGACCTTTGACTTAAAGTCAGCGTTTGTCCCTAGAACCCCCAGGCCTTAGAACAAGGCATATCATATTGTTTCTATGTACGGCCTGTGCCATCTCACTCACACAAAATGGCTTAATAACGTTCGTCACTTTGACACAGAAACTAAGAGTTAGACTCGACAATCTAATGAAACAAAACACTTGTTAGCTCAATAAATTCCGGTTTATCGCAAATAAACCGTAAACCGTAGATTAAAACCTCGGTTTATGGGTTTAATCATGTGAGATAGATTTTATTGGTGCGTTTATTGAGCCTGTAATGTTTTCTTAGTAAAGCATTGAGCAGGGTTTTTTGTTGAAATCTTGTCTGGTTCATTTACATTTTGACGTTAAGATGGCACCTTTTGGCTTTCTGTTGAATACTTGCTATATATGACAAATAAGTGCAGTATTTAGACTGGCTTGTTGTTCTAGAAGTTGGGTGTTGGATCGCTGGTCAGCGGTTCAATTCCGGGTTCGGACAAGATTATTTCTGTAAACCACAGGCACAGAGGCTCTGAGCCTGACTGTGTTCATGAATTAAATGTTTGTAAAGAAGCCCCACGATACAGGTTTATAAAAATGCCAATAAATTTCAAGAAATCCAAATCTTAATCATTTTCAGCAAAAGTAGGCTCATGTATAACACATTTGGAATTTTAAACATGGGTTTATAATTAAACACCAGTTCAAAAAATTGCTATACACAGAAGAGCTGGAAAGAATTTCTATAGCTTTACCTTTTTAAAGTCCGTAGCTTTGCATCATCATTTCAGCCAAAAGACGTCCACTGCTGGACATAGGCCTCCCCCAAGGATCTCCACAAAGGCCGGTCCTGGGCCGCCCGCATCCACTGCTTTCCGGCGACCTTAACCAGGTCGTCGGTCCACCGTGTGGGAGGCCTACCAGCACTGCGCCTTCCGGAACGCGGTCGCCACTCGAGGACTTTTCTGCCCCATCGGGCGTCGGTCCTGCGAGTTATGTGCCCTGCCCACTGCCACTTAAGTTTGGCAATCCTGTGGGCTATGTCGGTGACCCTGGTTTTCCTGCGTATCTCCTCATTTCTGATTCGATCTCGCAGGGAAACTCCGAGCATAGCCCTCTCCATTGCCCTTTGGGTGACTTTGAGCCTTCTGATGGAGCCCATAGTGAGCGACCACGTCTCTGTTCCATATGTCATCACTGGCAACACACACTGGTTAAAGACTTTTGTCTTCAGACACTGCGGTATTGTGGACGAGAAGATCTTACGCAGCTTCCCGAACGCTGCCCAGCCGAGTTGGATCCGACGATTGACCTCTTTCTCGAAGTTGGACTTACCTAACTGGACAGTGTGTCCCAGGTAAATGTAATGGTCAACAACTTCGAGGGTAGAACCTCCGATGTTAACAGGAGTGGCTTGAACATGGATGTTAGACATGATCTTCGTCTTCTCCATGTTCATCTTAAGGCCGACTCGTTCGGAGGCTCCACAGAGGCCATCGAGCATCGTAGTGAGGTCCTCCATGGTTTCAGCCATTACGACTATGTCGTCAGCGAATCGAAGGTGAGTGATGTACTCGCCGTTCACGTTAATGCCCAGCCCTTTCCAGTCCAGAACCTTGAAAACATCTTCCAGTGCAGCGGAGAACAGTTTCGGAGAGATAACATCTCCCTGTCTAACACCTCGCTGCAGCTGGATCGGTTTCGAGGTCTGGTCCTGGAGTCGGACTGACATGGTGGCGTTTTCATACAAGCACTTCAACACTTCGATGTACCGATAGTCGACTTGGCACCTCTGGAGAGCCTGCAATACTGCCCACGTCTCGATCGAATCGAAGGCTTTCTCGTAGTCCACGAACGCCAGACAAAGGGGCAGGTTATACTCCTCGGTCTTCTGTATAACCTGCCGTAGCGTTAAAATATGGTCTACGGTGCTGAAGCCTTTTCGGAAACCGGCTTGTTCGGGAGGCTGGGAATCGTCGAGCCTGCATGCGAGACGATTCGTGATGACCCTCGAGAACAACTTGTAGACATGGCTCAAAAGTGAGATGGGTCTGTAGTTCTTCAATAAGGTGTTATCTCCCTTCTTGAAGAACAGCACCACCACACTTCTGTTCCATGCCTTTGGCGTTCGTCCTTCGAGTATGACGGAATTGAACAACTTCTGAAGGGCCCTAAGGATCGGTTCTCCACCCGCCTTCAAAAGTTCTGCGGTAATGCCGTCATCACCCGCCGCCTTGTTGTTCTTAAGTTGCTCGAGAGCCATCCCGATCTCACACAGGCTGACGTCCGGTAGGTCTTCTGTGTAGTGCCGGGTTAACCTAGCTCGTGGGTCATTTGCTAGATTTATGACGGGTTCGTGTGTAGACGTGTACAGTTGTCCATAGAAACTCTCGACCTCACCCAAAATCTCGGACTTTGACGTGACGATCCTGCCGTCATCAGTCTTCAGCCTGACGAGCTGGCTTTGCCCAATAGACAGATCCCTGGCGAAAACCTTGGAGCCCCTGTTGCGTTCAATAGCCTCTTCAACACGAATCGTGTTGAATCGGCGTATATCACGCTTCAGGGACTTTGATATCTGTCTATTGAGCGTCCGAAGCTGCGTCGCATCATCTGAAGACTTCAGGACCATTTTCCGTCGCTCGTCCATGAGATTTAGGGTGAGGTCCGAGAGTTTTTTGGCCGTTTTCTGGCGTTGGGTCTTACAGAACTTCGACCCAACTTTGCGGACAGTCTCCACGAACCCGTCATTATTATCGTCCACGTCAACGCCTAGGCTAATAAAGCGGTTCTGCAGTTCGAGCTGGAAGCTTTCCGGGTTTTGAATCTGAACAGGCACGGGACGCAGCGTAGACCTCACCATGCGCGACCTTTCAAGCTTGACGTCGATATTCAATGTGCCTCTTACTAAGCGGTGATCGCTTCCGGTTTTAACCATATTGATCACGGAGACATCATTGAATATGTGCTTTTCCGTCGACATGATGAAGTCTATCTCGTTTTTTGTGGTGCCATCTGGACTCAACCAGGTCCATTTCCTCTGTTCTGGTTTTTTGTAGAAGGAATTCATCATATAGAGTCCCTCCTTCTCCAGAAAACCAGCCAAAGTCTGGCCCCGTTGGTTCCGGTGTCCAAAGCCAAATTGCCCCACTTGCAGCTCATCTCCGCTCCGCTTGCCCAGTTTCGCGTTAAAATCCCCCATGACAACGGTGTAGTGCGTTCTAGAGCCATGTATGGCCGAGGAAATGTCCTCATACATTATCTCCACCGCTTCGTCGGGGTGTGCCGAGGTCGGTGCGTATAACTGTATGACCTTCAGCGAATAACGCTTGGTTATTCTGAGTATAAGGTACGCCACCCTGGTCGACACACTCTCGATTTTAACAACGTTGTTCACAAGGGACTTGTGGACGATAAACCCAACACCACCTTGGGACTGTTGGTCGCCCTCCCGGAAGTAGAGCAAGTTGCCGGATTTGAGGGTTATCGTGTCCTCCCCCTCTCTTCGGACTTCAGACAACCCCACTACATCCCATCGCAGCTTGCTCAACTCTTCCTCGAGTTCTATGATCTTCTCGTCAGTCCGTAGTGTCCGTGTGTTGTATGTTGCCAGGTGCAGCCGTCGTTTTTTGTGGTAGCCGGATCTCTGCCGGAGATTGTTCGCACCCCCTGCCCCACCGTTACCTTGGCTGCTACCGTGGCCGAAGGAATAGCAGGGCTGCCGGGGACTGGGGGCCGTTTTTAAATTTGTGACAATCATAGGGGGGGTTTGCCATAATCGCCACGCTTGGCAGGCGGGTTGGCGATCGCAGTATCGGATGGCCGATTCTTGACAGAACGTCGCTGCTGCCCAACGTCTGTTGTCCCTTAGTCGCCTTCTACGACACCCACGGGAAGATATGGGGTGGTAGTATTCTTACTCCGCTACCACACGGAAAATACCAAACTAAAATTAAAATAGGTTTTAAACAGCAAGCTTAAACAATAGCAATTATATAAAAGTGGTTAGTTGCCCTATAAGCAATCACTTTTATAATTTGAAACATAAATAAAAATGTTACTACTGGTGCATTTTCATGGCTATCGGAAAAACATCCTTAATTCCTCTGATTTAACTTAAATTTTTCCGTGACATAAAATTCAAGCATTTAAGCTTAATAAGATACTTATGTCATCTCGGGGAATCCCTTTGGAGAACTCGTTCTAACCACTATCAATCTTACATAATCTTATCTTGTCTACAATAAGACTCTTATCTTGACCTTATCAAACCTTATGACATATCTTATGGCCCCTATCTAATGCCTTAAAATTATATACTTAAAAAAATAAAATATCGTTTATGATTTGTTTTCTGCCACGATTCTCGTTCGTGAGAGAAGCTGAAATGGATTGACCAAATTAAAATTAATGTTTACTACTAGTCAGGGCATTGACGGCCCACTGTTGAGTCGGGCCTCCTCCACTTACATGGAGGGTAATTAGTCTACGCTGGCCAGACGGGTCGGCACAGGGTTTCGTGTCAAGTTTTCCTTCTCTTGCCCGTAGTTTATAGGACTTGATTGTCGGATTTGTCGGCTATTGCGCGATCCTTAAGGTGGAATGGGGTAGTGCCACTATGTATTCTAAACCCGTCTTAACACTGACTACAGAATTCGTGTTCAACCGAATTCAAAGAAGGAGGAGGTTAATTTCTTTTTTAATATTTTTGCAGCATTCCTCCGTCATTTGTAAATCGAATTGCCGAAATTCTTTGTTTGAATTGATTACATGTACCTACTAGCTATACTAAGCTAGCGACTTCGTACGCAACGAATAGTGTCTTTGGGTAGCATTTTCATCACCCCGTTTCAACTCCTTACAACCCTTTCCTCGCATTCAAAAGTAGCATATGTCCTTTCTTAGGCTCTATCTGTGTATCAAATTCCATTTTAATTGATAGTTTTGGCGTAAAAGCCCGATAGACATACAGAGTTACTTTCGCTTTTATAATATTAAATAAATAAATAATAAATATCCTTGGACATTTCACACAATGCCATCTCGTCCCAAGCTAAGCAACTTAATGCTTGTGTTATGGTAACGAGATGGATGATGAACTACTTATATACATTTTTTTTTGTAAATACAAACATATTATAGATAGAAAACACCCAGACCCGGAACAAATACTTGTAGGTCGTACAAAAATTTCTTCCGTGCGAGGATCGAACCCGCGACATGCGCAGCAGTCGATCGCTCTACCACTGCGCCAACCGTGTCGTCATTTCAACGACATTGCTTCAGTAGTTTGACAGAACAGACAAACTTGAAATAAGTCAAAATCAAAATCAAAATCAAAATGTTTTTTATTCGAATAAATTCTTGCGAATGCTTTCAAATAGTCAAAGATTTAAGAGAAAAAAAAAAATTAAAAATAAAAATCATAAAATTAAATTAATAATTTAGTTTTTACCACCGGTTCGGAATGCCATTCCATAGAGAAGAGCCGGCAAGAAACTCCATGGTTGCTCTTTTAAATAAGAGGGTTACAATGATGGTGGTACAAACAAGTCTGACAGGTTAGTGAAAGCAATAACACGCATAAACATGTAGCACATTAAAAAATAAGAAAATAAAAATTAGTGAAATTACACAAATTACATGGTGCGTGCTGAAACTGCACTCACATACTGTTTACAAAACTTCACTAATGTAATGGCTGAAAGATCAGAGCTAGACCATAACATAGCCGACGTTACTCCCATGCGTCACTATCTGATAGATAGTCATTGACTTGATAGTACGCTTTTTTAATTAAACCGGACTTAACGTAACATTTAAATTTCTCGAACGACCAATCCAAAACTGCTTCCGGTAATTTGTTGAACAGGCGAATTCCGAGACCTACAAAAGAACCATGTGCTTTTTGTAGCCGGTGGAATGGAGTAACTAACTTATGCCTATTTCTTGTCTGGATATTGGAGGACGAGACGTCACAATTTTTTTTAAAGCTACTATAATTTTGTTTAACAAAAATTAGATTAGAAAAAATGTACTGTGACGCTACAGTTAAAATCCCTATATCTTTAAAGCGTTCTCTCAGTGATTCTCTAGGTCCTAAATTATAAATTGCACGTAGCGCGCGCTTCTGTACAATAAATATGTTTTGTATATCAGCAGCATTACCCCAGAGTAGGATCCCATACGACATAACGCTATGGAAGTAACCAAAGTAAACGAGTTTTGCCGTGTCTTCGTCAGTGAGTCTCCTAACCTGTCTAACAGCGTAGGCGGCTGAACTAAGCTTCCCCGTAAGAGTTACAATGTGAGGCTTCCACTGCAATTTACGATCTAGAGTGATGCCTAGAAACTTGGTTGAATCTACTATGTCTACTTGCTTATTATCCAAATCTAGTTTGGTATCTATTTTCTTAGTATTCGGTGTTACAAATCGAATACATTTAGTTTTTACAGAATTCAGTAGCAAATTGTTTGTTGTGAACCAGTAAGATACCTGACTAAGCGCGCTATTCACGTCGTCATAATTAACGTTTTTCCGGTCAACTTTAAATACAAGAGATGTATCATCAGCGAAAAGCACGATATCGCAAAAGTGATTAATAACCCCTTTTTTTCGTTGCAAAAGTATTCATCAGTTAACAAAAAACTAGACGAACCAGTTTCAACAAAACGGGCAAGCTCAACTAGGCCACTGTTACACTGATTGAGATGAAGATCAGGTTATATTCTGTTTATAAGGTCATTGACTTGTTAGAGTTCTCAATTCGAAATAACGTGGCCTGTAAAAGACACACCAAAAACGAAACATATTCTATACAAATAAATAAAATTGGAGTGTTTATTTGTAATATTAAAATAAGCGCTTGTTACTAATTTGGACATATACAGGTATACATTTTGATACTGTTTTTTTACATTTTTTTTAAGTTGTAAATGTTTAGTTGTAGTATTAGTATAATTTAAGTCCGTCAAAGCTGCTAACTTTTTACCAAGACCCATTATATGTGGTTGCAAGGGCTTGCCTTTCAATCACACGCCCCGGGTTCAAATTCGAGATGGCACAAATATCATGTGTAAACCAGCATTACTTAGTCTGATCCAGGGTTTATTAAGAAAATACATTTATATAATCCCAAGCGGTAATCATTCTAATTGATCTGATAATTGCCAAAATAATAAACCCATATAATTTTAATAATCTCATTAAATCAAATTATTATCACTTTGTTAAAGATTAGGAGTAAGGTAAAGGCGCTAACTTCTGTGTGTCCAAAATGGCGGCAGATTCCTTGCCACTTATTACTACTACTATTCGCCGCATACATGACCCACTGCTGAGCCGGGCCTCCGCGCTACGCTGGCCAGATGGGTTAACACAGGGTTTGCAATCACGCGGGCACCTCGTCGCGGCGCTAACGTTTGACTGCGCTCGCGCGAACCGATGGCGCCCCAAGCGTGCCGTGTGAGGGTATACCGCTGGGGTTTTAGTGGGTATACGGGTTCTGTCCCGGGAGTCCCACATAATCACCGACATCTCCCCTGGGTCCCTGGTATGCATTAAGCATTTCAAAAAAAGGGTGGGCAATCAAGCTGTCCTACTCTTCCGGTTAGGTTTTTGGCCTTGTCATATCCTTTTGTCGGCTCTTACACAGGATGGAATGGGGTGGTGACACTGTGTGGTCTAAATCCGTCACACCACGCAGACTACCCTATAATTATAGTAATTACCCTCCTTGTAATTAGAGGAGGCCCGACCCAGCAGTGGGTCATGTATAGGCAGAGGGGCACTAATGATTAATTTCATAAGTTTAATGTCAGGCAATACGATGCTCGATGGCCTCTGTCGAGCCTCCGAACGAGTCGGCCTTAAGATGAACATGGAGAAGACGAAAATCATGTCTAATATCCATGTCCAAGCCACTCCTGTTAACATCGGAGGTTCTACTCTCGAAGTTGTTGACCATTACATTTACCTGGGATACACTGTCCAATTAGGTAAGTCCAACTTCGAGAAAGAGGTCAATCGTCGGATCCAACTCGGCTGGGCAGCGTTCGGGAAGCTGCGAAAGATCTTCTCGTCCACAATACCGCAGTGTCTGAAGACAAAAGTCTTCAACCAATGTGTGTTGCCAGTGATGACATATGGAACAGAGACGTGGTCGCTCACTATGGGCTCCATCAGAAGGCTCAAAGTCACCCAAAGGGCAATGGAGAGGGCTATGCTCGGAGTTTCCCTGCGAGATCGGTATCTGGTAGGCCTCCCACACGGTGGACCGACGACCTGGTTAAGGTCGCCGGAAAGCAGTGGATGCGGGCGGCCCAGGACCGGCCTTTGTGGAGATCCTTGGGGGAGGCCTATGTCCAGCAGTGGACGTCTTTTGGCTGAAATGATGATGATGATGAATGTCAGGCTAAAGTGACCAGTCACCTTCAGTCAAACGTGTACCATCTTAGGCCCCTTCTTCGCCGGCCAACAAGTGAGATTGAAATTATAAGAGTACATAGTATAAAACACGTACACACTATCACTACATAGTATAAAACAAAGTCGCTGTCGTCTGTCCGTCCCTATGTGTGCTTAAATCTTCAAAACTACGCAACGGATTTTGAAGCGGTTTTTTTAATAGATATAGTGATTCAGGAGGAAGGTTTATAATGTATAATACAACCATCATTGCACCCGTGCGAAGGCGGGACAGGTAGCTAGTATTTTATAAAAGTCAAATAATTTTTGTCGTTATGGTGAAAATACCTCAAAAGTTTTAGATTTTTAGGTGCGTTTCCCTAATATTAGTATACGTTATCAGAACACGTCTAATAAACTTTATCGAGATTAATAATGTACTCGTATACATTTATATCACGTGTATTGTATAGATAATTTTTCCTACGTTTTACGAAGCAGTCATTTAGGGTTGCCTTCGATTATTACAGAAAATTTTTTTAAAGTCGCTTAAAAATGCATCACCCCGTTTCTTTTTGAGAGTATAAAAATCCAATATAAAAATGCTTTGTTGTCTTAACCATTTCGGTCGCATATAATCGTCAACTATATATTTTACTACCACCAGGTTAATAAGTAGTACCCACTGAGAAGACATGGCGAAAAAAATCAGTAAGCTTGTCTTTTATTATGCCTTTTTTAACCTGCAAGAGAACCCAAAGTTGATCTTAACAACATTTACTAGAAGTCTCATCTAGTCAGTAAAACACAGAGAATAACTACTCACAATGAAATCGACGATGACCCAAATCTTGTATGAGCTGAAATAACATTAATGATGATTTACAAGTATATAATAAACGACTATAGACGTCTTCCGATGTTTAGAGCATTCACTTTCAGTCCTAAACGCGGTAGCTTATATAATGAGAGCAATTTTTTATTCTGTCCTCGTTTTGCATCGTAACAAAGTTATTAATTATGTTATAATGTTGTGCCGTATCAACGTAACACGCGTATTGTAACCCGGTTTAGTAAAAAGTCGATTTCTGCCTCATAGTTCAACAAACAATCTTAAAGAATACCGACCAACAAACATCACCCTTTGGTCGCGTTAATATCAGCTATTTAATTATGTAATACTAAATTTGTGATAAAATATGACTCTGGGTATATCAATATATCTACCAATACCCGTCTATTGATACGCGTGTGAAAACAAAGTACTAATTAACTTTTAGACAATACCCAACAAAAATATCTCGAGTTTCTTGAAATATAGTTTTATTAAATACATACATACTATATTAAATAAGCGTAGTTTTTCTTACGTTTCTTATAACTAAGAACGATTCGTTATTTTTTAGGTTAATGTATGTATTGTCTAGAACAATAATTTAGCTTTGAAATTGTAAAACATAATTGCAGCAGCATTATTCCCGGTCCAAATTGATAATGTAACTTGATTATTTATCAAAACAACAAACGGAATATACGTATTAACTAGTGTACAATTGTTTTGAACTTGATACAGAATAGGTAGCAAACGATTAAATATTGTTAGTATATCGGATAAGCTGCTGCTTCTAACAACTTATAAACGATGGGTTGATGATGATTGTTTATGGTAATTACAATCCATGTTTTTTTTTAAATTGATATTTAAAATTTTTAAATATTTTTTTCTATTAAGATTTGAGTTGCGATTGTAAAAAATCCATTCGTTTTCTACATCACTACCCGTCTAATCAATTTTTTATTTGCATTTAATTAAGCACATTTTTACACTTTGAATCAATATTTTATTTATTCTTTCAACCGGTCACGTTAAATTTTAGTATCACAAAAATAACAAGAATCTCATTACCATTTTATTGGGTTTCGTTTGAATTTATTGGACATGCTGAAATGCTAAATTGCGTTGAAAATTTCACTATAAATTCAGATTGAGTGCACCACAAAAAGTTTAATATGCAAGCGTCATCTAAGATGTATAAAGTAATTTAAACTTCAGCCTTAATTTATGGTTTCAATTTTGTCAAATCTAAATCTATTCTTAAGCCAACGCGTCTGGTCAGCCGGACACAGTACGCTAATTATCCTCCATGTACTTGGAGGAGACCCGACTCAGCATTGGGTCATTTATGGCATGAGGCTCTTAAGTTTAGGCCCAACCTGGTGGTAGAAATATAGAATACTGTAGAAGATGGAGAAATTATGTTGCATAAGCATTCTAAAACGACATGTCCAGGATATAGTATCACCCCAATAAACGATGCCTATAGAGATATGGAAGACTTTAGAAGTGAGGTAACAAAAATAATTAGAGCATGATTGTGGAACAGTTTTCATTAATGAATGGATCGTAGAAATTGGTTCTATTTAAATTACGTGATACATCGGCTCAACATTGTTTATTATGTCCAAGGCACAAAAATAACTTTCCTCTTTTTATCAAATATAGATTAATCTTCGTTCAAATTACTAAATCTATCTCCTTTTTGTCCCCAGACGTGGGTGCACAGAACTGCTAACAGCAAACACCAGAGTAAAACACGAAGAAGAATGCAAGTTTGACACTATGATGTGTCCAGTTACAGCCAACTGCTGCTCCGTCCCCTTCGAAGAACTTTCTTCCCACCTCCAAGCTACCCACAACATCATCGCAGTATACTCCCAAAAGATCAAGATCCTCATAGAAAACTTCCAAACCAAACTCAAGAAGACCGCCTGCTGCCGGACCAAATACAAAATAATTTTGCTCCACCAAAAAAGTGCTTTCATCATCAAAGTTTGCATCTACAACTACCACGTACGCGTCGAAGTGATGAGGAGAAAACTGGGTTACATAGCTGATACGAAATCTGAAACGAAAAAAAGTGAATACAGCGCTTTAATAGAATTCCAAAGTAAAGCGCTCTGCACGAAATCAGCTATCCTCATTGAAAATGAAACGTATGGAAAGAAAGCAGAGGTCCAATGGAACGATGTTGTAATGAAGTCTGAAAATGATGAAGCTATCACGATTCATGTGAATATTGGAAAATCTGACTCAGATCTCTCAAGGAAAGACTACAATGACTCATAGTATACACCATTAAAGACTATTAAATGATTTAAATCATTAACTGAACACCACAAGAGTATATGATTTAGGAACCACTTTAAAAAAAATCTATCACATTTAATACCATTGGTTTTGTATTTAAATTTCAGAACCGTGTTAGATTCCGATAAGTATGTTGGAATAGTTGTTCTTGTTAATGTAAACAGACATAAGCTTGTGGAAGCTTAGGGATCCTTTTCTTAATAGAAAAACTGTGATGATCTACTTGTATAAAATTTAAAAAAATGGTGTGCAGATTTGAGTGTAGAATATTTTGTAAATATAACATTCCAAAACACTGTCTTGTAGTGTTTATTTTATTGAATGATTGTGAATTGATCTTGATTGGATCTCATATGTCTGCTGTAGGATATTCGCATAAACAATCATTATTATTAGACCTAAATTATAATATTCCTCGCATTAAAGTAGATTCAGGACGTTATGAAAAGGTTGGATTTCTCATTTTTTTCTAAATGTTGCATCTTGACTTTGATTAAGACGTAATGTCATTAGCTTTCCTTGTCTAGTTTTCGTGTAATGGAATGTCTAAGTAACGCTCATTTGGATACGGCAATATATTGTTAATTAAGATGAACTTAAAGGTTTAGTACCTAATACGTTTGTAAAAACTTCATCGTTGCTAAATGAGTGACATTAACAGCAAACATGGAATTTGTGTGAATCATAATTACATAGCAAAAACCTTTTTGGAAAATATTCAAATGCGACATCACGGAATCGGTTCGAAACTTTTTGAAGAATAGTCCATATGAATGTTGAAATTGAAATCATTGCGAGATGTTGTAAAAATTAATAAAGCGTTGGAATTTCGAAATGTACGATCGATTTTCGATTTGGATTATCGTATCGAAATAATTCCGTAGTAAATCATTCGATTTTGTTGTTTGACATTTGGAAGTATTGAGAAATAACGATGTTAAACTGTTGGCAAAGACCAATCGACTGATGTAGTGTAAATTATTGTTAGTGTTTTAAGTTATTCGTGTAAGTCATGAAAATAAAATTGTAGTGTTTTCGTAACTATATTGTATTTTTATTTCTTAGAATTAAGTAAGATTTATGAAATTCTTGCCATGGTGCAATGAGTGAGCATATACCGCATGAATCCCATTGTGAAGCGCAATATGTAATGTGTATTTAGTATGCCAATGAAAATTTATCTCCAAACCCTTCCAATTTGAGGGTGTCGTAAGAGGCATTTTAATAACTAGTTATACTAAAACCCAACCGCAAAAGAAGTGAAAAAAATGTTTCTATTTTGAAGGTTAGAGTTACTTAAATACTGAAATTGTTAAACACATTCCATTATCATTTGAACATGCATTTTAGCTACGTTCAACTATAACTATCATGTTCCCTTAAATAGCTTTTACTTTGCCGTACCTAAAACTTCAACTATCACGATATTTTAATAGTTTAAAGAGATGGCGGTGCTTGCTAAATGTACGTGGTTTTCTTGAACAATCTCGAATAAGATTGTATTTTGTTATCTCAGAGGAGAGATAGCATTATGGCATTTATTTGTCAGGGAACATGGAGGGTTATTAGACTACTCTGTTATTAGCTTATTGGCACAGTGTTTCGTATCAAGTTTTCGTTGTCTTGCGGATCTGAAACCAGCCTTGTCATTTTCTTTGGTGACGCTGTTTATTCTTAATCCGGCAGTATATGTATAGTAAATATATTCTAATCATCATTTTTAGTGTGCCATGCTGATAAGACATGATGGCACAGGGTTTGTATCAAGTCTTCCTACTCTTAGCGGCAAGTTGGTCTGCCAAAAAATATAATCTTATTAAAGCTTCATAAAAAAGTTAAGATTACAAGACACAGTATGTGAGAGCATCCTAACGCGTTATTAGTATAACTTTTGAAATGTTCAATTCCTTGGTGCTCGAGTTATCATGCTCACTTTAAGACGCATGGCAGTGGTGGCGTCGTGCGGCGGGTCGTTCTCTTCCCTGCAATATGGTTGAGGAGGGCGATGGCTGCCGCATGCGTCATGCTTGTGAACAGGTGCCGTTGCTGGGGGTCGGTTAGCTTGGGCATTACAAGGTTACTAGTGTCAACTAGATCTGGCTGATGTTTGGCCCTTTGGAACTATTGCGTTGTGAGTTTGCTCTCACAAATCTGTCTTATAACCAGTCTTGTACCCAAATGGCGATCTAAAAAGAGCAACTACAGAGTTTCTTGTCGGATCTTCTCTGTAGAGGTGCATTCCGAACCGGTGGTAGATGGTAAATAATTAATATTAAATGGTAAATTTTAAATTTTATTTTTTGTTTGACCTGTCAAAAGAGCTCTAATGAGCCAACTTGATTAAATGAGTTTTGATTTTGAATAAAAAAGGCTATAATGTAGGTCTATTTTAAAAGACTGGACTAATGCCAGCAATCTCTATATATAAAAATGAATAGCTGTTCGTTAGTCTCGCTAAAACTCGAAAACGGCTGGAGCGATTTGGCTAATTTTGGTCTTGAAATATTCGTGTGAGTCCAGGGAAGGTTTAAGAGTCTAGAGAAAACATTGATATTGTAAGTAAAATAATAAAAACAACAATTTTATTTTCCCATACAAACTGTTACCTGTCAAACATTTGACGTTCGTCCCGACGGTTCGCTATTTTTGGCATAATTACTTTTTTCTTTTTTAATTACATTAAATAAGGGATTGGAATCGATAAGAAAAGGCGGTATATTAATTTATTATTAATTATTCCAATTCGAATTCAATATTCATAGTTCAGACAGGACAACGTCTGTCGGGTCAGCTAGTAAGTGATAAAATAAAAGTGACTCTTATCACGACCACAGACTAACACAAACATCTGTTAACTGTACCCTGTAAACAAGGTCACGGTCAAATGCCAATATTCTGTTTAGTAAAAAAAAAAAGTGAATACTACTACCTCAACCTGTAGATGAACCACTGCTGAGTCGGGCCTCCTCCAGTTACATGATGGGTAATAAGCCTAATGTGCCCTACTGGCCGGACGGGTTGGCACAGAGTGCTACAAATATCAAGTAATACAAATATCAAGTTCTCCTTCTCTTACGGCTAGGTTATCGGCCTTATTATTTACTTTTGTCGGCTCTTACGACACCCTCAGGATGAAATGGGTTGGTATGTGTATTCTAAATCTGTAACCACTTGGACTAGCTTTATTGAGTATATCTATATAATTTAAGGGTTAATTGAAAGCAAAAACGCAATTTATACAGTTTTTTTTACTGTCATTAGTTTGTTCGAGCTCGTTTTACTTTCACTAACAGAAAGTTAAGGTTTATAGAATTTATAATTGGTAGACAGATTAAAAAAACAATGTTTTATCCATGGACGTATAAAAGTATATTTTTTATACGTCCATGGTTTTATCGTAATCTCTGCACTTGGTATAATCTGTAACGAACACAAATGACACTCAAAGTCAGAGCAATTGTATCACGGGATCCCAAGGCCGCTTCCAACTCATAGACCATCAAGCCATTTTCTTTATTTAACCTCATATACGTGACCGAAGCCATGTGCCGGTGTTAGTGACTAAAGCCGGCCATCATGACGCATGTGTGAGTAAAAATCTATGTGAGTACTAGCAGTGTAAGGATGTGTATGTAGGTCAGGATATTTATTGTCAGGTGACCACTGAATAACAGTCTTTGTACATATTCCAAGCACGAACACCTCGGTTTGTTTTCACTGTCATTGTGATCGCATTCTTTTGTTTTAAAAGTTAGTTAAGTGCGTACACAGAACACAGAGTGATTCCACCTCATTTCATTCTCCGAGTGGATCTAAGGGCCTCCGGTTCGATATCGGGGTCGGGCAAGTCTTTGTGTTACTAAAGTAAAGTAACTTTAGTTTACTTTTCTTCATATATATTCTTATCTTTACTTTTAAAGGCACTTGCTCCGAGTCTGGGTGTCATTTGTATTCGTGAAGTACATGTTTGTAAACTTATAACTAATGCAGGGGTTTCGTTTAAAAATAGTTAAAATAAACTAAAAAAAATACGCTTATAGAAAATCTAACAAAAAAATTTAAAATATTTTTTTATAAATTTGAATTAAAATAGTGTCGGAAAAAATGGTTTTATTGTAAAAGCTTGGGGTGCATGGTATCAATAGTTCTAAATATTTTATGAACAGATATGACTAGAAGGGTTATTTTGATAATATCCTGAAAAGCACCCCACGCTTTTTACAATGAAATCATTTTTTTAGTTAGATTTTCTATAAAAGCGTATTTTATTAGTTTTTTTTTAAACTATTATTCATTTTTTATTTTTTAGTTGAAATATCATAAAGCTTTTGCTAAATAACCACTAAAAATATAGCAATAACTTTATGATATTTACATCTCTATTAGCTATTGCATCGAAGAGCGGTGTCCAACCTTGATCACAGTTATTATTATTATTATTCTATTAATGATAACGGGTCAAAATGTTTAAAATATTGAATTGTCATCGGTCCTTAATAAGTATGCCAAATTTCGTGTTAATCCGAAGTTCTTAACTAGGTCAAAATCATGTTCAAAGATTCCGTTACATACATAGATACATACGTCTGAAGCTAATAAAAGCGTATTAAAAATATCCCTTAAATGACCCAATACGACTCGGTAGTCTTCTACTACTATCTCCTACTACTTCTTCTCAGTCCATAAATGACCCACTGCTGAGTTAGGTCTCCTCCAATTACATGGAGGGATTAGTATAATCTGTCTGCCACGTTGGCTTTATCTTATGACTAGGTTGTCGGCCTATTTCGTTCCTTTAGGTGCGTAAGGGCTGGAAGACTTTTACTTTTACATTTAATTTTTAGCCGTGTTTGCGCCGTAAATACTCTTTTCTTTTTCTTCGTCACTGGCCGGCGAAGGTATAGACAACACCGAACTGACGGTGTATGTCACAATCCCATATTCGCCAAAACCATACATATAATACGCAATATTTAAACTCAAGAATAAATGATATTATGCACAAATATTTACGTATACAAACATAGAAGATATCTACCCGCACAAAACCATTGGAAGGGCGTTCAGATAGCTGAAACCTGTAATAGACATACACCGAAGAGAGGAGTGAGGTGAGTCTTCTTACTTTTTGCTGGCCAAACACCCATCCACGTGGGTAAAGTCGTTTAGAAGTGGGACTAAAATTTGCTTCGTGAATGAATAAATACGTGATGAGTCTTCGTAAAATAATCAAATAAAATTTCATTCAAATTAATTACTTCATGAAAATCTTAGTAATATAATAACCTTGTACAACAGTTACCCAAAGAAAATAAGTAACAATGTGTCTTTATTAAATTTACTCACACGTGACCGTGATGAAGTTCAGTTGGTCACCCACTTATGACAGAACAAACAATTTGTCTTGTGAAAATTAACGGTTCACGATCCGTCAACCGTTGCG
Source organism: Clostera curtula (assembly GCA_905475355.2). Classification (NCBI taxonomy): domain Eukaryota; kingdom Metazoa; phylum Arthropoda; class Insecta; order Lepidoptera; family Notodontidae; genus Clostera; species Clostera curtula. Next base: position 1,802,475 of record FR997805.1, read on the forward strand.
AGAAATGCAAACTGTTTCAAGAACAAACCAATTTTTATTTTCATTTACATATTAAAAGCCCTAACGAAAAATACTTAATTTATTACATATTTAGTTATTACCACCACGGGCTCGAATGTCATTCCACAGAGAAGAGCCGGCAAAAAACTCCATGGCTGCTCTTTGAAATAAAAGCCAATAATGGTGGTACAAACAACTCTGATACAGATTAGTTAAAGCAATAACACGCATAAACTGTCAAACATTTTTTATAATATGAAAATCAGTGAATTTACTGAAAGTTTACAAATCTCCGTTAATGTAATGACTGAAAGATCAGACCTAGACCATAACACAGCCGACGTTACTCCCATGCGTCACTATCTGCTGATATACATCATCATCATTTCAGCCAAAAGACGTCCACTGCTGGACATAGGCCTCCCCCAAACATTTCCACAAAGGCCGGTCCTGGGCCACCCGCATCCATCGTTTTCCGGCGACCTTAACCAGGTCATCGGTCCACCGTGTGGGAGGCCTACCAGCACTGCGCTTTCCGGAACGCGGTCGCCACTCGAGGACTTTTCTGCCCCATCGGGCATCGGTCCTGCGCGCTATGTGCCCTGCCCACTGCCACTTAAGTTTGGCAATCTTGTGGGCTATGTCGGTGACCCTGGTTTGCCTGCGTATCTCCTCATTTCTGATTCGATCTCGCAGGGAAACTCCGAGCATAGCCCTCTCCATTGCCCTTTGGGTGACTTTGAGCCTTCTGATGGAGCCCATAGTGAGCGACCACGTCTCTGTTCCATATGTCACTGATATACATACTATGTGCAAAATATTTTGTAAATTTAAAATATTTTGCACATAGAATGTCTATAGTCCCTACACACGCAAGCCCCCTCACCACAACAAGGTGGCAGCACGGTCGAGGGGTGGTATGAAGCCCTGTGATAACCCATCTGTTACACAGTAGGCCAATCTCCTTCCATTAAATTAGAGCAGGCCAATAGGCCAAGAGTCAGCATAGCATTATATGACGAGCTGATTAAATATCTAGAAAATAATAAAAGCTCAATTCCCGTGGCCTTAATTCCCGCGACAGCGGTGGTTATAGATAATCAATAGATTTTCTTTTCCACACAATTGATCTTGAATAGGTCGGAGCTCTCTCAGCCTATCAGATTTTTAGTACCCATCCCTTCACACCGGGTTCTTAAATTTTAATGAAGTGCTTTCATGAAGATTTAATGGACTTTACTCTGTCACACCTCGATAAAGGAACCATAACTTTAATATTAAATTCGAGAATCAGTAATCTATACTCTATACTAATATATAAAGCTGCAGAGTTTGTTTGTTTGTTTATTTGTTTGTTTGTTTGTTTGAACGCGCTAATCTCAGGAACTACTGGTCCGATTTCAAAAATTCTTTCAGTGTTAGATAGTCCATTTACCGAGGAAGGTTATAGGCTATATTTTATTTTCAAAAGAATTAGGGATCCGTATGAAAATTGCGATTTTGTAAACCAAGGTGTAAAATCGAAAACCTATTTATGCGTGCGCTGCAAAAACTATTGACAATAGAACAAAATGAAGTACTACGAGTTTGTAGGTCTTACTAAAATCTACAAAAAAGTCCGCGAGAGCACATATCTAACTATCATAGTTTAGTCACAATAACCACTATTATATTCATAAAAAAAAATGCATAGAGATAAGCACGGGTTCGAAGTCCACGCGAGCGAAGCCGCGCCCAAAAGCTAGTGACGAGATATGCCGGAGAACCAGAGCTACCGACGTAGCCAGCAGGATTGTCAAACTTAAGGGGCAGTGGACATGGCACATTGTTCGCAGGACGGACGCCCGATGCGGGAGAAAAGTCCGCGAGTGGTGACCTCGTTCCGGAAAGCGCAGTGCTGGTAGGCCTCCCACACGGGGGGCCGACGGCCTAGTGGACGTGGTTTGGCTGAAATGACGACGATGATGATGAAATTTACATAATTTTAATCGTCCTTCTATACTGAGGGTGTCGTAACCGCCGACAAAAGCAAAACCCAGCCGCAACTTGACACCAACCGTCTGCCCAGCGCGGCCCAGTAGTTTGATTACCCTCCATGTAAGGAGGACGCTCTACTCATCAGTGGGTCGTTTATGGGCCGAACAGGAAGCTTTAATTCCCCCGGCTGTGGTAAGTCCTTTGAACTGTTTGCCTAAAATAGATTTTGGTGTTCCTATATAACTTGGCGCTATTTTCTAGTGCAAGATAATATAATATACACGCGGCGTTAAGTTATCATTTCAACTTACAATTATTTTAATAATACACATCGATATTAATTAATATTAATATATGAAACAAATAAATATGAGAAACTTATATAAATGACGCTCTTTAGGGGAAGCCTATGTCCAGCAGTGGACTAATGAGGGCTGATGATGATGATGATATAAATGATACGTTAAACTACATACTCATAATAAAATAATAGTTAAAAATAATATTCAGGCACTGTTTTCTTATTCCAAATTAGAAAATGTAAAGTCCAAAAATATTGATACAAAACTAAAGTCACCCGCGCAAATAATTAAATGTCGAATATGACATTGAATTATCTATCTATCTTCTATATCTATACTTATAATAAATCTGTAGAGAGGTCAATTCTGTACATGAAATATATCTCCAAAATAACTATCAGCGGGTGATTAGTGATCGATACTGACGCCAAAAATGCAATCAGTAAAATTTTTGTCTGTCTGTCTGTCTGTCTGTCTGTCTGTCTGTCTGTCTGTCTGTATGTTCGTTATAGAAACAAAAACCACTCGACGGATTTCAACAAAACTTGGTACAATTGTTTTTCATACTCCTGGGCAGGTTATAGTATACTTTTCATCACGCTACGATCAATAGGAGCAGAGCAGTGAAGGGAAATGTTGGGAAAACAGGAGAACTTACTCCATTTTTTAAGCTTCCGTCGCGTGTGCAGCCTTAATAGTTAAAGCTACACAGAAATCATGTATGACGGAAATGTTCTTCTTAAAATTATATAAAAAATATTCCACGACAGCAAATGTCTATCTTTTAAGGTTGACTCACAATAACACGTGTAACTCCCGATAGCTTAGCAGTTCAGAGCTTTCTGATTATATTTTGTCTACTCTTACGTGTATAACACTCTCAATCATCCCTTATTAATAAATTTTAACATTATTACCTATTTAATAAAAAAAGACTCATAGAAATCGGTACAGAAACACCAAAGTTATACATGAAATACCTACGCTAATAAGCCATCGCGCGTGAATACTGAATCATGCTTTAAGGATTATTTTTGTGTAACCGTCGCGTCGGGTCGCCGCGTGAGGTATAAAGGTCTGGGCAAACAGCGGACGGGGCGGGACGGCGACGCGACGCTGGCGGGACGTGAAGAGTTGTAATGTATTAGTTAATGTAGAATAGGTCACATAGAGCCGTCGCGCTCGGCGCGAGAGTAGCGGTCGCGTCGCGTCGGCTCTGTGTGACATATTCTACATTAACTAATACATTACAACTCTTCACGTCCCGCCAGCGTCGCGTCGCCGTCCCGCCCCGTCCGCTGTTTGCCCAGACCTTAAAATGGCGGGGGAACTTCATACAATATTTGGCTGTTGATGCGAGTAGACGTTCCGAGCATTCGACCTTATTGACAGGCAATATTGTTCATCAGCGCGACTTTTAGTCTTTAAATTAATTTAGTATTCTTTTATTGTTATTTCATAAAATAGGTATTAGTTATTTTGGTAGCGTTTTATATTCGAGCCACTAATTACCCGATAGAATTTTTAAATTCTTTAAATAAATAAAGTACGGGCAGGACTTCCTTCTCATGAAATTTGTTTAAAAATTGGCATTCCTATAATTCTGCTCCGAAATTTAAGACCACCACAACTTTGCAATGGAACTCGGCTAAAAGTAACCCAGTTGCAACAAAATATAATCGAGGCTCAAATTTTAACAGGTTGCGGTGCAGGAGAAACCGTCTTTATTCCCAGAATTCCCATAATACCAAACAATTTTCCATTCCAATTTAAAAGAACGCAATTCCCAGTCTCGGTGTGATAAGCAATGACAATTAATAAGGCTCAAGGGCAGACTTTTCGTGTTGCTGGAGTAGATCTCAGTATCAGTTGTTTCTCGCATGGTCAGTTGTACGTCGGTCTTTTCCGGGTTAGCAGTTCTAGAAATCTTTATGTTCACGTGCCGGACGGGTCGACTTTCAACATATGTAGTTGACCCGGAAGTTTTATTTTCGTTGTATAGGTACTTAAGCCTCATGTGCACGTGATCTAAACAATATTACCAATACATTATCTTAATAACACACGAGGAATTACACACTGACGGAGTTGCGGGCACAGCTATCTATATCTATATATATAAATAAAACTCTTCCGTTACTGACTGACAGACAACGCACAGCCGAAACTACTGACAGTAGAGAGCTGAAATTTGGCCAGTGTGTTTGTTGGAAAGTAGGCTACCACTAAGAGAGGATTATTGGAAATTCCCTCGCAACGGGGAGAAAAGGGGGATAAATAGTTTTTTTCCGGAAGTCATTAGTCCACGTGGACGAAGTCGCGGGCAAAAGCTAGTCTTGTATAATCTTCTGCCACCTCCAATCCCTGACCCCACTTACTTTAGGTGTATTTTATCTTTTGTTGATTCTCATTTGGTTTTTTTTATCAGCGAATATATAAATCAAATAATATTTTATAATTAAAATTTTATTTGTTGAGTTTTTAATCTTAGATGAAACCAGCAAAATGCAACATTATTTAGGTTATTTTTTCCGTTCCTCTGCATTTACCTGTTACAATGTGACATTGGCGGAGTTATGTTGTTGTAACTTGGCAAGCCATTATACAAGAAGTGAAGTGACATTTAATTATTTACCGGTAGTACCTATTACTAAGCGTTACTTCCCCGCCGTTCCAGCTACACAAACTTAATTTCTTTACTGTCTGTGGTTTTTTTTTAAAATTGAACAACGTACCTTTAGTTACTGAATGTGAAAATTTAAGAAATACCCGCAATTTCTCATTTCGCTGAAAACTGTCTTATTAAAACTTGCCTTATATGGCGGACTGGCTTTCTCGCGGCTCTATTCAAATATTTATGTAATACACAGAAGCGAGAAATAGAAAAAATACATAATGTCAAAGTCAACATGTTTATTTTGCATGTGACCTACTAGTCACTTACAAATAGTCAACAAGTTAATAATAGTGGAAAGTAATCGACCGTGTCACTATTTCGGTTAACGACGCAGCTGAGAGGAACTGGCAAGGGCTTGTAATTTTTTGTGTTTACATTGTTTTCTCTAGTTAAAATAACATAAATAAGTCAGTAATAAAATAATTTATATGTCGGATCGGTCAATAGTACGGGAGCTGATTTGACAACGAGGCGCCAGCGGTGAAACGTCATCGCTTCGGCAGAGCCTAGATAAATGCCCGTGCGGCCCGGGCGGAGCTCACCTCACACACAGACGCGGTTGCAGAATACACCTCGCCGTCGAGGTGGTCGCTTACGCAGAGCCCCCATTCCAGCCCATAGGCGCGTCCTCTACGCGCCGGGCCCAGCTGATTCCTCCCCACGCACGGTGGCCCGAGCCGAGGTCCGTACCTCCCTCGAGCTAAGCCGTGCTTCCCCTTACAGCCCTTCCGGCTGGAGCGCAATTTGTTGCCGCGCTGATCATAGCCATCTGCGGCTATCAGAATTGTTTCAGTAAAAATAATAATAATAAAAAAAACAGAGCTCACTTCTCACTGATCGTCCGCCGCGCGAACATCAAGTCTAGGAACTACCTTACGTTGTTTCAATTATAAGTTACCAAATGTAACAAGTGTTATTAAAGATTATTTGTTTGTACCAACTTTGTTTACTGCTCGAGAGACGACACGCGGCCCACACAATATGTTACTGCGAGTTAACCGAAAAGTGTATGTGAAAACCATATAAAATAACCTGTCTTTGGTTCAGTCGCTTACAAAAAGATCGCCCAAATCGAGAATACAAAGCTCGGACTCAAATAACATCAAATTTTTTCCCAATTGCCGCCTTTGGATCAACGGATCCCGGGTTCGATTCCGGGGTCGGGCGAGTGTCTTTGTCTAAACCAGAGGCATTGGCTCGGAGTCTGGGTGTCATTTAATCTATGCCAAGTATTTACAAAAAAAAAGTATATAAGTAGTTTATCATCCATCTCGTTACCATAACACAAGCATTAAGTTGCTTAGCTTGGGACGAGATGGCGTTGTGTGAAATGTCCAAGGATATTTATTTATTTATTTACACGAAGTGATCGTTGTCTGCCCTGCACAACACATCTAATGGGAAGACCGGTATTATATCGGTAAGACCAGCTCTCATTTTTGACTGTAAAAACTGCCATTTTTATTTGAATAAATTCGTGAAATACTTTGTGTGTTGTGTACTGTGTACTGCCACTCCATCTGCCAACTTTTTTAACTGACTTGAAAATAATGTGTGTGAAAAGTGTCTTACCGTATAACTTGAAAATTAAAAATAATTTGATAGATATCGGTCCAGATTGTCCAGACACTAGACCAACTGCCTCGTTGGTCTAGTGGTTAGATGTGCCGCCTTTGGATCGACGGGTCCCGGGTTCGATTCCCGGGTCGGGCAAGTGTCTTTGTCTAAACCAGAGGCACTGGCTCGGAGTCTGGGTGTCATTTCTATCTATACAAGTACAAGTATTTACAAAAAAAAATGTATATAAGTAGTTTATCATCCATCTCGTTACCATAACACAAGCATTAAGTTGCTTAGCTTGGGACGAGATGGCGTTGTGTGATATGTCCAAGGATATTTATTTATTATTTATTTATAGATTGGTCCTATATACATTTTATCGATAGCTGTTCAGTAGCTTGGCAGATACCATGAAATAAGTAATCAACAAAGATTTGTAAGAAGGCAAATAAACAAAAAATTCTACGAAGTTGTTATTCGAGTTGTCCGTGTGGTGACGGATTTAGAATACATGGTGTCCCCACCCCATTCCATCCTGTAGATGTCGTAAGAGCCGCCAAAAGGAAATAACAGGGCTGTTAACCTAGCCGCAAGGAAAACTTGATATGAAACCCTGTGCTAAGGGGCCAGCGTGGCAGAGTAGGCTATTAATTACGAGTACCCTCCATGTAACTGAAGGAGGCCCGACTTTACAGCGGGTCATCTATAGCTTGAGTATTAGTAGTAATAGTTATTAGAGTCCATTACAACGCATAGAGCTTAAAATTACATCTAAGAAAAATAAAACGTAAGTTGACATCGACGCCTAAGGCTATGCCAAAGGCAACGACTTTAAACAGTTGTTAGTTTTCGCTTTTCAGTGGCAGATACCCAGTCTTTGGGGACTGTCTCCAAATCATGAGAATCCACCAATATCTATAGCGTTCCTTGACTTTACCGCTCCATGGGCTTAATACTGACTGCCTCGTTGGTCTAGGGGTTAGGTGTGCCGCCTTTGGATCAACGGGTTCCGGATTCGATTCTGGGGTCGGGCAAGTGTTGTCTAACACGTAGGCACTTCCTCTGAGTCTGGTTGTCATTTATGTTCGTGAATTACATGTTTGAGCAGGGGCTTAATTAAAATAAAAACATCTCTACTACTGGGGGATTCTCCGCGATCCTGGACATCAATGTATAGTAGACATGCTTAACTTACCTCAGCGGCAATATAGGCGGGTATTACTGACAGCAATAGTCGTTCTTGCTGCTCTTTCTCGCACTCCAACTTCACTCGTTGCTCCAAACAGGTTCTGGTGCCGGCAAATGTGTTGCGATGGGCCCTTTCTGTTAGAGCTCGGTAGTAGAGGCCGATGCCACTTGCCGACAGCAGGAGAGACAGCTCGCAGACCAACTACGAGAAAAAAACCGACGAATTGGAACAAAATGTTATATCAATATCTAAAAAAATGTATACATACCAATCTTATAATAGCTCCCATATGAATAATAGCTTTAAGGACCTATTGACTCATCACGATATCTCTGGAACCATAAGACCTCATCATCAGCCCACATTAATCCACTGCTGGACATAGGCCTCCCCTAAAGAGCGCCATAGCGTAGCTGTCTTCAGCTTGACGCATCCAGCTGCTGCCCGCAACCTTTCGCAGGTCCTCATAAGACCTAGAGACTATAAATTTGGTAGCAATATTCTTTTCACCGAGTAAAGGTCAGCTAAGCACAGATTTAAAGAAATTCCAAAAAAGGGGTGTTGTGGTGGGTCAATTATTTGGCAAAACAACGTTTTCGGGATCAGCTAGAATTTTTATATACCATACATACGTCTGCAGGTTAAGTGATGTATCGGAAAACAAAACCACTTCAAAAAACATAATTGATATAATATCTAAAAATTATACATACCAGTCACACATAACATAACTAACATCATTTTTCATACCTTCATACATATTTCACCCGAAATGTGTTCAATTCGTCACGTCAAGGTTTCACGGTCGGTATTTAAGAAATGAGAAATAATTTCCAATGTTTATGGAACGCAAACACGAAACAATATTACTGAGGCTTTAAAATAAGGGGTGTGGTGAGGCTCATTTATTTCCTGTAATTGAAAGAGGCTCGACTGAGCAATGGAATGGCTCTATGGAATGGCATTCGGAACCGGTGGTAAAAACTTTAGGTGAATGTTCCAGGGTTGCCCGCGAAATTCAAATTTTCTTACGTTTTTTGCAATTTGCAGGCCAGGGCTAGGTTGTATGATGATGAACATTTGATTCGCGGCTGTAAGACGTATGTAGTTACAGAGTTATTATAATTCTATAACTACATACGTCTTACAGCCGCGAATAACATTTTAATCAACATACAACCTAGCACTGACCTGCAAATTGCAAAAAAACGTAAGAAAATTTGAATTTCGCGGGCTACCCTGGAACCTTAATGATTAATAATTTTTCTTTTTAAATTTTCATTTCTTGCCCATTTGATGCATTCGCAAGAATTTATACGAATAAAAAACATTTTGATTTTGAGAAGAACAAGAAGACAGGTTAGATTCGGTCACGCTGTTTCTATTTTAAGATCGCAAGTCGTCATCCGTTTGTCTTTTCTCAATTTTATTCTACTTCTTTCTTGAAGTCGTTTTATCAGGTTTGTTTTGTGTGTGTGTGTGTGTGTTTGCGTGTGTGTGTGTGTAAATACCTACTACTGCTATCCACCGTGACAAGTTAAATTTAAACAATATCTTGCCGAGTACTTGAGACGTACTCCTACAAGAAAAGGGAATGACAGAAGTTTTCTCATTTCTTAAGGATTAATAATCACTTTCTTCAAGCGCAGTAGTTGTTTAAGTGCTTAGACTATAGTAGCTGTTTATGTGTATTGTTGTGTGACTCAGCGTCATGTAAATAGGTAATTGACACACACACTGGCCGAGTTATATTACAAGAAATTTGTTTTTTTATCGGTTACATTTCAGTGAGTGTGTGGAGATTTAGCACAACCTGATACCCCCTTTGCCCTTCCATCACTACCTACTGGAACCGTTTTGCTTGGAATGGAACTCTCTGCCGAGGTCAGTGTTTCCGGAACGCTATAATCTGGATATTTTTAAGGCCAAAGGGAACAGATACCTTCTAGGCAAAAGTGTACCATCTTAGCCTCATCTTGGACTTCCATTGGCGAGATTGAAGTCAAACGTACGTTTACATTAAAATTTACAACCGTAGGAGGTCAGCCAATACAATTCCCAACAGAACCAGTTGCTTTCTCGGATCGTTATAATATCACCCCACGTTTAAAAAACCTGTTGTTTTTTAAAGTAAGCTTATTTTTAATTATTAAAGGATTTATGCCCCATGTCTAAAATAGCGACCACACGAGCCTCAAGCAAAGGGTGCCTCAACACGCGACCTGATTAAACAAAAATAAGCTTTCGTGCACCCAGACGCCTACCATAACTTGCCGCGCTCACATTTAGCAAATCCTTGCTTATCGTATATTTTCAGGCGCTTGTATATATTAGTTGGGTGGACAAAGAAATTTATAATGTTTATTTACTCCCGATAAAAAAGTTGTGTTAAACGTTTGACGTGTTTGTGTGACTGGCGCACTGTAGCTTCTAAACGAAGGGACGGATTATAATGCGGACTTTTAGCATTCCTGTTGCAAATTGAATGTATGAATTACATTATCTTGAGAATGTAGACCTACCTTTATAGAGTTTAACTTAGTCTATGGGTAGGGTTGCCAACTATACTGTTTTGAACAGTATTATACTGTTTTACACTAAATTATACTTTTTACTGTTGAACAAAAATAAAGTATACAAAATACTGTTTTCAGCAAACACATTACTCTGTGTTATACTTAGACGCTCACACATTTTTTCAGCAATGAATGCTAAGTGGCGGGAGAGTAGAAATAGAGCATCTTTTAATTAAATAAAAAATGAGCTCCTCATTTATTTTAATTTCAGCTATAGGTGTGGTGAGGCAAATAAGGTTTTTAAAATGATTATAAATTAGTAAGTTGTGCGAGAAGCTCTAAAAATATGTATTTAAAACAATAATTATGTAACATACTGTTAATTTTTCTAAAATACTGTTTAATATTCTTCATAGAGCTGAACATACTTTATTTCTTGTAAAAAAAGTTGGCAACTCTATCTATGGGCCATTTTTCAACACTTGTAAAAATTAAGAAATAAAACTCTTCCTCTCTATGATTTTTGGTGAAACTGAAAATTGGCATTTTTATTCTCTGTCCTAACAAATTGGTCACCAAACTTCACATTGGCGAAATCGCGTTCAGCGGCCAAACGCCTTAACCGAAGAAGAAGAAGGCATTTTTTTTTCTTTCACATCGGCATCCCAAAACCCGGTCAATTCCTATGATCTATGTCGATAATACTGATTCCGTTACCTGCTGATAGAAAAGTGATTCAATGGCCTCGGGCCTGATGCCCAGAGCCAGGCCCAAGTAAGCCAAGGTCAGCACCACGGAGAGCGCCAGCGCTATTGGTCGCGCTATTGGCATCATCGTATGCACCATCTGGGGACAATCCAAAATGTTAAAAATCAAAAACAAATGTTTAATTTAAAAATGTCTAAAAAATTAAAGTAAATTTGTAACCTCAAATTTTATTTGCGATCTTATTTCGAGTTAATTGTATAAAGACAAACGTCACATACATGTTTGTAATTGTAATATTATGTATTTTATAAAGTTTTTTTTTAAGTCGGTTACAAACTTAATCAACATTGGCTCAACTGTTGCGTGTTTGTGATTAGAACATATGACATGTATGTTTGTAAAACAGCAACCGCAATACAGGTTATACACAGTAAATGAGATACGTTTCTTTAATAAAAATTATATGCTTTTATACTGCTTTTTATACATACACGCTTATTATTATGTAGATGTTGTTAAGTTGTCAATACATAGATTCTTGTCGCATCCTCATTTTCTCCCCACCACATAAACTTGCAGATATTTGAAGTCAGTCAAAAACTTTTTCAACATTGGTTCAACTGTTAAGGAGTAATGATGCTATAGACAGACAAGTCAAAACTATCGCGTTTATCAAGAGACGTCAAAATTGTAAGTGCTAATTACTTAACTTTCAAGCTGTTCAAAAACAGGAAAAAAACGCAAAGCTTCATTCGATAAGACAAACCAATTAACGGCGACAATAAAAATAATCTGCGGGTCGAAATGAGCCAAGTTCAAATTAAGTGCGTTCACCGAGTTTGTTCACGTTCTGCTGTTGACACACGGTTCTCAAACATAAATAAAACTTTTCTCAATTTCCGTTTTTCCCATTACTTTTTTACATCTTATTTATAAACCCTGACTAAAGCAAGACTAAGCTTCACGCCAAACATCAAGCAAATAATGGAAACCTACATTCCCTTTTCTGCAATATGGTTGAGGAGGGCGATGCTGCCACATGTGTCATGCTTGTGAACAGGTGCCGTTGCTGGGTTATATGGTTAACCCAGATTCATGTCCGTATTCTGGTCATTACTGTTTTAACAACTGACAAAAAGAAGTATTATAAGTTTTATGTAATTTTTTCTTTGAAGTTGCTTTTTATTATTGTTACCAGGTTTTTAATTTTGACTTTCAGTAAAAATAAACGTATGCTTTGTTAAAGACGAATAACGATATACAATATATTTTACAAATTTTGCCTTTTTACAAATCTTTCTGGAAACTTATTCCAAGGTTTCTGCCAAACGACTCAACGAATTTCGATGAAATGAATATGGGACCAATTTCAAACTCTATCATTTGTAAACCGATTAGAAAAATGATTCAAAAGAATTTTACTATACAAAAATGTTTTTTAAGAAGGTACAATTGATATTGATTATTCGAGTACTTCACAAAGTATACCTACGTTTATAAATATAATATTGAAAAATATGACGAGACTTCAAATTCATTATTGCATACATGAAATAATATAGATACCTATCTCAATATAACAAACGCTATTTTACATCACAAATACTTCACCAGCTTTGTCATTTAAATTCATGTTTTATCAAAATGGTTGGAAATAAAACAAAAACAAGTTAAAAACAAAAATTAAATATGGCACGACAATTCATAAAAATGAGTTACAGCGATAGATGGAACATACTGTTTGCATTAAATGAAAGCACGTTTCAACAACGATTACATTTAAACTTTCGGCAGGTAGTTAGACGTGCTGAAACAGCTAAAAGGGCTATATGTAGACCACAAAACAAATATCAAAGTGATACCGACCCACCCTGTGTCCAATTTTCTACCGCCCCAGACCATAGATGACCAACTTCTGAGTCGGGCCTCTTCTAGTTTCATTTAGAGTATTAGCCTATTGTGCCTCGCTGGCCAGACGGGTTGGCACAGGATTTCGTACGAAGTTTTCCTTCTCTGTAGGCTTTCGGCCTTGTCATTTCATTTTATCGAATCTTACGGCACCCTCTTAATGGAGCTGGTTGGTGACATCATGTATTCAAAATGCTTCACCACATGGACAAGCCACTGGCCATTATTAGACACTAGGACTAGAAGTCTCTCCGAGAACTGTCGAGTCCTGTTGTTCGTCTCGAGATATGTGCTCAAATACTAATTCGTATTGAAAAGGAACTTTAATCACGTAAGATTGATCACAAAACTCTTTTACATGGTCATATTTAAAACGACTATTATCTTCTTTTAGCTCTTGTACCACGCTACATGTTGTTCACATATATTATTGACTTGAAAAAATAATATGAATGTTAGGGTCGGTTCAAATCTGACGGAAAATGTGTCGCGTATTATCCGGCGCGTAACGCCAAAACAGATAAATGTAATATATGATAAAACATTCAACCTTTCACATCTAACCGATATGATGCGTTAGTGCGTCGAGCGTACGGTGTCTGTTCCGTTTCCGTCAACGCATTGTCGGTCGACGTAATAGCGGCACATTTCGTATAATTTTGTTAGTTATGTAACATTTCATAATCGTAAGGAGTACATCAAATGATTCTTCGGTTAAAGGTCTGGGCAAACAGCGGACGGGGCGGGACGGCGACCGACGCTGGCGGGACGTGAAGAGTTGTAATGTATTAGTTAATGTAGAATAGGTCACATAGAGTCGTCGCGCTCGGCGCGAGAGTAGCGGTCGCGTCGCGTCGGCTCTGTGTGACATATTCTACATTAACTAATACATTACAACTCTTCACGTCCCGCCAGCGTCGCGTCGCCGTCCCGCCCCGTCCGCTGTTTGCCCTAACCTTTACGGTAAAACTGAATAAATTTTGTAGGATACTCTCTTAAAGTTGCATAAAGACAATGAAATTGGCCACTTGATATTCTTTTAGTATTTAAAGGATGCACCCAATGTCAACGTTTCGTTGGTCTAGTGGTTAGATGTGCCGCCCTTGGATCAACGGGTCCCGGGTTCAATTCCGGGGTCGGGCAAGTGTCTTTGTCTAAACCAGAGGCACTGGCTCGGAGTCTGGGTGTCATTTCTATCTATAATATGTAAGTATTTACAAAAAAAAAATGTATATAAGTAGTTTATCATCCATCTCGTTACCATAACACAAGCATTAAGTTGCTTAGCTTGGGACGAGATGGCGTTGTGTGAAATGTCCAAGGATATTTATTATATTTATTCGATTAGTTCAAAAGCCTCCCAAATAGCCATTACTTCGATGGGCTTCATTTTAAAATTTGATATCACACAACACAACCCCTTTGTAGATGCTGAACGCAACTGACTAGACGCGTAATGTGAAAAATCTAATTTGACCGAATAGATGCGAACGATGATTCGCTCGACGCATGTTCCGTCAGATGTGAACCGACCCTTGATTCCACATTTCCAATTGAGCGAGAATTCCTGTTTTTTTTTTCTTTTTTAATATTGTTATGTTATGATTTCTTTTTAATTTATAGCATGTAATACCACAATATCATCCACTAGACCTTCATGCAGTGCAAAAGCTAGAGGTGTGACCGCTCACAAATCAAGAGGACCTCTACACAGGAAATTGAATCTGGTGACGATTCTGCTGTGCAAATTGCATTCTAGTTGCGCAAGACTCGTTTGATAATACCGTTTCAATTCAATTTTGTTGACTAACGAAGTTGAAATTAACTTTTCTTCAGTAGATTTCTTAATATTGTTTTTTTCTATTCTAGTCGTACGTATTAGAATATACAGTGTCCCAATTCCATCATGAGGGTGCCATAAGAGCCGACAAAAGGAAATTAAATAAAAACGAAAATCGAAGTCTTGAAATGAAACCCGGTGTCGACCAGTCTTACCAGCTTGGCACCGCAGGCTAATTACCCTCCCTGCGATGGGAGGAGGCCCGATTCAGCAGTGGGTCATTAAAAAAAGTTAAACTATGCCCAATAATTTGTAAACATAACGGTACATCTCGAAATATTGTTGTTTGCTTATAATATACTGAGCCAAAATTAAAAATATGTACAATTGATATTAAAATTAAGATATGTCTTGCGGATTTTTCGCGTATGTTTTTTATTGTTGAATTCCCGACGTTTCGAATGATTTGCAGCAGTTGTGGTCACGGGAGAGACTAGATGAGTTGAGTTGAGTATGGGATATCTTCCCCATGAGTTGTCTTCCCCCTCGACGGAAGGATTTGAGGTTTACTAAAGTAATTGTAATTGTTGGTTTTCTTGAAAATGTGCTCACAAACTGCAATCTTGTCGAGCATCTGTTTTTCGGGAGCAGTTGAGAATTATCTATACATCTATACTCTATACATACTACATACATACATACATACAAATAAATAAAATTAGAGGGTCTGTTTGTAATAATAAAATAACCACTTTTTACTAAATCTGTAAGTATGTATGCACAGTACATAGACCGAAATAACATTTTTTTTTAATTTTTGTCTGTCTGTCCGTCTGTCTGTCTGTTTGTTCCGGCTAATCTCTGGAACGGCTAGACCGATTTAAACGGGACTTTCACTGATAGGTAGCTGATTATATAAGGAGTAACTTAGGCTACTTTTTTATACAGGCATTGCCCCGCGGTGTCACCCGCGGTACGACAATAAGTAAGCGCGGGTGAAACCGCGGGGCTCAGCTAGTATATTATAAAATACACGCGATAAATCCGTTCAAAACTGTTTCATTTCAATGTGTTATAATTCCGAAAACGTCACAATTAATATTGTTGTAAAAAATATCTCTATTAATTTTCATCTCCTACGAAGAAAGAATTAATAGACGTATTTATCAATTTATTAAAAACATAATATTTTAGTGTGGTTCTATTATGTGTTTCATTCCATTGTGTGATGATTACAAAATATCCTAGTGTAACAAAGGCCCCCTGTTAGCGGAAGGTCCCACCTCGGGCTCCATTTATAGAGGCCAAGGCCCCCAGGGTCGTGGGGCATGTTCCCCTATTATGAAACACAACCCGCAGCCCTGAAATGGGCAGTCGGGGAACGCCGTAACTTTTAGTGGGTATGTCGGGGCGCTAATTATAGGTTCCATCATATCTATGTAGAGTTCCAACGAAAAAACCGAACAAAGATATTTTTCTCTCAATAATAATAAATCGTCAAAGTCTCTGTAGTACTCAGCACCACAAAATACTCAGTATTCGAAGCACAAATTAGAAGCAGGATTTAAAAAGTTCAACATCAAAGACCCTAACCAGACAAACGGAGCCAAATAAAAACAAGAAGAGTACATGTTATGACAGTTTTCTCATCACCTTGTACCGCGATAAAGACTAACTTGGCTATAAACCCCACCGTTCCATTTCCCTAGCTCATATAAAACCCCGTACACACATGCGGCCAACCAACCAGAGAGAACCAAATTAATTACAAATTGGCCTTCTTGTGACAGATTTAGAAGCATCTTCATTGATTCAGCCAAAAGCCAAAGCAACTGCTTGCTCTTGCTTGCTTCTTCACTTCTTATTGAAACTTCACCATTAATATTACGCATCTGAATAGCAATAGATATCTCGTCGTTTTAGCCCATAAATGACACACTACTGAGTCGGGCCTCCTCCAAATTAATGGAGGGAATTAGCCTATTTGCCACGCTGGCATGACGGGTTGACACAGGGTTTGTATCAAGTTTTCCTTCTCCTCTTGCGTTCTTTTGTGACCAAAAGTCCCAAAATAAAAACAGAATTAAAAAAATTTACAAATATGTTCATTCCGTCCACGGCAGCAATATGTAAAAAGTGATATCCCATTATAAAGTGAAGCAGCGACATCTAATTTCAAAAAAGAAACTAACCCAACTTTATGTCAACACAGACAAAGACTGTGACATCTAGTTTAAGTTACAAAAGTTTAACAACACAAAACAATATTTTTTGAAATAACAAACACTCGTACAGTGAGTACGCGCTCCAATTATCTTAGAGAACCCTGCATGGGCAAATTGAATTTCGAACGAGTATTCTTTTTCTCCCAGTGCTGTTGTTAGATAAATTGCATTGACACCTGATTGCGGGCGCCGCCTGAGTCTATTCACGAATTAATGCAATATTTTTTTTAATACTGAAGTAGTGAATGCGAAGTCACATAATGATGAATAGTATTTATTACTGCCTCCATGTGATGATAGATTAAGAATACATAGAGTCACCACCCCATTTCATTCTGAGGGTGTCGTAAGAGCTGACCGAAGGAAATGTCAAGGCCGAAGACTTAGTCGCAAAAGACGGTAAACTTGATACGAAACCCCGTGCCAACCCGTCTGGCCAACGTGGCACAGTAGTGTTATTACGGTTCTTGTAATTGCAGGAGGCCTGACCCATCAGTGGGTCGTGTATGAGCTGAGCAGTAGTAGTAGTAAAAACATTAACCTCTCGGCACTCGGCTCCTCGGGTTTCGGCATCTCGGGCTTCGTTTCGGCCTCGGCCTGCGCAGTCTCGAATAGAGCTATAAATTCGTACACATTCAAACCGGGAATCTTATTTATAAACAAACAAACCATTTCACTTTCGCCAGGAGCTTACTGTCCATCTTAATTCGGTATTATCATAAGATCGTAAGCGCCATCCTTTTCATCTTGACGTACTAAACCATTGTGTCCCAACCTTTTTTAGGCCATGCCCCACCTAAACATTTCAAATTTTTTTTAATATAATTTTTAATTTAAAAGTTAAGTTTTGTTGTCATAATGCAGGTATATAATAAGACCTTCGACATGTTGAGGGCCAAACTTAAACGAAAAAATACGTTCGCGGGCCGCGTTTGAAAGTACTTAGTGCATTTTAAAGTAGTAATAATATTTTTTGCGATAGATATTAGACATGACATAATACGACAATATTATTATAGTACAATTTACTAAAACAACAAAATGAAATAAAAAACAATGGTACATTATAAATAAATCGTTAAATTTGCAATTGTTACTTGTTAGCTTGAATTTGGGAAACTAATCCATCGATATTTGAATTAATTCCACTGATACAAAGAATTTTCAAATTATCGTCCGCCTCACTGTCACTCCCGTGAGTATATGTACCTAATGTAATATTATTTTTATTGGTTTTTTTCAAAATGTCTTGCGGGCTGGATGCGGCCCGCGGGCCATTTGTTGCCCATATATGTCTTAATGTATTTGTTGTATCCTTTTTTAAATTTCACCCCTTAACTATCAAATTGCCCCGTGGGGCGTGGGCCCAACGTTGGGAGCCACTGTACTAAACCGTATATTTTGCGAAAGTGGCTAAACTTTGTACAGCTCTTTGTTTCATTAAGGCCATCAGGGGTTGACAGATGTAAATTTTGCTTGGTTATGTAAAATTTTCAGCAGAAAGGGTCCACAATTAAGGTGAACAAATGAGACGTCTTGGTTTATTTGCAGGTGGGAAAGAAGATATTTCTACGAAGATTTTTGTTTGCTAGACAATAAATGCCTACGTATCGCATTTTATAAGTCGGAACTCTGATCAGTAGCATCATCATCGTCTTATTTCAACCCATTTATGGTCCACTAGACATTCGAGCCTCCTCCAATGTCATAGAGGCTAATGAGCCTACATCAAAACCTCAGTTTTCCTTCCCTTGCAACTAGATTGTCTGCCACTGTCGCTATATTCACCTCTTTTGTATGGCTATGGAACACATAGTGTCACCACCCTATTCTATCCAGAGGGTGTCGTCAGAGCCGACAAAAGAAAATGAGAAGGCATATAGCCTATCCAACAGAGAAGGAAAGCTTGACCCAATGCCGACCCATCCGGCCAGCATGGCGCAGTATTCTACTTACCCTCCATGTAAAAGGAGGACGCTTGACTCAATGAGTCATTTATGTGATGAGTAGTAGTATAAACGGGTAAGAATAAATCATACATTAAAACTCCTAAACAGTGTCTAAGTTAATTGATTATTACTAACATGAATGAAATGAAAACGTGAACCTAATAGGAATCTTCATATCCTGATAATTATTTGTAAAAAAAATTATCGATGCCGGTATTTCATTTCAATAAGTATGCGTAGTAGATGGTACTACGCACAGCGATTAAGCTACGGTGTGTGCTACGTACTTTCGTAGCGGTTCTCTGCGTAGCCTGTGCAAGACGTTTTTTTCTGGTACGCAAATTAATTATTATTTCTATGCTATGATTTTCCATTAATACACTAAAACTAAAAGTTCTAATATACAATGAAAGACTATATAGCAAATGTAATAGTCATTATATCTGGTATCAACTACAATGGAAGGGAAAAAGTAAGATTAGATTATTATTACTAATATATGTGCCTTGTTCGTCTAGTGGTCAGATGTGCCGCCTTTGGATCAACGGGTCCCGGGTTCGATTCCGGGGTCGGGCAAGTGTCTTTGTGTAAACCAGAGGCACTGGCTCGGAGTCTGGGTGTCATTTCTATCTATATTATGTATGTATTTACAAAAAAAAATGTATATAAGTAGTTTATCATCCGTCTCGTTACCATAACACAAGCATTAAGTTGCTTAGCTTGGGACGAGATGGCGTTGTGTGAAATGTCCAAGGATATATTTATATTTATTTATTTATTTAAAATATTTCGGTAGAGCACAATAATTCCGTGTGGTAGCGGAGTAACAGTACTACCACCCCATATCTTCCCGTGGGTGTCGTAGAAGGCGACTAAGGGACAACAGACGTTGGGCAGCAGCGACGTTCTGTCAAGAATCGGCCATCCGATACTGCGATCGCCAACCCGCCTGCCAAGCGTGGCGATTATGGCAAACCCCCCCTATGATTGTCACAAATTTAAAAACGGCCCCCAGTCCCCGGCAGCCCTGCTATTCCTTCGGCCACTTTAGCAGCCAAGGTAACAGTGGGGCAGGGGGTGCGAACAATCTCCGGCAGAGATCCGGCTACCACAAAAAACGACGGCTGCACCTGGCAACATACAACACACGGACACTGCGGACTGACGAGAAGATCATAGAACTCGAGGAAGAGTTGAGCAAGCTGCGATGGGATGTAGTGGGGTTGTCTGAAGTCCGAAGAGAGGGGGAGGACACGATAACCCTCAAATCCGGCAACTTGCTCTACTTCCGGGAGGGCGACCAACAGTCCCAAGGTGGTGTTGGGTTTATCGTCCACAAGTCCCTTGTGAACAACGTTGTTAAAATCGAGAGTGTGTCGACCAGGGTGGCGTACCTTATACTCAGAATAACCAAGCGTTATTCGCTGAAGGTCATACAGGTATACGCACCGACCTCGGCACACCCCGACGAAGCGGTGGAGATAATGTATGAGGACATTTCCTCGGCCATACATGGCTCTAGAACGCACTACACCGTTGTCATGGGGGATTTTAACGCGAAACTGGGCAAGCGGAGCGGAGATGAGCTGCAAGTGGGGCAATTTGGCTTTGGACACCGGAACCAACGGGGCCAGACTTTGGCTGGTTTTCTGGAGAAGGAGGGACTCTATATGATGAATTCCTTCTACAAAAAACCAGAACAGAGGAAATGGACCTGGTTGAGTCCGGATGGCACCACAAAAAACGAGATAGACTTCATCATGTCGACGGAAAAGCACATATTCAATGATGTCTCCGTGATCAATATGGTTAAAACCGGAAGCGATCACCGCTTAGTAAGAGGCACATTGAATATCGACGTCAAGCTTGAAAGGTCGCGCATGGTGAGGTCTACGCTGCGTCCCGTGCCTGTTCAGATTCAAAACCCGGAAAGCTTCCAGCTCGAACTGCAGAACCGCATTATTAGCCTAGGCGTTGACGTGGACGATAATAATGACGGGTTCGTGGAGACTGTCCGCAAAGTTGGGTCGAAGTTCTGTAAGACCCAACGCCAGAAAACGGCCAAAAAGCTCTCGGACCTCACCCTAAATCTCATGGACGAGCGACGGAAAATGGTCCTGAAGTCTTCAGATGATGCGACGCAGCTTCGGACGCTCAATAGACAGATATCAAAGTCCCTGAAGCGTGATATACGCCGATTCAACACGATTCGTGTTGAAGAGGCTATTGAACGCAACAGGGGCTCCAAGGTTTTCGCCAGGGATCTGTCTATTGGGCAAAGCCAGCTCGTCAGGCTGAAGACTGATGACGGCAGGATCGTCACGTCAAAGTCCGAGATTTTGGGTGAGGTCGAGAGTTTCTATGGACAACTGTACACGTCTACACACGAACCCGTCATAAATCTAGCAAACGACCCACGAGCTAGGTTAACCCGGCACTACACAGAAGACCTACCGGACGTCAGCCTGTGTCAGATCGGGATGGCTCTCGAGCAACTTAAGAACAACAAGGCGGCGGGTGATGACGGCATTACCGCAGAACTTTTGAAGGCGGGTGGAGAACCGATCCTTAGGGCCCTTCAGAAGTTGTTCAATTCCGTCATACTCGAAGGACGAACGCCAAAGGCATGGAACAGAAGTGTGGTGGTGCTGTTCTTCAAGAAGGGAGATAACACCTTATTGAAGAACTACAGACCCATCTCACTTTTGAGCCATGTCTACAAGTTGTTCTCGAGGGTCATCACGAATCGTCTCGCATGCAGGCTCGACGATTCCCAGCCTCCCGAACAAGCCGGTTTCCGAAAAGGCTTCAGCACCGTAGACCATATTTTAACGCTACGGCAGGTTATACAGAAGACCGAGGAGTATAACCTGCCCCTTTGTCTGGCGTTCGTGGACTACGAGAAAGCCTTCGATTCGATCGAGACGTGGGCAGTATTGCAGGCTCTCCAGAGGTGCCAAGTCGACTATCGGTACATCGAAGTGTTGAAGTGCTTGTATGAAAACGCCACCATGTCAGTCCGACTCCAGGACCAGACCTCGAAACCGATCCAGCTGCAGCGAGGTGTTAGACAGGGAGATGTTATCTCTCCGAAACTGTTCTCCGCTGCACTGGAAGATGTTTTCAAGGTTCTGGACTGGAAAGGGCTGGGCATTAACGTGAACGGCGAGTACATCACTCACCTTCGATTCGCTGACGACATAGTCGTAATGGCTGAAACCATGGAGGACCTCACTACGATGCTCGATGGCCTCTGTGGAGCCTCCGAACGAGTCGGCCTTAAGATGAACATGGAGAAGACGAAGATCATGTCTAACATCCATGTTCAAGCCACTCCTGTTAACATCGGAGGTTCTACCCTCGTGAACAAGATTGGTCCAAAGGTCCTCAATGATAACACTCGGTGCGGTAAAAACTCATTTATTGAAGAGTGCTTGTTGGGGTCGTTCCACCCCTGGAGTACACGAAATCCTATGATATAGGTGATAGTTGCTATTATAGCCTTGGTTGTGTCTCAATTAACAAAAACTATACTTTTCTCTATACTTAATTACATGGAAGTAACCATATCGCCGGCTAACTCTATGCTAGCGACATCTATTGTTCAAAATACTGTATTACGTCTTAACATTCCGCCCACCAAGGACATATTTTAATCATGTCCTTCAACAAACATTAACCGCCCACCATGAGGTCAAGGGGGTTTTGAGGTAATCCAATACAAAATCTTAATATGGTGAGCTGAATGAGACGCTGCATTACAAAACAAAAATAAGTATAAATATGTGACAATAATGAACAATATTACTATTTACTGAATGCTGACAATACACAAGTTGATTGACAAACAAAACTTGTAAGTTCTTAATAGGTTTGAACTATAAATTCAACTGAACATCAACATTATTACAAATCACAAGATATTGAACACTTACTTTACTTTAATTTATTTTGAACAAAGGTTGAGATTAATTCAAAATATTCACCTTGTTTTACAATATCACCATTTTATTCAAATACCTATTATCAAAATGAAAACCTGAAATGACATTTTCCTTCTTAAAGTTCTTTTCTTGACTATCTGTTATCATTATATTTAAATGTCTATATTTATCCGTTTATTTAACCTAAATCTAAGTTTTTTAAATAGTTCTCCTAGATTGTTGTCATGTAGCCTTTCCGATTTCGGTTTCTTCACTGAACTATGTGCATATAATTTATTTTTAAACATAGGAAAATTATTGCCGCTGTATACCGAAAGATGGCTAGATACAGCATAAATATAAAATAAATAAATATCCTTGGACATTTCACACAACGCCATCTCGTCCCAAGCTAAGCAACTTAATGCTTGTGTTATGGTAACGAGATGGATGATAAACTACTTATATACATTTTTTTTTTTGTAAATACATACTTATTATAGATAGAAATGACACCCAGACTCCGAGCCAGTGCCTCTGGTTTAGACAAAGACACTTGCCCGACCCCGGAATCGAACCCGGGACCCGTTGATCCAAAGGCGGCACATCTAACCACTAGACCAACGAGCATGACAAGATGTTAAATTAAAATCTGATGTTTCTTGGGTGTTACCAGACAAAATCCATCCCAGGGTTGTATTTTGAGCAATTATAGGCCCTGGAGAAAATTTGAGAACACCTTCTTTTAATACTTGGCAATAAATATCAGCTCCCAACAAAATGTCAATTTTGCTTGGGGTGTGATATTTTGGATCAGCTAGGATAACATTTTTTAAGTTATCACAATGTGCTGTACTATATGTATGTTTGCTTGGTATAAGTGATGTTATTTGGTTTAAAACTTGTGCTCGTACCTGAATACTAAAACTAGGATCGTGACGTGAATGAATGGTTACAATAACCATGAACTTAGAGGCTAAAGCCTTGTCGTCACCCCCTATGCCTGCAATACTACCATTTACTGGAATCTTTTTAAGTCCGAGCAACTGGACTGCTGAATCGGTGATAAACGATCCTTCGGATCCTTGATCCAATAACGCTCTCAGCTCCTGCATTGAACCCGTTTTAGTTTGTGCTTCGACTAAAGCGGTTGCTAACAAAACTCCCTTTGATCTCTTTTTCGAAAAATGAGTGTGAATTTCTGATTCAGGTTCTGGTACCGCACCAAAATTGTGTATTTCTGAATTGACTACTACTTTAGACTTTTGATTATCATCAGAATATGCGATATTTGAGGATACCTTTGGATGCAATAAAGAGTGATGCTTTCGATTGCATATTTGACAAGTGGCTTGCACACGACAAATCTTAATAGAATGATTCGGGCCTAAACAATTAAAACAAAGACCACGGTCTTTAACAAACTTACTGCGAGTTGAATAGTCTTTCTTACAAAATAGTTTACAACGACTCAGTCTATGTTGCGCTTTACAAAATGGGCAGATAATTTTACTCTTGTCGATTACATTATTATTAGAATTAACAACGTGAAGAACTTTTGGGTGATCAACTGACTGACATGTCTTGGGCTTGGCATCTAAATATTCTAAGGCTCTGAATCTATACTCCAAAAATAATTTAAATTCTTCAAAAGTTGGTATTTGATCCGATGAACTGATTTTCGATTCCCATTGCTTACGTGACTCACCGTCTAACTTATCACTAATAATATGAATTACTATTGCATTCCATGTCATTACATCAATACCAACTGAACTCAACCCATGCAAGCAGTCAACAGTTGTATCCAATAGTTCTTTTATAGCTTCAGCCGACTCGATAACAATATTTGGTTGGTTGATTAATCTTCTTAAAATACTATTACACAAATATCGTTTGTTGTCGTAACGCTTATTCAGAATCGACCAACATTCCTTATAATTATCTGCTGTTATAGGAGTATGCCTTAACAATTGCTCTGCTTCGCCTGCTAAGTGGCCTTTTAAATAGTGCAACTTCTGTACATCATCAATCGTATCATTTTTATGAATCAATGAAAGAAATAAATCACGAAATGAACTCCACTCTGCATAATTGCCAGAAAATACTGGTATAGATATTTTTGGAAGCCTTACATTACAATTTATATTCTTTCCACTTGCAGGAACAACAGACGTAGATGATGCAATTGAATACGACGCTAAACTTTCTTTTAATTCAGATTTATACATAATATAACTTTCTTCAACTTCATCGTACATATCTGACTGAAAATATACATGTTTCGTATCCTGTGACTCTTCTATAATATTTTTATGAGTATGTACGAAATGTTTCCATTTATGTTCTAAGTTCTCTAATCTTGTTTCTAAATATGACTGAGTAATACGATCTTTTGGAGCTTTTTCAAAATTAGTTCTAGCTCTCTCTATGACAATCTTATTATCAACTTGTAACTTAAACAAAGTATCCATGACTAATTATTATAAAACATATACAAGTCTATGAAAACAATATTATATTAATATTACCAATCAATAAACAATAATTGAAACAAAATTATGTTCGGAATTTTTCTAAGTCGATACCGAGAATCGTAAAATTTTACAAGTGTTTGAACAATAAAATACCTTTGCAAAATTGGGCATAGGTTCCCCGTCCCAACCGGTTTTCTCTTAAATTAGGCTAAGTCTAAAGCTATACTAAATTATTCTAAGTCCAAAGTTCACTTCACTTCTACTCACAATAAGAATTTCTACTTACAGTTTTCCTAGACACTGACACTTGGTTCCGCGTTTGACCAGTAGATGTCCTCTTCGTAGTTTCTTTTTCTTCTCCACTTGTTGCTTATTCTTCTTCCCCAGTACTCGACCGAAGCGCCCTCCACCGGTGATTCTTCACTTTAATCCGGGATGCTGGTGGCGCCCTCTGTTGAGCACTTCAGTAGCAATCCACCACTGTTTTCTGTGCTGATTCAAAAATATCGATGTGCGCCTGACACACATCCGACGCCGAAGGACCATGAACAAGATTGGTCCAAAGGTCCTCAATGATAACACTCGGTGCGGTAAAAACTCATTTATTGAAGAGTGCTTGTTGGGGTCGTTCCACCCCTGGAGTACACGAAATCCTATGATATAGGTGATAGTTGCTATTATAGCCTTGGTTGTGTCTCAATTAACAAAAACTATACTTTTCTCTATACTTAATTACATGGAAGTAACCATATCGCCGGCTAACTCTATGCTAGCGACATCTATTGTTCAAAATACTGTATTACGTCTTAACACCTCGAAGTTGTTGACCATTACATTTACCTGGGACACACTGTCCAGTTAGGTAAGTCCAACTTCGAGAAAGAGGTCAATCGTCGGATCCAACTCGGCTGGGCAGCGTTCGGGAAGCTGCGTAAGATCTTCTCGTCCACAATACCGCAGTGTCTGAAGACAAAAGTCTTTAACCAGTGTGTGTTGCCAGTGATGACATATGGAACAGAGACGTGGTCGCTCACTATGGGCTCCATCAGAAGGCTCAAAGTCACCCAAAGGGCAATGGAGAGGGCTATGCTCGGAGTTTCCCTGCGAGATCGAATCAGAAATGAGGAGATACGCAGGAAAACCAGGGTCACCGACATAGCCCACAGGATTGCCAAACTTAAGTGGCAGTGGGCAGGGCACATAGCTCGCAGGACCGACGCCCGATGGGGCAGAAAAGTCCTCGAGTGGCGACCGCGTTCCGGAAGGCGCAGTGCTGGTAGGCCTCCCACACGGTGGACCGACGACCTGGTTAAGGTCGCCGGAAAGCAGTGGATGCGGGCGGCCCAGGACCGGCCTTTGTGGAGATCCTTGGGGGAGGCCTATGTCCAGCAGTGGACGTCTTTTGGCTGAAATGATGATGATGATGATGATGACAATAATTAGTTGTGTTGAAACCTGCTCCGCATAGCAAAGTTGGGTCGTTCATCTCCATCAACGGCTCTGTTTGTCAGGACGTGACCAAGCATAAATTAATGGACGTCTTCCCTCAGGAATAACTTTTAATGACACCATTTTGTCACCTTGATGTGTCTCTTCCAATATCAATACCGTTATTAATTGACGCCTTGCGGAGTTTTGTACGAATTTAGAATACATGATTTAACAAGAGACAGTCACAAGGGCTATAGAAAAAAAAAACAATTATTTACTACTCAGCCCATAAATGACTACTGTTGAGTCGCGTGGCCTACAGTTACATGGGGGGTAATTAGCCTGCAGAAGGGTTGGCACCAGGACGCGAGTTGGAGCACCCCGGGGAGGTTTAGTGGGTAGGCCCCTACTAAGGGGGAGAGTCCCACACTCCCCTCGCTGGCCATCCCCGTGGCCGGCGAGGAAGTCCATAAAGGATCTTACCCCAGGTGAACAAAAAAAAAAGGTATCATATCAACATTTACGCGAACCTGTGGCGCCCCAAGCGTGCCGTGTGAGGGTATACCGCTGGGGTTTAGTGAGTAGACGAGTAGTTTCCGGAGTCCCACATAATCACCGGCCCCACTCCTGAGAGATTTTTGATTGGCCCTGTCAAGGTCTATGCGTCATCTATTGCGTAAACGTGTAGCGTGTTTATTTATTTATATAATCCTTTTTGCAAAAATGTACATTTCTCTCATCTTGCGAACTTGCTCTCACTATGCTATTTAGTGCTTTTTGTAAACAAGACCAATAATTTTAAAAAAAGCAACTACAGAGTTTCTTGCCGGCTCTTCTCTGTAGAGCAGCCTTCCGAACCGGTGGTAGTTTCGGCATAAATGTGAGTGAACGCAGGGATTGTGAGCGATCAGGGGAGATGGAGGGATTGTAGGAGTGCAGAGTTGTGTGTGAAAGGTGTGAATGTAGGTATGACGACTGAGAGGTGTGTGTGGAGACTACCACCTAGGGTGGGACAGGGGCCGTAAGATGATAATGGTGTTTATAAATATGACGATTTATAAGAGTTTTGTGATGAAACCTACGTAAATAAAGTTCCTTTTGAGTTTGAGTTTGAGTCAACAACAAACGTGTTTCATTATTAAGTATTCCTTTTCCTGTGGCTAGGTTTTCAGCCTTGTCGTTTTCTATTGTCGACTATTACGACACCCTCAAGATTGAATGCGGTGGTGACACAATGTATTATAAATCCGTCCCCACACGGAGATTAGCTCTACCATTTTGGGAACCGTTACCCCTACAGTAAACCATTTACGCACGACATATATGTTAACCAAAGGCACTTGCCCTGAGTCTGACTGTAATCTGTGTTCGTGAATTGACGAACACAGACGCGATACTGGAAATATCTAGTGCAGAGGTTTCGTTTTTTTTTTAATAATACATAAAATAAATTAGCGAACTGCTTACCAAAATGAGAGCGAAGAGTGGCAGAGGTGCATGGTGTGTTGCCATTAATGTGCCAGCTCCCAAGCTCAGGGTGACCAGCAAGGAGCCAGCCAATGCCAATGCCTCCCATTCTGGGGCAGCTGGCAGAAGTGCTAATGCCAGTACTATAGACAGCACGAACGCTATCACGGAGAGTGCAGCTATCACGTTCACTTGGGTATACAGCTCCTGGAATAACATACGATAATATACAGAGTTGATATGACAGAGGGGCATTAAATTACACTACGTATACTATATGTGATTAGTATGAATTCGAAAGGGTACAAAAAAAAATACACGTGATTTCTCATGGGGGGTGGAGGGGTAGTCTTAAACCTCACCAGGTATCACCAAGGGGGAGGGAGTGGTTAAAAAATGTTAAAAAATCATCACGTGATTAATGGACAGCCCCTAAGGTTAATAAACGATGGCGTTAGGCATAAACATCTGTTAGGAAAGATACATCATATTCAAATGAGGCAAAAATTTAAAAAATCATTTGCGGCTAAACTATTGGAGGGCAATTAGCCTACTGTACCACGCTGGCCAGAGGGGTTAGCACAGGGTTCCGTGTCAACGTCCTGCCGGGTGCTCACAGCAGGACGTCGAGTGCTCGTAAGGAGCCTGAGGAGAGGAGGAGGGCCTCCTCGTCTGCGGCGGCGTGGTTCTGCATCAGATCCCACAATGCCGCAACAGGACGCGAGTTGGAGCACCCCGGGGAGGTTTAGTGGGTAGGCCCCCACTATGGGGGAGAGTCCCACACACCCCCCCTCGGCCATCCCCGTGGCCGACGGGGATAGTCCATAAAGGATTTGACCCCGGGCGAACATAAAAAAAAAGAAAAAAAAAGGGTTCCGTTTCAAGTTTTCCTTCTCTTGCGGCTAGGTCATCGGCCTTGACATATCCTTTTGTCGGCTCTTACGACACCCTTATGATATAAGGGGATGGTGACACTATGTATTCTAAATCCATCACCATAATATATAAGATAATATAATTTTATTTAGTCCATACAGAGATCCGTGTGGTGCCGCCGGATTTAGCATACATGGTGTCACTTCCCCATTCCATCCTGAGGGTGTCGTATGTACTATTCTAAATCCGTCACCACACGAATTTAGCACTCCCGATACCCACCTCATGTGATTTGTTTTTTCTTAAATAATAATTGACTGACATACATTAGAATATCTGTTCAAATATTATTATACCATAGACAAGTATCAAATCAAAATCAAATCAAAATAGCCTTTATTACCGATAATTAATTTCATTTCATATTTATACATTTCATTTTAGCTTGTAGTATATAGTTTTGCAATATATTACAATTAATCATAATTCATATCTATTTTAATATAATAATTTGCATTGCACTTTTAATAATTAATGTTTAATCTTTCTCTTCGACATCAGTAACAGTATTATCAGTTTGCCGTTTGGCATAGGCCTCCCCTAGGCTTTCCCATGTATCCCTGTTCGCGGCGTTTCTTTGCCATGTTGTTCCAGCTACCTTTCTGATATCGTCCTCCCATCTTATTTTTTGCCTCCCTTTCCTTCTTTTTCCGTCTCGAGGGTACCATTCGGTAACGTCTTTTGTCCATTTTTCCTTTTTGCTTCTTATCATATGGCCTACCCAGTTCCATTTAAGCTTTTTCACAGTGTAAGTGACGTCTGTGACTTTTGTCTTGCTTCTTATATATTTAAGTTTAATTCTGTCCCTTAACTTGAGGTTTAGAATGCTCCTCTCCATTTTATTTTGACACACTTTGAGTGCTCCATTCTGTTTACTAGTAAGGGCCCAGGTTTGTGCTCTATAAGTTAAGCATGGTAGAATGCATGAGTTGAATACCAGAGTCTTGTCTTTAAGAGGTATGTGTGGGTTCTTCATTACTTCCTTTAGGGACCAGAATCTTTTCCAAGCTTTATTTACTCTGATGCATATTTCTTTCTGCATCTGATTTTCCGGGGCAATGATTTGTCCTAAATATGTGTATTCATCCACATATTCTACTATATTGGAGTCTAAAAAAATAGGTGTTTTTGTGTGGTTTGTCATTAGTTTTGTTTTGTCTAGATTCATAGTCAGGCCTACTCTTTTACTTTCTCTATCCAATTGGTTAAGCATTGTTTTTAAGCCTTCTTGGTTATCGTTAAGTAGAATTAGGTCGTCTGCGAATCTGAGATGGTTAAGCATTTTGCCATTTATGTTTATTCCAAATGTATCCCAATTAATTTTCCTAAATAAATGTTCTAGTACAGCCGAGAAAAGTTTTGGTGAAAGGGGGTCTCCTTGCCGTACTCCCTTTCTAATTTTGAAGGCCACTCCTTTCCTTTCAGTCTGGATTTTTGCTGTTGATTCCTTGTATATGTTTTTTATTATCCTAATATATTTTGGATGTACTCCTTGTGAGTGTAGAGCGTCCCAAATGTGTATATGTTTCAGAGAATCAAATGCCTTACTGTAATCTACAAATGCCAAGTAGTATTTTTTCCCGTACTCATTGCACTTTTGGATAATTTGTTTTACGACATGGATATGATCTATTGTTGAGAAGTCGCTTCGGAATCCAGCCTGTTCTCTCGGCTGATTTTCGTCCAATACTGTGCTTAGTCTGTTCAACATTATCTTAGCAAATATCTTATATAAGTTGGAGATCAGGCTAATCGGTCTATAGTTATTTATTTCTGCCCTGTCGCCTTTCTTATGGAGCAATATGATGGTTGATGATGTCCATTGTTGTGGTATTACTTCTTTAGCTAGAATGTCGTTGTATATATTTGTAATAGCATTTATCGTGTAATCTAGGCATCCTTTTAGAATTTCGTTTGTTAGCCCGTCATCTCCAGGGGCTTTGTAGTTTTTCTGGGACAGTATTGCGGTTCTCACTTCGGTTTCTAGTATCGGGAGGATATCTTCTTCATCATCTTCTTGTGAGTATTGACTACATGTGTAGTCTACGTCATCGTACAATTTCCTATAAAACGTTGTTGCTATTTCCATAATTTGTGGTCGTTTTGTTTCTTTGCTATCAGATGTCTTGCCTCTGATGGATGGAATCCAACAGGTATTCTCTCTCAGTTCTTTTAGGGCTTTCTTTATGGCTCCCGATGTTTCAATATGGTATTGGATAGTTCTATTTCTAAGTTGTTTCCTATGTGTCCTAATTTTTTCATTTATTTGTTTACTTAAATGCGTTATTTGTGTTCTATTTTCTTTTTTATTTCTCAATAAAGTTTTCCTGGTTTCAATAAGGTGTCTGGCTTCGTCTCCAATTTTATCTCTCTGGTGTTTTGAGGTATATAGTTTCCTAGACAATTCTTGAAGCGCTTCTTGTAGTTTATTATATTTTTCTTGTATATTTTCGTTGTTATTGTTATTCATTAAATGGTCTTTCAATGTTATCAACAAGTTTTCTGGAATGGGAAGTGGGATTTGATCTGGTATAGACTCTTTCCTGGTGTACGGTCTCCTCTTCTTTATCTCATTTAGGTAGATTGCTCCTCTTACCATTCGGTGATTTGTGTTGAAATTGAACCTATTAATTATGTCTATGTCTTTGAAGAATTCGTGTTTGTTAGATAATATGAAATCTATCTCATTTTTTACATTCCCGTCAGGAGATATCCAGGTCCATTTTTTATTTTTGTTTTTCTTGTAAAACGTATTTAGGATCTTGAAGTTATGTGCCTGTGCCAGATGTACTAATCTTTGTCCGTTATCATTTCTTTTTCCTGTGCTGAATTGACCTAATGTGCTATCTTCGTTCCTTAGTCTTTCACCTACCTGGCCATTAAAATCTCCCATCAGGACAACTGCTTTGTGTGTACCGGCAAGAGTCTTTTCCAGGTCTTCATAGAAATTGTCCTTTATGTCCTTAGGTGCCATCTCTGTAGGAGCATATATTTGGATTATGGATATAGTTTCATACCCAGGCAAGTTAATATTTAGTTGTGCAATTCGTTCTGAGATCCCAGTGAAAGACTGTATATATTCGCTGTAGCATTTTTTAATCAGGAATCCGACACCATGTAGACCTGGTGTGCTTCCTTTATGATAAAAAATGTAGTTTTCATGCTGTTCAATTTTTTCGCCCATTCTCCTCACTTCACTTAGGCCAATAATGTCCCACTTTATAAAAGCTAACGCATATTCCAGTTCTTGTAGGGATTCGTCTGTTCTTAGAGTCCTAGTGTTGAGTGTTGATATGTAAATACTATTTCGCTTATCTTTTATAACATTTTTTTCTTTTTTACTGTTTTCATGTATAGTATCTTGTTCATATAAATTTTTGTTTTTTTTTTTGTTTTTGGGGGATGATCCTAGAGGGATTTGGTCTCTTGCCCCACGGTGACCAGCCGGGTTGGGGTGCTGTTCCCTTTCTAAATACTCTTTGCTTATGGTTGTTGTGTTTTTCCGGTTACCGATGTCTCGAGATTCCTATGCTTTTGGTTTAGTTGTTTCTGTCAAAGAATGGGATCTGGACTTCATGTATGCGAACGGGTCAGTTCTGTGTAGTTTTGCAGGGGCTCCTACGTTTCTGTTGTTACCGCCTGACACATGTTGATTCCGTTGTGTAGGTGATAGTGATGTCTCCCTTTTTCTTTTTTCGTTTCCTTTTGGTTTTATTACAATTTTGTTGTTTTTAATGTACACATCATTTCCCTTTTCCTTCTCTCGGTGTAGTTCTTGTTGTAATTCTTTGCGTTTTTGTAACGTTTCTTTAGAGAAGTCTTCAGTAATGTATGTTGGTGCTGACATTTTACTTTTATTTTTTAGAATCTCAATTTTTTTGCTGTATGTTGTGAGGGTAATTAATACAGGCCTTATTTTTCCATTCGTTTGCCTTCCAATTCTGTGTAATTTATTTATGTCGTAATTATCAATTTTTGTTCCCGAATTTTCAAATAATTTTGTAATATTTTTAAATAATTCAGTATAATTTGCTTCCGTCTCATTAAATCCATGAATTATAATGTTGTTCCTTTTAGTTGCATTTTCTAGGGAATTTATTTTCTTATTTAGTACTTCGATTTCTGACTTCAGGATTTTATTCTCTTTAATTAATGGTTTGATTTTATCGTCTATGGTCGCCATGATTTTTTCTGTATTATCTTTTATTAGGGTAGCTTGTTTATCCATTTCTAGTTTCATCATATCAAACAGTGTGGAGATTGACATTTCTTCAGCCATCGTTGAACAGGGTATTTTTACGGTGCGATAACAAAACTTTTCGTATCTGCTTGAGTTCGAACGCAACTTTTCTTGGGCTGACTTACAGATATGTTAATATTGATTGTGACTGAGTGAATGAATGGGAGGCAGGGATTTTTTTTTTTATTTGCTATGGCAACACTGCGTTCTTCCGTTTTGTTGGTATTACGCAAACTTATCTATGGCTTGCAGGCTTTTGACAGTTGTTCAATATGTTATGTTTACTGAATATTTTACTATTTCTCGTTCTGCTCACCAAGTCCCGCACAATTTTATCACTTAACTTGCTTGAGATGTATTCTTCATTAGTATATTTCACTGTTTGATTGTATTTGGTTCGTTTACACTGAGTTTATAATTATTTCTTTCGGAGAGCACTGACAAACGTTTTATCTTGCCTGACGTTGGCACCGGACAAGAATAGACAAGTATAGCAAGCTCTTTTTTGTTGAGGCTTAAAATTGTATTCGATAATAATTATATTGATTACTAGCGACCTGCCCCGGCTTCGCACGGGTTCAATGATGAATCTCTAAATTTATCAGTGTTTCTCTACAATATTATGGATGTATTATACTTAAAAACATTCCTCTTGAATCACTCTATCTATTAAAAAAAAGTAGTTTTAAAGATTTAAGCATACATAGGGACGGATAGACGACAGCGACTTTGTTCTAGAATATGTAGTGATAGTGATGATGCAGTCAGTTTTATTATTAAATTTAAAGAACTTAATTAATGTGTAATAATTAAACTAAATTATTTAAAATAACATAATAAAGATATTTTCATAAAATTAGAATGTCATAGTTATCAATAAAATGTCAAAAATATCAATGTCAATACGTAGGCTCATTTATAATTTGTCATCTAAATATTGTTTTACACTATATTACGCCTTTGTAATTAAGAGCTTCATTAAATTCTATGATGTGTCAATAATATTTTTAGGGCGAGGGAGCTGTTTTTAATCCAGAGCGAAGTAAGGGATTCTTTACTAGAATCCTGAACGTAGCGAGTGGAAGGTAGCGAGTTGCCCGAGCCAAAAAAATATTTTGCTCTCGAGTGATACACTCTACTTTTCATCATACTCTATGAGAAACTAAGAGGCGCCTTATATTTTATTGTAATATTATTAATCAATAAAACATAAAGTAACAACTAAATTAAAATAATAATATAAACAACTAAAAGCTTAAACATATAACATTTGAAACGCTGAACACTAAGATGTTCCAAAATCAAAAAGGGCGCGGCAAAGTAAATTGCGTTTGCGGCGCACTTACGAGCTTATAGAGGACTAGCTTTTGGGCGCGGCTTCGCTCGCGTGGACTTCGAACCCGTGCTTATCTCTATGCATTCTTTTTTATGAATATAAAAGTGGTTATTGTGACTAAACTATGATAGTTAGATATGTGCTCCCGCGGACTTTTTTGTAGATTTTAATAAGACCTACAAACTCGTAGTACTTCATTTTGTTCTATTGTCAATCGTTTTTGCAGCGCACGCATAAATAGGTTTTCGATTTTACACCTTGGGTTACAAAATCGCAATTTTCATACGGATCCCTAATTCTTTTGAAAATAAAATATAGCCTATAACCTTCCTCGATAAATGGACTATCTAACACTGAAAGAATTTTTGAAATCGGACCAGTAGTTCCTGAGATTAGCGCGTTCAAACAAACAAACAAACAAACTCTGCAGCTTTATATATTAGTATAGATTAAAAACTTATTACTTGTCTTGTAAAGTCTAGAAGAGAAAAGATCTACTTTGCTCCTACTTAAAGAGGAACAAAAAGACACTTTTCGAATAGATGGGATGAAAAATTAATACGTCAACCAAAAACCATACCGAAATAATCCTATATTTTCAGCACAAAACTTGGCATTATTAACGGCAAACATAATACAAAAACTTACAAAAGTATATCGAACAAGATAATTTGAATAACAAAAGGGACAAGTTTGAAGGATCGACGGCAGATGTCGGAGGTCGTTCGAAGTCATTCGTCCAAGTCAAGAGCCATTGGAGGTAAATAGCCTGAAGTTTATACGGCCATTTCTGGAAAGGAAATTTAGTAGAGGAGGCTTCAATGAATGAGAATAGGATTTAGTCTACACTAAAATCTATCTACAATTTACAGCAGTGCCAAGGTTTTCCTTCTTTTGCGGCTGGGTTCTCTGCCCTGTCGTTTCCTTTTTGGCTCTTTCTACATCCCCATCATCCGTCCGTGCGGTAACGGATTTAGAATACACAATGTCACCAACCCATACCGTCTTGAGTGTGTCGTAAGAGGCGACTAAAAGAACGCAAGAGGCAGATCACCTAGCCACAAGAGAAGAAAAACTTGATACAAACTCTGTGCCAACCACCCTTGCCAGCGTGGCACAGTAGGCTAATTTCCCTCCATAAATATGGAGGAGGCCCGGTCAGTAGTGGGTCATTTGTGGGCTGAAACGACATCCCCAGAATTGAAAGGTGACACAAAACCTAATCATCATCATCAGCCCACATTAGTCCACTGCTGGACATAGGCCTCCCCTAAAGAGCGCCATAGCGCCCTGTCTTCAGCTTGACGCATCCAGCTGCTGCCCGCAACCTTTCGCAGATCGTCGCTCCATCTAGCAGAGGGCCGTCCCACACTACGCTTGCCGATTCGCGGTCTCCACTCAAGAACTCGTCTACCCCAGCGGTTGTCGGTACTTCTACAGATATGACCAGCCCACTGCCACCAGAACCTAATATCATGTAATATTAATTCGACGTTCCTTTCGCGACTAACGTTTGCTTATCCATGGTTTAGGTACATGTCTCTATACCATTTATCGAGAGTTAAACATAGAAATAGATTTACTGTATATCACTATCACTACATATTATAAAACAACTAGTGGCCCGCCCCGGCTTCGCCCGTGCAAAGCGGGGGTGGGTTATACATATAAACCTTCCCCTTGAATCACTCTATCTATTAAAAAAAACCGCTTCAAAATCCGTTGCGTAGTTTTAAAGATTTATGCATACATAGGGACGGACAGAAGAATGCGACTTTGTTTTATACTATGTAGTGATAGTGATAGTGAAGTCGCTGTCGACTGTCCGTCCCTATGTATGCTTAAATCTTTAACACTACTCAACAGATTTTGAAGCGGGTTTTTTAATAGATAGAGAGATACCAGAGGAAGGTTTATTCGTATAATACATGCATAATATTGTAGAGAAACATTGATAAATGTAGATGTTCACCATTGCACCCGTGCGAAGCCGGGGCGGGTCGCTAGTTACATAATATATTAAGATTACATTTAGGTACGAGATGGTACATTTTGGCTGCCTAGACCAACACTAAGGGTTGGATGTGCTTTTAAATCACGGGTCCCTGGTTCGATTCCGGGGTCGGGCAAGTGTCTTTGTGTAAACCAGAGGCGCTTGCTCTGAATCTGGGTATCATGGAGAAACTGAACTAAAAAGCAGCTGAACTTCAATTTACTTCTGGGTTTTATCGTTGACAGAACCCAAGTGTAAAGACGAATAAAGTTACAAATGTAAATAGAGTAATATTTCGAAAAAACACCAGGTCATTTAATTATTGATAAATTTCGATACCACACAAGAACCTTAACAATACTTTCGATATATATATTTTTTTATTATATTGGTGCCTTATTTATAATACTAATAACTAATAATAAAAAAGCATATTTAGATGAGTTTATTTCACACGTATAATATTGAATAAAGAGATTATGTCACTGCCAGACAATGTCCGGATCAATTTAAATGAGTTTTGGTCCGACCTGATGGTAGTGCCACTCAATTTCGAACCTATTTCCCAAACACAAAAAGTCTACTTTTATATTAAGCACAAATTTATTTACAGAAAGCGCAAATGAGTGAAGTTGTTGCCAGTATTAGCGCTGATTGTATTTAATGTTTCTTTAAGTTATCCTTAATTAAAAGCGTTTATCGATTAAACGTTGAGAAAATTTGTTAAAATAGCTCCATTAAAATAAATTGAGGAATTAAAACTACCGCGGGCATAATAAAATACTTTTGTAACTTAAATTCGACGGACATTTAAGTTAAGGTACTGTATAATATTATTATATTTGTGGTTAAGTCTTAGCTAGGGCTCCGTAACCGACCCTGCGGGCGACGGGTCTGGGAAGCCTCTCGCCTTCGCATAATAGGCCCCGGGAGTAGATATGCCTCTGAGCTTGGGGCTCCACTAAACGAGGCGGGCCATGGCCCACTAGCGTCGCGGAGCATACTCCCGGGAGTAGTGAACACCGTAGCCGTGGATAGGGGCAGTCGAGGATTGCCGTCGGTTGAAGTGGGTAGGTTGGAGCGCAACTTACCATCTCCACACGCCCCGGAGTCCCACATTAGCCTGGAGAAAGTTGGGCGGGATCCCATGAGGCTTTAGGTTATAAAAAATAACCTAATGCACTTCACATGGCTATTCATATTCACTATTCGTGAGTTTAATATGCGCGCCATTTTATTTTAACTTTTTTGATACATCCACTACTATTCAGCCCAGAAATAACACACTGTTCAGACTGACCATTACAAGTACGACCTACAAGTATTTGTTCCGGGTCTGGGTATTTTCTATCTATAATATATATATATAAATCCATCTAGTTACCATAACACAAGCATTAAGTTGCTTAGCTTGGTACGAGATGGCGTTGTGTGAAATGTCCAAGGATAGTTAGTATATTATTATTTATACTGTGCCGCGCTGGCCAGTCGTGTTGCACAGGATTTGGTATTAAATTTTCCCTCTACTTCTTATTTCATATTGTCGGCTCTTACGACACTATCAGGAAGGAAGGGGGTGGTGACACTATGTATACTATATCCGTCACAACACGAACTCTTCCCTTCGTTATTTGACTAACTACCAGAATTTACACGGAGCGATTACCGTGAAAAGTGGGTGGGACCACTGGTAATTGTAAGGTTAGACCAGCTATCACTTTTCACGCTACTGACTACAAGTAACGATGGAAGAATGGCAGTATAAATCCACATGATAATATTTGTATTTTTTTCTTTCTCACTTGTCACTTTCACGTCTTATTTTAAACATATCTTTATGTATCTACCACCACTACTACTCAGCCCATAGGTAACCCACTGTTGAGACTGGCCTCCTCCAGTTACATGGAGGGTAATTAGCCCACTGTCGCGCTGGCCAGCCAAGTTGGCACAGGATTTCGTTTCGCAGTTTCCTTCTCTAGCGGCTAGGTTTTTGGCCTTGTCATTTCCTTTTGTTGGCTCTTACGACACCCTCAATATAGGACGAGGTGGTGACATTGTGTATTCTAAATCCGACACCACATGGAAAATGAATGAATGATATAACTATAGTTTATTTGTACCTTTTCTGTCTCACTTGTCCCTTGTTTCAACTTATTCACTTTACTACTAGAAGATAAACATCATCATCATCACTACATAATATAAAACAAAGTCGCTGTCGTCTGTCCGTCCATATGTATGTTTAAATCTTTAAAACTACGAAACGGAGTTTGAAGCGGTTTTTATATTAGATAAAGTGATTCAAGAGGAAGGTTTATAAGTAAAATACATGCATTGTAGAGAAACACTGATAAATTTAGAGGTTCATCATTGCACCCGGAAGCCGGGGCGGGTCGCTAGTGTGTTAATAAACAAGTTAGTTAACTATATGAAGGTCCTACTCTCCGTAAATCCCTCTGAGGTTTAGGGAGGTATGATACCGATAAACCGCAGCCCGTTTACGTCCTACATTCCCGAAGCCTCAAATAATATCCATTGTGACCACGAGGTATAGGATTGGATGTATTTCATGTAATGATTACGACACAGTTATATCATAACATGATCCTTATTAGGTACTCTGTTCGATAGTGTGTGTGGATGTGTGTGTTGATCAGGCTGTGTATATGTGGGAAATCATTAGGGTCGATAGTAAAAATTATAATAATAATAAAAAAATACGTGAAGTTTTGTGTGCATATTGGTTAGGTCTGCGAATCGGACAACATCTATTTTTCATCCCCCTAAATGTTTACCAACCCTAATTTGTATTAGGTGACAAAACGTTATTTTTGTTCTTTTGAAAAAAAAAATGTATCATAACAAAATAATACAACATATAAAAATACCTACAACCCTACATTTTCACCCCTTTACGATCAACCCCTATTTTTAATAGCGATATTTATATGGCAAAACAACACCTGCCGGGTTAGCTAGTACTCGTACTTAAAAATAAAATCGCCATTAAAAATAATACCCGCATCATATTTGGCCTACCTTCTTACAGGCAGACACACTCCGATGATAGATCATATCAAGGAGAACCCTTATTTCCAATTTAGACATTTATAAAACATTCTAATAGACTAATTTAAACATTTATAAGTAAAAGAAAAACTATGGACTTGCATGGGTTTTCGATCTACAGAAACGTAATTCAAAGCTTTTGACCCAAAAAGATAATAAATATTCGATTATTAGGAAATAACTCGAGGGGAAGTTCAGTAATAACATCCGCAACTACAATAAGAGATCAGATCTTTCTTTTTCTCCTCTATTTAGAGGGTATTTTTTTAAAAGTATCTATAATTATACATCTGACTTGGAATCGATAATAATAGACTGCCTTATTGTTCTAGATGATTATTGTTCCGCCTCTGGATCACAGATCCCCGGTTCGATTCTGGGCTCGGGCAAGTGTCTATGTGTAAATTGTGTTAAAAATCTTTCTAACTGTGAAAAACCATGACTTACTCGTATATTGTGGAAACCAAAAAATCGTATTATGCACGTAAAAGAGGCAGTAAATTTCAATGGAATCAACAACAATGGAATCAAATTCAATGGACAAGTCAACATATTTTATTGTTTTAAATACATAGGTATATTAATATTACCTAATGTGTGTGTTGCCAGTGATGACATATGGAACAGAGACGTGGTCACTCACTATGGGCTCCATCAGAAGGCTCAAAGTCACCCAAAGGGCAATGGAGAGGGCTATGCTCGGAGTTTCCCTGCGAGATCGAATCAGAAATGAGGAGATACGCAGGAAAACCAGGGTCACCGACATAGCCCACCGGATTGCCAAACTTAAGTGGCAGTGGGCAGGGCACATAGCTCGCAGGACCGACGCCCGATGGGGCAGAAAAGTCCTCGAGTGGCGACCGCGTTCCGGAAGGCGCAGTGCTGGTAGGCCTCCCACACGGTGGACCGACGACCTGGTTAAGGTCGCCGGAAAGCAGTTGATGCGGGCGGCCCAGGACCGGCCTTTGTGGAGATCTTTGGGGGAGGCCTATGTCCAGCAGTGGACGTCTTTTGGCTGAAATGATGATTAATATTACCACGATCATTGTAACATGGTTGAAACGTCGAGCAAAAACAGGTATTAACCTAAATTAATTCAGTGCGCGATAAGTCCCGTTGGGTGTTTTAAATTAATACTATACTATATTTACCATTTAAAATTAACCATGTACCAGGTTCGAAATGCAGCCGTTCAGAATGCATCTCTACAGAGAAGAGCCGGCAAGTAACTCTGTAGTTGCTCTTTTTAGTTCGCCTTGTAGTACAAGGCCGGAATAAGACAGATTTGTGAGAGCAATGACTATAATATTATATACTTGGACTAATTTAAAGAGACACCGAACGAATATTGCTAATTGTTTTCTCAGTGTTAGTTAGGTATTAGAGAATTAGCGATTACCTCACAAATCTGTACAAGTACTGTACACAATTTTACAAGTATTCGTAACCAATAAGTAACAATAATAAGAGGCTACAGAGTTTTTACCGCCTCTTTTTTGAAGACCATTATTCCAAACCGGTGGTGGCTTCACACTCGACAAATCAAAGTATTCTCATTCAAATCTAATTGCATAAATTCGTTCGACTTGTCCGATCATGAGCTATGTCTCCAGCGACAAATACCGACACACCAAACTTATATGGCCCCTTTTTCGTTTAAGAAGAATAAAATGAAATTTCAAATATTGTTAGCCACAGTCCCGGGGGCACAAACCGGTATCTGTTTGCCCCCGATCCCTTGGGATCACCTGCCCATCATTCCCCGAAATGAATGCCGTATCAATTTCTATTACGGAATTCGATCAGATTTACACAATAATTCGGAGGAAAACAGTTATATCCCATTTTTCCATCGCCCACCGAGCCAGCCAAATATTGGGCGTAACTATCGCCACACAATTATAAGGTACAGTACAGAAGTACAGACATCAAGCGGTAGATACCTCACTTTGCCTACACGCTGGTCCCGCTATGGTTATCAATTCCCATACTGGCTTAGGGTCACCTGGCGGGCCCAGCGGCCAGACGAAGTGCGGTTTTGGCTCTGGGGGCTCCTCTGTCCTTAGTGTTGCCTTAACCGGCCATGACACAAGGCATGGTAATGCAGTGGAGGGTGGCCAGGCCTTGAGGCCAGGCCTGCCGCCATTAGCAGGGACGGCCAGGCAGGCGGGCCAGGGCTGTCACCACAACCGCGTGGATCGGGCGCCAGTTTATCCGGCGCCTGACGTGCAATGTCCCGCACGTGCCTCTCGGTGGGTTATGCAGCGCCCAGAGCTGACCATTAAAGAGTGGGGTCCGCTTATAAAGGCGGGCCTAGGCCACATCAGGGTCGCGGAGCATGCTCCCCAATAGGGAGGGAAACCCATGGCCCTGTTTCGGGCAGTTGAGGGACACCGTTGGTTTCAGTGGGTAGATTGGGGCGCAACTACCAACTTTCCGCGCCCCGGAGTCCCACATAACCCGGCTGGCGTAAAGCGGTAGGGAATCAATAAGGATTTCCAACGTAAAAAAAGGGTTATTAATTCTGGCATTTCGAAAAGACCACCGTGATACTGGCAGCCGTATCTAGTTGTTTGAATTATTGTTGAAAATAAACTCATCCCTATTTATTTTTATTGGGTGCGTTTATAATCATCATCTACTATTTTATTTCCATTCCACGTACAGTTTATTACTAAGTAGCTACTATATTACCCGTATAGGTAAAGCAACAGCAGTTGAATACGACTTAACTCCTAATGCACCTCTAATGAGCTACTAAAAGCCATCTACTCTGGTAGCTTATTGGAATTGCATTAGAGGTTGCATCAGGAACTGTCTCCACTTTGCATCGGACTAATCTGATTACCTTTTTTTTTTTTTTTTTTGTTTTCGCTGGGGAAATGCTTTATGCATACCACCGCACCCCGGGGGAAAGGTCGGTGATTATGTGGGACTCCGACAAGGGTCGTCTACCCAAGAGTCGTTTACCCACTAAAACCCCAGCGGCATACCCTCACACGACGCGCTTGGGGCGCCACAAGTTCGCGTAAACGCATTCTACTGTGACGCCCCGGCGTGGTGCCCGCAACGCGGGCAAGCGACTATCAGAGAGGGCGCCCCGGTATACTGGGACGCCCTCAGTCATCGAGGCTTTCGTCGGTGGTGGCTCCCCCGAACCACCACCGGCCTCCTAGGCGAGGGCAGAAGGGGCCCGCATCGTCACGGACCCCCCTCCACCCCCGCCTCCGTCCGCGGCGCGGGTCACCCGGAGCTCCCTCCCTTGCGACCCGCCCCGCTGCCCCCTTCTGCGACATCGGCCCCGCAGAAGGAGGCCCGTCAGCCCTCGGGCCGGCGCCAACCAGAGGACACCGGCGCACCGCCGCCGTCCAGGGCCCGCAGGGAAACCCTTAGGACAGGGTCCACCGTCAACCCAGGTCCCCGGAGCCCCCGTCCAGGGCTCGCAGCGAGACACTGGGGACAGGGTCCCCATCCACCCAAGTCCCCGCAGCCCCAATCTACCGCAGCGCACCGGCGATCCGTCCCGCAGCCCCCTTCTGCGACATACGGCCTCGCAGAGGAGGTGCGTCAGCCCTCGGCCGGCGCCAACCCGAGGACGTTGAGTGAGGACTCGGTTTGACGGCCAACTAAGTTGAGCGCCAACCCGAGGACCTCATGGTGCGCCGCAGCGGTTTACGACTCCCAAGGCAGCTCTGAGGACAGAGGAGTCCCCGGAGCCGCAACCCGCCACGACGCTGGGTGCCGCCCTTCGTCTCACCTCTCCCCGTGGGCCCGCCCGGCATGGGAGGCCCTGGCCGGTATGGCCCCACGGATCATTGAGGCACTCAAGCCCCCTCACCACAGCACAGTTGAGGGGGACTAATCTGATTACCTCACTCAACTCAACTCAACTCAAATCATTTATTTCAATTGAACCTATTTACTGGTGTTTTTGAAAAGTCAAAAGTGAAGTTAGGAATCTAGTTGCATGTTCCAAAAAGTAGATCCTATGGAGAAGAACGGGCAAGAAACTCCATGGACACTCTTTTTATCATATTTTCTGTTACAAGCATCTGATTGGGTTACATTGATTTCGTGTTTATTTATAGTAAGCTAAGATGTGAGGACAATGTAACATATTGCACAACAGAAGTGTCCAGGACCACTAAATGACTATTAAAGAGCTTGATCTGAAAACGCCAAATTCAAACGTTCCAGCATACTTTGGTTTTGTGCCACAGTAGTGATATTGTCAGTATATAATATTTCGACGTAGGAAAACGTATTTGCTGTAAGCCTCAAAACACGAAATGTTCAGCAGAGCCAAAAAACATTTCTAAAATTAGAAAAAAAAATCATTTCTCAAAAACTATCCATCGTAGGAACATGATTTTAAAAACGTATTTTTAGTTTTTCTTGTTTTACATGTTACGTATAGAGATATCCTTCTGAGTCAATTAATACCAGTGTTTTTGTGGCTTACAGCAAACAAGTTTTTTTTTACCAATCTGACGGCGCTTTTAATATTAAATTAGTATTAGTTAGATTCAATAGATGTCACTGTTCGTTTAAGAGTGTCGTGGACATGACTTGTCTGTGTTTGCTACGTCACATCCGATCAAACGACACTGACACAACACCGAGCGCTAGTGCGCGGCGAAGCGACGAGGAACTGGCAGTATGATCGGAGACTCGGTCGGGAGCGCACAGGCGTGCTACGCGCTCGGTGGAGTGTCTTACTTGTGCTAGTTATTTGGCTATTTTATTTTATCGGTAATTAAGTGGTGATTGGTGTAAAAGACAAAATTAAGTTCGGAATAAAAGTGATTGTGTTTCAACTAGTGTTCTTATTTTCTCCGCCCGACAATCCACGCCTACCTACAAAGGGCACCATTGTAATTTAGATCATGGATCCAATTAATATCGTAGACGAGGGC
This sequence comes from Clostera curtula, assembly GCA_905475355.2. NCBI lineage: Eukaryota > Metazoa > Arthropoda > Insecta > Lepidoptera > Notodontidae > Clostera > Clostera curtula. The sequence goes on from FR997805.1 coordinate 1,847,057, forward strand.
GTAGTTCCTTCATCAGAAGTGGGATTCGAAGGGCAAAGACCTGAAGAAAATAAAGAACACAGTGCAGGGGCCCCACCAAAGCCCAACCTATTGCAAGGTATGGAGACTTTGCTATCACGACTGCTGGCAACCGCTCAACCGCAGGCGTCAAACTTCAACGCAACTGCGAGGTTGATAAGGTTTGATCCTGATGATGCTGATGCGGACATAGAAGGTTGGTGCAAAATCACGGAAATAGTCGTTCATAGCCGAAAGCTAGATGGTGCAGAATTACTCTTAGCTCTTACACATGCGTTAAAAGGCCGGGCTGCCACCTGTTTAACGAAATTGCAGCTATCTCAGCTTTCATGGCCTCAAGTGAGAGAATTATTGCTAGCCAAATTCGCAAAACCCATGCTAGGACAAGATTATTTTGACGAAATATTACGTTTCCAAATAACCGCAAAAGAAACTGCTAGCGAGGCTGCTACGCGCTTATGGAGTCTCATAGAGCGCATACCACGTACAGAAATGGCCGAAGATATATTGACGGGATTTGTTGCATCAGTCTTGTGCCAAAAGGATAGCACTATTCGAAGAGAATTGCACTCGCATAACGTGGTAACAAGAAAACCTCGCTTCACGGAGAATCGCTTCAACGGTACATGCCATCGTTGTGGTAAACCAGGCCACAAATCAATGGATTGCCGCAAGCGGCAGGACCAGCCTTCATCTCTATTGAAGGCTTCGAACCGAACCTCAACATCGAAGAGTCACTATAAGAACCCTATCACCTGTTACGTGTGTGGACAACCTGGACACGTTGCATCGTCGTGCCCGGACCGTAAAGGGGGCAGTGGGGTAGCGGCGGCTGCCGTCAAGGAGGTCAACGTCTGCGGACTCAGGTCGACAAGGAGTAATCTGACCACATCATCCGGTGAGCTCGTTTCTTTTCTCTTTGATAGTGGATCCGCTTGTTCACTTGTAACTTCTAGCTTTGCCAACAAGTTCCCGGGTACTATGCACTTTGATTTAGTTTACCTCACAGGCATAGGCAAAGGAAACTTAAAATGTGAATCGCAAATATTGAGCAGGGTTAAAGTTCAAAACATCACAGTGTCCATTTTGTTTCATGTTGTGCCCGATAACTCAATTACAGAAACAGTAATTATAGGTAGGGACCTACTCGATTGCGGTATCCATGTACGTATAGATAGTGACAAAATTATATTCTCTTCGCGCCAAGAAGTTAACATTACTGAAAAGCCTCATTATTTCGAATTTAATAGTATCGACACTGACTTACAGGGTGAAGATAAACTCGCATTAGTTCAGATATTACAAAAGTATAGTGAATTCTTTATTGATGGTATACCTACGCGTCGCGTTAAGACGGGTGTTTTACGTTTAGACCTCATTGATCCAAGTAAAACTGTACAAAGGCGCCCATATAGGTTATCCCCAACGGAGAAAGAAATTGTCCAAGAAAAAATCGATTCCCTCTTGAAAGCGGGCGTCATTCGTGAAAGTTCTTCGCCATACGCTAGCCCCATTCTTCTTGTAAAAAAAAAAGGATAACACTGATAGGATGTGCGTAGACTATAGAGAACTGAACGCTAACACACGCCCCGAACATTTTCCTTTACCCAGAATAGACGAACAAATAGACCGGCTTCACGGGGCGCACTATTTTTGTTGTCTAGATATGGCATCAGGGTACCATCAAATCTGTGTTGACCCCGATGGCGATAGTATAGCACGAACGGCGTTCGTGACCCCTGATGGCCAGTATGAATATTTAGCCATGCCTTTTGGGCTAAGAAATGCTGCGTCTGTGTATCAGCGTTGCATTAACAAAGCTTTAGGTACCCTAAAAGACAAAGTAGCGCTTGCTTACATGGATGACGTTTTGTGTTTTTCGGTTAATGTTTCCCAAGGTCTAGAACGCTTAGACGTAACACTAAATGCATTATCAGATGCTGGATTTTCATTTAATTTCAAAAAATGTAAATTTATGAAAACTGAAGTTGATTATCTCGGTTATGTGATAAAAGCGGGAGTAGTAACTCCGAACCCTAGGAAAATTAATGCTTTGGTACAGGCACCCATCCCAAAAACCGCATCTCAGGTAAGGCAGTTTTTAGGCCTTGCTTCCTATTTTAGACGATTTATACCAAACTACACTCGTATTGTCGGACCACTATATCCTTTGACCAAATTAAAAGGGCCTATTAAATGGACAGAGACACATAATGATATTCACAAGAAAGTGGTCGAAATACTAACATCAGAACCAGTACTGACTATATTTAACCGTGACGCACCTATAGAACTTCACACTGACGCAATCTCCGAGGGGTACGGGGCGATATTGATCCAAAGACAGGATAACGTTCCTCGTGTCGTGTCTTACTTTAGCCGGCGAACTTCCGAAACAGAATCGCGATATCACTCGTACGAGTTAGAGACACTGGCCGTGGTTAGAGCTGTTGAAAATTTTAGGCATTACTTGTATGGACAGCATTTCACAGTATACACAGACTGTAACTCTCTCAAAGCATCGAAATCGAAAACGGACCTCACCCCACGCGTTCACAGGTGGTGGGCCTTTTTGCAGGCCTATGATTTCGATATTGTCCATAAGCGTGGGAGTAGCATGGAACATGCTGATTTTCTGTCAAGGAATCCTCTTCCGGAGCTGGTACGCAATCCCGTCCCACAAACTGGGGACACAAATAAAGCTAGGATTGTACAGTTTGTTGAATTGCATCAAGGTTGGCTCTCAGTAGAGCAGAAACGTGATTCTGAGATCCAGGATCTCATCAGTAAGCATAATAATAAAGGGCTCCCAGAAGCAGTTGGTCACACTTACGACGTCCGTAAAGGAGTTTTGTACAGGAAAATTGAGCGTAACAAAAATAGCTTCTGGCTCCCGGTAGTCCCAAGGTCACTAACTTGGACTTTAATTAATCATGTTCACACAGAAATTAAACACCTTGGTGCAGACAAAACCCTTGATAAGATTTATGAACAATACTGGTTCCCTGAGATGGCTAAGCAGGTGCGAAAATTTGTTGAATCGTGCATTGTATGTAAGGCCTCAAAGGGATGTTCAGGGGCTCAACAGGTCAGACTTCATCCGATACCTAAAGTTGCTACGCCATGGCATACTATACATATAGACATCACGGGGAAGTTGAGTGGAAAAAGCGACAGGAAAGAGTATTCTTCAGTCATTATTGACTCCTTCACCAAATACGTCCTTCTAGAGTATACCTCCTCTTTAGATGCAGCTAGTGCAGTTAGAGCACTAAAAAAAGCTGTCTGTCTTTTCGGTGCACCTTCACGGATCATTGCAGATCAAGGCAGATGTTATATTAGCGCAGATTTTAAGCAATTTTGTAGTGACCATGGTATAGAATTACATCTTATCGCTACCGGTTCTAGCAGGGCCAATGGTCAAGTAGAGAGAGTCATGCGGACATTAAAATGCTTACTCACTATAATAGAAAATGACCCAAACAAAACCTGGCGTGATGAACTTCTCGAAGTACAACTAGCGCTGAATAGTACACGCTCTAGGGTAACTGGCTACACACCCACAGAACTAATAAAAATCTTTAGGTCTAGCACGCATAGCTCCAAATTCCGAGCCTGAATCGCGATTAGATCTGAATAAAATTCGTGAGATAGCATCCGAGAATATTAAGAAAGCTGCTACATCGGAGGTAGCGCGTTTCAATCGCGGAAGAGCAACGGTGAAACCATTTTCCAAGGGCGATTTTGTCTTCATTAAATGTAGCGAAAGGAGTCAGACTAAACTTAATAGGAAATTCAGAGGACCCTTTGTAATAACTAACGTGTTAGATAACGACAGATACGAATTAAAACAATTAGATGGATCCAACAGAACATACAAATATAGTCATGAGAATTTGCGTGCAGTACCCGGGGGCTATGAAGGCTTGGCAGATATAGCTACTACCTTAACTAATAACGTGGAGGAGGCCGAGACGGCGGTTCACGATCGGGAAGGGGAGTGGGTATCATCTGGTGATGACAGTGATACCTTGTCGGCATGTAGTTCGCGTACGTTGACCGCTAGCTCTGGAACCCTCTCGGTCTCCGAGAGTGAAGAACCGTAAATGGTAAGTGGTACGTGAGTCGACGTCCTATGGTGTGTGTAGTTGGGTGATCTAAGGAACTGGCTTAAACAGGCCGATGTTCCGGATCATATCCTATGGTGTGTGTAGTTTTGTGGTCTAAGGGACTGGCTTACACAGGCCGAAGTTCCGGATCACATTATTGCACTGATCATCTAGTCTGAGAGGCTATGAGATCATCTGAGATATGTGTGTGTATAGTTTTGTGGTCTAAGGGACTGGCTTAAACAGGCCGAAGTTCCGGATCACACTATTGCACTGATCGTCCAGTCTGAGAGGCTATGAGATCATCCGAAGTGTGTGACCTAGTGTGACTGGTCAAAGGGACGCATTTCTGTTGTCCGGGTCAGCTTCTAGATGTTGAGAATGTGGGCTATAAAATGTTGTAATATATGTCAGTGATGGACGAGCGTACAAAAGTAATGTATCTACCAGTTTTGTTCTCTTTACAGAATAATGAGCAAGCGGCGACTTAAAAGGATGGACACGCACGAGGACGTGCGAATGTCAGTCTGGCCGTGACGGCGCTTTTAATATTAAATTAGTATTAGTTAGATTCAATAGATGTCACTGTTCGTTTAAGAGTGTCGTGGACATGACTTGTCTGTGTTTGCTACGTCACATCCGATCAAACGACACTGACACAACACCGAGCGCTAGTGCGCGGCGAAGCGACGAGGAACTGGCAGTATGATCGGAGACTCGGTCGGGAGCGCACAGGCGTGCTACGCGCTCGGTGGAGTGTCTTACTTGTGCTAGTTATTTGGCTATTTTATTTTATCGGTAATTAAGTGGTGATTGGTGTAAAAGACAAAATTAAGTTCGGAATAAAAGTGATTGTGTTTCAACTAGTGTTCTTATTTTCTCCGCCCGACAATCCACGCCTACCTACAAAGGGCACCATTGTAATTTAGATCATGGATCCAATTAATATCGTAGACGAGGGCGTAGTTCCTTCAAATCTATAAAACGCTGTAACCATCAAGAATTTTCTATGGCAACAAAACATTTCTATTATGTTTAGAACTTTTAAATGGCATACATATTTTTTAACATAAAACTAACTAGATGTGAGCCACAGTGAAGCATTCATCTTATTATTTACGACGTTATTAAAACGTGTAAGTGTCGGTATTACAAAAAACTCATCCTGCCAAAATGGCGTAAGTATCTGTTTGAAGAATGGCGTAAGCAACAAATGCATCAAATATACTGGTTTTTGATAGACTTACAGCCCAGACCACACCAATAATTTTCAAAAAACTTACAGCGTAAGCGATTTCTTTTCGTCGTTAAAATTATGAGAGTCTGATCAATCGACGTAGATTTTTTTTCTGATCAAAATGATATAAAAACGATTTTTCGATTTTTTGAGGCTTACAGCAAATACGTTTTCCTACGTCGAATTTTAAAAAAAATACTAGTACAGATTGACGGATTTATAATACACAGTGTCACCAACCCAAACGAATCGCGGGTGTGTCGTAAGAGGTAGATCACGTAGCCGCAAGTGAACGAAAACTTGGTACAAACCCTGTGCCAACCCGTCTTGCCAGCGTGGCGCAGTAGGCTAATTTCCCTCCATGAATTTGGAGGAGGCCCGACTCAGTAGTGGGTCACTCTTGGGCTGGAAAGACGATTAGGGTAGCGCTCAACTAAGCTCGTGTGGTGACGGGTTAAGAATATTGTCACCACCCCATTCCTTCCTGAGGGTGTGGTAAGAACTGCTAAAAGGAAATGACAAGGCCGATAACGTAGTCGCAAGAGAAGGATAATATGAAACGGATCGTAGTGCCAACCCGTCTGGCCAACGTGGCACAATAGGCTAATTACCCTCCATGTAATTGGTGGAGACCCGACTCAGAGGTGGGTCAAGTATGGGCCTAGTAGATTATATAAACCAATACGAATAACTTGGTAAAATAGGCAAAAGTCATACCTAGTAGCTTTTACTATGATATTTACTTTTGTTTTTCTAGTTTCATGTTTAAAAGGAGTTAATAGCATACTTATAAAAGGCCCACTGCTAAGTTGCTACATCAAAATCGACCTATTGTCGCACGCTGGTCATACGGAACGGTTCAGGATTACGTATCAAGTCTTCCTTTTTTCGCCTTTCATTTCTCACCACGTCCTCAGCACGAAATGGGATAAATAAATAAATAATTATTATCCTTGGACATTTCACACAACGCCATCTCGTCCCAAGCTAAGCAACTTAATGCTTGTGTTATGGTAACGAGATGGATGATAAACTACTTATATTATTATTATTATTTTTTTGTAAATACATACATATTATAGATCGAAATGACACCCAGACTCCGAGCCAGTGCCTTTGGTTTAGACAAAGACACTTGCCCGACCCCGGAATCGAACCCGGGACCCGTTGATCCAAAGGCGGCACATCTAACCACTAGACCAACGAGGCAGTCAATAAATGTGTTTGGAGGTGGAGGTGGAGGATGGTGCTGCCACATACTCTAAGCCCATCAATGTTCTCTTTATCTCCCTTATATTTCACTCGATCAGGTGCTCAACATCAAAAGCAATTTAACATAATACCTTCAATGTAATTGCCGTCAATTTAAAGTGGCTATATTGTGTAGGCTTTGTTACAAGGATACCACTTGTATTGTAACAGGCAATTACGATTTAAGTGTATTGAAAATATTTAACTAACGATATAACGCCACTCGTTTATACGACACTAGAAATCAAATTGTATCATCATCGTCAGTCCACATAATGATTCTATACCACTTTGGTGGCTTGCCATAAAAAAGGTTTTTTTTTCAAAATTCTTAAGAATGCTTTCATCTGTCACATAATAAAAAAACACGATTTAAATAAAATAAAAATCGTACCTATACTTATCAGTGTCATCAGTTCGGAATGGCATTCCGGCTCACGGCTCATACAAGCTCATGGGTATGCTACAAGCTCATTTAGTACTGTGCCACGCTGGCCAGACGGGTTAACTCAGAGTTTTTAATTCCTTTTGTCAACTCTTACGACCCTTTCAGGATGGAATGGGTTGGTGACACATTGTTTTCTAAATCAGTCATCACGTGGCGGGAAAGCCAAGTGGCCTAATCGCTAACCTAATCCTAATCGCTAGGAAAAGGTTAGCTTTTTTTATGTAATGTATATTTTTTAATTATTACCATTATTTCCGTTTTTCTTCATACATATATTCTTTATTCATATTTTTTACATAATATTTATAAAAAATAGAAACACATTTATTTTTAGTATTATACAAAAATCATGGCAGCTAGGGGCGGAAACAATTTCAAGCCGTCCACGGCTTAGTGCTGCAAAGAGAGGAACCGCCTAACATTACACGCCGCCGTCTCAAGTAAAACTGCCTTTTGCATCAGACGCTTAACCTAACCGGATATCGAGAGTTGATTGAGATGTCCATCAAAACTTTTCGATATCTAACCATGCACTGATACAACGATCGGAATAATACTGGTTGACTCAGCATTCAACATGGCGCTCACCTCATTGGCCAGGTCTCAATATTTAATCATTTTTTCTTTTTCCGCCTTCACGAGGTTCTCGTCATGCGGAATGGTGATGTTAACCAGCTTTACGCCGCGTGTAGACATATCTTTAACAACGATGTCAGGTTTATTGGCAGCAATGTACCTGTCCGTTATAATAGATCGGTCCCAGTAGAGTGTGACATGGTCATTTTCGAGAACTGGTTGAGGCTGATACTGGTAATATGGAACTTAGGCACTCACAAGACGATATTTAAAGGCAAGTAACTAGTTGAATATCTTGGCTACTTGGTTGTGTCTATGCTAGTACTCCCCGTCAGCAAAACGAGAACAACCGGAAACGATATGTCTGATAGATTCACCGGGACGGTGGAATGCCCGACAAATGTCGACCGTTCCGTCCTTCAGAATATGCGGAATATCCGGTAGTTGTTCGTCTCGTGCAGACCACATCCATTGTACATTGTATTACATTATACATTAGTACATTGTGGAAATCTATGGGGGAGGCTTATGTTCAGCAGTGGACTTCTGTGGCTGATAGATAGATAGAAAGATAGTTGTTCGTCATCATCATAACTTCAATATATATAAATAATATATTTATTGCTAGTCTCTTCTCTATTTCGTGTAATTATATTTTAAATTATCTAACAAAAAATCCATTTATTTCATCCCGTTGCTGTGTATGTGGTGACGGATTTAGAAGATTATTCGCAAAATAAGGAAAATATGATACGAAACCCTGTACGAACCCGTCTGGCCAGCGAGGCATAGTAGGCTAATTACCCTCCATTTAACTGGAGGAAGCCCGACTCACTAGTGGGTCATCTGTGGGCTGGTTAGTAGCAGTAGTAGATGGATTACCATAGGGCTTGTTTCCATCTCCGGCGGCGAGTATAACAAGCTTAAAATGGAACTTGCAATTTAATTAACAGCACACTAAAGCGCCTCGTCCACGATAGTTTGAAATTACGGAGAGCGACTCTCATAGGGCAATTTTATTAATTTTTTTACTTTAATACTTCATGCAAAATACATTGGCGGACTTAATGCCTGGAGGCATTCTCTAACAGTCAACCATAGAGAATGCTAGATGCACTAAAACAATAAGAATTCAGAGTAGTCTACGACGTGTACACATTATCGAGACTAACCTAGCTAATGTGTCACTACAGTCTACGTAGACAGGCTCGGCTACTCTCGGAAGGCGTCGTGGACGCAGGTATGAGAGCGAGACAAGCGATACGAATACAGAGCTCTCGAATTATTTACATGCCATAGATCAGTATAGCTATAGTCGTATTTTTAATTAGACGTAGTCAACTGACGTTTACTGTTTATATACACGATTTTAGACGACACGGTTGGCGCAGTGGTTTAGCGATCGACTGCTGCGCAGCATGTCGCGGGTTCGATCCCCGCATGGAAGAAATATTTGTACGACCTACAAGTATTTGTTTCGCGTCTGGGTGTTTTCTATCTATAATATGTATGTATTTACAAAAAAAAGTATATAAGTAGTTTATCATCCATCTCGTTACCATAACACAAGCATTAAGTTGCTTAGCTTGGGACGAGATGGCGTTGTGTGAAATGTCCAAAGATATTTATATAAATACCTAGTCTACAAGTAGTGTAGTGACATTTTACTATGATAGAGCTACCCTACGACAGGGCAAAATACCTGCAATAGGACGCTCTATTGATATCTACGTGTACTTAGAAATTAGAGTATAGATTGATTAGTCTTTACGCTGTCAAGCTCTTTTCTCTCTCCGTGGACGACGTGCTTAAAGATACTGCCTTAGTGTGCTGCTACACTGCTCTTACACATGCCAAAGCTTAATCTCCTGACCCGTAATCAAGTTACTTCCGCCGAGGGGCGGCTAACCCGATTTCCTCGTGCATACATTAATGGAAGCTTTATACCTTACCTTACCTCTAGGCTATTCGTATTTTGGTTAGGGGTTAAACTTATCTTCAGGTTAGTTAAGATTCCGATAAATAGTTAGTATGCCTGTTTTTGTACCGTTTTTTAAGCTCATCTCTCAAACTCGAAAGTAACTTTATTTACGAAGGTGTTATCACATAACTAACTCTTTTAGATCGTTATATTACAAATTACCATTAACACATTTCAGCCCTTGTCGCACGCTTGAGGTAGTCTCCAGACACTCCTATAGGTCGTCATAACAATATCTGCATTTACAATTTTCAATCACATTTCCTTATTCTCACAATCCATGCATCTCTTTTGCCTCCCACAACCCTTGCGTCCACGCATATCCATACTGATACTACTACCGGTTCGGAATGCTTCTCTACAGAGAAGAGCCCGCAGGCTTGCTCTCACATTGTGGTAAATGACAATTTGACAGACCCTTCAAAGGTTTTTTATCACAATTTGCAAGGATTATGTAAGCAAAAAAACGTCATCAGTAAAAAAATAATTAAAGCTTGTAACACCCAAAGCATAGCTGTCGCTACGAGTCCCGCAGTTCATCTTATTGCGACCATCAGATGCGCTTACACCGGACCCCGCTAGATGGCGCTGCCCGCAAGTTACCTCGCGCTAACGTTTGTTCGCCAACGAATAGTGACCTCCGGACCGCACCATATGTTTGTATGTTCAAAGTAGGAACTAGCTGAAGCACGCTAATCGCTTCCACCACTGTTGGGACGTTTTAGTGTCTTTGGTTAGAGGAATACATTGCTGGCCTAAGAGTACTTCCACCCCACGTTGGGATACTCTGACCCAGCCGTGTACGAAGCCCATCTAATGTAATCTCTTACACCTAATACAAGGAGTGCCCGTTAATTGGCTTTTCACTGCCTCGCCCCCCCGCCTCTCCGTTATAACTGGCGCCCCAACGTCGAGCCTGTCAACGTGACGTCAGCATCGTGCTACGACATTCGTGACGTAATCCGCTACGCGCTACGGTTCCCGACCCTGCGCTACGACAGTGAACCTACACTAAATGACTGGAAGAGGATCCGGAACAGCGAGGAGAGTGAAAAGCCCAACTTTTGTTACGCGCTCTGGACGTATTACAACTTATAAGACTAAGAGAATACCTGACAAGATGCTGTCAGCTGAGCAATTCTCACAGCTTTTGGAGAGACTACCTACTGCTCAACCTGCAAAGAAGGGCTCTTTCATTAACTGTAACTACGCCTATAATGGTGCGAAGGACGCCGAAGCAGTTGAAGCGTTCTTATCAGCTGTAAATATTTTTAAACGTTCGGCTGACATTGGCGACGTGAGTGCACTTAGTGAACTACCCATTTTACTGAAGGGTGAAGCTGGAGTCTGGTGGTTAGGAGTCAAGAACGACGTCACTTCATGGTCCGACTTTGAGACACGGCTGCGAGAAAATTTTGCGCCTGTCCGCGAAGCGTACCTGACCTTCATTGACATCACGCAGGAGAAACAACTTCCAAGCACACCTACTGAAGAATTTGTACGACGCAAGCGGCTGCTGTTTTCTCAACTTCCTAGGCCACAGTCAGAGATTGACCAGCTGGACATGGTGTATGGACTACTTCGTCTGGACATCCGAGAAAAGGTCGCTCGTGCGGAAGTCAAAGATTTTAAGGATCTCTTGAAAGCGGCTCGAGCAGCGGAGCAGGTACTGAAAGAGAAAGATCGTGCTGGAATGTCAACTGAAGCGAGCGAGTTTAAACCATCAAAGGATTCTGGTTATGGTCCAGCAGCAATGCGGAAAAGCCGTTGTAGGTATTGCAAAAACTACGGCCACACCACCGAGACTTGTAAGAAGCTAGCCCTGCGCAAGGATAACCCTCAGAAAAGCGCTAAAACCGACGCTGTTGAAGCAGTTACGCAGTTCCCGTCTCCGCCTGCTCCAAAATTTAAATGTTATGGCTGTGGTACACTGGGTGTTATAAGAAGTAACTGCCCAACATGCAGCGCAAACAAGGCTCAGCGACCCGCGGTGGACATCGGATGTTGCTCAGTTGCTGCCACCATAGATTCGAGGGATAGACCCGTCATCTATGTGGATATCGGCGGAGTAGCTACTGTTGCTTATTTGGATAGCTGCGCTAAATCAAGTATTGCCTCGTACTCATTATATTGCGAGTTGCGGAAGAAAGGCTTTGTCTTTAAAGGGTTAGATGTGAACATCACCATGGCTGACGGTGTTCAGAGACCGCAAACCGTTCTGGTCACCCAAGCACCAGTCAAGATCAGTGACCATAATGTTCCCACCACTTTTCTGGTCCTGCCTGAGTCACGCCACAACCGGACCCTACTTGGAGTTGGTTTTATCCAAGACGCACATATGGTCCTTAACCTGCCACAATACACATGGTCCTTCATCGAGGACCCATTTGATGAATTCGAGCTATATGAAGAAAGCTTTGTGAAGTTTGGAGAAGGAGTAGCTTTCATGGCCACGGAGAGCGCCTACTCTCTGTCACCTTCGCTGCCTGAAGAAAGCAACACTACCGCCAGCTCTGAACGTCCCTATGGCCCGTTGAAGAGGATCGACATGTCTTCGCCTCCTCCCTGCAAGAAGCCTCATAACGAGTTACCGCCCAACTACTCCCCTATCCTAGACGCGCTATACGAAGACGCTAGGTTAAGCCTCCAGAACTACGATGTGGACTTAACTGAAGGTGATGACGATCTCTTCCCATCCACGTCCATATTTTCTTTTGAGGTCAGAGAGTTGGAGCAGTTCTTAGGAGAAAACCAGGAAGTGTTCACACCTAATGGAAGCCCCGTGAAGGACTTCGAACACTCCATCGACACAGGTGATCATAAGCCGATTTCGGTACCACCATACCGTCTGTCGCCTGTAAAGGCTGAAATACTCAAGCAAGAGATCGAGAAGATGTTGTCTGAGAATGTGATCGAGCCCTGCTCGTCACCATGGGCTGCACCCGTAGTCCTGGTCCCTAAGAAAGACGGGAGCACAAGAGTTTGCGTAGACTACCGACAACTTAACGCAGTCACGGTCTCTGATGCATATCCACTGCCCAGAATTGACGACTTGCTCCATAACGCTAAACCAACGCCATACATGAGCACCATAGACCTCCGCGCTGGTTACTGGCAGATAAGCGTTAAGGAGGAACACCGAGACAAAACTGGTTTCGTTACACCATTCGGGATGTACAGATTTCTCAGAATGCCTTTTGGGTTACGCAACGCCCCGGCCACCTTTCAACGTATGATGGATCGATTCCGAATCTCCCTAAGCCACATCAAGATGATGATCTACCTAGATGACCTGATCGTCATGTCCTCTACGTTTGCACAGCACCTCAAAGACTTGCAAAATGTCTTTAATCGATTAAAAGAGTACAATCTGACAGCAAACCAAGAGAAATGTAACTTTTGCTGCCAAAAGGTGAAATATTTAGGCCACTACATCACTGCTGAGGGACTGCAGCCCGATCCTGAAAAGGTCAATGCCATACTGGGTATGCCACCTCCGCGAAACCTGAAACACTTGTTATCCTTTGTTCAGATATGTTCCTGGTATAGAAGATTTATACCCGGTTTCGCAAAAGTAGCCGAGCCACTGACGCGCTTAACGAAAAAGAATGCCACCTGGAAATGGGAAGAAGACCAGGTTAATGCCTTTGCGAAGCTTCGCGAATCCTTGACGTCTACACCGGTACTTGCCCAAGCCGACGAGACCAAGCCTTACACCATCAAAACAGACGCCAGCAGCTACGCAATCGGAGCAGTTTTGGTCCAGGGGGAGGGAGAGTCAGAGCACCCTGTGGAGTACGCCAGTCGACTCCTGACCAAGCCCGAACGCAATTACTCCACGACGGAGCGAGAGGCACTGGCAGTTGTGTGGGCAGTCAACAAATTTCGAGGCTACATCGAGGGATGTAAGATAACTGTTATGACCGATCACCAAGCCCTTAAGTGGCTTATGTCCTTAAAATCACCTACTGGGCGATTGGCCAGATGGGCCCTACTACTGCAGCCCTACGACATCGCCATCAAGTATATTCCTGGTAGAACAAATGTCGTCGCGGACTCCTTGTCCCGCCCTAGCTGCGAACCTGCGACAGAAGATGACTGTGGACTCTGCACGGTAGTAGTAGACATGCCTACAAGAAGTAAAGAGGTGATAAGGATGGAACAACACAAGGATGAAACTATTGGGAAGATAGTCAGTAGCTTAGAGAATAATGACGAAGAAAATGCTAGATACTGGAGTAGGAAGGGTTATCATATGGATAATGGTCTGTTGTACCGCTATAACCCACACTCGGAAACCGACTCCAGTCAATTGGTTATCCCAAAACAGGAGCACTCTAGCATCATCCATGCCTACCATAATGAAGCAACTGCTGGACATTATGGCACTGACAAAACCTTTGAACGCATAGCAAAGCGTTACTTCTGGAAAGGGATGAGGAAAGACATTGAGGTTCATGTCCGTAATTGCATTCATTGCCAACGTTACAAACCTTCAAATCAGAAACCCGCTGGTTTACTCCAAACTACTGCTCAGAATCAGCGCTTTGAAGTAGTGTCCTTCGATTTATTTGGACCCTTGCCTCGAACCCCTGCAAACCAGAACTGGATCTTGATAATTGAAGATGTCACGACTCGTTGGGTGGAATTGTTTGCTCTAGAGCGAGCTACTGCAGAAGAATGTGCCAAAATCCTTCTCGATGAAGTAGTATTGAGATATGGCACCCCAAGGCGATTCATAAGCGATAATGGCACGCAATTCGTCAGTAGTGTTCTGCAAAAGTTGACCTATTGCTTAGGCATCCAACATGGATTTACGCCCGTCTATCACCCAGAAACGAATCCGGTTGAACGACGGAATCGCGACCTGAAGACGCAACTAGCAATCTTGGTAAAGGATAGCCACACGACGTGGGCAGAGAAGCTGCCTAGTATCCGTTTCGCAATGAATACCGCCAAGTCGTGCTCCACTGGCTACACACCTGCATACCTCACGTTCGGACGTGAATTACGAACGCCTGATGATGTTCACCACGATATTCGAGCGATTATTGAGAACGAGAACTTCATCAAAGAAATTACTCCTCGCCTGCTTATGATGGCTGACACTCTGCTCAAGGCGCAGGAAATACAAGAAGGAAAGGAAGAAAAACGAAAGGACTATGTCGATCAGAAAAGGCAAGCTTGTCCAGACTATAAAACAGGAGACCTGGTGTTGGTTACTACCCATTCATTGAGTAAATCCAGCCAAGGATTTAGCTCCAAACTGGCTCCGCGGCGTGATGGTCCCTACCTGATCGTGCGACGGCACGGCCCTAGCTCATTTGAAGTCGCAAGCACTGAGACAAAGATGCCCGTTGGTGTATACCATGCATCGGCTTTGGTTCCATACCGAGCTGGAGATGCTGAGGTCCCAGAACCCACATTGCCGATACGCAAAAGAGGAAGGCCTAAGAAGCAGGGCGCTGACAAGAAAACTACGCCTAGGTCCCGTGGTAGACCACGTAAAACCCGCCAATAGATCAGTTGGTCCTGTCTCTCTCGTCGGGTCGACTTCGTAGACAGAGGGGGAGATCTGTAACACCCAAAGCATAGCTGTCGCTACGAGTCCCGCAGTTCATCTTATTGCGACCATCAGATGCGCTTACACCGGACCCCGCTAGATGGCGCTGCCCGCAAGTTACCTCGCGCTAACGTTTGTTCGCCAACGAATAGTGACCTCCGGACCGCACCATATGTTTGTATGTTCAAAGTAGGAACTAGCTGAAGCACGCTAATCGCTTCCACCACTGTTGGGACGTTTTAGTGTCTTTGGTTAGAGGAATACATTGCTGGCCTAAGAGTACTTCCACCCCACGTTGGGATACTCTGACCCAGCCGTGTACGAAGCCCATCTAATGTAATCTCTTACACCTAATACAAGGAGTGCCCGTTAATTGGCTTTTCACTGCCTCGCCCCCCCGCCTCTCCGTTATAAGCTTTTATTAAATAATACCACGCAGACAATGATTATAGCACACTTCCCATACTAATTCTGATTTTATTGTCTGTATGACACGGCGTGATTTTCAGCGAGTGTTATCGGGCTTAAGCCGTGCCCCTGATCCCTCATTGTTACTGGGAGCATTGTCTCCACGCATAATAAAAGCAATCAAGAGCAGGATACAGCTCCTTTCTCGTTCTCGACTATTTCCTGAATAATTATACGCCTACGCGACTTTCGCACGACTTTCTCTCATACTGCGTTGTGAAAAATGTGATGTGGAACATTTTTATGAAAAATGTGCGCGTATTTTAATTTATAATGTGTTGTTGGTCTTAGTGGATCGATTTTGGGGTCGGGCAAGAGTCTTTGTGTAAACCAAATGCACTTGCTCCAAGTCTCGGTGTTACTTATGTTTGTGAACTTCATGTTTGTAAACTGCCCCCGCCATACAGCTATTAAAAACTAATGCAGGGATTTCTGTTCTTAAAAAATATATTTGTGCCATTAATACACATTGAAATGTCCATAATATAACGGATTGATCGCGTGTCATCTTTTAAGCCCACAAATTACCCACTAATGATTCGGGCCTCATCCATGTTCGTGGAGGGAAGTTAGCCTACTGTGGCAAGGCAGGTTTACCCACGGTTTGTATCAACTTTTCCTTTTTTTGCGGCTAGGTGATCTGCCTCTAGAGCGTATCGTTACGTAAATTATTAAGTATACAGGATGAGAGTGTATGGACACTATAAAGACCTAGCGTGGGACAAGGGAAGAAAAATGAAAATGGTAATTTTAAATATGACGAGTTATAAGAGTTTTGCGATAAACCTACCTTAATAAAGTTCCTTTTGAGTTTTTAAATATGTAATAAGAATTGTGTGTTTTGGCAACCATATCAGCCAAAATAAATACACTGCTGGAAAAAGATTTCCACAACGCCCGCATAATTAGATCCCGGTGGACATCATTCCACCATGTGCGAGGTCTACCAGCACTGCGCCTTTCTTCGCGATTCCAGGAGCTTCCTGTCAACTATGTGACCTGCCCACTGCCACTTAATTCTGATAACCATGTGGGCTAACTCAAAGCTTGTGCGTATGTAATATGTTTAGGCATTAGCATACAATAATGGTGTGGTGACGGATTTAGAATATATAGTTTCAACACCCCATTCCATCCTGAGTGTGTCGTAAGATAAGGGAATGACAAGGCCAAAAACCTAGCCACAACAGAAAGAAAACTTGATACGAAACACTGTGCCAACCCGTCTGGCCAGCATGGCACAGTACGCGAATTACCCTCCCTGTGATAGGAGGAGGCCCGACTCGGCAGTGGATCGTTTATGGGTTTAGTAGTTTAGTAAATTTCACCAAAAAGTAGTTATTAAAATCGAAATGAGTAAATACTTACATTTGAATGTAGCACGCATATAGCGATCAACAACACGATGCTACACATCAGCGTGACACAAAGTGCTGACACGAAGAGAGCATGCTTTAATCTGACACAGTATCTTCTGTACAGAGCCTCAAGTTCCAACTCTGTGCCTTCTTCCTCTGTGAACAATAATATCTAGCGTTAATAAACAACGATTACCTCATTATAGGACTAATATAGAGCTTGATCTGAAGGCGCCAAATTCAAATATTTGGCTTCATCAAACGTTCAGCAACTTTGGTGTTGTGTTCAGGTCACTTGTAAACATTATAGGTAGACAGCAGCAGTATTGTCAGCTCGTAATATTTTATTTAATTATTAGCCAACATCATGTGGGTACGAATATAAATAAAAATTAAATTAAAAATTTAAATAAACCCCCGACACAATATCCTTTACCTTTACCTGACCCCTGGTCCCCCAACGCGAAGTATTTATTTTTTACTTTTTAAAGGATATTGTGTCGGGGGTTTATTGAAATTTTTAATTTAATTTTTATTTTATACTTTTTATTGGTACATCCTACTAATATTATAAACGTGAAAGTTTGTAAGTATGTATGGATGGATGGATAGATGGATGGATGGATGGATGGATGGATGTTTGTTACTCTTTCACGTAAAGACGACTGAATGGATTTTAATGAAACTTTATAATAATATAGCTTATACATCAGAATAACACATAGGCTACAATTTATAAAGATATTGTGTGTAAATTTATAGCGATATTAAGTTAAATTTTAATTTCTAATTGTCAAATTTCCAGCCATATTTAAATATAGACAACATAAAGTTTCGCTGTCAGTTGCGCTTTGTTATACCACGTAGGTATTATATCACATTCTACGGGAACGGGATAAAAATCTTAGGTATCCTATGTCCGACTTTCTTTTAAATATATAGATGTTGGACAATTCACAAAATCATACTTAATGTTATAAACCTGAAAGTGTAAATGTGTGTAATCCCGTTCCGTGATATAAAACATAGTTTATCAAAATGCAACTGCTGGAATAACAAAACTTCACCGACAGCTAAACGCTACGTTGTCTATAGTTTGACAAATTTGACAATTAGAAATTTTGAAGTTGACCGGTTGATGTATTTCTTTCGAGTAAATATTAGCTTATTGTGCCGAACAATGAAGAAGAACTAAATAATGCACGTGAAGATCACCGCATTAGTATGGCTTGAATCCGTGCTTCTTAATCACAAGAGCAAATCGAGGCAGCCCGTGAAACGGATCGGTTGGGAATGCAAAATCGTCGAGCAAATTTAAGAGATCAACAACTAGATAATTTTCGAGACACAAGAATAAATTTATAAAGTAGGTACTACATAATTTGGATCGAGCAACGTTTCGATACGGTGGCAGCACTAATTACTGCTTGCATACTTGCGTCCGCATTGGACCTATAGATGCGATGTAATATTACAAAACACTCCTCAGCGGCTAAAGTGTTCAATTCAATTCGTTCGTAGAAGTGTCGATATCAGCTGCATATTTTAAATAAGATTTTTAATGTAATAAGTATTGATACTGCTTGGGAGTTTATCAAGTGAGTGGCAAAATAGTTACCTATCACTGCTTATGGAACAGAACTTACCAAATAGTGAGTAACAAAAATTTCACTACACATCGTTGGATTCCGTGATTTGTAACCACAGATATATTATTTGCGTCTAACAAATAAACTACAAGTTAAGATAGCACTTAAATAACTTCGAAAGTGATCTAGAAGCATTCAAACTACGATATAACAGTATTAATAATTAAAAACATAAAACATAAATAAAAAGGGGACTGAAACCGTTATAAATGTTGACTGTTTACTACTACATACCCACATATTATTGACTTTATTCATTAAATCTTAGACAGATTAGACAGTGAGAAGAATGTTTGAATGAACGATCAACCTGAACTAGATCCATTTGACTGTGACGCTGACTTCAATGTTGTAAGCGCAAAATATATATTGCCAAACAGGCGAAAAAAAAAAAAAAAAAAAAAACCACAAGAAAAATAGATTTCTATAAAAAACAAAAAATTGCACGCACAACACACATACACAATTGAGACTAGTGATTTCGATTCTATTAAAACAGAAAAATGAACGACGAACAAAATATAACACACCGTGACCGACAACGACATCGTGCTAATTCATTAAACAATTCGTTAAGCTCAACATCTCCTCTTTTCGATAGCACTATGATGAGTATGCCAAATACATCGCCTGGAGAAAGTCACGATGTCACTCAATTACAGGAAAAAATTGAAATATTGGTAACTCAACTAGCGAGTGCACATCAGGAAATTGAAAATTTAAATATGCAAAATGTTAATTTGCAAATGGAATTAGACAGAAGCCGTAAACTAGCAGAGACATATAAAAAAATTAGCTCATCAGATCACATTCGAACGACACCCTTATCACGGCGAAAAATTAAACGTAAATCTATCACATACACCCCTCCAACAGACACTATACAAGTACAGAACCCCAGGTGCGATGAATATAATATTAGTGATAGTAATCGCAAAATACCGAAAAACACAACAGATAGAAAAATAGATGAATATGAAACAAAAACAAATTCTCACCCTGATAAAATTGTGGGTATTGTTAATTCATCAGAACCTAGTCCGGCAATTATGAATACCATTGACAACACAAATACTAAGACGAAAAATAAAATAATTATAATTGCGGATGACATGGGCAGACATATTCAACAAACATTACAACAGTTAGCTGGTGAGAAATATCTTATTACATGTTTCTGGAAGTCAGGTGCAACTTTACAAGATGTTCTTATGTCGGAACGAAAAGTAATTCAATCATTGACGCAGAATGATTATCTTATAGTTTTGGGGGGCTCGAACGACAGATCACCTTGTATATTCAAAACATGTATTAGCAATTTTTTATGTTACACTAGAAATACTAATGTTTTGCTGTCTGAAATTCCTCGTAACAACTATCTAAGGGAATCTAAACTGAATTATGAACTCAGATTTATAGGTTCTAAATTTAAGAACGTTAAATATATTGACATGGGATTTTCCACAAAACTACCCTACCGCAGAGTGTTCCCTAGGCATGTTTGTCAATTATTTCTTCGATCTATTTTAGAAACTAGCTACTGCCAGCAAGTTTTAACTTTAAAAACTAAGTTTGAGATCAAAAAGCCATTAATGATCGAAAATAGTACTCAAACTGAAGTCTTACTAAACACGTCAAATTTAGGTGCTGAGGTTACCCATACTAATGAATTTTCAAAATGTGACTCGTTTTTTCCTGTATAAGAAAATAAATATACTGCATCAAAATATTAATGGCCTCTTAAATAAGGCTGACTTGCTGTGTATACATTTAGACTACCTGATGGAGCAAGGTAATTCAGCAGACGTAATTTGTCTTACTGAACCTAACATTATAAAAGGTGACGCTGAATTAGTAAATATTGCCAACTATTGTCTGATAACTTCTTATAGCCGTAAAAATCGGCGAGGTGGATGCTGCATACTGGTTCATAAAAAACATGATTCTAAAGTTGTTACGTCTGTAGAAAAATATGGTATTCCCGGTATCATCGAATGCTGTGCGGTGGAACTAATTTTGCATAAGATTATTGTAGTTTGTATTTACAGACCTCCAAGAAATAATGCGCCATTATTGGAGCAGTTTTTTATTGGTTTAACTTCTATTCTACATGAAATTAGTTTTGGTAAAAAGAAAATTGTGCTCTGCGGCGACTTTAATATAAACATCTTGAAAAAAACAAGAGACACAAATAATTTAATACAAACACTACAATGTTTTAATCTTAAATTAGCTATTAAAGAACCGACACGCTTGCCCAGCGGCACCTGCATTGATAACTTCATGCATAATATACGAGGAGTAACATACAAGATTTTTGAATTTGCTCTGTCTGACCATACCGCTCAGTTACTTACTTGTCCAGTCAAAAAGACATGTACCATCAAACATTGGTTTATTGAAAAGAGAAATTACAATCAAGAAAACGTTGATAAATTTAAAGATTGTTTAAAATCACTGTCCTTCAACGATGTCTATAATAATGAAGACCCCGATACAGCATTTGATACATTTCATGATCTGTTTACTCTATTTTATAATTTATGTTTCCCAGCACAAAAGGTAAAAATTGACTCTCATAAAAAAAATAAATGGATATCAAATGGTATTAGAACATGCTCAAAAAGAAAACGTAGTTTGCTTTGGCGATATAGAAAACACCCCAATGAATCAAATAAAAGAATATTTAAACTCTACTCTAAACGCTTCAATAATATAGTAAGATTAACAAGAAAATCACAAAATGACTACAAAATAAAAACTGCGATTAATAAGTCGAAAGCGACTTGGGCAGTCATAAATGATCAGAAGCACAATATACCCAGACAACAAATTGAACAAATAAATATAGAAGGTACTATCATTACGGATCCATATACGATTGCGGAAGCTTTTAATGAATTCTATACCAGTAAAGCTATTTCAAATTCAGATGGAGACTCATTAAATTCCTATAAACAATTGAGCTGCCATAATAAATATATTCACTCTTTATTTATGAAACCCGCAACTACATATGACATTGAAACAATTATAACATCATTAAAAAATACAAGTAGTACTGGTTACGATGATATTTCAACATCCATCATAAAATCAGTATCAAATATTATATCTCCTGTATTAAGCTTCTTGGTAAACTTAAGTATTGTATCTGGGGTTTTTCCGTCTAGGCTAAAACAGACTATTATTAGACCACTGTTTAAAAAGAATGATAGAATGGACATTAATTCATATAGGCCTATAGCTCTTATACCTATACTATCTAAAATATATGAAAAAGTAATTGCCAAAAGTTTGTGTTCTTTCTTTGATACCAACAAAATATTTCATGAAGCTCAAGTAGGTTTTCGCAAAAACAAAGGTGTGAACTTAGCTATTTTCAATTTTCTGAAAACCATAATGACTGGCCTTAATAAGAAAGAAATGGCTTCTGCTCTGTTTATGGACCTCCAAAAAGCATTTGACTATGTAAATCATAACATTTTACTAAAAAAACTAGAGGCTTATGGGGCCAGAGGGAATATATTAAACCTTTTAAAATCGTATCTCTGGGACAGAAAACAATGCACGCAAATTAAAAGAATATGTCGAATAACAAAAAAAGAAACTGTGTATTCATCTAGATACCTAACTGCCACCCAAGGAGTTCCGCAAGGCAGTGTATTGGGTCCGATATTATTTATTATTTATATAAATGACTTGCCTAAAATAACTAAGCAAAATATGGTATTGTATGCTGATGATAGTACAGTTATGTTCACGAGCAAAAGCAAAACTGATCTAGAAAAAAATATAAACTTGACTCTCAAAAACATTATAACATGGTTAAGGGGAAATGACCTACTAATAAATTTAGATAAAACGAATCTAATGACATTCAAAAATAAAAAACAATATGTAACTGACTTAAATATAAACTTTAATGGACATACTGTGAAAGAAGTGACAAATGCGAAATTTTTGGGTCTCCATGTTGACTGCAATTTGAACTGGAAATACCATGTAGAAACTGTATGCAGTAAATTAAACCAGTCAGCATATGCACTTTATATGCTACGTAAAATTGTGAACCAGTCTGCGGTTATCACAGCATACCATGCGACCGTAGAATCAGTTTTGAGATACGGTATTATCTTCTGGGGAGTCTCAACTGATAAAGATATTTTATTTAAAGCCCAAAAGAAGTGTGTAAGAGCTCTCTGTAATTTAAAGCAAACAGACAGTTGTCAACCTTATTTCATAAGCGTAAAATTATTGACGTTGCCTTGTATTTATATTTATGAAATGTCTGTATTTGTCGCATCGAATATGACGTTATTTGAAGAGGTAAAGAGTAAACGCCATAACAGAAAAATAGGTTTCTCTTTAAATCATACTGGGCAATTTAACAACAGTGTATTTGTTATGGCACCGCGCATCTACAATCATTTACCCACTAATATTTTATACAGTACAAGTCATAACAGTTTCAAAAACAATTTAAAAAAGCTCTTGGTTACAAAGGCGTACTATAGTGTTAAACAATATTTAGATGACAAATTGTAAATGGACCTATGTATTGACAAATTGACTTTGAAATTCTTGACATTTTCTTGATAACTATGACATAATGACATTTTTATTTTATTATATCTGTGCTGATGCTTTTGTTAATTAGGTTATTAGGTAAATGAATTGTAAGTTAACTCAATATTAGGACCAAACGACATTAAATTATAATTATCGAAACTTGATCGTGTACACCCTAGTGGTAGATGATTTTGAGGACCTGAAAAGATGTACGAACACCTATCATTAAGCCCAAAACTCACACGAATAAATGATTTATGATTTATGATTTATGAAAAGTTTTATCAAAATGGAAAATCGTCATCTGGGACGAATGTACAATAGCGTATACACGTGCATTGGAAGCACTTATCCGATCCGACCGAACACCTACGCAAGGACTCGAGATGTTTTGGAGGCGCAATGATTTTACTGTCTGGCTATTTCTGCCAAACACTGCCTCTAATTCCAAGATCGACTGCTGCCGCCGAAATCAAATCATCGAAATATGTGGATTGATTTTATTTTCTCAGAATTTCTGTTCATCGAAGGACGAACTCACAAACACAAAAATAATGAATGGTTGACTAAGCGAGCTGTTTTGGCGGCTGAGAATAAATATGTAGATGACATAAAGTTTCAAATTACAAATTCAGAATGAAATCATTGGTACACTGCATTAATTCAAATATAATGACTGTGTAAAAAAAGAGAAAAATATATAAACCAAAACCACCAAACCTGTGCAACGGAACGCGTTTGGTGGTAAGTGAATTGATGAACAATGGAATATACGCAAAGTAAAGTTGGAAGGTGAGGAAATTCTCATCCGAGGATCCCGACGATATCAACTGATATACCGTTTTAGTTTTAATGATTTCCGATCCGTCGTGCATTCGCCGTGACCATTAATAAATCACAGGGCCAATCCTGGAAAGTTTGTGGCCTAAATCTAGAAAATTCATGTATTTCCCAAGATCAATTATATGTGGCATGTTCCGGGTCAGAAGACCATCTGCGTTATTTGTTCATGCGCCTGATAATAAACCGAAAAATGTCGTCTGTCACAAGGTGATTCACTGAAAAGTGCAGTTACTAAAATAGATGGCCAATAAAGTATAATTAAAATCATAGATGTTTTATTTATATTTATCCTGATAAAAAATTGAAGTTAATAAAATAAAATATCTGCTCATTTATTGCCTTTAAGGCGAAACAAAGTTCGCCGGGTCAGCTAGTACTTATTATATGTACATACTTATTATATGTAGATTTTGTTAAATTGCACGTGATGCGCTTTCATTTGAGACCCCACTCGATTATATTTGCAGACTTTCGGTTATTCTTCCCCACTTTCAACCCCCATAACTTTTAAACGACTTAACCGATTTTCATCAAACATGTCTAAGAACACTCGCCCGTAACTCACCTGTCATACAAAAAACTGTATTGAAATCGCTTCATCCGTTCGCGAGCTACGGTCCCACAGACAGACAGACAGACCGACAGACAGACAGACACGTGAAACTTATAACACCCCTCTTTTTGCGTCGGGGGTTAAATACATAGTATCACCACCCCATTCCATACTGATGGTGTCGTAAGAGCTGACAAAAGGAAGTGACAAGGCCCATAACCTAGCCGCGAGATGAAAAACTTGATATGAAACCCTTAATGTAAGGGATGTATGTCGTGTCTCCGACACACCGGTGGCTCATATATGGTCTGAGTATTAATAGTAGATGTTACGAAAACACCCGATGTGACTTTTTAGGCGCAAAGGGATGATCATCCAGCCAGGCAAGGTGGTATGTCAGGCAGAGGGCTGCAACGCCTATCAGGGGATTTCCTAACTGTGCAAAGCTCTGGAAACTTCGCTATCGCGGTGTACGACTTTTTGGTAATTCTCGCATTTGTAGGCGATATTTCTTGATGTTGATAGTTCAGATTTGTCGGGTAAATTGTGTAAAGTATGTGGCATGCTGGTCGCTACAACTTTTATTCTAAATTCGACTCCACGCGAAAGTATCTTTTTTTTTATCTGTCAAACGTTTGAGAGTAGCGGATAAAAATGGTTAACCCCCAGCCCTTATCAAAATGCTTCCATTGATAAAATATTTACATTGTTTTCGGAACTGACATTTCTGGGAGTATTTCTAAACACGCGTATTGTGTTTAGATATATCTCTACTCATAACTAAAGCATAGCTATAATACATAAATTTGCTTAACACATACATAAGCTTTCGACCTTATTATTTTCTTTTGTCAGTACTTACAACATCGTTGATGGAATTTGCCCTTGATAACTTAAAATTGGCCCATGGCACAAATTAAGAGACATGCACTAATCCAATACATGATTAACCTTAAGAAAATACAAATACATATTTAATCTTGAGAAAATACAATTTAACACTTTTTTTTTTCATTTTTATTAAACGAAACCCCTTCACTAGGTATAACCTGAATCGCGGGGGCAGTTTAAAAACATGAAATTCACGAATATAAATAATACCTTGACCCAGAGCAAGTGCCTCTGGTTAACACAAAGACACTTGACCGTCCCCGGAATCGAGCCCGGGACCCTGTGATTTAAAGGAGGCGCTTCCTACCCCTAGACCGTCAAATAAATAGATGTCTTTCTCTTTATAGTATGGTAATTACTTCAACCCATAAATGACCCACTATTGAATTACGTCTCCTTCAAATTCAGGGAACTTAGCCTACTGTGATGTTTTTGAGTCTAGGTGATCTACCTCTTGCGTTCCTTTAGGCGACTACGATCTTTGTCTTAAGACACCCTCAGGATAATGTAGGTTGGTGACATTGTGTTTTCTAAATCCATTATCACAGGGACATAGTTTATTCCCCGCAAACATTTCTCCAAAAATCGGAAAAGCTTCAATCACAATTGGGTTCAGATACTCGTTATATGTAAACTAGCGACCCGCCCCCGCTTCGCACGGGTGCAATGATGAACCCCTAAATTTATCAGTGTTTCTCTACAATATTATGGATGTATTATACCTATAAACCTTCCTCTTGAATCACTCTATCTATTAAAACAAACCGCTTCAATCCGTTGCGTAGTTTTAAAGATTTAAGCATACATAGGGACGGACAGACGACAGCGACTTTGTTTTATACTATGTAGTGATAGTGATTATGCATTTAGCATATAGCTGTTATTTCAACCTCCATTAGTCTTGTTTCCTTGTCAATAGAGGTAGAAATGACTGGCTTGTTTGCTGTCGGACTCACATAAAAGTCATTAAGAGCTAATAACCGACAGAAATTATAGTCGTTTGTGTCCATATATCATTAATGGTTGGAAAATAGTACACATACAAAATCGAAAATCATTTGATCAAGATGGCTCATGTAAGCTCTTAAGACACATTCAAATTAAACACTTTTTAACCGATTTCACACAACGCCATCTAGTCCCAAGCTAAGTTATGGTAACGAGATGGATGATAAACTACTTAAATACTTTTTTTTTGTAAATAAATACATATTATAAATAGAAAACACCCAGACCCGGAACAAATGCTTGTAGGTCGAACAAATATATCTTCCGTGCGGGAATCGAACCCGCGACATGCTGCGCAGCAGTCGATCGCTCAACCACTGCTTCAACCGTGTTGTCAAATATGTATATTACATCATTTAAATCCAGACGTTTCGAATGCTTTGCATCAGTTTTGACATACATACACCAGTATTTTCGCCTTGGTTAAATAAAAAGGTTTGAAGGTTTTTTTGAAAAAAAAAAACATTTGTAAATAGACTTGGTTAAGAAATTTGTTTCTTAAACTAATTTATTTACAAATGTTTTTTTTTATAAAAGTATCATTATTTTTGTAGAAGATTGGCAATTAACTGAAAAGGCGGAGGTCACCAATGTATCCATTTGAATAAAAAATCAGGTAACCTTACCTTTTGCGTCCCTAGTGATTGATTGGCGGGTTAAACATGTATTTCCCATCTATACTCTTTTTTGTTCTTGTCGTTTTTTCCCCGTAAATGTTTGGAACCAGTGGCATCTCCCAAAATAAACTGTTGCTTGTAACGGCTCCATCAAACTATGGTAAACTTACATACAGAAACAAAAATACGGACGATACCAAGGACCATTACACTTATAATAATATCCTTGCACATTTCACTCAACGCCATCTTGTCCCAAGTTAAGCAACTTAATGCTTGTGTTATGGTAACGAGATGGATAATAAACTACATAAATACATTTTTACTTTTTTTGTAAATACATACATATTATAGATAGAAATGACACCCAGACTCCGAGCCAGTGCATCTGGTTTAGACAAAGACACTGGCCCGACCCCGGAATCGAACCCGGGACCCGTTGATCCAAAGGCGGCACATCTGACCACTAGACCAACGACGAGGAGGAGGATTTTTAAATAGGGTATAACAAAATCCCCGTGGAGATACAGTCAGGGCCCACGGAGCAGTAAACACGGGACGGTACACCCCGGGGACGTTTAGTGGGTATGACTCCGTCTCCTCACAGAGGCGGAAGGGACTCCCACACACCCCCTGCTGGCTATCCCCAGGCTGGCGGGGATAGTCGTAAAGCATTTTACCCCGGGTAAAAAAGCGAAATAGTGAAACTATATACTACTACCACTATTTGGCCCATAAATGACCCGCTGAGTCAGGCCTCCCCCAGTTACATGGAGGGTAATTGACTTCTCTTGTGGTTAGGTTATCAGCCGTCATTTCCTTTTGTCGGGTCTTACGACACCCTCAGGATGATATGGGATGGTGACACTATGTATTCTAAATCCGTTACCACACGGACTGTTGGCATTTGGCAGACAGCTGATGGCAGCATATGTATATGAAATGTAATTAGTTAGACCGCGTTAAAGAAATAACCTAGCTCTTCACTATCACTATCACTACATAGTATAAAACAAAGTCGCTGTCGTCTGTCCGTCCCTATGTATGCTTAAATCTTCAAAACGACGCAACGGATTTTGAAGCGGTTTTTTTAATAGATGTAGATGTAGAGTGATTCAAGAGGAAGGTTTATAAGTCAACATTGCACCCGAGCGAAGCCGGGGCGGGTCGCTAGTTATAAATATAATGCGGACACAAATATATAAATAGATCATTGGTTCAAATGCCATTATAGAGTACTGTGAAGGTACTTAAAAAAATATGTAAATGCTATTATAGGAGCATATTTGTTTTGTTTTTCTTGACAAACTTGTATCCCCACAAATTCTGTGAACAACAAACTTCAGTTAAATTCCAATACTTATGAACAAGTTGGAATCTTCTATAGCGATAACAACCATTGTTATAACTTTGTTACAAGACTGCTGGCAAAACCGTCTATTTGTCCGTAAATTGGGTATTAAAGGGAATAAACCAATAATCGGAAAATATTGAATAACTTTTTATTTACTATAAATATACGGGATGTGACAAAACATAACGAAAGGAGAAGTCAATAATTATTTTATTTATTTATTTTATTTATATACTTTATTGCACATAAAAACAAAATTGACATTATAAATTAAAAACCTTAAAATTATTTGTACAATGGGCGGCCTTATTGCAAACTGCAATCTCTTCCAGGCAACCTTAGGATGGAAAATTGCAGAAATTGAAGTTTAGTATTTATGTGTAAAGTTAAATTAGTATAACGATTATTCGAATCGAAATCGATTATATACATACATTTTAGCATTGGCCACACTAAAAAATGGTCGGGCGATGGGACAATCGTCTTTGTGGAGATCCTTGGGTAAGGCCTATGTCCAGCAGTGGCTAAAATGATGATGAGGATCGGACGCCCGAGCTGGTGATTCTGTTGTGTGTCGAGACGCGCTAGATGTAAGGCGTGAGCTAATAGCAGTGTCCCATTGGTAATATAGATACCGTGTACTAGTGCATAAGGAAGTGACGTAATAAAGGATTCAAACTGTACACCGGAATTTCTCTTACAATTTCAGCTTTTGACCCTCAATTGAAATTTTATTCATTTGAGCCACTGCTGAATCGGACACCCACACGAAATTCATGAACAGAAATTAGCCTACACCGCGTTAGCAAGGCGGATTGGCACATGGTTAGTATTCAGGGTTCCGGAGCATGATCTCCTAATCGGGGAGTGAATCCCGTGGCCCTGGTTCGGAAATTCGAGGATCGCCGTACGTATGGGTAGGTTGGGGCGCAATTTACCATCTCTACGCGCCTCGGAATCCCACATAACCCAGCCATTCCCAACGGCCGGGAATCCATGAGGATCAACGACGTAAAAAAAAAAGTTTTTCTTATACGAAGGGGCCCTCGGTTTGTTTTGGGCTCTACAGAGAAGATCCCGCAAGAAAGCGCCTTTATTTAGATCGCCATTTTTAGGTGCAAGGCAGGGATAAGATCCCCCCTCGAACGCGCTGCCATCTTGTTGTGGTGAGGTGGCTTGCGTGCCTGTAGGATCCGTTGGGGCCATACCGTTTTAGGGTCAGCCACTGCTGAGACCCAATCACTGCTTAAATGACCCACTGCTGAGTCGGGCCTCCTCCCATAACAGGGATGGTAATTAGCCTACTGTGCCAAGTTGGCCAGACGGGTTGGCACGGGGTTTCGTATCGAGTTTTCCTTCTCTTGTCGACTCTTGCCACACCCTCAGGATGGAATGGGGTGGTGACACTATACTCGTTACACTGCCATTTTTTATGAATGTGTTGACAATTTGTAATTTTCTATTGTGTCCCATACAAAATGAATGTTTTGACTTTGAGAAAAAGCGAATTCATTTGGAATCCCCTGCCAATGAAAGGGCCGAAAACTAATCTATCAAATGTAGCGAACTGTGACAGGACAAGTCTTTAAATGAAAGTAATTCGACTGCCGATTGACAGCTAAATACGGACTAGTCCTTTTCAAAATAGTCAAGTGTTCGCCTCCAAGTCTAACGGAAACATCACTTGTAGAAAAAAGGCATAGTAAAATAAAAAGTAAAATTCTTTATCATCACTTTCATGTCAGGCCATACATGACCCACTACTGAGTCAGGCCTCCTCCAAGTTCATGGAGGGAAATAAGCATACTGTGCCACGCTGGCAAGACGGGTTGGCGAATTATATTTGTTTCAAGTTTTCCTTCTTTTACAGCTAGGTGAGCTGCCTCTTGCGTTCCTTTAGTCGCCTCTTACGACACCCTCAGGATGGTGGTTGGTGACATTTTGTATTCTAAATCCGTCACGTAAATGGTTTTTATTTTTTTATATATAAACGAAACTCCTGCCCTAAGTTAACTCCTGAATCGTTGAGGCAGTTTACAAACATGTAATTCGCGAAAACAAATGAAATCCAAACTCGGAGCAAGTGCCTCTGGCTTATACAAGGACACTTGCCCGACCCCGGAATCGAACCGGGATCTAAAACGGCGGACTGTGCGTAACTCAATCGATAGCATAGTCTGCTTCTGTTGGATGGGTGTTTATTTTGTCCATAGTTTGTGTGTAAAATCTGAGCCTCTCCGTGCTTCGGAGGGCACGGAAAGTCGTCTGCCCTGCGGCCATCCCACCATCTATGGAAGTCCTTTTAAGTACCAGTCAGTAACATGAAAACTGTCAACTGGTCTAACCATTATGACGGTGTTCCCACCAGTTCCGTCGCGGAGGCCTGGTAGGACGGTAGTTAGCCAAATTAGGTTAGACCGGTGCGGACCCCAATGCCTATGTGTGGCGACGGATTTAGAATACATAGTATGACCACCCCATTCCATCCTGAGGGTATCGTAAGACAAACCAAAGGAAACGACGAGGCTGAAGACTTGAAACGAAATCCACCTGTATGGCCAGCGTGGCACAGTAGATTAATTTACCCTCCATGCAATTGGTAGAGGCCCGACTCAGTAGTGGGTGATTTATGGGCTGATTAGTAGTAATAGTGGTAGTATAACATAATGTACACACACGATTGCTTCTACGTCCCCATTTCGTTTGTCTATAGTTTTTTTCGTTACATCCTGTATTGCATTGAAGTGTCAACGACCACGGTACCGAAATCCTCGCCGCCGTTTAATTACAGTATGACAAGAATCAGAAAGAGTGTGAATAATTTCGAATCCACCACCAATGAAACCGTGTGGTGACGGATTCATAATACACAATGTCACCAACCATCTTTAGTGTGTCGTAAGAGACGACTAAAAGACCGCAAGAGACAGATCACCTAGCCCCAAGAGAAGAAAAGCTTAATACAAACTCTGTGCCAACCCGTCTTGCCAGCGTGGCACAGTAGGCTAATTTCCCTCCGGAGGAGGCCCGACCCAGTAGTGGGTAATTTATGAGCTGTAACGACGACCAATGAAAGGGCCGAAAACTAATCTATCAGATGTAACAAGCTGTGACAGAAAAAGTATGTATTTTAATGAAAGTAATTCGATTGCCGATTTACAACTAAATATCCACTAGTCCTTTTCAAAATATTCAAGTTTTGTTGGCCTCCAAGTCTGAAAGATAAATCACTTGGAACTTGAAACGACAAGGCTGACGCCCTTGGCGCTAGAAAAAAAACGAGACCCTGTGCCTACCCGCCTGGTCAGACCCTCCCTGTGATGGGTGGAGACCCGAATCAGCAGTGGATCATTTATGGGCTGAATAGTAGTACAGTTGACACACCCGAGCATGATGCTACAGACATACCATGTGCCACGTTAAAAAAAAACGCGCTTCTATACTCTATGCGTCCACAAACAATATATTAACGGTGTCCTTGTCATAGACCTTTTAAACGAGGTCAATAGGCTGGCAAATTTAATATTGACTTTGACGTTGTTTGGGACAATTACCTTGTAATTAACGAGCTAAGTCTGGAATACGTCAATGGATTACTGTTTTTGTTTTTTAATTCAAACCATCTCCTCCCTTCAACTGTAGGTACTATTATCCAGCCCATAAATGAATGCCTCCTCCCATCACAGAGAGGGTCTGGCCAGACGGGTAGGCACAGGGTTTCAAGTTTTCCTATTCTATCGCCAACGGCGTCAGCCCCGTCGTTTCAAGTTTCAAGTGATTTATCATTCAGACTTGTAGGCAAACAAAACTTGAATATTTTGAAAAGGACTACTCCGTATTAAGCTGTCAATCGACAATCGAATTACTTTCATTAGAAGACATTTCCTGTCACAGTTTGTTACATCTGATAGATTAGTTTTCCTCCCTTTCATTGGGGATTCGAAATGATTCACACTCTTTTTGATTCTTGTCATACTGTAATTCAAAAGCTGTCTGGGACTAGCCTCTACCCACGGCGGCGGTGAGGATTTCAGTAGCTTGATTGTTTGGATTTAGACACTTCAATGCTATACAAGAGGTAACAAAAAAAACGGTAAATGACCCACTGCTAAGTTGGGCCTCTACCAATTTCATGGAGGGTAATTAACCTTCTATATAAATAATAATAAATAAAAATAAAAAGCTTTTATTTGATTCCTTACATAACAACCTTAACTTAACTAATTCTATATTATTTACATTATCATAAAAAGTGCATGCATTTAAATTTCAAAATAAATAAAAAGATGTAGCAAAACTAATTAAACTCTATGTAAGGACCGCCTAAAGCGGTAAAAGCCTCCTCCAATTCTGTCCATTCCCGTCTCTCCCGTGCTACTCTACTCCAAACCCTCCCTGCAACCTGAGCAATGTCATCATCCCATCTTTTGTGGGGCCTCCCCCGTTTCCGTTTCTTATTTATGGGCGACCAATTTGTGATAACTTTAGTCCACCTATCGTCTTTTAATCTTTGTAAGTGGCCCGCCCACTTCCATTTCCGTGCTAGCAAAAGTCTACCTACATCTTTTGACTTAGTGATCTGTCTGATATCTGATATTTTGACTTTGTCTCTTAGTTTTTTGTGCAGGTAGCTTCTCTCTAAGTTCCGTTGGGTTACTTGAATCCTATTCTGGTGTTTTTTAGTAATATTCCACGTTTGGCAGGCATATATGAGGCATGGGATCAGACAGCTTTCCAATGCTTTAGATTTCAATGATACCGGGAGTTTACCCTTAAAAACTTCTTTCATAGTCCAAAATTTTTTCCATGTATTTGAAATTCTTCGTTCAATTTCCTTATCCATTCCCTTATGAAAGGAAATTAATTGTCCAAGGTAGATATAGTCTTCTACATATTCTAAGGAATTTGTTTGTAGTATGATTGGCTGTTTATTTCCGTTTGTCATTATTTTAGTTTTTTCAAAGTTTATCTTTAGTCCAACTTTGTTACTATTTTCATTTAGAGTTTCTAACATGTACTGTAGGTCGGTATGATTCTCGGCGAATAAAATTATATCATCAGCGAATCTTAGATGAGTTAAGCGCTTTCCGTATATTTTTAGACCCACGTTGTTCCACTGTAGATTTCTAAATATTTCTTCGAGCACCGAAACAAAAAGTTTCGGGGACATAGGGTCGCCTTGTCTTACACCTCGGTTCAAGTTAAAGTATGGTCCTGTAGAGTCAAGTTTCACACGGGCTTTGCTATTTTTGTATATCTCTTGTATAATTTTTATGTAGTCGTTACTTATTCCTTGTAAAGTTAGTGCTTGCCATATACTGTCATGTCTGATAGAGTCAAAAGCTTTTAAATAATCTACAAAAGCTATGTAGAGAGTTATTTGATATTCGTTATATTTTTCTATGATCAATTTGACAGTATGAATATGGTCCGTTGTAGAGTAGTTCTTCATGAAACCGGCTTGTTCTATTGGTTGGTTAAAGTCTATCTGAGGTGTTATTCGACGTAACAGTGTGCTGGAGAAAGTTTTATATAGGCATGACATGAGGCTTATAGGTCTGTAATTTTCTACTAATTTTGGGTCTCCTTTTTTGTATAATAAAACTATATCCGAGTGTGTCCATTGGTTCGGAATGCTTTTTGTTTCTAGAATATTATTGTAAAGCTTAGTTAGCTGTTTTATTAGTAAACTTTTCGCTGCTATTATCATTTCGTTATTTATTCCATCAGGACCAGCAGACTTTCCTAATTTTAAATTTTTAATAGATAATTCGATTTCGCTTTCCATGAATTCCGGAATTGGGCCATAGTTCGATAGTATAGCAGTGGTATTTGTTGCAATACTGGTCTGTTGTGGTCGTGTGTAGAGGTTTTTGTAAAACAGTGTTGCTATTGTATTCAATTCATTTCTGTTTGTTATTATGGTTCCATTATCAGATTGTAATTGACACATAAGCTGTTTTGTTGTGTTTATAGTTTTATAGGCTTTTTTGACTGCTCCCGTCTTGCTCATGTTTCTCTCTATTATATCCAGCCTTTTCTGTTAACCTTCTATGCCAATCCGTATAGCAAGCGTGACATAGTAGGCTGCTGCGCAGCATGTCTCGTGTTCAATTCCCGCACGGAAGAAATATTTGTACGACCTACAAGTATTTGTTCCGGGTCTGGGTGTTTTCTATCTATAATATGTATGTATTTACAAAAAAAAAATGTATATAAGTAGTTTATCATCCATCTCGTTACCATAACACAAGCATTAAGTTGCTTAGCTTGGGACGAGATGGCGTTGTGTGAAATGTCCAAGGATATTTATGTAATTGGGGGAGCCCTGGCGCAGCAGTGGGTCTTTTATGTTGAAATTAAACATTTTTTCACTTCAGTAGCTCAAACATGTAGGTTTTGCTCACTGAGTGAGACAAAGTAACTTTTAATTATAATTCGAAACATTGACACTGTCTCTTTCCCGCCAATAGAAAAGAGAGAGAGACAAAGCCCCAGCGGCCAGCACCAACAGCTCCGATTTTGAATTCGACCTCAAAGACAAACACGTTCGGAATTTCGTACTAACTAAAGAAATTTAGCAAAAATGATAATTACTTATATCTTTAATTGTAATTTATTGAATTTTTAACTTATTGTTGTATTTAAACGAAAATAAGTATTTACTGCTTAAAAAACTGATATTTAACTTAAAAATATTTCATTATTGTTTCAAAAATGTTACGTAGGTAATATATTTCATTTCCTATAGTGTTCTCGCTGCTAAAGTGAAAAGTTATGTGTGTTACACGAGAGCAAAATTTTTCGCATCTCGTGCCTTTGAATCCCTCGCAGCACTCAGGAATCAACTTTAGAATCACTCGCTACGCTCGTGATTCAATCATTGTTTCCTTCGCTTACTCGGGATTCAGTATCAGCACTCGCAGCAAAAAACTACTTTGCTCTCTTGTTGCACAAATAACTATTAACGGATTTATCGCCTATATATTACATTGTTTAATTCCCGACTTTTCGAATGCTTTCCAGCAGGCATGATCGGGGGAGATTTTTGTTTTTTAATTTTGTTTTAATGATAACGTTCCCTGTTCACGCAGAAATTTTATTTGGTCGAAGATAAAGTGTTACTTAATTTTATGTTTGGACTAGCTGACCGGTTATCTTCGTACCGCCTCAGAATCATTAAATAAAAAACCTGAATGATAATTCCAGAATGTTTCAACATAATTGAAATATGTGCAAAACTTTACTGAAAAAAATGTGTATAAAAAAGGTTTTTTTTTATATTTTCTTAACTTTTAAGAATTCCCTGGACTACCACGAATATTTCAAGACCAAAATTTGCCAAATCGGTCCAGCCGTTCTCGAGTTTTAACGAGACTAACGGACAGCAATTTATTTTTATTTAAATTAGATTTTTATATTTTAAGCCCCTGGACCAATGAGGCAGTGAAGCAGGCAGAACTTCATGTATCAATCTACACCCAATATAATACCGAATTCGCGCCGCGGAAATCGTATTACTCAATAGGAAATTCGGTTTGGCAAATTTATGTCATGTCATCTGTCGCGAACAAATCCAGCCTGATACGGTGATGTGGAGAATTAATCCGGTTTCGTGCGGTATATTCCACCGGTGAAAAATTAATCATTATTAAACCGTATGGTGACAAATTTAGTACACGTCGCTACGTTATATTGGTTTACCCAATTTCATTGTGATCTGGTTACTACTACTATTACACAGTCTTAATGACCCTACTGTGCTACGCTGGTAAGACGGGTTGACACAAGGGTTTGTTTAAAGTTTTCCTTCTCTTGCGGCTAGGCTTTCGGCCTCGTCATTTCCTTTTGCCAGCTCTTTCATCTTGCGAACTTGCTCTCAGTATGCTAATCTACTACAGAGTTTCCTGCTGGCTCTTCTCTGTAGAGCATTCTTCCGAACCGGTGGTAGTTTCAGCATGAATGTGAGTGGACGCAGGGATTGTGAGCGATCAAGGGCGATGGATTTTGGAGTGAGGAATTGTGTATGAAAGGTGTGAATGTAGGTATGACGACTGATAGGTGTGTGTGGAGACTACCACCTAGTGTGGGACAGGGGCCGTAAGATGATAATGGTATTTATAAATATGACGATTTATAAGAATTTTGTAATGAAACCTACTTATATAAAGTTCCTTTTGAGTTTTGAGCTTACGACATCCTCAGGATGGAAACTATTGTAATTACTGACAGATCTATACTAATATATAAAGCTGCAGAGTTTGTTTGTTTGTTTGTTTGTTTGTTTGTTTGTTTGTTTGTTTGAACGCGCTAATCTCAGGAACTACTGGTCCGATTCCAAAAAATCTTTCAGTGTTAGATAGTCCATTTATCGAGGAAGGTTATAGGCTATATTTTATTTTCAAAAGAATTAGGGATCCGTATGAAAATTGCGATTTTGTAAACCAAGGTGTAAAATCGAAAACCTATTTATGCGTGCGCTGCAAAAACTATTGAAAATAGAACAAAATTATGTACTACGGGTTTGTAGGTCTTATAAAGATCTACAAAAAAGTCCGCGAGAGCACATATCTAACTATCATAGTTTAGCCACAATAACCGATTTTATGTTCAAAAAAAATATGCACGGGTTCGAAGCCCACGCGGGCGAAGCCGCGCGCAAAAGCTAGTTTAGAATACGTAAGTAGTCACCACTGCGTGTTTTTTTTTAACAATAAAACGAATCCCCTGCACTATGTAACCTGTATCGCGGGGGCAGTTTAGAAACATAAAATTCACGAATACAAATGACAGACAGACTCCGAACAAGTGCCTCTGGTTTATGCAAAGAAACTTTCCCGGCCCCGGAATCGAACCCGGGACCCCATGATCCAAAGGCAGCGTATCCAACCCCTAGACTAAGAAGGCATTTTTAGAACATGATGATGGTGATAGCGTTAATAACAGAGTACCGTACAGTGAATGAATCGAGTGACATTACATTAAATGTTCTAGAAGTAGTTCAACAAGTTCTGGCTCCAATTACCAACATATATGCTTTGCACGACTTCGGTCTCTTTACGACTGTCAAGCGGACAATACGCATAGTATAAAGAGCTATCTATTGCAGGATCTCAACCATTTGACCGGGTGTAGTAATCCAACGACAGTAGTTCCATTTGGATTTTAAATTAATTTTGTAGTTATGTAGAATGTCTTTATACTAGATTCATACTGTGCATTATACTGTCTTCTTTGTCTAGGGATAGAGTTTTGACCTTTCCTCGCGCAGTCACCACCAATCTTCAGAAGTTTACGAAGTCTTCCGTTGGTGGTATGGCACGAGATCGGAACAATAGTCGATTTTAGTTTAGTGCATAACTCTGGCGCACTTCACAATCTTCTTGTACCCGTACTACTTAGTAGAAAATATGTCCACATAAAACGGGCTGCACTATTTAAAACCCTGTAATGCCCTGGCAGTTTGGCATAGCAGGCTTCATCATTATCATCATTTCAGCCAAAAGACGTCCACTACTGGACATAGGCCTCCCCCTAGGATTTCCACGAAGGCTGGTCCTGAGCCGCCCGCATCCATCGCTTTCCGGCAACCTTAATCAGGTCGTCGGTCTACCGTGTGGGAGGCCTACCAACACTGCGCTTTCCGGAACGCGGTCGCCATGTCAGGACTTTTCTGCCCAATCTGGCATCAGTCTTGCGAGTTTGTGCCCTGCCCATTATGACTTAAGTTTTGGTAACCCAGTGGGTTATGTCGGTAACTCTGCGAATCTCCTCATTTCTGATTCGATCTCGCAGGGAAACTCCGAATATATAACTCCATTGCCATTTGGGTGTCTTTACGCCTTCTGCTGGAGCCCTAGTGAGCGACCATAGCAGGCTTAATGTCTGTCAATCTAACTAGAGAGACGGCTTAAATAAATTCTAGCTATTAGGTATTCAATGTTAAGAGCTAAAATAGGTAGCTAAAGAGTAAATGACCCCAAACTGCGGTCCAGAAGTATTTAAAATCACGATCCAAAACCTGTTGGCAAATGTGAATATAATATGAGGCCGCTTAAACATCAGACATCAGCTACTTCTTACCTCTTAAAAAAAGCCCGTAAGAGACCCACTACTGAGTCCGGCCTCCTCCAATTAACTACAGGAAGGAAATTACCATTAGCTAGGATTTCTGCCCTGTAATTTCTTTTAGTCAGCTCCCAACGACACCTTCAGTATGGAATAAGGTGGAGACATTATATATTGTAAATTCGTCACATTCGGTCGGTCATTATTTAACGCTATCTATACTTTAATAGTGTGAGCAGATTACACTTTCACAAACTGAACTAAACACATAAATGCACTCAAGTCTTTAAGAGACAATTTAAGTGTTGTTAATGGAACAGTATCACAATTTCAGCCAATCTCTAGCTTCTATCATAATGACATGAACATTAATTACTGTTCTAGCTTGAACTAGGGCACACAGCGCGTTATGCCCTGAATGGTAACACCGGGGTGATTCATAATGGAATATTTTTATTGCCAGACGCTCCCTACGTGTCTAGTGAGTGAGCTCAACGAACAAAAATTGCCAGTTATGAACATGACAGAGAACGTGAAACTTTAAATCCATTATTTATTTAGACTAGCATAGACAAATTTCTTGATACTTCTAAAATCCCGCCTTGTCAGCTTCGCACATGTAATGAAGGAGCCCTTTTTTTTGTTGTCGCTGGGGAAATTCTTTATGCATACTACCGCCCCCCGGGGGAGGGCGGTGATTATGTGGGACTCCAACAAGGGTCGTCTACCCACTAAAACCCCAGCGGTATACCCTCACACGGCGCGCTTGGGGCGCCACAAGTTCGCGTAAACGCATTCTACTGTGACGCCCCGGCGTCGTGCCCGTAACGGGCAAGCGACTGTCAGAGAGGGTGTCCCGGTACACTGGGACGCCCTCAGTCATTTCGAGGCTTTCGTCGGTGGCGGTTCCCCCGACCCACCACCGGCCTCTCAGGCGAGGGCAGAAGGGGTTTGCATCGTCACGACCCCCCTCCACCACTGCCTCCGTCCGCGGCGCGGGTCAGCCGGAGCTCCCTGCTTTGCGACCCGCCCCGCAGATGTAATGAAGGAGGCCTGACTCAACAGTGAGCCAACTACCAACTACCACAAACTTTCAAACTTGCTATGCATTAGTAGCTAACCTAGCTACACCTTTCACATCTGCCTCATAGGTAATACAGGTGCCTTTAAGCCACTCATTGCTGTGTCAGGCATCTTAGTGTACTTTAGGCAATTGTGCCATGCCGCCAAATGGGTTGGCACAGGAATTCATTACAAGTTTTCTTTTTCTTGTGGCTAGGTTTCCGGCCTTGACATTTCCTTACCACAGATTTTGTTAAATTAGAACCTGAGGGAAAAGTCCTGTGTGGTAAACGGGTATAATAATACATAGTCACCAACTCATTTGGGTATTGCAGGTGACTAAAGTACTAAAAAAACTTGATAAAACCCCCCTAGGCAAAGATATATCTGCATAAACATTAAGAAGACCAATCTAAACAGTGGGAGATTAATAAACTAAGAGATGATATGGGCCCCAATTTAATTACCCGGCTACGCACTTACGCGTCTGCGCGTATCATATCTATTGGCGCCCACACTAATCAAAATGTCAAACGCCGTGATTACACGTATTGACAGAATAATCAGCAAACATCGTCCAGATTAGATACGATGAGACGAACTGATTCTTCATGCCCTTGCAGCATGAGTCAGGGGCAGTCTCATAATTTGAGAAAGGCATTTTTTTTAATAGAATCTGCTTTAAAACTGTTGCCTAGCAATTTAAACATGCATTTATACATCCATTGTGTTGACGAATATAGCCGCAATAGAAGACTAGAAAACTTGAAACGAAACCCTGTGCCAACCCGCCTGACCAGCATGGTTTAATGTAATGAGAGGAGGCCCGACCCAGCAGTGGGTCATTTATGGGCTAAGTAGTAGTAGTAGAACCATCAAAACATCATTTACAGCAATTTACAAGAACCGTGTAAACCTAACACATCACAAAAAATATGTTTGGTCCTAGAGACGTTTTCAATGTTCTTTGAAATATGCATACCCACTTAGTTGTGAGTTAGTATAATCTGGGTAAACCCTAACCGATAAGATTAAGTCATGATTATATTATTACAAATATATACAGTAGCTTCAGAGATAAATGAGATTTCAAATATCATACCAAATAATTTTCTTGAGAGATCAAATATTTCATATTTCCCCATCAAATATTTGAATACTAAAAAGAAAAACCCAATTTATGTCAATCAAAGCGAAAAGACTTGTGAGCGGAGTGCTTTTTAAATGTACAGAGAAAAATGTAATCACGAAAAAAACCGATATCTATTATTTGGATGACTTTTTAAATTTTAATACCTTACACATTATTTCACTTCACTTTTTAACCCCCGACGCAAAAAGAGGGGTGTTATAAGTTTCACGTGTCTGTCTGTCTGTCTGTCTGTGGCACCGTAGCTCGCGAACGGATGAAGCGATTTTAATAAAGCTTTTGTATGAAAGGTGGGTTACGGGCGAATGTTCTTAGACATGTTTGATGAAAATCAGGTGAGCCGTTTAAAAGTTATGAGGGGTGAAAGTGGGGAAGAATAACCGAATGTCTGCAAATATAATCGAGTGGCGTCTCAAATGAA
Source organism: Clostera curtula (assembly GCA_905475355.2). Taxonomy (NCBI): domain Eukaryota; kingdom Metazoa; phylum Arthropoda; class Insecta; order Lepidoptera; family Notodontidae; genus Clostera; species Clostera curtula. Next base: position 1,888,254 of record FR997805.1, read on the forward strand.
AGCGCATCACGTGCAATTTAACAAAATCTACATTTTAATAAGGATGTACCTATAAAAAGTATAAAATAAAAATTAAATTAAAAATTAAAAAAAAACCCCGACACAATAACCTTTAAAAAGTAAAAAATAAATACTTCGCGTTGGGGGACCAGGGGTCAGGTAATAAATAAGTGGGAGTGGTCCACCAACGCGAAGTATTTATTTTTTACTTTTTAAAGGTTATTGTGTCGGGGGTTTGTTTAAATTTTTAATTTAATTTTTATTTCTTGATGCCTTGCCATGTTCTAACAACATAACTCCGCTAATGACATGCTGTACAGATAAATGCACGGAAAAGGAAATAATTTTAATAATTTTGACTAAAATATCTACAAATTAAATTATTTTATTTATTACACATATTTAATACATGGAGGGAAAAAAACAAAGGCATCGACCTTAAATTCTACACATTACATCCTGATCCTGTCTCTGATTATACTTGAATTTGAAAATAGAATCGTCTCACATTAGATCACCATTGTCAACGTTAATTCGGACAGATAAAAACCGCATGTAGCCACGGTAGGCAAATTAACCGCCGTAAAAAGAATTATTAAGCCTGAGAAAATGTTAATAATATATTATCGAGATATTTTTGTAAAGAACCGTTCGGTCTCTGATGTCGCCCAGCAGTCAAAATTCGACTATAGTATATTAACTAATTTAAATTATGGTTCTATTCTAAATTTGACAACAGACTTTAACAATAAACAAGAGTATGCGTGTGTCTGTGTCAAGTACATGAGTGTGTTTAATGTTCTCTTTATTTATATAACTAGTGGCCCGCCCCGGCTTCGCCCGTGCAAAGCGGGGGTGGGTTATACTTAAGAACCTTCCCCTTGAATCACGCTATCTATTAAAAAAAACCGCTTCAAAATCCGTTGCGTAGTTTTAAAGATTTATGCATACATAGGGACGGACAGAAGAATGCGACTTTATTTTATACTATGTAGTGATAGTGATAGTGATAGTGATGTATTTTTATGCATAATAAAAAAAATACATTCTGCACTCCTTCTCTATATTATAAACTACAAGTGTATTAAATTTTAAATTAATTAATATAAAAAATTTAAAAATTTCCTTCGCCCGGCGAAATAAAAAAAGAATGCAACAACATTCTTAACTACTATTATACATGTTCAGTCAATTTTTCTAATAAAAAATCAACTACGTAGACATGATTTGCTAAGAACGAAAAAAACAGTTACCAAACCAGAATTAAAAAACGCAATTAAATTCAGTTCCTTATTTTTATTGCCAAATGAACTACAACACAATGATTTTTTAAACCAACCTACTACCGTAAAACCAGTGAAATCCACTCTGTTTTAAGATAAATAGAGTCTATTATGCACTTGCCAAGTTCTTGGTCACAAGCCAAGGCAAGTCAAGGCCAATGACCGATGCGATGTACATCAACTGTTTTGTTCTTGACAATCAATTTGTTAGACGTTGCGCCGCCTCGATGTATTGTGTCGAATTGGCGGATAATATTCGGGATATCACGCCTACTCTGACGCGTCTATGATGCCAACATTTAATTCTATTATTATAGAGCGATTGTGTAAGTAAATATGGAGCACTTCCTATATTGAATCCGTTTCGTTGATTTCTGACTTCAGTCCATGTAATATGTCTCTTTCTATTTTCTTCTTCGTCATTGCATTTAAATTATATATTCTAAAACCATGAAATGTTTATTAAGGGAAAAATCAGCTTGTCTCAATATTACACTATAATAAATATAGCAAAAATAATAGACTGCCGTAAGAGCCAACAAAACGTAAGGAAGTAAAGTAAACAAAAAAACGTAAAGGAAATGTCGATAGGTTTTTTTAAATAAAACTTTAATTATTTCTATAATTAATTATTATTAATTATATTATTAATTATATATCTTAATTCACGAGTAACAAGTTTACTTTTTCTTCTGGCTTTTAGGATGGAATGAGGCGGAAACACGTTGTAGGTATTATAGATCCATCACCAGACAGTTCTTAACACGGATTGTGTTGAATTAGAACTTGAGAGAAAAGACCTGTGTGGTAAACGGCCTTCCGTTTACCACAAAGTCTACCTTCCGAAACCCATTTTGTTAGTCAGTTCTGCTGTGAGTTTTCACGATATTGGATCTTTATGTAAAGCTGGCATTCACGTGGGAATTCGTGTGCGCTATTAGGGCTCTTTAAATTTATGCGTTTCGTATCGGACCGCTGCAGTGCCGAAGCGGTGCGTTTGTCGTACGGCGCACGGCCGGTCGTTTTTTTTCATACAAAATGCACGGTGCGGCAACAGTGCGGCGTGTCGAGCGTTCGCGGTACGGACGCCGCACATCACTGCAGCGGTCCGATACGAAACGCATAAATTGAAAGAGCCCTAATACAGATACGCGAATCCGTATAGCGAAGTGAAGTACCACCATAAGACTACCGTGGATATCAAATTATGATGGTTATGACAGCTGAGACAGACGGCTGGAGGACATGCATCCAACATCCAATTTAGCCAGACTTCACTTAATCTGCAGGTCAATTGTTTTCCGCACTATAAATTTATATTATGTTTTTAGTACTACTATCAAACTGTCTGAATTGTTTCTATCTTTCTCTCTCTCTTGTTCTCTTCTCTCAGTTGTGTGCATCTACCGTCTACTACCTCTTTGTATCACCCAAAGGTTGACTGGTAGATAATGCATGGCATTAAGTCCGCCTATGTATCGTTACATGAAGCATTTAAATAAATGAATACAATTTAAAAACATTAATCGAAACTTCCAAACCATTTTTGGGGCATTTACGCTCAAGAGTGTGTTCATAATTTACGCACACAAATGTCCGCCAGACCCAGAGCAAGTCTCCCTGGCTTACAGAAAGACACTAGCCCGACCCCGGAATCGAACCGGAGATCCTATCTTTGTTTAAGTAGCCCAGCTATCGAGCTCGGCCCTCATGACAGGAAATTAACCTAACGTAACGCCCTAGCCAAATAGGTTGTCAGAGGGTTCAATAGAACCTTTTCCTTATTGCTAGATTTTGTTTGCACATAAAACACCCTCAAGATTGAAAAAGTTGGTGACATTGTTTATTAAATCTGTTAGCACACGGGTTATGGATAATTTAGCCGCATTTTACGTCGTTTGTTAGTTAATCTGGATTAACATTGCAACACTATGGTACGGATTTAGATACACATCGTGTCGCCATCCCATTTCATTCTCAGGGTGTCGTAAGGGCTGACTGGAGGATATGATAAGGCCGAAAATCTATGCACAAGAGAAAGAATACTTTAAAAAAATATTACAGTGATTCTTACACATAAGCAACGTAATATAAGTAAAAGAAAGCTATGATTTTTAGTAGTCGACCGCGCAAATAGTGTAAATAACGAAGAGAAAATGATATGGCCTCATTACCTTTACAAAGCGTGTGCATATTAAACCGCAACCGCATTCATTGAACTGAACAATTTTGTTTAACACGTGTTCATTTTGGGCGCCAAATTAAAGAGTACTACGGCAACTATCTTTATGATCCTTGGTGTAGTAGACAGGATACAACTAGCAACTCAGCCCACAAATGACCCACTACTGACGGGCTTCTTCCAGTTACATGGGGTAATTAAATAAATAATAAATATCCTTGGACATTTCACACAACGCCATCTCGTCCCAAGTTAAGCAACTTAATGCTTGTGTAATGGTAACCAGATGGATGATAAACTACTTATATACATTTTTTTTTGTAAATACATACATATTATAGATAGACACCCAGACTCCGAGCCAGTGCCTTTGGTTTAAACAAAGACACTTGCCCGACCCCGAAATCGAACCCGGGACCCGTTGATCCAAAGGCGGCACATCTAACCACTAGACCAACGAGGCAGTTGGTCTAGCCCACTATGCCACGCTAGCCAGACGGGTTGGCACAAGGTTTCGTATCAAGCTTTCCTACTCTTGTGCTTAGTTTATCGGCCTTGTAATTTCCCTTTGTCGGCTCTCACGACACTTTCAGGGTGGAATGTGTCACCCTCGGAGAGGGTAAATACTCGAAATCAGCATGGGTTCACAATGGCGATGCGGGCCACCAAAAAGTTTTTTTTTTCTATAATAATGAACCACGTCTGTTCCCTCGCGTTCAGGTCCACTCCAATCCGAAGTGCTAGGCAAATACAGGGGCGTCCCTTCCAATTTCTACCGCGATCCAGCGAACTATAAATAGCCTAAACCTAAATTCGCCGCAAGAGAAGGAAAACTTGATTCAAACCCTGTGCCAATCCGTTTTTCCACAGTAAGCTAATTTCCCTCCACGAATTTGGAGGAGGCCCGACTTAGTAGTGGGTCATTTATGTGTTGATGATGATGATCTTTCAGGACCCCGGAGACCCACATGCCCCGACTAGACCCCAACGGCCAGGTATACATGGCGACAAAAAAATATTCTAACCCCACAGGGCTTTTTAAATTAGTTGACAGCGAGGCCTGAAATTAATTATACCAAACATTTTTGAAATAATGATTTCTTAGGTTTTCGCGATTATTACACATTGAAATTAAACACTTTTTAACGGATTTATCGCGTGTATATTACACATTCAACAAGACCAACCATTACATTCACTATGATAGACCTCAAATCCTTGCCAAGGAAAATCATTACATTCCAAGAATGATCCGCGAGGCTATTGAGATTAAAAAACATCCAAATTTCAATAGAGAGGATGGTTGGCAAGTACCACCTGCTTGGGATCCAGTCATTAAATTGATCAAATCTCAAGCAAAATACTCATCTGCAAGACCTCTGGACCCCGTGAGCGATTTCTGCGTGCACATGGAACGTTATCAATAAAACAAAATTATAGGCGGTAGATTTTAACTGTTGTACTTTTGAAGACAACTGTCATCTAGTCTCTCCCGCGACCACGACTGCTGCAAAGCATTTGAAATGTCGGGAATAAAATAATGTAATATACATTTTTGAAATATATTATCCAGCTCGATTTATACTCGCAATTTATCGTTTGAAGTGAAACCAAAAGTGGTATGTGAAAGGAAAACACAAAATTGAATGTGGGAATTAAAACATATGACAGTATAGTCATCAGTGTAATTAATCCACTGAAATAAATGTTTTATTAATGCATACGTTTGATATAAGAGGCCGCTGTTGTAGAATTTATAGCTATTTAATATCATAATACATGCTATACGTGACGTTCCGGCTGAGTAGTAACGTAACATTCACAGAATTTAAAATAATCAACATATCGTAGTCATCATCATCATCATCATTTCAGCCAAAAGACGTCCACTGCTGGACATAGGCCTCCCCCAAGGATTTCCACAAAGGCCGGTCCTGGGCCGCCCGCATCCACTGCTTTCCGGCGATCTTAACCAGGTCGTCGGTCCACCGTGTGGGAGGCCTACCAGCACTGCGCCTTCCGGAACGCGGTCGCCACTCGAGGACTTTTCTGCCCCATCGGACGTCGGTCCTGCGAGCTATGTGCCCTGCCCACTGCCACTTAAGTTTGACAATCCGGTGGGCTATGTCGGTGACCCTGGTTTTCCTGCGTATCTCCTGATTTCTGATTCGATCTCGCAGGGAAACTCCGAGCATAGCCCTCTTCATTGCCCTTTGGGTGACTTTGAGCCGTAGTATCATCCCTTAAATAACCCACTACTGAATCGGGCCTCCTCCAAATGTTTGTGTGATCTGCCTACTGTGCGAATCAACATAAGCGACTAAATACTTTAATTCGAAAGCATAAAGTCGAATATAATTTTATAACTGAAATTTATTCTTGATATTTTTTCTATAATTAAACCTTTATTTATAGCTAAACCATGCTTTATTTAAAGCACAGTCGAGAGGGTGGATACGAAAACCTTTATTTTTACGTCAGAGATCCTCATGATTACCCAGCCGTTGGGGACTGGCCGGGACTCAAAATAACATTTCACATATTCACAGTCATGGTATCACAGTCATACATCGCTGTTTAATTTTTGAAATCAAAGAAACTGAGAGAGAAACTGCACATAATATAATCTATCTTCACATGTCGATGCCATTCGGTACTATTAACTAGTTCAGTACCATGTGTAAAATGAATGTAGGCAAAAGGATGATTCAAATTATAAGAAATAAATAAATTCGTACACAATGCTCGGTAAACTCCTCTATCGCGATGTAAGATTGTTTGGTCATTCTCGCGTTTCCATGCGATATATTTTGATATTGATAGTTTAGTATCACCACCCCATTCTATGCTGAAGGTGTCGTAAGAGCCGACAAAAGGAGATGATAAGGCCGATAACCTAGCCGCAAGAGACGGAAATCTTGATAGGAAACCCTGTGCCAACCCGTCTGGCCAGCGTGGCACAGTAGGCTAACTACCCACCATATAATCGGAGGAGGCCCGACTCAACAGTGGGTCATGTATGGGCTCAGTAGTAATAGTAGTAGTCGTTTAGATATTTGCATACAGTATGTACCTTTCTAGCGCTATCCGGTACTTTTTATATTATTTTATTAATTTTACTTCGATTAAAAAATAAGATAATCAAAAATAGTCTAGCAATCTTTGAGTAGATAAACTTTTACCCAAATAATTCAACATGGGTTACTCAAAACAAACTAAACTTCTAAGTTCTTCCAGTATGACCAAAACCTTAATAGCGAAGTTCAGATTACAATGAAAAGTTTATCGCGTCTCATTAAAACTCTTGAAACATTAAATTTAATTCTACCTTCAATGTTTTCTTCATCTGTATCCGCCATCTTTTACCAGAGAACTAAAAAACTAATTTAACAAAAACCAACACATCACAAACCAAATAACTGAAAAACTCCCCGAAAATAATTTTCGTAATCACGAAGTTCGGTACGGAAAATCGGGAAAGCGCGCGTCGCTCTCCCTCGGCGGTCAGATTGCGACTGGCTGAATACACGGAACAGAAAGATACAAACTCGGAACGCGGGAAAATCTATTCAGTGATTGTGTATTTCGAACGGCTACTAGTTTTTTCAGACAAAAATAATGTCTGAAAAAGCGAAAAGGTCAGTTTTGAAGATTATTAAAAGTTTATGAGCTGTTGCCATTAAAACCTAAATTATAACTTTACTGCAGTGATTAAAGCTATAAATTTAAAAAGAATAGCGATTATTGTGTTTTATAATTTTTTTATGTAAGTATCGTCATCTTGGACCATAAAAGACCCACTACTGTGTTTAGCCTCCTCTAATTACAAGGAGGAAAACCAGCGTATACCATGCTGGCCAGACAGGGTGCTACAGTTTTAAGGTACGTTACGTTACGTTTTAAGATTATTTGCCTTTTCATTTCCTTTAGTCCGCTCTTAGCACACCTATGGGAAGATATGCGATGCCATGATCATCATCATCTTTTCAGCCAAAAGACATCCACCGCTGGACCTAGGCCTCCCAAGGACGAAGGCACGAAGGCCGGCCCTGAGCCGCCCTCATCCATCGCTTCCCGGTGACCTTAACTAGGGCGTCATAAAATTATTATGGAAATATATTAGATTATATAAATAAACAGTATGTAAATATAAGTACTATACGTATGTCTAGATTGGTCTAAGGTATACTTACGTATACGACCTATATAATGTCCCTGTATTATGGCTCTATTAACTGAATATTTCTATTTTTGCTTCAACGTTTTGCATTGTTTTCTACAACGCTGTCAGCTACCCTTTAACTCTTTAACTGTAACGCAACTCATTACGAATTCATCTTATGTTTAATAATCGCTCGAACTTTTTAACGAAACACATTTGTCATTGGCAAAATCGATATAAAGATGGAAGTCAAAACCTAAATGAAGATGAGGAATGTAAATATTGTCCACGTGGTCACTGCTTTAGAATACACAATATGACCCACCGGTATTGGTTGGTCATATTGTGTACTATTATCCAGGCAGTGTCGTAAGGCGTGGTCCTGAGAACAGATCCCACAATGCCGCAATAAGGACGCGAGTAGGGAGCACTCCGGGGATGTTTTAGAGGGTAGGCCCCCACTCTGGGGGAGATTCCCACACACCCCCCCTCAGCCATCCCCGTGGCCGACGGGGATAGTCCATAAAGGATTTTTACCACGGGCGAACAAAAAAAAATAAATAAAAAGGCAGTGTCGTAAAAGGCGAGCAAAGGAACACAGCCTTATAGAAGGGAATCTTTACTTAGTTATTCCTTTGATTCGGTCTATTCCTTCACTTCAAAATTCTCTATGGGTCTTGTTACACCATGTATATTTGTCCCCCCACACAGACATAGAAAAATGTCAGGTTTGATTTACTTTATAAACTTTATAAGTGTCGTCAGATCCTAAAATACAAGAGCTGGGATGTCGCTATAACAGGTTGCTAAATTTAACTAGGTCGTGTATTTTTAATAAACAAGTATACCTATTTAAAAAAATAAATGTTGTTTTAAAATATTGAGAGCCCTTAAGAGCGTGGTGTAGTGGAATTATCTTGATGATGTCCCAGCGACTTAACCGTTCATGCTGCGTGTGCTCGCATGATGCTCGTCATGTTGTCATTCATTATTAGTTTTTGGGTTATGATAAAAAGTTATTCAAATCTTAAAACAATCACTCTTTCTTAGAAAATAGAATTCTTGATACTTAAAATAAAATAGAAATACTAGCTTAGTTTTTTTTAGTTTTAAGTCTTTCAATGTAGGTACAAACCTATTATTTTATGACTTATTAAATTTATTAAATATGTTCTGTTCTTTTCTATTTAGAAAATACACTATCGAAAAATCTAATTTAATTTTAATTATACAAAAATAGCGAAAATCCGTGTGGTAACGCATTTTCATTTCACAGCCTTTTAATAAAACCGACCAGTGGAAATTACAAGGCTGATAACCTGGCCGTATGTGAAGGAAAACTTGACACCCGTGGCAACCAGCCTGGCCAGTGTGGCACAGTAGGCTAGTTGCCACAGGGTGTCGTGTAAATGAAGGAGGCCCGACTCATTGGTGGGTTATGTATGGGCAGAGAACTTGGTTAGCAAAGTCCTAGAATAAAGTCCACGTTTGGAAAAGCACACCTTGTAAAGACACAGCTTAGTTTTTGGGTCAGTTAAAATTTCCAAAAGTTTTTTTGTGATGTGTTGGGGGAGGCCCATGTCTAATTGTACTTCAGTTAGTGATAGATACAAAATATACAATAGCATTATCTGAAATACATGACTAATTCAAAAACTGAATGTCTCATAAAAATGTAAAACATTCTTTTGATGTCATAGCATTATAGAAAATTTACTTTGCGTCAAAACAGTCGCTGAAGTGAGTAATGGATAAATTAACTTATCCTATTATGTTAAAGAGGTTTTGAACTTGATGTAAGTAAATGTGATTTTCAAAATGCAAAAGTGCAAAAATTTTCTACTTTTGTTTACCTAAGGAACGAAACTGAAGTGCTCTATATCTCGCTACAGTTGCGCCCTTAGAATAGGCAGAGCGAAGCAGCTTCACCTTACAGAATACTACTACTCTACTATGATGACATATGTACGTGGTCGCTCACTGTGGGCTCCATCAGAAGGCTCAATGTTACCCAAAGGGCAATGGAGAGGGCTTTGCTCGGAGTTTCCCTACGAGATCGAATCAGAAATGAGGAGATACGCAGGAAATCCAGGGTCACCGACATAGCCCACCGGATTGCCAAACTTAAGTGGCAGTGGGCAGGTACCGACGCCCGATGGGGCAGAAAAGTCCTCGAGTGGCGACCGCGTTCCGAAAGGTCGCCGGAAAGCAATGGATGCGGGCGGCCCAGAAACGGCCTTTGTGGAGACCTCGGGGGAGGCCTATGTCCAGCAGTGGACGTCTTTTGGCTGAAATGATGATGATGATGACTACTACTACTCAGCCCATAAATGACCCACTGCTGAGTCGGGCACTCTCATCACAGGGAGGGTATTTAGCCTACTGTGCCACGCTGGTCAGACGGGTTGGCACAGGGTTTCGTACCAAGTTTTCCTTCTCTTGCGGCTTCGTTTTCAGCCTAGCTATCACCAAACAGAGACATGATACTACTGCGACATAATATGACCCACGGGTGGTGTAGTGTCCCTGAGTAAGAGGGAGGTGGTGTGGCCATTTGAAGGAACTTTCTCTTTGCTGCCAGCATCATGCTTTCACTTTTTACAGGATCGCCGACAAGAGTCTATAGCCAATGGTAACCGCGTACCATTAAGTGTTCCAGGGAACACTTCAACTTGAAGAACCAGCAAAACCGGTCTAGCTCTTCTCGCATTTTGAGCTCACCAACACATTCGTTTCTAAGAATAAGAGGATAAAACCTTTTTCAAGAATGTTTCTTAAGAAATATGAAGCTTCCTTAACCAGTAAAGAACTAGATAGCCTTTTTTACCTTGAACATTTTAGATATCCGGTCGGAGGCTAGCCGAGTTATGCGCGACTCCGGGCCGTGAGAAGATGGATACTTGCACCCCAATCTATCCATTAAAACCAACGGCATTCATTGTCTGCCCGAAACAGAGCCATGGGATTGGTCCTCATAGTAGAGAAAAATACTCTACGATTCTGATGGGCTTTGGCCCAGTTTTCGACGGCCCCCGCATTTTTATGGGTCCTGCCTCGTTGGCCTAGGGGGTTAGATATGTTCAGTGCGTATGCTTTCGCCTCCTCACAGGGCGGAGGAGACTCCCACACATCCCCCCGCTGGCCATCCCCAGGCCGGCGGGGGTAGTCTATAAAGGAGTTTACCCCGGTCAAAAAAAAAGGTTTGGATGTGCCACCTTTGGATCAGGGGCCCCGGTTCAACTCCGGGGTCGGGTGAGTCTATGTGTAAACTAAAGGCACTTACTCCGTGTCTGGGTGCCATTTGTGTTCGTGTTTGTAAATTTGTGTAAACTGCCCCTGTGATACAGGTCATAAATAGTGCAGGGGTTTAGTTTAAAAAAGAAAGACTCCTGATCCATGCAGTGCTCAGCTTTCGTTAGTGGCAGCAGCCGGTGGCTCCACGCCTGCCCGCCCCACCATAAAGTGACTGACTGACGTGACTGAGTGAAAATTTAAGGTAACTGAAGAGAACCTGGAGCCAAACCCACCACGACACGCCCTCGTCTGAACTGGAATTGTCCCAAATTATCTCAAGGTCACCAAACCCACTCATCACAGCAAGGTGACGCCATGGTCGTAGGGGAAGGAACTAGATAGCATATGATGAGCTATTGAATTTAACACTTCAAACAAAGAATTTATAAATGAGTAATACTGACTAACGGAAAATTATTAAATATAGATTAGGAAATCAGTTGAACAAACAAACAGTTTATTTTAATCCACAGCCTCGTGGACCGCTATTGTAAATAGCAGAGAGCTGTAAACAATTTGCTGCACCGTGGGCCGATTACGTGATCATGGTAGCGGTTCATCTACCTCATGAGCAAATAAATGACACACAAGTGACCTTCTCGAAGTTGGTGGACGGAAATTGACATACTGTGCCACGCTGACACGTCCGCAGCCGTCCGGCTTGGCGCGGGTTTGTATCACGTGAACCTGTGGCATCCCAAGCGTGTCGTGTGAGGGTATACCGCTGGGGTTTTAGTGGGTAGACGAGTTGGTTTCGGAGTCCCACAGAATCGCCGGCCCCACTCCCAAGGGGTGGGGCCGGCGATTCTGCGATTTTCCCAGCAAAACAAACTAAGAAAGAAATTGTATCAAGTTTGTCTTTACTTGAGGTTAGGTATTTTGATGGTGTGCTCCGGATGCTCTCCAACCCCACAAACGAGAACTGGTATGAAAGAGTTATAGTGTAAAATAGAGCTCTAGAGGTAGAATGTAGGAAAAAATCCCACAGATAGCCACGTGCATCTGATTATACATATGAAGCTTGGAGGCGAATAACTTCCACTGGTGCCGACCCCAATGTAGTCGGAAAAAGGCAACGGAAAAGAAAAAATATTTAGTGAATGCTTGATGTAAATTCGCTAGGCAAAAAAAAAAGTTGTGTAATCCAGTAATATCATATTATATCATTCACTACATAAGATAGTCTAGAGGTTGGATGTGCTGCCTTTGGATCACAAGTGCCGGTTCGATTCCGGGGTCGGAACTTGCTCTGAGTCTGGGGGTCTTTTGTGTTCGTGAATTACTTGTTTAAAAATACGCACTGCAATACAAATGTTAAGTAACCGTAACGCCGATAGGATCGGGCGCCACTACATCTGGCGCCGGAGAGAGGAAATAGGAATGTGCCTCCGAGGTGTTCGGAAGCGTCCAGAGCTCCCCATAAAAACGTGGGGCCAAGGCTCACCAAGGTCGGGGAGCTGGTTCAAGCATTCCAGGCGTTTCAAGCGTTTTAGTGGGTATATTTTGCCCGGAGGCCCACATAACGCGGCTGGCGCGTAGCAGCCGGGGATTTCCAATGAAAAAAAGGATTTTTTCGCAGAAACTTAATATATACTCACAATATTAATCCCTTGCGACAATTCAAAGCAATTTCGCTACTTCCCCATGAATTACCTTTACATGTGCTTATCCGAGCTGAAAAATGTGATTACACCCGGGAGCACTGCGCTATGAAGGTTTGCTTATTACCAGAGCACCTCAACGTCATACTGTGGTGATCAAATTAATTATGCTAGCTTTTTCCCGTGGCTTCACTCTTGTGGCTTTAGAAGTTATATCATTTAAAAGGCTATTAATTTTGCGATTGCCGCTCGCTTCTCTTCAGTAGTACTCGTATGTAGCGTGACTATTTATAACCAGAAGCCTTATTTAATAAACAGTATAATATGTTCAGACTACCGCGTTTAAATAAACAGAGTGCAATGATAAACCTCTAAATTTATCAGCGTTTCTCTACAATATTATGGATTTTATATACATAATAACCTCCCTCTTGAATCACTCTATCTAACAAAAAAAACCGCTTCAAAATCCGTTGCGTAGTTTTAAAGATATAAGCATTACCCCATTGAAATGTTACATTATTTAGGTAAGGCCTAAATAATGTAACCTTGCGTTTTTTAGAGGACGCAATTTTATTTTTTTTATGTGTAGGGGGTAAGTGTAAAGCTAAAACCAAGTTGGTGGGGTCGCCACCCTTGACCCACGGCCGCCATCTTGAAAATAGGGGTTGAAATGGTTTTTACGATATATCTCTTACTATTTATCAGATAATAAAAATTGTTAACATTTTTGGTTGCAAATTAAATTTTCTATAACTTTGGTGAAGTAACTTTTTGTCGTAGAATTTGAATTCGGCCCTGTAGTTTTTGATTTAATAGTCAATCTACCTCTATAGAAACCTCTATATACAAATTAGGACAGTTTAGAGTAAAGACAGACGTACCGGCAAACCGAACCTTCCTTTGGTCAAAATCGGTTATATGTATGTATCTACAAATATGAAATTTCTGTAGTTCAGTCACATTATTAGTTTCTCCGAACGCGTAGATGTGAAACTTTCAGTACTATTACAGACGGTTGACATTTACTTGACAAATTTCTATATAATTATATATTATTATGTTAGAATCCTCGGCGAAAAAGTTGTGTCATAAGTTTGACGTATCGGTCTATAACTACATCAACACGTATGGACGAGATACTTTCAATTATGAATCACATATTCAGTGTTGCTAACGCCAATAGGCGTCGGAGGCCGTAGACTGAGCCGAATTCTTGAGTGCCATCCTAGAGGTTTTTTTTTAAATTACATTGTACACCAAGTACATAAAAATGTTGAATTTCCTGAATATCTTATGACCCACGATCTTCTCCCTGGGATGGCATTCCGAACCGGTCGTTAAGACATTTTTTTTATTTGTTTTTTTTTTGTTATTATTATTTAACTACCATATTTGAAAGCATTCTTAAGATTATTTACTTTACGCATTCTTCTTCCAAACAGATCGTTATGTCGTGTAATCATGTCGGCTCATTGAAACTACCATCTACAAATACGACTCAGGCCATAGGTAACCCACTGCTGAGTCATGCCTCCTCCAGTTACACGAAGAGTATATAGCCGACTATGCCACACTGGCCAGACGAGTTGGCAAAGGGCTTCGCATCAAGTTTCCTTCTCTTGTGGCTAGGCTTGCCACTTTGTGTGGGTTCTTACGAAACCCTCATGATAGAATGGGGTGGTGACAATATGTATCCTAAATAAACTAAGTTATTTGTATTTGCGCAGTCCGTATTTGTAAATACGGAGTACCGATAAGAAAGAACTCGTCTACAAGATACACTTACGTTTTGATTGAATCTCAAATTCGTATACCCAGAAGGTTTATATTGAATAGAACTCTAATTGTGTCTGCTCCGTTCATTTCTCGTCTATGATGTTTACAGTATAAAGGATTTAGTTTAAACCTAAATATTTGGCAAACAACTTGAGTAAGAAGAGCTATAGTAGAGGAAAGTTTTTTATTATTTTATCAGTGACTTGGATGCCTTTGACCCTAGGCTTGCGTGATGGAAAGCTACGCCAGGGTCTAAGATGGAGCAACAGGGCAATTCCCCTGTCGGGCACCGGCTCTCACATATACACGACGGAACACAGTAAAACTGCTTGGCGTCGGACTTAAATGTGAGGGTGGTAGCCAGCCGGGCGGACCGTTCGATCCTACCACCAAGCGTGCTGGGTTTTGTTGACTTTTACAACACGCGTTATTGCCCAGCGTGCGGTGGGGAAGTTTTATAATAGAGATCGAGACACGAAATCAGTCAAGGACATTGTTCTTTTGCGGCGATTATAAATAAATATCCTTGGACATTACACACAACGCCATCTCGTCCCAAGCTAAGCAACTTAATGCTTGTGTTATGGTAACGAGATGGATGATAAACTACTTATATACTTTTTTTTTTGTAAATACATACATATTATAGATAGAAAATGACACCCAGACTCCGAGCCAGTGCCTCTGGTTTAGACAAAGACACTTGCCCGACCCCGGAATCGAACCGGGGACCCGTTGATCCAAGGCGACACATCTAACCACTAGACCGAGGTCAGTACTACTACTACTACTCGGGCCATAGATGACCCACTGTTGAGTGGGACCTCCTCCAGTTACATGGAGGGTAATTCGCATACTGTGCCATGCTGGCCAGACAGGTTGGTCCAGGGTTTCGTATCAAGTTTTCCTTCTCTTGCAGCTAGGTTTTAGGCCTTGTCATTTCCTTCTGTCTTACGACAACCTCAGGACGGAATGGGGTGGTGACACTGTGTAATAGAAATCCGTCACCACAGTAGAATATCTATATTTGGGTTTCTGAAATTATTATTTTTTGTGATAAATGGACAGATCAGATATAAGTTTTTTAACAAAACTATTTTTTTATTCGCTAAATTTCAAAATTAAATTTGGTGAATAAATAGAAATAATACGAGTAAGTGCAGTGTTTCAGTATTTAATTTTGTTGTCATTGTTATATATTTAAATTTATATTGAAAATGTCGAATATCGTTACTTGTTTTGTACCATTATGTACGAATACTACACAAAACAACTACTGGAAAATCTTTATGTTCCATAAATATATCAACATCAGACTTTGTCATAATAAATCTTTTATCACACATAGCTAATCAGAACCAAGTAACAACTCGTTTTTAGCAATATATCTTCAATATTATTTTCTAGTCACGTGTAATAGCCGTAAACACTGTTATTTTAAAGCTATAACATTATGACGTCACAACTTTTTTTTACGTTGGGAATCCTCATGGGTGCCTGACCGCTAAACGCCAGCCGGGTTATATGGGACTCCGGGGCGCGGAAAACTGGTAGTTGCACCCAACCTACCCACTAAAATCACCGGTGTCCCTTAACTGCCCGAGACAGGGCCACGGGTTTCACTCCTCCCGATGGGGGAGCATGCTCCGTGACCGCTTGTACAAGCGGGCCCCACGCTTTGATGGGGAGCTCTGGATGCTCCCCAACCCATCGAGAGGCACGTGCGGGACATTGCATGTGTCCCCGTCAGGCGCCGGATGAGCTGGCGCCCGACCCACGCGGTTGCGGCGGCAGCCGTGGCACGCCTGTCTGGCCACCGCTCCGCTGCTAGTGATGGCAGCCCTGGCCTCAACTCCTGGCTGCCCTCCACTGCAATGACCATGCCATGTGTCGCGGCAGGTTAAGGCTTCCGAGGCAACTCTGAGGACAGAGGAGTCCCCAGAGCCAAAACCCACCACGACTCCGTGTGCCGCTCTTAGTCTGGCCTCTCCCCCTGGGCCCGCCCGGCATGGGTGACCCTGAGCCGGTATAGCCCCAACGGATCCTAAAGGCACGCAAGCCCCCTCACCACAACAAGGTGGCAGCACGGTCGAGGGGATGACGTCATAACTATGGTGACCAATCATGGCGCCTTCATAGTCACGTGTTTTTTTGTTTTTATTTCATAATTTTTAATCATCACTATCACTTCACTATCACTACATAGTATAAAACAAAGTCGCATTTTTCTGTCCGTCCCTATGTATGCATACATCTTTAAAACTACGCAACGGATTTTGAAGCGGTTTTTTTTAATAGATATAGATATAGAGTAATTCAAGAGGAAGGTTTGTAGGTATAATATAATTGCACCCATGCGAAGCTGGGGCGGGTCGCTAGTTGTTTATAATTAAAAATTTTATTAAATAAAATGTTTTTTTTTAAGTTTTTTGCATTACGTATAAATAATATTAATAATAAAGTTTTAAAATACATAAAAAAGTATTTTTGTCAATATCCCAATTCCCCAAGGCTACGACTTCACATAGTTGATCGCTATTCGCATTAGATATTTTGTATCCGGTATTTACAAATGTAGGTAAACGTGTGGTAAACCCTCATATTTTTATCTATGACATGACCGCGACCAACATCGATATTTACATATAATTATGTACAATAAGTATTAAACAACAAATTGCAAGCAAGGTTGGCATTAACTTGCATTTTCATTGCGGCGTAAGTTGCCAAATGATTTTGATAAGTTACAAGGCACTGCGTAATGTACACGGTATAATGTATCTCAATGTTAATAGTTCCCACATTTGCTTCTTATTTAGCACCTTATTAATTTATACACATTATCGCGCGTGTCGTCTTTTCAGGGCTGGTGATATTTATGACTAAAAATCATCATCGCAGCCTAATAATCCGCTTCTGTATATTTTATCATCATCATCATAGTGATAATCATCATTTCAGCCAAAACACGACCACTGCTGGACATAGGTCTCCCCCAAGGATTTCCACGAATACCGGGTCTGAGCCACCCGCATACATCGTTTCCGGCGACCTTAACCAGGTCGTCGTTCCACCGAGTGGGAGGCCTACCGGCACTGCCCTTTCTGGAACGCGGTATATTTTATGGAAGTATAATATTAAATTGGTATGTATTTATTATTTTTAGGTGTCTTTCTCTGCGCGGGCTGCAAGTTTGTGGAATTCTTTGCCACTTTCTATAAGGCGCACAGAATCATACCCTATTTTAAAAAAAATGGTAAAAGAGCACTTTTTTTAATCTGCCTGTCACAAAACACTTGGCACATATCCTATCACCCGTTAATATTTTGGTATGTATTTATTTATGAATATATTATATGAATATATAAGTATTATTTGTATGTATCTATTATAATTTTATACAATTATTTATTAATTATAGAGTATTTAATCTATCAACATCTTCTTTTTTCCCTTTCCATATTAATTGATTTATTTAATCTAATAAGTATGTATTATTGTACCTCGTACTACCCGTTCATAACTTCTAAATAATGTCCATCCCAAGGTTGTCTGTAAGAAATCGCATTTAGCGATAAGACCGCCCTTTGTACAAATTGTTGCTTATATGTAATGTGTTCAGTATAATTCTCTTGTGTACAATAAAGAGTTCATCTATCTATCTATCTATATTATTTAGGTACTTACTTCGTTTTACTGTATACATGTAACAGCGTTATAACGGTATAGTCATCATATTTTTTCCATTACTTAATTTGTTACACACCCCTACTACTTTAAAGTTACCAACTCCTATCCATCCAAAGATTGCTAGTCATTTCCTTTTGTCGGCTTTTACGACACCCTCGGTATGAAATTGGGTGGTGACAACGTATTCATAATCTGTCACTGCACGGACAGCCTGGCAACACGTCAGTGTTAACTCTGGTTCATGGCATAAAACATAACACTAAGTTGTCAATCAAACGATTACCAAGTTAATTTGGCATACCGAAATCATTCGTTGAACGTAAAATCGACATTTACTATCGACTATAAATCAGTTTGATAGTTTTACGGCATTGAAACTGGAATATAGTTGTTAAAGTTCACAACGACTTTAATGTTTTTCTTGTCCTCTAGGTTCTTACTCGCAAATTCAATGAAAAAACAATTGACAAACGATTAGTTTTTGATTGCAACAGACTTCAAAAGCAGGACGTTCTTATTTCGATGTTATTTCTTTAGGTATTTTCCGCTTACCTCATGCTTGGTATTGCTTTCAGATTGATAATTTTCTCGAAATCGGTTCAGTAGTTTGGTATAACACATGAAATAAATGATCAACAAACATTTGCCTGAAGGTTTTTTTTTGTATGTTTGGATGTGTAGCTACACAAAAGGCTAAATTATTTTGATTTATGAGGGAACAACTGATTTATGCATCATACTTTAGTAATGAAATAGGTTGTTCTATATGATTGGAACATAATTATGCAGATATTATATTTAATTCAGTATCTACTGATACAAATACTGTCCATTATTTGCTCATGTACCTACCTATACCTTAAATATAATGATATTTAAGGTATAGGTACTATAAGCAAAAATATTATTGGGTATATATACATGGAGTAATTTATTATAATATTATGGTGATGAATTGTGACATTTGGGTGTAATGTGACGCGTTACAACCGGCGCGGTTAACGGTCAGTGCAATGTTTGGTGTACGGCGTTACGAATAGATTCGCCTCGAATAATACATTACAAGTAAGCAGTACATGTCAGTCTCCCGCTTTATGTATTGCGAATGGCATCCAACATTCAGTAACCTCGTCGGCGCACGGGTATCAGAAGGAATCCGTGAAACATAAAACACATGCTGATTTCTTTACGAGCCACTGCCGTGTTCCGAGGCAGGTAATCAAGATGTCAGTTATGAGCAGAAATGTACTCTTTAAGCGTCACCTTTACAAACACTCTTTGAAAAACGCCTTATTAAAGCAAGCAAGGAAGCATTAAAGCCTTAACGTTAAAGCAATTGAGAAAGACTAGAAATGAAACAAAGAAACTCCTTTGTCGAACGACTTCAATATGATAAAGTTAATTCATTTGTAGTTATTTTTGTTTTGTCGGATTTTATCCGAGTGGTGACCGATTTAGAATACAAAGTGTCACCACCCCATTCCATTCTGAGGGTGCATAATAGCCGACAAAGGAAAATGATAAGGCCGATAGCCGGAAGGGAATGAAAGTGCTAACCCGTCTAGCTACCGTGGCACAGTAGATTTATTATCCTCCATAAACCTGGAGGAGGCCCGTCTCAACAGTCAGGTCCCGGGTTCGATTCCGGGGCCGGGCAAGTGTCTTTGTGTAAACCAGAGGCACTTGCTCTAAGTGTGGGTTGTGTTCGTGAATTTCATGTTTGTAAACTGCCCTCGCGATATTTATCTAGTGCAGGGGTTTCGTTAAAAAAAATGAGTTGAGTAGTATTGTCGATATCTTAGGTTTTTAGGATTATTACACATTGAAATTAAACAGAGTCTCTTCCGTGACCACGACGCGGCGACGGCTGCAAAGCATTCGAAACGTCGGGAATTAATTAATGAAAAATACACGCGATAAATCCATTAAAAAGTGTTTAATTTCATAGTATTTTTGTTTATTAAGTTGTTACCACTTATCGCCGTCATTTATAGATCGATCTGAAAAAAACATTGTTGTTGGCAAGCTATTGTTTCTACATTTTATGCAGTGTATTGAATTTCTTCGTTCCATTATTTAATTTAAATGTTGTTATAACGTTTTCCATATTTTAGAATATATTTTACTACTTTCCCCCCATATCTTAATACGTGTCAATCAGAATGAGCTTAAATGATGATGATGATACTCTACTAGTTTAACCAGTTTCGGGCGTAGGAAAAAATACCAAAGCGTCCTTTCATTATGATCTCAGGTCATAAATGATCCACTGAGTCGGGCCTCCACGGGTCCCACGGTTGTATGACAAGATGGCGTAGGCTTTGTATCAAGTTGTCCTTCTGTTGCGGCTAGGTGATCTGCATCTTACGTTCCTTTAGTCGCCTTACGACACCCACAGAATGGCGTAGGTTGGTGTCTGTGTGTATTTTATATCCGTCACCACAAGAACAAAGCGCCTACAAGTAACTTTAACGTAAACTCTTCCTAAATGGCTCGACGGCTTTTCGTGAAATTTTGTGTGCATATCGGTTAGGTCTGCGAATATCGGACAATACATATTTTTCATCCGGCTAAAAGTTAAGAGCGGTCCAACACTTTTTTTTTAATTTTTTAGACTAATCGTTTTTTTTTTATGATACAGCATACAATAATACATACAACCCTAACTACCCCCCTACAATCAACCCCCATTTTTATAGCGATATTTTTATTGCAAAACTGCAAACGAAGACAGGGCGCTATGGCGCTCTTTAGGGGAGGTCTATGCCCAGCAGTGGACTGATGTGGGCTGATGATGATGATGAAACGTTTGCGGGGTCAGCTAGTTATAATAAATAATGTTGCCAGTCCATTTCAGGTGTCACATGACACCTTAACAATAGCACCGCGCAGACCAGATCCTGGCTAAATCTGGTTAATTAAGAGCTAATATCTATCTCAAGATGGAGCGACGATCTGCGTAAGATTGCGGGCAGCAGCTGGATGCGTCAAGTTGAAGACAGGGCGCTATGGCGCTCTTTAGGGGAGGCCTATGTCCAGCAGTGGACTAATGTGGGTGATAATGATGATGATGATGATCTGTCTAGTATCAAGAGTACCGGTCGGACAATCGCTGCAATCCAATGCCATTCCTCGATCTTGAATTTATATTTTTAACGTCACAAAATTTTGTCATTTTTCAGTATTTCCTCAGCGGCCAGTGTTTATGAGGCGTGCGCCAGCACATTGGCAGCAGTCCAAATGTCAGCACCGATATGAACTTGAGACACGTGTTATTCTTGTAACTCACACCATGTTACTCGTGCAAACATGCCATTTACATTTTCGCGTTTCAGTTTCCGAAATATTATTTTAATTGCCATAAGATTTCATTTTCTATGACGTCATCCCATAAAAGACCCAGAACTGAGTCGGGCCTCCTCCATTTGCATGGAGGAAAATTAGCCCACTGTGCCACGCTACAGCTCACAGCTACGTTTTCTGCCGATTTAATTCCTATAATCAGCTCCTACGACACACTCAGAATGGAGTGGGATAGCGACACTGTGTCTTCTAAATTAGACATCACATCGTCATCATCATCATCAAGTCAGCTCTTAAAATACTCACTATTCGAGCCTCCAAAAATTAGCTGACTGTGACATGCTTTCTTTTACCCGATTTTTGTTCGTTTGTGGTTAGGTTTTCTGCCTATTTCGAAATTTTTTCGGGATCCAATGAAAGATTAAACTATATAATTAAAAAAACACTGCAGGCGATAATGAAAATATTTAAAAATAATACCTAACAAAAGATAGTAGGTACGTAAAACAGTCAATTATTTATTCGCTTATTTTTTCGCAATGAAACTATCATTCAACTTCTATAATTTACTTCTTGATACCTAGCATGGATAATAATATTATATGTCACTGCGTATATTTCATTTCGAAACTTATTCATATTCGTTATGTTTAGATTTAACCTAGCAACCAGTTGTGGTTTGGTCAAAATTATACCGAAGTGTAAACGAACAATATTACGCAAATCCTGTATAAATTTTAATAGCTTGCTGGTTCGATCGTGGATGTCGATATTTCCTCGCATTTTGTCTTAAATCATTCTATTCAATGTATGGAAATCTTGATACGACATTAGGCATATTTTATTTCTAACTAGCGACCCGGCGTCGCACGGGTGCAATATTGACATATAAACCTTCCTCTTGAATCACTCTCGATAGCGACTTTGTTTTAAACTATGTAGTGATATGCCACTTCAGTACCTTCTGATGGGGAATGTATCTTATAATAAAGCAATATTACTTCCATATTGTCCGTAGACCATGCGGTGTATATTATTATACATGTTCCTTTTCCCATGTTTTTTTTGCTCCTAACCTCTTTCACTAAATGATATATTATGTAATATAACGCGAATGTGTTAAAATAAGTTTAAAAGATCCAACCAATATAAATAATTATCCTTGAACATTTCACACAACGCCATCTCGTCCCAAGCTAAGCAACTTAATGCTTGTGTTATGGTAACGAGATGGATGATAAACAACTTATATAAATTTTTTTTTGTAAATATAAACATATTATAGATAGAAATACCCAGACCCGGAACAAATACTTGTAGGTCGTACCAATATTTCTTCCGTGCGAGGATCGAACCCGCGACATTATCAATAAATTGCAACTGTCTATCATAATGCTTATTAAATGTTTTCTGTGCACCACTCATCAAAGCATCTCAAAATTTTGCACAAGAAATTAATAAGGATTGGACCTAAAACGATGCCATGAGGTTCACCATGCTTTTGGTTATACACAAACAAGCGCGCACGCCATAAGTACTCGAATGTTTTATAGTCAACACCTGTGATAATATTATAATACGATTTCGCGTTCATAAATCAAGAGGAAAATTATTTCGCAGTTATTATGAAATCCGTACGAAGGTCAAGGCGAGAACTATAATTAAAATCGAAGGAAGAAAACTGTGATATTAACGCTGAAGTGATTCATTGCCTATATTAGATGTGACGTCCTGTGCTGGAGAATTACCGCTCACGGGTGATAAATAAAATTGATGCACAGATTCACAAATCCTTTTCCATTAATAATATTATGACATAATACGTAGAATCGTATAATATGATTGATGGGTCTAGAATAAGGAATTTCATCAACCCGTGTTGTTGGTGTCTTTATCCCGTCTCTACTAATCTCTACTCCCCGTCTCTACACACAAATGATCCACTATTGAGACGGACATGTTAAAAGTTAATTGAGAAATTAGTCTTCTGAGCCTCACTGACCATACGGGAAGGATGCCTTAACAGTAAAGTAAAGCACAAAGCAGATAAAACTAGCTTAGTCTATTTTAAAAGTCTACTCGAAATCTATCAGCAAGAGAAAGAAAATTAAATTAAATTATTCATACCATCAGGATTTCCCTTTGTGCGACTGAATTTGGAATAAGTTGACAGCACTAGGTATTCTACATCAAGCTTAGGAAGCCATTATATGGTATTAACATCAAGGGTTTCAGCTAAGCTCCCCTGTCTTCTGTCACTGCCAACACGGATAGACTACGCAGTTTCCGAACGGCAGAATGACACACGTTGACGTGGTAGGTAGGTTTTAGTGGGTATACCGGTCGCAGCTCACCATCTCAACGCGACCGGGGACTCCCACATACCCCAGCCTCGTCTCAATTTGGCTGGGGACCTATAAAAGGTTTCCCCAACTATAAAAAAAAAAGGAAGCCATTATATGGTTTCTACTAGATTACGCCCACCCCACCCAGGCAATTACAAGCAAGGGCTTGGAACCAGATAATAGTCTGTTTAAAAATATATCACCTTTATAGTAAAGGAAACAAAATTATATAGATGCTCCAATTTTCTAGATCCTTTCAGCCGCTTTTGGCGGTTTTGACCGCCGGCCGCTTTTGGCGGTGACGAACAAAATTATAGCATTTGTACCTACCGTCTACGAGAATTTTTAGTCGACAATTACTGCGAGACTATAAGACGTACATATATAATAATACTACACAACTATACTTACCTACATAAAAACGTTTCAAACTGTTCTGCCACGTTTTGCTAAAGTTGATATTGTGAAATTCTGAAGACAAATTAATCTATGAAGCAACCGTGGTATTTTGAAGCGGGCTATAAATTAAAGCGTTTTCTTTTTTATTTCAATCTTCTCTATTATGCAAGATATAAATGCTGGCACACATTTTGTGAAGTTTTCGTCCCACAACGATCGCCGACAACGATTTTCTCAAATCGTTGTCGGCGATCGTTGTGTCGTTTTCGAAATCAAAAACGCAGCAGTATGACAGTTTCGGGCACTTTTCATAACTATGGCAGTGAAACAAGCATTATCACACATCACATTTTTAAATAAAGTGCCCGAAAAGCATGACGGAAGTTCGGGCATGCACACAAAATATTTTCAACTATCACAAGGACGATGGTGATGGAAGCCATGACAATTAAATGAAGAAGCACTTCTTTCACATCCAACTTTATTCACTCAACTTTCTTTGTTCAATCCGTTCTTCTGTGGAATGCTCTCCCCCTTGAAATTAGGATGGCCAACTCTCTGCATTCTTTCAAGGTTGCGTTGCGAAAATACTGTCACGAAAATTTTCTTTATTCTTCTCAAAACGAAATGTAATAAAATAATGTATTTACGTAGTATATGTACCTATCATTTTATTTTATATATTTTTATCATTTTGATTTTATTTTGTATGTATTTTTCTCTATATTCTATACTCAGTTAGTATATTTTGATTAATTGTGTATGTAAGTCTATTAGAATTAGTATTAGAAAACTCAATTTTCATTATGTATGTGCATCTAGCCTATGTCATTCTCTGCTCCACCCAATGGTTGACTGTTAGAGAATGCCTCTAGGCAAAATGTCCGCCAATGTACCATGTTGCATATAGACTTAAATAAATAAATAAGAACATTTATATTTAGTTAAATAAGTAAAGGAAGAGAGAGAGAAGAATACCCCTGTGCCGACCCGTCTAGCTAGCGTGGTACAGTAGGCTAACTTCACAGGGAGGTAGTGATGGGAGGAGACCCTTTTTTTTCGCTGGGGAAATGCTTTACGCATACCACCGCCCCCCGGGGGAGAGGTCGGTGATTATGTGGGACTCCGACAAGGGTCGTCTACCCAAGAGTCATTTACCCACTAAAACCCCAGCGGTAGTCACACGACGCGCTTGGGGCGCCACAAGTTCGCGTAAACGCATTCTACTGCGACGCCCCGGCGCGGCAAGCGACTATCAGAGAGGGCGTGTGTATTAAATAAATACCCGGTACACTGGGACTCCCTCAGTCATCGAGGCTTTCGTCGGTGGCGGCTCCCCCGAACCACCCTCCACCCCTGCCTCCGTCCGCGGCGCGGGTCAGCCGGAGCTCCCTCCAATGATGAGAGGAGACCCGACTCAACAGTGGATAGCATATGGGCTGAATATTAGTAGCAATAGAGCATGGCGTCTAAATGGCGCACGTTTAAACCCAAGGTGTATAATTACCAACCTGTAAGAACCTGTAAGAAATCGCTTTCAGCGATAAGACCGGCCCTCGTACAAAATGTTGCATAATACTGTGTTTTGTCTATTTCTCTCGTGCGTGTACAATAAAGAGTTTATCTATCTATCTAACTATCACGAGAGTATTGAAATTTGGATGCTGTTTCATTCAAACTTAGGACATAAGTACCTAGTCTTGGAATTTAATGATTTTTAAACTTGCCCGACCGACTATAAGATTCGTGAAAGTGTGTGTGTACAGTTTATACCCCAACACAATTAAGAAGCAATTAAATCACTATAGAATAGAAATAATAATGTCGCCACCCCATTCTATCCTGAGGGTTTCGTAAGAGTCAACAAAAGGACAAGGCCGAAAACCTAGGCGAGAGAAGGAAAACTTGAAACGAAACCCTGTGCCAAACCATCTGGCGAGCGAGGCACAGTAGGCTAATTACAAAGGAAGGCTGTGTTTGGAGGATACTCGCCTCAAAAGTGGGTCATTTATGGGCTGAATAGTATTAGTAGACAAATTAGATAATATTAAATAATTAGTATAAATATGGGAAAGCGGAAATGGTTATGCTGGCCGTCTGCCATGTTTGTGTCAACCATGATATACAATCACACTAAAATATATCTGCTAATGACTAATAATAATAGGTTAATTATGAAAATTTGGCATCGCTACCTTCTAGGCGCGTTGTTGATTTTAATTTACCAATATTTCATATTTTATTGTGATTACAGTATATAGTTATTTATAATGAACCTTGAATTAAGGTTTTCTTGAGGCGCCTAGTAAAGTGGCCTTACGGAGCTGTTCGATAAAATATGCAATACCTATAATATTTTTACCGAGTGGTGACGGATTTAGAATACACAGTGTCACCACCCCATTCTATTACGAGTGTGTCGTAGAGTGGACAATAAAAATGACAAGGCCGTGAATTACATGTTTGTAAACTGCCCCCGCGACAAATGTTATACGACGCGGTTAGGTTTTATTTTAAATACAGAAAAAAATGAAAAAATTATGCAGAAAATGAAGCAAATGCAGAAGTGCAAGCGAAGGAAAACTTGATACGAAACCCTGTGCCAACCCGTCTGGCCAGCGTAGCACAGTAGGCTAATTACCCTCCATGTAACTGAAGGTGAAGGCTTGACTCAACATAGGTTCATCTTTATGCCAAGGAACCAGTCTGGAAGTCCTTGAATTTGAAGGAAGGAAGGTTTCATATCAGGGTTCCCACACAGTCACAAAAAAGCCTAAAGCCATCCGAAGTGTGGACACAGAGCATGCCAAAAGGAGCAGTACTGTGTATAAATTATGGCTCTATTTTAAACAATGAGCGAGAAACAGACATTTTATGATGCAATTTTTAAACGCAAGATTATGTTCCATCCGAAATAAGCCGTATAGCTATACCGATTATTATCCGACAAGCTCCGTAATCTGGATTGCACAATGATTTCTGGCGTTCCAGTGTTTATTATTCTACTAAATACTACTACTTTTCAGCCCATACATGACCCACTGCTGAGTCGGGCCTCCTCCGGTTAAATGGAGGGTAATTAGCCTACTCTGCCACGCTGGCCAGACTGATTGGCACAGGGTTTGTACCAAGGTTTTCTTCTCTTGCGGCTAGGTGTTCGGCCTTATTATTTCCTTTTGTCGGCTCTTACGACACCCTCAGGATGGAATGGGGTGGTGACACTATGTATTCTAAATGCGTCACCTCACGGACAACTTGTCATGTTTAATCTCTGAAGTCGTTATTTTGTTTATTTAATACACACTTCAAACGCGAAGATCACGTTAGATGGCTGATATGTTAGCTATGTTTGAGGCGATCATTTATTAATTATAGCGCGTCATCATCATCATTTGTCATGTTGTCCGTGTGGCAACTGATTTAGTCCTAGTGTCACCAACCCAGTTCATCCAGGGAGTGTCACGCACGGATGCTTTTACGCCTAAAAATCAAAGTTGTCGTAAGTTAGGGATATAAGCCTAAGTACATGTGCATAAAAAATATTACTCAAAGGCTATAGGTATTAGCATACTGTTGTCTTAGGTTTTTGCGATTATTAAACAATGAAATTAAATACTTTTTAACGGATTGATCGCGTTTAAATTACATTAATGCTTTGCAGCAGTCGTAGTCAATTAGCATACTGTACCATGCTGACCAGAAGGGTTGGCACAGGGTTTCATATTGGCACAGGGTTTCATAAGGGAGGATTTTCAAGGGGGGAGCGAAACCCGTGGCCCTGTTTCGGGCAGTCGAAGGTCGCCGTCGGTTTTAGTGGGTAGGCTGGGGTGTAATTTACAATCTCCACGCGCCTCGGAGTCCCACATAACCCGGCCAGTTCCCAAAGGCCGGGAATCCATGTGGATTTCCGACGAAAAAAAAAAAGTTTCATATCAAGTTTGCTCTTTCGTCTAGGTACCGACACCCTACGGATGGAATTATTAGGTCAGGTATACTATACTTTGACACAGAGGGATATACTTTGATCAAACAAAGCAAATAGCTCGTTGCTTTAAGTAGGGTGTGAAATAAAACCTTGCATGTTTTTTTTAAAGTAGTTTTTGTACAAAGATAAACTAAATAGATCTAGTGATCCTTTTAGATTCGTGCATGTTCTTGTCCATAGTATCTATCGGCCATGACTAGTAATATTATTTTCAAAATAGTTAATATTTAAACAATATCAAATTAATTTGGTTTTGGTATGATTATAAAAATTGAAACTCACCGTTACCCACGCTTTTATCAGCGTCATTTTCGACGTCGCCCATAACTATACACACGAAATTAGCACTACACGAATTTAGCGTGTCACCCAATATAAATTGCCCCTACACTGTCCTTTCTCATAGTTCGACACTAAACATCACTAACATCCAACACTCGATTTCAATTTGAAATATTCGCACGATAAATCAATCGATTAAATAATTAAAAAATATTTCGGGACAAGTTTCGCGCGCGGGATTTTTTTTAATCTTAGCGCTCGCGTCTCTTTGCCGCAAGTGATGGTCACAAACTGTTCTATTTTAGGTGACGGAACAAATTGAAAGATTTACAGTGCAATTTTACTGATTGTTACTAGGACGGGAAGATGAGTGCCATAGATTTTATGGGTGGAGATGGAGATAGAGTGACAACGGTAGGGGTCGACGCACAGATAAACTTTTGAGACTTGAGTGGAAGACGGCTTAAAAAATAGTTCAAATTCAGATAATTGATTTTTGCTTGATTTGCGCAAACCAGCACACGGCCATTTACTACTAGTCCGGAAGACCTCGGCTGAGAAGAACTGGCAAGAAACTCGGAGATTTCATATATGTATTTACATTAACAAAAATAAAGTAAAGTACCTATATTGTGTGATTACTACTTAGTAATTATTAATGTGTGACGGATTTAGAATACACAATGTCACCACCCCATTCGATCACGAGGGTGTCGTAGAGCGTTCATGGTTCTATTCATGGCCTTGTGCCTGTCTTTCCAAAGAATTAAAAGACGTACCACCCTATTGGTTTAAACAAGAATGATAAGAACCGCTTTTACGTTTGATTTATGGATTTGTTATCTCTGTCTATAACTAAATAAATAAATAAAATAAATATCCTTGGACATTTCACACAACGCCATCTCGTCCCAAGTTAAGCAACTTATTGCTTGTGTTATGGTAACGAGATGGATGATAAACTACTTACATACATTTTTTTTTTGTAAATACATACATATTATAGATAGAAATGACACCCAGACTCCGAGCCAGTGCCTCTGGTTTAGACAAAGACACTGGCCCGACCCCGGAATCGAACCCGGGACCCGTTGATCCAAAGGCGGCACATCTGACCACTAGACCAACGAGGCAGTTAACTGGCCGTTAATGAGATGCTGTGGGTCGACAGTAGTTAATTTGTTGCAACATTTTTGCTGGAACTCATATTTCGCTGTAACTTGTAAAAGTCTAGTTCAGAAAAACGTCGATATCTCACTCATAATTGACCTCAAGAAAGAAAACTATTTTAAAAATACAACTGTTTCTTTTGACTTCGGATATATTATAATAAACAACATGGTTTTTGTTCACCGTTGAAAAATGCACTATGCAATAATGCATAAGCACCAGAACAAATTATCTACCTAACTTAAAATTTATTACACGTATTCTACTTTATTTCTTATTCCACCAAGTTCTTCCAATAGATCCAGACGCAATTAGTATCCGAGCTAAGTGTGAAATAATTAATGGCATCGGTACGCTACGTTAGTCGCCTGTGCGCTTCTCAAACTAATGTATGTCGGTATTGTACCTAGGCTGAACAACTATACAAAGCGTCGCCGCCTTTTGAGACAAGGTAATTAGTGATCTTAAACCTACGTTACGAGTATGTTGAATAGGAAAACTTAAGCTTGATTGATGTAGAATTGTTTTAGGTACATACCTATACTTCGTTCTCGTTAAATAAATATAGGAAACGGCTAAAATAAGTTAATAGCAATTGTATCGGAATCTGAGCGGAGCTCTAAATGAAATCTCAACAAGTCTGACCAGTGTGATATCACCAAATTGATGGAAGGATAATTACTCTCTGTAAATTTAGAAGACCGGTCCATAGTAATTTGGGGAATATATCTTGAAAAAACCATACCTACCTCAGAACTAGCTTTGGACGTGTATATATCAAAGTTGTCACTGTGTGGTAGCGGAGTAAGAATTCTACCACCCCATATCTTCCCGTGGGTGTCGTAAGAGGCGACTAAGGGACAACAGACGTTGGGCAGCAGCGACGTTCTGTCCAAAAACATAACAACCGTTACTGCGATCGCCAACCCGCCTGCCAAGCGTGGCGATTATGGCATAACCCCCCAAATATGACGAGCACAATAAGCAAGCTGAAGTGGCAATGGGCTGGCCACATCTGTCGTAGAACTGACGGCCGCTGGGGCAAACGGGTGCTACAGTGGAGACCACGTACCGGCAAACGTAGGGTGGGACGCCCCCCTGCTAGATGGAGCGACGATCTGCGACGGGCAGCCGGCAGCAACTGGATGCATAGAACCGAAGACCGGGTTCAGTGGCGAGCCATGGGGGAGGCTTACGTCCAGCAGTGGACTGAAATAGGCTGATGATGATATCAAAGTTGAGATATTTTAAGTCCTTGCCTTTTCATAGGATTGATTCAACAGATGATATCACTGAGTCGAGCATCATCCAAGTTCATGGAGGTACTATTGTACCACACTGGGAAGACGGGTTGGCACAGGCTTTGTATCAAGTTTTCCTTCTCTTGTGGCTAGGTGCCCGACCTCTTGTGTTCCTTAAGTCGCCTCTTACGACATCCACAGTATGTGTATCGTGTATTCTAAATCTGACATGGACAGCCATAATCCTATTTATTTATTTACTATTATGTTTGTGTCCTAATGGCGGTGATTGCAGAAAGACTGACGGATTAACGCGTAGTAACTCACTTGATTGGTTGATGATATGCGTGTGAACAGAGTCAGCTGTTTGGAGTTGGTGGGCTCACCGGACCAAGGACCATTTTTTCAAGTTCATTTTCAATTGTGTTGGTTTTCCGACCAAGAAAGTATATTTTGTTAAAAGTTGTTACGGAAAAAATATTTTACTAAAGTTATACAAATGGCGTAAAAAGGCAAGCCCACCGTCCATGCCACCGTCATAATTATGTTTAAAAAATACACCTACATTCTAAAGACTAAACATGACAAGCCTGTTTCTTGCTAGTTCTTAACAGCTCTGGTTTTGTCCCGAACTGGTGGTAAACTGTC
The DNA here is from genome assembly GCA_905475355.2 of Clostera curtula. NCBI lineage: Eukaryota > Metazoa > Arthropoda > Insecta > Lepidoptera > Notodontidae > Clostera > Clostera curtula. Next base: position 1,919,618 of record FR997805.1, read on the forward strand.
ATAATTACTTTGCATTTTAAATAATAATAATAAATCATTTATTGCTGCAAAATTACATAATATAGTTAACATATAGGATAAAAAAACGATTACAAATTTAAAAAAAAATGTAGAACGCTTGGTTTTCTTAAACTAAATTATCCATATCGGTTTCCTCACTAGGCAAGCCTGTATCGAAGAAACCTGTACAAAATTTTATATTGCGAATCATCCAAAATAAACGACTTTGACTGATTATCGTGAAATCGGACATTTTTGTCAAATCAAATATAGCAGTTCAGTTCTTGTTTGAATAGCAAATAGTTTATAGAAAACGCAATGTAACATTAAATTCAACTGTATTCTAATTTTTATTTACATAAATATATTTGTACTCACATAAACACTAACTTAAGTAATAAAACAAGACTAAAAACACCAATTAACCTAAAACTTAAATACTAAAATATATTATTTAAAGGAGTCCCTTTAGGCAAGGTTCCGAAGATACTGGCAGCGTTCCCCCTTTGAATCGCTAGACTGATTCTTTGTCCGAGGTAGCTACCAGCTCTTCGGTCTCCTGTGATGTCGACTAACCTTTTTGCTATTTCCTTAAAAAGGCTTATAGCGCTAGGACCCCACGGACCAAGGGTCTCGACACCGAATGGGACAAATTCATATTCGTATTCTAATTAAGTATGTTTGATATTCACAGACGTCCACTGCAGTTGACCAGACCTCTTACATACATCGACTCAAATTACGATGTTTTCCCATTTACCGACTCCTAATAACCCAGCGACTTTTCCTTTGGCCAGTTCATTGACGCTTTCCTGATTGATCCTATTTTTTCACAGGATACAGGAAGATGCAATATTTTAACAGGATTTCCGAACGAGAATTTGACATACATGTCATAACCTGTCATCAACGCCAATTTGACACTGACATCAGCATTCACGAGTTACTTTTGTATTGTTTTGCGGTGTATTTTATCTATTCTAATTAAATTGCTTCAACAATTATAAAAAAATCGAACTACTTTAGCATTAGTACGACTGAGTGTCCGTAAAGTATCTCCAAAATGTCAGAAAACGAGGAAAATCTGCATCGTTTAGAGGGCACTTCTGGCGATGCTCCTGGCGGTCTTATCATCAAAAAGAAAGAGAAACCGGCTGAGTTCCAGTTCGCAAAGCCTTCGTTGTTGGGTCTTGATAAACTAGCAGCAGCCAAAAGAAAGCAGAATAGACTTATATCGTTCCAAGACGATACGAACGATGATGATTCTGCTGACGACAAAAACGAACCAGGTTCGTCAAAGGAACGCAAATATCGGAGGCACAATGAAGAAACACCGACTTACACTGGTGGAATATCTGAACAAGCACGTGAACGAATGCTGGAGAGGTTACAAAAGTAAATATCTTTATAAGTTTACCTTTTTATGTTCCTAATTTGTACCATTGGGCTTTCATTTTATAAACTAGCGGCCCTTCCCGGCTTCGCACAGGTAGAAATTTTTTTTTTCGTAGCATTCAAATGGTGAAAGACTTTTTAAATTGGTCCAGTACTTTTTGACCCAATTTGTTACAGATATACATTTAAATCTTTCCTCTTCATAATATAAGTATAGATAAACCAAATATAATCCAGCAAATACTTTAGTGTAACATAATATATGTGTTGCCTTCTTTTCCATTTTTTACTCTTTAATGTCCACCAAAATTGATCAGGTTGTATTATATCTAAATTTGTACAAATAGTGGGCTTGCAGCTAGAAAAGTTATCTTTAAATTACATTTATATTTAACTAGCATCCCGCCCGGGCTTCGGCATCCCACCCGGGCGCGCGGGTGCAATTATGCATTTATATTATACATATAAACCTTCCTCTTGAATCACTCTATCTATTAAAAAAACCGCTTCACAATCCAATGCATAGTTTTAAAGATTTAAGCATAGATAGGGACGGACAGACGACAGCGACTATGTTTTATACTATGTAGTGAAGAATTGTATTTTGTTTTTCTACAGAAAAGAGAAAGATACAAAGGAAAAAGGTGTACATTACTCAACACAAGAAGAAAAGAAATCACGTTCAAAAGATGATGAAGATGACCATTATTATAGAAATCGCTATGATAGGAGGGATAGAGACAGATATAAAGATAGGAGATATGATGACAGGAGAGACAAGGATAGAGACAGAAGGAATGATTCAGAGAGACGAGACAGGGACAGAGGTAGTGAAAGAAGTAACAGAGACAGTTCTAGAAGGAGCTATTATGAGCCTAGATTTAAAGATGAACCAAGGACACCAAAGTAAGTTTATCGCTAATTTTATTCTAAGAATGTTTAATTTAACTTGTCACCTACTGATTTTATCCAACAGGTGTCAAAAGAAACAGTGGTCATACTTGTTGTACAGGCACTCCAAACACTCTGGACATTTAGTGCCAGAAGATAAGAGTGCAAGACATAATTGAAAATGTGGTACAGGGCATAATAGAAACTTATTTTTTCAAACCTTCTGTCAGCTTCCACCTGTCAAGTGTGGTCTGCACCCATCCATATCATTGCGGAGATTTTTTACACAAAGACACTTAATCAACCCCATAATCAAAACCTAAACCAACAGGGATACAATTTAAATATTTAACAATAATTGACAGTAGTAAAGCTTCTTTGCAGAATGCCTATAATGACTACTAGAATTAACTTAATAAATAAGTGATGAGAATAACATGAATAGAAATCATCTCTTCACACAAGCACATGGAATTCTCAGAGGAATGGCAATACCAAATACTAAAACTTTTTTTTGTTTTTCTAGCCTAAAAGTACTTAAGCCAACTGACAAGACTGCTTGGGATGATGATGATGAAGACTCCAGGGGACCAATACGTAAGTCAAGCTGGGATTTCCCCACACCATTGCCTCGTGATGGCAGAGACAGGTCTGAAAGGAGTGGTCGGCCAATTCGAGATTACAAAGGAAGATTATATGATAATACACCAAGAGCTACTCCCCACAAGTAAGTCTTTATCTTTGTAAATATGTAAAATGGTGGTGGTTTTATTATTCATTAATGTTCATTCATTTATTTATGTTCAATAATAAAATTTAATATGTCTGAGCACTTTTTTATGGTGCCTATAGTGAATAATCCCAGTCTTTGTGATAACATAGATGTAATAATACTATACAGGTGGTAGATTAATTCTTGTTTAAAAACACTATATGTTTTAATGCTTGTATTACCAATCACCACTCTGAACATTAGTAACTTATTCGTCATTATCAATTCAGTCAAAAGACGTCCACTGCTGGACATCCCCCAAGGATCCATCCATCGTTTTCCGGCGACCTTAAACCAGGTCATCGGTCCACCGCCGTGTGGGAGGCCTACCAGTACTGCGTCTTCGGGAACGCGGTCGCCACTCGAGGACTTTTCTGCCCCACGGGCGTCGGTCCTGCGCGCTATGTGCCCTGCCCATTGCCGCTTAAGTTTGGCAATCCTGTGGGCTATGTTTCGATCTCGTAGGGAAACTCCGAGCACAGCCCTCTGCGTTGCCCTTTGAGCCTTCTGATGGAGCCCATAGTGAGCGACCACGACTCTGTTCCATATGTCATCATTGGCAACACGATTAAGTAACTTATTAGCTAAATGAAAATAAATTTTAATTTCAGATTTGCGAGCTCAAGACGAGCTGTAGATATAGATGATCCAGACTGGCAGGAGGCTGAGAAGAAATTAGATAGGGCATGGTACAACATGGGTGAAGGTAATTTTTCAAATTTCAAATTTCGAAGCCTTTATTTACTGAATAGTACTCTATTATAGTATTAGTACAGTGTCTTTACATGATACAATATATATACATTTTTAATTTTTAAATTAGGTGATACACTTCAGTCCTCCAATCAGCGTATCTTTGATACAAAGGCCTCCTCCAGCGATTTCCATTTTGCTTTATCCTTTGCTATTCTTTGCCATAGTGGTCCAGCAATGAGTTTCAGATCATCAGACCACCTTTTGTGGGGTCTTCCTATTCTCCTCTTAGTTAATGTTAGGGGTCCAGGCAGATACTTCACTGGTCCATTTTGGTTGAGTTTCCCTTAACATATGACCAGTCCATCGCCATTTCAATGACTTACTTGTGGGTGAAGGTAATGCTATACAATTATTATGTGCATCTTAACAATACACTACTACTCAGCCCAAAGATGACGCACTGTTGAGGGTAATTAGCCTACTGTGCCATGCTGACAAGATGGGGTGGCACAGAGTTTTATATCAGGTGCCTTCTCTTGCAACTAGGTTTCTGGGCTTGTAATTTCCTTGTGCTCTAACCACACCCTTTGGAGTCTCACCAATTATAAATTCGTTACCATACAGACAAAAATACTCCATGTTTCATAATACAGAGATGCACTCCCCAATTTTTTATGGGCCCTTGGCAATATGAATTGTTGATTTGACGTATCTGTATGTCTGGTCCATGGCATCGTATATCGCTAAACGAATGCTAAACCCATTAGGTGTTTTATTTGCAAGGAGATTTTTTAGCGGTGGTCTGAAATATTTAATGGAAACAGGTTCAACCATATCCAAGGTCTTTAGACCTTTTCAAGTTGCGAGGTTTCTCAAATTAAAATTCAATACTCATTTTCATATGACGACTGATTGGTGTGTATGTAGACTACCACCTAGCGTGGGATATGGGTCGTTAGATGATAATGGTAATTTTAAATAATGACGATTTATAAAAGTTTTGTGATAAAAAAATACGTAATAGTATATTTCATTACAAGTGCGGAAAGGCTGTCATTACAACGAGTTCCGACAAATGTCTACCCGAGCCGAGGCGCAGCCGAAGGCGAGGGTTGACAGTCGGAACAAGTTGCAATGACGGTTCCGCACGTGTACTGAACGACTATTTTTAATACAGTTGCGAAAAAATGAAGCAATTTAATAAAATATTATAAACACAATAAACTCAACTAACTAATCATTTCTGAAAAATGGCGCCGACCGTAGAATATAAGCAGGTTTTTTTTTCTTCACCCATTCTGGTAGGCAAAAGGAACAATGCCCATACAGCCAAGTCTTCAGTAGAATTTTTTTATTGATATGAAATGAAATTTAATTAGATGAAATAAAACACATCCAATCAAATAATTAAATCTGATATTGAAACAAATTAGTACGTAGTTTCTTTTTAGAAATATACGTATTTGCGTGAATCATAAAAACTTCTATGATTTTTTTTAGTAAAAACTTCATGGTTGGTTTTTCCTTATAATAGACTTTAATTGACAGTTGGGAAAGAAAACGCACTAGTGCGGGAATGGTAAAGAAAAAGCACGCGTGTGTAATAGCCCACTTCCCGAACGCTATACGTCCCTGTAATATGCCACTTTTTGAGCAACTGTATTAAAAATAAAGTTCCTTTTGAGTTTGAGTTTGATTTAATCAAGTTGGCTCATTAGAGATCTTATGACAAGTCCAACAATAAAATTATATATTTACCATCTACCACCGGTTCGGAATGCAGCTCTACAGGAGAAGAGCCGGCAAGAAACTGCCGGTTGCTCTTTTTTTTAATTTTTTCTCAAATCTACATTTGTTTTGTTTTATTAGGTGAAGCCGATGAATCGGATCCTTTCGCTGGTACCACAGCTGAATATGTTGCTAAGAAGGAGGAACAAATAGAGAAGAGACGCAACCGCAAAGTCTCTGCGCAGCGACAACAGATAGACAAGGACAACGAGCTGTGGGAGCGAAACAGAATGCTTACTAGCGGTGTTGTTCATGCCATCAATATCAACAATGATTTGGACGAGGTATGTCGTGGTACATCTGTACACATTAATTAATAGGAAATTAACTGAACCTCATACCACTATTTGTAAATTGAAAGTCACGTTTACATTTGATATAAGTGACCTATATCTATTAATAAAGAATCTGGATTTTTTGGTCGATCCCAGCAAGTGGAGTCCGCGCCAATCTTTATGGCCGGTCTGAATGTAGCCGCATTACGCTGCGCACAACACAAAATCAGGTATCAGTGGGACGTACAAGGGGCGGGGAGGCAGGACATGCCCGCGCGCACCGTTTTTCGCCCGCAAGCGTCCTCGCCAACCGTGTTAGTGTGAGTGAGCTACGTTCGTGTTGGTTATGAAATGTATGTACGATACGCAAGTTCGTACCCACGGCTACATTCAGACCGGCCATAAAGATTGGTGCGCACTGTATCTTGAGCGAATGTTTCCGTGGTGGGAGAAAGTTAGTGAATGTTATTAACCAATCGCCTCCGTTCCACCAATGAGACACAAATATCGACTCCTGCGTCAAGGCTTTTTGCTGATCATTATGCACTGCCTTGAATGAAATAAATATGATTTATTCTATTGATTTACAGGAAAGTGTAGACAGAGTCCACCTGTTGGTTCACAACATAGTACCGCCGTTCCTTGATGGAAGAATCGTGTTTACCAAGCAACCAGAGCCGGTTATACCGGTTAGTATGTTGCCAGTACCATTTTCATTAAAAAACAACCATTTATTCGAACGAGTGGCCCAGCACCTGTAATTAATTTAAATTATAGTTCTTTTTTCAATTTGTCCACAGACTTTAGCAATAAACAAAAGAAGTGTTGTGTCTGTATAAAATACATTGTTGTTTGTGAAATGTTTTTTTTTAATTTATATAATGTACTTTTCATGCAAATTTAAAGAAATCTTGCAGTATAAACGTTAGATATTACACACTTATTCGTCAGCGCAATTTTAAAATATATTTGCTTAAAATAATATTGATTTTGATGCCCCTATTTCTTGCAGGTAAAAGATCCCACTTCTGATATGGCGATAAATGCGCGCAAAGGCTCGGCTCTCGTCAAAGCATTCCGTGAACAGAAGGAGAGAAGGAAAGCGCAGAAGAAGCATTGGAAGCTCGAGGGAACTAAAATCGGTCAGAATACTTTTTGATTTACAGGGTGTTTTGAAAATACTACAGGATTTCTAAATGATTTTATGATTACTTTACTGAAATACAGCATTTCTTTAACAGTATCGTTGCTTTCAGGTAACATTATGGGCATCCAGAAAGAGAAAGAGGAGCTAGAAGACGGACCTACAAGGGAGGCGTACAAATACGCTGAACATTTAGACAGCCGTAAGTAATTTTGATTGATTCCAAATTGCTAGAGAAATCTGCTGATGCTGATTGCTATGTCCTACGTCCAGGAGTTGACTGAATTAGGCTGAGCTTTTTTTAATACCATTTCTAATACTACTATTCAGCCTATAAATGACCCACCGCTAAGTCGGGCCTCCTCCAGTTACATGAAGAATAATTGGCTTCCTGTGCCAAGCTAGCCAGACTGGTTGGCACGCGGTTTGGCGGCTTGGTTTTTGGCCTTGTCATTTTCGTTCGTCGGCTCTTACGACACCCTGAGGATGGAATGGTGTGGTTCCACTATGTATTCTAAATCTATGACCACACGGATTCAAATGAAGTTAACTTTATTATTCACGTTTAGAACCACAAGAGCCAGAATCGAAGTCGGATTTCGTGAAGAAAAAGACTATATCGGAACAGAGACGATTCCTCCCAGTTTTCGCGGTTAGGGAGGAGCTGCTGCAGGTGATCCGGGAGAACAGTGTCGTCATCATTGTGGGTGAGTCATCGACGTTTTATATCGGCCTTGTTATTTCCCTTTGTCGACTCTTACGACACCCTCAGGGTGACACTATGTCACCATCCCATTCCACCCTGTATTCTAAATCCGTCACCTTAATTTCAACACTGTGTTTTAAATGTAGAGAACATGGTAACAGCGACATTAATTCGGACGGGTTTAATTTTATTTATCGTGAATTTCACCCCAGTGTATATAAAGCAGGACCGACGCCCGATGGGGCAGAAAAGTCCTCGAGTGACGACCGCGTTCCGGAAGGTGCAGTGCTGGTAGGCCTCCCACACGGTGGACCGACGACCTGGTTAAGGTCGCCGGAAAGCAGTGGATGCGGGCGGCCCTGGACCGGGGGAGGCCTATGTCCAGCGTCTTTTGGCTGAAATGATGATGAATGATGTATATAAAGCGCTCTATCTAGATTTACGTCTTTTATATTATAAAGTTTAGAAATAAATAAATATCCTTGGACATTTCACACAACGCCATCTCGTCCCAAGCTAAGCAACTTAATGCTTGGGTTGTGGTAACGAGATGAACGATAAACTACTTATATACATTTTCTTTTAAATGCATACATATTATAGATAGAAAACACCCAGACCCGGAACAAATACTTGTAGGTCGTACAAATATTTCTTCCGTGCTGAGATCAAACCCGCGACATGCTGCGCAGCAGCGATCGCTCAACCACTGCGCCAACCGTGTCGTTTATTCAATTCAGAGCTAAGTCAAGGCTCCCTTATAATTAGGATTCTAATTGTTATTTCTGAAATGTCCAGGGGAAACTGGTAGCGGGAAAACGACCCAGCTGACCCAGTACCTCCACGAGGAGGGCTTTAGCCGGCAGGGGATGATCGGCTGTACGCAGCCGCGTCGTGTGGCAGCCATGTCAGTGGCCAAGCGTGTCTCGGACGAGATGAATACCAAGCTTGGTAAGTGTGGAGGGATTCTCCAGTCGGCCAGCTCGAGTTTGACCGGTGGTGACGATGCTCTCTCAGCAGCCTTAATTTTCATAGTAAATCTCGCTACTAGATCCACATCTGCTATTACTAATACTTAGCCCGTAGATGACCTACTGCTGAGTCGAACCTCCTCCAACAACATGGAGGGTAATAGTCCTACTGTGTCACGCTGGCCAGACCAGTTGACACAGGGTCGTCGCTACGACGTCTGTACCAAACCGTCTAGCCGCCGTGGCACAGTCGGCTAATTTCCCAAAGTAATTTGGTGGAGGCCCGAGCCAGTAGTGGGCTGAAATGAAGATTGTATATCGCCTTCTGTAGACATTCCAGCCCTTTATAGGTATGGCGCCCTAGGCCTGAGTCTATGTCGGTACCTCTAGAATATTCTAGTAGCAGTGCAGCTAAATGTTTAGATATGTGTGTAATTGCTTTCACTAATCTTTCAGACTTGTGTGTACCACCGTCATTGTTACTCTTTTAATTAAAACAGCAACCATAGGGTTTCTTGCCGGGTCTTCTCTGTGGAATGGCATTCCGAACCGGTGGTAAATCGAAATAATTAATTATTCTATTTAAATTGTACTATTTGAAAGCATTCGCAAGAATTTATTCGATTAAAAAAACATTTCGATTTGATTTTCATACTGTCTGGAGAATAATTTAAATATATGTAATGCTCACTCTTATTTCTCCCAGGTGATGAAGTAGGCTACGCCATCCGTTTCGAGGACTGCACGTCCCCCAACACAGTCATCAAATACATGACTGACGGTATCCTCCTGCGGGAGGGTCTTCGGGACCCTGATCTGGACAATTACTGTGCTATCATCATGGACGAGGCTCACGAGAGGTCTCTATCTACGGACATGCTGTTTGGACTTCTGAGAGAGGTGAGTTGCATGTTTGATGATAAGCTCTTTTGGTTTTAATGGCGGGTATTTGACGATATACCGTGTAATATACCGTGGCTGTTTGAGAATTACTTGACGTGGGTAGAGCAATTGTTAAAATAAAGTGCAATTATTTGACCAACGTATTTGACGCCGACCAATTGATTGAAACAACCGGGCCGGAAATACAGCCACTGAAGAGGCGATGAACTGCTAATGCGTAATTTTGTCAGATGTGAGTCGCGTCAGCAGAAATTCTGTTGGGCTGCCAGACGGACGCATTTTATTCAGTTGTCAACTTTCACGCAATCTTTATCTGACTGACGCTTTCCTCGGTCCCCTCGCCCCCGCGAACTCAATTCCGTTGGATTACGCGTGTGAGTCGGCTCTAAACTTACGCCTTACTGAGCTGGACTTTTGTATGAAGCTGAATGCAGCCGAGATTACGCGACTGATAACTCACAAAGTTAAAAGAGCCTAACTTTGTTAAAAGGCCTCAGCCTAATTAAAGCGACGAGGTAATTTCTCTCGTTTCAAATGCTGAAAGGTATTTGAAACGAGAGAAATTACCTCGTATTATTTTCCATCAGCTTAGCAGTTCATGCTGCTTACCAGGTATCGCACTTCGAGTTTATTAGTTTGGTATCAAATTTGTTAGGAGAAAACTTTAAAGATTGTTTTTTCGCAGGAAAATCACAATTATCATTGAAAAGTCTTTTTTTATTACACTTATAAAATAGCGACTTCCGCAATCTTTATTTTAGCAATTTATTTTTACCAATATATAGCAATACGACTTTATTTCAAAAACGACTTAATGGTATAATTTCATCTTCTTCATTTGGGTATCCTTTGGTATCCATCGGATGGTTTTGCCTGTGACAAGTGAGTTTTGTTAAAAAAGTTCGGGTGGTTATGAAAGTTATATTAATTGGTCATGAGTTGCGTTAGGGTTAAGGAGTTAAAAGTTAGCAGACAGCAGTTAAGTAAACAATACAAAGCATTAAAGCACAAATAAGTAATATTCAATAAATAGAGCTTTATGAAACAAGGAAAATTAGACATTTTTGGTTAAAGACAATCTACACGTACATAAAAGAGTTCGGTTAAATGAGAGGAGTTAGGTTATTTATATTTTAATATTATTGATACTTACTAAGGTTGATATGATTTGATATTACAAAAAATACACCCCCCGTATTTTTACATTTGACAGTGAATATTTGATACCGCCATACCATTCTATGCCATTCTATTTATTTAAAACCACATGACGCGTACTTGTTAATGAGCTTAAAATCCCGTAATTTACGCTATCTATCATTACCCCTACTCTTAATCCGCCTCTGTGCACAGCCTATACAGCAACGGACAAAGGAAATCAAAATGCACCTTGAAAAGTTATTTACACATAATCTTAGTACAAGTACACGTGTTGATCACGACTCAATTCAACCTTCGTAGTTTAAAAGTTCGTTGGTTTTATAATTGCATAATTATCACCGAACCGCAATGACCCGAATAATAAATCGTTCAAGATAGTAAACACCTTATACATCACCATCATCATCAACAGCCCATAAATGACCCACTACTGAGTCGGGCCTCCTCCATATACATACTTATCTATCTATCTATCTATCAGCCACAGAAGTCCACTGCTGAACATAGGCCTCCCCCATAGATTTCCACAATGTGCGATCTAGTGCAGACCGCATCCACCGACTCCCAGCGACCTTCACAAGGTCGTCCGTCCACCTAGTTGGGGGTCTTCCCACGCTCCTCTTTCCCATACGTGGACGCCACTCCAAGACTTTTATACATACTTAGTAGCTTTGAATGATTTCAACTTATAGGGCTTGTACACATTTCAACGTAAACCCATTGCGTTGAAATGTGTAACGCGGTAGAAGAATACACTCAAATTTCTATGACTAACGCTCTGCCTATGTGTATTGGCTCGGTTCGGTAAAGTAGCTGTGAAACATCTTGAGCAAAATGTGGGGAAAGTTCGCGTACGACATCAACCAAATGCGTGTGTTTCGCCCCCCTTCTCCGCCTTAGACGCCAGTATAGCCAGTATAACACAAAAATCGTTTTCAAGTTTGTGGCTCATCATCATCATGTCAGTCCGTAAGTGACGTAATTTTTAAGTTACGTCATTTTTAAGTTACGTCGAGCTACGTCCTGTATTAAGCGTGCGTTAGACATCCTGTGTGAATAACAGCAATGACTTATGGATAACAAGGTTTCAACATTATCATTTCAGCGTAAAAATTACCCTCTGCTGAGTCGACCCTCCTCCAAAATCCTGGAGGGAGATAAGCCTACTGTGCCACGCTGGCAAGGCGGGTTGGCACAGTTTTTATCAAGTTTTCCTTCTTTTGCGGTTAGGTGATCTGCCTATTGCAGTCCTTTAGGCACCTACGACATCCACAGGATGGTATGGGCTGGTGACATTGTCTATTCTAAATCCGTCACCAGACGGATGTTTGAAGTAAGGGGCTGTCCATTGATCACGTGATGTTCGAAAGGGGGGAGGGGTCGGAAAATTCACGAAATATCACAAGAGGGGGATATAGTAAGATATCACGTGTATTTATTTTTTCGTCATACGCGTTATTTATAACCGAAAAACGGCGTACCTTTGAGTGAAAGATTCTTTGTAGGTACTAAAAAATACACGCGATTTTTAATGGGGAGTAGCCATAATCTTTCACCACGTATCACCAAGGGGTAAGGAAAGGTTAAAAAATGTAAAAAAAAATCATCACGTGATTAATGGACAGCCCCTTATCTGTGTCTCTTCGAATACGCTGCATGTGCTGGAAATCCACACCTTGTGGTTCGCTATTTCAAGTACATAATTAAATAACTATGTTTGCCTGTATTCAACTCTGCGACAAATTGTCGTTATAAGCCGCCATCAAAACATTTAGCTTCGCATGTTATCAGTTGACCTACATATTTCATTCAGATGTAACCTTGTTTCATTAATGCCGTGGTTATTAATTAACAGATAAGTCTTTGCTGTCTTTCGTTTTAATGATTCTGCGGGATTGAACCTTAGTAGAAAAAAGTGTGTGACGGAATTAGAATACATTGTATCGCCACTCCATTCCATACTAAGGGTGTCGTAATAGTCGACCAAAGGAAATGACAAGGCCGATCACCAAACAAGGAAAACTTGATAAGAGACCCTCTGCCTACCGGTCTGGCCAGCGTGGCACAGTAGACTAATTACTATTTAATTGGAGTTTTAGTAGAACCCGACACAGCGGGTCATCTACGGGCTGGGTTGTCGCGTTGTCACGCGTTTGGAAAGAGAAGTGCATATACAACGTCGAATATATGGTACTAGAATTATTTTCTATTCTTCAAGATACATTGCTTCAAATCACTCTCTTCTCTCGGCTCTTTATAAACGGTTCATATGTATACAGCATTGGTTCCGTTAGAGAAAGGTTTAGCGTAAATGCCGTTTTAATATAAATTATATTGGGAAACCTTGCTATTGTTTACAGGCCGAGTAAAATGACCTCTGGATGGTTTGCTCGGACTAGAATAGATATTGGCAGGGCCCCAAGGCTGTCCGTGTGATTTTAAGTTAAATTGTGATGGCACATGTAAATTACGATTGGGAAAATGTAATTGTTCCCACACTTATCATCATCTGTATATAAATTACGTCTCACGTTGTTTGTACGCGATGGAGTCCATCTACTACTCAAACGATTTTAATCAAATTTTCACACCGTGTGCAGTTTGATCCAACTTGAAAGATAGGATAGCTTACATCTTAATTTATCGTCGCAATATTATTTTATTGCAAATTATTTATTTATTATTTGACAGTCACAATTTTTATATATTAGTTCCAAACGATTCTAACAGATGGCGATATCTGTTGATTGGATTGAGTAAATATTCAATAGATGGCGCTATATTAAAAGTACAAACGTTTCTAAGCTAATATCCTTTTTATTTTTCATAAAAAATAACATTAAATCGATAAATAAAAATACACTCCCTACCATGTACTTGACAGGGGTTGAAGAATGTGTACAAGGAAATTCTGAGTTTAGGAACCGCAGACGTGATCCAGACACTCCTAAGAGCAATAAAGCTATAAAAACCAATAATCTCTATTATAGTGTTTCATCGTAACATAAACGCGTAGTGACGGATCTATTCTTAAATGGTGTCACCACTCCATTCCGTACTGAGGGTGTCGAAAGAGCCGATAGAAGGAAGTTACAAGGCCGATAACCTATCCGCAAGAGAAGGAAAACTTGTTACGAAACCCTTTGCCAGCTTGACACAGTGGGCTAATTACCCTTAATGTAACTGGAGGACGCCCGACCCAGCAGTGGGTCATCTATGGGCTGAGTAGTAGTAGTAAAACCAATAATGTGTAAAGTTATCATTTATTCATAAAAATGCTTCAATATAAATAGAGAACATTTAAACATGGACGACACGTCATCACAACGGTCGCCATTTGACACATACAACATTAGGTCGTAATTATCATTTATAAACTATATAAATTATAAAATACTTTTCTCCATTCCGACCCTGCCCGAAACAAGGGAGGGCCTAATAACACCATACCTCACCGAATCATACAATTTGAGCGATTAAAAAATTAATCATATGCCAGATTTAAGATATTTAAATATTCGTATTTCGAAATTAATTCCCATTCTCATTCGTGTAAATAAAACAGTCTTATTTGAATCAGAAAGTTTGTTATCATAAAAATACTCATAAGACTAGGGTGCCACTCGCAGGCCACAGACACAAGAATTCTCATAAACATTAAAAAGTTTAATATCAATAGTAGATTACATAGGAGCCGCGAGGCGTCTTTTAGATTATAAAATAGGAATGTTTTTGTAACATGTTTTATAACTTTATTATAAATGTTTAATTTAAAGCTATCTTGGGCTACTTTCACAATTTTGTCGTTATTCATATTTTAGCCGGTATTTTATTTCATAACAAGATTTAAAAAATATATATACTTTTTGTAAACAGTTCTCTAGTTGAACATTATTGTGACAATTGTTGAAGTTACTATTGGTCCAGATGCGGGAAAATTGTGAAAGACTCCCAATTACAATGTACCGAAGACAAGATAATAAAATTAAACAGTTCTGCTAAAATAGACAAAAGATAACAGTGAAGAGACGAGACAATTATGATCGCAGAAAGAATTAACCGTTAGGTTTTCCTTCTAAATTTAAATAATCCGGTCATTCCGTGCTCAAGATTTGATAAAGACAGCGTTCACAAAGTAAACTTTCATGAAACCTTTTACAAATAGTATGTTTTGAACGGCTTCGAATTTTGGAGTTTTAAAATCCTTGGTACGTTTTCAATTTAAGAACGTGACGTCACATTTTATTAACGTATTGTAATTAAACGTTGTCGATTGTCCTGAGCGTTGGCCAGAAGCAAGCGTAGCAAGAATATTTACCAGCGGCACGGTACCCGCTGGTATTTGACCCTCAGACAGACTTCGCCTTATCCCTGGCGTAGTTCTGGCTGACGAGCATCACTCCCATATTCATGCCAACGTTACCCCACTTGAACGACTCGCTTATCTGAAACAAATGAAATTGGTACGTTATTTTATGCTACTGATAATATATGGAAGCTGATAAAAGGACGAGGCAGGTCAACTAAAATATCGTCTTCACGCGTTATGTTAGATAAGGCAACAATTTAGTTGTATATCTTTAAATGGCTATTGGCAATAATACCCTCGTGGTGATTTCACATCAGCGTTTCGTACCTATTCCAAAACACCTTTTGTCATTACAATTAGGACTCTGAATACGACTAATGTTGCAGTCCCAACGGCAAGGAACTTGAAATCAAAACGATGGTGGTCAATGGAGGAAATTTGTATTAAAATTTCAAAATATTGAGTCTGTTCTTATTTTAACAGAAGTTAAATATATTTCGGTTTAACTTTACTGATGATAAACAAGCTGTTGATAAACAAACTGCAGTATTATCAAAGTGTTAGTCACAACATTGAAATTATCCAGCAACACATTAATTCAAAAGGCGTATTGTTAACACAAAAACATTATTTTCAAACTCATGGCAAAGTACCTAAAAAAGGTAAGATACCTTTTTTGGTTATGGTATTTTGTTGCTTTTGTATAGTCTATTCCACGAAGCAAGATACTTTCCATAAATTATAAATGACGTTTCAGTCAATTGCTGGTTCTACTAGTTCCAATGGTATATTGACTAATAGCCGTACACTGACATCAACCTTCTAAAATAATCACGCGATGCCACAGTCACTGTAATCGAACTACACTAGATTATTCCGCAACCCAACAATTACCGCTTTTTTTGTAAGCATTGTTCTATAGCTATTTCCAGAACGTTCTCGAATTTTCGAATGTTAAAAGTCTTTAAAGCTTTATGAACACGGATTAGCAAGTGTATTAATAACCGTATTTTTTTATTGTTTCTGCATTCACGACCAGATTGTAGTAAAATGTATGCTCGTTTATTAACGTAACTTGTAATATCTGGTTATTATGTTCCTGTGAGTACAACCACAGCTTTTTTCGCTTTGTAAAATTGATCATATTAAAAAAAATTACGCTTCGCCTTAATCAAAGACTAATACGGCTACTGCTAATTTTGACGATAATCCAGTTAGAAGCAGTTGGTCCGTTTATTATTTCTAGAAGTCCCATAGATATGATAGCGTAATCCCAATAAGATAGCCACAAACTGTTTCGATTTTATTGGCGACGCACCTATTACATATGATTGGAGAAAGAAACATTCAACTGAATTCAAATATTCTACATCCGCAATTTGACCTTTATAAGTGTAGATGTGCAGAAATTATTTTCCTTGCAATACGCAGGCCGGTTGTGTGCACAATCATATCAGACGAATGTTTCACTGTATTTAGCATTGCTATTGCGTTAATTAAGTTTGGAAACTCCATCGACCGTTTTTGGCATCGCGAAGATTCTAATTTATTCAGTGGCATTTTCGTTTAAGGAAGCTGGGTCAGTTGGCGGATGTTTGTCAAGATTTTTATTGACTCTTGTGACTATTTTTAACCACAATTATATACATATTTGTTTAATTTGGACTACACCAAAGTATTGCGTGAGGTTACCATCATTTTATGGATTCGAATTATTAATTTGCAATAATGAAATGCCCGTTACAAACTACTTTTTGTGTTTTTGTCATCAAATTAAATAAGTTTCTTTTTATTCTAATAAATCAATTCTTTTTCACTTTGGGATTGTGTTCTTTATCCAGGACTAAAAGCTATTTGGAAATAATTTAGAATATTATTCACTATCAATATTAGCTATATTGATAGTGAATAATATCTGGTGAGGCAGGGTGCTATTTATTTTCCACTTAGGAATTCGCACTCCTAAACTAACGAACACAAATGTGTGTTAAATGGTATCTTACTTAAATTGGAAACTGTAGTGGCACTCATTGTGTAAATCTAGTAGCCATCACTATGATATCATTGTTTAAACAGATGGAAGTAAGGTATATACGGTAAGTATATACATTACAACCATAAGTGTAAAATCACGTGATTTAAACACTTATAGAATCATATAATATCAGGACTTGTTTTCGAACGAGCTTGTATTTTAATAATCACGATGAGAAACATTAATCTTATCACCTAAATCATTCACACGTGTCAAATGGAACAATTTTACAAAACGCAATTTTACAGAAAGTATGTCAAATAAATCATAGCGTTAAAATCCGAATCGAGATCTTCTATTACCTAACGGCTGTTATTTACTGTAAATTCCTTAACAATTTGTAACACTTCACCGATCAAGTCGCTTGTACTCGTAAACCGTTCTAAAATTATCGCTTCTAGCTCGATTATAGTTAAACCCAATACAACCAATATTTTACGGTGGTTGATGGAATACGCGCTTGTTTTTCTTACCGGTTTGTTAATATAATAAGAAATTTTCACGATAAATTCTCCCCACGTGATAAGAATTAGACAGTAGTGTCAATGGCAAATAGTCTACCATAGTTATGCGTACAATTCACAGACACTGAACAGCACTAGTAAGAAACACATAGAGGCGCCCGATAACCTAGGCAACGCAACGGCTTATATCGATCTTTTAAAATTCAAAACCTCACCAGTATTTGCTATTGTTGCCAGCTGTAAGTGTCCAAAGCGCCTCACTGATTACCATCAAAAGATGATAATCATAGGTGTTTTCGACGTCGTTAAGCTGATCTGTAACAAAATGTCTTCGTTGTGCGATCTCTTTTTTATTTTCTGTACCCATTCAATGCCCCATGCACGATGAATGATCGCCGTCTCGATGCCTCAGTTTATGCCGGAGTCCCATTGTATCCACAGTGAAATAAACAGCGTACACAAACACATAAAGCTGAGTAATAAAATTTACAATATTTGGTCGGACAAAAAATATACAGAAGTAAAGTCAACTGCCGATAAAACGTTTTTGAATCTTTATCGTTGTAAAGGCTAGTTCACTTGCCGGTCGACATGCAGCACATGCAGTTGAAAGTGTGAAGTGGAAGGATGAAAATCAATGAACCGCAACATTTGTACGCGTATATCTGAAACGTGGCGAGCCGTCGGCCTTGACGGTCTTAAACAAGTTGGTTTTCATTGGTTTCTTAATATCTAATTTGTGCGACTGTTGATTTACCTGTCTCATGCGTGCTTCTTGTGGAGTTTCTCCGTAACGACACCAGTGGACGAAATGCAGTGTATTGTGCCAGTTTCTCTCGAACCTTGACTTAGTTGCCATATCCAGCTGCAATCAGTAGAAGCTCCTTAGTAGCTGTTCCACTGTTCAACTGTGCCCACAGTTTCCAATTAACGAAAGGCCCCTTGAGGCTTTCGCTATCTGAAACGAGAGGTTTCCAATTCTAACGCAAACCTACGGTTTTGAAGGAAGAACTTTCATGTTCGATCAAGAGGGTTGATAAACCATTAAAGGTTGGAATTTAATCATGCAATTATCTATACTTTATCTAAACGGAATTAATTCAGGAAGATAAGAGAACGAAATTAAAGATAGTAGCTTGAAAATTAAAAACTGATGAAGGTTTATTGAATGATATAATCATAGGAATAGATTTAAACAATTTGAGGTTTAGATTGGGGAGATCTATGGACTATATCGTTTATATGTAAACATTTGTTTATTTTGTGGTATACAAGGAAGGACCTATGGGGATTCATGCGATATCACTTATCAGTTTTAAGGGCAAGAGAAAAGTGATCCGTGTTAGAAGTTAAATGAATTGGAAACGTGGACCTTTTTTGATAAATTACCTTTGCTCTGATATCTTTCTCGCTGTTTGGGGTTTCCTGCTTGTCGTCTACATTGTTGATACGTATCACGGAGTCTTTCTTCCAGAAGGCACCCAACGTTGTCTTTATGACTCGTTTTCTAACGCCCTTTTGTTGTATTGTGTACACATCTATCTGTTCCGGGTTCTTTGTTTTTTCTGTGGGAAGTGATGTTTTTTATTAATGAACATAATCTTTTTTTATTGAGTCACCAATTTTATGTGCGTGCTAACATTTGAACCCACATCAATAACAGAGGTCTTTTACACTTTCGAAATCAGTTACATACGGACTCAAGTTTATTAACTAGTTATCCGTTTGTCATATTGAATGAGCACGTGTATAAATTATCTACACACTGTTATTGTAGACTGGTGAAGCTGTGCATGTGATCGCAGCACTAGCAAGCAATGCCAACTTTTTTTAGTCTCGCGCCGAGACTCTTTCGGTGCGAACGTTATCGCCGCGCCCTACATACGACATGCTTATATCGCAAAGGTTTCACAATTTCGACTTTAATTTCCAATGACGTATGCAAATTGATACATACCTTTACCCTTCTTCCAAATGGCGACTGCGTACATATGGTAGTCTGCTGAGAGAATGGAGTCCGGCGGCAAAGGATCTTGCGCCCGAACTTCCAAAATGAATCCTGACTCAAGGACCGCACACAGTATGTTTTGTTCATCGTGCTTGAACCACTTGGTTTCGCGGAGCTTGTGTATAGCGACGGATGATCCAAAGCGCGGCTTCTTTGGCGCGAATAAAGCCTGAGCCTGACTCCCGAAGCGGGACAGGAGCCCCTTCACCGTCGGCGGCGGTGGCGCAAGGCTCTTCTCAGGCGGCTTGATCTGCTGGAAGCTCCGGCAGGTCACGAACCTCGCTTCCATTGAACCCCTCTCCACGCTTAAATACGCAAGACAATTCTCCCACCAACACTTATGTTACAATATATTGCGATACCGTCGCCTCTTCGGAGTACTTAGGCGCGGCAATGTACTCTCACTCGAGAAATCACGTTTTGTATAAAACACTTTCACAATTTTAGCGGCGCGTGGCTTCGCGATCGCTGTAGAACCAAACTATACGGTGGCGCAGTGACGATAGACGCGGCGCGCGTACGGGCGTGCCGTTATAAATGAGTGAGGGGCCTGCAAGGCGCGAGGGGTGCGGCCCCTCCGTTTCTGACTCGACTAGTGTTGGGTATTACATATTGTGTTGTTTTGTTAATTTCGTTTTGTTGTCTCAGCTTGTCTGCTGTTTGTAAAAATGCAGTTTCTTTGCGTAAGTGTTGAAATATGTTGGTTTATATATGTAAATAAAAGTAATAATTCAGACATTATTATTCAGTGGCGTGACTTTCCTTTGTTTCTCTCTCAATTAAGTGATAAATGGCTACAAATTTTAAGGCTTACCTACTGAAATTGCCCATGAGATCATCTGCAACTTATTTCTTACTAAATTAATAAATGGTAATTCTTTTAAATGTATTGAAGCAGCGCTCTCTGTGTCTAAAGTACATGTAAAAAATCTTCTCTACAAAATTGTATTATTTATATAACACTAGTGACCCGCCCTACCTACGCTACATTACAAATTGACAACGCCCGTTGTCCACGTTTATGTATCGTATTGTAGTACTAACAATACGGGAGTAACGTAAAGTGCCTCATAACAGTTATCGTGTCCCATCCCTCGCGTTCCGATGCACCAGGTTTGACCTCACTCGTAGTTGTCACACTTCCCCCGCTTCCCCTGCTGTACCCCTCTGTCTTGCGCGCGGCATACCGGCGCCAACCGGCGAGTATTTTTTTCTTGTTGTAAGTATGACTGCCGCTTCCATTATTTTATGAATTACGAAAAAGCTACCTAATGTCATTTCGAATAAAGAATCTTATTTTTTTCCAATACTACTTTTTATTCTATTTATTACATACGCAATAATATTTTCTTTTTTGATTTAAGTTAATACTTTGTTTATCTCCATCAACTTTAGAATAGGTATGTTATATTAAAATTACATCAGACCAAACACTTATTGACCGCTCTCTAAAGCCCGGTCAATAACCTGTCTTTCGTTGAGTAATATTCTAATTTGCTACTATCAGTAACACGTATCCATCCGTATCTATTAAAATGCTAATACATTAAAACAATATTGTAACAACGTAAGTATGCAACAATGTAATTCGTGTGATGACGGATTTAGAATACATAATCTCATACCCCATTCCATCCTGAGGGTCCTAAGAGCCGACAAAAGGAAATAACAAGGCCGAATACCTAGCCGCTAGAGAAGGTAACCTTGGAACGAAACCCCTTTTTACCCTCCCTGTGATGGGAAGGGGCCTGACGCAGCAGTGGGTTATTTATGGGATGAGTAGTAGTAGTATGCGACAATGGAAACAAAAACTGGGTAGCTGTTGGGCGATACTGAATTTTAAAACCTAAAGCGACCATGTACGCAACGTAACGCAACGTAACGTCAAGGAAGAAAAAACGACGTCAGTCTTTTTTTAACAGTATGAATAGCAATTTCTATGTTTTAATTAACAACGATGACTGATTTAATAATAAATAAAAATAAAATAATTTAAAAATCATTAAGCTAAATAGTGTGTCTTCTTAAACTTGTACACTAATTAAGGTTAATTATCATAGAATAAGCAATGACCTTGTTGATGAGTGATCAACAATATTTAATGATATTTTTGTTGAGTATAGTTTCGCTTATTCATAAGGCAATTTTTGGCTGTTTTTAGAAGAGAAAGAGAGTTATTTTATTTGAGAGAGTTAAGAGTTTCTACCATAAAAAACTCAGTTGACCTAGTAATCTTTCTGATAATATACATACCAATTAGAAACAAACTAGACGCTAATCTAAAATGTTCTCCCATGGTACAATTACGTCTTTGGATTATACTGTCTGCAGAAGGATTCCCAAGAGACTAGATCATAAGTATCTTCAAGAATGGCGTGCAAGGATTGTTACATGATTGGCGACACTCGACTGAAGTTTCTGGTTATCGCGAATATCTATAGGTAATATAAAAAACTGTACCACCGGGAATTTTTTCATTGCGGACTATTGACACAGGCCTGGGGAAAGGCCAGTGTGGGACTCTGGTCCGCCAATTCCCGCCAACATCACCCCGGTGCACCGTCCCGGCCGCCTGCCTTGTGAGTCCCGACTGTTTTTCCACGGGATCAGGCCGGTCCTTAGTTTGAGGGGCAATCGCGTACTATAAAAAAAATCTAAATGTTCCTGTTACATTATTAAGGCATTAAAAAGCCGCGAGCATTTTTACAAACTATTTTGCGCGCGTATTCCGTAGACCGCATCTCTATGGTCATGACTAAATCCAGTATACGTCATCCTATCGAACCTACCTGATTTGAGACACGTAGCTTTGTTTTGTTTACTATTAGTTAATATTTGCAAACGGTCGGTGACACGTTGCCAAAAATCCGAAGAATAATGTCAAGGAGGCTATTTGATATCTAATTTTATGTTGACACATCTCCGGGTAATGGTAGAGCATATTACGAGAGCTATTTTGGGAGTTCCTCTCTTTAGCTGAGAATGAATTTCTTATAGAAATCAATTGAATGTTATTTCAAGACAACAAAATGGAGCTTTAAAAAAGCAAATACATATTTTGCCTGCTAGTAGACCAGTACTAGCTGACCCAGCAAACTTTGTTTTGATAAATAAAGAATTAGAGAACCCCCCCCCCCCATTGCGGGTGGAATGTTCTTAGCTGACCTCTACTCAACGAGAGAAATATTTCTACCTAATTTCAAGTATCGTTCCAGGGATTATCGTATGAGTCAGTATATAGGTGGAAATATGTTAAATCTGTAAAAATATGTTAATCTGATTTAGGCAGTGTCACCACCCCATTCCATACTAAGGGTGTCGTAGGAGTATAAGGGAATGACAAGGCCGAATACCTAGTCACAAGAGAAGGAAATACTTGAAACAAAACCCTTTTTTTTTGTTCGCCCGGGTTAAAATCCTTTATGGACTATCCCCGTCGGCCACGGGGATGGCCGAGGGGGGGCGTGTGGGACTCCCCCAGAGTGGGGGCCTACCCACTAAACCTCCCCGGGGTGCTCTAACTCGCGTCCTTGTTGCGGCATTGTGGGATCTGTACTCAGAACCACGCCTAGTGTCAACCCGCCACGCCAAGTGTCAAGTGCCAAGTGCCAGTAGGCTAATTAACCTCTCTGTGATAGAAGGAGGCACGACTCAGCAGTGGATAATTTGTGGGCTGATGATGATCTTATATATAGATGTAGGGAAGTGATGGCTATCCCAATTGATGGATATAGCAAGAGGGATGTCGAACTCGTCAAAGAGGAAGTGGGCAAAATTATACGATGTTCTCTGGTGTGAACTCTGTATATGACACGTATTAAAGGAATGGAATAGACATTCTAAACCAATTTTACTTGAAGCTGAAGGGAATTGTAATTCAGGTTGACATGAGTAAACATTGGTTAGACTTTTGTCACCAATGACCACGGTTAGACTTACGCCACCAATAAAAAATACTCCTAATCGGATGTATTCCAACAAATCACCTAACTAGTACACTGAACTCCAAAACCGTTGACTTTATTATTTAACGCTGTTTCAAATACCTAGTATAAATTAGCATAGAATATTCTACAACGTTCCTTGTTTTCGTAATATGAAATCTTGTATTATTTATAAGCTTCAATTTTATTATTAGTATTGTTCGGCACGGTGGCGCACCCTTAGTGATTTATTTTAATATATCAAAAGCGCCCTTCACCATCCCTTGACCCGATTCTGACCTAGATATATAAAACCTACAGTGAACGCCCTAAACATGGGTGTTGCTGACAAGTAGGTCGTAAATTGATGATACTCGTATGTCCAAGTTACCACGATGTCTATCGTATTTTCTATACGATAGACAAAGAGAACAGCAATTTGTCTATAACATAGTTTATGAGATAGCTTTTTAATGTTATCTACCATATTGTCGACTCGGAAGTTTTTTTTTTATCCTACTAATATTGTTAATGCAAAGAGTTTGGGTGGATATAACTTTGTTATGTGTTGGTCAAACTATTTATGAACCTGAGTAGCGGATCTATCTAAAAATATTACACAATTTAAATCTATAATTAGTAGCATTATATTTAGTAGCCGTCCTTGAAAGAAGCTTTCGGCGGCAGTCTATTTGCGGCTTATTTCTAGTTTTTTATGTGATATTTCTGAAAATAAATAAAATGCTTCATCATGATTCAATGAAATATTATCATTTTTATGTTAAGTAGCTCTTGTGACAATGAGGCTTTTATTGTTTTCTGGTATTTAAGTCAGTTTTGCTTTGCGTCGTTTGCGTGTTTCACAAATTGTATGATCGCCAGAGACTCCTTTCAGAGTGTTGCTACAATTATTAAAAGCTAATCATTACGATGCATAATTTAGTTATGCTTAGCTTAGTACCGATAAGTGTTTTGTAATCGGCTTAACAGTACGATGGCTACATACCAATACGCGTAATGGATAAAGCATTAGTAACTCGCGCAATCCTCTGAATTATTTTGTGCAAGAATCAAATTGCCTTTTTATCTTCACAAATAGCCACACTTTATACGTAGTACGAGTAAGTAGCTTAGTCTTACAATACGTGACTAAATATAGAAATGTTTTAACTATTTAATTATAACTTATTTGGTAATTTACTCGTTGCCATGTGTTGGAACATTTCTCGTCGATTTCAACAGAATGGCAAAAAACGTATATTCCGTTTAATCTGTATGGTACGTTTATTCGTCAAGGTCAAAAATGTGTACTTCAAGGTTTTGTAACAGTTTCTCTACTAGGGTTATTTGCTTACATGTCTCGTACTCTATTTCAACATTCTAAAATAACTTTTGAAGTTGCTATGAAAGCTGGGGTATTTACACGTCAGGCCGTATCATGGGAATTGTGTATAATATTGTAAATTGGTTATAAAAACTCGGCCATGAGTCGATTAAATAAGTAACAACTATCTACTTTCCTGTATACTCCTAAGCTATTGATTGCATCAACGCATTCTGGGCGCCAAATCTGTTATTTTGTATAGATGTGTCCGTCCGACACGAGGCAATTGCTAGTCAAAATCTGCTTAATTCAAAATGTCTTGCTAAGTTCATAAGAAAAGCTAGAATTGTCACTATAGTATTAGTAAGTTACCGAAACTATCAAAATCGACAATCAAAGGTAGTTGTCGATTTTGACTCTCTGACCGTGTTACTATAATTCATCCTCTATATCTACACCTGCTCGTATCGCGACACAGTCTAATTAAATGTAACTGCTCACCACAGGTATCTTATCTTGAACTAAATCTATATTACTTATAAAAGTTATTGACCGAATGACAATATTTTAATAATACCAGTCACAAAGTTGCGTCAGAGATGTGGAAAATCCATCTGTGGGATTTAACGTGCGTTAATATTCAAATTGTTAACTAGTTTATGCAGAGTAGTCGCAATCAGCTTCACCTCAAAGTCCCTTTCAATGAACTTGCTTCTGGCTCTGATACTAATGGCAGATTTACACAGGGTCAATAGCTGTCACCAGTGCTGGCGCCGAAAACTGACTCATACGACTTACACGCAGTATTTCGTCAGTAGACGAGAGTATTTCTTGAAATCAATTTACACGATGGCAGTGCCAGGTCAGCACTGACTCGGCAATGCACTGGCGTTAGTTACTGACTCAATGTAAATCTGCTTTTATAGTTTAGGCGATCAACCGCGAAAACATTCATGAATGAATATCATATTTATTATGAATCATATAACATTAACGCAGGATCGTCTGCGTCATTAATGTCACATAAGGGCGTGTTAATTTAAAGTGTCGGATGGGTTTCTGAGCGTTGTTCATTCTTTACACTTGAATGAAGTGGAAAGGCATAAACTACAGATATTTTATATCAGCAATTCAAATGAGATCACAATAAATAAATAAAAATATTTACAGCTACGAAATTTAATAAAACTTTAAAGGAGTGTTAGAATATGGTAAAGAAATAGATGATACTGTCAATATGCATCGCTAGGAGTCGGTTAATGCTATGTGGATGTAACTATAGCCTTTGTAATCGGTAAGGGATAAGCATTTTTTGCGTGCAACTTGTATCCCGTAACTTTCCGTTCTGATTATTCAAGTATATTTGTTTGTAAAGAGACTCTTACAAATGGTGGATAGAAATGATATCCAGGTCTAGAGAAAGTGTCTCTCATCCAAATATATTCTACACCTCCCAATAAAACAAGTAATCCGAAGCGCTTGTATACCCAAGGCCAATAAGGTGATTTTGTTAAAAACATTAATTAGCTTTCTATGGTTTGTAATTATTCTTTCAGATATGTACATCGATTGCTATTTATTTCAATCGCTTAGCATAAAACTCAAATTAATTAGATAGCTCGTCCATTTGTGTTAGGTTACATGATTGAAAATGGGCATCACCTAAATCGTCATTCTAATTATCCCATAAAGCCTCTATTCATCTCGGCCGATTGCTTCCGACTCAGACGTCGGAAATATAGTGGACGACCTCGCTGCCATTTTCTGCTCTGACCTTCATTGTTAACCAGCTATGTACTTTTTATTCCATAGTTGTAGAGAGTCAACTTACTAAAGCAAAATGGCCGCCTCGCTCAAAGTTTCTGCTCTGATTTGGTTGTAAACAATTAATGAAATGTCGAAATTTTAGACGTCGAGGTCGCTTACGATACAAAAGAACTCTTGTGTAGAACCTACTGACTAATTTTGACTGAAACGAAAACTAAGCTACTTTTACGTCGGGAATTAAATAATGTAATATAAACCCGATAAATCCGTTAAAAAGTGTTTAATTTCAATGTGTAATAATCGCGAAACCCTAAGAAATCATTAGAGCCTCTATCTGTGTAACTATATTTAAATTAACAGAAATGAGATGTTAGATATCGGTAACTTTACAAAACGTCTCCCCCTAGTTACGTCGTTGAAAATAGCATGTCTACTTGAAATAAGACCTTCAGCTAGTGAATTCATCCCCTGACCTTTCAAAGGAAGGTTGACGTAAGATTGCACTCGGCTAATAGAACCTAAAGTACTGAAGTTAAAGCAATTCATTTTATAGCTCCAATTCTATTATACAGAAACAATGGCAGCTAAACAATTCCAAACGCTCCGATAATGTTTGACGTACCTACGTAAAGTCAATACACTTGGAACTATAGTGTTAAACTAATTATCATGACTACTATACAAGTAGTTGCTATGTTACGTCTATTGACGTATATTGACGTCAAACATTATAGTTTATGTGGCATATTTTGTGTTTCCAAAAGTTTGTACTGTAAAAGTTAACTAGCTATATTTTTTTCAATTAGATACTGTAACATCAGCAGAGATAATAATATATTCGATTCTTAATGTAATACGGTGTACCATGGTCATCCAGACAATATTAAACGTAATCTTTTTTGTAGTTTTTTCAATGTACAAATTTATTATTTTTCTATATACAGCGTGTTCTTAATATATTCATTAGGTTAATTCCTATTTCAACTTAGAAATTGCTTCTAGCGTCCGTTTTACTCGATTATTTCACAAGAGTTACTTCCCTAAGACATTAATTTCAAAAACCGGACAACAAACGTAAACTGTTCTTATTTTTTCTGATATCGTCCTATATTCGCTATTACGGGTAGAGACAAATCCAGCGAATCAAAACTCTTTAAAGCTAAGTTTTTCTTGAGCTTGGAGGTAACTTCGCTCTATTTTATATAAACACTTTTACAAGATACAATATAATTTATTTAGCAAATATGGGTAGTACAGAGTGTGGTCTTATATAAAAAGTTAACAAAAGTAAAGCTCAGCCATATTTAATGTTCAGCTAGCAAAAAATCATAGTTCATAATTAAATAATAAACCACATAACATTGGAGACAATATTTCAAAAATACCTGATAACTACCATCAAATCCTATGTCAAACTTATCGACTTAAGATAGACAAGTGTCGCTAAAGATTTAGAACGAGGAGGCTTTGCGAAATTTATCGTGAGTAAGGAAAATTTGTAGACCGCTAACAAGGCCAATGATAAATTCGCAAATAAGAACAAACACTTTGAAGAGAAAAACTCGCTAGGAAATTTACTGAAGTGCGTACATTGAGAGCTTGATAATCAATCATAACAGATAACGATGACAGATTGTGTAGCTGAAGAATCAATTTCTAGAAACAATGTGCGAATATTCTCAATTTTTGACTATTATGAGAATAACATTAGAAATATTGGTTTAGGGGTTAGATGTTAGCGCCCCCTACATATACCTCCTCGGGTTGGCAATCAACCTGGTTGGTCGCAAAGCCGAGGGCTGGCATGGCTTCCAAACTTAAGCCGATTAAGCATTTCCCCGTGTCTTTATGTAAACCAGAGGCACTTGCTTTGAGTTTGGATGTGATTTTTGTTCGTGACTTACATGTTCGTAAACAATCCCCGCGATACGTAAAATAGATGGTTATTGTTATTAACCAAGTATTATTAAATTACTAAAATTGGACTTTCTAACACTAGTTATACTACATTTGGTCCTTGCTGGTGTTGCTTCAGAAAACGTCACAGCCCCTAAATATAATTTAATATTTGTTAGTGTCATAGTAGTAGTAGTGTATTCTGTCAGTAGTACAATTCTCTTGTCATATTTGCAGTGATTACTTTGATGCATAATAATTTTGAAAGCAGTTCATAATCTTATCTTTGAAAGACAATGCAAGCAATGAGCCATAACATGTTGATATCTGTTACCATTAATCATAGGTTTTCTTGACCACTACCTAGTCTAATTCAATGTTTACTACGTAATAATTTTGTTACCTTTATGTGACTCATGGTATGCATCACAAACTTCCCTTTGCCTTTTCCAAGTAAGGCGGATTACGTTTCCGATACAATCGTGTAATTTTTATTAATTATCTTGTCATAATATTTGGCGTCTCGTATAAATAACTCTTGGCAAATTTTATTAGGAGATTACATGCACTGATTCCCAATCCTTGTAAGCGTTGATTCAGAAATTTTATTCACAATTTCGTTACACATTTTATTTTGTGCTATTTAATCTTATTATACTTTCTTATGATCAGAAGTCATAAGGAATCATAGCTAAATCAAAAGACTTGCATATCATTGTCTGTTTCTACAAACTTTAAATGCCGACTGAAACAAAAATTACTTATTACCTATTTTCAATTCGTTTCTAAATTTAATATACATGATTTGAATACACAATCTGAAATGCCTGCCTGTAACACGATTTCATCTCAACGTTCGTTAAATCCTATCTCAAATTCTATCTCGTTATCGTTATTTCCAGTTTAATTCTGGTATCGGCTAGGAATAGACTGTTCACTAAGCCGAAATTTGGTTAGATGGTTCATACATGCATCTGTTCCTAAAAAGGACGCTGAAATTACCTAGCAATCAATTGACTTGAATCGGCGGATATATTCTGCACAGCACAGTACTTTATGGTCTATGTTTAGCAATGAATGCCAATGCCTGATAGAAAGAGCGGCAGGATTTTATACGATGGTTCTGCGATTACTTACCACTTATAATGTTTCTTCATTGAATACAATTTATATTATGATAAATTACTAACCACATTTAACATAACAAAACACAGGAACAATAGGAAACCCGATGTAGTTTCTCACAGTATTGTTACACAATCATACGGAAGTAATTTTATAGATTTATCATGACATCATCTAAGGTCGGCGCTTGTTTTCGCTCATTAAGTACTCAAGGAATAAAGCACCTACCTTAAACCTTAAGGGCCGTGGTAGACGGCCTTGGATAGTTAAGTTTAAATAGAACATTATTGAGCAAGTCACGCTTAGTAGTTCCATTAAAACGATCAACATCATAATCTTCATCTAGTTTTAGAGGAATACAAGTTATACGTATTGGCTTATTCAATACAAAAAATACAAGATAATTGTGTTTTTTTATTTAAATCCTAAAGTTGGGATTTAAAAAATCTTCGTTTGGTAATTTATCAATCACAAACACACGTGTAGAGATGCATATATTTATACCAATAGTTCTAATTATTTATAAATCCTCAAATGAAATGGCCTACTCCTGTTTTTAGTTTAATTTGTATTTATTTCAAACTGCGTAAAGGAAGTCGTGAGTTAAGTCACGTAAGCACTTACGTATAGCGAGGCCCTTTGGTTTCCGGCGTACACCGAAAGTAAGCGTTATCGCCTAAACAATAAGTACCAGTTCTGTATAAACGACATATTGTAAATTTAGATCCTTTTGCGCATTGTGATTGATTTTGGGGAGGCCAAAAGCTTTCCAAAGTTGTTTGATAGACTACTGTTCTTACTTAAAGTATTCTAGAATTTACGCAGAGATATGAAAAGTACAAAGAGCACTGGGCATAGATAATCCGAACTGTAAAAATGAATCGTTTTAAATCTGTAAAAACGATTCTCCGTTTCTCATATTGAAACGCCAGCAAATTGCACGCACACCCAATCAGAGTAGCTAGAACACTGTTTGGTTTTATGGAATTCCGAGAAAGATATCAACGACTGGGAGCATATATGCTTTTGCAGCAGCTGAGTTGGGACAATTTCTAAGCTCGCATCCCATAATTTTAATTATGTTTTTCTTTCGTTCTGTTTTTAATTATTCATATATTTATGTAGACTTTTTGTAAAGGTAACATGGTAACGTCAGGTCCTAATTAGTTATGGGCTTCGTTCTATAAAAACAATTTGTTATCAAGAAGATTCAGTTGTTCTTCACTTAATTTTACAATACAATACATCCTTGTTATACATACTTATGTCAATGACGTGGATTCCTTAAAAAAATTGTATTGAATCAACTCTTAAATGTGAATGTGTATTGTATTCTCTGTTGATAATCCTAAATAAATACATGAGTTTCCTTGTATCCATAGAGCCCACTGTGCGCCCCTTACTGCCTCCTGGATCGGAGGATTTACTTAGTATCCGTTTCAATTATATCTGTATTCGAATTGCTCTCTATTGTCTATCTATTGACTCGTATTGGCGTTTTAGTTAATTTCGCCACCGAGTCTGGAGTCTAGTAAGTACTATAGAGCACATCCCGCCCTTCTCAAGGCTGTCTCACTATCATTGTAAACACAATTATCGAGGCGCAATAAACTCGACAACCTTGATAGTGCGTTTACAGTCTATTTTTATCCGACATTACTCGATGTTAATTTATCTCTAGAATATTTCATTTATTACGTTGCTTTACGATATGACTGTTTCGCAAAAGCTGTGCATTCTTGTCGCTTCTAGTGCCGGAACTAGGAAGTCTTGTCCACTTTGATTTAATTGTGGGTCTGCAGCATGGATGTCCGACTTATGAGATGACCACCATACATATTCATATACACGATAAAGAAAAAATCCTATAGCCACAGCTAAAGCATCTATAGTACTTTTAAAACAAATTCTCAACAAATCGACAGGAAAAAATAAGCATTATTTTACAGCACAGAAAGAACTGTAACTACAGCACAGATATAATAAGGCACAGCATAGAATATAAATAAGCACAAAAACCCTAGCAAACCTTGTGAAGTATTAATAACCGTAGCTACTAAGTTGGTTTTCACTGAGACCCATGTTAGACCAAAAATTAGGTTCAGAAAAACATCCTTATCTCACTCATACTTCAACATAGAAAATAATTGTAAACATAAGACTGCTTCTACTGGTTATCTATATGCCTTTACTTCGCATCGCTAAGGGATTTTTGTTTCAGCTTTAATTCATCATCGTCCACTAAAACCATACAAAGCTTAGGATATACGATTTCTTATTTCATCTCAGCCCATTAATTGGCCACTACTGTCTGCCTCTTCCAATTTGGTGAAGGGGTTAGACGCGTTGGTATAGTATTTCATATCATGTTTTTTCTACAGTCGTGGCAATATGTTCTCTCCATAAATTCGTTACCTTAGTTTTATGTACGAGCGTCAGGATAGAATTAGGAGATACTCCACCTCGCGAACATATTCTATTCTATGGTTAGTGTGTACTAGCATTTACAATTTCAATTTTCCAGCAAGTTGCTCCAATGCCTCATCGGTTTTTCCACTTCACCGTACAAAGTACTTTCGAAAAAGTGCTTAGGGTTTGGTTGAAGTAAATTACCTTTATCAGTTTCGCACAAGCCTTACGCCCGTCCACGTTTAATATAGGCGAATGGTTGAGTTCTTAGACTAAGAGTTTTTATTATTTACGTTAAGTTGTTGTTAATTTTTATTTAATTTTTATCGTTATTTTAACTTATATTGTGAGCCGGACAAACTTTTGGCATGTATGTTCGGTGAAATGCTGAATTTTATATGTTGATGGTGCTGGGCTCAGCTGAGCTACCTTAAATTGATAGATTGTGGAACTTGAAATAAGTTAATTCAGATCATTTTGTTGCAATTTGACTACTCGTCGTTACAGCCCATAAATGACCACCATGTCGGGCCTTCTCCAAATTCATGGAGGGAAATTAGCCTACTGTGCCACGCTGGCAAGACGGGTTGGCATTTCACTACTAAACAAATAAAAACATATATTTGCACTAAAAAATTAAAGATTTTTAACTCAACATGTCCATTTTCAAAAACGGCCATTATTATTGTGCTTTTTATACGGTTCTCAAGACTAATTTTCTTGTGAAATTCGAAAGGTTTCACATGATTTATGGAACCGGACCACTCAGTCGGAATCAGTCCAGCTGTTTGCGTGACTTGCACAAGCTGATAGCTAAACGATCTTCTTTATGTGCATCAGCTCGGTACAGTATAAATAGCCTTCAATCCGTTATGTTTTACGGTCTTGATTGACCGTTTACACCAAGTCGTTTACTTGCATACGGAGGCTGCGTCATAGTAAAGGTATTTAGTAAATAAATTACATTTTACCAAGGTTGCATTCGCCTGTGCGCATTAAATTTTTTATTCTAGAACGTAATTTGTATTGAAATATTTCTTATTACTGGTATCAAAGGTTTCGTCAATATTGCTGTATTGCTGGCTATGAGATCCAATTTGCATAGCATATAATGAAAAATAGCGTTTGATATCAGATGAAATTGCATAAAGGTGTATTACATACTTTGTGTAAAGCTCTGCGTATACCCATTAAAACTAATTTAAATAATTTGTGAGAGTTTCTGAACAAGTTTACGTTCAGGACCTTTCTATTTTCTAATGAAGCGCCAATCCGACACGATGCTAGTCTGGAACTGACATTTTAGTATTAGTATTTAACCAATCCTGTTGGTCAAAGGCACGTTGAATATCGAATTGAATTTTATTAAATTGGCATGTTTGGTGAGGCGGTCTTGGATCTTGATTGGAACATAAAAAAACACAGTATGTAACATGCTTATTGTGTATAATGTAAATAGTAATGCGGTCAAATGACTAAGTGTAAACGGTGCTTGAAATCTCAACTGGGCTATTAAACTGTACGCCACCGTTGTGATAGCGGACCATATTTTACCAAAGTTGATCAAGAGAAACTACACGCTGCTTTCTAAGCTTCAAAACACTTAGAAACTGGCTGGCATGGTAGGAAAATAGGCTTGCTGTTCAGCCATTAAATTTTATGCAAATAAATAAATTGGAATTCGGAATAAATATTATGATATTTTTGGTAGCTTTGGTAGCTACAAATCTGAACTGCCATAACTCCTGGTCACACACTGAATTGATATTTGGTAGTGCTCACATGAGCTGACGCTGAAACGAATAAGAACAATATGTGATCCATTTTTTTATGATGCTGCTAAAATTGTAGATTTAAAAATGGCCAACAAAATACTTTTTCATCCCCCCATCTCGGAAAGAGTATTTTTGCTCTTCGATATCTGAGTGCAAAAGCCGTTTTTATTCACTAGAGAATAAAGTATTTTTGCTCTTCGATATCTGAGTGCAAAAGCCGTTTTTATTCGCTATAGAATAAAGTAAAGATTATTCTGTAATACTTACCTGTCATAATGTAGTAATTAATACCTAAACTGAAATAAAAGTGTACCTATCTTGTGATTGTAAACGTTTTTTTTTGCATTTAGTCATTTCCTCGCTGAGGTGGAATGAAAAGTTACGTGTTGCACTCGAGTGCAAAGATTTTTCACCTCGTGCTCTTTTGATTCCCTCGCTAACGTTCAGGATTCTAATTTTGAATCACTCGCTGCGCTCGTGATTCAATTTTAGAATCCTTCGCTTGCTCAGTCATCAAAATTGAACACGCGGTTAAAAAGCAACTTTGCACCCTTGTATAACAAATAACTATTATTGAACACTTCATCATCACTACATAGTATAAAACAAAGTCGCTGTCGTCTGTCCGTCCCTATGTATGCTTAAATCTTTAAAACTACGCAACGGATTTTGAAGCGGTTTTTTTTAATAGATAGAGTGATTCAAGAGGAAGGTTTATATGTACAACCCACCCCCGCTTAGCATGGGCGAAGCCGAGGCGGGCCACTAGTAAATAATAAATAACTTATGCATACAATAAACTTTTAAATAAACGCGAACATATGAGATAGGAAGAAATGAAGTACATTTAAAATTAACTACTACTACTACTACTACTCAGTCTATACGTGACCCACTGATGAGTCGGGCTTCCACCTATTACATGGAGGGCAATTAACCTATCATGCCAGGCTGGCCAGGTGGGTACACATAGGGCTACCTATCTAGTTTTCCTTCTTGCGGCTAGGTTTTCGGCCTTGGCGTTTCCTTTTTCGGCACTCTCAGGGTGGAATGGAATGGTGACACTATGTATTAAATCAGTTACCATACGGACTGGGCTCCTAAATTATATTCGGCTCCTTTAGAAATATCTCTTTACAGTTCTAATATAATCAATGGAAGATGACTCACAAATCTACCAGGACATAAATACTGACAAGGTCGAAGTTTGAAAAATGTCACCAAACCTGCTAAACCGGTCTACCAGAACATGAGATTGGGATCGTATAATACATGTTTTTTTTTGCTGTTTGTGAGAACGCTTGTTCACATTCGAACACCACACTGCCCTCCATAGCTGGAGTCACAGATGTGGGATGGAAGTCAGCCAAAATGAAATCGTAGTAGGCTAGACATGGCCAATATCCCAATGCACTGGACGCTAATCAAGGGCCGACCAAAAAGACCAATGAGACGATGGCGCGGTGACTTGAATCACTTCACTTCTTTCTTAATGGCTTGCCATGTTACAAGAATATAACTCGCTCAATGTCACGTTGTACAGGACTTTGATATTAAGGCGATGGATAAGAGGGTTATAATAGGACATTCTGCGTTAAAAATAAAAATAAAGTGATATGTAGTACCTTCATCCAATCCGCACTCTCAAAGAGATTGATCCGGAACTTTAATATTAAAATAACCGATTTTTATTAAGTGCATTTGGATGTATACACGGTACATATTAGGCCACGTGGCCCGAAGAACGGATGGCCGTTGGGGCATAAAAGTCTTGGAGTGTCGTCCACGTATGGGAAAGACAAGCGTGGGAAGACCCCGACTAGGTGGACGGAGGACCTTGTGCAGGTCGCTGGGAGTCGGTGGATGCGCTCTGCACGAGATCGTGCATTGTGGAAATCTATGGGGGAGGCCTATGTTCAGCAGTGGACTTCAGTGGCTGATAGATAGATAGATAGATAATCAAATGGCTAGACCGATTTTGACCAGACTTTAACTGGTCGATAGCTGATGTAACAAGGAGTAACTTAGGCTACTTTTATAGACTTCCCTCCGCTGTTCAGGAGCACATAGTTTTCCACATTGTTAAATACCAAGCGGACGAACTCGAAGGTAACAGCTAGTTGGGAATAAATTTAAATTTTGCAAACAAAAGACGCGTGACTTGTTTGTCTTTGCTGGAAAACAAATGTATGGCATTGACATGACCTGTCAATCTCAATCCCATGCATTTGTCTTTCTATTCTACCAGAGCGTGTTGCGAATAATGATGTATGTAAATAAATGCGACCTGGGTAATCCCGTTTTGTCTAATAATATTGATTATGTAATCACTGGCATTTACGCGCCACATCCGCACACAAGAATTAAATTTAATTTACGTGCGTAAACGGATAGACTATATTCTTCTCAGAATTCTCATCTATCTCGATATCAATTCGCACCAAAATCTACTGACCTGCTTAGGCGTGAAAGGGTATATCAATAATGGTATTAGTTTGTAAACATCAATTATTCATCAAATAGAATATAAGTAAAGATTTCTAATAACCCAATATTCAATTTTATTTACTGTACTAAGTACGGGGTATATATTAATCCCATACAGCCATAACAAAAGGAACTCTGGTCCTCGTGTTATAGATACTGTCTGTAACATTTAAAGAAAAATTGAGGATATTTCTTAACATTTTGTTCATAGTTGGTGACCACCAAAGTGGTATAACTTAAGAAATTAGCACAGAAACCTTGCAGACCTCGGATTACTAAACTTGTAGTGTAATGTGACGATAGCTAGTTGGTAAGTATTCACTGAAACCCCTGTTTTGTGACAAAAATTACGTTCAGAATAACATCGATGTCTTCAAGATGGAAAAATATTTTAATTACAGATCTACTTCTATTGATTATCTCTATTCTCTAACTTGGGATGGCTATAAGGTGTTTGTTAAACATTCCATTGAGTTTCCCTTTACACTTAAACGACCGTATTTAGCTGCCATTAGTGACGTAAGTATTGTTATGTCTGCACTTAATTTAACATATATCCCTGACCCAGCACAACATACGGAGGTCAGTTTTCTCGTGCTGTGTTTGAATAGCAATCACATGCTTATACTACCGTCGCGCTTAGCCACGTTTGTATTATACGATAAGCACAACTATTCGCTGGTGGCCTTATCTAAATTATTATTAACCGATTACGTTTTTGCAAGCATTGCCTCTCTCCGTGTGATCATGGACCACGATTACAAGCATTTTGCAATAGTAAAGCTTGGCTATAACTTTGACTAATGTAGATATGACGACTGATAGGTGTGTATGGAGACTACCACCAAGCGTGGGACAGAGATCGTACGATGATAATGGTAATTTTAAATATGACGAATTATAAGAGTTTTGTGATAAAACCTATGTAAATAAAGTTTGTTTTGAGTTTGAGAACCGGGTTGAGAATCTTCTACTCATTGAAGTCGTTTAAATGCACAATAGAAATACCTTCTATTGACACCTTTTTATTTAAAGATGTTGAAGTAGTATCAGCAATGTCAAACTACTAAAAAAAGGACAGGCGAGTAGATATTTCATTGAAAATTTTCCAGCCGAGAGATAGAATCGTTTGGAAAATTTCGATAAAGGCTTCAATGATCCTGCAGAATACTATATTTTAAGTTCTTTATGCGTTCCTAATTGTTAATTTAAAAAATCGTACGTTATAATGTATAATGCAATACGTATTATAGTTACTAATGGTAGGTATCTTAACTGTCGTTTGGAGATAGATAATAATAGAGCAACAACGGTTTAGAAAACTAAATGAGGAAATATATAAATCTGAAGAATACTGTATGAACGAAGTTATGAAAGAAATGGCTGCGGGTTTACACCCGCATATTATTGTCTACATAATATGACTGGAAGAGTAAGACACGTTGCTCCCATTGTAAACAGCAAAAATGATCGTGAGGTAGGATTGAGGTAGTAGTTTCAGTGTAAACGTGAACGTAAGGGTTGTGAGTAAAGAAATAGATGTATGGATTGTGTGAATGAGAATATGCATATGAAAGACATGAATGTAGATGTGACGCCGATAGGAGTGTATGGAAACTACCACCTAACGTGAGACAAGGGCCAAAAGATGATGGTTGTAGTTTAGACATGACGATTTATAAGAGGTTTGTGATAAAACCTACATGTTTAAATTTCCTTTTGAATTTGGATTAAAGCTATTAATACCTAATTAGTTGAGCTGCACTAAGCTCTAGTCACTATCGTTTGTAATTGGCCTTCGACTGGTATTAAAATGCCATTGCCACATTCTTCGTTTTTTAAGTAGGATTGCTTTCACGGAATGATGGCGTCAAGTGCCATCTGCTCTGAATACCGATGTCAAATGCCTCCTAAGGTCCTACTTACTCGTTATTATACGAAAATTAGTATTGTTAGTTTTTGGAATAGTCTTTTAAATTTCTTCGTATTCATTAATATGTAATATTGAATGCTTATTAATTTGCCGTACGAAGTTGCGTTTGAAAGACTTGCGAGATTATCTAATCCTTTGCCTTTGGATCAACGGGTCCCGGGTTCGATTCCGGGCTCGGGCAAATGTTGTCCCATCAGTTAATTTCCCACTCTCCCATTAATGGTGTATCTTTTATCATTATCAGATGAGTTATCCAAATCTTTCTAGACTGTTATAGCTTAGATACACCAACCGGTACGGACTTATTATACTGTTGACGTCATAGCAGAACTTTGTTGCCAAAATCAATATTGTTTCAGGGTAATGTGACCTTGCGAAGAACGAAGTAAGATAGAAGACGTTATTATAATTATTGTTACCATTAGATTTCGAAGCAAGTTTGCCAAATAGCCAATATTTTATATTGAAGTCTAGTGAGTTTACTCCTACTACTATTCAGCCTTTTAATAACCCACTACTGAGTCGGGTTTCCCCCCGTTACATGAAAAGTAATTAGCCTACTGTGCCACGCTGGACAGACAGGTTAGCACAGGGTAACATTACAAGATTTCCTTCTTTACCTAGGTTTTCGGCGTTATATTTTTTCTGCTCTTAACTCTCACTGCTCAGGGTGAAATAGGATTGTGATTCTATGCATTCTAAGTCCGTCACGCCCACAATCACCTAGCCGCAAGAGAAGGAAAGCTTTGATATAAACACTGTGCCAACTGGTCTTGCCACGTGAGGCAAATCTCCCTCCTTGATTTTGGAGGAGGCCAGTAGTGGGTTATTTATATGCTGAAATGACGATGCTCTTGATGTATTGTGAGTACGGAAGATGGTGGCTTTGAAACGAAGAAACAGTTTTGAGCATTACCTAACAAGTAATTGGAAAACAGTGAAAGTGCTTTTGGCGTTTTATGGCTGTAAAGCCCTCTTACCACTAGCTCTGTTTTAAGCTTCCAACTGCAGTTCTGCAAGTCATTCCGTGTGATGACGGATTTAGAATACAGTGTTGCCAACTAGTATGGGTTGTGTAATGTGTTGTGTTGCCATCATAAGGGTTTCATAATAGCTTGAGATAATAAGGGTGAATCAAAAAGTTCTTAGAAGTGCATATATATGAAACCTTTTTGGATCAAGTTCGATATTCAAATTAAAGAGTGTCTATCACACTATATTTATGCAGACTGTCACTTGTTTTTGTCAGTTCGTTCGCATGTAATAAATTTTTTTGTGCAACGAGTTGCTAAAAAGTCAAAATTATGGATAAAAGTGAGTTACGTGCGGTGATAAAATATCTCAGTTTGAAAAAAATGTCTACGAAGGAAATTTTTTTGGACATTCAGCAGACATTAGGGGGTGATGCTGTACCCTATTCTACGGTTGCGTACTGGGTGGCTGAATTTAAAAGAGGTAGATCAAGCTGTAAAGATGACCCGCGTTCTGGGCGGCCTTCAACCTCCGTTACAGAAGGAAATGTCAAAAAGGTTGAGAATCTGGTTTTGGAAGACAGAAGAATGACTATAAAACATATAGCTGAGATCCTAAAGATATCTTTTGGTAGCGTTCAATCCATTTTAATTGATTCACTGGGGTTCAAAAAAGTGTCTGCAAGATGGGTGCCACGAATGTTAACCGACGAAAACAAAAAGCGACGTTTGGAAATTTCCAAGCGTAATCTCGAAATGTTCCAGCGTGATTCGGATAATTTTTGCCGTCGTCTTGTCACCATGGATGAAACGTGGGTCCACCATTTTGATCCTGAAACTAAAAGACAAAGCATGTCTTGGAAACGACCATCCTCTCCATCCATTAAGAAATTTCGAGTTGCTCCTTCCGCTGGCAAAGTTATGGCCTCTGTGTTCTGGGATAGTGAAGGAATCCTTTTTATTGATTACATGCCAAAAGGCCAGACGATAACTGGACCCTATTATGCAAATTTAATCCCGAAAGTGCGTGAAGCGATTAAAGAAAAACGTCGTGGAAAACTGTCGTTGGGCGTGTTGTTCCTTCAAGATAACGCTCCTGCCCATCGATCGGAAGTTGCGCTCAACGCAATCCGCTGTGCTGGCTTCAATCTCCTTGACCACCCACCATATTCTCCGGACTTAGCCCCAAGTGATTTTCACTTATTTCCAAAATTAAAAGAGGAAATTCGTGGAACAAAATTTCA
Source organism: Clostera curtula (assembly GCA_905475355.2). Classification (NCBI taxonomy): domain Eukaryota; kingdom Metazoa; phylum Arthropoda; class Insecta; order Lepidoptera; family Notodontidae; genus Clostera; species Clostera curtula. The sequence goes on from FR997805.1 coordinate 1,959,990, forward strand.
CGATAATGACGCGGTTATAGCTGCCGTAGAGGACTTTTTCGAGAGTCAAGAAAATAATTTTTTTTCACAAGGAATAAGGAAGTTAGAAACGCGTTATTCTAAATGCATTGCATTGGAGGGAGATTATGTAGAAAAATAAAATATTATTATTTAAATCTTTGCATTTTTTAATATTGATTCCAAGAATTTTTTGATTCACCTAGGTAGAACTCAAAATACTAAGCGTTATTAATAACTCACCGAGTCAGGACCCATGGAGCAGTCAGCCCGGGACGGTATAGTGTAGACCAGGGGATGTTAGTGGGTGGAGGGACGCCCCTCGCAGCACGCGCGGAAATGAACCTGTGTCCCACATGCCCCAAGCCAGCCATTTTACCCCGGAAACAAAAACAAAAACGCTTAATAATAACTATTGATGGTTTAGAAAAACGTCAATAACTCCTTGATATTTCAAGATGAAATGCATTTTAGACACATAAGTGCTTCTCTTGCCCCCTTGCTTCCCTCACTTGGCTGTCCACGGATGACTGTAGGGTTTTTGTTTCACCGTGTATATAACGCGTACTACTGCCACTACTACGTACTACTACTAAACTCATAAATAACCCACTGCTGATTCGGGCCTCCTCCTGTCACAGGGAGGGTTATTAGCCTACTGCGCCACTCTGGCCAGACGGGTTGGCACAGGGATTCGTTTCGCATATCGGGAGAAGGCGACGGAATTTTCGGCTTCCATCTCGAGAGCCAAAGAAGCCGCACATGAGGAGTGGGTGGAGTCCCTAAATCGGGATCCGTGGGGCAAGCCGTACAAATTTGTGCGCCAGAGACTTGTGCCCTGGGCTCCACCCCTCACCACGACGATGGAGCCGTTCGAGGTGAATCGGATTGTGGACGCGCTGTTCCCCCAGGCAGAGGATGTGCCGCCGCCATACGCGGCACCGCGCCATGAGGAGGAGGAGGAAACAATCCCGGCAGTCACGGAGTGCGAGCTCTTAACTGCGCTGGAGAGAACACGGACTGGACACAAGGCCCCTGGCCTCGATGGGGTGCACGGCCGAGCCCTAGCTGTCGCTATGAATATCCTTGGCGACAGGACCCGAGCCATTCTGGACAGATGCCTCGCAGCGGCCTACTTTCCGGGTAACTGGAAGGTAGGCAAGCTCATTCTGCTACAGAAGCCGGGTCGGCCGGCCAACTTGGCCTCAGCGTACAGGCCGATAGTTCTCCTAGACGAGATGGGTAAGCTGTTCGAACGCGTCGTGGCTACCCGTCTCGTCAACCATATGGAGACAACGGGACCGAATCTCGCTGAGATCCAGTTCGGGTTCCGCAGGGCCAAATCGACCATTGACGCAATCAAGCGGGTCACGGCGATTGCGGAGGAGGCGGCCGAGCAGGGTCAGGTGGTGTTGGCGGTGTCATTGGACATCGCCAACGCTTTTAACACACTTCCCTGGCCCTGCATAATTGAAGCCCTATGGTACCACAGGTTTCCGGCGTACCTGCGCAACGTGATCCGGAATTACCTGTCGGAGAGGAGGATCAGATACCCAACCCGGGATGGTTGGGTGTCCAAGGAAATGACGCGTGGTGTTCCACAGGGGTCGGTCCTGGGCCCACTCCTGTGGAACATTGGGTATGACTGGGTCCTTAGAGGGCAGATGATAGGTGGGGTCGCTGTCACGTGCTACGCCGATGACACTCTCGTCACGGCGCGTGGCAGCGACTTCCGGGACGCGGCAATACGGGCCACGGCAGGTGTGGCCCGAGTTGTCAGACGAATCAGGATGCTTGGATTGGAGGTCGCCCTCTCCAAGTCCGAAGCGATGTACCTGCATGGCGCACGGAGGAGGCCGCCACCCGACTCAAGCATCACTGTGAGTGGAGTAAGGATAGGCGTGAAGTCGACTATGAGATATCTTGGCCTCACACTTGACTCACGCCTGTCCTTCGAGGAACATTTCCTCCAGCTGACGCCAAAGCTGATGGCGACGGCGGGCGCCCTGAGTGGCCTACTAAAAAACGTAGGGGGCCCTGACGTGGCATGCAGGCGACTGTATGCCACTGTTATTAGGTCCATGGCCCTCTACGGGGCGCCCGTATGGGCTGATAGGCTTCGGAACAAGACGAGGTCGCTACTAAGGCGCCCACAGCGGCTGATGGCCATAAGGCTGGTACGTGGCTACTGCAGCGTCTCGTTTGAGGCGGCGTGCGTGTTAGCCGGCACACCACCATGGGAGCTTGAAGCCCGAGTGCTCTCAGCGGTCTTTGACCGCGTCGCAGAGGCTCGTGGCCGGGGCGAAACACCCATGGTGGATACGATCCAGGGTTGGCGAGCGCACGAGCGCGGGCTGCTGATGACAGCGTGGAGCGGGGCGTTGCAGGGGCCAACTGCGGGAATTGCCACCATAGCGGCCATCAGGCCGTTGTTGGAGGAATGGGTCACCAGGCGGCACGGGGTACTAAGCTACCATCTCACGCAGGTCCTCTCGAGGCATGGCTGCTTCGGGAGGTACCTGCACCGGGTGGCGGTGAGGGAACCTACCCCAAACTGCCACCACTGTGCCGCCTTGGAAGACGACAGCCACCACACCGTATCGGAGTGCCCGGCCTGGCGCGATGAGCGTGCGACACTGGTTGCCGTGGTGGGACCTGGCCTCTCACTTCCGATCCTGGTCGAGAAGATGGTCGGAAGTGAGATGGCATGGAAGGCCGTAGACGACTTCGCCAGTGTCGTCATGCGAGCCAAAGAGGAGGCAGAACGAGAGCGCGAGAGAGCTCCCGATGCGCACCCACTACGCCGGGCGCGCAGAGGGCGAAGGCGGATGGCCCATGTGCGCCACCTACCGCCCTAACTGGGGTCTCCGGGCGAGGGATTAGGGGAAATCCCTCCCCGATAGGAGAATACACCCCGGGGCGAAGGGTGCCATGCCACGTGTACCGGGCATGGCGCCGGAGCAGTAATTGCTCCAGAGGAGGTTGCTCCTGATAGGAGCCCATATTGGATGGGAGTCGGGCGGTCGCAAGGCCACTCCCCTCAGCGCACGCTGTCCCCGTGGAGTACAGTCAGGGCCCACGGGGCAGCAAGCGCGGGACGGTACACCCCGGGGATGTTTAGTGGGTACGCCTCTTCGGAGGAGAGTCCCACACGCCCCCCGTTGGCCATCCCCAGGCCGGCGGGGATAGTCCATAAAGGATTTTACCCCGGGCATCAAAAAAAAAAAAAAAAAAAAAGGGATTCGTTTCGAGTTTTCCTTCTCACGCGCCTAGGTTTTCGGCCTTGGCATTTCCTTTTGTCGGCTCTTACGACACCCACACCATCGAATGGGTTGTGACACTATGTATTCTAAATCCGTCACTACACAGACTACGCGTCCAGAGTGATAAAAATAATAAAGATGGCTATGGAAGAAGATGGGATTTCCAAGTTCTTCTCATCATTTTGCAGCGTCCTTAATGACATCATTATAGTGTTTCTAGATATTTCTTTTAATAAAATCAGTGTCACCTTCTATGACATTAACTTTTGCCGTCATAGATGTCAGAACTGTCATTTTTAGCAAGATCGTTGTAAAGTTAAACAACATTATCGCGTCATTATCGCCAATGCATCTTGGTTTTGCGTCAATTCGATTAAGATCTACAAAAACCCGCGTCTTGTTTTTATTTTGTTTGTTGAAAATTTCTACCTGCGTTAATTCACAGATCATTTCCAACGATGATGAGATGTCGTCACACTGATTTGTGCAAATAGTTTATCATCAAATTTTTTGATACTTGAAATCGTTGTCTATAGAAACTTAACTATACCAACCAAATGGCAGTCTCCGTGTTTCACATCACCAGGAATTCTATTATCTGCCTTCGTTATCGATTATTCATACGTTATTGACGGATCTAGAATAAATAGTGTCACCTCCCCATTCCACCCTGACATCGTCGTAAAACCGACAAAAGGAAATGTTAAGGCTGAAAACCAAGCAGCAAGAGAAGGAATACTTGATACGAAATCCTAGGCAAACCCGTTTTGACAGAGTTCTACGGTAGGCTAATTACCCTCCTCGTAGTTGGAGGAGGTCCGACTCAGCAGTGGGTCATTAATTGGCTAAGAAGTAACAGTAGAAGCAGTCATACTTATTATAGTCACATTGTACGAAATCCTCAAAACCCAAGTTGATGACGCGATAGTCTAAATTATGTTGCTCAGACTTTTTAATTGACTGTAACACTATAACTGCTTCTCTTAATTACTCCTAATTAAATAAATAATAACTGTGCACGGATGACTGTAGGGTTTTTGTTTCACCGTGTATATAACGCGTACTAATACCACTACTACGTACTAGTACTCAGCCCATAAATAGTCCACTGCTGAGTCGGTCCTCCGTCAAATTCATGGAGGGAAATTAGCCTACTGTGCATCGCTGGCAAGGCGGGTTGGCACAGTATTTCTATAAGTTTTCCTTATCTTGGGGCGACGTGATCAGCCTCTTACGTTTCTTTAGTCGCCTCTTACGAAACCCTAAAGATGGTGACATTGTGTATTCTAAATCCGTCACCAAACGGACGATCTTACTAATATTATAAACGTGAAAGTTTGTAAGAATGGATGGATGGATGGATGTTTGTTACTCTTTCACGTAAAAACTACTGAATGGATTATAATGTAACTTTACAATAATATAGCTTATACATCAGAATAACACATAGGCTACAAGTTATAAAGATATTATGTGAATTACAACAATATAAACAAGTCGGATTCAAAATGTCTAATTGTCAAAAATCTACCATATTAAACTACTAGGTGACCCGGCGAACTTTGTTCCGCATTTTATATATTTAAAACAAAAAGAAAGTTGGACATAGGATACCTGAGATTTTTATCCCGTCCGTATAAAACCTACTTTAACAAAACGCAACTGACAGCGAAACGTTATGTTGTCTATAGTTTAATATGGCCGAAAATTTGACAATTAGAAATTTTGAATTTGACTTGTTTATATTGTTGTAATTCACATAATATCTTTATAACTTGTAGCCTATGTGTTATTCTGATGTATAAGCTATATTATTGTAAAGTTACATTATAATCCATTCAGTAGTTTTTACGTGAAAGAGTAACAAACATCCATCCATCCATCCATCCATCCATCCATCCATCCATACATACTTACAAACTTTCACGTTTATAATATTAGTAAGATAGACAACATAACGTTTCGTTTCGTTTGTCAGTTGCGTTTTGTTAAAGTAGGGTTTATACGGACGGGATAAAAATCTCAGGTATCCTATGTCTAACTTTCTTTTTGTTTTAAATATATATAATGCGGAACAAAGTTCGCCGGGTCAGCTAGTTTATAATATACGGACAAATGTCAGGTATATATGAATAACATTATCAGTCAACGATTCAGTTTGACTCATACTGTTTATCAACGCGCGATCTTCGGCTTCTGCTAAAGTGTCGTGTACACAATTTTGTTTGAATGGGAAAACATTTTATCTCTTTGGATTATTTATCTTAGATGGAACACTGCTGACGTCATGCCTGGGAGCTAGATAAACGCCCACGTTTCTTTGACTCTGAGTACCTATAGCATAAATTATCTGCAGTACATATGTCCTTAAACATAATGTAGATATTTGGACCCAGCAATCGTATAAATTAAAAAAAAAATGCTAAAGACAACACAGTAGGTACAGTCTTGGTTGGATACATAAAAAAGTCAATACTATTCTATGTTATAGTTTAAACTAATATCGTAAAGAGCAAAGCTTATGCTAGTAACTACATAAAATGGGACCGCCAAGTAAAGACAAACAATATACAAGCCGTCTGAGTTTCTTGCCAGTTATTCTGGTAAATTATCTTATTACTTTGCATCGCATAATTTTTACCAATATGTTTGAGTGTCACTTTTAATCATTTACAAAAGAAATTATTTTAGCTTAGACTCTGCAATAACATGTTTTATATTTTCAGAAACCAAAATTAACGCGGTTGGAGCCACGAGCTATGACTAGTTATTAATAATCAGATATCTTTATCTAGTTGGAAACCAACGGATTACATTATCAACCATTGTTTGCACACACGAAATTGAGGGCAGCAAGGATTATTTAAATTACACTTATGTCGTCGTTTCAGCCTTTAAATAGCCCCACTGCTGAGTCGGGCCTCCTCCAATGCTATGGTGGGAAATTAGCCTACTATGCCACGCTGGAAACACGGGTTGGCACAGAGTTTGTATCAATTTTTCCTTCTCTTGCGGCTAGGTGATCTACCTCTTGCGTAATTGAATGTATTTTCTAAACAAGACTAATAATTTAAAATAAAGGAAGCTTACAGGATTTCTTGTCGGCTTTTTTCTCCAGAGCAGCCAACCCGTCTGACCAGCGTGCCACAGTTGGCTAATTACCCTCCTTGTAGCTGGAACAGGTCTGACTCAAGGTCAGGTCAGGTTCATTTATGGGCTGAGTGGTACATCTAACCACCATTGGCTGAATATTGTAAACCGTTACTAACACCATCAGCTACATTGTATCTCATCGACTCAACCATCCTTTGAGATTGACCTAGTTGGGCGTCCCACACTTGACATTATCACGGATGATCGCCACTGAAGCACTTTACTTCCTCAACGGTATTTCATTCTTTAGGTTTCGTGACCTGCCTGTACCATTTCAATTTCTACAAATTTTGAAGATACAGAATATCGCCACGCCTACCTAAATGTGGTTGTACACATGTGACGTGGCCTCATTATTGGTCGTCACACTTCTAGTTCTATATGACGCAGTAAATAGTCCGAATAGTTGAAATCCATTGAACTTTCACACCTTCGCATTTGTGTACCTTAGACCAAAACATGTATTGCGTAATCATAGCGTTTTCGCTCGACAAATACCCATGTCATCGATTTATATTTGATGTAATACTATTCAAAGACTTTTTATCGTGTAGACAAGCCAAGACCTACGAGTACGTTTTGTGTGTCTGGGCTATGCCACTGTGTTGCATATGTTCAAATAATGTGCTACAAAACACGCAAAATAATACGCAACACACTGTGTTGTCTTAATTAAAGTATTAGATACAATTATGATTGATTTTAGACGTGGGATAAGCCAGCCTAAAACCTATTTGAAATTTTATGTTCAGATATGTCAGTAGCAATATATTAAAAATAAGTGGTAGTTTAAGCATAAAATTATATAGAACACCACGAACGGACGATGGATGAAATTGGTAGTGTGTTTATTTAGTTAAAGTAGACACAGAAATAAATTCCTCAGCCACCACCCACCAAATTAGCATACTGTGCCACGCTGCCAAGACGGGTTGGCGGCACAGAGTCTGTATCAAGTTTTCCTTCTCATACGGCGATCTGCCTCTTACGATCCTTTAGTCGCCTCTTACGACACCCTAAGGATAATGTGGGTTGGTGACATTGTATATTCTAAATCCGTCACCACACATACATGCGCTCAGGGTACAACTTGTAAATAATGTAATGTTAGTCTTTGCGTAGTTTTTTTTATATCTAATATACGAGTCCTTGCAATAGTTAGTCTTTGTTTGTACCTGCCCACGTGAAAATTTCTGGCCAGCTCCGCGAAAATATATCTGATACATCTTGAACAATGCACCTTATCAAGACGGTGTAAGGGCTATACTATGCACCCTATTATTATATTTGTGTAATATCAGACTACCGAAGTTTTGACGTAAATGTTATGAATACGATACGACCTAGTAGTCTGACGCCAGGTCTGCGTCTTATCTTTTTGTCTTCGACTTGAATACGCATCCTACTGGTTAGTAATAGAATACATTTCTGATCCATTTTATTTTTTTGACTTATATCATTACTTCCTCAAATATAGCCCTGCGCTCATATCCAAAGGTTCCTTATATTGGAAAAATACTTATTTACACTTCCTTCGGAAGAAGTGCAGTTTGATTCCATTTATTATTGAACCCGGAAATTTATCCGTGTGTAAGCGCTACATAATTATTATAGTTTTCACACGCACCACGTTAATAATGCTAGTAATTAAATCTTTATTTGTCTGGTTCAATGAGAGCTTGTCTCAGTTAAAATTTTGTCCGAATACTAACAAAAGCAATAGAATTAGGTTCCCAAGTAATGCATTTAGTGGAGGTATATAGTCAGCGGTAGACCAGAGTAGGCTGATGATGACAATGAAGTCTATGTAGTAACAATGGCTTCAATTGGCGACACACGCTCAGTTTCTAAGCCTTACACATCTGTCTTATCTGCCAGTAGTATTTTTTAAATCTGATTTATTTGGAACTGAGAGTACCTACAATTTATCATTCGAAACTTCACTTCCTACATTAAGCAATGTACACAATCGTTAGGAGACTCCTACGTTAAATTTCCTGGTTAAGCCACAAAGGCACTAAACCTGTTTAGATGTACAACAATCTTATCAATGGATGCGGTAATTTTCCGCATCCTAATTGTATGAATTGATAATATTTGTGGACACGGCCAGCGTATTTAGTTTAATGCGTAATAATTACTGTAATACGCTTTATTGGTTAATGATAACGTTAACTGGTCATCGAACATACTAGGCTTTCTATAAGCATGAGTCATTTTGACCTAGAACATAGTGTATGACGCCGATAGGAGGGACGGAGAATACACTAAGCAAGGGCCAAAAGATGATGATAGTAGTTAAACAAGATGATTTTTATGAGGTGTGTGATAAAATGTACACGATAAAAGTTCCTTTAGAGCGTGACAATTACACATGTGTGTCCTGTCGTCCTATAACTACTTAAGTTCCTTTTGAGTGTGAGAATTACACACACACACATCATGGACATCTAACATCCAGCAGTTGCTTAACACGCACGTCGCTTAACCTGCAGATCAATTGCGCTAAAAGCTTGTTAAGCTACCTCCTCTATGATGATCCTCCAATACTATGGATAAAATCAATCTAGTACCGTTGGCCAGATGCATTAGAACGGTACCTAGCAGGTTTTTACTTTTGTGGCACCATATTTCATTAACTCGCCTCCTTGGTGTTATAAATTATCTAACTAACAATCAATTAATTGACAGTTTAAGTTTATCTCGTTTTATTATCAACGTTAAACGATTGATAATATTGTACATGGTTTATTTTCTAAGTTAATATCAATTTGTATCTATAGAGTATTTGGTCACGTACCTATCATTGTAGCTCATCCATTATCTAAATAGTTTTGTGCAAATCAAGTTCTTGGGTATTTACTCCATATGATGCTTAGTCAATAGTAGTAGTATCCGTGTGGTGACGGATTTAGAATACAAGGTGTCACCACCACGTTCTGTCCTGAGTGTGTCGTAAAAGCCGACAACAGGAAATTACAAGACCGAAAATATAACCGCAAGAGAACGAAAACTTAATATGAAATCCTGTGCCGACCCGTCTGGTCAGCGTGGCACAGTAAGTTAATTTCCCACCATGAATTTGGGTGAGGCCTGACTCAGTGGTAGTCAGTAGTTCCGGAAAGCGCAGTGCTGGTAGGCCTCCCACACGGTGGACCGACGACCTGGTTAAGGTCGCCGGAAAGCAGTGGATGCGGGCGGCCCAGGACCGGCCTTTGTGGAGATCCTTGGGGGAGTCCTATGTCCAGCAGTGGACGTCGTTTGGCTGAAATGATGATGATGATGATGACTCAGTAGTGGGCTGAGTACATGCTAAAATAGTTGACTAAGTCTAATTTGGATTTCGAACTTTTCTCTTCTCAAAGCCTTTTGACCTATATTTAGGTACACAATGACATTTTCTTGTCGGCTTTTTTGTGTAGAGCATATTTCAGTCTTTGTGTTGCATTTGTTTATCATTTAGTTGCTTCATATCGTGCTACTAAAGCATGCATTCTAAATGCGTGTCATGGATAGCTAAGATGTCTCTAGTGTTGTCGTACAATTATGAGTGAGACTTCACTTGGCAATCATATTGAAGATATTTTGAGTACGCACGCCAAGTATGTGTAATTGCTACTAAAGCTATCTTAGTACTGATAATAATCAATTTTCATGGAGTAAATACCACTATTTTTTTAACTTTGTCATTGTTAAGTAAAAATGATTCGACAAAGTATTTATGATCTAATAAAAAAATCCGAATAATATGTTATCCGATATTTTAGTCGTGATTAAAAATAGCGATGTATATTATGTTATTATATTCGATGATAGTAGAAGCAAGAGGCAGATTACCTAGCTGAAAGAGAAGGAAAACTTTATACAAACCCTGTGCCATCCCGTCTTGCCAGCGTGGCACAGTAGGCTAATTTCCCTCCATGAGTTTGGAGGAAGCCTGACTCAGTAGTGGGTCATTTAAGGGCGAAACCATATTCGATGATAGAATAGAATAGAATAGAAAAAGTTTTATTTGTAACAAATACACTCATGAGTCATGCATGACATACAGTTAGAAAAACAGTAAAAAAGGAAGGAGAGAAAAATTACAATCTAGCAATTACATGTACATAAGTGTATGTGTCACAAATCGGCCCCAACTCAGCATAATGTTAGCCATACAGCCAACGCTGGTCTTCCGTTAATAAGGGTTGTAGTTTTCCGCGCCCATTATCTTTGCACAACGAGGTCTCGTTGTGCAAAGATAATTAAACGTATAATTCAAGGACACGAATGAAACCCAGACCTTGAGCTATCTCCGGCTGACACAAAGATACAGACTTGACCCTAATATCGAACCCGGTGCCCGCAGTGGCAGCCTATAGATAAGTTTTCTACCAATATATTTCCTTCCGACTCCTACTTGGTTGGCAAAAGACCTTATAAAGGTCGCTGGGAGTCAGTGGATGCTGTTTGTACAAGATCGTACTTTTGGACGATTTAGTGTCTAGTTTTATTATTTTTGTATATTCTTGCCACAATAAATATTATGTCTATGTCTATAACTAGACATTTTCTTCGCCTTATCGTCTTCCGCTGCCCCAGGATGTATCTCTGCCAGTATTTTTGGTCAGGAAATAACTAATTTCAACCGCTCCTTCCTCACGATCACAATGCCAACTGCGTCAGGTCTAATAGGACGGATGTCTGACAATTAATGTACTTCAGAAATAGATTTCCTACTTCATTGTATGCACTGGCGTTATTTCTATCTTTTCTTACCCTTCTTCTTCTGAACAAGGCTTTAGTTACGGATTTCAGAATGATTACTAAAACAAATGTATCATGTAACATGAGAAATGTCTTAAAATTATGTTAGAATCATACCTATATAGTCACGCCTTTGTCCCGCAGGGGTAGGCACAGACCACATCCATTCACCTGCTTCGATCCTGGCTCACAACTTTAGCTCCTTCCTTCATGTATGCTCGTCGGTTTAGGTTTCTGACCTGACCTTTCTTTAAGACATCACCTATTTGGTCATGGAATGTCCTTCTAGGCCTGCCCTTTCCAACGTTCCTATTCACACTCCCGCTATATATTTCTTTTGTAAGTCTACTTTCACTCATCCTCTCGATATGACCAAACAATCTAAGCATACCCGTCTCAATTCTAGTCTATACATCTTCAATCCAACAGTTAAAAAAATTAGAATTGGATATGTAAAGATCACAATGGCCTTCAAGAGTGAATAATATCTTAATTGATTTATACTATAAGATCACCCGTGATCTCTGTACAACGAGGTATCTACAAACGTATAATACTCAATCAATCTATCAATCAACATACATAACTATAGTAAAAACATGTATGTTAGAAAGTTATGCAAAGGTTCCACGTTTTCGTTCCCAGCCCATCAATCATAGACCTTATACCCACATTCAATTCATTAAACTACCCAGTGCCGGATTAGCCACGTAGCAAGAGTAGCAATTGCTACGGGCCCCGCGCGAAATGGGGACCCGCATTTTTAATTACCCACAAAATTGTAGCCTATTTAAAGCAAATAAACGTATTGAGTTTTGAATAGTATTTTTACCACGTACTTAAGATTATGAACCCATAGCAGATCAAGGGCTCTTTGAAAGAATTTGCTACGGTCCGGCGATGAAACGACCTACTAAGATGTTGGATATTGGAGCGTTGGTATTAAAACAAGTTATAATCTATTTTTTACAATTGGTGACATGCATTATACAAGGACTGTTAAGCCATATACATTCATTTCAATTAAAATAGATTGTTAATATTAGTATATCTTATGGAAAAATTTTTTTTTGGTATTTTAAGAACTTTTAGGATTGCATATTGTAACATTATGCTTAGTACCTCGCATCTTACGGAAGCTCATCGTTATTCAGATGCAGCAACAGGTTTAGATTATTTTATGCGTTAATCAGATATTGCGTCAGCGTTTAGAATTCCGTCCTCTATTGTGATTTCTATAATAACTTCCGATCTGTATACATAGTCACATATGCATATTGACTTCATATAGGAAAATTTTATGTGGAGCTCTGAACATGTCACAATCAATTCTATTAATAGTCACAATAATACCGGGGTTAAATATTTACGTTATTCGATAACGTCAACACTTAACTACAAGATAACCGCAGTTACAAATTGAACTTTAACTCCGTGCGATGTGTCTTGTTCATGACTGTGGTACACAGATGCACTTGCCGACGCGTGTTTAAATTACGACAGTGATGTGAGCGTAAAATTGTTGTGACAACGTAATCATATAAGGCTATTGTCACACAAGGCAATACCTCATTGCCTTGTGTGACCAGTCTTAGGGCCTCCGCGCATTATGCGGCCAGGTCGCGCGGTCAAGTCGCTGCGGCCAACTAATTCTTCTACGATGTATATAGCTGCGCGCATTACGCGGCCAGGCCGCGCGGCCAAGTTTGGTCGCGCGGCCAACGAATAACATCGCGTCACATACGCGACCTATTGGCCGCCGCGACCAATCCGCGCATGCGCATCCTAAATGCGCGGGGGCCCTTATTACTGTATGTAGGGTTGCCAGGCGTCCGGATAAAGCCGGACATAGGTAGGCTTTTCGATTGCGTGTCCAGCCAAAATAAACGGTGTCCGGCTCGTCCGGCTTTTGTTAGGCTTTTTCGGTTTCGCAAACGAGAGTGCCCGAGCGCAGGCGACGAGAGTCGACTGACGGTCGCTCACGCAGGCCGAAGTGCCGCCTGTCGCCCGCGGCGGACAATACATGGATGATTTGAAAATATGTTCCTGAATGGAATCAAGTTTCCGATACTTTATGTATCCTATCACAAAACAACGTCAAAATTGATGATAGCAAATGTTTTGACCAACTGCAACATCTTAAAAGTTTTCTGAACACTAACAAAGATAACGTTGATTTCAAGAAGCTGTTAGCACATAATAAATGGGTAGCCTATTTTAAATCGATGATAAGTCAAGATTGCTTTTCAGAATTCCTAACTATTTGTCCGTTGAAAGAGCTTTTTCCTTGATAGGTCAGCAATGGACGAAAGAACGCAACAGATTACATGTTGACACTGTTGCCAAAATGTTGGTTGTAGAATTTAATTTAAAACATTTGACATGTAAGGATTTTTACAAATACATTTTCAAAGAAACTGAGCTCCTATAGCTGGTTTCGGTAAACCAAAAATATGAATAATCATTTTTATTATGTAACTCAAAGAGAAGAAGTTATTTTTTGTTATATTGTTTAACTTGAAGAGAAAAAGGTTTTGATTATTTTTTTAATAGTTAAACAAGTCTTATTTGTGCCTTTCATTAGAATTTATGTAGATAAATTTTTCAGTATCTAGAATTTAATTTTGACTGATGACTATTTGACTGATTAATAATAAAGTACCCACCTAAGACTGATTTGGCATTCGATTTTATTTATTATTTCACTAGAATTTATGATAATTTAATTGAAAAAGCTTGATTTTACATACAATTTTTGTGTCGTACCTATTAATACTAAGACAAAATACTCAATAATGTAGGGTGTCCGGCCTTTCTACCCAAATGTCCGGCCAAACTGGCTGGTTTGTCCGGCTATTAGGTTTGGCGACCTGGCAACCCTAACTGTATGTATATCCTCTGAGGCCGTCCCAGTTTATTTCGCACTCGCAACTCGTCTTCTAGGTGGTCTGTTAATGATTGCCAGGTTTAAACTATCCTGTCCAATTACTCGTAAGGTGAAGGGATTTAAGATACACAATTAACCCATTTCTTATTATAAACCCTTTACATCATGTAGAAGTCGTAAGACTATAGAAGTGGAAGAGGCTGATAATCTAGCTTCAAGATAAAAAAAATGATACAAACCCTGTGCCAATCGGTACATTAGGATAATTTCCCTCCATGTAGGTATTAAGAGAAAGGCTGTCTCAAGAGTAAGGCTTTTATAGGCCGTGATGATAGATGCCTAACTCCTTGTCGTTTCAGCCCATAAATGACCCACTACCGAGTCGAACCTTCTTAGCATTCATTGGTGGGAATTTAGCCCACTGTGCCACGCTGGCAAGGTGGGTTAGCACAGGGTTTCTATTAAGTTTTCCTTGAAATGTCTTGACATCAGTCACAAAAAAATCTTGACATGAATTTGTCAACGTCATGTCAAGGCAATTGTGTGGTTGCCAATTTGGGAAAATATTGTTTATGTTTGATGTTCCTGCACGCCAAAATCTGGAATTAATTATTTTAAATACTTTTACAACTACAGGCACAAAAATCAATGAGGTTTCAATGTCACGCTAAAAACGATTAAAATTTGAACTTCGTAGTAGTTAGCCACACTATACTAAATGTAGCTTAATAGTAAATACACTAAATAGTAACTACACAATTAAACACTCAACAATGATACTTATAATGGAACTTGGTCATAGTCCAAATGGCATATAATTAAAAATCGACATGATGACAAAAATAACGTGATAAGACTTTATTTAAACAATTACATATGATAAGCAATTTTATTGTTGCTATAACATTTTGACATTATCTTTGTATTGATTAGTATTGCTATGCTATTTCATGCTTGGCTTGGTCGGCTTTTGGCCATTTTATATAGTGATGAGCCCATTATATGTATAAATGTACCCTACATTTAATACCTCTGTTAGAATTGCTTGTTTAACTCCACGTACAACTGGGTCACTTTTTAGGTGGCTTGGAATAAGGCCGACATCTAATTGATGAATGCAACTTCGAAATAAAAACATTACAAAAATACATCTCCAAAATTCTAAAATTGCTTATATGTTAAGAAATTGCTTTCCGCGTACAAATATTCGTATTTATACTTAGAGATGTTGAATTAAAATTGATAATATCAATATGAAAAGCGACCTAACTCCTAAAATTACTTAGTTTATATGGTAGTTGGCATCATATGATGCGGATCACAAATTGCCAATATCAATATATCATTTAAGTCCTAGCGTAAAGATCACTAATACGAAACCTCAGTAGACCCTTACTATGTATGTATGGATGACGTAGTAAAGTTAGCTTTTTTACCAAAAATGTCGTTTGCACACAATAGGTCAATGTTTCAAGCTTCAACAGTTACAGCTAGTGCTCTTAAACAGTGACATACTATGATAACAATAAAAGGTATTTGTATTCAATTAATGTCTTATTATGTCTGTGTAGTCTGGAATTACGGTCAACTTCTTTTACGCATAACATTTAGGAACCTGTTACGTTTATGATAATTTATGTGTGTTTTGTCCCAGATTTCTTGAATATATTCAACCTCGTCCAATTACGGGCTCGTAATATTAATAGACAATATGGTACTCCACAAGTACTTGAAGTAATTTCATTACTGTCGCTATTTGCACACATGGTATAATTTATAGACTCTCTGTCTTGTCCAGTGTTTCCATCAACTCAATGCCAAGTATCAATTTATTGTGGCCACGCTCAATATGAATTCTGTCAAACATCGTCATATGAAACTTGAGTGTTGTAAAGGAATTAGCATAGTTTGGCACTCTTGCCAGAGCGTTTAACTAAAATGTGTCAAAAAGCCCACTTGTGAGATAAATGGCGAGACGATAAGCGCTAATGCCTAAACTAGATTCGACTGACTGACGGAGTCATAATATACTAAACATATAAATAAAAGAATAAGCTACTAATATAAGCAACTTCATTCACTTTTAGTGTATCAACAAATTTACGTAATTACGTGGCGCTCACTCACACATTGATAAGTTTGCTTCAAAGTATTAATACTTTCAAATACAGAACAACTGAAGATCAAAACAGTAAATATTAGATTAATGACTGAGTAAGCTACACTCATGTAGCACCTCGAATGTGGGTCCCCCTTATACGGTCGATGCAACGCATTTAAATAGACTTAAAGCGCTTTATATGGACAGAAATAGATAACACATGTTACGTTTATAACGTATAGGATGATTCCTTAAATAAACAGCGAGATCTGTTGATATAGGCATAATAGTGCCATTGTTAATGTGAGTATTACTTCATGTGTTTTAATATAGGTCTGCGATTATGCTAAACCGATCAACATTATTATATCTAAGATTAATTGGTTGGTTAATGTATATTTAAGGTTAAATTATTCGATTAATTAGCACAGTCATTTTTAACCTTATCCCTTTTTAATTCATGCAAGGTTTTTGATTCTTGTCTTGTCTTACAGTTTTTAAAACTATTTCGGGATAACAGCAAGGATATTGAAGTCACCAGGACAGGTAAAAAAGACTCGAGTAGCCGAAGTCCCCGTACTACAGAACACTCGGCTCAAGATATGATAGATTGTTGAACAAAGACATTATAGAATTCGTTTTTTAAAGGTTAATTTTGACGATTACGCAACCTGGCAATTTGCTGTTCAGAGAAATGGCCCTATCGTCAGCATTTCACAGACGTTAATGGTGTATATCCCATTAATTACCACACCAGTGGCGCATCTCAGTTCAAATAATGTTGGCAGATATAATGAAAACATAAGTTCGAATTAGTTTAATATTATTTTTACTGCTCTATCCGGGCGTGAGTGCGCTATGTGGCATGCTGCCAGGCGCTGCGCTTGGGCCATATCTTTATATTGTTTACGTTTTTCGTATTCCTACTTGACATTGATGAAGCAAAAGCTAGTAATTAATGATGTTGTGTCATTAATTCTATTTGGTATATCAAATATTTATAAATCATAACTGAATCTTGATTTTTAATATAATTTTTTTTTTTCAACATTTACTTGTTGCTTTTACTTGTACGCGTCAAGTATTTATTTTATTTTGAAATTTTCATGGCAGTTTAAAAGTGTCTCGTCGCGTGTTATTACTGGCTTGTTGCCAGATAACGCTTCGCTTATTATTCTGTGTATAGTCACGTACACAACCCATTAAAATGGAATGCTTAACAGCTAGCACATTTAACTACACGTACACTTCTAATCGTTAATTTTACTTATAGCTACGCCTGCATCGAGCTATGATGATCACTTTGATGCATTTCAAAGGTTGTAAAGAATTTTATAAGGCTTTATATATAAATATAGTCACGTTTTTAGCATATGTTTTTATGCCTGATGCATGTGGTGACGGGTTTTGAATACATAGTGTCACCACCCCATTTACATCTTCTTTACATTACATAGTACTCGTATATAAAAATTAAATTAAAAATTTAAATAAACCCCCGACACAATATCCTTTAAAAAGTAAAAAATAAATACTTCGCGTTGGGGGACCACTCCCACTTATTTATTACCTGACCCCTGGTCCACCAACGCGAAGTATTTATTTTTTACTTTTTAAAGGATATTGTGTCGGGGGTTTATTTAAATTATTAATTTAATTTTTATTTTATAATTTTTATAGGTACATACTTATTATAATGTAGAATTTGTTAAATTGCACGTGATGCGCTTTCATTTGAGACCCCACTCGATTATATTTGCAGACATTCGGTTATTCTTCCCCACTTTCACCCGTCATAACTTTTAAACGGCTCACCCGATTTCCATCAAACATGTCTAAGAACACTAGCCAGTAACTCACCTTTCATACAAAAAATTTTTATTGAAATCGCTTCATCCGTTCGCAAGCTACGGTGCCACAGACAGACAGACAGACACGTGAAACTTATAACACCCCTCTTTTTGCGTCGCGGGTTAAAAACAAAGTCGCTGTCGTCTGTCCGTCCCTATGTATGCTTAAATCTTTAAAACTACGAAACGGATTTTGATACGGTTTTTGTTAATAGATGGAGTGATTCGAGAGGAATGTTTATATGTATAACCCACCCCCGCTTTGCACGGGCGAAGCCGGGGCGGACCACTAGTTGTAAATAAACTACACTGCTACTGTACACGCTCTCTAGTGACCAAAAGACTGAAAACAGTTGCCGTAGGACGCAACCCCAATAATAGACTTGGTTGTACCTCACCCTACACGTAATTAAACTAAACCATCTGCCCTAAAACAATATTTCACTATAAACAACACTCTCGCTAGTATAACCTCAATCATTATAGATTCAGTCTGCGTCTGAAATTAGAATAGAACAACAATATTGATGTATCTGAAATTTTTCAAATGAGCTTTATTGTTTGTCCAAGACAATTTGCTATCTTAATAAATCAACGAGACGTAATGATAAATGACACGGATTTGCATACTTCTAGTTCAAAGTTTCGAACCGACTTCGGCAAGTTCATCTGTCATTCTAACATCTATGGCAGTTACTCATTCAGTGAAGTGAAAAACTTGAAGTAAGCTGAAATCAGAGGGTGACGACAATAGGTTAAACTCGTGCAGACGTAAGTATGTAAGATATAAAAAAACCCATGTTAGTCTAACAAATGCTATTGAATGTAAAAACTGATACTACTATTTAGCAATTCTTAAGTATCAGTGTTTTCATGAAGACAGAAACAGTATTAAAATAAGCAATATTACTATACCTGACTTGTTTGTCAAAAATCATTCATTGACAAAACATTGTGTGGTCTAAATGTAAAAATTCAAAATACATTTTTTGATTACACTAGGTGACTATAATATACTTTACTTTGTTTAACCGTGCATAATGACTGGTGGTTCAACGGTATTGCGAACAGTTAAAAGAACGTCTGCCAGTAAATATTTCTTGGCTAAATTAATTATAGTCAA
This sequence comes from Clostera curtula, assembly GCA_905475355.2. Taxonomy (NCBI): domain Eukaryota; kingdom Metazoa; phylum Arthropoda; class Insecta; order Lepidoptera; family Notodontidae; genus Clostera; species Clostera curtula. The sequence goes on from FR997805.1 coordinate 1,979,113, forward strand.
TAACATGCTAAAATGTGGCTCCTAAAATAAAGAAAACGTTGTTAGAAATGAAATCTTCACAGCGTGTGGTTTACCTAAAGTAAAGATGTCTTGTTTTAAGAACACGAAAAATGTACCTTGGGTGTTGCTGCTTCCTAGGGATGTGTTTCAGAAGCGAATATTTATTATTATTACTATCATTTTTTATTATCATATCAAAAGTCATCTATAGCAACGGTTGGTCGTTCTTCCTCTGCGACCAGTGGCATATCTATAATAGCTTAAAGAAGTAGCTGATGCTATAGCACATTCGCTAATTCTTAAAGATAATTAAAAAAAATTGCTTTCATTTTAATCGGTATCGTGAAACCTCTATACAAACATATAATTTATGAATACAAAAACATTCAAATCTAGAATATCTGGTTTAAGGAGACGCTTACTTGACCACGGAATCGACCTAACCTAGACCAACAATGATTTGGTCCTCAGTCGAATAACCTCACCTTATTTTTCAGGGAGACTACGTATAAAGTAGAGTTAACGGGCAAGAGCGTTTGAGGGTTCCCGAAGGTAGCCTAGTTTTATAAAAAATGCGCCAAGCCATTGAAAATAGTTAGGAGCAGCATGAGATCACTGCACAGTTGATATTTCTCAGTGCTAAAACTAACCATAGAAACACGTTACATCATGAATAAAATGACGTAATGTCACTTCAAGATCATGCAACTAAGTCAATTGAACTAGACATTAACCATTTGACTCCTATATTATTATCAAATGCACCTTCATAACATTTGTTTACCGAGTTTGAAGTATAGCCAATTACTGCGCGTCTCACGAGATTTTCACAATAAGCTTTTGGATTACTAATTGTGTAACTTTAAAACTCTAATTTTAAATAAGAAACTGTAGAAGGAATACCTTTTACATCATCCCTATTGAGCAGCTTTTAGTACTTAGGGTAAATGGTAAATATATTGCAATATTTCCAAAGAGCTCAAATGAATCTAAAAAATCTATAAATTGATGGAATTCAATGAAAGCGGAACATTTTGTCTCTCTTTATGCATCGTTATTATGTCTGTTTGCACGTATTGTGTGCGATGTTTTTGAGCACACGCGGAAATGAGCGGGAAGCACGTTGGTACAGTCGCTGACACTTTTAATGACAAGTTGGTGAAGGATATATAATAAAATGATTGAGCCAGGATCATGATCATCAGCCTGTTTCATTTCACTGTTGCACGTAGGCCGCTGCATATTCGACAGCAAGCCAGTGAGTTCAAAATCGTACGTCATTGGATAATTTGCCCGCAACTAGAATGCTTGGCATGCGGATTTTGCAGGTTGATAATCGCACACCATAAGCACAGTCAACAGTTGAATGCAGTCGTATGACGATTCAGAGACTACATAGAAGAGCCGTCACGAAAGAGTTCTTCACAAGAAGGAAACAGTCCTCATGAGGAGCAAAAGGTCCTTATGAAGAACAAGAGGTACTCATGAGGAGGAACAACCCATACTGGGAGTATGAAAATTGATAGCGACTGTACAAACACAAATTGTAAACAGCGGAAGCGTTTAGTGAAGGATAAATGCAGTGAAATTGTCAGGAAGAGATGTGACTGGTTGTACAATAAATAATCAACATTAGCAAAATATATTATATTTTAATTCATAGAATAAGTTCACAAAATTATGAAACACTAGCTTTTGCGCGTGGCTTCGCCCGCGTGGGCTTCGAACCCGTGCTTATCTCTATGCATATTTTTTATGAACATAAAAGTGGTTATTGTGACTAAACTATGATAGTTAGATATGTACTCCCGCGGACTTTTTTGTAGATCTTAATAAGACCTACAGTACATAATTTTGTTCTATTGTCAATACTTTTTGCAGCGCACTCTTACATAGGTTTTCGATTTTACTCCTTGGGGCCATAATTTTCATACGCGTCCCTAATTCTTTTGATTTGAATTAAATATACCCTATAACCTTCCTCGATAAATGGACTATCTAACACTGAAAGATTAAAATTTGAAATCAGACCAGTAGTTCCGGAGATTAGGCGTTCAAACAAACAAACAAACAAACTCTGCAGCTTTATATATTAGTATTGAAGCCACGTTTTTAGAGTCCTCATTTTTATCACACTTTTTACATTGGGCTTTTAAAATAGTTTTTTCTTCAAATAAAATATGTAATTTCACTAAAAATTACTTCTAAATGCTGGTAGTAAGCCAAACCTGCTTAGACTGGTGCAGACTAAAAATCGTGTGTCACTCACACGCACACATAGTTTCAGCGCGAGAAAGATTTTAAGCTGCATGATCAATATTATGTTGCAATTGATCAGTGCGTAAAAAACGATGCAGCTACGTTATTTTTATGCTTACGAACCGCTCTGTAAATAGTCTATGTCTTAGCTAGTGGGTTGTACAGTACATTCAAATTGGCGTCCAGTTCCACAAACATTTTCTTGCGCCTAATATTTCTGCGTATTTTGTTCGTCGGCTCCCTACGACACCGCCAGGATAAATTTTGATGGAGACACAACGTGGGTTGTAGGGGCCCAGAAAAGGATTGATGGGTTGGGTTAAAGATTAAACATGTGAAAGGTGTGAATGGAGAGAGAAAATATCTTGAGTATAAGGGCTCGTGGGATAAGGGCCGGAAAATGATGACTACGTATACTAAATATGTCATCCCACAGACAAAAGCGCAATGTTATTATGGCACACTGTATTCTTCAACAAATACGATGTTGAAACTCAGTCTATTTTAGCAAACATATCAAATGTTCGCAACTCGGAGCGGATGGCGGTTGTATTTTTACCGCACGAGTTATGCAACGGCCTGATAACATTGTTTATGTGATTGCTATTTATTTCTGTTATGCGAATGTTGGCACGTAGACATTTTTTTTATATATGTCACGTTACTTTCGTAATCATCATGATCATCATCTGGATGATGATGTTGGACCTGATCTAGTTGTACAGCCGTTACTGTTTGAAATTGGTTATTTCACCGAAGTTTAACAGAAACTTTAAGCATTTAGCCGCGTATCCCACATCCACCACCGGTCCGCTTGTCGTTCCTACATAATATACATCATTAGTTACTTCTCGCAACTTTACTTTCATCCGCAATTTCTCCCGTTAAAGTATAATTTTGTTGGCGTTTTAATAACATATTTATTTCTGTCCGAAATATCACTAAAATCGGTGAAGCGTTGTTAATGTAAAATCAGAAAAAAAATCGGTGGCCTAATTTCAAAGCAGATGGGACATTTTCAAGCAAATTTCACTTTGCGGTAAAATGACTGAAGCGCAACGAATATTTTCGTTGTTGAAAAGAAGGTTGAAAAACCAAATAAGGTCCAACAGATAGGCCCCTAAATATTTGACTGGCCACTGTTACTACTGTTGTACAGTACTGTTAAAAAAGTAACTAATAAAATTATCTCTGCAATAATGTTGCACTTAATTTGCACCTGAGATTACTTCGAATCATTCGAGTTGAATTACCCGTAATGTCCTCCATGTGCGTATCGAGTTCTCGTTTCTAAATAAGGTTGTCTCACCGAAGAATATGCATGATTGATTTATCATTGCACTTTCAAGATTCAACATCAAAGTCAGTCCTTTACCAAATAGCACAACTCAGTTGCTAGATGATATTCATAAATCAATTATAAAAATGCTGCAACTGTCGAAATACTCATGCTATTGAAGACGTGGAGGCAAGGTAGCCTAATATGCCACGCTGGCCAGATGACATGACTAAGATGGTGATGATGATATACGTTGGCTTCTTGGCGCAATACAAAAAAACGTAGAAGTTTCGTAGAAAACCATTTTCTCTTCATATTTGATTGCTTGGTAACCCTTATCCTTGGAACTACATCGATTAGAATTGACTTGTTCAATGTAACGTGAACGCTAACCACCACGTTGCGATCCACGTGTGCTTAACTGCGTTGATGGAAGCGTCTAGTGCACGTTCAGTGGCTGTAAGCCTTCAATGGAAACCTCTGAAACTAAAGAGCAAGGTCTCCTAGTAATTAGTGCATAGTTTTGCCACAGGAGAAACTACTAAATCTCTAATCTCTGCTCAGCTCTTCATTCTCCAGTAGTATGCACACTAATTAGCCTTTTTATGTGGAAAATCTTTGTAGGTACTAGACCATTGGAGAGATTGGCTGGATTATTTGGGATTTTGATTTTTAACCTATCTACTAAAACCACCCGTTCTTGAACTGCCCTAGGCCATGGGATTTGCTCATGCTATTTAGGGAGTATTCCGTGTGGTGACAGATTTGGAATACATAGTGTCACCATACCATCCTGAGGGTGTCGTAAAAGCCGACAAAAGGAAATAACGACTGATAACCTAGCTGTAAGAGAAGGAAAACTGGATACGAACCCTGTGGCAACCCGTCTGGCCAGCGCGGCACAGTAGGCCAATTACCCTCCCTGTAATTGGAGGAGGCCCGACTCAGCAGTGGGTCATATATGGGCTGATTAGATTAGATTAGACTACTACTAGTATTTAGGGAGTATAGTCTACAAGATGGAAATTGGTATACTGTGCCACGTTAGACAGAGTTTTATCACTACAAGGCTGACTAAAGGATTTGGCGCGAATGACCTGGCGCCAGTTGATTTCATGCTCTGAAGGTTGAACTTGTGCCCCTCTCCAAATCAACGCATAGTGTGAAATCGGCCGGTCATAATGTTCTGGTGTCTCGAAGGAAATCAAGCGTATTGTCACGAGGTGAGTAGCGCCAGCCATTTGTCGGTGAACCGTGACATTCTATCGTTTCTTGTAAATTCTAATAAATAATTCTATTAAACCTTACTTATCTTTCATTATTTCAACCCATAAATGAACTAATACTGAGTCAGGCCGAGCCTATTGTGTCACACTGGCAAGCTAGGTTGTCTACATCTTGAGTTTCTTTAGTCGACTATTATGCCACCCTCAGTATGGAATGTTGTAGAGACATTATGTATACTAATCACCGTCACTACACGGATTTTATTGAACTGTACTGTAACACTTCAATAAGAACAAAGGTTATCATTGAAAAAATAGTATTGGGATCTCACGATCAACTTATAGTTTGTTTGCGTTAAGAATTTACTAGGGTAAAGGTGTATTTTATATATTTAAGGGATAAAGGACAGGACACAACCGTTGCGTTTATAAGAATGCCTTCAACTCGCCACTGTGAACGTGTTTTTCTAATTTGGAACGATATGATTGGTTGGAGCGCCCAATGATGGCTCACTGCATTCTTAACGCGAACGAGGTATAGATCCCTCGTGATTTGAAACACAAGTCAGGTGTTGCAGGCGCCGGCTGCGTAGAGTCGACCGCATATCCCCACGTGCGTGACCACGTGTCGACACGTGTAACAGTTGATGTGATTCCCTTTGCGACACTAATTTACGTCTAAGACGCAGATGGAATCGATATTACTACATCATAAATATCATATGATCCCTCTAGCATACAACATAGCTAACGATAAAATTGTGAAAAATTATTTCTCTTATGCTGCTGCAGCTGCTGCTCACGGTAGACAGCTCAGACCTTACCTCACAATTTTTGTCACCATCAAAAATACCGCGGGCAAAACAACTTAAACTTTCGTGTTATCGACCTGTGTGTAAATAAGGTCACCAGACCTCTATCATAGGAAGCATGGTTGGCAGCGGAAGGAATCTTTTTTTCGTTGGAAATCCTTGTAGATACCCAGCATTTTGGGACGGGGTATGTTGGACTACGGGAAGCAGAAAGTGAAATTGATAATTGCTTTGCTCACCTAATTTCCTGTTCTCCTAAAACCCTGGTTGTGAAACTTGTTAAGCCCAACTTTCTTAACCAAAACACCGCATGAAATTACTTCTACTACTTACTAGTTCTCAGCCCATAAATTACATGGAGAGTAATTAGCCTACTGTGTCACGCTGGCCAGAAGGGTTGGCACAGGGTTTAGTATCAAGTTTTTCTTTCACATCAAATCACATTTTAAAACTATATCTCGTGTAGCATCTTTGCAGGAACCATGACCCTTGTACTTCCAGGAAGTAGAGTTAAGCATGAAGTATTTAAATTGTCCAGTCACCGGTTGACATTATAAAATGCACAGAATAAACAATAAAAACTGCTTTCAACGTTCAACTAAATTGCTTGTTTTTTGTGTCAACTGAATTTATTTGTTCCTTGTTTTTGCCAAAAAAATTATATTGGCATTCAGTACAGTTCAGGGTCAGGCAAAAATCTTTCAATAATCTAATATACATTATGTAAAATTAAATGAACTTAATACAATTTAAAGCGTTCAAATTAATATACTGGAGGAGGCCCGACTCATTATGGCTAAGCAGTATCGAATTGTAGTTGCCAATTTTATTATGAAATCAAGTGATTATGTAAATTGTTTTATCCATGATCATAATTTGTGCTTATTTTGAATTACGTGATCCACTTTGACAATCGTTTTATCTAGATTTGGTAGAAAGCGTAACGATTGGTCTACAGATATCATTATCTTTATTTAATTTTACGTTCTACTTCCTACTGATTAGCAATGGGTCATGTTTTCCGGTATAATGCTCATTGTTACAGATTTAAAAAAACAGATAAAATAATATACATTTAAGTACTTATATAAATATTTGCATAAAATCTTATATAATTAAAAAATAATTTTTTTTTGTTTCTTTATCTAATATTTAAGCTCTACTACCTACTTTTTAAATTTTCGCTTTTCATCAAATGCGTGTTTTTCTAATTCTTTTAATTCAACAAAACTCCTCCTTTTTATTATGTGTTTTTGACATTTCCATGTGTAGGCTCTTACAACGATCTCAGGCAGGATGGAATGGTGTATTCTAAATCACATCACCTTGCATTACAGAAATAGCACGTAATCTACAGCGACAAGAAATCAATTTTCCACTGAAATTCGGAAGTATTGATTTGTACATATATCCGTATTAATGAATGGTCACTTATTTTTGTTTTATAACCTTTCCGTCGAACCTTGCATAATTCTTCTGGCTCTTGATGTAATGCTCAATCATTAAGTCTATAACGAAGCTTTCGTCGCCTCAGCGGTTATTGCTTAACTTAGACAAATATTCGACAAGCACATGCAAAAACTAGCACCTTCTTTGTATCGATTTTCTGTCTGATCGATTAATGTATTTCTGGAAAGCCGATTTGCCATTATATGGGCCGTTAACTATTAAGTTTTGCTCACCATTCGCATCTTTGTATGTTTATAGCCACATCACACAGTAGAAACACTCGGCCGTAAATAAGTGAACAGTGGTAGTGGTAGTTTGGGGAATGAAATGTTTAACGTGGAAATTTACTTCTTATGATTGTTTTATTTTTGAAATAAAGCAATCTGCACTCATTTTATTTACAAATGTGTGTGTTGTAAACCTTCTCAGCCTTACACAGTTGTGTATGTCTGCCGTTTATAATGTCGCTGTGCATTTAACGTACCTTTAGTAATCATATTCTATGCCTACACTATCAATGTTGTTGGCCAAATCTGTGAAACCTTTAATAGTGAATGAGTCTATTGTTCTCATTTGTACGTATGATCCACACATCCGTTGGTGAATCATGCGAAGACGCGTAGGTACATTGGAATGTAATCTTTAACTAATATATTTATTATAATTCCGTATGGTGAAGGATTTAGAATTCACAATGTTACCAACCCAAATCATCCTGTGGGTGTCGTAAGAGGTGACTAAAGAAACGCTAGAGCCAGATCACATAGCCGCAAGAGAAGGAAAACTTGATACAAACCCTGTGCCAATCCGTTTTGCCAGCGTAGCACAGTAGGCTAATTTCCCTCCATGAATTTCGAGGTGGTTCCATGAATTTATGGACTGATGATGACGATTATAATAATTTACTGGTCAAGTTTGTGATGAATTTAAGCTATTGTCATTTCATTTCAATGAAATTTCTCTTTGTCGACTCTTACAACACCCTCAGGATATAATGGGGTGGTGACACCGTTACCACACCGACTAGAAATACAAAGTCACAGATCACAAAATATCTATGTGAAACCCTTTGTTAACCAATTTGGACACAAAGCGCAATGGTTTAAGGCCATCAAATCATTGACTGAGCAATGGGTCATTTAGGGAGGGCTTGCCTCGGAGCATTTTGGAACTCCACCGCGGTCACAAAGCATACTGCCCCAGCCGGGAGAACTTTCACTTTGGAGCAGGGCTGTCGGGGAACGCTGTGGGGTTTAGTGAGTAGATCGGGAGCAACTGTCACCTTAATCGCCCACGGTTGACCCCCACGAAGATTTCCGACGTAAGCTGAATGAGTAAATTATAGGCCAAGACAGCTAGATACAAAACCACGTAAATGTAAGTTTGAAACCCGATTTACCCACTCAAGGCTTTAAAGAATTCGATCTATAAATAGTGTAGTGCAAGTATACTAGCTACCGTAAATCCCGCGCCTACGCAGCGAAAGTCTGACGGGCCCCACCCACGCGCTTGACAGGATAAACTCGTTTTCCATGTACGTAGCTGTATATGTATTTTGAATTTGAACGTAGTTTCTTACAATTAGCCCAATTTATGTGGTAGCAGTAAATATGATAACTGCTAACTATTGTCAACTAGCGACCCGCCCCGGCTTCGCACGGGTGCAATGATGAACCTCTAAATTTATCAGTGTTTCTCTACAATAGTTATGGATGTATTATACATAAAAACCTTCCTCTTAAATCACTCCATCTATTAAAAAACCCGCTTCAAAATCCGTTGCGTAGTTTTAAGCAAAGATTTAAGCATACATAGGGACGGACAGACGACAGCGACTTTGTTTTATAATATGTAGTGATTATACAGTACAATATTCCATCCATATTGGATGCCTCTTGTCAAATAGAGAATATGAAATACCCTTATATTTTTAACCATTATTTTTTTTAAAGAAAATTCTCTCTACTAGCTCATAAAAGAGCAAGTCATTCTGTCTCACTCAAAGACACTTGGCCCAGGCATGGAAACCGGGACCATTGAGCAACCGGTGAGTATGGCCTCCCCCAGTTTCATGGAGGGTAATTAGCCTACTATGCCACGCTGGCCAGACGGGTTGGCACAGGGTTTCGTATCAAGTTGTCCTTCTTTTAGGGCTAAGATATCGGCCTTTTAATTTCCTTTTGTCGGCTCTTACGATATCTTTAGGGTGGAATGGGTTGGTGACACTATTATATATTCCAAATCCGTCACCACACGGAAAACATCACACATGTGTATTACTATTAAATTAACCACGAGATATCTTACTATTCCCATACTTAAAGTAAAAATGTTCAATTCAAATGTCTGCCCACGTGATTCGTATAGAATATCTTAATTATCCACTACGTCTACAGTCCACGTCAGAGAATGTTTATGGTAGAAATCACGAGATGCCCGGGCCGCCCACCAGAACAGAAAAATAATCTGTGGAAGCATCATACGTGGTGTTGATTCAAATTCAAATTCAAATTCTTTATTGCGAACTAAGTGTACAGAATTTTGAAGATGTTAACAATAGGTAGGTTCTTAGAACTTAGTTACCTGTTAAGGCATTGCAATTTAAATGGTAAACACTACAAAACTAGATACTTCCTTAAAATTACAGTTTTGAATCCTTAATATTTTAGGTGCACGTAGACATTGATGTTCGTGAAATGAACCGAAATGTTAATCCAAAGGCAATTTAAACTGAAATAAAGATAGAGGTTTTTTTTTCGTTTTTGTGGAGTGGGAATCCATTTTGGCCTGGCAACATTTTCCCGCGAAGTAGAGTGGACGCCCGTGGATGAAGCCCTGAGGCCCTCCTACCCACCAAAACCCCACTTATGTTCCGTCTCTCACCCTGTTGTGACTGGCCGGGCTATGTGAGACTTCAGGGCTCCCTCACAACCAAATCCCCCCCCCCCCCCAGTGTCTAACTGCCAGCTGGGAGTGAGACCCGTGGCTGACGAAGGGTTGGAAGAACCCCCAGATGTTTTTAGCTGGAAATAGGTCCAGTCCTTTCTTGTCCGCGTAACCCGACGTTCCCAATAAAAAAGGGGAGGCTTTTTTTCGAAAATAAATGTGTGTTTGTTTACCAAATGTAAATTTAGTATATCTTTTTTAACTTTGGGTAAATTTACGTTAATACGGCAGATGCAGTGCAATCTTTGTGATTTTGTTCTGTAGCAACCAACATCCTACATACTTTACGCTAGGATCTCACTTAACAACATTAAGAAATATCGTCTACAAACGAGTGAATTTGTAGAACGCCCTAAATCGAGCGAAGTTTACAGACCAATTCGCATGGGTACGAGATTCCCAACACTGGTCATTGGGGTCCTCCATACCACCTTGTCTGGCTGGATGTTCATCTCATCATCATCATGTTCATGTTTACTTCTCGATAATCCGTTACATTTTCCTGTTGCAATATTAGTCCAGGTTTGTTTTACATTACTGGTATTTCAACTTTCTATAGTATCGCTGAGATAAATCACTGGCTAGGTAAGGCTGTTCAGGAAGTTAAGGGACCTTTATTCAATACTAGCTTTTGCTGACGGGTCCGTCTGCGTCCGTCCTTAATACATACATGTAGATAAGACACGAACACGTATGCATAAAATGTTTAAGCCAAAATGCTATTTTGACAATACCCAAATGCCTCTAGCAATTATTGTGCCAGCCATTTCAATACCTTGGTAAACATAAAGACATATCGATATAAAACTAAACCAATTAACTGTTTGTATTTGAACACTGTGTTACCACCCCATTAAATCTTGAGGGTGTCGTAAGAGTCGATAAAAGTAAATGACAAGGCCAAAAACCTAGCCGCAAGAGAAGGAAATCTTGATACAAAATCCAGTGCCAACCCTGACAGTAATTACCCTCCATGTAATTGGAGGAGGCCTGACTAACTGTTTCGGTAATCAAATATGGTGATGTCATATGACTTTTTTTTTATATCTAGAATGGACAAACTTACTTACTATTTTATTATATTCATGGGTTCAAAGAATTCTAATTACGTAATTTATATTCCGCTACCTTTAAGCAGCTTACATTGCTGTTTTACTTGTCTTCTAAACTTTTTATCGAACTCTGCTGTGATTCAATTAAACCATTGCGCTCACAAATCTTGTACCATATTGCCTTGTACATGTACCAAATCATCTAATATCAAAATCACACAGAGTTTCTTACCGGCTCTTCTCTGTACAGCTGCCTTCCGAAACGATGGTGAATGTTAAATCGTAAGTTTTAAATTTTATTTTGTTTACCTTGCCAAAATAGCTCTAATGAGCTAACTTTATTAAATGAGGTTTGATTTGATAATTACAAGTCTGTTGATGAGTAGCTGATGGTTATCATCAAGTATACGAGGGTGAATCAAAAAATTCTTGGAATCAATATTAAAAAATGCAAAGATTTAAATAATAATATTTTATTTTTCTACATAATCTCCCTCCAATGCAATGCATTTAGAATAACGCGTTTCTAACTTCCTTATTCCTTGTGAAAAAAAATTATTTTCTTGACTCTCGAAAAAGTCCTCTACGGCAGCTATAACCGCGTCATTATCGTGAAATTTTGTTCCACGAATTTCCTCTTTTAATTTTGGAAATAAGTGAAAATCACTTGGGGCTAAGTCCGGAGAATATGGTGGGTGGTCAAGGAGATTGAAGCCAGCACAGCGGATTGCGTTGAGCGCAACTTCCGATCGATGGGCAGGAGCGTTATCTTGAAGGAACAACACGCCCAACGACAGTTTTCCACGACGTTTTTCTTTAATCGCTTCACGCACTTTCGGGATTAAATTTGCATAATAGGGTCCAGTTATCGTCTGGCCTTTTGGCATGTAATCAATAAAAAGGATTCCTTCACTATCCCAGAACACAGAGGCCATAACTTTGCCAGCGGAAGGAGCAACTCGAAATTTCTTAATGGATGGAGAGGATGGTCGTTTCCAAGACATGCTTTGTCTTTTAGTTTCAGGATCAAAATGGTGGACCCACGTTTCATCCATGGTGACAAGACGACAGCAAAAATTATCCGAATCACGCTGGAACATTTCGAGATTACGCTTGGAAATTTCCAAACGTCGCTTTTTGTTTTCGTCGGTTAACATTCGTGGCACCCATCTTGCAGACACTTTTTTGAACCCCAGTGAATCAATTAAAATGGATTGAACGCTACCAAAAGATATCTTTAGGATCTCAGCTATATGTTTTATAGTCATTCTTCTGTCTTCCAAAACCAGATTCTCAACCTTTTTGACATTTTCTTCTGTAACGGAGGTTGAAGGCCGCCCAGAACGCGGGTCATCTTTACAGCTTGATCTACCTCTTTTAAATTCAGCCACCCAGTACGCAACCGTAGAATAGGGTACAGCATCACCCCCTAATGTCTGCTGAATGTCCAAAAAAATTTCCTTCGTAGACATTTTTTTCAAACTGAGATATTTTATCACCGCACGTAACTCACTTTTATCCATAATTTTGACTTTTTAGCAACTCGTTGCACAAAAAAATTTAGTACATGCGAACGAACTGACAAATACAAGTGACATTCTGCATAAATATAGTGTGATAGACACTCTTTAATTTGAATATCGAACTTGATCCAAAAAGGTTTCATATATATGCACTTCTAAGAACTTTTTGATTCACCCTCGTATAATAAGGATTTGGTAGGTCTTGTTCCCATAATTATTTTATTATGGATTATGTACTGCTTACTGTCGGAATCTTAATATTGTTCGGATATTTTCGTCGTCTCTCAATATATTGTTTAAAACAGTTTCGAACATCAATTCAAATCTGACCAATAGTAAGTTAGCAATCTTGAACAATCGGCGGTTAAATTTAAATCTTGCTCACGTGATTGGTTGTTTTAAAGTTGGCCGTATCTATTTTAGACAACTATTTTTAGTCATTAGTGTTTTATCTTAGCAGGGTTCGAAGAAGAAGACGAAAGATATTATTCTATTTATAAACATGATTTATGACGTCTACGTGGGAGGGAGATTCTTTGAAATTTATTGAGCGTGAGAATGTCGATAATGTAGATTTATCATTAGCAATCGCATCCCACAACGTAGTAGTAAATTATACTACATGTTCCTACTTTATAAAATTCTCATTAGTAATTATAGGCGCCAAGACAAGTATGACGCCAGATTTTGGCACAGATTCTACTCTAATGACTTTGTAAGACATCTTTCAAACATTTTTCGTAACAAGTTGTATTTATAAAATTACTAGCTGTCCCGGCAAACGTTGTTTTGCCAAATAATTAACCAGCCCTCGCGCAACCCCCTTCCCCGCGCAACCCCCACCCCGCGCAACCCCCACCCCGCGCAACCCCCACCCCGAGCAACCCCCACCCCGCGCAACCCTCTAGGTCTTAATGGTTCCAGAGATATCGTGAACATCTCCTATCGCAAACGTTGTTTTGCCATGTAATTAAATAGGGGTTGATCGTAGAGGGCTGAAAATTTAGGGTTGTTTGTATTTTTTTATGCTGAATCTTAAAAAAATAAAAGCAAAAAATTTTCTCTAAAAAATAAACAATATTTTTTTTCTAGAAATCAATGGATGCTCTTTGGTACTCTGTGAATGAGTGGTTGGTTCACTAGTGTACACCAGTGGCTTGTGTGTAGATAAAAATAACAGTATAATGTGGATTTGGCAGACGTTACCAAATCCACACTCGTGATCACTCACCGTCATTGTACGCACATAAACACGTACGCTAGTGTTTATTGCTCGTCAATAAGAGAGAGAGTATGAGTCATTCACTACGGATTTGCAAATCTATCTAAGCTACATTGAAGGCGTTTCGCACGGGTTGCGACGCAGGACAATTCAGAGTCATGATTCAACTTCTCGATTGAAATGTGAGGAAGGACGCAAAAGAGGATTTGGAAACACTGAAGCAGTTCATTGAAAATAAACGACCGATGTGTGTGTAAGGAGCGTGGGATAAGGGCCGAAAGATGATATTGGTAATTTAAAAATGACGGTTTACAAGAGTTTTGTGATTAAATACACGTAAATATAGTTCCTATTGAGTTTGAGTTAGATAGATCAGCGATTTGCAGCGTCAACTTGGCATTAATTTAACAGCCATAACTTGGCACGATCATATAAGCCCGTTATTATTTACGTATATTCTCGTAGTAGCACATGTCCGAATGTATGAATGTATGCGCCGTTAATGACGTCAGTGTGTAGTCACTTTACTGCTTGTAATATACTATGGTATTTACTTTTAAAAAATCAGTCCAGACCAGACGGCGCCAGACGTCGCTTTTCAGATGTCGCGATTTCATATTTATTGGCCGGTGCTTAATGACGTCAGTCCTTTGAAGAAGCGCAGTGAAATTCGCAGCTACCAAAAATAATTTATATAACGATATTTCTATGCTAATACTAAGAGTGTTTGTCTGCCTGGTTGAGGTCATCATCTTTAATAGTGGTTTCCTTTCATTTAATTGACACACAGCACAGAACTTCAAACCAGATATTTTTACCGATGACCTATTATAATTACTACTACTACTCAGTACTACTGAAGCGTAGTGTTGTAGAATACAGTGTCACTACCTCATTCCATCTTGAGGGTGTCGTAAGAAGCCGACAAAAGGAAATGACAAGGCAGATAACCTGGCCGCAAGAGAAGGAAAACTTGCACAGTAGGCTAATAACCCCCATGGAACTGGAAGAGGCCCGATTCGTCAGTGGGTCATCTATGGGATGAGTAGTAATAATAGTAGATGCGAAAACCGGCGGCATTGGCGTTTAGCGAACCTTACATATATTTGATTTCACCATAATAATGACAGCGTATGGTGGTGATTTGATGATAGTTTTATTATTCCAACTTAAGGTGGATGCTCCAGGGTAGCCCGCGAAATTCAAATTTTCTTAGGTTTTTTGCAATTTGCAGGGCACTGCTAGGTTGTATGTTGAATAAAATGTTATTCGCGGCTGTAAGACGTATGTAGTTATAAAAAAACTTTTTCATCCCCCCATCTCGGAAAGAGTATTTTTGCTCTTCGATATCTGAGTGCAAAAGCCGTTTTTATTCACTAGAGAATAAAGTATTTTTGCTCTTCGATATCTGAGTGCAAAAGCCGTTTTTATTCGCTAGAGAATAAAGTAAAGATTATTCTGTAATACTTACCTGTCATAATAAATAAATAAATAAATATCCTTGGACATTTCACACAACGCCATCTCGTCCCAAGTTAAGCAACTTAATGCTTGTGTTATGGTAACGAGATGGATGATAAACTACTTATATACATTTTTTTTTTGTAAATACATACATATTATAGATAGAAATGACACCCAGACTCCGAGCCAGTGCCTCTGGTTTAGACAAAGACACTGGCCCGACCCCGGAATCGAACCCGGGACCCGTTGATCGAAAGGCGGCACATCTGACCACTAGACCAACGAGGCAGAAATAAAAGTGAATACCTAAACTGAAATAAAAGTGTACCTATCTTGTGATTGTAAACGTTTTTTTTTTTGCATTTAGTCATTTCCTCGCTGAGGTGGAATGAAAAGTTACGTGTTGCACTCGAGTGCAAAGATTTTTCACCTCGTGCTCTTTTGATTCCCTCGCTAACGTTCAGGATTCTAGTTTTGAATCACTCGCTGCGCTCGTGATTCAATTTTAGAATCCTTCGCTTGCTCGGTCATCAAAATTGAACACGCGGTTAAAAAGCAACTTTGCACTCTTGTATAACAAATAACTATTTCAACGTCAAAGTCATTCTTGCACCTTTATGAGCTTGGAGGGTTGTATTGATGAGTTTGATGATTATAACTCTGTAACTACATACGTCTTACAGCCGCTAATCAAATGTTCATCATCATACAAACTTGCACTGCCCTGCAAATTGCAAAAAACCTAAGAAAATTTGAATTTCGCGGGCTACCCTGGAACATTCACCCTAAGCTACTTAAACTACAGCATAACGTCGTAGTCAAACCAAAATCTGCTATGTGCAAAAACTCTATTTTGAATTAACGAGTAAAAACATTTTCGTATAAAATTTTAAGAAGGTGAACTCCAAATATTTTTTCTTTGTAGTTGAAACATACTTCTAGGCAGTCCTTTGACGTGTTATTTTATTAGTACATACATATTTTAAAGTAAAAAGTGCATTATTACGGTGTGTAAGTAAAATTCTGAAAAATGCACATAGCAGATTTTGGTTTGTCAACGACGATAAGCATTTTCAACCACACACTTAAAAGTCCAAGGTAACTAATATGACTGCCTCGTTGGCCTAGGGCTACCTCGTTGGTTGGATGTGCCGCCTTTGGGTCACGGGGTCCCGGGTTCTATTCCGGGGCCGGGCAAGTGTCTTTGTGTAAAACAGGCACTTGCTGGGTCTGGGTGTCATTAGTGTTCGTGAATTTCATGTTTGTAAACTGCCCCCGCGACACAGGTTAACCTTATACACCAGGAGTTAACTGCATATTTTTAAGCCCAGTTTGTTTTATACACTATTTGATGGTAATATCCTATAACGTATCCAACACGTGAGTCACACTTTCCGGGCACTTAGATTAAATCTTTCTGTAGGCGAGTAAATATCTCTAAAAAAACTTATAATACACCAATACTGATAAAAACTCAAGAGCTATTCACCAAAAAGACTCGGTAAAAGTACAAGGACTTATAACAAAAAGACAGGAATAAAAACAAGGCGCCATACCAATAATCTTTTGCTACATAAAGGAACTTGGTTTTTATGATAGTTTCTTTATACTACGTTGAGTGTCTAGAAATAACTTAAATATCTTGCGTTTTTAAACGGTGTAGCAAAAACGCTTGCGTTTGGCAGTAGACCATGAAAATAATCGGCAGTAATCGATTAGTACTATAAGAGACCTCGTGGAAAAAATCGTGAAAATACAATGCCGCCAACTCAATCCATCATAAAGTACGAAAAATAAAGCAGATAAATAGACGGTTTAACAATAGTTAAAGGATAACAAGCAAAATGTCAAAAGCATCGTATGCAAATTTTCTTTTGTCTATATGGGGGAGTTCTATGTGCTTCTAAGAGTTAATGTGCTTTGAGATGATTAATGCCTGCCCGCGTCTAATTTGCTGAAATTTTCTTTAATATTAATGAAATTTAAAACATCTGACATTCATGTACAATTACTGTAATAATATGGAATTAGTTAGGAAATTTATTCTTAAATAAGACCGGAAGAAACACATTGTCATTCTTTTTTTTATTACTTTAATAAAAAAAAGAATGCAATGTGTTTCTTGCCAGTTCTTCTCAGAAGTGGTCGCGTTGGTCACTTTGCATTATATAAGTTTCAGCAATGTGTTGACAATTTGTATGTGTCTATTGTGTGCTACACAAAACAGATAATTTTACTTTTGACGGAGATATAAAAAGTCAACAAACAAAAATAAGTCCTAAACAAAAAATATATAAAATAGTCACTAGCTCTTAGATTAATATTCGATTAATGAGTATACTTTATGCATTTAGTAAATTTGACAAGTACTTTTTCATGAATGTAGTAGCGTATTATTTTAAATGGAGAGTAAAACTTTCGAGCGTGCCCATAATGGGTTGTGGGTTTTTCGTATTATTTGTTACAAACAAAAAACATTTTCATTATGACACTACTGCATGCGATTTAAGGTGCTCGTAAATTAACATAATTGCTACCACACTCGATTTCGTTTGATAGAAAAGAAACCTCGGTTTGCAGCGAACTACCCTCCATGTAAAGAGAAGAGGTCCGACTCCGCAGTGGGTCGTATATGGGCTGAGTAGTCTGCTCTTAGGAGACTCTCAGAACAGAATCGTGTGATGATATTATCTATACTCTATACTCTATACATACTACATATACTACATATACTACAAATAAATAAAATTGGAGTGTCTGTTTGTAATAATAAAATAACCACTTTTTACTAAATGCGTAGGTATGCATACACAGTTCATAGACCAAAATAACTTTATTTTTAATACAGTTGCTCAAAAAGTGGCATATTACAGGGACGTATAGCGTTCGGGAAGTGGGCTATTACACACGCGTGCTTTTTCTTTACCATTCCCGCACTAGTGCGTTTTCTTTCCCAACTGTCAAAATAATGTCTATTATAAGGAAAAACCAACCATGAAGTTTTTACAAAAAAAAATCATAGAAGTTTTTATGATTCATGCAAATACGTATATTTCTAAAAAGAAACTACGTACTAATTTGTTTCAATATCAGATTTAATGATTTGATTGAATGTGTTTTATTTCATCTAATTAAATTTCATTTAATATCAATAAAAAATTCTACTGAAGACTTGGCTGTATGGGCATTGTTCCTTTTGTCTACCAGAATGGGTGAAGAAAAAAAAACCTGCTTATATTCTACGGTCGGCGCCATTTTTCAGAAATGATTAGTTAGTTGAGTTTATTGTGTTTATAATATTTTATTAAATTGCTTCATTTTTTCGCAACTGTATTAAAAATAGTCGTTCAGTACACGTGCGGAACCGTCATTGCAACTTGTTCCGACTGTCAACCCTCGCCTTCGGCTGCGCCTCGGCTCGGGTAGACATTTGTCGGAACTCGTTGTAATGACAGCCTTTCCGCACTTGTACTGAAATATACTATTTTAATACAGTTGCTCAAAAAGTGGCATATTACAGGGACGTATAGCGTTCGGGAAGTGGGCTATTACACACGCGTGCTTTTTCTTTACCATTCCCGCACTAGTGCGTTTTCTTTCCCAACTGTCAAAATAATGTCTATTAAAAGGAAAAACCAACCATGAAGTTTTTACTAAAAAAATCCATAGAAGTTTTTATGATTCATGCAAATACGTATATTTCTAAAAAGAAACTACGTACTAATTTGTTTCAATATCAGATTTAATGATTTGATTGAATGTGTTTTATTTCATCTAACTAAATTTCATTTCATATCAATAAAAAAATTCTACTGAAGACTTGGTGAAGAAAAAAATACCTGCTTATATTCTACGGTCGGCGCCATTTTTCAGAAATGATTAGTTAGTTGAGTTTATTGTGTTTATAATATTTTATTAAATTGCTTCATTTTTTCGCAACTGTATTAAAAATAGTCGTTCAGTACACGTGCGGAACCGTCATTGCAACTTGTTCCGACTGTCAACCCTCGCCTTCGGCTGCGCCTCGGCTCGGGTAGACATTTGTCGGAACTCGTTGTAATGACAGCCTTTCCGCACTTGTAATGAAATATACTATTTTATTTTTGTCTGTCTGTCTGTCTGTCCGTCTGTCTGTTTGTTCCGGCTAATCTCGGGAACGGCTGGACCGATTTCGACGGGATTTTCACTGATAGGAAGCTGATGATATAAGGAGTAACTTAGGCTACTTTTTTTTAGCCTAGCTTCGCCCCGCGGCGTCACCCGCGGTACGACAATAAGTAAGCGCGGGTGAAACCGCGGGGCACAGCTAGTGTATTATAAATCCGATGGTTAAACGTAATTCCTTCCTCAGGTGGTGGCCCGCCGCTCAGATCTCAAGCTGATCGTGACGTCAGCGACCATGGACTCCACCAAGTTTTCCACGTTCTTCGGCAACGTCCCCACATTCACGATACCAGGCCGAACCTTCCCGGTGGAGACGTTTTTCGCCAAGAACGTCTGCGAAGATTATGTCGATGGGGCTGTGAAACAGGTAGGTCCCTCTTACAATTAAACATCACCTAGATTCTATCACCTTTACCTGCCCTATGAGGAGGTCAGGTATAATATGGACATTGGACACCCAGAGGTTCTTGCCAGTTCTTCTCAGCTGTGGTAGCGTACCGAACTGGTGGTAAACTGTCTACTACTACAGCCCATACATGGCCCACTGCTGAGTCGGGCCTCCTCCGTCACCACACGGATACATGGTGTCATCGGACCATTCCATACAGAGGGCGTCCTAAGAGCTGACAGAAGGAAATGTCAAGGTCGAAAACCTAGCCTAGAGAATTGCCTCGCAATGCCTTTAAAAAGACGGTCAAGACAAAGCTTTACAAAAAAGCGTATTACCGCATTGCTGATTATAAAAACGACACAGCTGCTTGGGACTAAGCTGTTCAGTGCCAGTATTTTATGTTATTTATTTATGTTACTGTACATAAACATAAGAAATAGGACCGCAATGGAAAAAAATGACAAGCCCTCTTGAGTTTCTTGTCAGTTCTTCTCAGCAGTGGTCGCGTTCCGAACTGGTGGTCGACGGTAGACCTTTTTTATGATTTAATATCACTATAAATAATGTGTTGACTTTTTGTAAGTGTCCACCGTGACCTAAACAAAATAAATGATTTGAATTTGCCTCAAAAGAAAGAAAACTTGATACCTGTCTGGCGATAGTCTGGCCAGCGTAGCACAGTAGTCTAATTACCCTCCATATGATAGGAGGACGTGCGGTTCGGTAGTGGGACATGTATGGGCTTAATATAGCCACATACAGTAAATGTTTTTATCATATATCATAGTAGTATTACACACAGGACAGGAAGATTAACTTCGACTTTACAGCCTAAGCCAAAGTATCATGATAATCTGTGAACAGGTGTTCAAAATATTGACTTTGCCACGCGCGCTGCATAACAAGAGACTACAATATGACGTTGTACAGGGTGTGTCGAAAAAAGTGTATGTACACATCTTTTTATACCCCGGGAGGGGGGTACCCCTCGAAACGAGAACCATGTTCAAAAAGCCTACTGTACTATGCTGCTATGGGCAGATTGGAACATGTTTGTATCAAGCGTTCCTTAACCAAAAAATACGAAGTACGTAAGAAGACAGGCAACAACTAGCAACTAAAGAATATAATTCTATTAGACGGATCTTATCTACGTTGAAACCCTTAAATATGTTGACACATCATGACATGACACAATAATAAAAAGCAAACATTTTTGGGTTTGGGTTTTTAACGAAAACGAAACCTGCACTATACCTGTTTTGCGGGGGCAGTTTACAAACATGTAGTTCACGAGCACAAATGACACCCAGACTCCGAGCAAGTACCTTAACAAAGACACCTGCCTGACCCCGGAATCGAACCCGGGAGCCGTTGATCCAAAGGTGGCACATCTAACCCCTAGACCATTGCATTGTTTTAATAAATCAAAATTTAAAAAAAAATAGGTTACAGCTCTACAATGTTGGGTAACTGATCTTATCTGTAAAGCACCTTTCGAACTGTATCATGGAAATAACTTTGATTAGGCGAGACAATATGTAAATTTGGATGACTGCAACATAGTACATTACAGAGGCGACACATTCTGGCCATGAGATTATAATCATCAACATAGTATAAAACAAAGTCGCTGTCGTCTGTCCGTCCCTATGTATGCTTAAATCTTCAAAACTACGCAACGGATTTTGAAGCGGTTTTTTTTTATTTATAGAGTGATTCAAGAGGAAGGTTTATATGCCAATATTGCACCCGTGCGAAGCCGGGACGGTCGCTAGTAAGATAATATATTGGTTTAATAAATATTTACACGAAAAGGGTTTACGAAAGTTTTTACAGGCGTTGAAATTTAATAAGTTTAGTTGTAGCTTGCCCTTAATTAAGCGCGTCGTCCACGGAGAGATAATAGAGCTAGACAGCTTGAAGACTAATCTAATCTATACTCTAATTTCTACGTACACGTAGAGATCAATAGAGCGCCCTATTGCATTATACTGCACATATTTTGCCCTATCGTAGGGTAGCTCTATCATAGTGTCATTTTTGCCTGCGTACACTACACTACTCGTAGACTAGATATTCATATATAAACAGTTAACGTCAGTTGACTACGTCTTATTAAAAATAGGACTATAGGTAGACTGATCTATGGCATGTAAATAATTGGAGAGCTCTCTATTCGTATCGCTTGTCTCGCTCTCGTACCTGCGTCCACGACGCCATCCAAGACTAGCCGAGCCGTAGACTGTAGTTATACTATTACTAGCTAGGGTAGTCTCGCTAATGTATACACGTCGTAGATTGCCCTATGAGAGTCGCTCTCCGTCCGTCTATGGTGGACGAGGCGCTTTAGGATGGAAAGTGTTGGTGACATTGTGTATTCTAAATCCGTCTCCATACAGACATGAAATAAGTATGTTGACGTATTCATCCGTTCTGTTACACAACAATATATTGCAATGAGTATGTGATACGATGGAGTGGTCATAAATTTTACTTAGTAAGTACGTAGTTTATCTGGTTCTATATTAAGTAACAGGAATGAACATTGTTATGTTCAGACATTTTATTATTTCGTCGTCGTTTCAGCCCATATATGACCCACTACTGAGTCGGGCCTCCTCCAAATTCATGGAGGGAAATTAGCCTGCTGTGCCACGCTGGCAAGACGGGTCGGCACAGGGTTTGTATCAAGGTTTCCTTCTCTTTCGGCTAGGTGATCTGCCTATTGCTTTCTTTTAGCCGCCTCTTACGACACCCTCAAGACGGAATGGGTTGTTGACATTGTGTATTCTAAATCCGTCACCACACGGATTTTATTATTTATCAAAGTTCAATAGGTAATAAATTTGCTTTTGATTCTTAAGATATTAAGAATAAAAACTATTTTACGCCAAGGTAAGATTTTTGACATACTCGCATTTGTTTGCATGATATCTTCGCAGAGAGCATGAATGTGAACGCAAGCGTTGTGGGAGATCAAAAGAGATGAATGGATTTTAAGAATGAGCAATTGTGTATGCAAGGTGTGATTGTAGATATGACGACTGATAGGTGTATATGGAGACTACCACTTGTGGGACAAGGCCGTGGGTAAGATGATATTGGTAAATTTAAATGTATCAATTAAAAGACATTTGTGATAAAACCTACGTAAATAAAGTTACCTTGAGTTTGAGTTTTGGAACCAATATATATGAAAATCAGTTTGATTACAAATTGAATAGTCACGAACAATCTTGTAGGCCTTATTGGCCAATTTAGACCAAGAAATTTAGATTAGTTAAAACATTACGCTACGGGTTTTAGCATATGCCGCCTATAAGTATCTTTTAACAATAAAAAAATAAAGGTAGGTACTTATAAAACGGCAAGACTGCAATAAACCTTTTTAAATTTAGAATATGTAATGTCAACATCACAGTCCATCCTAAGTGTGTCTTATGAGACGAATGAAAGAAAAACCAAAGCAGAAAATCTAGCCGCAATATAAGAAGATCTCAAAACCCTGAAAAGTATCCAATGCTGTACGCCAGAGTAAGTATCTCTGGCTTACACAAAACACTTACCGACCCTGGAATCGAACCTTACAAGCTAAACCTAGGTCACAAGTGACTATTGGACATCTCGAAGGTATAGGTCCATTCTTGAACTTTGCTTTTGTTTATTAAAGTAAATGAAAGATATATCGTTGTTTTCATTGCCAGAAGTGGCGTTTTGTTTATCACATATGTAATTAAACATTTGCCACAAATCATTATGAGTACAGAGTTGACAAGGTTCTGGAGATTATTATAATTGGAACTCAGAATTTTGTGTCTGTGTGTATGTTAGTGCAGTAGAACTTTTACAGTAGTACAGTAGTATTTTGTGTCTGTGTGTATGTTAGTACAGTAGAACTTGGATCACAGGTCGATTTTGGGGTCAGGCAAGTATCTTTGTGTACCAGAGGCACTTACTCTGAATATGGGTGTCATCTGTGTTCGTGAATTATGTGTTTGTTAACAGCCCCCGCTATACAGATTATACCTATTTATAATTACTATCACTATCACTACATAGTATAAAACAAAGTCGCTGTCG
The DNA here is from genome assembly GCA_905475355.2 of Clostera curtula. Classification (NCBI taxonomy): domain Eukaryota; kingdom Metazoa; phylum Arthropoda; class Insecta; order Lepidoptera; family Notodontidae; genus Clostera; species Clostera curtula. The sequence continues at coordinate 2,002,983 of FR997805.1, forward strand.
TCTGTTCGTCCCTATGTATGCTTTAATCTTCAAAACTACGCAACGGATTTTAAAGCGTTTTTTTTAATAGATAGAGTGACTCCGGAGGGAGGTTTTTAAGTATAATACAACCATCATTGCACCCGTGCGAAGCAGGGATGGGTCGCTAGTTTATAATATTTAGAAGTTCGGTATAAAAAAAAACACAAATTTGAATCCGGTTTTCAATTGCACTTTGTCCGGTCCTATCTATTTGTTACTTAATTCTACAATACATAGTATTCTGATAGTATGGTTGTAGTCTTTAATAAAATTAGACATGCGACAGTTTAAAATACCAGCATACCAACAACGTATCACAATAAAATGTCATAGTCATAGAATATATAAAAACATAATTTCGTCGTTATCTGTTACTTATTCCACCACTCTACATTTCCATCCAACCATTTCTACGTTCCAATATTGTTTTCAATTCTTAAATGTACAAAAATTTTATTAATAAATAATTTTATTGAAATTAATTATTTATTTAAATACATAATAGACTTTCTAATAGACGATTACTAATTCTATATAAATAGACTGAAATTCATCTCTCGCTCTTTTGGGAAAAAATTATTAGTCTGTGATATGCTGGCCAGACGGGTTTTATATCTAGTTATTCCTATCTGGCGCTTAGATTTTACGAGTATGTCGATCCTTCAGTCGCCTCCTTCGACACTTTCAATTTACGGACCAGAGTCCCATACACCCCACACTGGCCTTACCCCAGGTCGCGGTCACGGTCGGTGTGAAAAGTCCACACAGGATTTTACCCCCTGCAAAAAAAGGATTTCTGTGCTTATCACTCCAGCCATAGCACTTCAATACGAGCTGTGGTGGAAAATTAAAAAAAAAACAGCGCTGAGTTTTGTTAAATTTATTAAGCTTTATTAAAAGTACTGTGATACCTGTCGTTATGGCTATAAGTCATTGGTTTTTTTATCAGTGACTTGAATGCCTTTGAACCTAGGCTTGCGTGATTGAAAGGGTCTAAGATGGAGCAGGCAATTCAAGGAAATGCCCTGTCTGGCACCGGTTCTCACGTACACACGACAAAACACAGTAAAACTGCTTGGAGCCCAATGATATTTTAAATATAAAAAGAGGTTGGCGCCGGACTTATATGTGAGAGTGGTACCTAGCCGGGCGAACCTTAGATCCTGGTGGGATCTAAGGTCCGCCCGGCCCGGCCCAAGCGAGTATTACACCCCGTTTAATAATAATCCGTGACACTGTATTCAACGTCGCCGTCCTGCAATTCTATCAATTAGACGTTATAACTCAACTCAGAATGCGCTACCAAAGACCAAATCAAACTAGTTATGAGCAACACAATCGGACAATTAGCCTTCGTTTAAATGGCATTATTCAAGTCTTGGCCAACATCACAGACTTCCTCGAAACTCTTCGCAACAATGTGCTACAGACTTAATAAATAATAGACAAGTATAGCTCTTTCCTTTTTAGCGGAAATCGGGGACCAGTTAAAAAAGTAAGATTGATTTAATCAATTTTTACGCTCCCGGGACTAACACTTAATAATTTTCAACATCACTTTTATTTATATATATTTTGTTTTATATTTTACTCGTGGCTATCATATAATACAAGACGATTTGAATCAGGTGAAAGAAACAGGAAAGGAAGGAACTTTGAGCTTGAAAAAGTTTTTCTTGCACCTTTATGAGCTTGGAGGGTTGTATTGATGATTTTGATGATTATAATTCTATAACTACATACGTCCTATAGCCGCGAATAACATTTTAATTAACATACATACCTAGCACTGACCTGTAAATTGCAAAAAACGTAAGAAAATTTGAATTTCACGGGCTACCCCGGAACATTCACCTTAAAACTCATGTTTTCATTTGTTCTCTATCAGGAGTGGTGAGAGTGTTGTTAGTGGAATGAGCTACTCCCACCGTTGCCAGCGTTATGCCTTCACTTTTTACAAAATAGACACGTGACACTTTTTGTCTCGTTAAGAGCCCCCGCGCATTAGGCGGCCAGGTCGCGCGCCAAACGCGGGTTGGCCGCGGCGGCCAATAGACCGCGTGTGTGGCGCTATGCTTTTCGTTGGCCGCGCGGCCAAAACTTGCCCGCGCGGCCTGGCCGCCTAGTGCGCGCATCTACATACATCGTAGAAAAATTAGTTGGCCGCAGCGACTTGGCCGAGCGGCCTGGCCGCCTAATGCGCGGAGGCCCTTAGTCTGTTTAGATTCAAAAGAATTCTATGCAATTGTTTTTTTTAAACGAATTCCTTGGACTAGTCATTTTAGGGGGCAGTTTACAAACATGAAATTAACGTACACAAATGACACCCAGACTAAGAGCAAGTGTCTCTGGTTTACACGAAGACCAGAATGATCCAAAGGCGGCACATTTAACCCCTAGACCAACAAGGTAGTCTTTTGAAGTTTCATAGCCTATATCATTAAATCTACTCCAATCAATACGACACGTACACCGTACTCCACATGTTCGTGCCCGCTTATCATTAAGCGGAGTGTATACTTAAACACCACCCTCGTGTGGCAATGGCATCGTTGTTTCAGCCCATAAATGACCCACTAGTGAGTCGGGCCTCCTCCAAATTCATGGAGGGAAATTAGCCTACTGTGCCACGCTGGCAAGACGGGTTGGCACTGGGTTTGTTTTCCTTCTCTTTCGGCTAGGTGATCTGCCTCTTGCGTATTTTTAGTCGCCTCTTACGATACCCTCAATACGATATGGGTTGGTAATATTGTGTATTCTAAATCCGTCCGGCATACTATCTCAAAATTGTTTTAGAAACTCCCGTCTCGTGCACATCACATCGGAAATGAGTTAAATCATAAGCCAATTTTCTTCAAAGTTAACGAAGAAATCTCGCTTTAAACACTTCAAGATTAAGACATCTTTAGAAGATATGTATTAATAAACGAAATATAATCGGTTGATCCTTTCGGGAGCTATGAAGTTCCGGACACGACAAAATTATCGTACTCCTCTTTTTACCGGGGGTTAATATGACATAAGAATTTATCCTGAATTGAAGTTAGTCTAACTTTAATTCAGGATAAATTTAAGAACGCAAAATGAACAACACAATTCAATGCAGCGCGAATGTGGCCTTTTCTGTCTCTTACTATAGTGTTGCCATAGTTTATTGAAATGTCCCATCAGTTATCTTAAAATTTTCCCTTTCGTTTCCCACTCGTTGCCTTAACATATTAAAGTATAAAAAAGAAGAAAAACATTAAGCCACTTTTCTATCTGTGCAACCCCGAACGTGTCGTAATCATTGACATAATTAAAATTTTGTATTTCTTCAAAGGTGTAGTAGTCGTGTATGCGCGTATGTTTGTATTCTGGGCAGATGTTGTGTGCAAGAAAATGTACCAGCCTTATTTTGTGTTATTCACTAATCCGTCAGACTTGTTTGTACCACCATAATTTGGAGAACTATTATTTAAAAGAGCAACCATGGAGTTTCTTGCCGGTTATTCTCTATGGAATGGCATTCCGACCCGGTGGTATAGACTAAAGGAATAATGAAGTATATTGGTTTGTTTTTTAATTTAATTTTTGTGTATCATTTTTTAACTATTTGAAAGCATTCGTAAGAATTTATTGGAATTATAAACGTTTTGATTTTTATTAAGTTGCTTCTATTGTTTTGTTTTTATAAGATTCAGTTTGTTTTTTATTTAATGTCAATAGAAATTACAAACAGATATTTTACGGCAGCAATGTCAGCCTACAATATGGCAGGCCACATTGTGAAGTGATCATTTTTAAATATGATGAGTCACTCGTAAATGATTCCAAGAATCAAATCACCGTTATTGACCTTCTAAGAAGCGATCCAGAAAGTAACTTACCATTAGCGGCAAACCGCGACATTATGTATTGTTTAAGACGTAATTTATCTATTAATGAGATCCACTAGTTACTACTACATCATAATAAAGAATTCAGTCGTAACGTTGTCAGTAACGTGAAAAGTGGCAGCTGGTCAAACCATATAATTACCGGTGGTCGCTAGATGGGTCGCGAACGGCAATCGCTACGTGTAAATACTGGTAGCCGAATCAGGTTAGACCGTTGCCCCCAATGAAATTGGGGAAAGGTTGGGGAGATATTTTAATAAGGTTCTAAAATATTAAGAAGACATGTACTTAAATATTAGATTCGGGAAAAAGTCTTTTCTTATTACAGTATGTATGAACTTGTAATAAAATCTCTTTGGCTATACTATTTGTATCTGGCTGGTTTTGGTATCATTGAAACCTAAAATTTTTTAGTTTTTCCAAATTCAAATTAGGAAAATGTATGATTTTCATTTGTTTTTCGTACGTGCCACGCTGGCCAGACGGTTTGGCACATGGTTTTGTGCCAAGTTTTACTTCTCTTGCAGCTAGCTTGCGACAAGGCTGTTGTCGGCTCTTACGAAACTCTCAGGGTTGTATTAGGGTGGGTGACACGATCATAAATGACCCACTGTTAAGTCGGATCTCCTGCTATCACAGGGAGGATAATTGGCCTATTGTGCCACGCTGGCCAGACAGACGGGTTGGCACGCAGGGTTTCGTATCAAGTTTTACTTCTCTTACGGCTAGGTTGTCGGCATTGTAATTGCTTTTTGTCGACTCTTGCGACACCCTCAGAATGGAATGGGTGGTGACACCATGTATTCTAAATACTACAAGCTTATTCATTTGTGTTTCTTTATGTCTATTGCGTTTTCAACACCTATCGCCTTAGTTATAAAAACTATTCGGCAGCTCAGGACAGAACCGTAAAAAAAGCACTTGCCTCTTCGTAGCATGTACCAGTAGTATTATCTGCCCTTTCGGTATGCATGCACCCTTTTTGTTCTGAAGTGTACATGTAATGATTTCTTAGGTTTTGGCGATGATTACACATTTAAACTAAACATTTTTCTGTCGCGCAACCACGACTGCTGCAAAGCATTCGAAACGTTATTGAATTAAATAATGTATTAAACACACGATACATCCGTTTAACAGTTTATTTTTTTATTTCTGATATTATAACCTCTGACAATATTAATGCAATTGCAACACAGGCTAAGTTCAACGAACCGAGTGGCTGTGACCGCGACCCCCCTTCTCCTGCCGCCTTCGCAATGCGCGGGTAACATTATGATATGCCCGGCGTTTTGCAATTAACTTGTAATTGCTTTTGGTCTGAGCTTTTCGAGCTCGATCGACAGTGGAACGTTAGCCTTTTCGAGTTCGTACAAGACGTGGTCGCTAAGGGCTCTATCAGAAGGCTCAAAGTCACCCAAAGGGCAATGGAAAGGGCAATACTCATACTATGCTCGGAGTTTACCTGCGAGATCGAATCAGAAATGAGGAGATGCGCAGGCAAACCAGGGTCACCGACATCTACTACTACTCAACCCATAAATGACCCACTGCTGAGTCGGGCCTCCTCCCATCACAGGGAGGTTAATTAGCCTACTGTGCCACGCTGGCCTTCCTTTTGTCGGCTCTTACGACACCCTCAGGGTGGAATGGGGTGGTGACACTATGTATTCTAAATCCGTCACCATACGGTCACCGACATAGCCCACAGAATTACCAAACTTAAGTGGCAGTGCGCAGGGCACATAGCTCGCAGGACCGACGCCCGATGGGGCAGAAAAGCGTAGTACCTACTGGTAGGCCTCCCACACGGTGGACTGACTACCTGGTTAAGGTCGCCAGAAAACAATGGATGCGGCCGGCCCGAGGTCGGCCTTTGTAGAGATCGTTGGGGTAGGCCTACCTCCAGCAGTGGACTTCTTTTGGCTGAAATGATCATCATGACATGCTTTGTAAAGCCATCATTCTACCATCTATGGCAGTCGTTATACAGTCTACTATTACTCTCTCGGCCCTCCTCCCATCACAGGGAGAGTAATTAGCCTACTGGGCAACGCTGGCCAGACGGGTTAGCGCTGGGTTTTTTTTTTCAGTGACTTGTATGCCTTTGACCCTAGGCTTGCGTGATGGAAAGCTAGGCCAGGGTCTAAGATGGAGCAGGCAATTCAAGGAATTACCCTGTCGGGCACCGGCTCTCACATACACACGACGGAACACAGTAAAACTGCTTGGCGTCGGACTTAAATGTGAGGGTGGTAGCCAGTCGGGCGGACTGTTCGATCCTACCACCAAGCGTGCTGGGTTTTGTTGACTTTTACAACACGCGTTATTTCCCAGCGTGCGGTGGAGAAGTTTTATATTCTAACCCGTCCCCACACGGGGAAAAATATTCTTCTTCCGGCTAGGTTTTCGGCCCATCCCTCCATGTAACGGGGGGAGGCCCGACTCAGCTGGTTATTTATGGGCTGAGAAGTAGAATAGAATACTCTGTATTGTGACTGCCTTGTTGGTCTAGGTGTTGGATGCGCCGCCTTTTGATCACGGTGTCCCGGGTTCGATTCCGGGGCCGGGCAAGTGTCTTTGTGTAACCCAGAGGCACTTGCTCCGAGTCTGGGTGTCATTTGTATTCGTGAATTTCGTGTAGGCATTTGGTTTTTTTATTTTATAGTATACCAATCATAGAAAGGTTAGTGGTGTACATATTGACATCGTTGACACGGTGTGTGACGTAATTGCAATTAGCTATAGCTCTGTACCACGCCTCTCAATAAACACGTCAGTTATAGAGTTGAATGCGTAAAGAAGCTTTCTCATACGTTACGGTCGCCCTTGCCTTCGTATCCTTCAGCTTCAAGACTTCAAACAGCACGAGAATCTCAATATTTTTTTAACCTGATTTGGCTACCACTTTTCAACCCATGGATAACCCACTGCTGAGTCGTACCTAGGCTCTGAAAACCCCTGAAAAAGTATTTTTTGCAACAAAAACATCGTTTTTTTTATACTGCTTGCTATTAAATACTTGATTTTGAACAGAGAAGAAACCGTGTGTATGTTTAGCGAGTTTCTTTCTTTCGTCTTGCTGCGTGACTAGCGAAACCACTCTCTCTACACTCGCATTGTGAGCTGGTATACAAAAATAATTTGCCCTGACAACAAAAGTATCCGGGTTATACCCGGAACTTTTCAAAACCCCTGCCTGATGGCCCCCGGACGCCCTTCAAACTAGGACAAATCCGGGGAATTCCGGAGGGATGGCAGCCCTAGTCGTACCTCAATATTTTGAACGCCCGTAGATTGTAATAATGCTTAGACTGTAAAGTCGATGTTAATCTAACTGTGTGTAATATTACTGTGACATGTGACTAATAATTTGACTTTATGTGGGTATATAAGCCCATGCATGGCTGATCCGATCGGGCCTTGGAATTGGGGTGGTGACATTAAGTATTCTAAATCCGTCACCACACGGATAAATACTGGTACCCAAATCATCCTGATGGTGTCGTTACGGCCGACAAAAGGAAATCACACGGCCGAAAACCAAGCCGCAAGAGAAGGAAAACTTGATACGACGGCACAGTAGGCTAATTACCCTCTAGTGGACCCATCGGTAATTTTATGGTTAGACCAGCTGTCAGTATTTACGCTACTGACTATGTGTAACGACTGCTATAGATGGTGGAATGACAGCTAGGAACGACGGCTGTACGTGCCCTCCGAATAACGGAGGAGGGCAGATATTTCACACACATGAAGGAGTGGGTCTCCAATCCCCAGACGTGGCTTATCCGGCAAATCGAATTAAGTGAATCAATATCAAATAGGATACTTGTGCGTGACATCAATCGAAATGACAATATCGATTCGTTCAGTGTAAACGTTGCCTTAGACTAATTAGGGCGCGGTGTTGCGGTCGGCTGCAGGTATACTCGAGTGCGAGGCTAATTCAATTTGTAGGCGATACGATCGTTGAACTCGGTTTAGAGTTTACCCATTGGTATCTTATTTGTCACATTTAAGGCGGCGGTAGACTTTATCTATGACTTTGAGGATCGTAACTCGATTTTATTTTATGCTCTTTCAAGTAACAAGTCTAACTACGTAAATAAACAGTGAGTTTAATAAATATCTCATCTTTTCTACACATGAAATCTAAGATCACCAAGTCTATTAAGTTTGTCCTAACTCTATCTTCCACCAATATTTTATTAAAGGGAACAAGTTTGCCACCTACAAAGCTATTGCAAAAGCAATAACTAGTGTACTCACATCATACCTCCAATGAATAGCTAACAAGCGACACTGGCAAAAATTGCCGATAATTTCTGCAGATTGCCGTAGAATACTAAAAGGAACCAATGTTTTTTCCAATGTTATCCAATATATATAAATATTAAAGTTTTTAGACTAACGCGATTTTCACACATTTTAAATAATTATGACACGGGTCTTAATCGCGGAAATATTTTGAAGGTAAATACCTTATACTGCCTGACGTTTCGGCGTGGGTTACACCAGCCGTGGTCACAGGCTGACTGATGGATGTAGCTCAGCGCCGTCTTCGTGAAGCTCGGGTGCCGCTTCACGAAGACGGCGCTGAGCTACATCCATCAGTCAGCCTGTGACCACGGCTGGTGTAACCCACGCCGAAACGTCAGGCAGTATAAGGTATTTACCTTCAAAATATTTCCGCGATTAAGACCCGTGTCATAATTATTTAAAATATATAAATATTTTTGCATACTTTTAATGAAGGATAGGACATAATCATAAAAAAAACTCCCCAAGGGCACAGAGTAGCATTAATAAATATCTTTATTAATTGTTCATTATTATGTTTTGTGTTAGGAACGGGATTGCAAGCTATGAAGACGAAACCGCGGAGAGCAGCCAGTTTATAACATTTTGCTTCTGTTTTTATTTCAGGCGCTTCAAATACATCTTCAGCCCGACGAAGGGGATGTGCTGATATTTATGCCTGGTCAAGAAGACATTGAAGTTACGTGCGAGGTATGGACTGGCATACGTTCACTAGGCTTTCACTCATTAGTTCATGCGTCACAGGGCATGTCCTGAAACACCTGGACTTAGAAGCCGACAAAAGGATATGATATAGCCGAATACCTAGCGGCAACTGGCGGCAAGAGAAGGAAAACTTGATATTTAACCCTTTTTTTTTTTTTTTTTTTTTTTTTTTTTTTTTTTTTTTTTTTTTTTTTTTTTTTTTTTTTTTTTTTTTTTTTGTGCCCGGGGTAAAAATCCTTTATGGACTATCCCCGTCGGTCCCGGGGAGGACCGACGAGGGGTGTGTGGGAATCTCCCCCAGAGTGGGGGCCTACCCACTAAAACATCCCCGGGGTGTACAATCCCGCGCAAGACCTGCCTCGTGGGCCCAGAAACTGCACCACGAGCCAGACGCGCGAGGGGGGGAGCCAAGAACGCGCTCACCCCCAACCAGTCCCAGCTCCGACTGGAGCGACCCGACACTGGAGATGAACTCCGTGGTGCCCTGCCAGTACACATGACAGGGCACCCAACGATCCCGTGTGGGGCGAGGGCTTCCCCGCGCCCTGCCCCGAGATCCGCCGCCGTAACTACGGCCTACGTCCCGGCGGTGGCGGCTCGGCTGGTCGAGCTCGCGCGCACCGCCCGCCCAGGCTGCGAGGCATCGGTCTCCATGGGCGCCGCCGCAACAGCGGCAGCACCCTGGACCCCCCCGTGGCGCCTGGGAGACCTGTTACGGCCCCCCTTCGCCTTCGCCTGAGCGCATGATCCGCTGCCCAGCCGGTGCGTATGGGGCAAACCCATATCCACACACAGCGGGCAGCGCCTGTCCCGGGCCTGGCACTCTCTTGCCCGATGGCCCAGCTCGCTGCATTTATAGCAGCGAGCTCCTCGCCCTGCTGCCTCCCTGTTGGGGCACTGGGCCCCCACGTGGCCGCACTCGAGGCAGCGGAAACAGAATTCCGCTCTGGCCTCGAGTGCCACCACCCTTGCCCTTGACCAGCCCACCACAAGGCGGCCGGTCGACAGAAGCCGCTGCGCAGCGGCTAGCGGGCAACGCACACTGGCCACGCCCAGGTAACCGGGCGCACGACGGATACTGCCAACCCTGACAGCCTCCGCCGCGCACCCCCCGGCTGTGGCGACTGCCCCAGCCACGTCAGCGGCCTCCGTCGCATCATCCAGGTCCAGGACCTTAATGTCTCTGGACCTCACGGGGCGCAGGACTCGGACCCCCAGAGCACCGAGGGATACTCCAAGCCTCTCTGCGAGCCTGTCCGCCTTTTCTCCGCAACCGGGGCCGGACAGCTCGTAGAGCATCCCCCCCGTCCTCGCCCTTCGCGGTCGCATGTCCTCGGGGGCGATCCCGAGCTCTCCCAGGTCTATCGCCCCCTTGGCGGTCGCTATAACCTCAGCGTATGTACGCTGCGACTCTTCGGGTAGTGTAAGGGACACTGCCTCCGTCTTCGCCCTTTCCCTTCTCCGCCGGTACTTCGCCCCTCTGCCCTTCCTCGCCTTGCGTGGCGAAGGGGGGGAGGGACGGCTCCTCGGCTCGACCTTCTTCTTCGGCGGGGCCTTCCTGGCCGCCACCGTCGCCCATGTGTCTTTCCTGGGCTCCCTCGCTGGAGCCACACTGGGCGTCACAGACGGGGGAACCGCAGGGAGGTCCGCGACTGGTGGCACAGCCGCCGCCCTCTTCCGCCTATTCCGCTTCGGTTTCCGGGGAGGGCGGGGAGACCCATCGCTCTCAGCCCGCCTCTCCTTCACCCTCTGCGCCATGTGGACCCCGCGGGCAGCAGACTTGTCTGCCTCCAGAGGCGGTCGAAGCCGCTTCTCCGGCAGCAGACGGTCCGCGATGCCCGCGAGTTTCGCGTCCATCATGGCGCCTATAGCCCTCATGGTCAGTGGGGGCTCCTCCTGTACGGTCTGCGAGGCGTGAGGGGGCCGACTCTCCATGTCAGCACGCAGCTGATCCAGCTCCACCCTCATCGCCTCAACCTGCTTCGCCAGTTCCTCAGTCCTCGCCGCCTTGGCCACCAACTTGTTCGTGGCCTCCAAGAGCGAGGGGGCTGCCGTTCGCATGGCCGAGAGGAATACGCCCTTCGGTTTCCCGGATCTCTTGGTGACCTCCAGGAGGATGGCCAGATCGTCCTGGACGATAGCGCCCAGGGATCCGGCGCATGGCTCCCCTGGAGGTAACTTCGCCCTATTCTCCGTCACCTTGTTGATGACGTCCATGAGCTTTGCCTTGGCATTAAGCGTGCGTGCCATGCCCTTAAAATGGACGTCATCTGGGACCTCCACCGAAGGTTCCTTGCCCGACCTTATCTCGTCCCGGAGTCGTATGTACCTCCGGTACGAGTAGCGTGCGCCCTCGTGGTAAAAACCAGCGCTCTGTGCCGCGTCCTTTGTGAGCTCTTCCGGCCCGTCAGTCTCTCCACCCTCCCACTCACTGGTGAGTGGGGTCTGCGACCGACAGGCCTTCCCATCCTTTGCGCGCTTGAAGAAGCGCCTTGCCCGCCCATTAGGGGTCAGCAGGTCCGAGTCGCACGACCCAGCCTCGTCTGCCTCCCGTCCCAGCGAGCTTTCCCTGCTGTGCTGGTCGTCGCTTACTTCGCTCTCGCCCTGGAGCCTCTGAGTGCTGGGGAGCGGACTGCTCACTCTCTTCGACTCCACCGCCCCTTCCTCCGTGGCGGTCTCCTCCTTCTTACGCTTACGCGCCATCACCCTCCATAACTCCTTCGTCCTCTCTAAATCGTCCGTCTTGCTGACGGACGAAACACCTACATTGCCCCCCCCCGTATAACGTGGGGCAGACCCCCGCGTTTTTAGGCGCAGGGGTGCGGGATTCCCCAGCAGCCACCGGCTGACTGGGACCCGCCCGGGGAGATTTTTCGTGTCGGTGCTTGTCCATTTTTTTTTTGTCTCCTACCATAAACGTCGCCCTACGCACTTTCCCCCCCAGCGGACCCCCGGGAAAACCCGAGAGCCGCACCCCAGAAGGCTACCAAAGAAAGAAGAAGAGAAACCAAGAGATTGGACAGAAAAAAGAAAAACCAATTAAAACCACAACCAAAAGCAACAAACCAAACGAAGTAAAATTAAACAAAACAACCAAAACGACAGGATAAAATTAAATTGGGTAGGGACTCGGTTTAGCGGCCAACCAATGTTGAGCGCCAACCCGAGGACCCTATGGTGTGCCACGGCGGTGCGACATCCGAAGTCAACTCTGAGAGCAGAGAAGACCCGGAGCCGAACAACCGCGGCACTGTGTAGGAACTGGGAAAGACAGGAAACAGGGTAAAGGGAAAGGAGGGAAGGGAGAATTATACGGGAAGGCGCATGGCTGTTTCGGCTACGTCTGTCCAGAAGGGCCAGACCAAAAGCAGGCGGCAACCACGAGCAGGATAACAACCACACTTGCCTTGGGTTTCGACGCAACAGTAGTGCTCCACCCAAGACCAACACCCCTCACATTGCCGGGAAAGACAATGGAGTACGGTGAAAGACGAAGTCACCAGGTCTTACCAGTAGCCTCTGTGACTTCCCCTTCCACCCGCCCTGATATTTAACCCTATGTCAACCTCCAACTCAACCTCCATGTTGTTGGAGGTGGCCCGACTCAGCAGTGGGTCATTTATGGGCTAGTATGTGGCTAGGAAAAGGAAAACTTGATACAAACCCTGTGCCAACCCGTCTTGCCAGTGTGGCACAGTAGGCTAATTTACCTCCATGAATTTGGAGGTAAATTTGGCTGAAACGACAAACATTTTTTGGATAAATAACTTTTCTATTTGTTTTCATTAGATTTTTGAGTATTTTTGGATAAATAACTTTTCTATTTGTTTTCATTACTTATTGAAGTTAAATAGTTTGGCAGTTGATAGCGCATAATTGCATGAATGGCGCTCAACTGAATACTGTCTACATGGCCCACTTTCGACCTTGTCATTTCCTTTTGTCGGCTCTTTGCTCTTTTGCTCAGCTCTTTTGTCAACCTCACGATGGAATGGGGCGGTTACACTATACATCTTGTTTTCTAAATCCATCACCATACGGATTCTATGTATTCGGTCTATCTGCTGCATTAATGTAATTAAAAGCTCACAGTATTGGGAACATTCTTTAAAATCTTTCACACTAACCTTTTTTCGAAAAAATACTACTGTAAACCCTATGGAAGAACTAACTAAAACCAGAGGTAACAAGCTGAAGTACTAGCAACCAAATTAATAATTGGGAAGAAGCAGACAAATGACCGCTTCATTGACCGTGATAATGCTTGGATTTCTCACAGGTGCTAACGGAAAGGCTAACAGACCTGGATAGTGCGCCGCCGCTCACAGTTCTCCCAATATACTCGCAACTCCCAGCCGATCTCCAAGCTAAGATCTTCCAGCGCGCGCCGCCCGGCCAGAGGAAATGCATCGTTGCTACCAACATAGCTGGTAAACGATCGTTATAGCTCATAACATTGTCTTGAAGTTGTCAAACATGGTGGAATAAAATACACACGCACACACACAAGAAAAGGAAAAACATATACGAAACCCTGTGCCAATTCATCTGGCCATGTGTTGATTCACTCAACAATGGGTCATGTATGGACTGAGTTGTAGTAGTTATTGGCGGTGGTGAGACGAGTTCTTGAATGGAGACCGCGAATCGGCAAGCGTAGTGTGGGACGGCCCTCTGCTAGATGGAGCGACGATCTGCGAAAGGTTGCGGGCACCAGCTGGATGCGTCAAGCTGAAGACAGGGCGCAATGGCGCTCTTTAGGGGAGGCCTATGTCCGGCAGTGGACTAATGTGGTCTGATAGTGATGACACCCCGGAATCCAACCCGCGACCCGTTGATCCAAATCCGGCACTAGGCCAACTAATATTTTGGATCACTTAGTTATTTCTAGCAAGAAGCAGTGGCAACACGAACAGTCTCAACTGAAACTGACTGCCTCGTTGGTCTAGTGGTTAGATGTGCCGCCTTTGGATCAACGGGTCCCGGGTTCGATTCCGGGGTCGGGCAAGTGTCTTTGTCTAAACCAGAGGCACTGGCTCGGAGTCTGGGTGTCATTTCTATCTATAATATGTATGTATTTACAATAAAAAAAATGTATATAAGTAGTTTATCATCCATCTCGTTACCATAACACAAGCATTAAGTTGCTTAGCTTGGGACGAGATGGCGTTGTGTGAAATGTCCAAGGATATTTATTTATATTTAAACCATGCATTATATAAAAATAGACTCTAATTCCTTACGTTAAAATCGGATCTGCATTGACTGAAAACGCTTCTCTTTCCAGAAACGTCTCTAACGGTGGATGGTATCATGTATGTGATTGACTGCGGATACTGCAAGCTGAAGGTGTACAACCCCAGAATTGGTATGGACGCCCTACAGGTAACTACAAGACAGATCTAAATTAAACAACAAAACAGTCTGGACACGTCTACAAATTGTACCAAAACTGTCACAAAAGAAAATAGTAATTTTACTTCTCAGTTTTTTTAATATTCTGCTGTTTTTGTGGGACTTTTTGTGGAATCGCGACTATGTCCGGCCCATCGAGCTCTCTAAGATCAACTCCTACTACTACTTACTTCTCAGGCCATAAATGACCCACTGTTGAGTTAGGCCCCCTCCAACTACATAGAGGGTAATTAGCCCACTATGAGGGAGGGTGTCGTCAGAGCGACAAAAGTAAATAACGGCTGATAAACTTGCCGCAGGAGAAGCAAAACTTGATACGAAACCCTGTGCCAACCCGTCTTGCAAGCGTCGCACAGTAGGCTAATTTCCTCCCTGAATTTGGAGGAGGTCCGACTCAGTAGTGGGACATTTATGGGCTGAAAACGACGACGAATGTTTCGATATGGATCAAATTCTAGGAAGTAATGTCATATGCCAAACCAATCAAAAATGTCCAATCAATCCAACCATCAACAACGTGTATCGCGGGGCCAGCTTACAAATATGAAATTCACGAATACAAATGACACCCAGACTCTGAGCAAGTGCCTCTGGTTTACACAAAGACACTTGCCCGGCCCTGGAATCGAACCCGGGACCTTTGTACCTTTGACCTTCATGGTGATATAATTTTTAGATCTACCCGGTGAGCCAAGCGAACGCACGACAGCGAGCCGGTCGCGCTGGCCGTACTGGCCCTGGCAAGGCGTTCTGCCTATACACACAGCGGCAATACCAACATGAGCTTCTATCAGCCACGGTGCCAGAGATCCAGCGAACCAATCTAGCCAACACGGTGCTGCTCCTCAAGTCGCTCGGCGTTGAGGATCTGCTCGCCTTCCACTTCATGGACCCACCGCCACAGGTACATCGGAATCCTGGGGTTTCAAATTAAAAATCCGAATTCTACGTTCGAAATCAAATTTCGAATTCATTATTTGTAATATGATTAATATGAGTGTGGTGACGGATTTAGAATATATACTGTCACCACCCCATTCCATTTTGAGGGTGTTGTAAGAGCCGATCTAAGGAAATGACTAGGCCGAAAACGTAGCTACAAGAGAAGGAAAACATGATTCATTGAATTTGACCTGTGCCAACCCGTCTGGTCAGCGTGGCAAATTATTACCATCCATGAAACTGGTGTCGTCGTCACGATTATGATTACGTCTGGTGACGGATTTAGACTACATAGTGTCACCACCCAATTCCACCCTGACGGTGTCTTAAGAGCAGTAGATGTCTGTATGCCATTGAACATTGTACATAAATTACTATACTATCACTGCACACGCTCACAAGTGACCAATCAATACAGAAGACTGTAAACAGTTGCCAGTAATGGCGATTATTTAAACAGTATTAGTTAGTTAGCGTAGGACGCAACTCTCGACGCTGCCCGCTGTGTGCAGACATGGGTTTACCCCATGAGCACCGGCTGGGCAGCGGGTCGTGCGCCCAAGACAAGGGTGGCCGTAACAGGCCCCCTGGTAGGCGCGAGGTGGTCCGGGGCGCTGTCAGTACGGCGGCGCCCATGGCGGTTGACGCGAGCCCGACTATCCGGGCCGCTCCCGCCGGGACATAGGCCGAGTCCGGCCGCAGATCCCGGGGCAGGGCACGGGGATGCCCTCGCCCCACATGGGATCTGTGGAGATGCGACGTCCTGTTGGGTGCTCACGACAGGACGTCGATTGTTCGTTCAGCGAGCCTGAGGTGTGGAGGTGGGCCTCCTCGTCTGCGGCGGCGTGGTTCTGTACCAGATCCCACATTGCCGCAACAGGACTCGAGTAGGGAGCACACCGGGGATGTTTAGTGGGTAGGCCCCCACTCTGGGGGAGAGTCCCACACGCCCCCCCTCGGCCATCCCCGTGGCGGACGGGGATAGTCCATAAAGGATTTTACCCCGGGCGAACAACAAAAAAAAAAGGACGCATCTCTTATGATAGACTTGGTTGTACACAATCATCACAAGAGCTAACAAATTTCAAGGCCGAAAGCCTTTTTTTTTCGAGAGGTAAAATCCTTTATGGACTATCCCCGTCGGGGTCGGGGAAGACCGACGAGGGGCGTGTGGGACTCTCCTCCGTCCCCGTGAAGAGGTGGAGGCATACCCACTAAACATCCCCCCGGTGTACCATGCCGCGCAGGATCTGTCTCGTGGGCCCTGACTGTAACTCCATGAGAAGGCCGAGAGCCCAGCCGCAAGAGAAGGAAAACTTATCCGTGTTTTTTGCAGGACACGATCCTAAACTCCATGTACCAGCTGTGGATCCTGGGCGCGTTGGACGGGACGGGGGCTCTGACGGCCCTGGGCCGCCAGATGGCCGAGTTCCCCTTGGACCCGCCGCAGTGCCACATGCTCATCGTGTCCGCCGACATGGGCTGCAGTGCCGAAGTGCTCATCATCGGTGAGTCGCGGCTACAATGCTCGGGACATTTTACATATGTTTTAAATTAAACTTTTTGATGGATTTATCGCGTGTATTTTCCATTATTTTCGATGTTTATTTATTTAATTATTTATCACTTTATTGTACACTAGCGACACGCCCTGGCCTCGCACGGGTGCAATGATGAACATCTAAATTTATCAGTGTTTCTCTACAATATTTATTTATTTTTATTTATTTATTTATTTATTTATGTACACACATAGAAAAAGTTTAGGAAACATTACATTTAGGAAACTTATGTACAAAGGTACTACTTATTTCTATAGAAATCTCTTCCAGTAGACCCGCAAAAGGAGATGGTGAAAAAGTATAATAGGCTTAGTGCGTAAAAAACTTAATATTAATAATATTACAAATGTTCAAAATAAGTATAATGCAAAATAAAAATAAGTTATAATAGATACTTAAATACGTAATATTAATACTGTACATACATACATAATAGATACAATAGATACTTAAATACGAAATATTAATACATACATATACATACTTAATAAATACATACAACAACTATGACTAACAGGAGGAGAGATAATGCTCTTTGACTCTTCGCTTAAAGGTAAGTAGGCAGTCAGAGCTCTGAATACCAGCGGGAAGTGAGTTCCATAAACGAACGGCGTGTACAGAAAAGGAGTAGGAGTAGAAATCGGTTGAATGAGAAGGAAATTGAAGGATGTATCGTAGGTGGGATCTGCAAGGAGCGTCAGTTGGATGAGCAAAGGAGAAACGTTCACGCAGATAGGAGGGAGAGGCAGAATTGTGAAGGATATTATATAGTACACACAATATTCGGGAGTTTCTGCGAAGACGGATTGGGAGCCACTTGAGACGTTTGCGAAATTGGGTGACGTGATCGTATTTTTTCAGAGAAAATATAAACCGGATACACAAATTTTGTAGACGCTCAAGTTTATTTAGAAGCTCCTCTGTGGCATCCAACAAGCAACAGTCAGCGTAGTCGATACAGGGCTGAATGAGAGTTTGAGCAAGCAGGATTTTAGTCTCGACAGGTAAGAAATTTTGGAGACATTTCAGCGAGTGGAAGGTAAAGAACACTTTATTGCTGACGCAACTAACGTGGTCGACCCAAGACAGATTGGAATCAATCAATACTCCCAAGTTATTCACCGTATTGGAGAGCGCTATGTCAGACCCAGCCAGACTGATTGCAGGCAAGGAGGTGAAATCTAAGCCCGAAGTAAAATATCTACTGCCAATTATAATAGCCTGTGACTTGGCAGGATTCAGTTTTAACCCAAAGCTTTTAGCCCATGTATTGATGCGGCATAGGTCCTTGTTCATCGCATGAATGGCATGTGCAATATCGTCCCTAGTAATATTATGCATGTATTATACTTAAAACCGTCCTCTTCAATCACTCTATCTAATAAAAAAACTACTTCAAAATCCGTTGCGTAGGTTTTAGGATTTAAGCATACATAGGGACGGACAGACGACAGCGAGTTTGTTTTATACTATGTAGTGATGATTCATACTATAAACATAGTTAGAAAGTAACAATTAAAGTAGGTAGCTTAACCTTATTGGTAAGAAGCGATCTCTTCCAGGCAACCGGAAGGCGAAAGTAGCATTTACGATGTTAACATGTAGAGCAACAATAAAAAGCGATAATAATGCAAGACCAACCATTACATTCTCTCTGATAGACCTATAAATAAAATAGTTGCATTCCAAGATTGCGCGAAGCTATTGAGATTAAAAAACATCCTAATTTGAATACAGAGGATGGTTGGCAACAGGGGCGTAGCTACCGCCGTATCTGCCGTATCAATTATACGGGGCCCCCGACGTGCGTAAGCAAAAATTAATAAAAACTTCGCTGAACGCCTGTCAAACCTGTCACTATTGTCCATAGAAACTTAGGTAGAAACTTTAGAAAAACTAAAGTCATCATCAGCTATAAATCATTTAATAAATCAGTTTGCCGAAAACAAGGCAAGGAGAGTGTCCTAAGTATTTAATTTAAATTGTGTGAAAAAAATTTGGAAGAAGTGTATCAATTTTATGCACATTTTTTTTTCTTTTGTGAGAACTCTTTACCCGTCCTAGGGGTCCGCAAATAATTGTTTATACGGGGCCCCACCAAGGCACGCTATGCCCCTGGTTGGCAAGTACCACCTGCTTGGGATCTCAAGTTGAACAATCATCTGCAAGACCTCTGGACACCGAGAGCGACTTGTGCATGTGAAACGAAATTAAACGCGGTAGATTTAACTGTTTTGTACAATTTACCTAAAAAATCTAAACTATCAATATTACCAAAAAGTCCTACACCGCGATAGTGAAATTTACTGACCAATCCCCGACTACAGTTATTGGGGGATAGGTGCCACTGCCCCCTGCCATATATACCACCTCTTCTGTCTGGATGATAGTCCCGTGATCTAGTCTCTCCCGTGACCACGACTGTTGCAAAACGTCGGGAATGAAATATAATGATGACATCAATAAAATGGCTATCTGCCCATCTAAATCCTTGGCGTCATGAAATGTTTTGTTCCAGTGTCGATGTTGTCGGTGCCGTCGGTGTTCTACAGGCCGCAGGGCCGCGAGGAAGAGGCGGACTCCGTCAAGGAGAAGTTCCAGGTCCCGGAGTCGGACCACCTTACGCTGCTCCATCTTTACAACCAGTGGAAATCCAACAAGTGAGCTATATTTTTAATTTAAATAATGTCATGCGATGGTGGGTTGAGCGAACGACTGCTGCGCAGCATGTCGCGGGTTCGATTCCCGCACGGAAGAAATATTTGTACGACCTACAAGTATTTGTTCCCAGATCCGGAACGGTGTTTTCTATCTATAATATGTAGGTACATATTTACAAAAAAAAGTATATAAGTCAAAAAAGTATATCATCCATCTCGTTACCATAACACAAGCATTATATTGTTTAGCTTGCTTGGGACTATATGGCGTTGTGTGTAATGTCCAAGGATATTATATTATTCCGGTGCCAAGCAGTTTTACTGTGTTTCGTCGTGTGTACGTGAGAGCCGGTGTCCGACAGGGTATCTCCTTGAATTGCGGCATTCTAGCCGTTTTCCGCTTCACCAAACATCTTGAGGAAAAGTGCCGTAATGGGGAGAAAGGAAAAATATTAATGGTTAATGACTTTAATTTTTTTTTTTTTTTTATTAAAAACGAATCCCCTGCACTAGGTATAACCTGTATCGCGGGGGGGCAGTTTACAAACATGTAATTCACGAGCACAAATGACACCCAGACTCAAATTGTTGGTCAATGAAACTTTCGCCCAGCTAGTGCTAAAAAAATTTACCTAAATATTTTTTTATTGATGATATTCTTGAAACTATGCATTTTTGAACCACATATTCTATGACGTTTTGTATTATTTTTACTTTTATAACGCGTTATATTCTAGAAGTAAAATTTTATTGGTTGGTAATTGGTATTGGTAAATTCTAGACTTATGGGTATGGTAATTGGTATGGGATAAAAACACGTTATAAAAAAGTTTGTGTAAGTGGTCAAGCTGTGTAAGGCAGAAAGTTATCGCGAGTGGCGACCAGAACCATAACGCACAGTACTGGTAGGCCTCCCATACAATGTAATGGTTGGTTCAGGACCGGTCTTTGTGGAGATGTCTGGAGCGCCCAGCCGATGTCTCTTGGCCGGAAATTATCCTGCCGACCCGGCAGTGGGTCAGTTATTAGTCCAGGAGGAATTGGCGCACGAGTACCGAAAACTATTCCACCTCCATTTTTTCATGCGAATTCGTGCTTCAAATTGCCCTACTGGTGATATAAATTGCCTTGGGGCAATATGTTTAGGCAATATGGCCAGGAGTTACCGTGGGGCAACTCCTGGCCATATTTCCTAAACCGATATTTTTTTATTCATTTCAAGATATTGTTATTTTTCAACCGGACATTTTTTTATATTCTTTATTGAAATACAAATGAAAAAGGTCCTATGACTTTTCACGATAAAGTTAATATTTTTAGAGATATGAATAGAGACCAATAATTTGCAATAAATTAATATTGAAATTTATATTAATAAATTAAATTCTAAGGTACCCTATCTTTCAAGTTGGATCAAAGTGCACACGGGGTGCAAATTTGATTAAAATCAGTTGCGTAGTTTATGATTCTATTTCGGACAAACAACGTGACACTTAATTTATATATATTAAGATTATATGCATCATAGCGATTTAAAAGAAAAACATTGCTTATAGCCGTTTTTAATTGTTAATTTAGCGCGCTCACAACTATTTTACTATACGTTTCACTTACTGATAATCAAGAATTTCATTATTTCTGGCGGCTTTGATAATGATTGTAAACGTTTTAGTATTGCCTGGCCCGATGTCCGGTAGAAAAATAACAATTTCTAGAAATTAATAAAAAAAATCGGTTTAATTAAGCAATATGCCCGCGGTTGCCCCCTGGTAGCATGCATTTACATCATCAGTAGGGCAATTTGAAGAGTATCGCATAAAAAAATGGAGGTGGCATAGTTTTCGGTACTCGTGCGCCGATTCGT
Source organism: Clostera curtula (assembly GCA_905475355.2). Lineage (NCBI taxonomy): Eukaryota > Metazoa > Arthropoda > Insecta > Lepidoptera > Notodontidae > Clostera > Clostera curtula. The sequence goes on from FR997805.1 coordinate 2,024,353, forward strand.
CCTGGTCTATATCGGTTGTGCCTCGCCGGCAGCTACTCGAGCCAGTGGTGCACGGAGCACTTCGTGCACGGCAAGGCCATGCGCAAGGTGCGCGAGGTGCGGCAGCAGCTGAAGGACATCCTGCAGCAGCAGCGGCTGCCGCTCGTCTCCTGCGGGACCAGCTGGGACACCGTGCGCAAGTGCATCTGCTCTGGTAAACTACTTCATTCTTGGGCCTCGTCTCACGCTACGTGGGGTCGCAGCTGAAGGACATCCTGCAGCAGCAGCGGCTGCCGCTCGTCTCCTGCGGGACCAGCTGGGACACCGTGCGCAAGTGCATCTGCTCTGGTAAACTACTTCATTCTTGGGCCTCGTCTCACGCTACGTGGGGTCGCAGCTGAAGGACATCCTGCAGCAGCAGCGGCTGCCGCTCGTCTCCTGCGGGACCAGCTGGGACACCGTGCGCAAGTGCATCTGCTCTGGTAAACTACTTCATTCTTGGGCCTCGTCTCACGCTACGTGGGGTCGCAGCTGAAGGACATCCTGCAGCAGCAGCGGCTGCCGCTCGTCTCCTGCGGGACCAGCTGGGACACCGTGCGCAAGTGCATCTGCTCTGGTAAACTACTTCATTCTTGGGCCTCGTCTCACGCTACGTGGGGTCGCAGCTGAAGGACATCCTGCAGCAGCAGCGGCTGCCGCTCGTCTCCTGCGGGACCAGCTGGGACACCGTGCGCAAGTGCATCTGCTCTGGTAAACTACTTCATTCTTGGGCCTCGTCTCACGCTACGTGGGGTCGCAGCTGAAGGACATCCTGCAGCAGCAGCGGCTGCCGCTCGTCTCCTGCGGGACCAGCTGGGACACCGTGCGCAAGTGCATCTGCTCTGGTAAACTACTTCATTCTTGGGCCTCGTCCCACGCTACGTGGGGTCGCAGCTGAAGGACATCCTGCAGCAGCAGCGGCTGCCGCTCGTCTCCTGCGGGACCAGCTGGGACACCGTGCGCAAGTGCATCTGCTCTGGTAAACTACTTCATTCTTGGGCCTCGTCTCACGCTACGTGGGGTCGCAGCTGAAGGACATCCTGCAGCAGCAGCGGCTGCCGCTCGTCTCCTGCGGGACCAGCTGGGACACCGTGCGCAAGTGCATCTGCTCTGGTAAACTACTTCATTCTTGGGCCTCGTCTCACGCTACGTGGGGTCGCAGCTGAAGGACATCCTGCAGCAGCAGCGGCTGCCGCTCGTCTCCTGCGGGACCAGCTGGGACACCGTGCGCAAGTGCATCTGCTCTGGTAAACTACTTCATTCTTGGGCCTCGTCTCACGCTACGTGGGGTCGCAGCTGAAGGACATCCTGCAGCAGCAGCGGCTGCCGCTCGTCTCCTGCGGGACCAGCTGGGACACCGTGCGCAAGTGCATCTGCTCTGGTAAACTACTTCATTCTTGGGCCTCGTCTCACGCTACGTGGGGTCGCAGCATAACACGTCGAGACATTCCCATAGAGACCTCAAATTTAAAAAAAAACTTAGAGACTTTTAAAAAATCATCTACATGCTGAGACTGTTCAAAAAAGTTTCCCAGGAGGTGTCTTGTTGACTAGACTATATGTAGGATATGTTTTACAGGTTCTATTAATTTTGAACCTCAACACACAGACACACCTTTGTTAAAGAATAGCTTCAAAACACATAATTAACTACTACTTCTCACCCCAAAAATGACCCACTGCTGAGTCAGGCCTCCTCCAACTACATGGAGGGTAATTAGCCTACTGTGCCACGCGGGCCAGACGGGTTAGCACAGGGTTTAGTATCAAGTTTTCCTTCTCTTGTGGCTAGGTTTTCGGCCTGTTCATTTCCTATTGTCGACTCTTACGACTCTCTTAGGATGAAATGCAGTGGTGACACCGTGTATTCTAAAACCGTCACCGTCACCACACAGAAAATTAACTATATACCTAGGGTTGCCAACTTTTTTTACAAGATATAAAGTATATTCAGCTCTATGAAGAATAATAAACAGTATTTTAGAAAAACGAACAGTATGTTATTTATTTATTGTTTTAAATACATATTTTTAGGGCTTCTCGCACAACTTACTAATCACTACATAGTTTAGAACAAAGTCGCTGTCGTCTGTCCGTCCCTATGTATGCTTAAATCTTTAAAACTACGCAACGGATTTTGATACGGTTTTTTTTAATAGATAGAGTGATTCAAGAGGAAGGTTTATATGTCTAACCCACCCCCGCTTTGCACGGGCGAAGCCGGGGCGGGCCACTATTTTATAATATTTTTTAAAAACTGTATTTGCCTCACCACACATAACGCTGAAATTAAAATAAATGAGGAGCTCATTTTTTATTAAATTAAAAGATGCTCTATTTCTACCCACCCGCCACTTAGCATTCATTACTGAAAAAATGTGTGAGCGTCTAAGTATAACACGTAGTAATGTGTTTTGCATTTTGATGCTGAAAACAGTATTTGGTATACTTTATTTTTGTTCAACAGTAAAAAGTATAAGTTAGTGTAAAACAGTATAATACTGTTCAAAACAGTATAGTTGGCAAACCTATATATACTCTAAACTAACAGATCCTTTTGTCCACAGCCTACTTCCAACAGGCCGCCCGCCTCAAAGGCATCGGCGAGTACGTGAACTGCCGCACGGGCATGCCTTGCCACTTGCATCCGACCTCCGCGCTGTTCGGCCTCGGGGACTCCCCCGACTACGTGGTCTACCATGAGCTGATGATGACCACCAAGGAGTACATGCACTGTGTCACTGCGGTGGACGGGCGCTGGCTGGCTGAACTGGGTCCCATGTTCTTCTCCGTCAAGGAGACCGGAAAGTGAGTTTTGGTTCAAACTTCTTTTATCTATCAGCCAATATTGTCTATGGTCAAGTTGGCGCTGGCCATAGAGTAGCTTCCACTGTTCCTCATGATTTTAAATCTCATTGGTGTGACACGCAGACGTAACTGATTTGATTAACAATTGGCAAATCCATTTTCTGGTATTGCCGCTAGTTGATTTGTTAGACCGGCTATCGGTTTTGTGTGATGAGTGATGACTGCCATAGATTAATGGCCAAGACAAACGGTTCGTATGTGCCTCCCCTTGAAAGCAGGTGATCGATCATCCATCCGAAATCCAGTTTAGCTAGATGTTGCATAACCTTGCAGTTCTGCTATACAACCTCCGTGCTGAAGCTAAACTTCCAAAATTATATGATATGTATATAATTTTGGAAGTGACTGAATCAAAAACACGGCATAACTGCTGTTTTTGTATGCTATGGATGCACTTTCATCATTCAACGTAATGAAGAATATTGAAGTGAAAACTTCTATAGCGGCGTTGAGCACTTTTCTTGGGAAGGGTGTAAAATCTCAAACTCGCGACACCGTTTCTCATCACATAAATAACCCATTGCTGTGTCGGGCCTACATGGAAGGTTTACAGGTTACATACTTTACCACTCTGGCCAGACGGACAGTTTTTTATAAAGTTTTTCTTCTTTTGTGGCAAAGTTTTCGGCCTTATCATTTCCTTTTTTAGACTTTTACGACACCCTCAGGTTGAAACGGGATACACTATGTGTTCTTAATTTATTTTATTTTATAGTTTCGAACCAAAATGGAATTAACTTTATTAAAATAGTGGTTTGGTAACAAACGCTTTTGAATGGCCAGATGCCAGGAAGAGCCGGCAAGAAACTAAGTAGTTGCTTGTATTTTTAAATATCGTCATATGTCTTTTAGATCCAATCGCGACAAACGAAAAGAAGCCGCGGTGCATCTTCAGCGAATGGAAGAAGAGATGAAGCACGCAGAAGAGAAGATGGCAGAAGATAGAAAGAAGAGAGAGGAAGAAGTACCTGTCAAACAAGAGATCGCCACACCGGGACTTAACACGCCGCGGCGGACGCCACATAGACTTGGCCTGTAGTATCTATGCGTTGAGAATCAATAAAAATCAATTATATTGACATGTTTTTGTTATTATATAATACTAACTGACCCGGAAAGCGACGGAAAACGACGGTCGTAACATCGCTATTAAAAAATAGGTGTTGATCGTAGAGGGGTGAACATTTATGTATTTTGCTGTATCATAAAAAATAAAAAGAAATAATATTGTTTTTTTATTTGCCTACTGTGTCACGCTGGAATGCGGGTTGGCATCAAGTTTTCCTTCTCTTGCGGCTAGATGATCTGCTTCTGGTGATTCATTAGTCAGCTCTTACGACACCCTCAAGACAGTGTGGATTGGTGACATCGTATATGTGACACCAACATACTGTCTTGAGAAAGAAAACTTGATGCGTGGCACAGTAGGCTAATTTCCTTCCATGAATTTAGAGGAGGCCCGACTCAGTAGTGGGTCATTCATAGGCTGTTGACGATGATAATGAAACAGCCCCAACGATACCCTGTGGTAGTTACAGTGCAAGAGATCCGATCCGACCTGAGGACGTCCCAGACGTTGCTTAGCCTACAGATCAAACTACATTTCGCACTAACCACCACCAAAAATAAAACACATACATCGGAACAAATCTTTATTACAATATTAATCACCATCTTCAATTATCCCAAACTTAATAGTCCAACAACTATAAGGAAGCCATTTGGCAGTTACGTCTAGAACTAGATTATCTAACGTCACGAACAAAGCAGGCACGCATTGAGCATAGACAATGGCTAGGAAATATTTGATTTAAAATTCTTTGTGGTGCCGGATTTATAATACAACTGTCACCAACCGGTGGGACCTGATGGTGCTGGCATTGACATTGTCCGTGTGGTGACGGACTTAAAATACAGTGTCACCACCCCATTTCATTGACAGAGTGTCGTAAGAACCGACAAAAGCCGATAACCAAGAGAAGGAAAACTTCATACGAAACCCTTTGCTAACCCGTCTAGCCAGCGTGGCACAGTAGGTTAATTACCCTCCAGGTAATTGCAGCAGTCCCCGTGGAGATACAGTCAGGGCCCACGGGGCAGCAAGCGCGGGACGGAACACCCCGGGGACGTTTAGTGGGTATGACTCCGTCTCCTCACAGAGGCGGAGGGGACTCCCACACACCCCCTGTTGGCCATCTCCAGGCTGGCAGGGATAGTCCATAAAGGATTTTACCCCGGGCAAAAAAAAAAAAAAAAAAGTTAATTTCAGCAGTAGGATATCGACATATTTTAGTTATTAAATTTATTTATTTTTTTTATTTATTTATTATTAGACATACATACAGCTATCATTACAGACAATCCAATGCGATAGTGTAGTCAAAAATATAAATTACAATAATGATTTCATTCAATTCCAATTCAAAACATTAAAAAAAAAAAAAAAATTAAAAATAATACAAATTCAAAATTAATATATCATACAATTAAAAATAATAATAATAATAAGGCAATTAATAATGGGAATTCATTTTTTTAATTTAATTAATTATTTATCATTATTATTATAACATAAAACATGTAATGCAACTTTTGCGAACTCGCTCAGTGAACATGAGAATATATCAATTCTATCAGCCACCAGATTTAGTGTGCGCATTGCCCTCGAGAATGGGGCGTTGGCCACCAGCTTGGTGCGACCGCGCGGCAGTGCGAACAAATCCGGCCGTCTGCGACGTTGAACGTAACCATCGGGTACGCACAATCCCATCTCCTGCAACACACCCGGATTGTTTGTGTTGCCCCGGAACACTCCTAGAATATACGATACCAACGCTAGATCCCTTCTTGTCTCCAACCTGTTGTATCCCACCATACCCAATACGAACAAGGTTGGATACATCAAGGGATAAAGGGGGTATACGCCATAAAGTCTTAGGTACAGGTATCGTGTATATTTATTTTGTATGCGCTCCAACATGAGAGTGTATTTCGCCTCATTTGGAGCCCATACAGCTGCATTACTCTCTAACTGACTCCTAATTAGCGCGTCGTACAATGCCGAAATAGCCTTAATATTGGTGAAATCTGCTGCTCTGCGAAGCACGAATCCCAGCCGCTTGTATGCCTTTTTACAAACGCTGACTATATGATCCCGGAATCTCAGCTGTGTATCCATATGGACGCCAAGGTCTCGCACTACTTCCTCTCTTTTCAGAGGCGTATCGTTTAATTTGTAGTTGTAGTGAAGTGGTAATCTTGCACGGCTGAATGTCAGAATTGAACATTTCGAAACGTTGAACTGCAGCTTGTTTTTCCGACTCCACTCAACTATACGATCAATGTCCTGCTGAAGGCGGTGACAGTCTTCCTCGGTCTCAATGGCCAAAAGCAATTTAAGGTCGTCCGCAAATAGCAGACACCTGGCGTCCCTCACTACCTCAGGCAGGTCATTGATCATAATTATAAATTGTAACGGCCCCACATTTGTGCCTTGACTCACCCCCGATCTAGTGAAATAAGGCTCAGACCGACAACCACAATACTCCACGTACTGTTTCCTGTCCCTCATATAGCTCGCAAAGAATTGGAGCAATTTTGGAGTGCAGCCGACTCTCGCCAACTTTGATAATAAGACATCATTATCCACTAGGTCAAATGCCTTCTTAAAATCAAAGTAGGCGGCGTCCACCTGCACCCCCGCGTCGATATGAGGAACCAGGTACGTCATAGCGTTTAAAAGGTTGCTGGTTGTACTACGCGCAGGACGAAAGCCATGCTGTGCGTCTGACAGTTGCGAAGCCACCTGTCCCTGAACATCCCGCTGAAAGGCAGATTCAAATACCTTCGCTGGTGTCGACAGAATCGCTACTGGTCTGAAAGACTCGACTGCTGTTCCGTCACCCCCTTTTGGTATGGGAATCACACGGGTGACCTTCCAACGTTCCGGGAAATAGGAATTTCCTAGGCACCTGTTAAAAATGTGTACGAGTGGCTCCGCCAGTACCGATCTACAATCTCGCATTACAAATGCAGGGATCCCGTCTGGGCCTGCTGAGCGCTTGGGCTTGAGACGGGCCAGTGCCGCCTGCACCTGCGCGAGCGTCAGTTGTGAGACGTGCACGCGCGCGCTGCTTGAACCGCCGGCCTCTACCGCTTCACTCACCTCAAGCCGCGCTGGCTCCTCATTGTATACAGAAAAGAAATAATTCGCAAATTCCGTCGCGCACTCTAAATTTGATAGCACTGACCCGTTTTTAATTATTTTAGTTTGAGCATTGGATCTTGTTTTAGTTCTAACATAATTCCAGAAGGACTTAGGATCCTTTGCTAAGTTGCTCTGCACCCCATCCAGATGGTTATGGTATTCTCGGTCAACACTTTCTTTAATGCGCGCCCTGCATACGGAGAAAACATTGTAATCAATGCTTGACTTAGTTGATTTATACTTCTTGTGTAGTTTCGCCTTTAATTGAATATCAGAGATTATTTCTTTCGTATACCATTCTGGATAGCAGTACCTAGTCATATGAGCACGCTTAGGGCGTTTTTTAGGTACACAATTTTCTAAAACGCCATTAAAAATATTGTAAAAACACTCTAAAGCTTCATCCGGTTGCTGAATATTATATATCGGACTCCAATCGGTGGAAGCTAAAGAGGAATACAATAAACCATAGTCTGCTTTATAAAAGTTCCATTGTGGTTTGGCTTGACTTACGGTTTCCTGACATTCCGGAGATACGGCGTCGGCCGCCGGCATGGGAGCGCGCATCTCGCTCACGTTGAGTTGCAGGGCTATGGTGAGTGGCGGGTGGTACGCGTCCACAGGCACCAAGGGCTCATCCGCCTCACACACCCGCACGCAATCACTCAAGCACAATGAACACAACACCAAGTCCAATTGTCTTCCACTACAATTAGGTACTTTATTCATCTGAGCAAATTCGCAAAACGACATAAAAAAATCAAAATAATGTTTAGTATTTTCATTACTCGAGTTTAAATTAAAATCACCGAGTAACAAAACACTTTTAAATTTAACACATAATTGTTCGATTATTCTAAAAAATATCATATACTCATACTCATTTGACATTGGTGGTATGTAAACAACGCAACACAAAAACATGAATCTACATTTAACATGTACAGTCGCACAAACTAATTCAAATGAGCAGTTATCTACGTTGACGTCACCCGGTGGATTCACTCGTCGCAGCTCGAGTCCGTGTGTGGCCACGAGAAACGCGCCGCCCTGCTTGCGACCGTCAGCCCTGTCACATCGTAACAATTGGTATCCCGGTGGTACGATCTCTGCATCCATAATAGAATCGTTACACCCTGTTTCCGTTATAGCAAAGATGTCAGCCTTTAATGATTCCATATTGTTACAAAAACTGGTCAACTTTGTTCGAAGACCTCTTGCATTTTGGTAATAAACATCAAAGGTGATTTTCTTATTACTTGGTTTGCTTGCTGGTTGATTTACGAAACCAAATCCATTCACAAAATTCTGCATTGACTGGCCACATCTGAGGTTGACATAACTTTTCATATACTGACTGTGGAACAGTGATGACAAAAGATGCATAATCCCTCTCGGTTATATGTTTGATTTTTTCAATCTTGACACACACTTCAGAGCCACATACCCCTTTCACATGCGATGTAAGCTTTTCCACTGTAGTTTCTGTAGCTAATCGCCAAACGTGAAGGTGCTTCTTTTTTTCTGTAGCCTGTATTTCTACCAAATTCGAATTTTCTCCTCTCTTAACATTTTTAGCTTTAAAACTTCCCCTATTTCTACGGACAGTGGTCCACTCATTCATGTCGTCCTTTTTTTCCTGACTATTTAACTCGACTCCCAAAACCGTATGAGTTGAATCGACAGGTTGAGAAATAGTAGGAGACACCATAGCTGATACGCTCACCGACGCTGTTTTAGTGGCCTCACTATTTTTACTTGTGGCGCGGGTAGTAGTAATGTTTCGTTTGTTTACATTATAATCACTACGGGCCACAGCAGCAAATGAAGTTGGAGTAGTGAGTTGATTAGTCACCTCTGGTCCCGATCTTGAACATTCTGTTGTCGCTTCCATTGTTCCACCTGGCTGATTTCGTGTAAACAAGTCCCTTTTTGGCAGTTTTTCTTGAAATACCTTCATATTTGCTTTTAGGTATTCCAACTCAGCTTTCGTTGAATAGCATACTTCTTGAAGATGTTTTACAATCTTAGTTTGCATGTCTAAACGTTGGAGTACTTCAAGTCTAAACTGTCTAAACTCTGTCAGCAAAACACCATCGTGATCACCCTCGATGATCGATAAATCAGCTGTTTTTGAACGGCTTCCTCGTTGAGTGTTAACGTAGGCACTGGTCTCGTCTGACTTCATCTGGAAGGTGCTGCGGACTGGTGTATCCGGATCATTTCGTTTGGGTTTGGAGCAAACGCACTCAGGACAAATCCACTCGAGTATACGTTCCTTGGAGAAAGATTTGTATTCGTCTTCTACAAAGCCCAGACACTTGATATCATAAACTTTTCCACACTGTTTATTAGAGCAGTTCATAAACAATCCATCTGGCACTAAAACGCCACAAGCTCGACAGTCCATCGACATTTTTACTAATATTTCGAAGTATTTTTTAACACAAGAATAAAACGTACGTCGTGTGTCGCGGGTAGTCGCGGGTATTCTTCTGTCCGTCCCTATGTAATAAATAATTACTTTACACTCATCACTTAATTAAAAATATATGTATTTATATATTCCTGATCCTTTTCCTAAAAAAAAAAATCAAATTTCAATTTCAAGTCAAATTAGAAGTATATCGCTTGACCAACCCAGAATAATGCATATTCTGCAATATATATAATGCAATATATATAATAATGCATATGCAGCCTCTTTTTGTGGGAGATAAAATCCTTAGCAAACCGATCTACTAAATTACCCCACTGTACCGCCCCGCGCAGACTACCTCGTGGGTCTCGACTGTGTCTCCTCAGGGAGCCCTTGCAACCCATAGACAATGAAGGAGTACTTAAGTCATCATCCATAAAAACCAGTCATTATTTGCCAATTTGAAATCTGCACCATACGTTTAGGGATTATGACAGGTATCCTTCCAGACATACGTTCACATGTTAATAGTTTTCTTCAATTTTGTAATAATAGTAAATAAATAAATATTATCGCAAAACATAAAATTGACAAAAATAGTATGAATGTGCGGATGGATGGATATTTGCTACATTTTCACGCAAAAACTACTGAATAGATTTTAATGAACCTTCACAAAAGTACAGCTAATTATTCGCGGGGATAATCTAGTTAAAGATATACACCAGACGCAATTCACATAAAAGCTTTCCACACGTTACTTGATCTAAACTACTTTGTTCGTAACTTAGAACTAGTCAATGTTAGTAATTAACATTATAATAGCCTATACATATATACAATTTACAAATCCCGCCGGAACAGTTTAGTCTCCTAACGATTTTCACAGACAGCATATTTATTGCAACATTAAAAACAAAGATTGACGAAAAAAGTGTATAAGGCGAGTGTGAATGAAAATTTTGGACCTAGGCGGACGTTTCGAGACCAAGTCAGGGACGTCTTGAAAAAAGGCCAGGTCAAGAGAACCCTAAACCGAAGAGCATGTATGAAGGGAATAATGAAAGTGGACGAAGCGAACCAAGTATGTAAGGATAATAGCAAGTAACTCTGCCTACCCCTACGGGAAATTATATGTATGTAAGTATCTTAAAAAAAAGGAATGGCGAACCATAATGTTACGGATACGCACGTGTACGCACTAGCGGTTGAACCGCCTAGGCGGCAAGTAGGCTTAGCAATGTTTTGGCATCCGGCCCCTGTTTACTCTTGACACCAGAAAAAAACATGCAAAACCAATAAATAGGTTGGCTGGTATTTGCACGGAAGTGTACGTTCTAATATGTATCCTCACCTTGTTACTTTTTGCCCAATTTACTTGCGCATATAGAATATCTACGAAACCGCGTGCAGCTTTTGTCGAGAGACGTCGCTCTATAATGAACATTTACAATGAGATCTAAAAAAGAGACTTATAAAGGTTTAGGAAAACAATATCAAAAATACGTAGTGTTAAAGTGTTGACAGTAAACTTTGTTTTAATGTTTTTTTCTAGGAAATCTTTAATCGAATTGTCTAAATATTACGGAAATTAGTATAGGTATAGCATAGAAATTATTATAATAAAAGGGGTGCATAAATATTTTATAAGATATTGCCGGCAAACAACTTAAACCATTGCCTGTGACTACAGAACCTAGTCTTTGGCGAAAAAAGGGGCCACGCGAGTGATTGACGACACGCGAGACTTTTCCCCCGCCACGACACATTTTGCTCAAGATGATTTCCGGCCAATATAATACAAACTGTAAAATCTCTCTAATCTGTAAAATAATGATTGCTACAATAAATTGGTTTATTTTGTCGTTGTACACTTGTATACCTACGTTTAAGTTAGTTTGAGTCGCAGTTGGCGCTAATTCTCATTTTGTATTTATCTTTTCCTGTTAAATTAGTTATAATAGTGTCAATAAATGATTTTTCTTTCTTTCTTTCAGTTGCGTACAATTTTACTCTAAAATGTATTTTAAGTAATTTAAGTTTCGATAAATAATTTCCTCTATGACTTGATTCAAATTCAACTTGACGATCTTAAAACGATCAGAGTTTAATTTCATGCGTTTAACTTCTTTGTGAAATAATGATTAAAAATAAAAACTAAATGTAACCAACATTTAAAATGTGTAAAACTATATACATTTCACAAATATTTGCGATGCACTCGATAAGTAGGTAATAAATTATCTTATTTAATAGATGGAATTAACAAGCAATATCCGATTGTAGTAAAATCTGACCGTAAAATAGTATATTTACTTATTTAAACGTGCTCCTACTGTTACGTAAATAATAAAAAATAAAAACAACTCTCACAAAAATACACTTCCTACAAGTCTATTATATTCGTAATAGCGACGATCGATATAAACTGTTATTGCGTCCATTTACCGGACCAGCTCTTTCATATCACAACTGGGTTGCTTACCAAGCTGTGTGGCAGTATATTATGTATTATGGACACGGTCAAGTCGCTGTTCAGTTGAATGTTCACGTTTTCAGCTACATATCGAAAATATAGTAAGTTCAACACGACTTAAAGGCCAATTCTCTTTAACCGACTTGTGAGGCGCGGCTGGGCTGCCGGCTTCAGTTAAATGGGCGCCTACCTTAGTATATATCTCTAATTGAACGCTTATCATTCTTCGATAAGCAAAATATTTATCTATAGTAAAACATTAAATATGTTGGCAATATTTATTAAAAATAGATTGTCATAAGAACTACATTATAAAAACTATCTGAGCTAAATCTAGATTTCGTTTTAATATTCTTTAAGATCGAAGCAGGTTGCATATTTATCTTTACTTTGTAATTGAGTTTTAGATCAATGCCATTGGAAAATTTAGTTTTATCAACGCAATATTAGGTACAATTAAACCTAAACGATCAATAAGTTCGTCCATCGACCTTCGCTTCCAAATTATACCATGACTTTCTGACAAAATACAAAACTCATTTTATTTACATTTTACTCATTTTTAGCATAATATACCCGCATCGATCATTAACCATAGCATGAAAGGACTCGCACGAAGTGAAATTATAAAAAAATTGCATTAATCATACATACTATCTCATATCACTGTACCGTAGACGCGCATCTTACGACACAAGTATTTAGGCACTAAAACACTACACTAATTAGACGATACTGTAGTTGTTCATATTAAAATAAAAACAATCACAAACAATTTTTTTTTTATAAATCAGCCTCGAATCGAATAATTTACAAGAACCTAAAGATCGAATGAAATAGTCCTAAAACGATTTAAACTACGTACAATTAAACAAAAGACCAAATTAGTTGTTTTATTTTAACATTAACAACTACCGTCAAACGCAATCTCAACAATTCGCCGCGACGTTCAGGCCGTGCTTCTCGATATACCGTTGCCTGGCCTCGGCTATCATCTGGGCTTTCCTCTCCTGGAAGCCGAACTGGCGCTCCTTGGCGCTCTTGGGGAAGACCCCCGTGGGCTGCGGAGTCACGTACCGGGGCGTGGGGGGGGGCCTGCGAGGTGGACGGGGAGGGGGAGGGGGTGGAGGGAGAGGGGGAGGGGCCCGCCTCGGCCACGAAAGGCGTCACGCCTTCCAGAAAGTTCGTGATCGTCACGTCCACGCTGCGCGTACTCGCTGAAGACAACGTAAGCGTTTGCATGACATACAATTTAAAAAGAAAACACTTTATTGGAATGAGTGATGAAACGACTAACATGGCACTACTAGAGAGAAGAGCCGGAAAATAAATTCAGAAATGCTTTTCCGACAGCCATTTAGGTTACGAAGATAAGATTTTTCATGCTTTTGCTATTTACAATGATAGATAGATAGATAGATAGATAACACTTTATTGCACATTTGCGACATAAACATAGCTTACAGGAGAAATTATATACAACACATACAATTGGCGACCATATCACTAAATATTTTTAACACAAATATTTTAGAAATGATCAAATGCTTAGTCCAGTCGTTTGATTTTTATAACAGAAAAAAAAAACAGTTTAGTCCAAACGGTACTTGACACTAGCAGCTGAAAGAAAAGTTTACACCATTCTTCACCACTCTTCTCCAAGTTAAAGTGAATGTTCCAGGGTAGCCCGCGAAATTCAAATTGCAAGAATGACTGAGCATGAAAAAGTTTTTCTTGCACCTTTATAAGCTTGGAGGGTTGTATTGATGAGTTTGATGATATATATTTCTATAACTACATACGTCTTACATACGTCTTAGCCGCGAATAACATTTTAATCAACATACAACCTAGCACTGACCTACAAATTGCAAAAAAAGTAAGAAAATTTGAATTTCGCGGGCTACCCTGGAACATTTACCTTAAGGAGACTCCGGTTAAGACACTCACCCAAGTCCCTGAGTATGTCTCTCATGGGTACGGCCGGCAGTACCTCCTTGACCTGCCTCGCCAGACGCGTCAGTTCGGCTGGAGGCTCCCGGCGTCTCGGAGGAGATCGACCCTGGTTGAGGTCCTCCCAGCGGAACTCGGTCAACTCGACCTAACATACAAGGTTTCATTAAAATTGAATTTTCAGCAATATGTTTGCATTATGCCGACAAAATAGGAAATATGTCCTTAAAACGATGTCTTGAATTCAATTTATTACGAAATTGGAATTATACTGGACCGCATGTCTTGATGTTTAGTATTACTACTACTTCTACTACTATTCAGCCCATAAATAACCCACTGCCGAGTCGGACCTCCCCCCACTGCACGGAGGGTAATTAGCTTACTGTAGCCAGACGGATTGGCACGGTGATAAATTAGGTCCTTTATATTTAACATTATCACTGACGGTACGACCTAATGAATGATGAAATTACACTTTTTCTGTTTGATTATTGAAACTGCATTCAACGGCAGTTTTGCCCAAGATGTCTGCCGGTTACTTCAGGTCAGTTCGGAATCTTGTAAAGAATCGTCAAGACGTACTACAGCTCAGCCCATTGATGACCCGCTGCCGAGTTGGGCCTCCTCCCATTACACGGAGGGCAATAAGCCTGTGCCACGCTGGCCAGACGGGTTGGCACAGAGTTTCGTTTCAAGTTTCTCTTCTCTTGCGGCGAGGTTCTCGGCCTTTTGTCGGCTCTAACGACACCCTCATACTAATTAGCATGTATACGCTGGGTGCAGAGGTGTTGATCTGACCGACCTCCAGGGCCGCGGCGATGGCCTCCCGGACGTGGAGCGCGAGGGCCTGGTCGTCGTCGTCGTGGCGCTCCACGGCGGGCAGCAGGGTGACCCTGAACACGGACACGGGCGTCCACAGGAACCACAGCGCGTCCGACCACGGGAACTTGTCGCGCGCGTCGCCAGGCCGGTGGACGGTCACCTTCGTGAACAGGCGCTCCACGGCTGCAGAAACACGGGCGCATAAGCAAACGTCTTATTATAAGGCCAGTAGACCGGAGCTGTGGAGACCAGCATGCTACATACATTCCACACCTTTCCCGAAAAAACTGAACTATCAACGTCAAATGCGAGAATTAACAAATAGTATACTACACCGCGATAGCAAAGTTTACAGAGCAATTCGCACGCTTAGGAAAAAAACCTTAGGACGGCAGATTTTAAAGGCAACTAATATTAAACAAGTATTTGTCGATAAAATTTATATGTAATAAGCCTATACTTATAAACATTTCAGGCCATAACTTGTTCACTACGAGGCGGACATTTGCCGTAGGTTAATTTCCATGGAGGGAAATTAACCTACGGCAAATGTTTTTGATAATTTATTTCAGGTTTCCTGTCAAACTATAGAACCGATTTCGATAAAAAATGTATGGGACAAAATAACAGTCGAAACCAAAAAAAATCTAACCGATTCACAAATTACAGAGTTATTCGTTACCAAGCATATAACCGAATTCATAACCTCCTCCTTTTTGATGTCGGTTGAAAAGTGGCTAATAAATACAACTATTATTATTTTTGGGTCAAGAGCCAAAAGATGATGATAGTAGTTTTGACCATGACGATTTTTGAGTTTTGTGACAAAAACCTACATTACCAACCTTCTAAATTTTTCTAAACAACAAAAATCAATTTCTTGCTCCCTCCTTTGCAACCCGCCCCGCAGCCCCCTTCTGCGACATAACGGCCTCGCAGAAGGAGTCCCGTCAGCCCTCGGGTTAGCGACAACCCAAGGGCGTTGG
Source organism: Clostera curtula (assembly GCA_905475355.2). NCBI lineage: Eukaryota > Metazoa > Arthropoda > Insecta > Lepidoptera > Notodontidae > Clostera > Clostera curtula. Next base: position 2,040,105 of record FR997805.1, read on the forward strand.
TGCACCGCAGCGGTCCAGGACTCGCAGGGCAACTCTGAGGACAGAGGATTCCCTGGAGCCCCAGTCCACTGCGGCGCTGGGTGCCGGCATGGGAGGCCCTGGCCGGTATGGCCCCACGGATCATTGAGGCACTGAAGCCCCCTCACCACGGCAAGCCAGCCGAAGGGGGTGATACACAACCCTATGCCAACCCGTATGGCCAGCGTGGCACAGTAGGAATAACCCTCCATGTAAATAGTAGCAGTAGTATACTCACTTATGGCGACTGGCTGCACTCTGTTGCCCAACTGGAAGGGCCAGTCCGTGAACTTGAGTAGCCCCTTGCCATTGGTAGGACCGCCCTCGGGTTGCAGAAGCACCGGCTTGCTTGGACACTCTGCGAAGTGCTGTCTGCAATCACATTATTCAGTTGCATGTACATAAACCAAAATCAAAATGATTTTTATTCGAATAAATTCTTGCGAATGCTATCAAATTGTCAAAAAAATATAACATAACTTAAAAATTAAGAGAAATATAAAAATTACTAGCTACCCGCCTCGGCTACGCACGGGTGCAATGATGAACGTCTAGATTTATCAGTGTTTCTCTACAGTATTATGCATGTATTGTACATATAAAATTCCTTTTGAATCACTCTACCTATTAAAAAAAAACCGCTTCAAAATCCGTTGCGTAGTTTTAAAGATTTAAGCTTCCTTTATTTTATACTACATATTTAGTGATTAATCATTCAGTTTATACCACCGGTTCGGACGTCTTGGAAAAAGGCCAGGCCAAGAGTACCCTAAACCAAAGAGCATGTATGAAGAGAATCAAGTGGAAAGAAGTGGTCTCTGTCTACCCCTACGGGAAAGAGGCATGATTATATGTATCTATGTATGTGTATATGCAAATAGGTACGGATGTTTGACCGCCAGATATACCGTTAGGTGGTGAGTTTCACAAATATATACTTACTTTCTAACAAATTGCGCAGCATTCCTTATGCCCAGAGTGGATGCAAAAAACGGTGGGACCTTCCATTTTCTGAGCTGCAACAAAATAACAAACTTATTATTCGTAGCAATTTCATTATCAGTCACTTGAATACTTCGTCTTGTTGACAAGCTTATATCATATAAATTCAATATAATTAAATTATATAGATAAATTCACTATCATAAACTAGCGACCCGCCACGGCTTCGCACGGGTGCAATGATGAACATCTAAACTTAATGGTGTTTCTCTACAATGTTATGCATGTATTATACCTACTTAGAAACCTTCCTCTTGAATCACTCTAACTATTTAAAATACCGGTTCAAAATCCGTTGCGTAGTTTCAAAGATTTAAGCATACATAGCGACGGACAGAGGACAGCGACTTTGTTTTATACTATGTAGTGGTGTATGTAGGTTGGCACAGGGTTTTGTACCAAGTTTTCCTTCTCTTGTGGCTAGATTTACGGACTTGTCGTTTCCTTTAGTCGGTTACCTCTCTGATGCGACACGACACAACGTCAGACGTCAGACAAATATAAACTCGGCCTTAGGGGCTGACCATTAATCATCATGTATTGGTATAGTAAGATATCACGTGTATTTATTTTGTCGTCAAACACGTGATTTTTAATGGAGGGTGGGAGGGGGTAGTCTTAAACCTCACCACGTATCACCAAGGGGGAGGGAGGGGTTAAAAAAAGTTAAATAAACATCACGTGATAAATGGACAGCCCCTTAGGATGGAAGGGGGTGACACTATGCATTCTAAATCCGTCACCACACGGTTAATACTACATATATTTTTCGTTATAAGACTTACACTAATTGTGCCCAGCACATGAGACGCTGCAAGTGAATCCAGACACGACACATAGTTTGCGACCATGACACTGCATCTTGGATCCCTTGTGCCCTTCACTTTCACATACACACCTGCAGACAAAATAACTTTTTGTTTAACTTTCTTTCAGCCCATACCCTTCACAGAATAAATGTTCCTTTTATATGAGGGTGGCTCTTCAGCATGAGGCCTGATGGTAGCTGATCACCGACCAACAACAGCATAGGTGTCATGCACAAGTCACTGATCTTATATATAATAATGATTTTTTGTCTGTATGTCCTTTATAGAATCTTAACTATGCAATGATGATGTGATGATTGTCAGCAAAGTATTGTGCACGAACCCAAGAAGGTTACTGAACAAAAAAATATTAAAATTTGTGTATGTCTTTCCCTCAAATGTATTTTGGTGAGTGGCCTGCAACATTCAATACTCCATCATTTCAAAACATGACAGCAACCATTCCAGAGAATTCACATGGTTCATTAATGCTCAACAAAATATCATTGGGTAATAGGCATGCTGGTCACTGCTAGGAACCTCTGGACTGGACAATCATCATCATCAAATCAGTATAAATAGTGTTATCACCACATTTCATTCAGAGGGTCTAGCAAAAGCCAACAAAAGGAAATGACAAGGCCAACAACAAAGCCCCAAAGAGAAGGAAAACTTGATACAAAACCCTATGCCAACCTGTCTGGCCAGTGTGGCACAGTAGGCTAATTTCGTTCTCTATAACTGGAGGATCAGTAGGTCATCTATCAGCACAGACCACAGACAGAATCTATGACTATAAACATAAACATAAATTATAATGCTGAAAATTACTCACCAAATGTCCAGCAAGCAAGTGTTGATAGCATTTGCCTCACTGCAGATTTATTAGGTAGAATTATGGAGGCAATCCACAGTATGAGCGCCAAGAATATCCTGATTACCAGAAGGAGGATGCCAAATGGCAGATATAATAGGAACTGCAACACATTTTCACCACAAAACCTGGAAGGATTATTGTTTAAATTATAGTCTTTAGTTGAGGTCAGCACTTCAGCACAGCTTCGTTTGCATAATCAATCGCAAGAAAAAATAACAGTCTAACATTAGAGGAAATTGATTATATTTCCTGATCAATTTGATGATGAAAGACTGGGGTGTTGTATGCTCAGTAATGTCTCGCTATGTTAGACACATAACAAGCATTACTTATGTGGGCTTTTGCAACACCCTCAGAATGAAATGGGGTGGTGACACTATGTATTCTAAATCTATAAATAACTACTCAACCATTTTAGGTTTTTTCAGAAGTATGGATTTCATTAGTTTTAATATTGTTTAAAGTATTTAGAATACTTTAAAAAAAATATAAAAAATTCTAAGTTTCTATATTCTAAGTAAATTCTTACTAAAGTATGTACTATGTACATGTTTGTGGGGCTTTTAAACTTGAACAAGGTACACTAAAAACCATTAGGCAAATGTTAAATAGAAACTTTAGATAGATGTATACATTTATGGTCAAGCTCAACAGTACTTTTAACAAGCTGTTAAGTCAGGGTCAAATCTAAATATAGTTTAATCTACTGTATGACAAATTGGCAGCAGGGCAGTTAAATTATATACACTCTGAATCAATATGTTGATGAAGTCTAACAAGATAAAACTGCAGGTATAATTTTACAGCTGTCATTTTACTGGTGCCAAATACACAACTCGTTATGTATAGAAATAACCCATCTACGTAGTTTATTGTATACGCAGGCAGCGGATAATAATTTTGAAAGATACAGAACTATCAGAAAAATAAACTTTCCCTAGGTAAAGCCACACACCCGTAAGTCCGCTTATGATGTTATTACAAACCTGTCGTCGTTCATTAATTTGTCCACAGTTAACGCCATTATTTTTGCCCCACAGAATCGTTTTGTATTGATAATGTCCTACAATATTTAATGAAGAAATTTAAGTTTAAGTTTTTAATATACGTGATGTGTTCGCAACCATTGACCACAGACAACACGGACGGACGGTATAGGACCATCCATTGACCACCTTCTGTCAGTTTGACGGCAATATTATTCCGTAACCGTATGGAGCATAAGGCCGGCCACATACAAACATTTTCCTTATTCGAATTCGTTTTACGTATTCGGACATCTGAACACATGGCATCAATCTAGAATACACTAACTGGAGCACATGTTCGCTTTGTGTCCGTTCGGTAAAAACTCCATATTCCATGTATTCGAATGTCCGAACACGGAAAACGAATTCGAAAATCGAAGAAGGAAACGTGTATATGTGGCCGGCTTAAAGTTTCGTAATTTTGTTTTGGATTGTCATCGACAAGTAATGCTCGTACCTGGCTCGTACCTGGCTGGTTCTATCTGAATACAACGAGTGCGATATGGGCCCGTTCGTAGTCCATGTTTCACGCAAGACGTCCGATCTAAAGATCCCTGTAGTCCACTATAGTCCCAGTACTCCATTAGAACTCCTTATATTTGCACAGGTAATACTCAAAATCAACATAGGTAGGTACTGGGAAGAGACCGTATATTCAACCGTAAGGGTCGGTCGGTTCACAGCTGACGGAAAATGCGTCGAGCGTATCATCGGTCACGTCTATTCGGTCAAATTAGACCTTTCACATTACGCTCTAGTCAGTTGCGTACAGCATCTACAGTTGATATTGAAGCCCATCGAATTAACTATTTGGGAGGCTTTTGAACCAGATCGAAAAAGGAAACGTCGACATTGGGGCATCCTATATAAACTAAAAGAATATCAAATGGCCAATTTCATTGTCTACATATATGCAACTTTAAGAGAGTATCCAACAAAGTTTATTTAGTTTTAGATGATACGAAATTTGCCGCTCTTACTTTGACCGACAATGCGTTGACGGTAACGGAACAGATGCTGTACGCTGAACCAACTAACGCATCATCGGTTAGGTGTGAAAGGTTGAATATTTTATCATACATTTGTCTGTTTTGGTGTTACGCGACCGATAATACGCGACGCATTTTCCGTCAGATGGGAACCGACCCTAAAGCTAAAAGCTCCATTTAGTCATTAACCTATCAGGTGGCGCTGTGTAACAACCATAGACAAAAGGTAAAGCGAAAGTCAGGCAGCAGTCAGTACTGTCAATATTGTTTTGGGATTTCCTCGTCAAGTCAATTGTCTCAGTAAATTTTATTGTCATTGTCATTTTTTCATATTTCGTGCCTGAGCCCTGACTGACTGAACAAAACAAAGTGCATCGATAAACCTAAAATTGCAGCAGCATATAAATAACAAACAATAAAATCGCTTATATAAGTCACACAGTCACAGGTAACTTGAAGTTTTCAAGAATTACTGTAGAATTTATGGCAATGGAGAACATCACTTCTCCGGAAGAGACTACATGTTCCGAGGGGGAAGAAGAGCCAGGAATGCGTGAAAACAATCAAATGAACCGAGACAATCGTCAAGGCTTTTCCAGTCAACAATCAAACTCGTTCGCAGCGCTCACTCAAATGGAAGAAAAAATGCGTCGTAAGTTACAGTTTTTTTTCATGAACCCAATCGAGAAATGGAAAGCAAAGCGGAAGTTCCCATACAAATTCGTCGTCCAAGTTATAAAGATTGTTCTTGTAACATTCCAATTGTGTCTATTTGCACACAATAGATACAACCATGTCAATTATACGTGGGATAATCGTATCTCCTTCTCACATCTGTTCCTGCTCGGCTGGGATTCTACTAGAGAGATAAATGCCTACCCTCCAGGTGCAGGACCATTAGCGATATACAAAATTGATGATTTCTACAATACCCTAGACTTTGCATATGAAGGTTACTCCAGCGTTTTGACCAATGCAATAGGACCTTACTCATACAATGATGAAAACAACATTAAACCACCTCCTGTATTTTGTCTGTACAATTATAAGCAAGGTGTTATAAATGGATTCAATGAAAGCTATGAGTTTAATTCTGAAATAGTAGAAGTCTGTGTCAATTTCACACAAAAAATAGATACAGTGTTTCGTTCCGAATCATTTATCAAAGAAGCAGGTTTAAACATAAGTTTTGCATCACTTGTTCGTGCTAAACTGATGTTTTCATTGAAAACTATAAATTTTCGTGCAGCAGGCCCTATCACTACACCAGATTGCTACAGATTTGATATTGAGATAGTATTTGATAATGAAGATCATGATGGACAGATGTCACTCACTTTAGAAGCAGAGCCATACAAATTAACATGTAAAGGAGACACAGAGTATACTACAGACAATCAAATAGACCAAGTACTAAGAAGCATTTTGAACATCCTAGTCATCTTGATATGTTCAGCATCATTTATATTGTGTAGTAGAGCAATTTATAGAGCTCAGTTACTAAAAGAACTAACGGCTCAATTCTTTCATAGAGCATATAACAAAGAGCTTAGCTTAGACGGGCGTCTGGAATTCTTGAACATTTGGTACATTATGATTATTGTCAACGATATTCTTATCATAATGGGTTCAGCAATCAAAGAACAAATAGAGAGGAACCAATTTACAAATGATCAATGGAATGTGTGCTCATTGTTTTTAGGCTTGGGAAATTTACTTGTTTGGTTTGGAGTACTGAGATATTTGGGATTTTTCAAAACATACAATGTTGTTATCCTCACACTAAAGAAAGCAGCACCCAAAATATTCAGATTCTCAATTTGTGCTTTACTTCTATATGCTGGATTTATGTTCTGTGGCTGGCTTATACTAGGCCCATACCACATGAAGTTCCGTTCACTGGCTACAACGTCGGAATGTCTCTTCTCTCTCATAAACGGAGATGACATGTTTGCAACATTCTCCATTATGTCAAAAAAATCACCAATGCTCTGGTGGTTTAGCCGAGTGTACTTATATTCATTTATAAGTTTGTACATTTATGTTGTACTCAGTTTGTTCATATCTGTTATAATGGATGCTTATGACACAATTAAGCAGTATTACAAAGACGGGTTTCCAAAGAGTGACCTGCAGGTGTTTATAGGAGAAGCTGATATACAAGAAGTGTCCTCAGGATTATATAGAACACAGAGCTCATCATCTCTTAATGAAATAATGAATTCACTATTCTGTTGCAACATTTACAGAAGTGCTTACTCTAAGATAGGTGGAGGTAGATCAAATACTAATTTGTTATAGGAATCAAACATATCTTTATAGGCATGCTCAAAATTGTTTGAATTTAATGATTATCAAGGTTCCCATATTGTTATGTATAAGCAATCATGATAGCAATTAACCTTAGTATGAGTATGATTTGTTTTAGATAACACATATAGGTTTTATTCCATTGTCTAATTAGGCAGCTAATTGAATATTGGCATGATTTTGTGCCATAAGCATTGTAATAAAACTTATTATTGTGTTTTTTATGAACTATGATAGATTTTTTATTAATAATTAGCTGTCTGTGAATTTTGCAAAAATATTGATTAGTTTTTAAGATATTGATAAGGCACCAAAGAGAATTAGCCAAAATTATGCCTTGATACTGGGATTTTATATATTGATTAGTATAAATTCGTATTATTGTTATATAATTTGAAAGGTATTACTCCCAGTCATTAACTGCCGAATATAATCAATTAGGTATAGTCAAAAAAGTGACTTCATAATGTATAATTATAAAGTGTATAATGTTAACTTCAAATACATAATATTCACTTAAATAGTAATCATTAAATAACATATTATAGTTTAATTCCCTAACATTAATTTCACTATTGGGTAAATGGAAAATTTATGCTTTAGGTAGTCATGTCTATTCAACAAGGCCATAAATAATTCATTGGAAATCGTGAATATCTACAGTTATAATAAAAACCAAATTTAATTTAAGCAAAATGTCGCAACTTGTTTTGAAATGAGATTAAATAGATATTAGTCGCCATTGTATAGGGTTCTATACTAAAGTAACTGTAAAAATAAACATAACAGTTTATATAAAACATTGTTTTAATTAATGCACTGCAATTATTGATGCACTGCAATTATTGATGCACCAGTCAATTCGCAGTATTCATTACGAGGTCATCATACCTAGATAATATGGTATTCATACCTCAAACAAGTTCATATAATTGTTGATATTGCATTGCGGGTTAATTGGCGGCATATCAGGCTAATACGAGAGTATAATGAACAATGTATATCTATTTGGGTATTTATATCGTAGTTCGAGCGTTAGTCATTTAGTGCATATCTCTCATAGACCTACACTTTGTGGAAAACCCGTTATGCTATTCTGGATTGGAATTTCCTAGTAGATAAAACTATTTTTCCCGACAGACAAATGAAAGCACCATTAGGTATATTGTAATACCACACATATTGTCATCAAACAAATACTCGTGGGAGAGTACAACGGGATATCCGACTCACCAGTATGTCTCGCCATCGGAAGCTAGTGTAGGTTTTGGCCACATGCAACTAGATTTTGTCAAGCCTGATACAGTTGCCAAATATCTGTAATGCGTATTCATGACTACAAAATTTGACAAACTTTCATATTTTAAAAGTAGGGGACCAACAGGACCGGACTGCGGAATTTAATTGATCTGCAGGCTAAGCAAGGTCTGGTGGATGTTGGATAGGTGTTTGGCTGGTTTGGTTGAGAAATGAGCTAAAGATTGGCCGCGCGGCGACTGATGTATATTCCAGTAGAAAATCCACCCCGGCAAAATTTGTAAAAGGATTGTAGATTTTAAATCGTAGAAATGAGGAATGCGTATTTAAAAAACAGTAAAATATATATTAATTGCACTCAAACCTCAAATTACATGAATAAATCGTGGTGTATCAAAAACAAATCAAGCTAAAAAAGAATGAATATCGCGCGGCAAGCCGCGCCGAGGAAGCACACACATGACACAGCCTACATCATTTGTATTGTAATATCTGACCTGTGTAGTAAGTACTTCGGAGGTCGCTTATTTTATACCGTCTGTCCCGGCTCCCAATCCACCGTACGAGTATTTGGCAGTCGTTGCACGTGGTAGTTAGTAGCGTGCAAAGTAACAAATGGTCCAATCATATAATTACAGGTTGTCCCACTGGATAGGTCGCGGAGGACCGACGGCAATCGTTTCGCGTAGGTAAATACGACTATGTAGTTAGCTAAATCAAGTTGACCCCAATGAAATTAGAAAAGTCGAAAATGGGTCTGCAAGTCTCTAATACGATTTCAACGTCAACCAAGTGTATTTATGTGAAATACAGCCAAGTGCTGTAGTGTAGGTTGGGGTGTGATTTGTGTGAATAAAATGTCTAGGTAAGCATTCAAATACTGGCCTTAAGGGAATATATAAAAAACGCATTGGCAAGGGCATGCATAAACTCTTTAGTTCGAAAGTAACAATACATTTGGATAATTTTGCTACTGCATCCCAATTCCATAGAAAATAAATACGTATACAATAATAGGTAGGAGGGGCGCCACTGTCGCGGTGTTTAGATCGGCTCTGTGAATTTTGTGTCTTTAAAAATATTAATATTATGTGATTACTATAAACGAACACAAAAATAATAAAATAAAGTGGTGATTAACAACATATTTTGTGGACAAAGTGAAACAATACGTGGAAAACAATAAAACAATGAAATAAAAGCGAAGTGTAAACGAACAGTTTCTTTGTGCGAATAAACTACGTAAGCTGGACAAACATCACTAGCAACTGAATATTAACATTAATGGATTGTGAATATCGCTTAACTTTAACGGTCAGTGTATTTTTTACGAATTCTTAAAATAATAACTAAATTGAACTCAATGACTCAGCGAAAAGACGAGTTGGACATAGAAAGTAACGCCATCTTTTGAAGGATAGCAACATTCACCAGTCTTCTAAACCACCTGAGATCGATGATTACAATCTAGTTCAGAAGAAAATAACTAGAGGACGCCAAGAGTACAAAATAGCTACAGAAAGCCTATCATTTATAATAATAACAACCAAACATGGAGGAAATAATGAATGCACTACGTAACATCCAAAATGAGCTTGAAATACAAAAAAATACGATCCAGGAAAGCAGTGATAGAATAACTGACCAAGTGACACACAATCTAAATGAAATATTGGAAAATAAGTTTGGTACGCTGGAAGGAAAGTACAATACCCTAAAGGCAAACCAAGATAATTTAGAAAAGCGATTATATCATCTAGAAAAGCAAATTAGACAGCGGAATATTGTTTTCTTTGGGATTGAAGAAACTGAAACTTCATATTTAAATATGGAGAGTAACATGGTGAAGTTTATTAAAAAATATTTCGATATAGATCTCGAGCGAAGAGATATACAGGAAATGAAAAGAATAGGCAGGAACGGAACGAAACCGAGACCAGTTATCGTAACATTTTCCACACTGGCCACAAAAATTGAAATAATTAAACAGAAAAGAGCTTTAACAGACAGCACATACTATATACAAGAAGATTATCCACAATACGTTTTAGAAAAAAGGAAGGAATTAAAAAATCAACTTAAGATAGAGAAAGAGAGAGGAAATACCGCGATAATAAAATACGATAAACTTGTAATATTAAACAGCAATGCGAACACAGTGGGCCAAAATAAAAGATTACTCTCAATATCCCCGGAACATAGTCGCCCAAATCACACTGAAAAGGAAATACAGGTTAAAAAGAAAACCAAAACCTATACGCCTAAAAATAAGACTTCCAGCTTTTCCGAGATTTCAAAACCAGGGATACTTAATTACATGAAAACTAAAACCCAAGTGGATATATCAAAAAAACCTACTGAAGAGAAAGTAAATAAATAGCAATTAGCGCTCCCCTCTTACAAGAATCATATGCAAAATATTTCAATCAACAGCCAAAAATATCTTCCAAGCCGGCTGGTCACCGTGGAAGATCACGACCAAAACCCTCCAAAGAATCAACTTACCCCACCTGAGAAGCTCTATGTGATTACCTACAATGTCAAAACGCTTTCTTCATACGAACATCTAATCGAACTAAGCGAAGCATTAAAAGACATTAAATATGACATAATTGGATTAGCCGAAACGAGGCGACGTGGTAACAAAATTGAAGAATACAGCAACTTTATACTTTGTCATACAGGGCACACACCAGGAATGTATGGTGTGGGCTTTTTAATAAATAAACGTCACAAAAATAATATTAAAAGCTATAGTGGTCTCACAGAGAGAGTAGCCCTATTAAATATGGCAATAAACGGCTTGAACTTATCCATCATACAGGTCTACGCTCCTACAGAAAAGTCAAGCGAAGACGAATTAGAGTCTTTCTACGAGACAGTATACAAAGCATTAGAACAATCATACAATTTTATTATACTAATGGGCGATTTCAACGCAAAAATAGGAAAACCAAAAATAGAAGAGTATTTAATAATGAAATCTAATGGCTATGGCGAAAGAAATAAAAGAGGACAAATTTTAGTCGACTTTGCCACGGAAAACAAGTTATCAATTTTGAATACCTTTTTCAAGAAGAAATCAAAAAATAAATGGACATGGAGATCTCCTGGCGACAAATACAAAAATGAAATCGATTTTATACTATCCAATATACCGCTCATGTGTCAAAATTTAGAAGTTCTTAATATTAATTATTTCTCGGATCACAGACCAGTAAGAGCAACCTACATAATCTCACCACCAAAGAAAAGTAGAAAAAATTACAGTCAATACCAAAACATGACTTTAAACAATGCTCAGGAAATATCAACATTCAAGGATCAATTAAAATCTTACGCTCTAACAGGACAGCTGGATGAGATGGAAAACAAAACAATACAGCAATGTTACGACAATATAATCCAAGTCATAAACACTAGTGTAAGGGCTGCACGAAGACAAGAAAAACCTAACAAAACACACAAAATACTGACGGAGCGCACATTAACTCTTCTGAATAGAAAACGTGACTTACAAAAGAATAAAAATAAAAATAGAGCAATGAAAAATGAAATCACGGCCCTCTATAAACTGACCAGAAAATATATAAAGAGAGATTATGCTGCTTACAGGTATAAGATAATTGAAAAGCACCTTAATAAAACAGGAAGTACAAAAAAATCTCACAAGGAGTTAAGAACAACCAAAGCATGGATAGATGCCTTAAAAAGTGAAGAAAGGACACTTAATGACCGCAGCGACATTCTTGCTGTAGCCACTGAATTCTACAAGAAATTATATGACGCCAGAACAAACATCACATTAAATAAAAGGGATCAAATTGACGGAGACAGTGTAGAGATAAAAGTACCACCAATCGAAGTAGAAGAACTTATTAAGGAAGCGAAAAAACTAAAAGATGACAAGAGTCCAGGCGCTGACAACATCACGAACGAAGTACTAAAAGAGTCCCTGACAACCCTAGCAGTACCTTTGACTAACCTATTTAACCGTATCCTAGCATTTTCTGAAACGCCAATCCAGTGGTCAGAGTCCAATATAATCCTTATTTATAAAAAAGGAGACCCAAAAAATATCAGTAACTACAGACCAATAAGCTTACTACCTTGTATATACAAACTTTTCTCCTCTATTATCAACCAGAGACTAAACAAAACACTCGAAGCTAGTCAACCAGTAGAACAAGCTGGTTTTAGAAAGGGTTATTCCACACTCGATCAAATACACACATTAGAACTCATTATCGAGAAATACCAAGAAAAACAAAGGCCACTCTATATTGGATTTATAGATTACAGAAAAGCGTTCGATACATTGTCACACGACAGCATTTGGAAAACTCTATCAAGTCAAAAAGTAGAAGAAGCTTACATACAAATACTTAAAAGCATCTATAGTAACAGTAAGAGCAGAGTTAAGTTAGAGACGGCTGGTCCATGGTTTCCTGTCAGAAGAGGTGTTAGGCAGGGGGATCCAATTTCCCCAAAACTTTTTATAGCAGTATTAGAATCTGTAATAAGCCAACTTGACTGGAGAGTACGTGGAGTCAAAGTTGCGCATAAATACCTAAGCCATTTAAGATTTGCAGACGATTTGGTGCTTTTGTCAGAGTCAAAATCAGAGCTTCAATACATGATAGAGTCACTAAACATATTGAGTCAGGAAGTCGGTTTAGAAATGAACACCCACAAAACAATGGTAATGACTAATTACATCAAGAGACCTCTATTAATCGATGGTAAACCGCTCAACTACACAGATCATTATATATACCTTGGTAAGGAAATAAGTTTCGACCGACAAAATAATGAGCTAGAAGTAGACCGCAGGTCCCAACTAACATGGAATAAATACTGGAGCATGAAGGAAGTATTTAAAAGTAACCTACCAATAAAACTTAAATCTAAACTTTTAAACTCATGTCTAATTCCATGTTTAACGTATGCTTGCCAGACCTGGAAGTTCAGCAATAAGGTTATAAACAAAATTCAAACATGCCAAAGAGGGATAGAGCGCAGTATGCTGAATATAAGCAAAATGCAACGAATTAGGCACAAACATATAAGAAAAATCACCAAAGCGACAGATGCGCTCACGAAGGCTCTATCACTCAAATGGAAATGGGCAGGACATATAGCTCGTCTTCAAGATCAGAGGTGGACGAAAAAGGTAACAGCCTGGAATGGCCCTCTTGGCAAAAGAAAGATAGGGCGACCTTACGCAAGATGGGAAGACGAAATTATAAAGACCGCTGGCATGAACTGGATGCGGGTGGCACAATCAAGAGAAGAGTGGAATTCTTTGGAGGAGGCCTTCACCTGTAGAGGGGATCCTGCAGATATGTAAAAAAATAGTATAGTATTAGTTTTTTTTATTAGTAGTATGTAAAATAGTTTAGTATAAATTTAATATAAGAAACAATTATTTTAGCTATCAAATTAATTGAAAACTAGTTGTGTAATGTAATATGTAACTGCATGGAAATAAAAGGCTTTTTATTTTATTTTATTTATATACAATAATAAGGACTGCAAACTGCAGCTACTACAGACCGTGACGAGCGCCTTACGATATGTTAGCAGCAACTGTCGCAGCGGCGAAACTAAGATATTTTCGTGATTGTAGCGTTTACATTTTTATTACCAGAAAGCTAATAATTTGAAAAGTATGGAGTACACCACGATGTTCTATCATTCTCATGCACACAGGATTGTACAATGTTCATTGTACAATCCTGTTCAATGCCTCGTTGGTCTAGTGGTTAGATGTGCCGCCTTTGGATCAACGGGTCCCGGGCTCGATTCCGGGGTCGGGCAAGTGTCTTTGTCTAAAACCAGAGGCACTGGCTCTGAGTCTGTCATTTCTATCTATAATATGTATGTATTTAAATATATATATATATATAAGTAGTTTATCATCCATCTCGTTACCTTAACACAAGCATTAAGTTGCTTAGCTTGGGACGAGAGTGCGTTGTGTGAAATGTCCAAGGATATTTATATTATATTATTATTAAGTATGCGACATGTTCAGCTGTAGCGACAATGGCTGACTGATAATATTTCCGAAACTAAACTACATAACTACTATTCAGTCCTTAAACGATCCACTGCCAAGTTGGACCGACCACGCTGGCGAGATGGGTGGGCACAGGGTTTCGCATCCAGTTTTCGTTCTTTTGTCGGCTGGTACGACAAGCTCAGGGTGGAATGGACTGTTGACACTATGTATTCTAGATCCGTCAACAAACTTAACATTCCTATTACATTATTATGTTGTGGATACAGGCACTTATGTGTCCGATTGTAGGACACTCAATAATTTGAAAAATTAAAGTAAATTTATGTAAGCTATGGACTTGCCAAGTTACAACAACATAACTCCGTCAATGTCACGTTACAAGTCACTAACATCTAGGTTGACAACAGGAGTTGTCGTAAAAAAAAAAAAACCAAGAAATATTTTCCATATTTATTAATCACTATCAAAACATATTAACAATGATAACGATATATACAACCATATAATTTATTACTCTTATCATACCAGTAACGGCCAGCTGGTGTGTAATTTACTATATAGATAGGTACGTAATTAAATTATTTATATGTTATGGACTGTTGTTATGGATGTTGGAACATAAAAGCATCGACTTAAAATAGATACTCAATTTTAATGAATACCTAATTAATTTACATGAATGCTGTTGTACGGATTTTATGGCTTGGCTTTTTTTTAAATAAACCATTCGAGGCAAAAAAAAATAAGTCACGGCATGCAAATACTGGCCATGGTAATATATGGCAAACGCATTGGCAAGGGCACGCATATACTGTTTCGTTGGAAAGTAATATTACATTTGGATTATTTTGGTACTGCATTCCAATTCCATAGAAAATTACTTTACTTGACTTTTTGACTAATGAAACGGATCAAATTTCAATTCAATTGTTCCAAATTTGAATTGTTGAATTTACATTTGAAATTTGGACCAGAACCATATTCACATTTTTTTAAGATAGGATAGTAAAGTACTAAATAAACTTTTAGTAGAATAATAAATTAGTTTTAAAATCAAAACTATTTTGTAAATGACGACGTGCCTATTACAAATTTGATGCTAATAAATGCTTTTTAAACTTCTACCTTATAGATTTCCAATTAGGACGCATCCATAATTGAGCAACATTTATTTATCACAAATAAAAGATATTTAAATAAATACTGTTAAGTAGTTCATAATTTACAATTAGATTTTTAAACACAACAAAGGTAAGTAAAATGAAAAACCAACTCATTACTTCTTGCGGTACTGAATAAAATCAATGACCTTAGTACAAATACGCTGTTTAAAAAATATCACAAAAAGGCGGTAAATGATTTTAAAAGATTTGTATGATTAATGAATCATTATAAGTGTTGCTAACATCAATCTACCCAGGAACTATTTTGATAAGTATACCGATATATGGCGTAAGATCTCGACTAACGATTTCTTATTTCATCACCGCTGTTTGTAATGAGCAACTTTGTACTATGACCATTGCTAAAAATACAATGAAACTTTTCATAAAGTAGACAATTTTCTTCTAACATACATTTTTGTATTTTTGTAAATACATACATATCTATAATATGTATGTATTTACAAAAAAAAAAATATAAGTAGTTTATCATCCATCTCGTTACCATAACACAAGCATTAAGTTGCTTAGCTTGGGACGAGATGGCGTTGTGTGAAATGTCCAAGGATATTTATTTATTTATTATTATAAAAACAGTGAAACTATAATAGCAGCCTAGTCTTTAATTACTATTGTATTGTTACCGTGTATTCTTCCAACTAAAATCTCAAGTTTCAACTATAAATGTATACTATTAACTTACATTAAATCTACCACCTACGTCATTCCTCCAAGCTTTCAGCAAGAGCGACTTTCAAAATAATACGAATTAATTTAAATAAATACTATCGGCGGCGTGTCGCAACTCGTTATTAGTATAATTAAATACATCGACAATCTTTGGTTCTATAAATAATATTGCATATGAAGCACTGTGACACCAAAGACGCTTCAAAGTCTCTATACAAAAATATTAATTATTTGTCAGTCGGGTTTTTAGTTATTTCTTTATTTCACTTCTCTGCTGGGGTTCGGCGCCAAGCATAACCTGAATCTCTTCGACACTCTTGCCTTTCGTCTCGGGCACAACAAAGAAGATGAACACGAATCCCACAAGCATGATACCAGCGAAGAGCCAGAACACCTGACCAGCGCCAATAGCGGCGTTCAAAGAGTTGAAGGTGCTGGTCACCGTGAAGCTCAACAGCCAGTTAAAGGTGCCAGCCGTGGACCCGACGAAAGCTTTGATGTCAATGCGACAGAGTTCTCCCGCCATCATCCAGGGAATGGGACCGAACCCAAGCGAGAAGGCAACGATAAACACCGACAGAGAGACGAGAGGCAGCCATGTTATAGCCTGAACGATACTGGCTTCCGCGCCGTGAGTCTGCTGAAGGAAGAAATACACGCCCAAGGCAGTGGAGCATATGCACATGACCAGCGCGGAGAGCAACAGCAAAATGCGTCTGCCCAATTTGTCGACAACCAAGCTGGACACGAACGTAGCGATCACTTGAATCACGCCGATGATAATAGTGGAAATGGTCGACGGGATAGTCGCCCCCGCGTCAGCGAAGATACTGGACGCGTTGAATATCACAGCGTTAATGCCGGAGAGCTGTTGGAACAACATGAGAGCGTAGCAGATAACGATGGCCTTGATGGCGGTCTTCTTCGTGATGGCCGACAAGTAAGACACGGGGTTGTTCTTCGCCTCGTCAGCTCTGGCTTTCAAGCCCTCCAGCTCGTAGTCAACGTCGTAGTTTTGGCCTCGAAGTCTGATCAGGGCCTGTCGTGCCTCGTCGTTTCGGCCTTTCACGACTAAATAGTTGGGACTTTCGGGCATGAAGAAGAAGACTATGGCGAACACGATCGGTATACAAGTACAGAGTATGTTAAATACGAAGACTGTGGTGTAGCTGCCGACGACGTATGAAAACAAGATTCCCACAGTGATCATAAGTTGGAAATAGCTACCCAGGGTGCCTCTTATGGAGTCTTGGGCTATTTCACTGGTATAAGCTGGGGCCGTGACACAGAAAGCTCCTCCGGCTATGCCCGTGATGAATCTTCCTGCGATGAGCATAGCGACGCTGGTACCGAAGGTGATGAGGAGCCAGCCAAGAGTGAAGGGTATGACGAGGAGTAGCATGGTGTTTTTACGGCCTAAGATGTCCATGATAAGTCCGATGGGGAAGCAAACGAAGGCCGCGCCAAGGTTGATAACGGAAGAGATCCAGTCGCCTTGCGATACTGTTACGGGGAAATTGTAGTCCGTGCTGTTGCTCTGGATGATTTTGTACACGACTGGCGAGGACCATCCCAGCATAGAACCGGCGGCCAGTGCCCCGAGTGTAGCTGGAAACAAGATACCAAAAAGAGTTAGAATCTGGTTGATAACTTTAGACTGCCTCGTTGGTTTAGGAGTTAGATGTGCCGCCTTTATATCCACGGGTCCCGGGTTCGATTCTGGGGTTGGGCAAATGTCTTTGTGTAAACCAGAGGCACTTGCTCTTACTCTGGGTGTCATTTGTGTTCGTGTATTGCATGTTTGTACACTGCCCCCGCAATAAAGGTTGCACCATATGTAAAATAATGGAACCTTAGAATCTTCGTATACTCAGCCCATAAATGTCCCCCGACTGCAAAGTCGGGAGTCCTCCCATTACATGAAGGGTAATTAATCTACTGTGCCATTTTCCTTCTGTTACAGCTAGGTTCTTGGCATTGTCATTACCTTTTATCGGCTCTTACGACACCCTCAAGACGGTACGAGGTGGTCACACTGTATTCTACATTCATCACCACACAGACTTACAATTACTTATAATCCCCAGTGAACCCTTATTTATCAGTCATAGTTAAGATAGTAAGGCTCCTACTTTTTAGATAGCAATGAGAATTTTACATAAGAAACAAAAATAAAAAAAAATTTTTTGAATAAGTTAAAATATTCACTTTCATACTATTTTATGACAGTGTGTTAAAAGAGAAAATAAAAAATATGAGTAACAGCTGATACCTGATAGTGCAGCAATGTACTGAGGCAGTTTGCGACCTCCCTCTCCTCGGGATTCCACCAGATCAGCCTGTGACACACCAATATTCGCCATGGCGCCGTTACCTTCTGCACGCTGCAAATAAAGAAAGGAATTGCTTAGACATTTTAAATGTTTGTCTGTTATATTTTGCAGTGTGCTCACAACCTTTGCAGTGTGGCGTACACAAGGATGTTTATTTTTGGGAGTGGTATGGTGTAAAAACATATAGTATGTACGTACATGCAACTCTCTATATATTTCTTCATTGACCAAGTCTCACCATTCATTCACAAGTTTTTGGGAGTGATTCTTAAGTAAGACAGTGTGATCTTTGAAATATGTTGCCGAGAATATATTCCTTATATCAATTTCTTATTGTTTCCAATGATGGATAGTATTTATGGAACAGTTTTTAGTGACATTTCCCCATATTTAAGACTCAACTTGAAATAGAACCACACATACAATTAGTTACCTAAAATACAATAAAAGTGTTGCAAGTTAGTTTTAAATTATTGTTTTCATATAGTGTAAACCACAAGGTGCAACAGGATCTTGTATAGACAATAATGTCCGAAAGAGATAGATCGCAGGAAAAAAGGGAGATAAAAAGAAATATAGTACACAACTACACACTTTGATACATTATTCTGTGCTTTGCTTTAAACTAGATATGGATTTCACGAATCAATTATTTCAATATGTAGACATCCTTGGATACAAATGAGTGAAGCTGCCTCTACAATACAGAACACCCTCATGACCTTATAAAAATAACGACAACTGTGCATAGCTCAAAATGCAAATTATGTTTAAAAAATTGGTTTGAAAATCTAATGGTTTTTTTAAATAGCTTTTGTATATTCGGTATCTCTGGTGCAACAATTTAAAACAATTAAATGTGTGTTTAAATGATTGTTAATATAGTGTAGTGTACTAAAGTGTGAAGACCAGGAAAAAAATATATATTGCAGATTCAAATTTATTTTCGAAAGATTATCTTCAATTGAGTTCGACTTTATCAAGGTAGCAGGCAAACTTTTTATCAAAGTGCATATGACGCGTTCAACGAATTTCTAAGAAAAAACAAAAACTCTTCACCTCATTTTGATAACTATGGTGGAATCCAGGTGCAGGAATCGCTGCTAAAAGCGGCTCTGTCTCCGTATCACTATCTCGACGTCTGAATACTGCAGATCTCATTTTAGATGGTATTACGAGGTATTTAAAAACAAAAATATTATTGTTTACGTTGAATTTTGCACAGATAGGTCGACTCGGAGGGAATTTATCAGTGATCAGCCAGCTGACGTTATCACTAATAACGTCACAGCAGAACCGCAAATTTGGTAACTCTTTTAATTACTGGCATGGCTTCTTATGCTTTTAAGCCATTCAATACCAATGAAATTGATTAATAAATATCTATTCGCCGTGAGTTTTATGTAAATAAATAAACATAAACTTGTTAAAGAAATAATTTTTATGGTAGTATAATTCAATATTTAATGAGAAATGATAACGCCTATGTGAAAAATTATAGCATAGTACCACCTTAGAGCTACGCATTGGACTATAATGATTACAAATGATGGTGCTAGTTATAATGAAAAATTTTCCATGGTCTTTGCCATCCAAGTAGGTCACAATTCGTAAATACTATATTTTTATGCAGGTATGTACAATGATGAACATCTAAATTTATCAGTGTTTCTCAACAATATTATGCATGTATTGTTTATAAACCTTCCTCTTGAATCACTCTATCTACTAAAAACCGATTCAAAATCGGTTGCGTAGTTTTAAAGATTTAAGCATACATAGGGACGGACGGACGACAGCGACTTTGTTTTATAATATGTAGTGATAGTGAAGTGATAGCGATAATACTATCTACATACTTTACTCAATTTACCCGCAAAATCTGAACTATCAACATCAAGAAATATCGCCTACAAATGTGAGAATTACCAAAAAGTTCTACATCGCGATTGCGAACTATAAAGAGCAATTCGCAAGGTTAAAAAAACCCCGTCTACAGCTATCGGGAGATAGGCGCCGCGGCCCCCTGCTATACATGCTACCTCGTCTGGTTGGATGATCATCATAAAATATTTTCAGATTAAATTAAAAAAATATAATTAATGTATATTTTAAACTATAAAAACCTATACCGCATGTTTCAAAATCTTTGGGGCGAAAACCTCAGGAGCATTCTTCGAATACCTACCATAATTATTATATTTATCCAGTGAAAAATATGGGAATAAATAAATAAGGAAACGAAACACCCAGGCTGGCAAACATTAGTGACAATTAAGAAAAATAAAATTTGTATCGAGATCACGGATATAATAATTCTAATCGAGTTATAGAGAATATGTGTAGAGACAAATTATCTCTAAAGAAACATGCGACAGCTATGACTAAAATACACGTCTCGGCAAATTATTAATAATCGTACCGTGCATAAAGTGCTGTCATTTTATACAATGAACAAGCACTACACTGTATGACTTATTATCTTGGTTACAAAAAATCTTAGATGTCGTTATAGTTCGTAAAGAGATTTACAAAAAATACGTGTAATCTGCGCAATTCGTATCTCTATTATCTCAGCCCATAAAAACCCCACTGCTAAATCATGGCTGTGCTATGGTAATCCGACAGCGCTAGGATTTCTGCCTTGTTAATTCTTTCAGTTAGCTCTTGTCACCACTGCAGCATAAAATGCGGAGGCTTCACTGTGTATTGTATAATAAATAAATAAGCATGTTTTGTTGTGACCCACACAAGGACCTGGCTATAAACATATTATCAGCATAAAAGAAACTAAATAATAAGTTGTAAGTAATCTTTAAACGGATGAGCAGTATTTCTTCAAATATAGAATATAGTCATTTTTTTAATCTGTTACTTGAATGCCTTTGACCCTAGCTTGTGTGATGGAAAGCAACGCCAGGGTCTAAGATGGAGCAGGCAATTCAAGTAAATTCCCTGTCGGGCACCATTGCATAGATAATTACATACATATTCTCGATTAAGTACTAGGTACATGTTTCAAACAACAACAAAATGTTAATCGGTTCAGTAAAAAGGTCTCGAGCCTTGTTACCATAAATTTACACATAAAATGTACAACCTCTCTGTTTTCAAGGGGGGTTGGGTATATAATTTAAGCTTACCGACACAGAAGTCACAATTCGTCCTACAACCACGCCAGTAACGATCTGAGGGCCTAAAATAGGCAGCGTCATCAATGCTAGTGGATTCGTTGCACAACCGCCAAAAAACGGACCAAACATTTTTAAATGATTAAAAAAAATAAAATAATAAATTGGTGGTACACGGCTAAAGATTGTTTGTTTTCTCGAGTGGACTGTTTTTGTGGATGTTGTGAAAGTCTAAATCTCAAAAATGATCTCAAAGATAATATTATCGACTGATAATGGAGATGTCAGACTAATCATGAGTTGTACAATAAATAAATCTCGTTGGGGAGGATGAGTGCCAATATACCATAGATATATTTATAAGAAAATCCTTTTATTCTGGCTTCTATATTTAAAAAAAGAAAGAAGATATACAATATCTAAATGCATTAAAAATAAAAAAAATACATCTAACTAACGGTAACTAACAATACAACTAGGCAATGCTACTAGCGTCTAGCCTTCTTGGCAACGTTCCCGATGACAGCGATCAGGCGCGAATGACTGCTTTAATGTTAGAATATCCTGAGGGTGTAACCGTAGCAACCAAAGTATGGCTTTTAACCACAAGTTAAAGAAAGTTGATTTAAAACCCCTTGTAACCCTCGAACAAATATTACACCCACAGCAAGAAGTTAGTTATTAAAAAAACAATATTTGCGCTATCTTAGAACTGAACCAGAAACCAGTACTCCAAAGGCATCCTTTACTTCATAATGTCCCCATCATCATTCACTCGGTAATCGTCCTTCTTATGTCTAAACAGATGACTTGACTATATGTACAGTTACTGTGACTTACAAACTCTTCGCCGAACTTTATGGCCGCTCTGAATGTAGCCGTCTTGCCGCGTGACGGTGCGAACTTGCGCATCGTACTTTTCATAACCAACTAGTGACCCGGCCCGGCTTCGCACGGTCGCAATTATGTATGTAATATTCATATAAACATTCCTCTAGAATCACTCTATCTATTAAAAGAAACCGCTTCAAAATCCGTTGCGTAGTTTTAAAGTTTTAAGCATACATAGGGACGGACAGAAGACAGCAACTTTGTTTTATACTATGTAGTGATACGAACGTAGCACACTCACACTAACGCTGGGGAGCGAGGACGATTGCGGGTGGAAGATGCCGAATGCGGGCGTGCCCTGCCTCCACCCGCCGCGTACATCCCGCTGATACCTGATTTGGTTCTACGCTGCGCAGCGTAATGCGGCTACATTCAGAGCGGCCATAAAGTTTGGCGAGAACTGTATATGATTTCATCAAATCAACTTGTGACCTTTTTGTTATGAAGATCCGATGAACTGCTAGATTAGGAAGTACAGTAATTACAGTCAACGAGGTTCTTTTAACCATAAACCATTAATTTGCATACTGTACATTTATTAAGATAGGTTGCAATATGTTGGAGTAAAGTGGTCGGCCTTTCTCTCTGTATCCGTTTCCGCACGGATGTAAACAGTAGACACCAGTAACTTAAATAAAGGACATTAAACTTGCAGGAGACCAATATATTCTGCTACTGGTTATGCAGGGAATGGTACCTATATGGTAAACTGGAAAATAGCTTTAATCAAAATCGTCCTTTTTTGTACATCGTCTTTGCAAATATATGTATTTATTTTGAACCAGCGAAATACCTAAGTGAAATAACTCGAGAACAGATACAATGTGTGATTTCTTTTAAATCTTTGGGTCATTGCAATAGCGCTAAAGAGTTTGCATTGGTTGGCGTTGAGGTCATTTGTATTTAAACAAATTTGTAAAGAATTTCTAACGGATTTAGAATACATAGGTACATGTGACACCACTCCTTTCCATCTTAGGGTGTCATAAG
The DNA here is from genome assembly GCA_905475355.2 of Clostera curtula. Classification (NCBI taxonomy): domain Eukaryota; kingdom Metazoa; phylum Arthropoda; class Insecta; order Lepidoptera; family Notodontidae; genus Clostera; species Clostera curtula. Next base: position 2,063,618 of record FR997805.1, read on the forward strand.
AACCGACTAAGGAATGCTATGGCAGAACACTTGGCCTTAGGAGAAGGAAACCTTGATCAGATACTTGTGCTACTTGAGCTTGTTTACTTATATTGGAATACATCTATAGCGGTTGTCTTTACCTGTACATACGGGGTTTCCGTAAATTTGATGTCAATGACCCGCTGTTTACAAATATGCATTTTTTCATCTTCTGGGCGTATGCTTCATGAATAAAGTAGGGCTTGGTTTATTACGTAATATCATGGAAAAGGTATGTTGTATGGGGTACAATATATCAACGAGAATAATATATGATGGACCTGTTTATTCATAAAACTTTATAGGCGAAACGGCATGATCTTTTAGTCGAGCGAAGTGATTAACCTGGCGGGGAACGCCGCACCTATCGGGGATTTCCCTGTAAACTTCGATAATATAATCAGTATTCTGTGTACGACTCTGATACAACATACTACTACTCAGCCTTTTAATGACCCACTGCCGAGTCAGGCCTACTCCTGTTACATGGGGGGGTAATTAGCCTGTGCGCCACGCTGGCCAGACGGGTTGGCACAGGGTTTCTTATCAAGTTTTCATTTACTTGAGGCTAGGCTTTGTCATTTCCTTTTTCGGCTCCTACGACACCCGCGGGATGGAATGGGGTGGTGACACCGTGTATTCTAAATCCGTTTTCTTGTACAAATAAAACGTTGGACCGGACTTAATGCCATCGTGACAAGACTTATATTTTGTAAAGTATTATCTTCATACCCACTTGATGTTCGCAAAAACAAGCTTAACGACAATAAAACGCATACAATTTGGCGGGAACGTGTCATGTTTTTTTAAGTAATTACTTGCACTCCGAAGAAATAAGTATTATAAGAATAATCTAGACTAGAACATACGTAATGCTAACATGGGTTTTCCACTGTTATTTCAAGTTGTATTGTCTGGTCTCGTAACATTCGGGAAGGTGCGAAAGATCTTCTCGTCCACAATCCCGTGTTGCCTGTGATGATATATGATACAGATAGGTGATCGCTCACTATGGGGTCCATTATAATGCCCAGTCACCCAAAGGGTAAAGGAGAGGGCTATGCTCGGAGGTGACCAGCGAGATAGAAACGGAAAGCGAAAGGCGCAGTGTGGGTAGAGCGACAAACTAGTTAAGGTCGCCGGAAAACTATGGATATGGGTGACTCAGGAGCGTCTTTTGACTGAAATGATGATGATCTTGGTCTGAAATAGTACTTCTATGTATGGTCTATAGTTGTTTCTTAACAACACCAGAGGAATTACTTTACTATCAGATTAGTGACTTCATTGAAGATTAGATAAACATTATCAAAGCATTATCTTCATTTCTGTACAAATAACTATGGTATATCTTGTTTAGCTATGGCTGATCTGATACATATGTCCCGCCTACTTAAATGTAGGTGTTCAAGATTCGTTGACTTAATTCTATTCATCATTTCAGCCAAAAGACGTTCACTGCTGGACATAGGCCTCCCCCAAGGATCTCCATAAAGGCCGGTCCTGGGCCGCCCGAATCCACTGCTTTCCGGCGATCTTAATTAGGTCGTCGGTCCACCGTGTGGGAGGCCTACCAGCACTGCGCCTTCCGGAACGCGGTCACCACTCGAGGAATTTTCTGCCCCATCGGGCGTCGGTCCTGCGAGCTATGTGCCCTGCCCACAGCCACTTAAGTTTGGCTATGTCGGTGACCCTGGTTATCCTGCGTAAATCCTCATTTCTGAACGCAGGGAAACTCGGAGCATAGCCCTCTCCATTGCCCTTTGGGTAACTTTGAGCCTTCTGATGGAGCCCCTAATGACCCCAAATCTTCCCGTGGGTGTCGTTGAAGGCGACTAAGGGACATCAGAAGTCGGGAAGCAGCCACGTTCTGTCAAGCTTAGGCAACCCGATACTGCGATCGCCAACCCGCCTGCCAAGCGTGGCGATTATGGCACCCCCCCCCCCCATGGCAGACACAAATTTAATTCTAGTATTTAAAGGTAATCTAGATTGTCTCACGACAATTTAATTAAACATAAAAACCGTTTCGTCAAATCCATATGAGGGAATAATAAGAGGGAATAATCTCGAGTTTTCGAACCAGAATTTTACTACAATACAGGTTCCCAGTGAAAACCAACCAACTAACAATCACTATTATTATTATATAAGCTTAGTGTGGTGACGGATTTAGAATACAACATGTCACCAACCGTTAAATCCTGAGGGTGTCCTAAGAGGCGACTAAAGGAGCGTAAGTCGCAGATCACCTATGACCTACCATATGAGAAGGAAAACTTGATACAGACCCTTTGCCAACCCGTCTTGCCAGCGTGGCACAGTAGGCTGATTTCCCACCACTCTTTCCTTTAGTCACCACTTACGACACCCACAAAAACCCTAAATTCATAAACTGGTATTTGGAGCTCTCCTGAAGGAACGTCTCCTTCCGCGAGCGTCTTTTTTTAAAGGCTGGCAACGGCTGCCTTGCAAACTACCCTATCTAACATTTATAAAAAACTAACTTTTATAAAAAAAAACACTGGTTACAAAAACATTCGGTCCACAATACTATACAGCAAACCTGTGTACCTAATATGTTTTGGTTCTTAAAAACAAAACAGACTTGTTAATTGTTTATGAAACAATTGATTTTCAACTTATTCATACTTTGTTTACCGTTCATAACAGATGCCTGGATATTGAGTGTCATTTGCTGTGAATAATGATGGTGAGCAACAACAAGCTGCCCACTTTGCACTGGTGGACCGTATAAAGAGAATGAGATCACAGGAGGGTGGCTTGCCATCATCCATGGCAGTCGCTGGACGAAGTCAGTAGTGTGGAAACTGACAACCGATCTATGCGTATTGTCTACTAGTACTCACACGAAGACAGCAACTACTACTTAGCCAATAAATGACCCAATGCCGAGTCGCGCGAGACAGATTGGCACAGGGTTTCGTTCAGGTATTCCTTCTCTTGCGACTAGGATTTCGGCCTTTTCATTTCGTTTTGTCGGCTCTTACGATACACTCAGGGTGGAATGGGCGGTGACACTATGTATTCTAAACCCGTCAGATATGCGGAAATAGATGAAATTTAAATCCTTGTTTTTTAATAAAACCCACGATGTTCCTCAACTGCTCAATTCCAGTAAACTCTGCTATTCTATTCTCTACTCTGCTTGCCTCTAACTCTACGCATATTTAATATATATCGTCATAAAATTTTACATTTATTTATGAATTATATTTTTATGAAAACGGTGAATTCTGAATTAAAGAAGTTTTTTTTTAAGTGTGTTTAATGTTTAAGCATATTTTATATGTTATCTACTCAAAAATAAATTTATAATCGTGATAGCGGCGAGTTGTGTGGAACGTGATATTAATCATAAACATTAATAATTTTATATTGCACGTAAGCATATTTGTTTTGCATATTTACGCAGATGTGCAGCGCAAGCATTATTGCATACTTTGTATATAAATCGATTTTGTGATTGAATATTATCGATTTAAATTTATCGGTGGCTCTAATATAATTTTACATTTTTTAACAAGAAAATGGAACTACGAGTAGATAAGCTTAGTACATTATGGGACGACACTGACTAGTCAGAGGGGCCTTGTATGAAATTGGGAGCCAGAAGAAAAAGATATTGCTTATTTTTTTCTGAAATTTCGTAGAGAGCATCTATATCAGTACTATTATCGATCCTTTCCTTATTAAAGGGTTACGCTTAGGTTCTAAATTGATACAGACGGACTCGCGGACAAAGGGTATTAACAATAATATATCTGTGTAAAGATAATATTACAATCCGCGCATGTCACATCGAGTGGATTGAAAGTGCTCCCTTATCTGTGCAAATATTTCTGTCGAGATAGCTGTCGAATATTTTGTAAGATTCGATGTAAGACTGCACTCTGTGCGGCATTTTGGAGATATAAGATTATTTATACAACATACAGATAAATATGGGATTTAAGAATAACTAGCTCCTGCCCGCAGACTCACTCACGTGGATTACGTTTGTTCGAAATAGTTCTCTGCGGATGGTAGTTAATCATAGAAATGATCTTAATCCCTAAATTATGTACCTACTTCGTTTTGTGGCTTTATAATACAGAGATTTAATTAAATGTACAAAAAATACAAAACAGTATAAATTTACAAATCATGATAAACATTCAAGTTTCTGATAAGTTTTTATGGTTTCAGTACAGTCCATAAAAATAGTACTTAAAACGCCATTCCATTTCCATTTTATAGAATGTCACCGTCAAAGAATGGATATTGTTAAATCTTAGGGATTACTAGTACTAGTACTTAAGGGATAGTTTTTGATATACCGAAGTTCGGGTTTTACAGCTACATACCTAACCCCTCAGGAAAATTATAGGCATCGTAATCCTGACCGATAAGATATCGATTGAATAATAAGTATGATCATTATTATGATACAATATTGTTAATACAAATTAAATAATGTCTATGAACACTTTACTAGCTCAATGACTACGTATTTTTTACATTCCTTAGGTATGTGCCTAATTTTATGAAAAGAGTAGGTACCTATTATGATTTTGGGTTTCGTTTCAACATCGATACTGTTTTTAATGTATAACAAACAAATTATTTCGTAATCTATTCAATAAATAATTATTTGTTTGTTTGTTACATTACATATTACAACTACATGCAATGTAGGTATGTAATGTAAAAATATTGACAATAGGTGAATTAGACAAAAAAATCAGTGTTTATGCAAACAATAATACTGGCCGCTAAGAAAAGAGTGCTACACGCTTCTTTCAGCGCTTCTTTCAATTAGAATATAATTCAAATATGGACGACATGACATAGTAAAATAATTGTATTTTTCATATAATAAAAATGTATTTTAAACACTGCGAGCAGTTATTATTCATAATCAAGAGCTCCGACAGTGTTTTTGGCGACCGTGAAACGTTGTGAAGAAGACACAACACACGAATGAAGCAATTTTTGGAAGAATTCAAATAATATTGTACGAGGATTTTTTCGAAACGGCAACGGCGGGGATCGAAGTTTTGGAAAATTGGAATCGAGGGCAATTGGCAGCTAAATCGGCGTCTGAACAGGAGTGTCGTTTGTTCCTCAACAATTTCCTCTTCAACCGTGTAGCGTGCTCAAGTTTCAACCTCATATTATAATACTTAATAATTCGAGCAATTATAGCTTATTTTTCACTACGATTTTTCATGTTTCAAACAATATTTTTTCTTAAATTCGTAATGAATTAATTCTGAGGCTAATTAAGTCTGTGTTACAAATCCACTTGTAACTAATTTGTGTGTGTTTTTAAGGGATTGATGCCACATGGTATTACTGCGGCTTAGTACTGCGCCAACTCGCTAGCCGGTGCGTGGTAGCGGTATTAATTGAACCCTAACAGTGCCAAGCATTATTGCTTTGAAAGGTATTTATGAACTTGAATTTATTTCTCTTCACTTCGGATGACCGGCACAGACAAAACAATGGCTCGGGAGTTAAAAGAGCTCCAAGGTAAGCGGTCTTCAATGAAAGGGCGCTTAACTACCTTTGAAAAATATCTCAGCAATTTAAAAGAATTTGCTACTATAAGCCAAGTTCAGTGTAATGAAGTTAAAACTCGGTTAAAGAAAATTGAGGCATTATTTGAGGAGTACGATCTCATACAAACTAGCTTAGAAATAAGGCAAGATTGTTTGGATGACGAAATAGAACGGGAGTCTACTGAAACTAGGTTTTATAGGTCCATTGCTGAGGCTCAGGAGATAATTAATAAATATGTTGCGATAGATAATGAACTACAAAGTGCGTGTTCAAGCGCATCAATAGAGAAGGTTAATTGTAAGCTTCCCCAGTTGAAAATTCCTTCCTTTAATGGGGAGATTTCGGGATGGCTTGAGTTTCACGATGCATATACTTGTTTAATTCATAATAATAGTTCTATAGCTAATGTAAATAAATACCAATATCTTAAGGGTGCCGTCAGTGGGCCCGCAGCTGCTGTCATAGCATCTTTAGAAATATCTAGTAGCAACTATGAGGTTGCCTGGGGTCTATTGTGCGATCGTTACAACGATAAGCGCAAGTTAATTAATACGCATCTTAAGTCGTTATTTGATGTCCGCGTTAGCAATGATGAACATTCTTTGCGTTTTCTTGCTGATCATATAGCGAAACATTTGAGAGCATTGAATAATTTAGACGAGAAAACTAATAATTGGGATACCTTGATTATATTTTTATTCGCTTCTAAGTTAGGTGACAGCTCTTACACTAAGTGGGAGGAATATAGGAGTTCGTTAACTGATAAGCCTAACCTAGAACAGTTTTATATTTTTCTGCGTAACAGAGCCGATATTTTAGAGGTAACCTCAAGTAGTAGTCAGTCAAGGGTGCCGCAACAGCAACCACTGTCACAATTTAAACGCATAAATAAAGAACAGAAGTTATTTGTCGCTGCTGCTTGCGATCAAGAGAAAAAAGGTACACAAAACAGCAGTTGTTTATTTTGTAATGAGGAGCATTTAATTTATTTCTGCGAGAAATTCTTAGCAATGTCTACGAAGGAAAGATTTTATTTTATAACAAAAAACAAATATTGTATAAACTGCCTCCGTGCTGGGCATGTCGCTCCTCAATGCAGAGGCAGACCTTGTAAAATTTGCAATAAGAAGCACAATTCGCTTCTCCATTTTAAAGACAAAATTCCAAGTGACCAAGTAATGTCAGCTCCTATGTCACTTTCAACATGTGGCGCAAATCAAGTATTGTTATCAACGGCTATCATCAAAGTATCGTCTGGTGATGGCGAACAAATGTTGGAAGCACGCTGTCTTCTAGATTGCGGGAGTCAGTCGTCATTTGTGAGTAATAGTTTGGTAGAAAAGCTGTCTATAAACAGCGAGGATATCAATTCTGTGTCGGTAACCGGTATCAATGGCATTTCTTTTAAGGCTTTAAAACGTTGTAATCTGAGGGTGCATTCGCGTACAACATCATTTAACACAATAGTCAATACGTTTGTTATAAGTGAGATTTCCAGTAATTTGCCTAGTAATGAAATTGATATTTCAAATTTAGCAAAAAATATTACTCTTGCTGATTATAATTTTCACATTCCGGCCAAAATTGACTTGCTATTGGGTGCTGATGTGTTCTGGGACGTGTTATGTTCGGAGCGAATAAAGTTAGGTCGTAATCTGCCCACCTTACAAAACTCTTTATTTGGCTGGTTAATATCTGGGCCCGTTATGTCTTACATGTCAACGCCCTACAAGAACAATAATATCACATGTAACTTTAGTCAGGAAATTCAAAAACAGTTGCAAAGGTTCTGGCAGCTAGAAGAAGTTTATAAAAAACCTGTTAAATCACAAGAGGAAGAAACTTGTGAAATGCATTTTGTACAAAATACTACCCGTCTTGAGAACGGACGATTTTGCATTAAGCTTCCCTTGAAGATCGGATCTGAGCGGTTAGGCGATTCGTATTGGATTGCACGAAAGCGATTCGACTCATTAGAAAAACGTTTACAACGGCAGCCTGATGTGAAGTTTCAGTATGTTGATTTCATTGAGGAATACGAGGCTCTCGGTCATTTGTCCAAAACTGATAAGGTTGATAACGCAGTATATTTACCACATCATCCTGTACTAAGAGTAAAAAGTGAGAGTACAAAATGTAGGGTCGTATTTGACGCCTCTTGCAAGACAAGGTCAGGATTATCATTAAATGATATACTAATGGTTGGACCTACCATACAAGATGATATTTTTTCTATTTTGGTTAGGATGCGTCAACATACTTACATTTTTACGGGTGACATTGCCAAGATGTATAGGCAAATACTAGTTCATCCAAGCCAAAGGCGTCTTCAAACCATTTTATGGCGTAAGTCTGAGGATGAACCCATAGGTTATATGCAACTCAATACGTTAACGTACGGTACTTCATGCGCACCGTTTATTAGCACGAGATGTATTTTCCAACTAGCATTGGAATGCGAAAATCCATGTATAAGAGAAGTAATGCTCCATGATTTCTATATTGATGATTTAATTACTGGTAATCAAAATGAAAATGATTTAATTAAAACATACCATGAAGTTACGCAACAGTTACAACTCGCCTGTTTTGATCTTCGTAAAATCAGAAGCAATTCAACCTCACTTTTGAGTTTATTTGATAGTTCATCTAGTACGGAAAAAATGCAGGATAATTTAAGAATTTCGGAGTCGACGAACACTTTAGGTATTGGGTGGAACCCTAACTTAGATTGTATATTTATTTCAGTAGAAAAATCTTTATTATACGAAAACGTTAAGAAGTTTACAAAGCGTATAATACTTTCAGTATCCTCTAGTATATTTGACCCCTTAGGATTATTGAGTGTTTGTATCATAACATGCAAGGTTATTTTGCAATTGTTATGGTTGCAAAAGATAGGGTGGGATGAGCCCATTCCTGAAGATATTTCACAAATGTGGTTAAAATTCGTTAGTAATTTAAAGTGTATGGAAAATTTAACGATACCGCGTCAAGTTATGTGCGCTAATGCCGTGGCGATAGAGTTACATACATTTTCCGACGCATCTTTGAGAGCCTTTGCCTCGTGTGTTTACGTACGTTCAAGTGACACTTTAGGGAATGTAACAGTTAGGCTTTTAAGCGCAAAATCGAGGGTAGCGCCTCTTAAATCAACTACTATTCCTAGACTTGAACTGTGCGGGGCCGTATTGGCCGCGCGTTTATATAATAAGGTAATAGATGCACTGCGTTGCTCTATAAAGAACGTTAGTTTCTGGTGTGATTCTAAAGTCGTTCTAGGCTGGCTTAATACTTTGCCGCATAAATTAAATTCCTTTGTTTCACATCGTGTTGCTGAAGTTAATGAGTTGTGCGGTAATGGGGTTTGGAGATACGTGCCGTCGACCATGAACCCAGCAGATTTATCGTCACGAGGAGTATACCCTGATGAAGTTAAAGATCTTTCTTTGTGGTGGGAAGGGCCAGTATTTCTCAAAGGTTCTCCAGACTATTGGCCAAAGGAGGAATGTGATGAAACACAAAATTTACCAGAGGTTCAAACTCATGTGATATGTAACGCTAATACCACTAGGGTGTCTTTAATTGATTTTAAGCTCTACTCAAGTTTCATAAGGCTGCGCTGTATTATAGCGTTAGTTCATAGATTCATAAATAATTGCAAGAATAGTCGCACGGTTGGTCCGTTGACTGTAGAGGAACTAGAAAATTCTGAATTACAACTAGCTAAGTTTGCACAGCAAGAGAGTTTTCCCGATATTGATAGGTGTAAATTATTGCCAACACTTCATAGTTTAACTCCTATAATAGATAACATGGGTATTATTCGCGTTGGAGGACGATTGCACAATTCAGATTTTAATTTCGATAAAAAGCATCCAATTATTTTAGATGCAAAGCATCATTACACTGAGCTTATTATTAGGTATTTTCATATTAAGTTAATGCATGCAGGTCCACAATTGCTTCTTTCTGTTGTTAGAGAACAATATTGGCCAATCGGTGGCAGAGTTTTGGCACGACGCATTTGCAATTCTTGTGTAGTTTGTAAGCGACAGAAAGGAGTAATCGCGAGCCAAATTATGGGAAATTTGCCAGCTGAGAGGCTGTCGCCGGGGTTTCCTTTTGAAATAACTGGGACAGACTTTGGTGGTCCGTATTTTGTAGTCAATAAAAAGGGGCGTGGTGCAAAGCTAACAAAATGCTATCTTTGCGTTTTTATTTGTTTTAAAGTTAAAGCAGTTCACCTCGAGTTGGTTAGTGATTTAAGCACAGAAGCATTCATGTTAGCCCTACGTCGTTTTATGTCTCGTCGAGGAAAGCCTCGCGAGATATTTTGTGACAATGGTACCAATTTTGTTGGAGCCAATCGAGCAATCGCCGCTCTGGTTCAGTCTTTGTCTGAGTCTGTGCCTGACATTGCCGGTGAGGGTATTAAATTTAAGTTCTCGCCAGTTGCTGCCCCTCACTTTGGGGGTTTATATGAAGCAGCAGTTAAATCAGCTAAATTCCATTTAAAAAGGGTTATTGGTAACGCTCACTTCACCTTTGAAGAGCTTACTACGTTATTTTGCCAAATAGAGGCGATTTTAAATTCAAGGCCTCTTGTGCCCCTTTCCACTGATCCAAATGATATGTGCCCCTTAACTCCAGGCCACTTCCTGATAGGGCGACCACTACTGTCATTGCCTTCGCCAGATTTACAGGAATTAAATCCAAACCGCTTGCAACGATATGCCCGCATAGAACAAGCCAGGCAACATTTTTGGAGCCGTTGGAGCCAGGAGTATATTTGTTTAATGCAACAACGCACCAAATGGCTACGCAGGCAACCTGACATCAAGCTGAATCAGTTGGTTCTTATTAAAGACGAGTCTTCACCACCGGTAAAATGGCCACTGGGAAGAATAACCGCCGTGTACCCCGGAACGGATGGAGCATGTAGAGTTGCTGACATCAAAACAAGCAAGGGTACAATGAGAAGAGCAATTAACAAGATATGTCCTCTCCTCGAGGAATAATGGCAGAGGTTCTTCAACAAGATGCTCTTCACAAACAACATAAATCTTTTTGGTGGAGGCGGAGATTGTTTATGCAAACAATAATACTGGCCGCTAAGAAAAGAGTGCTACACGCTTCTTTCAGCGCTTCTTTCAATTAGAATATAATTCAAATATGGACGACATGACATAGTAAAATAATTGTATTTTTCATATAATAAAAATGTATTTTAAACACTGCGAGCAGTTATTATTCATAATCAAGAGCTCCGACAATCAGCATTTTCTTTTGTTAGCTCTTGCGACACCCCCAGGATGGAATGTGGTGGTGACTGAGAAACTGAGCATCTCGAAATTATCCAATAATTTTAAAGCGGCCCGTCGGCCCGTCCCAGCTTCGCACGGGTAGTCATTTAATTGTTATTTTTGTTCTTGCAATTAGAATAACATATAATAATAACTGCTAATGTAGAATTCAAATGGAAAAGTGCAGCACTTTTTTTTCAGTTTTTGAAATGGATCCAGTACTTTTTGAGCCTATTCGTTACAAACACATACAAATATCAGTATAAAAAATGACTAAATGAGTAGAATTAAAATGACGTTTGTAATTTATCAGTTACGTATTTATTTAATTTGGTGAGCGATTAGTATAAATTCGTAATATCTCATAATTATATATGCAGTAGGACTGGTGATTGACTTTGGCCTATTTAAAATTAGATATCTTAATCCAACGTTGGCATTAAGATTGTACCTAAAAATGCTAATTCCATCCATCTTCTAACCGAATTTACGGTTGAAAGTTGAATGCATAGTCCTATAGTCTAATTAAAACGGCAAACTGAAAAAGTAAGCGCTCGCATTGATAAATGTTTAAAATGTCTCTAGGTCGCGTTTCAAAGTAAGTAATACTAGATTAAAATTTAACTTACCTCGTTAGAACAAGGAGTTAAACCTAGCACTTTCCACAAAAGAACCTATATGGCGATTAAAAATATGAACTATTTAAGAAAAAAATATATTTTCATATTTTTGAAAAACGAACTATACTATCCAGAGATTACTTTCGATTTTTAATCGAACTAATCTAGGAGTTATTTTCGTTATTTTTTTTTTCACGCCGCGTAACTAGTGCGCGACCTATTTTGCTTTTGGCGCGGCACCGACTGCGGATTGCGGCGTAGTGTTAGTGCTGGGCAACAAGTTTATTACAAAGCCTGCACTTACAGGAAATACGTGAATATGATATCTCGATAATGACGGGGGTACGTTGTATTGTAAAACACGTGGCGGCCGATTAGCCACACACAAACTTTATTACGGATTAATAATATGAGGTGTAAAGTAAAATTGCTCCACACAGGGACGGATTTAGAACATATAGCGCCACCACCAACTTGCCACGCAATTAGCTTTTAGTTCCTGCATCAAATTGTATTAAAATCTAGTATCACTAAAATATCATCATCATCAGCCCACATTAGTCCACTGCTGGACATAGGCCTCCACTAAAATATATAATCTAGCAGAGGGCCGTCCCACACTACGCTTGCCGATTCGCGGTCTCCACTCAAGAACTTGTCTACCCCAGCGGTTGTCGGTTCTTCTACAGATATGACCAGCCCACTGCTACTTCAGTCTGCTAATTCTCTGAGCTATGTCGGTGACCTTGGTTCTCTGTCGGATAGTCTCGTTACGGAGCCTATCTTTTAGAGAAACTCCAAGCATAGCTCGCTCCATAGCACGCTGACCGACTTTAAATTGGTGGACTAGTAATAATAATAATTCTCTGCTAGATGGAGCGACGATCTGCGAAAGGTTGCGGGCAGCAGCTGGATGCGTCAAGCTGAAGACAGGGCGCTATGGCGCTCTTTAGGGGAGGCCTATGTTCAGCAGTGGACTAATGTGGGCTGATGATGATGATGAAAATATATAATAAGTTATTTAAAGACAATAATTTCGGTGATTAATTAGACATCTACTACGCCTACGACGAAATAGCCGTCAGTATGGAAACTACTGTATTTGTTGGATTTTTGATGCGTGTCCACCAATGTGACACACCTAACCTCCCCCATGCTTTAGAGGACAAGTAATGCCGTCAGTAGCGTGAAAACTGACAGCTTGTCCAACCCTAAATGTAATTATCGCTTGTCTCATAATGTGTCGCGGAGTCACTAAACTGGCAGATAATCAAAATCTCGTTAGACATATGCCACCTCCAATAAAATTGAAAAAAGCGAGGAAAAGTCTACGTACATGTAAGGCATATTTTTCAATAAATAATAACGGCTGATACCCATTGCCAAAATCATATAATATTTGAGAAAAGTTGTCCTAGCCCATTTTCATTAAATAATCAAAATCACTATAATTATATCAGCGATTTATATGTGAAAGAAAACGTATCAGACAAAGTTGATTACTCGTTGATATTAAAATTTAATTCGATTGCATATTCACAGAATAGTAGGTAGGTTACAATATAGTAGGTTAAATGAGGATAAAAAAATAAAAACTTAAAACTTGGGGTCCTATTTCGATAACTGCTCATTATTATTACACACTACACACAATAGAATTTTGATCACAAAAAGACGCACGAAGACGTAGTGTAGTAGTGTCAAATAACATTAGTAATTAGAACACAGGCTCTACCATTGCAAGAATGATAATTAACAGTATCTCATTAAGTACAGCATTGTGTAAGATTTGATAGTTAATTAAATTCTGCAAAACTGGGCAGGGCAATCATTGGAAGCTAAGTGCCTTATCGCAGCTGAAGGGCACCTAGTCATTTAGATAAAATACAAATTTTTATTAAAACCTATTATTCCAACAACTGCACTATGGAAAAAGACGGCTTAGTGAAGGATTTAGCAAACAGAATCTTACCATCCCATTGCTTCTCTAGGGAGGGGCTTGCCTCGGAGGTTTGGGCTTCATTAATCGAGACAGGCAATGCAAGCAAGGCAAGAGCAATGACTCATAAGGTCTCGTAGCATTTTGCCCCATTTTTTTTTATCAGTGACTTGAATGCCTTTGGCTCTAGGCTGGCGTGATGTAAAACAACGCGAGGGTCTAAGATAGAGCAGGCAATTCAAGGAAATTCCCCCGGGGGGCGGTGGTATGCATAAAGCATTACCAAAGTGACACCAAAAAAAAAATAGGCAATTCATGTAAATGCCCTGTTGGGCACCGGCTCTCGCATACACACGACTCACGACGAAACCGCAATAAAACTTCTTAGACTTAGATGTGAGGATGGTATCTAGCCGGGCGGCATATCCTACTACCACGAAAAATCTAGCTCCTGGCTAAATTACATCTCATGTATATACGTCAAACTCACATTGACACATGCACATATACAACGCAAAAATTCCTTATCTATTACTTTGAAGAGGCATTAAAACGTAACAAATTGTGAAACCCCATGGGTTTTAGTGGATAGGTCGGGCCTCTAATTTCCCTCTTTCCATGATCCAGATCCGCATTTACACCGGCCACTTCTCAATTACATTCATTTTAATTCCATGCGGATACCACACGTAATTATAGATAGATATTAACTTAAACCATACAAAGTTAACACACAAACAACAAAAACATAAAGTTCATACAATGTTAACAAGATTCATATCGTTTTGTTTTACGATAGCACTTATTTAGTTTTAGTAGCATTAAACTAAAAGTAAAACGAACGATAGGCGAATGTTCGTCGTGTTATGAAAAATCACGTTTTATTTAGAAACAGAGGGAAATCTTGATATGCAATAATGTGCTTAATGTTCCTATTACTTTTCGTCCTTTAAATTATAGTCGGTCTTTAAAGCAGCAATGGCAGTTTATACAATGACTTTTTTTTTGTACGTTGGAAATCCTCATGGATACCCGATCGCTTTACGCCAGCCGGATTATGTGGGACTCCGGGCCGCGGAAAGATGGTAGTTGCGCCTTAACCTACCTACTAAAACCAACGGTGTCCCTTAACTGCCCGAGACAGGGCCTCGGGTTTCACTCCTTCCGATGGGGGAGCATGCTCCATGTCCCTGATGGGGTATTGGCCCGCTTGTACAAGGGCCCCACGCTTTGATGGGGAGCTCTGAACGCTCCCCAACCCACCGAAAGGCACGTGCGGGACATTGTCGTCCAGGGCTCACAGGGAAACTCTGAGGACAGGCGCTGCGACCCCTAGCCAGACCTCGTCTGGCTGGATGATCGCCGAAAGTTTGTTTGCATTGAATGAAACTACTGGACCAATGTGAAAAAAATAGACCATTAGAATCCTAATAGGCGATACAATATCAGTTTAAAAAAAAATTGTCACTATTTTTGTTGTTGTTGTAAAATAGCCATCCGGATCGCTAGTCTATCTGTCTATCTATATGTATAAATAAAAATTAATTGGTGTTCGTTAGTCTCGCTAAAACTCGAGAACGGCTGGACCGATTTGGCTAATTTTGGTCTTGAAATATTCGTGGAAGTAATATGAAAAAAGAAAAAAAAATACGCATTATTTTTGTTCCAGGTAAGGCTTGCAAATATTTTATTAATGAAACATTGTGGAATTATCATTCGGCTTTTTTATGTATTGATTTTGAGGCGGTACGAAGTTCGCCGGGTCAGCTAGCTTAAGATAATAAATAGTCGAATTTCGACCACTGGGCGACCACTAGTACTAAATAAATGTGGTGAACCCAGTACGTGATTCAAGACATGTTATCTGAGTCAGTGATGACGATATTTCCGATGTCTATCGCTTTAGACTAGGTAAATTACTTGCTACAAGTGGTCTTGTGTTTACTGTTTCACAATAATTGGTAATTTATGATAGGCCTGTCCTTTCCGTGTGGTGACGGATTTAGAATACATAGTGTCACCACATCGGCGGGCGTCTTAAGAGCCGACTAGAGGAAAGGGCAAAGCCGATAAGCTACCTGTAAGAGAAGGAAAACTTTTTTTTTTTTTTTTCGCCCGGGTTAATATTCTTTATTGACTTCCTCACCGGCCACGGGGATGGAACTCTCCCCATAGTGGGGGCCTACCCACTAAACCTCCCCGGGGTGCTCCAACTCACGTCCTGTTGCGGCATTGTGGGATCTGATGCAGAACCACGCCGCCGCAGACGTTGGTACGAAACCCTGTGCTAACCCGTCTGGCCAGCGTAGCACTGTAGGCTAAATGCCTTCCATGTAACTGGAGGAGACTCAGAAGTGTCAGCTTGTCGTATGCCGTGACCGACGTAAAGATTTAGAGGAATGCAGTACTATCCTTATACTGGTATCCTTAAACTGGTAATTAAATATGCGCAAGAGTCTATGATCCCGAATTAAAAAAATGTAAAACTTTTGCGTTTAAATTAATTAATAATGTAATACATAATATGTACTTATTACAAAATCAGTCCCGGGTTCGATTCCGGGGTCGGGCAAGTGTCTTTGTCTAAACCAGAGGCACTGGCTCGGAGTCTGGGTGTCATTTCTATCTATAATATGAATGTATTATAGATAGAATCTATAATATAAAAAAAATATGTATATAAGTAGTTTATCATCCATCTCGTTACCATAACACAAGCATTAAGTTGCTTAGCTTGGGACGAGATGGCGTTGTGTGTAATGTCCAAGGATATTTATTTATTTATTTATTTTTACCTTAAACTTGGAAAATCAAATGTTAGTCTTTTGACTATATGTATCCACCACCACCATCGTAGCCCATAAAGACCTAATACTGAGTCGGGCCTCCTCCAATTAGATAGAGGGAAATTAGCCTACGGTGCCACGCTGGCCAGACAGGTTGGCACAGAGATGTTTTTCAAGATGTTCTTCTTTGGCGGCTAAATTATCTGCCTTGGGCAGGGCCGGATTTAGGGGGGGGCAACCGGGGCGAAAGCCCCGGGGTCTCCACAAGCAGGGGGCCTCCCAAAAAAAATCTTTCAAATTTCAACTAGTAAACCTAGTAAACATCTTTTTTCCGGAAAAAAGCGCAATCATCAAAGATTTTTCGGCAAAAAAAGCTTGAAAGGTTCCGTTCGTTAACACTCAAATTTAATTTCAAATAATTCTTGTTTCCGATTATATTCATATGTGTTTGTTAAATACTAAGAGAATCTACTTGGTTTCACAATAAATTATTTATTGAAAAACTCGACTGAAAAAAATTTTTCATTTTATTTGGAAAATAATTTGGGGCCAGGGGGCCTCCACTCCTTTGTTGCCCCGAGGCCTCTGGACCCCTAAATCCGGCCCTGGCCTTGGGATTTCCTTTAAACGCCTCTTACGACGCCCACAGGATGGAATGGGGTGGTGACACATTGTATTCTAAATCTTATTACTACCTACTACTTTAAGTATTACCCACCTTAGTAAAAATCTAATCTGAAAATCTATTGATTTTCAGTGGACTAAACAATCAAATCTTGTGATCGACCTACTTTCAATATTACGATAACGATTCAACTGAAATGGCCTAAATGACGTGTATCTGCTGTGAGTATTTAGGTATATTTAACTATATAAACGTGCCAAACCGTCTGGCCCGCGTGGCAAAGTAGGCTAATAACCCATGTAGTTGGAGGAGGCCCGACTCAGCAGTGGGTAAATTATGGGCTGAGAAACTATACTTAAAAAAAATACGCGTGGGGACGGATGATCGCCCCATTTCATCCTGAGAGTGTTGTAAGAGCCGATAAAAGGAAATGAAAACCTAGCTGCAAGAGAAGGAAAACTTGAGACGAAACCCGGTGCCAACTCGTCTGGCCAGTGTGGCACAGTAGGCAGTAGGTAAGTTCCCTCCATGTATTTGGAGAAGGCCGACTGCAGTGGTTCATTTATGGACTGAGTGGTAGTAGCATTACCTAAATTGGTATATTGTTAACCATTTTATTGTAGAGCAATTATGGTGTTTATTGCCGGCTCTTCTCTGTGGAATGGCATACCAAACCGGTGGTTTTTTTTTAATTCTTTATAATTTATTCTATTTTATCTTAAATCATTAATTGGATTGACTATTTGGAAGCATTGGAACGAACTTATTCGAATAAAAAACATATTGTCTTCAAAAACTACATCACGTAAATCGGATCAGAAATCTCAGCCTAATCGGTGTACATCCAAAAAATACCAATCGATTTGAGAAACTCCTCCTTTTTGAAGTCGTTTAAAAATGGAATGCAGTTCAATAAATCAATGATAAAAAAAACAATTTCTATTCCGAAATACAGATACTATTCGCTGTGTGATACATACTTTACGCTTAACATACTTTTTTACCTTACCTAGGTAAACCAAATTAAAGATTAAAAAAAGCGTAGTTACCTCTCTATAAATCCTCTTCATGGAAACTAGCACCACACTTTCAACAACCATTGTCTATGAATTCACTCGAGCTAAGCCCAGCACTTGAATTTGGTCACTTCAATTATTAGTTAATTATAATTCAAAATTCGAATTTGCGTTCCAACATCAACCAAGTTTACAACAACAGTGTTTTCTTCAAGCGTATTCCGAAGTTTATATACGCTCAAGGATATTTCTTACGTTTTTCCTTGAGCATCAAGGCGCTGCAAATATATCTTTAAAATACCCACACTACTACACTAACTGGTTTTTATTTTATTTTTAATTTTGGGAATATTCGTTTTTCCATCCCTTAAAGATTAGAAATTTGATTTTTACGTAATTACCACGAGAAATTGGACATGGACATGTAGAAGAGTGGACATACTTTGTATTGCTGCGTACAAATATAGCTTATTTCGGCAAACCCCCAACATGAACTGCTGTAGAGCCAGCGTTATGAAAACATTCATAAAGTCAATTTTTTTTATTAAACTTGACAGTTCAAAAATAAAACCACCGGAAGAATAATCTACAGAAAAACCGACAGACTCATCCAGCCAGACTCGCCTATCCCCGGATAACTGTAGTCGGGGATTCCTTAACCTTTTATTCTGATTGCTAATTTCTCTGTAAACTTCGCTATCGCGGTGTAGGACTTTTTGGTAATTCTCGCATTTGTAGGCGATATTTCTTGATGTTGATAGTTCAGATAAATATGTAGCATGGTGGTCGCTACATAACTCAATAACATCAGTCTTCGAAAATGGAAGCGCAAGCTGGTACAATAATCCAAAGGGCAAAGCATCAATACTATCTACTCAATAGCCACTTTGTCAACCCAAGAACCACAAGCCTGAGCCAATCGACCTCTAAAACGGAATCTGTTCACAAGCATGACGCATGAGATAGCAACCTCCTGAAAAGGTCGGGACGAGCCACCACTGCCCCATAAATTACCTACTTTTGAGTCGGGCCTCCTCCAACTACATGATGCTACACGCTGGCCAGACGGGTTGGTATCGTATCAAGTTTTCCTTCTCTTGCGGCTAGGCTGTCGGCCGTGTAATTTCCTTTTGTCGGCACTTAGGCCACCCTCAGGAAGGAATGAGGTGGTGACAACATGTATGTGAGTATATCTCTCATTATCAATCCCTGGCTAACTACAGATATTTAAAACCATAACGAGTTAATAATTGTCGAGCAAGAACTATAGTCTACAAAAAGGTTTTTCAAGTCTTTTAAATCGTCAAGCGGGAAATTACCTGTGCGCAAACTTGCGGAAATAACTTATGGAATACTGAATAAGTTAATTTCACACTGGTGATAAAAAAAGATTTGAGTTTAAGATTAAAACGTTTTTAGATTAAAAATCCGTGGCGGATTTAGAATACATAATGTCACCACCCCATTCCATCCTGATGGTGTCGTGAGAGCGGACAAAAGGAAATTGCAAGGCAGATAACCTAGTCGCAAGAAAAGGAATCCTTGATACAAATTCTGTGCCAACCCGTCTGGCCAGCGTAGCACAGTAGGCTAGTTACCCTCCTTGCAACTGGAGGAGGCTGTGTGATCTATGGGCTGTGTAGTAGTAGATTAAATATATGATACCAAGTGTGGTCCCTACATTTGTACTTCTCGCCATATTATCATAATAATGTTCTGGGTATGTGACCTGAATGTCAAGATATCAAGAAATCCTCAATACAGAAATAACTTCTAGTTTGATAACTCGTTTCGTGTTTCGAATTTTTGTAACCTATTTAGTATTACGTAAAATATATAATGAGATTATCCGACAGAGAACCAAAGTCACCGACATAGCTCAGAGAATTAGCAGACTGAAGTGGCAATGGGCTGGTCATATCTGTAGAAGAACCGACAACCGCTGGGGTAGACGAGTTCTTGAGTGGAGACCACGAATCGGCAAGCGTAGAGTTGGACGGCCCTCTGCCAGATGGAGCGACGATCTGCGAAAGGTTGCGGGCAGCAGCTGGATGCGTCAAGCTAAAGACAGGGCGCTATGGCGCTCTTTAGGGGAGGCCTATGTCCAGCAGTGGACTAATAATGGCTGATGATGGTGATGATGATGAAAATATACGAGTAAATTAGACATATTATAAATGGGGCACAGCTAGGCATACATGTCCGTGAGGAGACGGATTTAGAATACATTGTGTCACCAACCCGTTCCATCCCGAGGGTATCGTAAGAGCCGACAAAAAGGAAATTACAGTATCACCAACCCCTACCACCTTTAGCTTTAGGGTGTCGTAAGAAACGACTAAATGAAATGACGAGGCCGATAACCAAGGCGCGAGAGAAGGAAATCTTGAAACGAAACCCTGTGCCAACCCGTATGGCCAGCGTGGCACTGTATAACCTCCATGTGATTGCAGGAGGCCCGACTCAGCAGTGGGTCATTTATGGGTTGAGTAGAAGTAGGTAGTCCCATTAGATGGGTTATGAAGGGTATACGGCAATTACTACCAACAAATACTGGTAGTTAGCGAAATTGGGGACCAAAATGTGCACCAACAATGCAATAAGGAGATGAGACATATAAAAGAAATAATAATGTCAGCATATTCACGAAATTTCAGTCGTCGTTTCAGCCCATAAATGGCTACTGGGTCGTTTTTTTTTTACCCCGAAGTAAAAGCCTTTATGGACTATCCCTGCCAGCCTGGGGATGGCCAACAGGAGGTGTGTGGGAGTCCCTTCCGCCTCTGTGACGAGACGGAGTAATACCCACGAAACGTCCCCGGGGTGTACCGTCCCGCGCTTGCTGCCCCGTGGGCCCTGACTGTATCTCCACGGGGACAGTGTGCGCTGGGTGAACGTTCAGAACCGTTCAACCCCATTGGTCTACAGGCTTCTTCTGAAGCATCCTCAGGAGCCATATTGCTCCGTGACTGGGTCGGGCCTTCTTAAAATTCATGTAGGGAAATTAGCCTACTGTGCCACGCTGGCAAGACGAGTTGGCACAGGGTTTGTATCAGGTTTTCCT
Source organism: Clostera curtula (assembly GCA_905475355.2). Taxonomy (NCBI): domain Eukaryota; kingdom Metazoa; phylum Arthropoda; class Insecta; order Lepidoptera; family Notodontidae; genus Clostera; species Clostera curtula. The sequence continues at coordinate 2,084,560 of FR997805.1, forward strand.
TCTCTTGGGGCTAGGTGATCTGCCTCTTGCGTTCTTTTAGTCGCTTCTTACGACACCGTAAAGATAGTATGGGTTGGTGACATTGTGTATTCTAAATCCGTAAACACACGTTTCAGTGTATATGTTCAAACTGCTGGTCTCTGTCCGGTCAAGTTGAACCTTTTTATATCACTCCGCCAGACAGAAGTAAGAAGACTGCAGGTAATTGGAAAGAAGGAACTTTGGGATCTTACGTCCGGCCCCGCTATTCAATGTGTTCGGCGTTTAAGGTTTTTCCCAGAGACTAGTACCATAACTTAATATCTGTTACCGTTTTCCTTAGGCAGTATTTTAATCAGTAATATGCGTTCGGAAATTTTAATGGCGATAAAAAATCAATAATATATCTTCTATGCAGTATGATTGGGAACAGATACCGTTGCTGGGGTTCGGTCGGATCATGTAATGGTAAAACGAATGACGAATGAAATGAAAAGTTTAAATTTCTGTTATATTTTAATTTTGTACCATTATTTGGTTACTCTATCACTAGAGTTAATAATGCAGTCTACTGCTAAAACCTAACGGATCTTTTTATTATTACTGCTATTTCTCAGCCCATAAATTGCCTCATTGGTCTAGGGGTTATATGTGCCGCCTTTCGATCTAGGGGTCCCGGGTTCGATTCCGGGGTAGGGCAAGTGTCTTAGTCTAAACCAGAGGCACTTAGTCCTAATGATCGGCTTGATACTCTAGCCCTGCGAAGAGACGTGGCGTCTCTTTGTATTTTCTATCGCATTTATCACGGGGAGTGTTCTGAGGAATTGTTCGATCTTGTCCCTTCCGCTTCTTTCCGCCACAGATCCACCCGCCAGAAATACCATCAATTTCATCTGGACGAACGGGTGTCCACCACCGTGCGTTTTTCAAGAAACTTTTTACCGCATACAACCTCTGTGTGGAATCAATTACCAGCGGAGGTATTCCCGAACCGGTACGACATGGCAACCTTCAAGAAACGAGCCTATTCCTTTCTTAAAGGCCGGCAACGCACTTGCAACCCCTCTGGTGTTGTGGGTGTCCATGGGCGGTGGTGATCACTTACCATCAGGTGACCCGCTTGCTCGTTTGCCTCCCTCTTTCATATAAAAAAAAAAAAAAACTTGGTCTGTGTCTGGGTGTAATTTGTGTTTCGTGAATTACATGTTTGTAAACTGCCCCCGCGATACAGCATATACTTTGTGCAGGGGATTCGTAAACAAAAAAAGACCCTCGGCTGAGTTAGGCTTTCTCCAGTTACATGAAGAGTAAGGCCTTATTTTTATTATTAAGGTAATATTGATGATATTAATATCTTGACTAGACTATTGCTCATGTTGCTCTTCCACGCAAATCGGTTTAGAAGTTCGTCTAATAAATCTCTATTTAAAATAATTGTCTTGGAATAAAAAGACCTCGTCGATGTAAGACGTATATTTTCAAGTAATTGGTACAGCTTTGATATTATTGGAGGACGGGACGCTTTGACGATATTATAAGGCGCGCTTCGCGATCCAGGTCCGTAGCTGTAATGGCGGCCGCGCTGGAGTGCGCGGCTGCGCGGGCGCGGGGAGGGCAGCCGCCCTCACCTCACGTCCCCTGGCACACCGGGAAGATGTGTGCGCCGACAATAATCAACTAGATTTTCTGACCGGCTCTTCTCTGTAGACCGCTATTCGGAACCGGTAGTAAATGATGAATGTATTGTTGACCTTTCAAAACAGCTTACATGAGCTAACATGATTCATTTTTTATTTTGATTTCAAACTAATTTGTGGCGGTTTTACCAGTAAGTTTTAGTCTTTGCTAAGTTTATTGTTTTACGGAAGTTACAATAAAATTGAAATTCATTTTTTGCAATGTAACTGGGAAGACAAGGTACGTAAATTATGATTAGCATCGGCTTAACCAAACTGTACAGTCACCGATTACATAGATTCACTTCGAAATCCCTACTTCCATGGAAAGATATGATTTAACTTTTAAGAACTAGGAAACGGAACTCCCAAACGCTACGTGATCCAAATCACGCTCTGCTGTCTGCTGGTGATACTAGAGCAAGCTTCGGGATCTTTAAAGCAATGGAAATAAGGGTCAATTTGTATTGCATTTAAGTTTACTCTCCCCACGTTGTAAGAATACAAATTTAAGTCGTAAGGAAAATAGCCACATGCGCTCTATATTGTATGCGAGTATTGTATTCTCTGACGTAAATGCGTCGTTTGTAATGTTGTATTTCGTGTTTAACATGCTGTCATCTTATTAGTGGCATAATCAATTGAGGTAATAATTTAATCGGTTGCGTACCCATTCCATTCTACGGGTGACATAAAATGTTGTTGGTTTACAGCAGTTTACAGCACCACGTGATAGAAAGACATAGACAATTTATTTGACATAAACAATTTTTTTTTAATTATGTATTTTAGTAATTGAAAAATAATGTTTTTTGATTTTAAGTGTGATATATTAATGTATTTTAGTAGACTGATAAAAAATACTTCTTTGTACTTCACCTATATTTTAATAAAATAACTGACGTGATATTTCGCCGTTTCGAGGTACGTAAGGTAGATAGATAGCTCTACTTAATTATTGAGGAGTGATTAAGTCCCTCCTCCTTAAAGGAGGGGCTCGCTTTGGAGCTTGAAGCTCCACTATGGTGACGGTGGTGATTAGGGAGTGAAACCTGGCACTGGTACGGGCAGCCGAGGGTAGGTCGGGGCGTTAATTTTCAGCGCCCCGGAGTCTCATCTCAGCCAGCACCAACAAGGATTAACAACGTAAATTAAAAAAAAAGTTTGCGTTTAACATTTTGGAAACAGTTACTGATTTACTATTTAAATAAGTAAATTACTACAACGTAGTAATAACAACACAACTTTCCACAAAAACCAACCGAACGCATAAAATTGTTTTTATAAAATCAATGCTGACCGATTAGTATGGTGCATAAATAACACATGACAAATAAATGAATCACATGTTTACTGAATACGTAGATAGACCTCACACTTGACCCACGGTTTTGTACAATTAGTCTAAATGGTTGCCAATTGAAACCAGTTAGTCCTTCGAAAATTTAACAGTCCAATATTTGGTATCATTTATCAGTGGAAACTTATATTTTATCAGTGGAAACTTATAAATGGCCAGCATTATTTTTATAAGTTGTATTTAAATATGTTCTAGCTGTAAGATTCCCGAATAGTAATAAAATAAAATTTAAAGATCTAAGTCCCATCACCAATAAAGATTAATTTCATACTACTTATACTATACACTGCTGTCCACAATTACATGGGGGGTAGTTATCCTACTGTACCACGCTGGTCAGACTGGTTTCATGTCTAGTTTTCCTTTTCTTGCGGCTAGGTTTTCGGCCTTGTCACTTCCTGCCATCGCCTCTTACGACATCCTCGGGATATAATGGGCCGGTGACACCACGTATTCTTAATCCGTCACTACATGAACGAATAATTCCATGAATTTATTGTAGTTACTGTATTATTTATTAGTCGGTTGAGAGTAACTCAGCGAGCAATGCAGAGAGCTATGCTCAGAGTTACTACGCGTAATTTTGATAGAATCAGATGAACAAATCTGCAAAAGAACCAAAGCAGCCGACATAGCTCGCAGGATTGCACAGTTAAAGTGGCAGTGGGCAAGCCACGTGGCCCGAAGAACGGATGCAAAAAAGCCCAGGATAGACCCCTGCCTAGATTATCAGTCGACATTATAAATGTCCTCGGGAGTTGGAGGATATGATCTGCACCGAATCGTAATTCATGGCGATTTATGGAGGAGGCCTGTTTGTTTTGGGATTTTTAGAAACATATTCTACCTTTTTATTGGGGATATCGATAATTCACGCTACAACTCCCCGACTGGGGAAGAAAATTAACTTTACAGAACGCCACAGAATAATAATACCTAACTTCGATGGTCTAGTTTTTCTGCACAGAAGTAAGGTCGTCAGAGCTCTTATAAGAAAACTTTATTACTTTTAAGTAGCTACTACTACTACACAGCCCTTAAATGACCTCCTCCCATTACATAGAGGATAATTAGCCTAAGTAAGTAGTAACACTGGGCCTCAAAGATACTATTTCTAAGTGCCCATCTGACACGATGCCACTGCATTAGTCTGCAATTTTTATTTTTCCATAGCATTTAGTCTGTGTCTTTGGCATTTTTTGCCAGTGCCGCGTGATAGCTGCTCACTTGTTGTATGTGGAGTAATGAAATTTTGAATTTCAAATAGATGAAAGATGTTTTGGAGGGTGGGACAAATATCTACTAAATGAGAAAGTTCTTGCTATGTGCTTCTGTCAAAGCGTGTGGTATTAGGTCCCGATGTAACACATATCTATGTTTATAAAGATTCTAAATCTGTCAAAACTGACAATCAATGGCATGTCTATTGTCCGTTTTGACTTTGATGTTTAAGGTAACCACAGATTACGAAAACAATTCCACGTCAAAAAAAGAATTCTTAGAAAAGAAAAGAAGAAGAAAGAAAAGAAGAAAAAAACAAACTGTGACAACAATTCTCACACTTGTAAGCCAATGTTTTGGAAACAACCCGACATTGAAATAGTGTTTCTTCCCAGCAACCCTTGGAGTCCTCCGAGATGTAAAAAACTAAAGACTCGTACCTAAGGGCTCTTAACATAATATTTAATACTCCTTAACCAAGTTCAAAGAATCGGTGGTATAGCCAATGTTTTGAAAACAACACGACATTCCAACCGATGACCGCTGAAACAAAATTGTTCAAATGAACAACATACTCGGAATTCATGTTATTGAATACTACAGGCATCCTGCTACAATTTTCATTAATATTCACTTAGAACTCTATTTGTATTTCAATATTTATTTAGATTTTATAATGCTTGATACGCGGCATCTACATTTTAATTATTTTTTCTCACAACTGTATTATTTTAACACCTAGGTATCATTTTAAAATTAAAAACGTATATAAAAGAAAAAAATATTCATTAAAGCCTTTTTTCCTGGCTGTTGAGCCGTTCCGGGATATTGCCCCGTCAAGAGGTGTGTCAAACGTAGAATACTCTTCTTTTCATCGAAATCTGATAAAGAAGCCCATATAAAGACCTTCGTATGAGTCACTAGCACTACAGTTCGCGAACCGCGGCAATGTCTATGTCAAGGTTGCGCAAGCGCATCGCAGTTTGCAATTACGTCACTGATATTGTACTGCTAGATCTTGGGTGGCTGTCAATCTAGTTCAAATCAGACTCCTACCGTGATTCGATAGCGCTTAAAGCTTGGCTGCCATTCTATCATCTATGACAGTCTAGATCGAATCTGATTCCGGCCTCCACCAATTATTTGGGGTAATAAGCCTACTGTGCCACTGGCAAGACGAGTTGGCACAGGGTTTCGTATCAAGTTTTCCTTCTCTTGCGGCTAGTTTTTTGGCTTTGTTATTTCCTATTGTCGACTCTTACGACACCCTGAGGATGGAATGGGATGGTGACACAATGTATTCTAAATCAGTCATCACACGGACGCCATAGTTGCATGGAAAGTGGGCACAACAATGGTCAGTAGTCACCCTGTCGGTGTTTCGCTACTCCAAAACCCCAAACTTGCTAATTCAATATGGTCTAATGGTCTAAGATACGGCTGCAGGATTAGTCATCAGTTATTTACTAAAAACCATTTTTTTATGTATATTTATGATTAGGAGAATATAATATATATCTACCAGGGTGCCTATAAAAAATTGGCCGCTAGTATCTTTGCATAAATTTAGAATATTTGATTTTAGGAAAAGAATAACGTTCACTTGTTATTTCAATAAAATATCGTCTACATCACGGCAATTTAAATATAATAATAACTATAATAAAAATAGCAGGTTTAGTGGTAGTTGTAGTAGCTTTGATGTTTTGTTGTTATTTGCTACTAAGCAATTTCGCTACGTTATAATCACAATGTTTTTTCCACCGTAACGAAATAGATCATTGTAATTAGACAAAACCATTCTAATTAGACGCAGTTTGTTTTGTAGAGACAATCACAGTCGGTATAATGTAGATAAGAACTTGTTGATCAAAGGGTTGTATGCACTGCCTTCGGATCAGGAGTTCTCAGTATCATTCGGTTCAGTTTGGACAAATTTTGTTTATGCGATACGGCATCTAGTTCTAGGTTTGATTCTAGGTTTGATGAGATACCTCTTTGTCTCTCAGGGCCCTCGTGATTCGAGGATAAGAGGTCTACAAAAACATGCTCAGTATGCCGGCCGATTTAGATTGGCGGTAGGCATCTATTTTTTTTTATGTATCATCACTACATAGTATAAAACAAAGTCGCATTCTTCTGTCCGTCCCTATGTATGCTTAAATCTTTGTAACTACGCAACGGATTTTGATACGGTTTTTTTAATAGATAGAGAGATTCAAGAGGAAGGTTTATATGTATAACCCACCCCGCTTTGCACGGGCGAAGCCGGGGCGGGCCACTAGTGAAATTATATTTTGTTATCAGGATGATAACGTATCTAAAATACATAGTGTCACCACCCAATTCCAGTCTGAGGGTGTCGTAAGAGCCGACAAAAGGAAATGATAAGGCCGGAAACCTAGCCGCAAGAGAAGGAAAACTTGATACGAAACCCTTTTTTGTTTTTACGTCGGATATCCTCATGATTACCCGGCCGTTGGGGACTGGCCGGGGTATGTGGGACTCCGGGGCGCGTAGAGATGGTAAATTGCGCCCCGACCTACCCACTAAAACCGACGGCGATCCTCGACTGCCCAAACCACGGGATCCACTCCCATTGCGGGAGCATGCTCCGTGACCCTGGGGGCCTTGGGCCGCCTCTTTTAATGTTAGTGGAGCCCCATTCTCCAAGGCGGGGCCCTCCATTATGTGGGGGGGGGGGGCTGTATTGCCTGTTCTATTAATTAAAAAAGTCCACTGCTGGACATAGATTTTCCAAAGGATTTTCATAACCACTCGTTCTGAGGCTCCGACGGAATTTACTTTGATCAGACAAAAAGTAGAGTTTATGAAATAAAATCGTAGCCCATAACATACGAGGGTGAATCAAAAAGTTCTTAGAAGTGCATATATATGAAACCTTTTTGGATCAAGTTCGATATTCAAATTAAAGAGTGTCTATCACACTATATTTATGCAGACTGTCACTTGTTTTTGTCAGTTCGTTCGCATGTAATAAATTTTTTTGTGCAACGAGTTGCTAAAAAGTCAAAATTATGGATAAAAGTGAGTTACGTGCGGTGATAAAATATCTCAGTTTGAAAAAAATGTCTACGAAGGAAATTTTTTTGGACATTCAGCAGACATTAGGGGGTGATGCTGTACCCTATTCTACGGTTGCGTACTGGGTGGCTGAATTTAAAAGAGGTAGATCAAGCTGTAAAGATGACCCGCGTTCTGGGCGGCCTTCAACCTCCGTTACAGAAGAAAATGTCAAAAAGGTTGAGAATCTGGTTTTAGAAGACAGAAGAATGACTATAAAACATATAGCTGAGATCCTAAAGATATCTTTTGGTAGCGTTCAATCCATTTTAATTGATTCACTGGGGTTCAAAAAAGTGTCTGCAAGATGGGTGCCACGAATGTTAACCGACGAAAACAAAAAGCGACGTTTGGAAATTTCCAAGCGTAATCTCGAAATGTTCCAGCGTGATTCGGATAATTTTTGCCGTCGTCTTGTCACCATGGATGAAACGTGGGTCCACCATTTTGATCCTGAAACTAAAAGACAAAGCATGTCTTGGAAACGACCATCCTCTCCATCCATTAAGAAATTTCGAGTTGCTCCTTCCGCTGGCAAAGTTATGGCCTCTGTGTTCTGGGATAGTGAAGGAATCCTTTTTATTGATTACATGCCAAAAGGCCAGACGATAACTGGACCCTATTATGCAAATTTAATCCCGAAAGTGCGTGAAGCGGTTAAAGAAAAACGTCGTGGAAAACTGTCGTTGGGCGTGTTGTTCCTTCAAGATAACGCTCCTGCCCATCGATCGGAAGTTGCGCTCAACGCAATCCGCTGTGCTGGCTTCAATCTCCTTGACCACCCACCATATTCTCCGGACTTAGCCCCAAGTGATTTTCACTTATTTCCAAAATTAAAAGAGGAAATTCGTGGAACAAAATTTCACGATAATGACGCGGTTATAGCTGCCGTAGAGGACTTTTTCGAGAGTCAAGAAAATAATTTTTTTTCACAAGGAATAAGGAAGTTAGAAACGCGTTATTCTAAATGCATTGCATTGGAGGGAGATTATGTAGAAAAATAAAATATTATTATTTAAATCTTTGCATTTTTTAATATTGATTCCAAGAATTTTTTGATTCACCTAGGTATATTGCTGACGTCACTGCGCGAATCCCGCGGCAACCAAAACTAGCGTGACGAGAGTCTCCATGTACCGCGCCTTTAAGACGATAAACATAACATCCGTGTACGTCAGCCATTTTCCATGTTCTACATATACAATTATTTTATAGATTACCTGTTGTTTTATTCTAGTAGCTCTTTCTTTAATAGTTTAAATCAGGGGTCTCCAAACTTTGAAGCCTTGGGGCATAATAACTTTTTCGGTATGTTGCAAGGGCCATAACAATTTTATTTTTTCTGCCCACCTTAATAAACATTGGCTTTTATTGCATTTCAATTACTATTATTTTTATGTAATTATTATTTTGTGTTTTTATTCTCTTCCATTCAACTTTTCACAGCAATAGATTTGCAAGAGCAACATATTGATGGCACTAGTCATAAGCTGACGCGGGCCGGATTGATGGCAATGGCGCGGCGGGCCGGATTTGGCTTTGGCCCGCAGGCTGTAGTTTGGAGACCCTTGGTTTAAATTACTGATAGCCAAACGCTCAAAATTCGACCATAATTCATTTAAATTATAGTTCTATTCTCTATTTGACTACTGACTTTAACAATAAATAATTCGTGTGAGTGTCAAATACATGGTAGTGTGTGTAATGTTCTTTTTATTTAATGTTATTTTGTGACTATTAAAATAAATTTACAGTCTGCTCTCCTGCTTTAAGAACTATTAATAAGTGTGGGAACGTTCATACTCCGACCGCGCAATTTTCGTAAAAAGCGGTACAAAGTTTTTGCTTTACGTATCACCCCATACATTTCTAAATCTGAAAGTTATAATACGAGTATGTACTTATGTTTTGGGTTTGGGGCGTTTTCTTCACAAATTGTCTGATAGATTTATAAATAAAAAAGAATTTCTAAGAAAGTGTAGTTACAGTAGTCATTTTTGAACATATTAAAGTTATATGTCATTAGAAAACATACTTATATCTATGTTAAGTATTGAGTGTGTTACCAGTTTGGTTTTGTTTTTCAAACTTCATGTCATAATGATCTATTTTTTTGTAAATGGAATGACTAGGTATGAGTCGCACGTCTCTAATAATTTTCCACAGATCAGTATAACTAATTAGCACATTGTAGACATGTCGCATTGAAAATATTTGTGTTAGCACCGATACGCTAAAAAGTATTGTTAAATACATACTTATCCATATAACGATATAGCTTGTTTACGGAATGGAAACTTCGGAGGAAGCCAGTCGTGCTGAATGAAAGTCCTTGCGGAGACGAAATTAGAATTTTATCGTCAGCAATGTATTCTATATCTTTAAAGTATATAACTTTAGGGTGTTATACGAAGAGATGGCTTAATAAGCGGTCGCAGTATTAATATACTGTATTTGTGTTATTTATTGTAAACTAGCGACCCGCCCCGGCTTCGCACGGGTGCAATGATGAACATCTAAATTTATCAGTGTTTGTCTACAATATTATGCATGTTTTATACATAGAAACCTTCCTCTTGAATCACTATCTATTAAAACAACCCGCTTAAAAATCCGTTGCGGTGTTTTAAATATTTAAGCATACAAATGAAGAACAGACGACTTTGTATTATACTATGTAGTGATATACGAACGAGGACCGTAAGAAAAAAAATTACAAGCCACATGACTTTCTTGGCAGTTCTTTTCAGCAGTGGCCGCGTTCCAAACGGGTGGTAGATGGTCAATTGTTGAATTATATAAATGTTACGAATAATATGTTGACAATTTGTAAGTGTCCATCGTAACCTAAGCAAAATAAATGATATGAAACCGTCCGTGTCACCATCCCATTTCATCCTCAGGGTGTCGTAAGAGCCGACAGTAGCAAATGGAAAGGCCGAAAACCTAGCTGCAAGAGATGGAAAACTAGATACGAAACCCTGTCCCAACCCGTCTGGCCAACGTGCCACAGTAGTTTAATTATAGATTCTCCATGTAACTGGAGGAGACCCGACTCAACAGTGGGTCATCTATGGGCTGTGTAGTAGTACCTAGTAGTATGGGTTGTAAAAACTGGCTGGGTCGGTAAAGATGTTTATTTTACGTATTTGTTTAAGCCATAAAGATACTTGTTCAGGGTCTGGACTCAAAATAGTATAAGGCCAGCCTTCTCTAGTCAGGTGGAGGCCCGTTGTCTCGAAAGAGGCTATCCTAGAAATGCCATAAGGTTTTACCGGCACCCAAACCCTCGGGCGTCAATCGGATAATGCTAAAGATCAGATTGCTATAGGGTATAATAAAAAGACGGTGCTAGTTTCAGCATAAACGTGGATGCAAGGCTGGGGGAGATCAAAAGAGATGGATGGATTGCAAAGTTGAGGAAATGTGTTTAAAAGGTGTGAATGTAGATATAATGACCGATAGATACACACGGAGACTACCTAGTGTGGAAGGCCGTAAGATGATATTGGTAATTTTAAATATGATTATAACTAAGATTTTGTGATAAAACATACGTAAATAAAGTTCCTATCGAGTTTGAGTTTCACTTCCTACTAAAGTTAACCAAAACCTAATACCTAATAGAGTATACCTAATAGAGAAATCGTCGTAATATAGAGTAGATTTCGTTTGCGAAATGTGTGTCCATTGAAAATAAACCGACTAGCTACCGTGATTATTATCCTACAAGGTTAGTTATCTGTGTTCCGCTATGTTGCTTGTGTTTTTTTTTAATAATTTTTATGCTTATCTATCATAAGCTAACGTGTATTTTATGGATTTGTTCAACCGATTCATGAGATTATTTTTAGCTCAATACTCTTATCTTTATTAATATTATAAAGCTGCAGAGTTTGTTTGCTTGTCTGAACGCGCTAAACTCAGGAACTACTGGTCCGATTTCAAAAAATCTTTCAATGTTAGATAGGCTATTGATCGAGGAAAGCTATATTTTATTTTCAAAAGAATTAGGGATCCGTGAAAATTGCGATTTTGTAACCCGAGGTGTAAAATTGAAAACCATTTATGCCGTGCGCTGCAAGAACTATAGACAATAGAACAAATAATGTACTACGAGTTTGTAGGTCTTATTAAGATCTACAAAAAAGTCCGCGAGAGCACATCTAACTATGATAGTTTAGTCACAGTAACCGATTGAATGTTTATAAAAAATATTAAATCATCTGAAGAAAGAGGCTATATGCGAAGAGGAGATAAGCACGGGTTCGAAGCCCACGCGGGCGAAGCCGCGCGCAATTGCTAGTATCATATATGCATAAATTACCCACCGCTAAAACGGGAAGTCTCATTCCCTTTTACGAGTGCCCGTGTGTCCGTGTCATCCAATGGATCAAAGCTTAGGCCTTAGTCTGGTATATTCAGTCTGTCTGTTCAGACAGTTCTGTTTGTAGCTCTTTCTCTTCAGTTTCTAATTTCAATCCTATAATGACAGTTATAGAACATCTAGTATAAAGGATATACGGTAAAAGTGATTGCAGAAAATATATATGCAAGAGAAGGAAAACTTGATACAAATCCCTTTGCCAACCCATGTAATTCGGGAACACAAATGACACCAAGACTCAGAGCATGAGCCTCTGGTTTATACAAAGACATTTTGCCCGACCCCGGAATTGAACAAGGGATCCGTGATTAAATTGGGCACATCCAACCACTAGACACTTGTTAATACACCCTGTTTCGTATAGATTTATTAGCTTCCGACGATTTGAGTATCCTTCAAATTTGACCTAGTAAATAGTGTAGTTGTATCGTTGAACTAAAAATGTTGCTTAGGCAGGTCAATAAGTACGTATTTGAACCTAGAGCATTGACCGACTCTACAAGAAAGTAGGTAATCGTTTCAATAAATCTAGGTAAACATTGAATAGTTTATAAGCAACAGTTATTTCATCTACACGCTATGTTAGGCTGGAAAATACAAATTAGAAACAAACGTACGTCCCCAGTTTCGTGTAATGGAACCGCCGCATCTTTGCACTGGTGTAATGTAAACTTTATTTTTGAAAGTTTCTACTATACTACTACTCAGCCCATAAACGACCCACTACTGGGTCGGGCCTCCTCCCATTACAGGGCTTATTACAAAATGTATTCTTTGTTAAGGACTCTAATATTAAAATCGTCTTGAATACACAAAATTTTACCTCGATACAAATATTTTAGTTAATTTATTTTAAGTTCTATACCTAACAAGCCACTGAAACGATATCGACAAATTTAGTATAAAACAATTAACCAAACCGGTTTATACGTCTTCGAGTAGTCGATAAACACACAAAAAAGAAACCGACCTATTACCGTTAATTAGAAAGATACCGAAAAAACTAACCTACATTTGAGGTCGGTTAAAAAGCAGTATTACTTCTCACACATATTATAAATAAATAAATATCCTTGGACATTTCACACAACGCCATCTCGTCCCAAGTTAAGCAACTTAATGCTTGTGTTATGGTAACGAGATGGATGATGAACTACTTATATACATTTTTTTTTTGTAAATACATACATATTATAGATAGAAATGACACCCAGACTCCGAGCCAGTGCCTCTGGTTTAGACAAAGACACTGGCCCGACCCCGGAATCGAACCCGGGACCCGTTGATCCAAAGGCGGCACATCTGACCACTAGACCAACGAGGCAGTCAATTATGACCCGTTGCTGAGTCGAGCTTCCTCTAACTACATGGAGGGTAATTAGCCTACAGCCTCACGCTGGCCAGACGGGTTGGTACAGGGTTTCGAATCAAGTTTTCCTCCTCTTGTGGCTAGGTTTTCGGCCTTGTCATTCTGTCGGCTCCTACGTCACCCTCAGGATGGAATGGAGACACTATGTATTCAAAACACGGAATTACAAGATTCACTTCTTTTTATTCCGTGTGACGCATTCATAGTACAGAGTACCACCCCAATTCATACTGAGTGTGTCGTAAAAGACGACAAAAGGAAATGTTAAGAGCGGAAGTTACCTATAGCACCGATATAGATGATGATGATTTACATGAATACATATAATCACGCCGCTTTCCCGTAGGGGTAGGCAGAGACCACTTCTTTCCACTTGCTACGATCCTTACATACTTGTTTTGTTTCGTCCACTTTCATTTTTCCCTTCATACGTATGCTCTTCGGTTTGGAGTACTCTTGATCTGGCCTTTTTTCAATAGAAATCAATAGAAATCGGTAGTATGGTCTGGGGTGACTCAAATGGTATGCCGTGTCTCACGTAAGTGGATTCGTCACATTTCTGTAGAATATGTTCATGGCTCATTGGAATATAATCATCTCAGCATGTAAATGAACCACTTCTGAGATGGGTCTCCTCCAATCTTATGGGGGGAAACTGCCTTGGCTAAATTGGTTGGCGTCCATTCCGCCAGGCCAAGACATGTTGCGAGCGGAGTTCGAACCCTGCTCTTAAGGCAGTATGCGTGGAACGGTACATTTGGGGCAGGTTTAATGGCAAACCGGTGCGTGTAGCCCATAGCATCAACAAAAAGGTGTGGTCCGTGTACTGATGGATTTAGAATACATGTGATCACCACTCCATCATGAGGTTATCGTAAGATCCGATAAAAGGAGATGACAAGGCCAATAACCTAGCCGCAAGAGAAGGAAAACTTGATATGAAACACTGTGCCAACCCGCCTGGCCAGCGTGGCACAGTAGGCTAATTACCCTCCATGTAATTGGAGGAGGCCCTACTCAGCAGTAGGTCACGTGTGGGCTGAGTAGTAGCAACAAAAAGGGGCAGGTTTGTTTCCTTATCTTGTTATGTTATATTATAGTATGACTGCCTTCTCGCGGCTTCGCTCTCCTTGACTAAGATCTACGTAACGTAACATGATAATATAAGCCCTAAAATGCGTACAACCATGGCGCATTTTAAATTGACGGTGATGACATTCACGGCAGCTACAATCCCAGGAAAAAAAATTAAACCACCTTAGTTAACAATAGATGATGTTGTCAGTGTGTATATCGAAACACGATTTCCTTCTCCGTAGACGCAAACTCACAATAATAAATAACATTTCATAATATATAACGAAATACTGCCGAGAAAGAATAATTCCTGTTCATTGTTCTCTAAGCCCTTGAATACAAACATAACTTGGATTTATCAATCCAAGTGGAAATAGTCAGAGGGCTAGTAACTGTTTTCAGTGCAACTTATTCTTCTACTTTTCAGTCCGTAAATGTCTCTCTGCCAAGTCAGGCCTCCTCCAATCATAACGATAGCCCACTACGTTTGGTACAGGGTTTCGTTTCAAGTTAAAAGAAATCTTGTGAAATAATAGATTTCCACTATTCGGCTCTTACACCCTAGGGATGGAATGGGGTGATGTCATTATGTATTATAAATCCTGGTCAATTTGCATTTTTGGGGTGGTTCACACTGATATTACTATTTGTAGTAAAAATATAGGTCTGTACACACTAAAGATTTTAATTGCTATTCAGAACGCTATTATTAGCAATGATTATTCTATATACCTTAAAAATACAGAGTTTGAATCAGAATGTAGGTAGTATAGACCCAAATTAAGATTGATCATTTTGCGACATTTTGTATCCTTATTCTTTTCGCCTCGTTGGAGAATATTCTCTTGAAAACTAGCGAAAGAAAATGTTTCTCGGTGTTTAGTGCAGCAGTGGTATAAATTTCCATTCAACAAAAATGTCTAAGCTACGAATTGAATTGAATACAGTTTTATTCTTCATTATTTCAGTCTGTCCGCTCTTCGACTATAATTTACCAATCAATTTGATGTTCATAATTGTATATATTCAATCACAGCGTAACCAAAGTAGATTACATTCAAAAAGTATTTATAGTTTTAGTATTATGTACGTTTCTGTGTACAAAATAGTTTTCTTTGAATTGAAACCCCATTGAGTGTTAATTTGGTTCACAAAGACGTCGCTTTGTGAACCAGAATTTCACTCAATGGGGTTCCAGTGAAAACCCACTAACTAACAACCATTATTATCATTCTACAAGCATACTACACATAATACATTCAGGGAACATCAACTCATTCAAATCATTTTGGTTACCCACTGGGAACTCAAGCCTTTCGTCCCCAGTGGGTAACCAAAATGTTAGGAAAACAAGTAGATTATTGCCTGAACTTTTGCACACAGTATCCGATACTTTCATTAAGCCTTTTTTTAATTTCTCATGCCCCGTTGACATTATATACCTATTTTTTTTTAGTTACTGTGAATTTTCGTCATTGTAATACGCATCTGTAATTACGTTAGATGAAACCCGTAATTACTCTCATGAATAATAACAGGTTTATTTAGAGATAGTTGCACAGTTGAATGGCGACCAAGTTCATGATTAACTTGTTACAAAAAAATACCAAAACAACACTTCAAGTTTTCGGTCTTCAAACGACTTATGTATATTGGTTCACATCGCTCGATGAAAAGGTCGCAGAGACTCGTTTTATTACAAACTAGGCGCTGTCCACGACTTCGCTCCCATGGATAATAATTTCAAAAAAGATCTAACGCTATATCGTCATATTATAAGATAAAAGATATATCTCTTTCATAAAATTCTTGTCCTGCCAATATCGAAGCCAAAAAAAGGATTATCAAATTTGCTGCACACATTCATTTTTATTTATTTATACATTTACAATACATAGTCCATCATCAGCATGACATAACATTTAGTGAATTCCATCCACACAATCAAAATTCCATTACCTCGATGTTTTGAACTAAGAGAATCAAACAATCGCTTAAACAATTTTATTATCAACATTCTTGTAAAAATATCGCAATATAGTACGCTCGTTACGTTTTTAATATGAAAAAAAATATCGTTGCCTTTTCAGTGTCTTAGTTTGGATTGTGCGGGTTGACATACATAATACAATATTTATTGATGTGCTTGTAATTTACCATTTATGACTCACTGTTGCCAACTTGAAAATAATAATCTAGCTATTAGAATGTGCGCAATGTATATGTATTTATTAAACCTGCGGCCTGCGCAATGCGCTGCAAATTGTAGCCTGCAGAAGTTACTACGCCATTAACTAAAATAAATTTGAAGGAAAGACATTACCCATGTCTTTTTTTCGTTGTTTTTTTGTTCAGAAACCCTTGTGCTCTCTTGCACAACATGCTGAAGATCATCACATGATCAAATGCATAGTATAAGATTCTATACAAGACACACAGACAAACATTCGTTTTTATATACTTCTATGAGAATATGTGTTTATGTTAGTTAGGTAAATATTCTAATAATGTCGTATCTAAATATTCCGCGACAAATAACACGTTTTGTAATTAAAATAAACGGATACATAAGCAATAAACAAACGGGCTCTTGATATCGTTCAAATTAATTGAAATTGATCATCAAACATTTTCATCAACAGCTTATGTTGCATAGGTTCAGTTTACGAAACATTTGAAACTAAAACCACGTCATGTTTACTTTTCCTAAAATAATAATTATGAGGAAAATCCCCAGCATATAAACTAAACAACTAAACATAACTAACTATATTGATAAATATGTTGACCAGAATATTTTTAATAACAAAACTTGGTTCGTCTTGTAAAAACATATAAAAACAGCGGGATTTATTACTGATTGGAAAACTAACTTCTACGTGAATGGGATGAGATATTATACCCTTTGGACTTTGAGCTTGAAAAAGTTTTTATTGCACCTTGATGAGCTTGGAGGGTTGTATTGATGAGTTTGATGAATAAAACTCTGTAACTGGAACATTCACCTGCCAAAACCACTTGTTCCGAGGCTGGGTGTCATTAGTGTTCGTGAATTTCATGTTTGTAAACTGCCCCCGCGATACAGAAAAAATACCTACTAATCATACAGCTAAGGATAAACCATTTCAGCCCATAAATGACCCACTGTTGAGTCGGGTCTCCTCCAGTCACATGGAGGATATATTAATAGCCTACTGTGGCACAGTAGTCTGATTTCCCTCCATGAATTTGGAGGAGGCCCGACTCATAGTGGGTAATTTATGGGCTGAACCGTCGAATGACTGTGCCACGCTGGTCTGGCCAGCGTGGCACAGGTTTGGCATAAGGTTGGCATAAGGTTACGGGTTGGCATAAGGTTACGTATCAACGTGCGTGTTAGCCGGCACACCACCATGGGAGCTTGAAGCCCGAGTGCTCTCAGCGGTCTTTGACCGCGTCGCAGAGGCTCGTGGCCGGGGCGAAACACCCATGGTGGATACGATCCAGGGTTGGCGAGCGCACGAGCGCGGGCTGCTGATGACAGCGTGGAGCGGGGCGTTGCAGGGGCCAACTGCGGGAATTGCCACCATAGCGGCCATCAGGCCGTTGTTGGAGGAATGGGTCACCAGGCGGCACGGGGTACTAAGCTACCATCTCACGCAGGTCCTCTCGAGGCATGGCTGCTTCGGGAGGTACCTGCACCGGGTGGCGGTGAGGGAACCTACCCCAAACTGCCACCACTGTGCCGCCTTGGAAGACGACAGCCACCACACCGTATCGGAGTGCCCGGCCTGGCGCGATGAGCGTGCGACACTGGTTGCCGTGGTGGGACCTGGCCTCTCACTTCCGATCCTGGTCGAGAAGATGGTCGGAAGTGAGATGGCATGGAAGGCCGTAGACGACTTCGCCAGTGTCGTCATGCGAGCCAAAGAGGAGGCAGAACGAGAGCGCGAGAGAGCTCCCGATGCGCACCCACTACGCCGGGCGCGCAGAGGGCGAAGGCGGATGGCCCATGTGCGCCACCTACCGCGCTAACTGGGGTCTCCGGGCGAGGGATTAGGGGAAATCCCTCCCCGATAGGAGAATACACCCCGGGGCGAAGGGTGCCATGCCACGTTTACCGGGCATGGCGCCGGAGCAGTAATTGCTCCAGAGGAGGTTGCTCCTGATAGGAGCCCATATTGGATGGGAGTCGGGCGGTCGCAAGGCCACTCCCCTCAGCGCACGCTGTCCCCGTGGAGTACAGTCAGGGCCCACGGGGCAGCAAGCGCGGGACGGTACACCCCGGGGATGTTTAGTGGGTACGCCTCTTCGGAGGAGAGTCCCACACGCCCCCCCGTTGGCCATCCCCAGGCCGGCGGGGATAGTCCATAAAGGATTTTACCCCGGGCATCAAAAAAAAAAAAAAGGTTACGTATCAACGTTTCCTTCTCTTGCGGCTAGGTTTTGGGCCTCATGATTTTCTTTTGTTGGCTCTTAGGACACCCTCAGGATGAAATGCGACACTATGTATTCTAAATCCGTCACCGGTAACAGCGATTATAATATTCGTGTGGGGGTCAATAGCACGACACATTACTGACTTAACAACCATATTATGATTAACGCACACAAAAATATTGACGTCTGTCAACCAAAGACATCAAATCATTGCGAGACAGTGTAAAATTATCTTCAAATGAAACAAGCAAAAACCAGATTTGCGGTCCTACTCGAGCGTGTCGGTAAAAATGAGAAAACTAAATGCGTTTGTATTGGCTTCGAACTTGCCGTATTGTGACTGCTAATACAATTCTTAATTTATTTTTATACTTGACAAATAAATAATTAAGGCCGCCCAATGTACACGTTACCATATAATATTTTA
The DNA here is from genome assembly GCA_905475355.2 of Clostera curtula. Lineage (NCBI taxonomy): Eukaryota > Metazoa > Arthropoda > Insecta > Lepidoptera > Notodontidae > Clostera > Clostera curtula. Next base: position 2,103,559 of record FR997805.1, read on the forward strand.
TTGTCTTTAACTTGTTTTTTTAGTGTGCAATAAAAAGAGTTCATTAATATGGAGAGTGAACAAAAAATATTTTTTTATATCCAGCCAGTAGTAATTTATCGAGATTTTTTTTTCTCTATAGTCGAGGAGTTTATTCTCAGAGCAAATATGTCACTCCATAAAGAAATACGCTATTATACAGGGTGGTCAAAAAGTCGTGGATCAAACGCAACCAGCGTTTAGATGGGGTCATCAGCAGCAATACACAATATCACCAACCCATACCATATTAAGGGGTTTTCGTAAGGGGTCATTTATGTGCTGAAACGACGATAAAGACCCTGTAGTCCGGAAGACGATTACGGTTAGGTTAGCTTTGTTAGTAGGCCTAACCGAGTTTTATGGTTGGATTATCTCTGGCCTTGCTACGAATTATCGTACTTGAAAGATATCAGAGCCACGCATAGCCACGTGTAATATATATACCTTTTTAGAATCCCTATGAAATGCGCCAAAACTTGTAATACAGGGTCACTTTTCTGTAGAGTATTTTTTTTCACAGTGGGGTCCGAAGTAAATAACAAGTTTTGATTTAAGAATTATTTCTTTCGTAAAACTTAATACTATCTTCAACACACCCAATAAACTACCATAAATAGCATGTCTAACAAAAGGACTCATCAGTACCAATGTAGTAAAAATTATAAAAAACATACAGGCTGTAGATTTTTTCGAATTTTATCAAGTTTTAGTGAAAACACGTCAATTTCTCATAAAAACACAAAATCAATTAAGAGTTGACCTTAAGGACCTCCCCAGAACAATTTTTTGCTGCTGATGACCCCATCCAACCGCTGGTTGCGTTTGATCCATGACTTTTTGACCACCCTGTATTTTCTACTGACTACTTATTATGTAGACCGTCCTAGACGTAAGCCTGTGTTTGGAGCCCTTGACAATCCCTGTAGGAAGCTTTGCGCTAGCTCTAGACAGGCATATGTGTAGCGAGGAACTGTAGGTACATTTTGAAATGTCACTTTGCTAACTAAATATTAATTAATATTACACTTAATTACCGTTCATCCATAGAGTCAACATAAAGTTTATTACCCCAGCTTTGAAGCGTACTTCACTAAGCCGAGAACAGCCACCAACTCTTCGGATAAAGATATGCTGATCCCCATATGGCTCCGCGCCACAGCATTCCGAGAGCATCTTTCTTAATTATGGTATACCCGTTCTTCCTCATGACATATGCCACAGTTAGAAGAATCAACCTTCTTCATAAGAAACGCAAACTTGTTATGAGCAAATTGCCCTGATCGAAGTCGTAATAATAATGTTAAATCTATACTAATACTATGTATTACAAAGCTGCAGAGATTTGTTTGAACGCGCTATTCTCAGGAACTACTGGTCCGATTTCATAAAATATTACAGTGTTGAATAGTCCATTTATCGAGAAAACTTATAGTTGTTTTATTAAAAAAAAAAGTTATCCGTAAAAATTGCGATTTTTAACTCAAGGTGTAAAATTTTATATTATTTTCAAAATCCATTCACAATTTCAATCTTATATTATATCTAAGTAACATCGGTTATAAGCGAAGCGGGTTACTTACGAGTTATCCATGGTTGAAATACAGGTTGTGGTTGGATAGTTCTAAACAATATGCCTTTTTCTCTGGACTGCATATCAAAGTATTTTAGTTTAAATGTAAATTTAACTATTCCGTGTGGTGACGGATTTAGAATGCATTGTGTCCTCCCCATTCTGTCCTAAGCGTGTCATAAGCGTGACTGCCTCGTTGGTCTAGTGGTTAGATGTGCCGCCTTTGGATCAACGGGTCCCGGGTTCGATTCCGGGGTCGGGCAAGTGTCTTTGTCTAAACCAGAGGCACTGGCTCGGAGTCAGGGTGTCATTTCTATCTATAATATGTATGTATTTACAAAAAAAAAATGTATATAAGTAGTTTATCATCCATCTCGTTACCATAACACAAGCATTAAGTTGCTTAACTTGGGACGAGATGGCGTTGTGTGAAATGTCCAAGGATATTTATTTATTATTATTTATTTATAAGAGCCGACCGTAGGAAATTACAAGGTATCAGCCTTCGACCTAGCCTCAAGAGAAGGAAAACTTGACATGAAACTCTGTGCCAGCCCGTCTGGCCACCATGGCATGGCAGTAGGCCCATTACCCTCCATGTAACCGGAGGAGGCCCGACTCAGCAGTGGGTCATCTATGGGCCGAGTAGTAGGTAGTTAAAATTAATGGTTTAATTGTTAAACTATATATAACAATAAACTCTGTTACATTGTACCACGCACTGTGTACCGCCGTGGGGTGCGTGAATATCAATTATTCTACACTGCCTCCTGTAGGACTAATGCTGGTATTCGTGCACCTCTTCGGCGTACACTTGATATTTACAATTCCGAGTTTTCCGATGTTGACTTGTTTTCCAATTCTACTGCACAATTCAAAAAGCAGATTAATAATATATTATCTAAGGCTACATTTAATTAACTTTTAACAAATGTAAGTAACCCTTTAGACTATTTTCATTCCCTTATGGTTTGCTATTGTTGATTATATAGTATAAGTCATCTTTAGTTGTAAGTAATGTAGCAATCACATGTCGTCGTTTCATTTAATATGTGGATAATGTTGTTGGCCGTACGATAACGTAATATTATGACTTGTTCTTTATACTAGACAAATACATATTGTACGATGCTGTTTTTTATCCCAAATAAAGTAAAAAAAAAAAAAAAACTAGCGGCCCGCCCCGGCTACGCACAGGCATTTACTAAAAATACAAAAATGTGTTGTAGTTAGACATATCTTTATAAATTATAGCCTATGTGTTATCCTGATGTATAAGCCATATTATTGTAAAGTTTCATCCAAATCCGTTTAGTAGTTTCTGCGTGAAAGGGTAATAAACATACATTCTTACATAGTTTCACGTTTATTAGTTGGATTATTGCTACAGGAACCTCTTTCAGGTCTCACCTCACTCGATGTCGTGCTTTAAGGTGCTGCTGCGTGTTATACGGTTGCAATACATGTAACTTTTATACAATGTTGGCAAATGAAGGCTTATATCACAGTCTATTTAACTGAATCTGAAATGCAGAAATATGAGTGTGTGTGTGTACAACCAAAAAGGCATATTGTGGTGGTATGGTTTCGTTTTGTGTTTCTTTGTTTTGGTTAATTTTGGTGAAAGTCACTGTCAGGTAGCCTAGGTAGGTATGGATAGAACAGAATATAAATATGCTATAGTGTATAAACGAGCTGTACCAACTACTGTACCCTGCGCGCTTACGATTATTTATAGGGCATACAGACAAACAATAATTTTTATGATATAAGATTATGGCGTTCACAATCGTCATCGGATACGTCATTTTTATAACGCTACTACGAGGTCGGAATGAACCGCGAAGACCTGGCGGAAGAAACTCAGTGGGCTTGTATTTTTTGTACGTTTATCTAACTAATTTCGTTTGGTTCTGAAAAGCGCTCAACAGAAATATGATTATAAAGAAACCCTAAACAGTAGCACCTGTTCACAAGCATAATGCATGTGGCAGCCATCGACCTTCTCAACCATAGGCCATTATGCCATAAGGTATTTGTATTATGGCTATTATTTACGAGAATAATTCTGCAAACCACAATCACACACACTCGCAGCCGCAGCGCGGAGGTGGGAACTAATTAATATGACAAATTAACTATAAGACGTATTATTACTAACTAAATAGTCCATGTGGTAACGGATTTATAATACACTAGCTTTTGCGCGCGGCTTCGCCCGCGTGGGCTTCGAACCCGTGCATATTTTTTATGAACATAAAATCGGTTATTGTGACTAAACTATGATAGTTAGATATCTGCTCTCGCGGACTTTTTTGTAGATCTTTATAAGACCTACAAACCCGTTGTACATCATTTTGTTCTATTGTCAATAGTTTTTGCAGCGCACGCATAAATAGGTTTTCGATTTTACACCTTGGTTTACAAAATCGCAATTTTCATACGGGTCCCTAATTCTTTTGAAAATAAAATATAGCCTATATAACCTTTCTCGATAAATGGACTATCTAACACTGAAAGATTTTTTGAAATCGGACCAGTAGTTCCTGAGATTAGCGCGTTCAAACAAACAAACAAACTCTGCAGCTTTATATATTAGTATAGAAGTATAGATGGTGTAACCACCTGAGGGTGTCGTAAGAGCCGACATAAGGATCTGAAAAGATCGATAACCAAGACGTACGAGAAGGAAAACTTGATTCGAAACCCTGTGCTAACCCGCCTGGCCAGCGTGGCACAGAAGGCTTATTTATAATCCATGTAACTGGAGGAGGCCCGACATAGCAGTGGGTCATCTATGGGCTTAGTGGTACTGTTTATTACTTAAAAATTAAGACGAGTAAATTTCCGATCCAATAATTACACACATTATGATTTCAATGACCGATTTCATTCCGTTTTATTGGTCATAACATAATAAAGAATCGATGGTTTTATAAAATCTTTGAATGGCCTTTGTAAATGTTTACAATAAATGTTTTTTGTCACATACAATTATGTAGTATCTCAATATACTTTTTTACCACAAAAGTGGCGCTCGAGCTCAACCACCGCACGGTGGGAAAAAACGCATCAAGTCGGGCGCCAAGCAGTTTTACTGTGTTCCGTCGTATGTATGTGAGAGCCGGTGCCCGACGGGGCATTTCCTTAAATTGCCTGCTCCATCTTAGACCCTGGCGTTGCTTTCCATCACGCAAGCCTAGGGTCAAAGGCATTCAAGTCACTGATAAAAAAGCAGAAAAAACGTACAGTCGAAATGCAAACCTCCTTCGTTTTCATTTTAAGTCGATTCAATAAATTGTGTTGGCTACTCGTATATTGATTTAGGCGCGAATACTCAACTTCGCACATATTTTATTCGCATACGTCAAGCCATTGTGCCGATCTAACACTTACATATGTAGCTATTTCATATAGTTACTCACTGTAAAACCTTAATAATATAATTCTGCGCTGGACACAGTCAGTCACGCTTCGGTAGCGTAAGTAACAAGGTTAGTAAGTCATAATCGGTGCACATCCTTGCGTTGCTAAAACTTTAATTAAACCACCAAAATGTGATAGGCAACTAAATGCAGCTAAAATTTGTGAGGCAACGCATTACCTGTTCAATTTATAAACAGACTAAATTGTATTTATAGTTTAGTTAAGTACTTCTTCATCTTCTCTTCTCTTTCTAAACACGATTCCGCCAATCACTAGGCGTAACCATAAACAATGGTGAATAGTTTGAGGAACGCACAATTAATATTTGTAGCCACAGCTAATATATCGTATAAAATTTTGTGCACCACCGAATTTCTTACGGCTCTTCTCCGTGGAGTGGCATTTTGTAAGGAAATAAATGACTAATCTATTTAAAAGAAACTTTTTGAAATATTTTGATTTTGATAATTGGCCTGTGAGATATATGAACACGAGTTTTGTATAAAAAATATTTTATAATGAAAAGATGTACAACTAAAATTAATCAGTGGTCTACGAGCCTTGGCTCGTTTCATTAGGCACGTGAAATTATGCGGACGATGAAATTACGATAGCAAACCGGTAGTTAATAGATAAAGTTAGGCTGGTAGACATTTTAGTAAATGTGTAAATTTACTTTGTTATGTGTAAATTCAATCAATTGTATTTGGCATTGGAAATAAAATATTATTATTATTATTCAAAATATATGTACCTACATAGGACACAAATGCACGAAATATAATTATTGATACATATATCCCGTAGGCATAATTCTAATTTAGAAATACTTTTTTCCTTCATACCCATAGAAATATACATCCTTCATAAATATTTTAAAATTAGAACTCCCTCATTTCCATTATACGGATTTGTATACCCTTTTTGTTATTCCCTGTACAAATGTTTACAGGGTAAACAAACACCTTATGACCATCCGCAGTAAGCTATTCAAAAGAAGCATTTATGTGTTACTAGTGGCCCGCCCCGGCATCGCCCGTGCAAAGCGGGGGTGGGTTATACATATAAACCTTCCCCTTGAATTACTCTATCTATTAAAAAAAACCGCTTCAAAATTCATTGCGTAGTTTTAAAGATTTATGCATACTTAAGGACGGACAGAAGAATGCGACTTTGTTTTATACATACTATGTAGTGATAATACTATTCTATATTAAAGTATGAGTGGAATATAGAAGTACTATCGATGCTTTCATTATAGCTTTATGGTATATTTTACACTATCTATTTTTTATTTATTTTTATTCTTTATTGTACACAAATAATTAACTTAAGGCAGAAATATACATTTGTAATTACATGTACAAAGGCGAGCTTAACTCATACATGAGTTTTCTAACAGCAAACCCGAGTGATAGAGAAATTTTATTGAGGATAATAAAATTATGCATACAAATTTACAATTCGAATTTAGAAAGGATATACATAATATGAATAAAAATAGCCATACAAAATATACCTATTTATAATATCTACACACATAAATATAATAAACGTAAATATACACATAAAAATAGTAAATACATATAATACAACTAACGTAAAACTAGTATATAAAATACATAAACATATAATACTATACCTGTAAAGAGAGAAAGTGATTCTTGACTCCTCTCTTGAAAACGTCCAAAGAGACGCTGGCGCGAATTGAGTTCGGAAGAGAATTCCATAGTCGCACCGCACGTACAGTGAAAGAACCGTCATACCGGCTTGATGTATGACGAGGGACACGAAGTAAGAGAGATGAGGAAGAGCGACATGCTTTACCTCTGGGGACAAGATACTCAAAGCGTTCCCGTAGATACAGAGGAGCATAAGGGTTATGAAGAGTAGAGTAAAGAAGAGAAAGAATATGGGAATCCCGACGCTGCCGAACAGGTAACCACTCCAGTTTCTTCCGAAATTCTGACACATGGTCATATTTCCGGAGACCGAAAACAAAGCGGATCGCTAGGTTCTGCAGACGTTCGAGTTTATTTACCTGCTCCTCAGTTGCATCTAGAAAGCAGACATCAGCATAGTCTATGAGGGGAAGGAGAAGAGATTGAGCAAGCGTTATTTTTGTTTGAAAAGGCAGGAACTTTTGGAGGCGTTTTAGAGTCTGGAACGAGCAATACACCTTTTTGCTAACTTCAGCAATATGTACAGTCCATGACAGATGACAGTCTATGTAGACACCTAAATTTTTTACACTGCTGGTGAAAGCTATTGGTGTGGAGTCGTATATGATTGGTGGGAGGGTTTTTAGATCCAATGACGTAAAGTAATATTTACTACCAATGATAAGCGCCTTTGATTTGGTTGGATTAACAATGAGTCCATAAGATTTTGCCCATTCGCAAATATTATTCAAATCGCTATTTAAAGCACCAATGGCCTCCGGGAACCTAATTGCAGAAATTTCTGGATAAATGGTATAAACTACGTACCTCATTCCGAATATTTTTCTCTGTCAACACGAACGCGGAGTTATCGTAACAGCACTTTTCCAAGTTATTCACTTTGGCACTTTTCATAGACATGTTACAGTTTTTACACTTCCCAATAATATAAAAAAACACACGTATTAATTAAAAAAACGTAGGACTTTTTCAGAAAAAAGTAAATGTCAACGTTTATTCCCGCCAAAAAGTCTAGTTTGAATTTCTCTGCGAGGTAACCGCTTCTGAAGCGAACGCAACGTGGACTGAACTGACCAACTGAAGTGCTCGGTCAAATAAATGGACGTAATACCGTATAAGCCGCAATTGTATTTACCTGACCACTGACGACTTCACAAACATATGTCTGTTAATTTTTATTTTTCATTATGCTTATATTGACCATTCATCGTTATTCACAGCCACAAACACCATTGTAGGTACAAATCATATTTATAAAATTCATATTAGAAGAACGAGGTTTTTAACGAAACCCCTGCACTTTATAGAACCTCGCGGGGCCAGTTATAAACATGAAATTTACGAACACAAATGACACCCAGCAAGTGAAAGAACAAAATCTTTAAAAACTTGATTTTGGAAAGAAGAAAATTCTTATGTATTCGGACATATTATTACAAAAACATGTAATGTCCTAAATATTTCTTATTATACTTAGACAGCTTAATTTATTTTCAGCTCATAAATTACCCATTTAGCCGACCCTCTATGGCGACAGTTTGGCACAGAGAGGGGTTTCATATCGGGGATTCCTTTCTAATTAAGAAAACATAGTCTTTTTTCTGCCACATAAGCAACGAGGTAAAATGATTTAATAGGCGCAATTCAGGACTGAAAAGTTTAGATATCACTAGACGTGAGGTTACAAAATAATAAGTGAAATGAACGTCGTGTACATTGTTTACCGTTCTTTTTCAATAATACTACAACTAAGAAAGCCCAGACAAAAACCCTTTCAATTCTGACTATAAGGACTTCATGAATCTACACAACGTCTTTTTTTTTTTCATACTTTATTATAATGTACAATAAATAATATAAAGCTTTATTAGTAAACATTCATTAACGTATATCTTAAAAACACCCTAAATGAACTAAATAAAGTGAAATTATAGAAATGAAATTATAGAAACAAAATGGCCACGTTTGTATGGCAATGCAAATTCGCTGGGCAAAGTAATAACTAGCCTTTAGGTCACCGGTTAAAGTTAAAAGACCGAAAGTTTCCAAATTACAGGGCAAGGAGTGAACCCAATGGACAGATCTTGATTTCCCGAATGACAGATTTACGACGAGCTTTACGACACACTCAGGATAGATTGAGGTGGTGACATTATGTATTCTAAATCTGTCACCACATTCCGTCTACAGTTCACTTTGGCATATTTTATACAAATATTATTTTTCTGCATGTCTCTGAAGAAGTGCATACAGCTAATATTTATTTTCAGAGGAGTGCCGTCTATTCTTTGACTATGCCTGCAAAATTATTCCCCGTCCGCGTCATTATCGTAAAGTAAAAGCGGTACAACGTTTTTGCTTCACGTATTATTAGATTTAAATACCTCGTGATAACCAACTGACGAGTTTTCAATTAGTTAAAGTATAATGAACATAGACTTAAGAAAAAATAGACCCGCTGCCGGGTCAGTGTACTGTGCAAAGTAAGATTTAAGAACACCAAGCGGTGGCAGAGTCAATGCACTTTACTCGCAAAATACTGGGACCTAATGAGGTATAAGCTTTCTTTGTACCTACTTGAGTATACGTTAGTATACTTCATTTATTACACACATGTCATGTTAGACGGTTGTAGATTAGCTGATGTGTGGCCCGGCTAGATGTAGGATGTAGGATCATTCAAAACTTGAAACAAACCCTGTGCCAACCCGTCTTGCCAGCGTGGCACAGTAGGCTAATTTCCCTCCGTGACTTTGGAGGAGGCCCGACCCAGTAGTGGATAATTTAAGGGCTGAAATGATGATGAATGTTTAACGAATACCAAACGAAATAAAAAAGTTTTTAAACGACAGGCTGCTAATGGTTAAGTTGTTGACAAACAATGGATACGAGTATGAACACTATTTCTGAGAGAAATGTGTGAAAATGGAAAGGATAACTAGTTAATACTAGTTATGAAGACAAATCAATGTTTAGCAGTTACCAAATATAGCTTCTACACTTAATAGAGCAGGTATTTTTGTAGCATTATTTTTGTATACATTAAGCTCGTCACAAATCTATTCTGAATACAGCCCTGAGCTTAATTGCTGATCGTGTCGAGCTTTCTCCTTCTAGAGATTGTTTTCTGCCGAGTTTTCTATTTTCCAATTATAATGTTTAGTGCATTCTATATTTCCAGCGCATTTTAACACTCATTTTAATAGTGCACAGTGTGGGCAGTATACTTTACTTTGTGTAATAACTAACTAAGACGACGAGAATTATACTTCGTTTGCGTTAAGAATGCAGTGAGTCATTGTCTGGCCTACCCACCGGCTAACCAATAAAATCGTTCCTAATTAGAAGTTCAAGATCACAGTGACCAGTTGAAGGCCAGCAGTTATCCTGTCCTTGGCTTGTTCTTGCTCGGACACTGAACGGAGCAAGTCTAGTAGACACCAAGGACACAATCTACCCTACAGTTACGCTTATATTTCACTGCATTCTTAACGCGAACGAACTATATATACTTTTAATCATTGTCAGCCCGAGCACAGCTATTTTTAATAGGTCATGCGGAATGTACCCGATTAAAATGAGTGAGTACCACAAATAAAATGCTGTTCATAACACATCTAGTTGTATGGCGTATACCTTTGCCTGTTCCATGGACGAATTAATAAACAAAAGCTTATGTATTTGTCAACGTCTTATTGTGTGTAACCTCTAACACCGGACGTGCCTCATTGCGACCCATCAGGCGGGCATTGTCAGGCTAAATATAATACTTGGACATCCGCGCGTTTATCTACTTGTCTCTGATTTGGCCCAATAGCCGAAACGCCATTTATGTAACTATTATAAGGATAAATGCTGAAAATGGTTTATGTCAAGTTTGGCCTTTTCATTTGGTCGCCATTTGGTTACGCCTACCTAAGCAAGGAATGTGTTGGTGACTTTGTTTGGTGATTCTAAATCCGTCACCACCGTTAGGTTGCGCTAAGTTTAGACCTAAGCAAGTAAATACATCAAAATAGTTTTCTTTTTAATTTAATTACATATGCTTCTATGACTTATTTCGCATAAAGCATTGCATATAAAACCGGTACACTGTAGTTGTCTTTGAATTAATGTAATTTTAGATACAAGAGCAAATTACGGCATTGAAAGAAACAAAGAAAGAAAAAGGTTTAATGGACACATTAAAAAAACAAAAGAGAATAAACACACATTGGCACTTTGACACTTTCATGTGTCTACATATATTTTCTCTGAACCACTAGCCGTCACAACACGAAGAAATCATAAAAGGCCGCGTTCTATTTTTACGCCAAGTACTTCCCTAAATTCTTATCCCATTCATCATCCCCTGACCTTCGTGAAACAAACACCCACGCCCTACTCCGAATTTGCGTAAGTGGCGTAAGCAACGTTAGTTATTTCGTAGAAACGTACGACAAAACAACAGGCTTTTGATTATAACAAGTTTTGTTTTCTGTAAGTCGGGGTAGTGACGAATTTTAAATACTACAAGTTTCACCGACCTACCATTCGATGTGTGATCCGAAGCGACTAAAGGATCTAAATCTAGCCACAGAAAATCTATTTCTATGTGGAAAATCTAGCCATAAGATTTAATCATAAATAGGTATGTAATCTAGCGTCAACCAACGTAGTGCTTAGTGGTGGATTCACCAGTATGCTGGAGCCTAGTTTGCCAGGTTTTACGTGTGGAAAATTACCAGAAACGTTCCGCACTCCGGAGTCCACGTACATGTAGCTAGCGTTATTCATGAGCTGCGATGTTGATTTAATGAACACCTACGTAGATCTACGTATAATATAATATTTATAAAAATATTTATGTGTATTAAAATGTAGTTTAATCAAGAATAAAATTTACTAAATAAAAAGACAGAGAACAGTGTCATGAGTTGGGATGTCATTCGTGACCGTAAATCGTGGTTGCTGCAGGCATTCGAACCGGCCAGGAATTAAAATTACGTAATTCTATTTCTAAATATATAAATTATTAATTCAATTCTATGGCAAAATTGGAACAGTCCAACAATTAAACAAAAGAAGAAGCAACAAGAAAGAACGTCAATTTAAGCGCAAATTGTTCATATACCTACTAAGATATCTGCCAGTAACCGAGACAATGCAACTTTTGCAACCTCAGTGCAACTAATGATGAAATGGGAAAATCATCTGACGTTTATGGTCCGATATTCGGAACCGGTTGGACAAGCCCACACCGGTTTCGATTCATCACGCCACGTCAAGACACACCTCCAGCGAGACCTCAATTCTGAGCAATTTTACCAGTCAAGGTATTTACTTGGCGAACGAATAGTAACAGTTAGGTTAGCCATATTGCATAAGACAAGTCAGCATTGAGTTTTTTTCTCTGTCTCAATTATTATTGTAGTAATTATTCATTTTAGGAATTGCCAGTATGTAAGATTGGCATCATCATCATCATCATCATCATCATCAGCCCACAAGATTGGCATAGTTTATTATTATTTTGATGGCTCAGGACCAGTCTTTTTGTAAATGCTTGGAGGAGGCCTGTATCCAGGAATGAAATTCATTTTCTGAATAATGATGATAACCAATTAAACCAAAAAAATCTTTTTGTTATATTATTTAATATTTCGTATATTAATAATCTATTATTTACTTATTATTTTGTATAAGAAATTGTTCTTGCTACGCAGCAGGTATCATAGCCCGTTTTGGTGCCTTGTCGATCGCATGTTGGAATTACTGGTCAACTAATAACAGGTTACTCAAAAATCTATCGTACCACTTTTGGTTAAAGTTAAATGTAGTTTGTGTGATTGAAGTGAATTCAGACAAAATTGTAGCTTTGCATCATCGTATGACGTATGTCATTGGACACAGACGCCAATTATTCGTACAGTTAGATGGAGAAAGGGAATTAGCCTACTTCTACACGCTCGCAACCACTGACACTAAGCCAAACCGTCTGGGTTTACCTAAGTGTCAGATCAAGGTTCCTTCTCTTGCGGCTAGGAGATCTGGCTCTTGCGGCCCCTTAGGCGCCTCTTACGGCACACTCAAGATGGTGGCATTGTGTATTCTAAATCCGTCACCATATGGAGCAGAAATAAGTAATCACCTCCACTCCTCGGTTCATTTGTTTCCAGCTTATGCATTAAGATACCATTTTTATTATAGACTAGCTGACCCGACAGACGTTGTCCTGTCTGAACTATGAATATTGAATTCGAATTGGAATAATTAATAATAAATTAATATACCGCCTTTTCTTATCGATTCCAATCCCTTATTTAATGTAATTAAAAAAGTAATTATGCCAAAAATAGCGAACCGTCGGGACGAACGTCAAATGTTTGACAGGTAACAGTTTGTATGGGAAAATAAAATTGTTGTTTTTATTATTTTACTTACAATATCAATGTTTTCTCTAGACTCTTAAACCTTCCCTGGACTCACACGAATATTTCAAGACCAAAATTAGCCAAATCGCTCCAGCCGTTTTCTAGTTTTAGCGAGACTAACGAACAGCTATTCATTTTTATCTAAAGAGATTTCTATCTATAATAAGTATGTATTTACAAAAAAAAAATGTATTTAAGTAGTATATCATCCATCTCGTTACCATAACACAAGCATTTAGTTGCTTAGCTTGGGACGAGATGGCGTTGTGTGAAATGTCCAAGGATATTTATTTATTATTTATTTATTTATTTAGAAGGGTAAATGAAGGGTAATAGAACAATTCAATGGCCAAATTAATGGCGATACCTCGGACATTCAGACGAGCGCTATGGTTAATTACGAAAGTGGTATTAACTTACAAGGTTATTTTAACAGTTTAACGCCTATTTCTATAATAAACTATGAACTTCCTTCTCTTGCAGCTAGATCATCGCCCCGTCATTTCCTTTTGTCGGCTCTTACGACACCCTCAGGATAAAATGTACTGACACTATGTATTCTCAATATGTGACCGCACGTTTCTATTATGAGTTTAAATTAACTTGCCCATTGCAAATTTCCATATTTTGTGTTTTGGAACGGTGTTAGAATAATATATATATACATACATATAAAGAAAATTGGATATTTTCCCATCGAATTGCTAAAGTACCAAATATTACGCAGTTTAGAAATAAAACCAACGAATTGAGAACATCCTCCTTTTTTAATTCAGATAAAAATAATTAGGTGTTATGGCAGGTTTTTTTTTTAATTAACCACTTTTGCGTTGTATCCGGATCTTTTAGCACATTCCTATTCAGAATGTTGCTATTTCAACGCAGGAACATAATTAGTTATAAATAGCTTTTATTCGCGTCATTAGTGTGCAAAAAAATATATTTTAATTTAGATTTACTATACAATAATAATACAGAAATTTAAAAATATTTATTTTATCACGAGAATGATGTGCTCATATCGAACAGATATGTGAGACTTTTATCAAAAGCCTGATAGCAGTGATCAGACCACTGTGTTCTGGTTTGCTGGGAAGCCTGCAATCTACGTCGTTTTATCTTGATCCGAGTACTGAAACTCTTCAAAAACTGATGCGACTCATTTTCATTTAAAACGTAAGTTAAGTATAGGTACGTACCAAGGGCGGATCCAGGGGGGGGGTCATGGGGGTCATGACCCCCCCCTGAGCTGGTTCCAGGACTTAGGTGGACCACTAATTGAACATACTGATTTTATTTATATATTTTATCACCAGACAGATTTTATGTAAAACAATACCTTATTAAGGAACAAAAGAAACAAGGACTAATTATTACAAATCACTACATAGTTTATAACAAAGTCGCATTCTTCTGTCCGTCCCTATGTATGCATAAATCTTTAAAACTACGCAACGGATTTTGAAGCGGTTTTTTGTAATAGATAGAGTGATTCAAGGGGAAGGTTTATATGTATAACTCACCCCCGCTTTGCACGGGCGAAGCCGGGGCGGGCCACTAGTATATCTATAATCTAATATTAAAACCACATATTTAATTTTTATTTTCAAGTAATTATAATTGCATGCAGTCGGGGTTTCATTATTTATATAAATTGTCGTATATTTATATTAATTTATTAGATATTATTGGTATTTTAATACAAATGTAATCATTATGTTTAATGTTTTTAAGTATTGTCGGTTTTTTATTTATTGTAATCTTTTTTTTTATTTTTTTTATTATTGAATGAATTTGATGTATTTTTTTGTAGTCTATTTAATTATATAACTACTACACGTCATACGAACTATTCGAAGCAAAAGCATAGACCCCATACTTAGATTTACGTTAGACCTCAAGTGCTTGCAGCTTGGTATCCGTATGCCACTACTGGGATTCAGCAGAATATCAGCGTACTGCACTTGACATAATATGCTGAGCTGGATACCCTTTCGGTGCAGTTTCGAGACACATAGCTAATTCAGAAAATTTATTCTTTTTTGGTTTTATTTATTTTTTTATTATTTGGTTGTTTAGATGGACGTATAAAAAAAGGCGGACAGAACTCTCGCTAAGACAAAAGTGAGACGCCAAGATAGCGGCCGCTCTTTAAGGTGGAAGCTCTAGGGTAGCCCGCGAAATTCAAATTTTCTTAGGTTTTTTGCAATTTGCAGGTGAGTGCTAGGTTAGGTTAGTGAGTTAATTTTGGGGTGGCCAAGTTACACAAAAATTTGCCATTAGAACACGGACAACGTAATAAAAAAAAATGTATTGTTCGAAATTGTAATGTTTAAGTCAAAGTCAAATAATTTATTTTGTATAGGACACAATGGACACTTACAAATTGTCAACATATAAAAAATGTATAGAATGCATATATATATTGTAGTTTACCACCAGTTCGGAACGCGACCACTGCTGAAAAGAACTGGCAAGAAAATCAGAGGGCTCGTCATTCTTTTTTTAATAATTATCGGTCCTATTTCATTTAATACTGAGTATTTTTTTTATAATAATGTCTTTTGTATAATAATCTATTTTTTTATTTATAGTCGGTAGCTAGTTGTTTGCCCAGGGTGTTAGAAAAAGTTCGCGCAAGACGACCAAAAAGCCGCTTTCTCCTACATCATGACAACGCTTCTTCACACACGGCCAACAAAACAAAGTCATTTTAGCTTCCGGAAAAGTACAACTCGTCACCCATCCTGCGCATAGCCTCGATCTAGCACCCTGTGATTTCTGTATTTTCCCCAAAATCAAACATTTCATGAGAGGTTTCACTTTTACCAACTCCGAAGAGGCAGTGATAGCGTTCAATCATCACGTAGAAAACATGCATTCAGATCTGTGGTCCTCCTGTTTAATTAAAAAAAACGGTTCAATCGCATGAAAAAATGTTTGAAATGTCATCATAATCATCATCATTTCAGCCAAAAGACGTCCACTGCTGGACATAGGCCTCCCCCAAGGATCTCCACAAAGGCCGGTCCTGGGCCGCCCGCATCCACTGCTTTCCGGCGACCTTAACCAGGTCGTCGGTCCACCGTGTGGGAGGCCTACCAGCACTGCGCCTTCCGGAACGCGGTCGCCACTCGAGGACTTTTCTGCCCCATCGGGCGTCGGTCCTGCGAGCTATGTGCCCTGCCCACTGCCACTTAAGTTTGGCAATCCGGTGGTCTATGTCAATGACCCTGGTTTTCCTGCGTATCTCCTCATTTCTGATTCGATCTCGCAGGGAAACTCCGAGCATAGCCCTCTCCATTGCCCTTTGGGTGACTTTGAGCCTTCTGATGGAGCCCATAGTGAGCGACCACGTCTCTGTTCCATATGTCATCACTGGCAACACACATTGGTTGAAGACTTTTGTCTTCAGACACTGCGGTATTGTGGACGAGAAGATCTTTCGCAGCTTCCCGAACGCTGCCCAGCCGAGTTGGATCCGACGATTGACCTCTTTCTCGAAGTTGGACTTACCTAACTGGACAGTGTGTCCCAGGTAAATGTAATGGTCAACAACTTCGAGAGTAGAACCTCCGATGTTAACAGGAGTGGCTTGGACATGGATATTAGACATGATTTTTGTCTTCTCCATGTTCATCTTAAGGCCGACTCGTTCGGAGGCTCGACAGAGGCCATCGAGCATCGTATTGAGGCCCTCCATGGTCTCAGCCGTTACGACTATGTCGTCAGCGAATCGAAGGTGAGTGATGTACTCGCCGTTCACGTTAATGCCCAGCCCTTTCCAGTCCAGAACCTTGAAAACATCTTCCAGTGCAGCGGAGAACAGTTTCGGAGAGATAACGTCTCCCTCTCCAACACCTCGCTGCAACTGGATCGGTTTCGAGGTCTGGTCCTGGAGTCGGACTGACATGGTGGCGTTTTCATACAAGCACTTCAACACTTCGATATACCGATAGTCGACTTGGCACCTCTGGAGAGCCTGCAATACTGCCCACGTCTCTATCGAATCGAAGGCTTTCTCGTAGCCCACGAACGCCAGACAAAGGGGCAGGTTATACTCCTCGGTCTTCTGTATAACCTGCCGTAGCGTTAAAATATGGTCTACGATACTGAAGCCTTTTCGGAAACCGGCTTGTTCGGGAGGCTGGGAAGCGTCGAGCCTGCATGCGAGACGATTCGTGATGACCCTCGAGAACAACTTGTAGACATGGCTCAGAAGTGAGATGGGTCTGTAGTTCTTCAATAAGGTGTTATCTCCCTTCTTGAAGAACAGCACCACCACACTTCTATTCCATGCCTTAGGCGTTCGTCCTTCGAGTATGACGGAATTGAATAACTTCTGAAGGGCCCTAAGGATCGGTTCTCCACCCGCCTTCAGAAGTTCTGCGGTAATTCCGTCATCACCCGCCGCCTTGTTGTTCTTAAGTTGCTCGAGAGCCATCCCGATCTCACACAGGCTGACGTCCGGGAGGTCTTCTGTGAAGTGCCGGGATAATCTAGCTCGTGGGTCGTTTGCTAGATTTATGACGGGTTCCTGTGTAGACAGTTGTCCATAGAAACTCTCCACCTCACCCAAAATCTCGGATTTCGACGTGACGATCCTGCCGTCATCAGTCTTCAGCCTGACGAGCTGGCTTTGCCCAATAGACAGATCCCTGGCGAAAACCTTGGAGTCTTTGAAATGTAGTCTTTTGAAAAGCAATAAACACAATATTATAGTTATAACATTTTTTTTAAGTTACGCAAAACTTATAGTGTGACCTACGTATGTATTTTGTCTGTTTCTATTTTGTTTGTTGGAAACCCTTGTCGTACCACCTCTTCAATTTTGCGGAGTTTTGCGTCATGTCATGTCGAGGGGTGACATACCTCTAGCTGTTATGACAAAATCATTAACCACGGTTACGGAATTTAAATAGGCTGCCTCATTCGGTGCGTGATAGTGGTTCTCTGGGTGTCTTCAAGAGGGCAATATGTACGTGGATATGTACAAGTTATTATGTGTGGAGTTTTTCAAGTGTACAATAAAGAATAAATATTTTTAAGTACAGTACTTACGTACATTAATAAATAAATAAATATCCTTGGACATTTCACACAACGCCATCTCGTCCCAAGCTAAGCAACTTAATGCTTGTGTTATGGTAACGAGATGGATGATAAACTACTTATATACATTTTTTTTTGTAAATACATACATATTATATATAGAAATGACACCCAGACTCCGAGCCAGTGCCTCTGGTTTAGACAAAGACACTTGCCCGACCCCGGAATCGAACCGTACTTTACTTGCATCTATTGTTATCAAAATTAAATTATAAGTTCTTGACTTGACCACGACTATGTGACCCCCTCCTGGCGCCAAAGCTGGATCCGCCCTTGGTACGTACAGACAGCAGTACTATAAAAAATACGACAGTGAATAAACCCATACTGTTTTTGGCTTGAAAAATATTTATTTAATGAACACATTCGTACTTCACATTGTTTGTATAACGCATTAAACAGAAGACGTATTGTCTGACATATCATTTCACATAGGTACCACGTATCATCATCATTACCTACATAAAAGAAAATTGGCTTTATCTTTCGTATGTCATATTTATGTGCACAACTCATCTTCTTCTTTACCTAGTGTGTGGCACGCTATTTAAAGAATCTGCCAATAACAAGTGTTGCAGATAAGCGATAGAGAGGTCAGAAAGAACCATAAATAGGGTTTAACGAATTAAAACTACTATGTACTACTACTACTCAGCCCATATATGACCCACTGCTGAGTCGGGCCTCCTCCAGTTACATGACGGGCAATTAGCCTACGGTGCCACGCTGACCAGACGGGTTAGCATAGGGTTTCGTTTCAGGTTTTCCTTCTCTTGCGGGTAGGTTTTTGGCCTTGTCATTTTCCTTTTGTCGGCTCTTACGGCAGCCTCGGGATGGAATGGGGTGGTGATTGCATATGACAACGGAAAACAACAAGAACCGGAAATTCTTGTTGTTGTGTGTCAAGGGCTGTATTGACGATTTTTATTATTATAATTCTATAACTACATACGTCTTACAGCCGCGAATAACATGTTAATCAATATACAACCTAGCACTGACCAGCAAATTGCAAAAAACGTAAGAAAATTTGAATTTCGCGGGCTACCCTGGAACATTCACCTTAATGTCAAATATGACAGATACGCGCATACGTATAGCCAAGAACCAGTCTTCTGTTTTGCTTTTTTTAATTAACTAGCTGACCCGGCAAACTACGTACCGCCTCAGAATCAATAAATAATAAACCTGAATGATAATTCCAGAATGTTTCACCTTTTACATCTTCCCTGGACTTCCACAAATATGTATTTCAAGACCAAAATTAGACAAATCGCTCCAGCCATTCTTGAGTTTTAGCGAGACTAACAAACAGCAATTCATTTTTATTTATATAGATTGTCACGGATCTGGTCAGTAAAGTAAGACCAAAAATGTAAGTACGCGCTAAAAGTGTTAAATGAATAACGATGTATGCGTTTGTGACAATAATATATTGATTTAATTACTTAGTTGTACTTTTCAAACATTATTTTAGCGTTGTGTAAATCAATTTGGTTTTCGGTTTTGGGAATGCCCACTGAATAAGGAAAGCTAATATAGCTGAATAATATAGTTTAATATGCAACTAAGGAGCGATTAGAAGTAGTACCATTTATTTCTATATAGCCTTGACCGATAGAATAATAAGGTCGTAAAAAGTCATTGAAAAAACATCTTTTAGTGTGTTTTCTACCGATTTGATGTAAGCAACTAGGTACCTACAGATGCAAAATAAATTATCTTTTATCTTCCTTGCCGGCACTTTTGTGTCAAAGGGATGAGATCGCATCCAGCCACACGAGTGGGGCTAGGGGTCGCAGCGCCTATCTTCCATAACTGTAGTCGGGAATTGCTCTATAAACTTCGCTGTCGCGGTGTAGAACTATTTGATGATTCTCGTATTTGTAGGCGGTATTTCTTGACGTCATTGGTTCAGATTTTTCGAGTAAATTGTGTAAAGTATGTAGCGTGCTGGTCGCTAGAGTCCTAACCGGTGGTAGCTTAACACTCTAGGATTCAAATGTATTCCTATTTAAATAAAGTTAATTTTGGTTTGACATAAAGTTCGAACTGGAAACTAGACGAGACGGTTAAAATTAGTCGCAGTCTATTGCAAAAACAAAATTTAATTATGGCCCAACGCTTTGAGGGGGGCTCTAGAAGCCCACCGAGAGGCACGTGCGGGACATTGCACGTGCCCCCGTCAGGCATAAACTTACTGTGATGAACATATCTTTTAATTTAACAAACTGGGTATGGTAATTGCAATTTACGCCTTTGTTGCCATTAAAATAAGTATCTAAATAACACTTAATCTTAGAACTATCTGTACAGTAATTATCCCTCAAATTCTAGTTACTTGAAAGACATACTAGTGACTATGATCCACGCCGAGTCGCGAATCCTCCAGTCTTAAGGAGTTTTCAGTAAAAACCAGTATCAATTTTATATAATATGTACAAGCACGTATTGTGTATTTAATGTAAAAGCACATATCGTGTGCAATGTACCTACACACAACCGCCTGCTATATTTATTTTGATTAATGATAATATTGACTTTCCTTAAAACAATATGGACTTTTTAATCCTAACAAAATTAACCTAAAAGCACCTTTAAAGGTCACTTACGTCACATTACCACCCTATGACCTTAATTTGACATTAAAACCAACTTACTTTTTTCTCCAGTAGTCCGATCTTTTCACTCGGTTCACTTAATGTTTTTTCTTCTGACATTTTGGCACAAAATTAAAACACTTTTAATAAACACGAGATTCTAAATTCAATTTTGACTGAATGAATCGTCCGCGTGGATTTATTTCACACTGTCAGTCAACCCCGTACGTAACGCATGCGCAGTAACTTCTATAGCCGACCAGGACCCCTATTTTGTGAAGTCACTAACATTATCATTCGAATCTAAGCTCTAACTTGTGGAAACTAAAGTCCTATATCAAGAATCCTTGACGTAGAATAGAACATGATGCAATTTTCAAACGAAAATTGATGGCGCCGTAATGGTTGTTGCGATTTGCAATGTTAGATACTTCGGTTCAAAGATATTCATTTCTCATAAAGACATTTTGTCACTTACATGATAACAATTACTTATAATAATAATTATTACAATGCGCCCATTGAGGGTAGTTTGACGGCAAACAGAACAAACAAAGATCTTCGGTGCACAAGTTGGTGCTTGGTCCAAGTTATAAGTTTTACGCAGCAAGCGATTCATTATCAAAGATAATATTTAAACAATTGTTTCTTATAATTTTCCAATGTTGTCACTTCTTTAATACTTTTAGGAAGTTTATTAAATAGTTGTGCTCCTCCATATGTGAAATTACTTTTGCCATAATTTGTTCTTAAACGTGGTAAGACAGTTAATTAGGTCGCCGAGATGAGTATTTCGGACTATTTTTATAGAAAGTAATTTTTGAATGAATAAGTTTATGAGTAATTTTAGATACTAGTATGCAAATGTGATCGCATGTAGCTGTTTTCGCTTTTTTATATTCATTTGTTTTGATTGTCTAAATATTAATGTGGATGATGTCAAGTAATTGTAATGTTATAAAATTTTAATTAATTTATTTTGTAATATTTGTAACGGTTTTATATTGGTTTTAGCAGCACCACCCCAAATTTCTATAAGATAAATAAGATGAGGTTTACTCTAAGGCATTTTAAATACCTATTAATTATGTCGTGCCTTTGATCGTATACATTTGACAATACCACGTAATGGACCCACTAGGCGGGAAAGTTTCTTCCCTATTTGCTGAATATGTGCCTTCCAAGTACTTAAGTTGGCTATCAAGCTTTAGTCCAAGTTATTTTTCATGGTTAGATTTTTCAGAATCTGGCCATTGATACTTAGGTTTTCACAAATTTGAAGCTTTTTATTTTTAGCACTAAACACCATGTATGAAGTTTTGGTAGCATTCACGGTAAGAAGATATACTTGAAACCATTTTTCTAAAATATTGAAGTCCTTTTGGGCCTGTTTTAGAACTTCGTTAATATTATTAAATCCAAAGTAAAATAAACATGTGTCATCTGCAAATAGGGTTAGTTATTAGGTAATATATATTAGAAATAATAAAGGCCCGAGGACAGATCTTATTCATTTCTTTATCAAATACTTTAAATCAGTTGCCAACACTTCGGTTACAGTTAATTTAACTTTTGTTGTTGGTTTCGGTTGGGTAACTCGAAATACGATTTATATTTAAATTGTAAATTCCGTTCAAAGTTATGACATTTGGTAGGTACTACTTACATACTACAATCAAGGGCCTAGAACACTTTTGTTAGCCCAAAGTACCTGTATGCTGTAGGTACAAAATTTTCTTAGCTACACTATAAACCCTCCCGATATTGCTAGAAGTATGTTGCAGGTAATGATTTCATGACGGTTCTAATCGTGTTCTTTTATTTAAACCACACCGTTTCAGACACTTTCCTGCAATATGCAAAGATCGGGAAAACCTAAGACATTATTAGATGTATGTTTTTTTGTTTGAAGTCAAGATTATGTAGGTACCTCACTTTTCATATTTGATACTTTATTTTTATTTCTCGTGACCGTTGATGTGTGCCCAGGCGTCAGGACATGGGCTGGGGTTGGTGGGACTCCGGGAGCGCGGAACCCCACTAAACCTACCATGGAATTTTCTAATCGAGGCAATTGCCTTACGATTAACTTCTATGACCCTTGACTTCGTTTAGACTCCCAGCGCTTGGAGCGTAATAGCCTCTCTGTGGCTTAGTTCATAGAGCTACCGAGTACCGAGTCCCCAGGGCCGTTGGTAGATACCTTATAAGGCTCTGCTCATCAAACCAACGCGGAAACCGCTATAAGATCCACCTGGATTAGGGCCCACCTGGTAACGTCTAGTGTTGTCTTCTCGGGACCGCGCTAGGATTATGAACTCTGGGTCGTGGTAGTGACACTAGTATCTCGTGGTTTGATTTATTGTTGAAAATAAAACATCCACCTATAGTTTGAAAAAAAAAACATTGAGTTGTTACTTCGTCTTTGTACAAAAAAAAATCATAAGACGCGTCTCCGATGCGCACTAGCGCTCGCACTGTTCCCAACTGTTCCGAGACATCGTGTCTCTGAGCGTTGTCTGCATGCTCGGGCGCGAACTTGAACTCTGTGCCTAATTATTGTGTAGTACAGTCGTTTATTTCTACATGTAATGGGCATTCCTTCGATCACAAATAAAAGATATTGATAATTTAATAAGAAAGTTTATTTCACTAGAAGTTAATCATACATAATTATATTAGGGGCTGTATGGTGGCTCTTCACTTGGCTGTTCGTGTTCACGTATTTGCTAGCATTGGCATTAAGCGCCATGTACCGAGACTAATACCAAGCACGAATAATAATGTGAAGTGCCAGCATTACACCTACTAAAAGACACTGACGTAATTCACCTTTCTAGCTACATAGCCTTATTTTAATTACAGTACGAGTATGTACAAATATTAAAGTTTTTAGACTAACGCGCCGTCTTCGTGAAGCTCGGGTCTCCATGCCTACCCTCGCTTGCTCTTCACAATTTGTTAGATTTTGTAAACGTCAGGCAGTATAAGGTATTTACCTTCAAAATATTTCCGCGATTAAGACCCGTGTCATAATTATTTAATATGTACAAATATATTTTACTCCTACAACCTCCATCCTATGGTTTTTCCCTCGTATATTTTGAGTGCAACAGCTGTTGGGATATAAATAATTAGGTTATGCGCGCAGCTATGCTCGCGTGGGATTTATCTCGGCTTCGCATGTAGCCCTGTTATTCAGGCATAATATAGCATTTTATTAGTTAAATATTCATTTGAGATTTGGACTAGTAGTTGTTGAATGTATTCATTACACACATACAAATCTTTCCTCTTTATAATATTAGTTTAGATATATTTTTAAACAAAATAATTAAGGAATGGAAAAAATCCGAACCGATTACCATACAAGGCGTCGAGCAAATAACTGCTTTCGAATGACATTAAACGCATCATAATCGGTAAAAAATACACCTGATATCGTCGGGAATAAGATTCTTCTCCGAAGATATTATTTAGAACCTCGGGCACTGCTTCCCATCAACACTATGGTGACGGATGTAGAATACACAGTGTCACCTACCCATGCCTGACTGAATGTACTGAGGGGTTTTAAAAGCAACTGAGAGGCAGGCCACCCAGCTGTAAGACAAGGAAAACTTGATACCTCGAGCTATTATGCCAGAGTGGCTCAGTAGACAGATGTCCCTCCGTTAATAACGACGAGGCTCGGCTTAGTAATGGGTAATTTATACAACAACAAATCAACAGTCAATCCGTCAGTATCAGCTACCTATGCAGGTATTAAAGTGACCCGCGCCAGTCTTTTATCTCCGTAGAACAATATTTTTTATCTGTCTATTAAGTTTTACGATGTGCGAAAATCGTTATAAGACGATCTATATTTAATACATGTTGATGGCAAGAATTGTATTTTTTAAATTTATTATATAATGTACAGGATCCGAGCATTCAGATGAATGTTCTCAGTAGTTATATTAAAAAAGTTGATTAATATTAAGATATATTTACACAACGCTATACATGTATTTAAAATTCATATTTTCTCCATTAACTATTAGGCCGGTTCACTACTCGTTGTTATGTTATCTTAGACGTAAGAATTTACAGACATAATTTAGACTTGCACGTCTTGTATTAATATTTAATAGGTAATCGGTACATCTAATAGTAAATACGTGCATTAAATAACCTGCCAGTGCGTGGGTGCTTCAGTTAATGACTATATTGCAGACGCTTCAGATGGAAATAAAATCAGATCATCCCAATAAAAAGGATTTATTTAGCACTCTCGTGGTCAATGTGGTGATGGATTAAAAAACAAAATATCATAAACTTACATTATCCTGAGGGTATCGTAAGAGCCGAGGAAGAAAAATGATAAGGTCGAAAGCCTAGCCGCAAGAGAAGGAACACTTGATATCAAACCAAACCAACCCAGCGTGGCACAGTAGGCTAATTACCCTCCATGGAGTTGGAGGAGGCCCAAATCAGCAGTGGGTCATTTATGAGCTGAGTAGTTACACGTTAAGTAATGTTACCGTTTTTTCGTGTTCTCGTTTATTTGCTTACTACTTACCTGCATTCTTTATCAGATGTTGAATTGAACACCCTCATCACGATATGAGGTGGCGAAACTATGTATTCTAAATCTGCCATCACACGGAATACAACCTATGCACCGAACTCAGTTTTGAAATAAGCCATAGGGCTTAGCTAACATGGCTTCAGTAAGTGGAACCGACTCAGCTTCTAGTATGCCTAATATTTTGTTTACTAAGTATGGATGTTAAAATCTAAAGTGGTGACTCCAAACTGACTGCACACGAAAGTAAATTAAATAAATACTAAATAACTATCAGTAAATTGTGTTTGCTATTACAGTAAAGATCTTTACTGATAGTACCTAATTTAGTATGTGATTCATAATATTGTTAACCGTCTGTAATGGGTATTCTTCAAAATTGATGAACCGATTATTAAGAGACTTTTTTTTTCATTCAGATTCACTGGCAGGTGGCAAATGTTATAATGAGAAACTAGCATCGAAATACAAAAGCGTTGTATTTTGTGAAGCATATTAGTAAACCGCACATAGTTCCGAATATGTTCTATTAAAATTACTATAATGATATGTTTTGCCGATCATGTAACAATAAACAACGTTAATTTACAGTTATTATTATTTTTATTTATCAAAAATCACAGGGGAATCATAGATTTATAAATAAGAATTTATTTCGAAATTTCGGGCAACATTAGGTACTAGCCAGTCTCACATACTCAATTAATTAAAAGCGATGAGATTAGAATAATATATAATTGAAAATTTTGCTTAACCCCAATAAAAAATATATATTCCAATTAAAAATTACACAGGTGAAACCTAAGTAAAATGCACCGAAATTAATCTTACATAACGTTGATAAAATTTTGTCCAACTGGATTAATGTTGGAAAACCATAAATTTATACTAATATATAAAATATTTAATAAAAATCTATTTTGTTTAAATACTTTGCAAAAAAAATATTTTATAGTAGGCTAGGCTTCACCCTGTATATTTCAAAATAAAGTATACATATTTTAATATTACAAATATGTAAATAAGGCTATATAAAAATAATTGAAAACGTAGCAAAATTACAATATAAATAACACTATATTAAAAAAAGAACAGCAGAATAATAACAATGCAGAAATAACATCAATGTTAAATCATATTTTTATGTATTCCTTCATTGAATCCATTATTTTCACCTTATTACGTACAGTTAATAAAATCTAATTTAGATATAACAATTCTGATATTAGGACTAGAGTACATTTTCCACGCTTAACAATACACTAACTATTGCTGTTACATGTGTGAGTTTCTACAGTTACACAAACCCAGATCAAAATAGTATTAATAATTCATTTTTTTATACATAATACTTTATCGGTCAGTATTTTATTAAGCGTGTGATTTGTGCATCTTTGCCCTGACATCATACATTCACACATGACAACACTGAGATATCACGAAATTCGATTTTTAGACAAGATCAGCACAATACAAGTTACAATTAAGGTCACGGACCCAAACTTAATGATTTAATATACTACATATATCTACAATGCATACATTTATATTAAAATTTCATTATTGCCCGTCTAGCCCTCGATGTACAGTAGGCTAGTTTCCCTACATAAAATTGGGGGAGGTCTAACTCAGCAGTGGGTTCTGTATGGGCTATGGTGACGATGAATGAGTCTGACTTTTTACAATTTAGAAGAGACCCACCACCGAGTTGTCTCAAGGATATCAATTTAACTCCACCCTGTGTAATATTATTTCAAAATACCCTTTTATAGATTGCTACGGAACCAGAGAAGAATCTAAAAAAGTAAAAAAATAATGGAATACATGCGCTAGTCGAAATAATCGTATAGTTTTCATATATAGATTCTATAGATGTCTGGCATAATTTTTTGGGGAACAGAAGTAAATACATTTCTGCAAAGACGAAATGTCGTCGCGGCGGGAACTTTAACAGATAAATAACTTTATAAAATAATTGTAATAATAAAAAACCTATACCAACTCGCGCTTATTTAAGAAAGTACATAATAATTAATTGAATGGCATCACAGAGCCACATTCCGCACGTTTACAGCACAAATGGTTGATCGATTTACGCGCCACAAGGCAACAAACAGAGATACGTTCATATTTATTAAATATAAAAATGAATAGCTGTTCGTTAGTCTCGCTAAAACTCGAAAACGGCTGGAGCGATTTGGCTAATTTTGGTCTTGAAATATTCGTGTGAGTCCAGGGAAGGTTTAAGAGTCTAGAGAAAACATTGATATTGTAAGTAAAATAATAAAAACAACAATTTTATTTTCCCATACAAACTGTTACCTGTCAAACATTTGACGTTCGTCCCGACGATTCGCTATTTTTGGCATAATTACTTTTTTTCGTTTTTAATTACATTAAATAAGGGATTGGAATCGATAAGAAAAGGCGGTATATTAATTTATTATTAATTATTCCAATTCGAATTCAATATTCATAGTTCAGACAGGACAACGTCTGTCGGGTCAGCTAGTATTTATTAAATTTACTTTTAATTTATATGCTTTGAAACGCTGCTCTTATTGGTTGGAAGATATTAATAAGATAATTGTATATCACATCTACAACTGCATTGATAATACCAATTGTACATATTTACTAGCTGACCCCGCAAACGTTGTTTTGCCATATAAATAGCGCTATTAAAAATTTGGGTTGATCGTAGAGGGGAGAACATTTAGGGTTGTATGTATTTTTGTATGCTATATCATAAAAAATAAAATAAAAAATAAACTGTTTAAAAATAGAACTTAGGGGCGGACCACCCTTAACATGCACGCAAAATTTCGCGAAAATCAGTCGGGCCATTTCGGAGGAGTTCAATAACAAACTGTGTAATTGTGATTTCTGAATTCATTGCGTGTAATTACATATCCGGTACTTTGTTTGTTGTTAATGTGCGTCAAAATCATTGACAATTTTACCACATTGTTTGTTACCCAAACATGAACTATATGTTTAAGTTCTGAAGCACAGAAGACCAAAATTCAATCCCAATATCATCCAAAGAATATCGAACAGTTCTGAATATTTTAAACCAACACTATAATCGAACGCGGAACGCCAGCGCGTCAACTAAGTCCCAAAATCATAATTTAACCGTGACATCGTCATCTAGGGTCGACTCCAGTTCACAGCACGAAGCCAACTCCTCGAAAGACATACCACCATGGCTCATGCTGACAGTTGATATGCTCCTGAACAACGCCTCGGTGTCGAGGTCTTCGGGCAATTTTGTGAGGAACTGCGCGGCAGATATGAAGTCCATATCTTTAAGCTCTTCTTGGTATAAATGGAGGATACCTGTGGGAGGGAATAGGTTAGCTAATGTGGCTGATTTGTAACGCAGTAGCTGTCGCCCGCGGCTCCGCTCGCCTACCTACATCCTCTCTTCACAGAAGAAAAAAGTGTTCTTGAATTTTTAAATTTATTGATTTGTATATTATACTATGTCACCAACCCATATCATCGTTTCGTATCACCAAAATCGTTTTTTACGTTAAGCAGGTAAGACGCCACAGACATGTATCTTACGCCACGACATTTAAGCCAATAGCCGCGTACTGACTGAGCGATGCAAATCCTCGGTCTGTCAGGACGTGCCTCGCCCGAGCGTGCCGCAGCCCGAGCCGAGCGTTGTCGGTATTTTTCCAATGGTTAGCAAACCTGGTACTTACCAAGCGCGGTATTGAATAGGAAGGTGTCGCCATCTCTTAGGAACACGTCCCAAACTCGGCAGGCGGCGTCCAAGGGCATGGCTTTAGCGAAAGCTGTGTACAGCCATTCCAGGAGGTACAGCTCTGGCGCGACAGTATCCGCCAACAGTGGCAGATTGTGGTGGAGTAGAGTCGTGTACGCTTTCCATAACCGCTGGAAAAAACATAAATCAGTAAGATGTAAAATCAAGTTCAGGGTCAATTTTAGAGTAAACTACCGAACTGAATATAAAAATATCGATGGAACCAATCCGAAGGCTCCGCGGCCTCCTACTTGGACCACCGATAATTAATTATATGGTTAGACCAGATATCAATTTTCAAGCTACCGACTACATGTCACGACCACCAAATATTGTAGAGCGGCACCCGGGACCGACGGTTTGACGGAAGCACGGCGGAAGTCAGATATTACACACAAATTATGGACACCCACATATGGTTCAGAGACGTGGTCGCTCACTATCGGCTCCATCAAAAGGCTCAAAGTCACCCAAAGGGCAATGCTCTGAGTTTCCCTGCGAGATCGAATCAGAAATAAGGAGATACTCAAACTCAAAATAAACTTTATTTACGTAGGTTTTATCACAAAACTCTTATAAATCGTCATATTTACAGTTACCATTATCATCATCTTACGACCCCTGTCCCACGCCAGGTGGCAGTCTCCATACACACCTATCAGGCGTCATATCTACAGTCACATCTATACGCCGGAGAACCAGCGTTGCGCAAACAGCCCACAGGATTGCCAAACTTAAGTGGCAGTGGGCAGGGCACAATCTGGTAGGCTCCCACCCAGCGGACTACGACCTAGTTAAGGTCGCCGGAAAACGATGGATGCGGGCGGCTCAGGAGTGGCCTTTCTGGAAATCCTTGCCGATTTCCAGCAGTGCACGTCTCTTGGCTGAAATTATTAAAGACGATAATGAAGATGGAAACCCACCCAACTTACGGACCAATACGTTGCTGAACCCGCAGTTAGATTGTGTTGCGCACAGTCCGCTACAACATTGTGGTTGAAAGTTGAGATGATGATAGTATGGTGGTGGCTTGAATAAATGTGATACCTGCATAGCGGCTCCATCTCTGGTGAAAGCCGCCCTCAGCACTGGCCCGTCCAGCAAGTTAGCGAAACACACGAAGGCCTGTGGTGCTTCCATGTTGAGAATCAGCACTGCTGCTATGAATGACATTCCCTGCGAAACGACACGCGAGATGAAATTATATAAGTTATTTAAACAAACATATTCTTAAACAGTATCCTATTATGACTATTCCAAAATAACATTCAACGCACTGTAAAGCCCGATTCACGCTACAACGTGTCGCGACCGGGCCTTGCCCCGTCCGGGGCATTTTGTATGAAGTGGTCTCGGCCGGGGTATGGCACGGTCAGGCATGTATACAAAATGTACAAAATGAATACCATAATGTTCGACCGTGCCCCGTGCGGGGCACGGCCCGATCGCGACACGTTGTAGCGTGAATCAGGCTTAAGTGTATCTTATGTGGCTGCACACTAAAGTATAGTACTAAGAAACAACAATTCAAGTTTGTGTACAAAATGTGGAACTAAAATACTTAACCCTACTTAAATTATATAACACACGCTGGTCTGTCCACCAAAGCAGATATTTGCCTGCTTGGCATTCGTGTTACCTATTCATATGCGGTATTTGTGTGCGCCACATGAGTGTTATATCTGTAATGAGCCGTTTACTATCGTGAATGTTATTACACAGGCATAGTATCTGCTTTCCTTAAGTTGTATGTGCTCATTTATTCGGCACTTTCCTCAAATTAACAATAAGTTGCTTATTGTCCTCGGAGATTTTGCACAGTACTAATAATTTATTAGTAATTTACTTGTGGTACTGTAGATCCTTTTTTTATGGTTATAGAATTTCGTTACACCCCATAAATTACAGAAGAGAGTAAGAATTTTATACGTATGCTCTACTAGCCGTTCGAACCCGGACGGTTCGGTAGTCAGAATGAAATAAACGGATGTGGTTTCAAAGACACAATAGACTGTACATTCAGATACAACGTACCTGCACGTATCCAATATCAGGCCTGTAGCAAACGTACGCCGCTAGCAGTTCATGCAACACATCGAAGTACGGCCCGCCCGGCTGGAATATACACAAATGAGGAAACGTCCGCGCTATATCCAGCTGGATCAGCTCCATGGAACACTCGTCACTATACTCTAATAGATTAGGGTCGGATTTCGAACAGCACTTGTCTGGCGGGTGGCTCAACGTTTTGAGGTTTTGCTCACTAAAGTTCCTCGGGATACTTAAGCGAGGTTTGTCCTCTTCTAGAACATCGTCCAACGAAACCGTTTCTTCTTTCGTCTCTTTCTTGCAACCGCATTTTGTTTCTTGCTTGTTGACCTTTAACCGTTTTCTTCGGAGTTGTGCTTCGTGCAGGCGTTGTTTTGCTCTGGTGACGTAGTCCTGGTACATTTCGTGTGTGATACGGAGTTTGTTCTCGATGGCCAGTTGCCACACCTTGCCGCGTACGGCTGGAGGCAAACCGCTCCACCATAACTCTAGTGTTCTTTTTGCATTTTTCCTGTAAGCAAAAACGAACATGTCTTAGCGAGATTTATGTTAGGACAAAACAAAAACAAAAAGATAGAGAAGATAAAATATTCTTCTATTAATGCATACGAGGATGTCTTCCAGGCAACTTTTAAAACTGGAATTTAAGAATCATGATATTTTTATAACGAATTATCGTTCAAATTCGGTTAGTTTTGAAATCGGCAGAACTAATATAAGATATTAGGATTACATCATCATTATTCCGGAACTTCAAAGGTAGGGAATACCTTCCCACCTCATGTATAGAAGTTTAGGCAAGAATTCCGATTCTTGCCGATTATAGCATCAGTAGAATAGAATAGAAAAATGCTTTATTGTAAAAACCAATTATGGCGTTAATAATCGTCAACGGATGTATCAATTTTATAAATACTACTGCCAGGTCGGAACCCGGTACCACCCGAGAGGACCTGGCAGAAGAAACTCGGAGGCCCGTCATATTAGAATGACCGTGTACATCTGAGTAACTAGTTTCGTTTGGTTCCGAAAGGCGCTTAACTGAAATATGAAATATTATAATAAAAAAAGATTAGATATTGAATAATTAAAAATGAAAACAGCGGCACCTGTTCACAAGTATAACGCCTGTGGCAGTTGTTGGTGCACTAACATACAGCCATGTCATAGCACAATATGGCTAAGTACACTATACATAAAAGATTTAATTCTTAGTCTACTTCATCATCATCATCAGCCCACATTAGTCCACTGCTGGACATAGGCCTCCCCTAAAGAGCGCCATAGCGCCCTGTCATCAGCTTGACGCATCCAGCTGCTGCCCGCAACCTTTCGCAAATCGTCCCTTTTTTTTCTACCCACTATAACCCCAGCTGTATACCCTCACACGGCGCGCTTGGGGCGCCACAAATTCGCGTAAACTCATTCTACTATGACGCCCCGGCGTGGTGCCCGCAACGGGCAAGCGACTTTCAGAGAGGGCGTCCCCATACACTGGGACGTCCTCAGTCATCGCGGCTCAGATCGTCCCTCCATCTAGCAGAGGGCCGTCCCACACGACGCTTGCCGATTCGCGGTCTCCACTCAAGAACTCGTCTACCCCAGCGGTTGTCAGTTTTTCTACAGATATGACAGTTCTACAGATATGCAGTTATATCATATGTCTAGTTAAACCTTATAACTGCGTGCAATTTATCCGCGAAACAGCATGAAATCACTGTATTTTTCTTCAACGATACCAGGGTACTTCACGATGTGAATCTCATACTTTCAATTGTTTTCGTTCACATTGTGTTTCTAAACAATGCGTAGACAAAGAGCATAACAGTTGGATATAAAAACAATTTGCATTGTTTGGAACAATTGTCTGGAGCTATGCAGGCCAAGAGTTTACCAGTACGCGACACAGTAATACATGTAGGAGATATGCAATGGTATGTAGGTCGACGTCTTGTTAAGGGATCGCATGTGACTACATGATCGGTTTAATTTCGGGTGTTTGAGTAAGCCGGTGGTATTTGTTTGTGGTCTTGGTGTCAGTAAAGTTCATAACCACGTGATTGTCATACCTGTGCGGACTACATCTTCTATCTTACTCTTAAACAATTTACTTGTGGTTTCGGAAAGGGAGAAATAGCTGAATTATCTCGCGGAACTCCGAGAATGTTGAACCGGTTCATTTCACTCATCTAAATTCTATTTTCATAATAACAGTATGCAAGGTATCTGAACAAGGTTGTAGGTAGAGTTAGTTTCTCGTTAATAATATTAGTTTGGATGTCTTTCTATCTGAGATCTATTTAACTAGACCGGCAGAAAAAATTACCTAATAACATCAGTCCTGTACTCCATACTGGGAAAGTAAATAACCCGCCACACATCCCGCCGTCGCTAAGTTATCGTGAGAGCATAACAAGCTATCACCTACCTAGAATAAAAAAAATCAACTCACATGGTTTGCCAGTCCGGCAGTATGTTCTGCGTCCACTCCTTCGCGTGTCTAGCAAGACGCTCCTCCAGACGTATTGACTCCTGTAGCCTGGCGTGCCGGGCCGCTGCCTCGCGTTCAACGCGCCTTCGGGCAGCCTCTACCATACGCGCGTGTTCAGCCTTGTGTCTAAGCGCCTCTTCTGTGCACTTCGCTGGGAGATTGGACGGCCTGGAAAAGAAAAGGATTGCAATTGTTAATTTCATTCAGAAGGGTAGAGACTTAGGGTTATCACCTGCTCACGGGAGCTGCTAGACTGCAGAAAGAGAGAGATTCTGCGCGTAAGGTCACCAGAGTTCTATAAGGGGAAACATGATGTTGCCAACTGAAGTTATCCATTGTCTTTGCAGGGCAATGCAATGCTTTCATTTTTACATGGGCGACGGAAACCCTACAGGATCAGGTGGCCCTGCTTGAGCGCAATCCACATTATACCTCGTGCCTACGCTCCCTAGTGGATGATGACTACTCTATCTTGCGCGCAGAATTGTGAGATTTTAACGAG
This sequence comes from Clostera curtula, assembly GCA_905475355.2. Classification (NCBI taxonomy): domain Eukaryota; kingdom Metazoa; phylum Arthropoda; class Insecta; order Lepidoptera; family Notodontidae; genus Clostera; species Clostera curtula. The sequence goes on from FR997805.1 coordinate 2,137,770, forward strand.
GCTGATCCTGCAATTTATTTCGGGGATCTGTTATGGATGGTAAATATTCTGTAAACATGGGTGGCGCGATGCAGGAATTTAGGGTGACGTATCCTTTCTATGTGGTCTTTCTTGGTAGTCTTGCTTCACACTCTTGCTAAACGCATGGAGTATTTAGGTTATTATTAATAACTAACACATCCTTTATATCAAAATCTGTAACTCTGGTAAGTACTACATCTTTCACCAGTATGTATTGCCTAAGTTCAGCTGTCTAACTACATCCTGTTACGTTAGAACTTTAGTATTGCATAACGTGACACTCAGTTTTATTAATGAAGCTTAACAAGTTATATTCAATAATTTATGCAGAATGTAAATAAAACTTATAAATACAATGAGCACAAATAATAATTGCCAATTATAATTGCAAATCCCGTGATTAAACAATCAGATGCAGTTATCTGCTTAAAACGCATAAATACGCCAAATTATCATATTCTCAAAGACGATCGAAATAATAAAGAAATCTGAGTCCCGTTTTGGCTTAAATTACTATGATTATTCACGTAATTGAACAGTCCAAATGGTCCAGGACTTTAAATCGTAAGGACGGGGGATTACAATTTTCTTTCGGCGGGGGACTTTTCTAGCCAGTGTCGCACAGTAGACTAGTTACCCTCCATGGTATTGGACGAGGCCCGACCCAGAAGTGGGTCATGTATGGACTGAGTAGTAGAGAGACTTCTACGAAACAACATAGAACATGGAAAAATTAAATTAAAATAATAAAAAAACCTCCGACACAATAAACAATAACTTTAAAAAGTAAAAAACAAAAAAAAACATCGCGTTGAGAACCAGGGGTCAGATAATAAATAAGTAGGAGCGGTCCCCCAATGCGATGTTTTTTTTTACTTTTTAAAGGGAAATAGGTTATTGTCGGGGTTTTTTTTTAATTGTTAATTTTATTTTTCCAAGGTCTATGTTGTTTCGTCGTTTCAGCCCATAAATGACCCACTACTGGGTCGGGCCTCCTCCGAGTTCATGGAGGTAAATGAGCCTACTGTGCTACGCTGGCAAAACGGATTGGCACAGGGTTTGTATCAAGTTTTCCTTCTCTGGGGGCTGGGTGATCTGCCTCTTGCGTTCTTTTTGTCGCCTCTTACGACGCCCTAAAGATGGTTTGGGTTAGTGACATTGTTTATTCTAAATCCGTGACGTCACATCGAGACATTGGCAAATAATAAGATGTTCAGATGTTCATTTATAACAACCGGACGGCATGTGGTAATATTTGAACATGATTTAGGAGTATACGGATTACAATACATGGTTCCACCACCCCATTCTACCCTGAGGGTGTCGTGAGAGCCGACAAAGGAAATCACACGGCCCATAAGCTAAACGCAAGAGAAGGGATACTCGATACGAAACCCTGTGTCCATCTGGCCAGCATGGCACAGTAGGCCGGATTCTGCAGTTGTATGGGCTGAGTAGAAGTATTATTATTGCTTTAGAACATTATGTCAGCCTATATCTTACTAATATTATAAACGTGAAAGTTTGTAAGTATGGATGGATGGATGGATGGATGTTTGTTACTCTTTCACGTAAAAACTACTGAATGGATTTTAAAGAAACTTTACAATAATATAGCTTATACATCAGAATAACACATAGGCTACACGTTATAAAGATATTATGTGAATTACAACAATATAAACAAGTCGAATTCAAAATTTCTAATTGTCAAATTTTCGACCATATTAAACTATAGACAACATAACCTTTCGCTGTCAGTTGCGTTTTGTTAAAGTAGGTTTTATACGGACGGGATAAAAACCTCAGGTATCCTATGTCTAACTTTCTTTTTGTTTTAAATATATATAATGCGGAACAAAGTTCGCCGGGTCAGCTAGTTGTGAATAAGTTAGACATAACATGCTTTAACTTAAGACAATATATGTTATGACCGTCCGACCGTGGAATCCGTCTATGAACGACTTGTCTAGGGCTCGCGTGCTGACCACAATAGCTGGCACATTTGCATCCAAGGAGTACACAGCACGCATTATTCATATGCATCTGGGACACAACATGCTGCACGCATCGGTGTTATGAGCTTCACATTACATCAAACAAAACATTTAGCAAATATACCTATATGAATTCATCATCCGCCCCGGCTTCGCACGGGTGCAATGATGAACACCTAAATTTATCAGTGTTTCTCTACAATATTATGCATGTATTATGCATAAAAACCTATCTCTTGAATCTATTAAAAAAACCGCTTCAAAATCCGTTGCGTAGTTTTAAAGATTTAAGCATCATAGGGATAGGAGCGGACAGACGACAGCGACTTTGTTTTATACTATGTAGTGACATATAAAATCACGGTTTTTATTTTTGGTTGGTTGTATGGTTTATGACGGTTTTAGAATACATAAATATAATAAATAAATATAAATATCCTTGGACATTTCACACAACGCCATCTCGTCCCAAGCTAAGCAACTTAATGCTTGTGTTACGGTAACGAGATGGATGATGAACTACTTATATATATATATTTTTTGTAAATACATACATATTATAGATAGAAAACACCCAGACCCGGAACAAATACTTGTAGGTCGTACAAATATTTCTTCCGTGCGGGGATCGTACCCGCGACATTCTGCGCAGCAGTCGATCGCTCAATTCCAGGAGGGTGTCATAAGACAAAAGGAAATGACAAGGCCGTAAGCCTAGCCGCAAGAGAAAGAAAACTTGATTCAACCCCAGCCCGTCATGCCAGCGTGGCACAGTACGCTAATTTCCCTTCTTAAACTTGGAGAAGGCCTGACCCGATAGTGGGTCATCTATGGGCTGAAGCCACGAATGTGTATTTATGAGGTCTAGATGCATGTAGGTGTTGTTGAAGTTCATAAAAGGGCATTTAGTAAACGTCCACTGCTCTAGAGCTGTAAGCATTACATTTTTAAGTGCTTCCGTAAATAGCAGTGGGGTAAACGGGTCGAGATGAGTGGCGTTGATTAAATGAAACCCGACATTACGGTTCGCTGCGAGTCTAGAGGCCTCACGAACTAGTAAATTGCATATCTCCGGCCCGAAGCCGCGCGTTTGCAAAATTGCCAACCACAGACCTTTTTAACTCTAAAGTAGGGTATTTTTAATGGACAACAAAATGGAGGACATTAATTTACATATGATGGGAAAAGAGAAAAGACACCAACTTTCAACAGAGTAATATATCAGGTGGCAAAATCAAAATCAAAATGTTTTTTATTCGAATAAATTCTTGCGAATGCTTTCAAATAGTCAAAGATTTAAGAGAAAAAAAATTAAAAATAAAAATCATAAAATTAAATTAATAATTTAGTTTTTACCACCGGTTCGGAATGCACAGTTTTTAGTTTACTTAATCATTCAGTCATTCATACAAATATAAACTACTAGCTGACCCGACAGACCTTGTCCTGTCTGAACTATGAATATTGAATTCGAATTGGAATAATTAATAATAAATTAATATACCGCCTTTTCTTATCGATTCCAATCCCTTATTTAATGTAATTAAAAAAGAAAAAAAGTAATTATGCCAAAAATAGCGAAACGTCGGGACGAACGTCAAATGTTTGACAGGTAACAGTTTGTATGGGAAAATAAAATTGTTGTTTTTATTATTTTACTTACAATATCAATGTTTTCTCTAGACTCTTAAACCTTCCCTGGACTCACACGAATATTTCAAGACCAAAATTAGCCAAATCGCTCCAGCCGTTTTCGAGTTTTAGCGAGACTAACGAACAGCTATTCATTTTTATATATAGAGATTTTGTGTTCGTGAATTACATGTTGGTAAACTGCCCCCACGATACAGGTCATACCGAGGGCAGGAATAATGTTTAAAAAAATACAGTGAAAGCTGTTAAGCCGCAGGTTAAGTAAGGCTTGGCTTTGCTAGAGGTTGAAAGGGTGTCCATCATGTCTGACTTCCTCCGAGCTTCGGAGCTACCATTCTACCATCAATGGAAATCGTTGCACGAAGACAGTAGCGTGAACACTGACAGCTGGTCTGACTATTCAATTACCGGGCAGACGACAATCGCTCCGAGTAAATATTAAATTATATCATTTCAGCCAAAAGACGTCCACTGTTGGACATAGGCCTCCCACAAGGATTTCCACGAAGGCCGGTCCAGAGCCGCCCGCATCCTTTGCTTTCCGGCAACCTTGACCAGGTCCAGAAATATTAGTTGAGACATCATCATCATCATCATCAGCCTATTTCAGTCCACTGCTGGACGTAGGCCTCCCCCAAAGCTCGCCACTGAACCCGGTCTTCGGTTCTATGCATCCAGTTGCTGCCGGCTGCCCGTCGCGATCGTCGAGAACGCGTGTCATCGACATAGCCCATAGGATTAGCAAGCTGAAGTGGCAATGGGCTGGCCACATCTGTCGTAGAACTGACGGCCGCTGGGGCAAACAGGTGCTACAGTGGAGACCACGTACTGGCAAACGTAGGGTGGGACGCCCCCCTGCTAGTTAAGACATATGTCTGTCTAAATCCTACAAAACAAAAAATACTACCAATACTTATTTTATTTTTAGCGCACTGGGATTGAATCCAAGTGACTAGAAAACTTTTCCCCATTCATTGCTACCCAAGCCCACTAAACCAAACGTGTATTTTGCTTTCGTCTCCCGTTGCAGGCAGAGTTTGCACCAAGCAAGCAAAGCGCAGCTAATGCCCAATTTAAATTCTGAAGCACGCTCCCCTAACGACGTCGTGAGTCTAGATATTACGCGCTATGGTCACGATGACCAGTGCCACCAACATTGTGGTGCTTAACTAATATTCCTATTATTTCACTTAATATGGTTTAGATTCAGGGCTTAACGAAAATAAACGAATGAATGCATGAAGAGGAGCGCAAGAAAAAAAACATTACAAACCCTCAGCCGTTTTGCCAGCTCTTTTCAGTAGTGACGCGTTCCGAACTGGTGTTATATGTTCACAATTTGTAATTGTCCATCGTGACCAAAGCAAAATAAATGATTAGAATTTGATTATCTTCACAACTACAACAGCTACATATTAACCAACAACTTGGATACCGTCAGATAATTTTATTTTTAATATTATGTTAATGTGCATTAGAGAAAACTTGTAATTGGTCGTATTCTATTTCTAAATGACTGATATTATGCACTGTATCTACCTAACTGAATGCTTTACACACTAATATGTTAAAATAAAATAAGACTCAAAGAGATAATTGGTACGGGATTTAAGCAAAAAAATCAGTTCCAGAATGCGCAGTACTGGTAGGCCTCCCCACACCGTGGACCCACGACCTAGTTAAGGTCGCCGGAAAATGACGGGCGCGACGCCTCAGGTCCGGCCCCTGGAAATCCTTGGGGGAGGCCAATGTCAAACTACGGGCGATTTAGGCTGAAATGCAAATTATGCAGTTCTGCAAAATGTTTTTCTACCTTCGAGTATAACCGCGATATCGATGTTTTTCTAAACTAGGTTTTTACTATCAAACATAGATTCCACGCAAAATCAACCAAGTAGATTTCGTAATTACTATCCTACAAGCGTAGTTCCGTAATATTTCTAGCGTTCTTCGTGCCCATTCCTCGAGTTATGACATTTTCATGACTAAAATATTAGGCTTTGTTTTTCGTGATATTTTGCAGTATCTAAAATATATCAATGGTACCATCGATTCATTCGTTTTAGTTACACTCTGTGTTGGTGAAATAATTGATTATTTCAAGAGACGGCTATGTTTCACAATTGTTTCGAAATGGCAAACAATTACATTTCAATATAAACTTTTGAAAAACAAACGCTAGGACATTACAATAGCTCTACGCAACTGAACATTTCTTAGAGAAATTCAGTGAAACTCGAAGGAGAAACCTTAGATGAGAGGCCACGTGGACAAAACAAAGCTTTGTACACAGCCTAACTTCTGCGAATATAGTCTATGGTCTTACGACATGGGCATGGTTTTGTCAGAAATAATGCAAATAAGTTTTCTTTTAGTTCCTTAGTATATTAGGGCGTTCAAAAACTGCCTCCTTGTATATTATAATAATGTTAAGTTGTTTATCATAACAAATACTAAAATTATACCAAAGATCTATATTATAAATCCGAACGTGACTAAACGACTATTCATTCAATGTTACGAAGCAATAAATACATAGTTATAGGTATCGCATAAAATCTATATCATCTATCTAAAAAATACCTAAAATTGTAAACTAACTTCCAAAACCATAAAATAATTCAAAAGCGAAATATAAGCAATAGAAAACCATTTGAAGTTATTATTACACTTGCAGCACTGTGCAATTGAGCCTTCACGACTTCTGGTACGCCCTCTAATTGGTAGATATTCCCGCCACATGACAAGTTAATTTATACGTACATAGCGTTAAACACGATAGCAACAACCGTGGTTCGTTAGGCCAGCATTTTGAAACGGAATAGCAAACTTTAGGATCATTGGTGACTCTGTGTACCGAAATGTAGGAGACTGTAGAAAATTGCAAACATAAACAGACATAAGCCTGAAAGGCGCGCGATAATACTCTACCCATCAACAGGCAGCGGAGTTTGTTCGTTTTCTGTTTAGAGATGTCTTCTCTTTAGAGAACTGCGGTATTTTTTGTATGGATTTAAAGATTTATTAAGATAACCAACCTCTATAGACACACGTCCACTGCTGAACATAGGCATCCGCCATAGATTGCCTCAAACAACGATTGCATACCGCACCCACCAAAAGGCAGCAACTTTTATTAGGTCGTCCGTCCATGGAGTCGCGGGTCGTCCCACACTTCGTTTTCCAGGAACTCCAGAAATTTTTGCCCCATCTGCCATCTGTTCTTTGGTATACGTGGCCCACTGCCACTTTAGCTGTGCAATCCTTCGAGCCATGTCGGTCGCTCCGGTTCTTCTGATTTCCTCATTTCTGATTCTGTCACGCAGAGAAATCCAAGCATAGCTCTCTCCGGTGCACGTTGCGTTACACTCAACCCCATAATAAGGCTCTTAAATAACCATTTGACTTAGACAGTCGAATTCAATAAATAATTACTTTAAAACACCGTTTCGTTAAATGATGGACAATTCCAGCAGCTAAATTTACGTTATCCGGCTTACTTTAATCGACAAATCCATAGCTGCTCATTTCAACAACTCACGGCACGCTATTTCCGAGAACGTTATTTAAGATTGCCAATCCTTGGGTCGCATCTGGTGACCTAGCTTTAATTGAGTGGAAACCCGCAGCTGAAGCTTAAATCAATGTAAATTAGCTTAGCTATGTACTTATATTGAAACATGTGCTAATACAATTTGTGGCAAGGTTTCGCACAATGTTAATCGTGTAAATATTTGCTGAAAAGTAAATGCAAGTGAAATACTTGAGCGTGGATTTTGGATGTATGAATATTGTAGAATAATGTCACAAATTGTACACAAACGCGTATGAATATGACAAATCAGGATAAAATTACTGATTTTACTTCATGATACGATAATTATGTTATGTTGTTATTTACCAGACATGCTTTTGCGCAGCTGTTTAAGCAACAGTTTTTGCACGAGCATTAAATCCACCTGCCAGTGTGGTTCCCTTCCTACATAATTTACGCAATGATAAAAATGTTCAAAATCTTTTCCATTACAGTGAAGATCGGCCATGATATAAACAGCTATGATTCGTTTGGTGACGGATTTAGAATATACACAGGGTGTCGGTCGTCAGAGCCGACTAAAGAAACGCAACCACCTAGCCGCAAGAGAAGGATCACTTGATACAAACACTGTGCCAACCCGTCTTGCCAGCGTGAATTTGCCTACATGAATTTGGATGATGCCTGACTCAGTAGTGGATCATTTATAAGACTGAAACGATAATAATGACAGGTTTAGACAACAAACTCTGCTAAATATAGACAGTGCAAACATTACACTGCAAATGATTTTTTTGTGAAGGTGTTGATATGGTCTGTACAAAAGGTATGTCGCCAGCATTTTGGGCACCCTCCCTAAGGGAAGCAGTCTGGATGAAGTATTTTATATATTTTTTTCCAACAATAAGTATTTCTATTTTTAAGTTTTAGGTTTAGTTTGTTCCTAGTCTTTAGTGTTTTTAAGTATTTTAATGTTATTCATTTTTGTTTTTCTGTTTGTATAATAAATGACTATTACCTAGAGGCTGCTTTATAATATAAAAAAAACTGTCTCCTATTTTATCCCGGGATTGGGCAAGTGTACGAGTTACTACAAGCAGATAGGTTAATGTCGCCTATTGACGTTTATGATTCCGGTTTAGACTCACGTGACCCTGTATAAAGTGACATAATGACGCTGGCAGCTGAGGGTAACTGGACTGCTTCAGCTACCAACACCATTCTTACATTCACAAACAGAAACAGATCATCACCCAGGGTGATGTTTTTGGCTCCGGTATTCATATGCGTGTACCTCCAGCGACTGGGTACTCAGCCCATACATGACCCACTGCTGAGTCAGGCGTCGTCGAACTACATGGAGTCAAATTAACCTACTGTGCCACGCCAGACGGGTTGGCAAGTTTTCCTTCTCTTGCGGCTAGGTTTTCGGCCATGTTATTTCCTATTGTCCGCTCTTACGACACCCTCGGGATGGAATGGGGTGGTGACACAATGTATTCTAAATCCGTCCACCTCTGTATTTGAATGACTAAACTAATAAAAAAAAAGAAAATATGTCTAATAGTTTTAAAATACTAAATTGTTAAGAGTCTCAGCTCTGTGATTCCAAGTGTAATCATATTTCGAATACGTAAAAATTAAGCCAAAAATGTTGTGTTTAACTAACAGACATGTATGCTTCACTGGTTCAATATAAATAAATAAGGACACGTGTTAGTTACAATGATTAATAATCAATATCAAAATGGGGTGCCGTCGACCGGCTAACAAAGAACATCGTCTTGGAGGTTATTTGAAGACCTAGTCTAAGGTTAATGCCATCGTATTAGTGTTCAGGCAGACTTCTGGTAAGTAGGTATCACGAGGCTTTTCATCGATTGCCTTAAATTTCTAAATTTGGAACATGTTATTGAATACCCAAGCCATTCCTGTGGACTCCGATTCTGTGGGCTGCTGACAGCCAATCCAATTTCAATTGAGAACCGCCACTGCGGAAATTTCTAGAAGACATTCCCTTAATAGGGCCCGAAATGTGTTTGCGTGTAAGATGAATTCGAATAACGTTAATAGGATTGCTTTGTGTGAATGCGATGTCTATTCAAAGTACACTGTTGGTCTCGTCAGCATTTCTAATGTAAAGTTATTCCTCGAAACCGTTTATACTCGTACACTGCGCAGTAGTCAATTGTAGTCGTTTCTGTTTAAAAACAGTTCTTAGCGGAATACAGAAAAATACGGGTCTGGAAGCATATCTTTGGGACTAAAATATAGGACTACATTAAATGTAATATTTATGCATTGTAATATAATATGTACCTCTGAAATGTCTTCTTAACAAACTTTTGTCACATTCTTTAGCAAGTTCATTAAAAAACAGTGACAATATACAATATCATTATGAGCGAAAAAAATACTTTCTGTTCGGTAAGTTATAATAGGCAAATCGCGGAAGGAAGGAAGGCAATATAATTTTATCAGCTATCAACCCGATAAAGAACATATTTTAAGGTAGTATTAAAATATTTTCTCAACTCACCACTAGACGGTGCTTGGGCGTCAATATGTGTTATGTATAGAAATAACTAAATAAATAACACCGAAAGGTATAAAGAAATCGAATCCGCGCCATTAGCCCAGCGTGTCAATTATTTCAGCTGTAAATACCTAGCACTAATTACCCAATATAGGGTCATTGGAGCGCGTCAGGCCGGCGTGAAACCCACTATTATTAGGACAACCAATGTCGGTCAGCCACACCTGCAACGACCTCGGAAATTGTGCGTGGGTTAAAACCAATCAACAAGTTAAATACTAAACAATAGCTAAACTAAAATGCTTTTAAACTAAAGCACCTGAAAGAAATAGCTCACGTATTATTACATTATTTTACTCCCACAACCGCTTCGAATTGTATAACATTGCAGAAATTAATGGCATATACGTTTGTTTTTTAGTTTACGAAAAGTCTGTCTGCCCCCGAAGGTGTGCCATGCATTTTTTTTGTGTCACTACCCCATTCCATCCTGAGGGTGTCGTAAGAGCCGTCAATAGGAAATGACAAGGCCGAAAACCTAGCCGCAAGATAAGGCAATCTTGATACGACAAACTGTGCTAACCCGTCTGGCCAGCGTGGCATATATTATATTCCGTATTCATGTCTATGAAATTATTTTCTCCTTCTATTTTAATCTATGAGTATAGGTCCTAAAAATCAAAAATGTTTCATTTGTTTCGGAGCGTCTGTGGCGTGTAGATAGACACCTCAAACTACGGATAGTCTCTTACGATGAGGATCAACAAAAATAGACCAACACTTTAAAATAATACATCTGACTCACCTGTCATGCTGTATCAGCGCTATCGAGCTGGCCACGAGATCTTCAAACTGCTTTTCACTAGCAGAACTTCCTTGCCTCTTGTGATGATGCGGCGTATTAGCTGCAGACGACACTGGGCTCAATGACTTCTGGGTTTCAGGGCTCAGAGACTTTGAAGATAGGTTTCCGCTGGACTTGCTGCCAAACAATCTCCATGATACCACGGGAGTGGACGAATCGTGGTTCTTAGATGAACTGCTTTTCCACGGGAACACTCCTCTGCAACAAGGAGAAATATGTATCAGAACATAGTAGGATTAAGAATACGGTAAGACAAGTAGTAGACGAAATATTCGTATAAAAGGACGCCAGAGACAGATATCCGTAGGTGTGTACAGATTACAGATATACAGATTGTCCGTGTAGTGATGGTTTTAGAATACACAATGTCACCAACCCATACCATCTTTAGGGTGTCGTAAGAGGCGACTAAAAGAACGCAAAAGGCAGATCACCTAGCCCCAAGAGAAGGAAAACTTGATACAAACCCTGTGCCAACCCGTCTTGCCAGTGTGGCACAGTAGGTTTATTTCCCTACATGAATTTGGAGGCGGCCATTAATGGGCTGAAACGAAGAGACCGATATGCTAGGTGCAAGAAACTGCGCCAGAAAGGCACGATAAACTAATAATTTCCGCCCAAAACGTCAACTCACTTAGCACAGTGGAACTGCAATATAACCTCATAGTTAATACACAGCCAATACCACCCCATGGAGGGTCGGGGTGTCAAGGGAATGCCAAGGCCGATAACCTAGCCGCAAGAGAAGGATAACTTGATACGAAACCTTGTGCGAACCTGTCTGGCCTGCGGGGCACAGTAGGCTAATTACCCTCCATGTAGCTGGAAGGCCCGACACAACAGTGGGTCATTTATGAGCTGAGTATTAGTAGCCAATAAAAAAATATCTACTTCGGTTATATGTACTTTTATTACTTCAGTTAAGCGTCAAAAGTGTATGGCTTTCTCTGAATTAAAGTTAACGAGACATGACTGATTAATTACACTTATATGTAAACTAGCTACCCGCCCCCGCTTCGCACGGGTGGAAAGATGAACCTCTAAGTTTATCAGTGTTTCTCTACAATATTATGCATGTATTATAGATATAAACATTCCTCTTGAATCACTTTATCTATTAAAAAAATCCGTTGCGTAGTTTTAAAGATTTATGCATACATAGGGACGGACAGACGACAGCGACTTTGTTTTATACTATGTAGTGATTTCATGGCACTGGTTCAGTCAAAATTTATTGAGCGAAAGTGAGGATCGGCGTAATGAAGCCTAGACAAGACTAGCAAGTCCAGTTGACTTTAGGTCGGAATAACTAACCACACCTGCCAAACAAGATAACTGAATCAAAATCTACGCATCCGTTCAATATTTATAATATCATCATCATCATTAGCCCACATTAGTCCACTGCTGGACATAGGCCTCCCTCATAGAGCGCCATAGCGCCCTGTCTTCAGCTTGACGCATCCAGCTGCTGAATATAGCTATAATGAATGCTGATAATATCATAGATACGCGAAATATATATGTATCACCCCTCTTTTCAGTCGATTTTAGTATCCATTCTACGTTGATCATATTAGGTACGTATACGATCGTATTTTCTTGAAACTAGAAGACGATCATAATTTATCATTCGGTGTCGTACCAAGCATAACAATATAAATATTCATATAAATAACCTTAATCAATAAATAAATGTTACAAGAACATTACGTACACGATAATAACCTTCATTAGAAGCCTTTACGTCGATGTTACATAAATAATATACGAAAGGAACTATGAACACATCAAGCCTAATTAAATATTTAAAAAGATGAAACATTTACCACTACCACGATAGATTAATAATTTCGAATATGAAATTTGACCAATATGACTTCCGTGTGACGACTCAACGATTGCTGCCATATATGCTACAATCAGCCAGCCGGGAGCCAGCTTTACCCTCCGAAGTACTTAGTAGGTCTGTGGGCATATGTAATGGTCGAATTTTCATTCAACGTGCTATTTATTGTCGATTATGACAATTTTGATTTAAAAACCAGCGTCAGTGTAAATACTAAAGTGTCAGTTCTGGACGTATGCCACGCGCTTTTGACACAAGCATTTGGTAAGAACTTTTGAATTTAGCAGATTAATGCTAGTAATAGGCCTTTTTATAGTATGCATAGCGCAGGCGCGTCCGCCAAGTCAAAAACGCAGTAGTATGACAGTTTCGGCCACTTTTCATAACTATGGCTGTGCAACAAGCATTATCATTTATCACACATCAAATTTTTAAATAAAGTGCCCGAAAAACATGACGGAAGTTCGGGCATGCGCACAAAATATTTTGAACTATTACAATGACTATTGCACCGTGTCCGATAGGCACGCAGATAAAATATAGCAAGTTCTATCAACATTGATCTTACTTAACTTGCAGATCAATTGCATTCTGAACTATACGCTATAATTTAGTAAATTTTAAATATGGAATATATATTATCCATCGGCGGATGGTTGGAAATTACCATAAGTACACAAAATACCAGTCGCAAACCATACTAACAATGAAACAGTGACAAATTTCACAAAACATTTTCACCTTGCTCCAACCTTCCCTATTAGCCAAAGTTAAAATAAAACGACAAACGAACAGACAAAAGTATACACGGTAGAAAATATGCTAAACAGTCTACTTAAGACTTGTCGTGTTGACATATTATGTAGGTATATTAGTTTTGCTTGACTATTTCGCAGAAGCTTCTAGGTGCCGATTTCTAATCCGAGTCAAATGCATCTTTTTCTATTGATTATTAAATAAATTTCAAAACAATAACTGCATTTGTCAATAACAGCACCATCTATCCATACATGTTGACATTCAAGCGCCATCTAGCGATGAGTTGCTGAAATCCATGCAATATTTTAATATGAATCCGAAAATATTTCGTTTGTTCTTTTTTAAAATGGAATCTACTATTTGCCAATGTCATAGTCTGTCAGTGAAAACGTAACAGTTAGACAAACTTTTCATTAACGGATGACTCTGTAACTTGTAAATGCCATACACAATTTGCAATCTATTTTGTGTATATGCATAACAGGGAAATTATTCAGAGTTACATTAGAAATTATAATGATAGTGTATATTAATATTAATCACCCGTTAGGAGATTTTTGCCGTTTAATTAACAATATTATGATATTTTATTTAATGTCTGGTGTATCAAAGTCAGAAATTACAAGGCAGAAAATTTAGCCGCAAGACACGGAAAACTTCAAACGAAAATCCCTCCGGTAATTGGAGGAGGCCCGACTCAGCAGTGAGTCTCAGCACGGGCTGAGAAGAAGAAGAAGTGTCTGGTGCAAATTTAGTGCGGACAGACTTTGTCTCGGTTAACGAATTCATCAACATTGAATGTATAAGCGGTTTGGGCGTTGCGTTGTTACGCAGGCAGGATAAACATACATTGTCATTTTACAGAGATGCTATAAGTTATAATCAATAATTCTGTGCTATGGTAGGTAATAAGTCACCATAGCACAGAAACATACAGATTTTCAGAAGTTCCACGACGCCATCTAAACCTACTACTACACCACAAGCCTACAATCCGTGAAACAATATTTAAGCGTTTGCATCAATACTATTAAAAATAAAGAACCGCTTCAAATAAACACAGAAATCGTGACATGAACACATTAAACATAGGAAAACCAATGGTGCGTTAAAAATAATTAATTGACACACGATCATGTCTAGGCATCAAAATAGCCGCTGTACAAATTGCGCAGTACATTCCGCGATGATTGAATTGAGACCTTATGACCTAAGCAGTATAGTGCTCTGTCAAGTACTACGTGTCTAATTAGTATCAACATTCCGAACAGCATCTATCTTTAGCATTCGTATAAGGATGTTTGTTTGCCTATACGCTCCGAGAGGAATTATTATGACTGGCATATAACAAGCTTTAGTAAAATAACAGACGAATCACTGGTTCGTACTATTTTATCGCTGTACAAATGATCGGCAGTCTACTACCCTGTGCTACTACTACTAACACAAACGCGTGTATATACATCGACTGTTCCGAAGAATAAAGACCTATCTGCAATACTGCTTTGAAACCATTTTGAACTCTATTCTTCATTTTAATAATATAATATGAAGTTCAAAATGGTACCAAAGCATTATTGCCGATAGGTCTTTATTCTTTGGAACAGTCGACATATAACTTTGGGGATTTGATTAAAAGGGGATTTGCTTAGGTGGTTTGGGTCTTACATAGACAATAGATCGCAAGCTGTAGTGCTAGGCAATTATATATCATCTTGGGTTCACGTTCCAAGTGGCGTGCCTCAAGGATCTTTACTGGGACCCCTTTTGTTTCTAATTTTCATATCAGATATTGATTCATGCTTTCAAAATGCTACACTACTTAGTTTTGCTGATGATATGAAAATATCTATGGTTATCAAGAATGTCAATGATGCGCATCTTTTACAACATGATCTGAATCGTCTTGATTCTTATTGTATTGCTAACCACTTGGATCTTAATGTCAGCAAGTGCTCATATATTACTTTTACGCGTAACATAAATTTTATAAATTATAATTATTCTTTGCTGAATCAAAATCTTATCAGGAACCAAGAAATCAATGATTTGGGAGTTATATATGATGCTAAACTCATCTTTGACCGGCAAATTTCTTCCATTGTGAATAAAGCGTATCGAGCGCTCGGGTTCATACTACGATGCTCGCAGGATTTTCAACATGAAAAGACACTAAAAATTTTATATTGCACTTATGTGAGATGCCACCTCGAATACGCGTCCCAAGTTTGGAATCCCCGGTACAGCATCTACATCAGCCGCATTGAAAGTATTCAGGAAAAATTCTTACGCCATCTAAATTTTAAAATTAGTTACAACGCAACTGATTATGACGATTCTTGTAAGAAACATCATTTCTTAAGTCTTTCCAAACGCCGGAACATGCTAGATATTCTGTTTCTCTCTCGTATACTATCCGCTTCTATTGACTGCCCCCTATTGCTTGACAAAATTTGTTTTAATGCCCCTAAACGTTCGCTGCGTAATACCCCTTTATTCTTTCTTCCTATAGTTTCCACCAACTATCGCCAAAACGCTTTCGTATATAGATCATGTGCAACATATAACAGCATGGGCTTCGCAAGTGATCTGGATATAGCTGCATGCAATGCTCGAGCTTTGCGGATTAAACTGAACCAATTGTTATTTTAGATAGATTAGTTGCTTTGTGTTTTTAAACTACTTATTTTTAAGGATACCGTTTACTCTAGTGCTATAAGTGGGAACCCTT
Organism: Clostera curtula; assembly: GCA_905475355.2. NCBI lineage: Eukaryota > Metazoa > Arthropoda > Insecta > Lepidoptera > Notodontidae > Clostera > Clostera curtula. Next base: position 2,153,716 of record FR997805.1, read on the forward strand.
AATGACTCACCTGTTAATTTATTCTAGCATATTTTTAAGTAATAATGTAGTCGATGGTTCTCCTTGAATATGTAATAAATAAATAAAATAAATAAATAAATAAAATAAATAACAATCTGTGTCTGGCTGCGTCTGGAAGCCACGTAAAGCTGTCGATCCCGACTGCCGATCCAACGTCTATGGCAGTCGATTAAGGTAGTCAGTAGCGAAAAACCCCTAGTGGGACAATGGTCAATCGCTCCATGTAAATATGGGTACTAATCCAAATCAGGTTTGACTAGTGCTGGACCCAAAAAAAGTTAAAGACGAGGAAGAACAGAAAATTTAAGTAACTATATTTAAGTATGAGTTTGTTTGAAGGAAAGAAAGAATTTTACTCAGAATGCTATTACAATGAAGAGAACAGTTGCGAAACTTTTGGGCTTACTTAAAATGGCTAAGCGCAACGGACTGCTTCTACGCCTGTTATTTCTGTGACGCTAAGATTCAAATCGCGGAGATTAATTTCTTTAGGAGCATTGACCCTCGTATTATGTGATGCTTAACAAAAAATGTTTATGTCGTTCTGACTTCTGAGATATACTTATCTCAGTTGTAATTTCCCCAACTCCCAGGTAAAAGCTAACAAAAGGAAAGTTTTCATACTATACGTTCTGAGAAGCTTATCTCATTTAAAATGTCTTTCGAACGGGCAGAATCCCCGATGAAACGACTTTCCCACTGGCTTCTGGCTCCTATTATACATTTTAAATAAATATAAATGCGATAGGTTGCCTGCGACTTTAAGGCTTTCACAACTAAACCGCTGATACAATTGCGCGGCTATCTGGTACAGCGCCATGCCGTGAAGAAGGATATTGTCGCAACTTGAAGGGTGGTGGTGTGGATAACATGCCAGTAAAATTTGAAGATGTAATTATAAAATAAGACTACGTAGATGCGGGCATAACCCGGATATTCTAAATAAGTACAAAAAAGACATGAAAGAAAACCGCCTTTTAAAATTAACAACAGCGACAATAAACCCCGCGGCCAAACCTTCTTTATGTAATGTCGTATCTATCGAATAAAAACTCGATATAAGAATTAACAAATGGCTGGATATGAAGGAACTAGCTTTTGCGCGCGGCTTCGCCCGCGTGGACTTCGAACCCGTGCTTATCTCTATGCATATTTTTTATGAACATTAAAGTGGGTATTGTGACTAAACTATGATAGTTAGATATGTGCTCCCGCGGACTCTTAATAAGACCTACCAACTCGTAGTACATAATTGTGTTCTATTGTCAATACTTTTTGCAGCGCACGCATAAATAGGTTTTCGATCGATAAATAGGTTTGCGACAAAATCGCAATTTTCATACGGATTCCTAATTATTGAAAATAAAATATAGCCTTTAACCTTCCTCGATAAATGGACTATCTAACACTGAAAGATTTTTTGAAATCGGACTAGTAGTTCCGGAGATTAGCGCGTTCAAACACACAAACAAACAAACAAATTCTGCAGCTTTATATATTAGTATAGATTATAGAGTATAGATGAGCTTTAATTCACTTTCAAATTAATTTACTTGAACAAATAGCTATTTTTATAAAAAAGAACAAGAAATAATTCATTGACCCGAGGTATCATACATCTTACACAATTGACCCGAGTTTCCTACAATTGTTTTAAAGGCAGTAATACGCGCGCAATAAAAACAGCTGGGGAGTGGTGCGCGCGCGCATGGTACGCCTTGGTACGGGCGCATTGCACGCTTAGCCATTATCAATTCCACTTGTTCGACGTATAAATACATGAATCTTATCTCATTATTCGCATAAAAGTGCTATTACGATGCTTAGTTAGTTTGAGTTGGAAGCGCTGCCTTTGAACTAGAGGTCCCCAGTTCCATTCAGAGATCGAGAAAGTGTATTTGAGTTAGCCAGCTACTCTGGGTTTAGGAGACATTCTCTGGGTTTAGGAGTCATTTGTGTGCGTGAAGTACACATTCCCGCTCTACAATGAAACTGTGTCCTTTTATAAAAAGAAACCGCTTTAATATAGCTGATCCATACATTTTTTGGCAAATACTTCCAATTTCTATTAATATTATTACATTGCAGTAACATAAAATAAAATTGAAAGGCCGATGTCCGTAACCGCAGCAATAAACCTACGCAATTTGGTATTAAACATTTTAATAGTCACTGTTTTAATCACAATTTCAAGCGTCGAGTACATTTCATCGATGATGATTTGAAAACTAAAAAACGATATGACAAACAAGAAACTGTTTTGTGAAAAAAAAAACTATTAGATTTACCATTTAAAATGTATAATGCTGGCACTTCACATGCCATTTCATGTTCGATATTCATAATGCGGTATTTCTGTGAGCCACACTTTCTGTTCGACGTTTTTTGACTAATGTTTCATCCGCACATAGCCCTTAAAGTCACATATGAACGAAACACGAATAACGAAGTGTAGTGCCAACATAATGTAAAAGGAAACAAGAGATTCTTATAATCATCAAAAACGAACAAATCAAAACATTCTTAAAATGAATGCTTCAGCGAGATGATGGTAATGGTGGATTGCTCAAGATCTCAAGCTCGTAATATCGGAACTGTATATTGTATAGAAACTGGTTTTTGAATCATGACGATTGATCTCTTGGATACGTAACACATTATGTGAACTTTTAAATAATTAGCTAATTATAATCCAAATTCATTAAGAATTATAATGATTATAATTTTCCAGCCGTGCTTAATTATAAGCTACTCGCTTCCGCATGGGGTTTTGCCCGAACGCTGAAATTATGACCTCGCGGTAAATACACATCAAAGCTTTGGCTCAAAATGTCGACTCTTTTAGTCCCTATGTCATCCCTTCAAGTCCGCTATCAACAAAATAATAAGGTTGTTCTTCCCAAAGGTCCCATTAAAAGTTCGCTAAAATCAAATCATGCAGTCAGGTATACTTATAATGGTAGCCATTTATAATTTTAGTTTAATTGCGTTTGTATAAATTAAGATGACAATTAAAATTGTCCACAACAACATATTTTAGGAAGCCAGTTAATTTATTTCTCAGTAAAACATACAAATAAATTTTCTTGGACTAGATTAACGAGATCCATTACAAGTGTCATATGTCATAACATAACGTGCAGTAACTTGTAAAAACATTGGAATTTTACAACCGCCTAAGCACATAAGCGATACATGTTTCATGTACATAGAAGCAGACGTAACACTGATGATTGGTACAAATAATATGGATTACTTCAGCAAACTTGTTAGCTTAGACTCAACCGACGAATGTTACCTTGTAATGATCAACAATATTCAATATCAATATAACTCTAGGTAGTCTTACATACCCCAGCTAGTCCCCAACGGCCGTAAATGAAGATTTAGAATGAAAAATAAAGGTTTGTTAGAGCTAGTGAAGATAAAAACCTTCCAAGAAAAATTATAACAAAATTATTAAGAGACAGAAATTGTTTGTAGGCGAACGTATCAGAAACTCTAGTTACAAAAATCAACCCTACTACCCAAGCGAGTGCAGTGATCATAAATGTTAACAAACCGGGATGTCCGAATGGTCTACTACGTTTGGGTCGCACCTGATTGATGAAGTTTGTGTTTCGTGAGCAGCCAGATAACTTCACCAATCAGGTGCGACCCAAACGTAGTAGACCATTCTGAAATCCCGGGTATGTGACACTACCTAGAGTTTTTAAATTGATATTATATCTACCTACTGTTTAGAGGAATTACTGACATTGCGGGAGTAGTCAGTTAGTTTGTTGCTTAGCACTAGCTATTCTCGCTCTGCTAGCCCGCTAAGTGTTTCTTTACGCTTCATTTGAAAGTCCCCATATCGTAGTTGGAAATGAACACGTGGGAATTATTTTAAACAGAACATCAACGTAACATGAAATGCGTCAAAATCAACGACAAGATTAAGCACCAAATAATTCCACTTCCGTAGAATATGAGATTTGTCAATAACATTACGCAATGGATACTTTCAGTTCAGTTTAAATTCATCCTTCATTTCATTCCATCATTCATCACTAAGTGGAAGAAGCCGAAAAATTAGGTTTTGCAATACGTTCAACATTCAATGTTGTTGACAAAAAAATTCTTAATGCTGATATGGTATGACTACGTATGTCAGAATCTGTCTGTTGTTTTGACTTCATATAAGATAGACAGTCTTTGTATTCACTGGTGATAGAGGATTAGTACAATAAAGGTATAAGGTAGTATTAACATAGTTTAGATTCGAAATAAGGTTGCTACCAAGCCAAGCAACCAAACAGACAGGCTTAAATACAAACGACAAATTTATTTCGACAGACAAACAATCTTATTACAGGGAAGGAAAGCAACTAAAATGTGGCACAAAGCTGACTCAGATTTAAATAACTACATGACTTCATCACGATTATTATGCGAGAAAATGCTCTTAATGCAGAGTATAAAAATAGTTTTATTTTTTATATATATATCACTACATATTATAAAACAAAGTCGCTGTCGTCTGTCCGTTCTTATGAATGCTTAATCTTTAAAACTACGCAACGGATTTTGAAGCGGGTTTTTTTTAATAGATCCGTAATATTGTAGAGAAACATTGGTAAATTTAGAGGTTTATCATTGCACCTGTGCGAAGCCGGGGCGGATCGCTAGTAGTTGTATAAGGTGATATAGGATATCGCACAAAACAACTTAAAACTATAGAAACATTGCGTATACTGTACACAATGATGAAATCCCGCAATTTCGGCTAGTCACGTACAGTTTTATACAATACTAATAATATAACAATGATATCTATCAATAGCGTATCACCTCAAATTTATTCCTACCACGCCCGATGCCCATCTATTGTCGGCATTCCATTGCGCGTTCCTGACCTTCTGTGCGCAATAGTTCTGTCTGATATGTACCGAGGTGTGGGCGGAGATTGTGAACCTGTTCGTTCCGTTTTATGTGGGAATTGGCGAATGTCAAGAACCGTCGGTAAGTCGTCAATTGAGTCGAACCTATTTCTGACTTTGTATATGCCATGTATAAATTTGGCTTCGGTAGTGCATGCTGTTATTATCGAAAGGAAACAATTCGTAGATAATGATTTTTTGTGTAATGCCAAGGATGATAATAAACGTAAATACCAAGTTAATGTGTAATGAAGCATTATACTATACTTGCAAGGTTGTTCGTGGATTTCACAGTAGTTAATGATACGTGAAGACTAATAATTGTTTTGTCTGAATTCAGGACATTATGCTGTGCCAGAATTGCCAGATGTAGCAAGGAAAGTAACTTGATCAAAAGCCTTCTACTCTATGCTTCATTTTTTGTGAGATTTTATGACCCGGTTGCTAGGACCGGGTCATAAAATTTAGGTCAAGTGCTTCAGTTGTCAGTGCGATAAACACTTCAAGCGCAGTTGTTGCTTAATATCACCATCGTACGTTGGTAGTTAGGGAAAATAACGTCCGGAATAATAAAATAATCATAAATATTTAAGTAATGAACGGCAAGAACATAGAATGCCATGTTAAAATTAAGAGACAATCATAATCAACTTTTCGACCATAAATGACTGAGTCGGGCCTCCTCCAAATTCATCCCTCTATGAATTTGGAGACAAGTTAGACTTGTAAGTCTACAAAGGAGCAGTATTCGAGTAATTCTATATACTTACTACATACCGTCACTATTCGGTTACTTATTTCGATTGTATCGCGAAAGTTATAAAAAATACATTTCTTTTTCCCGGTAATATTTAGCGCACACGCCCTTGGGCGCCAAACTGCGCTATTTTCTATCGACGTAGTCATCTGGCACGATGCAATTGCCAGCATTAATCTTGTAAATTTAAAAATTCTTGCCAAGTCCTTGTGTCAAATCGTGTGACATACGTCTGAAACTGATACGTATTATTAAGTTGCCAAAACTGTCACATTTGACGTGTTCATAGTCGATTTTAACTCTATTTATTTTACCATATATGAATTGCTTATGCGCTTTAATTTTAACTCTAATAAATTAGCGAGTTTCGAGCCCTGCTCAAACTTCAGATATTTAAAAGGTCGCCATATTTTCTTAAGGTGAATGTTCCAGGGTAGCGCGCGAAATTCAAATTTTCTTACGTTTTTTGCAATTTGCAGGTCAGTGCTCGGTTGTATGTTGATTAAAATGTTATTCGCGGCTGTAAGACGTATGTAGTTATAGAATTATAATCATCAAACTCATCAATACAATCCTCCAAGCTCATAAAGGTGCAAGAATAAAGTCATTCTTGAAAAAGTTTTTCAAGAAGAAAGTGCACTTTGTTTATTTTTAACTATTTTATACTGACATTTGCATAAACATGTTGTTTTCATCATAATTATAAGTTTTTATTTCATCAATATTCTTTGTTTCAGACTATCTGTTCCTCGTCTTACGCGGCCTACCCACCCAAAGTCACTCCGTCTAGGTCTAATCCTTCGAGATACAAGTACATCGGCTATTTATGTATTCTGAGAAGTTCCTCCTTTCTGGTGCTATCGTGTAAAACAACTTCAAGCATAAGGCGTGCAGCGTTACCAAAAACCAAGATAAGCAAAGCGTCTAATTTTATGTTACAATAATACACATAATCTATATTTAACCTACACGAATTATGTGCGAAATGCTCTTCCGTCATTCCGATGTGCGACCTAAAAAACAAAGGTTGGGGTCGTGAACGAAGAAACGTTATTGGGAATATTCAATGGTGCATGAACAGTCGTCCGGAACATAAACCGAGAGACGATTAAATTAACGCCGTCTTCTATACAGCTTGTCTTATTGCTCTACAAATCTTAAGCTGTTGAAGCGTAGTAGACGGATTGCAGACTGGATTTGTCACGCTTTATATTACCTAATTTATTTTATTCACCTGTAGCTTCGCTGCCTTGGATCATATGGAAGCAAAAAAAAACAGTAATATAAAAAAAAATGTTGATGGTTTATATCCATAAATAAAAAAACTGAAACAATTGGTCTACATCATGTATATATATAAAATACGAGATCAAAAAATCTTGTAGCTATTATTATTTGTATGTTGTTAGCAATTTCACCTTTTCTCTTTATGGTCAGCTTCGGGACATTATTCACGAAAATCCTGTCTTAGTGCTCACCTACAAGTAAATAAATGATGTAAGAAAATTCCAACATTAAACAAATTTCTATTTAGAATTCCTAATACATACGCTTTGCTTAACAGCCTTAAACGACATTTTGCAATATTTGCCTAACCTCCGGTTTCCACCTCAAGACGAGGCTGTGACGTTTCTACCGTGAGAAGACAACAAGGTTGACGCAACTAAACGTGAGTGTTTACATGACCATTTACACAATCTAAATGGATTTAGTCTGGAATCTTTAGATTCAACTAAAAATGACTATTATCTTTTTAATATATCGCCTAAAATGCCTAAATAAAGTAATTTGTTAGCTAAAGGAAATGAAAGATTGTCGAGACGTCGATATGATTTGATATCCTCAAGATAGGAGATTCTTAAATGCAATCGAGTGATAGCATTTAATAATTTAAATTTGCTATCACACATTTAATGTTGTTGATAATGACGTAGATTTAGCCACGTAAGAACCAGTACATAGTGACAGCGTAATAGATAATGATGTCTTAGGTTTTCACGATCTTTACACATTGCAGGAAATGATGGCTTCACGGTTATGATCGTTTTATTTTATTTTATTCCCAACGTTTGTCGGGGTTTGTGGTTGGTCGCGGGAATAAATAAGATAAAACGATTATAACCGTGAAGCCATCATTTCCTGCAAAGCGTAATAGATTTCAATCTCAATTCTTGTATTGCAGGTAATCAATAGAAAACACAATAATGTGGATTACGATAATATCAGGTGCCGCGATAGAAACTACTCGTTGTGGTTCATCAACAATTTACTACCTAAAATGAATGAATCATGGTCTCCTCTCACTTGTTTACTATACATTACTTTTAACCAAAACATTGATCTATCTTTGTTGCACGCTTCTTCTCTTTTCCCCGTTTCGGAAGACGGGCCTCAAACTTTTTGTCGTAATATTTTTATTGGCTGTTTCTTTGCAACACGTACCACCTATAAAAGTTTTTATGAATTTAATACTTAAAGGTTTTAATTGCACGGAACGAACCTCTTATATTACAGCGGGATTAAATGTCAAGGCTACGGAAACTATAGTAACGAGAAACAAAATACGGGCGCAAATTATATGTAAAGGGTTATAGCTGGTTATAATAAAAAAGAAATCGACACTAACAACAAGGTACCTAAAAACGTGAAACGAACAGTTACGGTTGGATTCGCAAAGTTAATTTCTCTAAAAGTACCTACGTGGAATGGTGTAAAACCATTACTAGTAATTAGATTAAAACAGTTATTAGTTAGTTTTATACAAAACTACTGAACCAATTTCGATACAATTTCTATTTGACCAATCAAGGAACAACACTCATAAAACCTAACAAACATAAAAAACATACAACCGAATTGAAAAGCCTCCTATTTTGTCGGTTGAACAGATGTTTTACTACTGTTACAACTCAGCCCATACCTCCTCCGTCCTCCAATCACAAGGAGGGTAATTAGCCTAGTTTTCCATCTCTTGCGTCTAGGTCATTTTCATTTGTCGGCCCTTAAGACACCCCTAGGACGGTATGGGGTGGTGACACTATGAATTCTAAATCCGTCACCATTCGCGCACTAAAACAACGTAATTCTACGAAATCACATACATTTGATCGTGGCCTTGGGCAACATTGCGAATGTGAATAAATGTCCCGAGACCTATTTCAGTCGGACGGCCCCACAGATGGTCTGTCGCCGGGCGTAGCGAAAATGGAACGCAAACATCTTGTAAACAGGAAATGACAGCGAGAAGCAGTACACGAATAAAGGAAAAAAAATACAGTATCCGTATGAACAAAATTCAAACTAATAATATAAAAGCGAAAGTAGTTTGTATATTATTTGTACAAAATAAACTGCTGATCTAATTTTGACGATCATGGAGAAGGGACTTAGGCTATTTCCCGTTGGAAATTGAACCTTGATAAAGAGAAATAGGGCTTTAAAATATCTTTGGAAGTGCGCAGTTTTGTTTGAAAGCGCGGGAAGTTTCGCGATAATCTAAAAACAATATCACTCACAACGTTTCAGTATACATTCCCACAAGCAAAACACATATATGGAGCGAGTACACAAAATTTCAATAACAAATTACACTTGAATTTTATATCGTAACACAATCGTGCACAGACAAATCAACAATGTGACTGAAAACAGATGTTAGTTTATCTGTAGTTTAACAAGTAATTCGGCACACGAGTTATTATTATACAATGATAGCATAATATGAACATAACGTGTCTGAATTAAAACAACTGTCATTTGGAAGAGCTACACCTACTGAAACCAATAAATTTTGTGCTGATATAATAAAAAATATCTTTTGCACCAACGCAAACTTGCAACCAAAATTGTTCACTCAGGTAAAAAACATGAGCATTAAACTAAAATCAAAAAACCAGCTAATTACTTCTTATCAAAAGTGTCAAATTTTAGGAAATCTAAACTACTATTATACATATGGAAACAACCACTTTGACTGAGGTTAAAACAAAAGTGTTATATTTCGACTCTTACAGAACTGTTGAATTATTATCCAACACAACAAAGGCACGCACTATAGTAAGTGTCGCAATCTAATGAAAGTTGTGGAAGAAAGAATACGAGAAACTCTTTACGTAATTTACGTAGAATTTGACAGACAGCAGATTATATGGTTCGCGGACAATATAAAGTGAATACAATTCTCATTTTCTGTTAAGACCGGTATGAAACGTACTGTAAAACGTAATACAGTATTCTTTGTAATGTTATTTTTTTGCAAAACTATTGTTAGCGTCGTGATAGATCTTCGACTAAAATTTATTAATAGTTCTTTTTTTTCTAAAATGAATTAACAGAAGCTGAAAATAGAATTACAATTAAATACTAATTCCTGAACTCTTGTGAGGATCTCATCTACAAACGAACGCTGTCTTTTATATTGCAGAAAATCAAGTAGGTATCACATTCAGAATTTATAATTTTCGTAACACTGGCCTATTACAGGAAACCTCAATATTTATAAATATTCTCTCAACACATCCGGAATCGAATGACATCATGCTTATGCAAAAAGCTTGACCCGAACATACTTTGCAGAGTGGGTTAGATGCAGGTTGCAAGAGCGCGTTTCATCAAAGCCAGTATCTGTAAATTAATTGTTTACGTTTAATATTATACATATACAGTCATGTCAATTTATAAGATGATTAGTAGATTGTAATCTTAAATTGGAAAGTGCGCTTGTTTGTTACACAATCATACCGGTTCCGGAATCTTACATTTTGTCCAGATTGATGATACTTAATAATAAAATGGGACAAAATGTAAGATCCCGGAAGTGAATTTATCACGACTTTGACTCTTAAGTAGAATCGAATGGAGCACATTCTAGACTGCAAGCAAGTTATAGTTTCTAAATTGAATAAAAAAATGACTTTGGCACAGGTTGTAGTCGTAATTTTATGAAGATGACAGTTGTCACTAAACGAACTGTTATGAACTATTGTGATTCACACAATAGTTCTTTCAAAAACGGTGAAACTTTCAGCTAGCTCAAACTAACTGGAATATAGCAATACTATCACGTTATTTTCTATGAAACGATTGCCACTACTGCTAGATTCCTCAAACTATCTGTCTTGGAAATGTATCATTGAAACGTCGCCGTTACTTTATGACGCATGTGGTTTCATCAACATATAGTATTTATAAACTTAGTATTGATTTGCCGTCTGTCGCTTTAATAATTATAATGTCTAATATTCCATAAATGAATCCGATTTATTTGATGTCAATTTGTAACTATTACTCAAGAATCTTCCAAATTATTATTTCAACGAAAATGTGGTGATATACAAAACTAACTTCTTAGAAACGATTCATACAATTGCATTGCCTTACCTACCTACCTTTGGATTTGGATGTTAATATATTTACCAGAAAATCATGGGAAGGATTCACTGTATTTTCACAAATAACGAAATGCTGTACCGCACTTCGTTATTTGTGAACATACATAAACTTGCTCACAGTCAAGTTCAAATTCATAACATTATAATGATTGATAGCACAGACAATAAGATAGGCATTGCAAATTCTTGACCTTAGCTCCTTGCCGATAACAATAGCATTACGTACCACCAGGTTTCTAATAAATCATTTATTATCATTCGGTTGTCCGCCAATCAGTTGTATCGATTTGTATTCGGTAAGCTATTTTCCGGAGATATTTCAGTTTAGAAACAAGACGGTAATGTATTCGCACCTCTTCAAAATAATATTAGAATATCCACAGTATAGAAGTCTTGATCAAAGACTTCTTCAGCATAAAATAATTTTTTAAGGATTACAGATTATGGGAGTATGCTCATTATGATATACCGAAATGAAGCTACACTATACACATCATCAACAACACTCATATCTCGATTCCGTGATGGTAATACCTCATTTCCTGAACCAGTTACGATAGCGACATACAGTCAACTGGCACGAATTAAGCCTCATCAACGGCATTGACTATTATAGCACCAAGCACAAAAACTACTATGGCCCGGGCCGTTCAGTTAAACGATACAAAATATAGTATTCATTCACACAGCATTCTCGTGACCTTATAAATTGAACACTTTAGTAATGTCTCGATATCTTTGTAGTTTTATTGAAGGGCTTTCGCAGTAATATCGTATACTGTATTTTATGTCGTTTGTTCTGTAACATTTCAGTTCCTATGAACGTCGAGCGTATAATTAAAATATTTAACATCTTCCTCACAATACTTTTCCTTCGCCATTTAAACGATAGTGTATAAAATGTTAGCTTTATAATCACTTTCAATATACTACTATTAGTTTCAATTTACATGACTAAAGAATGTCGCAATGACCACAAAAAAAACATCAAAATAAAGTCCCTATTTCACGGCCAATATAATTTCCAAGTACGCCCAGGTTAAAATATATTTAAATGTATGACGAGCTCACCGCAGCCAAAATAAATAAAAGTTTAGTGACTTAAAAGCGGTACATTTTTTGCAAATTGAGTATGTTTACATGTACCATGTTTGCGTTTAACATTGAGAAGTTGGGGTAAGATCATTATCCCAAAATAAACGTGCAGTATTCTTTGTTTCGCTCATTTCCATTAGCAAAAGCTATTATTGGTTGTATACAAATGTTATGCTATGAAGAGGAGTCTTCAAATTGTTGAAACAAATCCCAATTAATTCCACTATTCTCAGAAGAGCATATTTAGTTTCATAGAGCTCTCGTGTAGAAATGTTCAACATAAACCAGTTTATTGGCATAACACATGGATTCAATAGAACAATGGGTAAGCTTTATCGTAACACCAAAAAGATCTTACGCAACATACGAAGAACATGTATGGTTCGCAATCAAAATCATTAATACAATGTATAAATAATCGTTAAGCCGATTGCAGAATTATGCTGTCATGAAAAACTACAGGTTAAAAAATCAAACTATACGCTGCTTCACGTATGAACACAAATAATTGGGAAATAAACCATACAACCTAATAGTTTCAACAGTAAAACTGCAAGAGGTATTTTATTAAGAGAATGTTTTTAAATTAATTGGTCTCAGAGGAACTTTTGATATACCATCAAACCAAAGCCATATACTATTAGAATCTGGCTCTAGCGGAAACAAAACCAAACGTTGATACACGAAATGTTGCAACATGCAGTCAAACATTATCCAAGCATATTGAGGAACTGCGTTTTAGAAATGAGTCAGTACTCAGTTTTCAGATTTCAGTGTCCTAGCCTACAACGAAATATCGATTCACGAAATCGAATGAAACCGAAGTGAAAGTGCTAGAAGCAATTATGAACACCACTTACTCAATTCGGCGCATGAAAGTCGATTACGAACTTTCTTTGTTCACGTACTGTGTACCGAGTTGCAATGTTTTAGGCCAATTAGGTAATCCAACCTTCATGATTGCAAACTAACAATGGCTTACTGGTATTTATTACACTGAATCTTGTGTTTAATGTTGTTGTCGTTCACAATGGGACTAGGCGATATTAAGTGACTCGACTTGCAATGGAGAGAGCTATGCTCGAAGTTGCTATGCTTGGAGTTACGCTGCATGCTAAGCTCATTATTGAGAAAATCTACGGAACCAAAGCGACCGACATAGGTCGAAGGATTGAATGGGGTGGCAACGTGGCCAAAAGAACGGTATCCGCGAGCAAATCTATGTAAGCGTAGCATGACAGGACCTTCGACTAGACGGACGTACGAACATATAAAGCTCGCTAGGATTCTTTTGCATGGCCTATTGCCATTCAGCACATGTCGTAGACGACGAAACAGATGTGCCAGTTACATTTGAATAAACACATCAATGACATGGGTATTAGTGTAGTATAGTCGAATACAAATTGTAATAAAATTCATAATCAATAGCTATTCATAACCATAGCGTAATAATAACTTGTGTTTTTAGCAATAATAATCAGAATAAATCCATATAATTATGAAACACACGATATTGTAGTGACCTTAATAATCGGACGGCCAACAAGTATAGCTTGATCAACGTCCGCTATGCTTACAATACAAAATCAAAGTGAAGATTAACAAAATCAGTTACGTTACATTGTTTAGGTCAATATTTGTTAGAATGGTTCTATGATTTGTTTTCTATATTTAATACATACTGTAACTAATCTAAATTTGATATTAAATAACCGTAGAGATTGGCAGTAAAGAGCAACGGGCAATTATATTTCTTGATGAAAATAATTGTATGCAAAGGGTTGTTTGGATGATCTGCGGTAACATTAACAGTAAACAAGAAGCACGCAGTTCATTCCCTCCTTGAAGAATATCTATAAAACGATTAACACGCAACCATAATGCACATTCTCACGCTACTACTACTCTCAGTGGAATTTCGTAACTTCCATGTTATCGTGTACGTAATTTCTAAAGATAAGATTTGTGTAAACGTAAATGATAAGAAATATTACTTATCAGAACTTATGTGCCATGAAACGTTTGACTTAATGTTCGAATCTTAATGATTCGTCTATGAAGAACATTTCAATAGCGTGTCCGATTTCATTTTCGGCTCGTTCGATGAATTTGATCGTAATATTCTAAGAACTTAGCTACAAGAGTAGATATTCGTTTCGATATTTGGAATTGTGTTCAAAAGGATACCATTTAATTCTACAAAAATGTGGCAAACAAATCAAACAAGCTGATATTGTAGTTTAGTATGTTGGAACAACCATCTGTGGTAAAAATAGTAGTTATACGTTAATAGTAGTAGAGTAGCGTTCTTTATTTTGAGTCTTCTATGTCGTATCAGTGTAATATGAGTAACGTGATTTATCAGTGTAACACCTGTGCACTACACTTTCCAAGTATTTTCAAAGATTACAGATGGTAAGACTTTGTTCATCATTTAAATAGTTGTTCGCCATCCTTAAAAGACAGTTATACACTAATAATAACAATTATCAGACATTTTCTAAAAGGATGATGTGAATTAAAAGATACTCAGTCTTTATTTACGGTTATTGGTATACAATTAATGGCACTTGTTAGTGTATGAATTTTACAATGAATCTTGGCAAACCCGCATTATACAAACGAACCTCTCAGTAGTTTGGTTTGGTCTCATCTCTACTATCTACTAAATCCCAGTGCGTCTGATGGACTGTACATCCTGGAGGCACTTACATGCTAATTTGAAATATGAAGAAATACTATATAAGATCCTCGTGACAGGGCTGTCACGAGGATCTTATTTTGTTCGAATCCCATCGCGGGTACTTAATTATTTTTACTAGCTAACAATGTCTTTTAAAACAAGGTTGTTCGTCATCTACAAAGAATAGTTGAAACGTTCAAGTTTTAAGAGATAAGCATGACGAATTTCAAAACATCGTTAGTGAAGAAACAAAATATCTATGTCGCTTATACATTTACCTCAGCATGAGTCACTGGTCACCTGTAGATCATGAATGCTGACCATAATAATACCAACGATGAATCAGGTGTAGTCAAAGTTAGAATTTGGACGGGGGCTGCGGGTGTAAGGACCCATGGTTCAACAGCTTGATGTGTGTAGGAATATGTTTATTATTTATAATACATGATATCTAGGTATCATAGATACAATGGCAACAAAAAATAAGTGTTATAAATGTGCAAATTCTGACTAATATTTTAATCAACTAGACAGTCAGCACGGGTTCCAATACCATGCTGACGAAATGTGTTAAATGTCAGATTTTTGTGCAACTCTGTAATCTAGCAACGTTTGAAAGCGTAAAATAATATAATAGCACTACGAGCCATAAAAAAGTCAAGGCCTTGGTAATTAAAAATACTATAAAAGATGTATAATTCAACAACAATGTTTACAACTTGACACCAACATAATTATTCCGGGAAGGAAGCGTAACAAAGGAAGTAGGACACGTTGTGTCAATGATGTAATTCGACATTCTTCAGCAAATAAAGCATCAAGCGCGTGAATAAGCGTCGTAAGGGGCGTAATGTATTTAATTTACGCGGTACTTAAACGACAATCCAAAGAATTCCGAGTACTGTAATGGCTTAGTCATGGAACGATTAAGAAGCGGTTCAGCATGGCAATATTACAAAAAATAATAATAACGGATTGACGTCTATACTCTGAGAACAATGATTGCTAACAAATGGATCATTGGGACATAATTAACTTTCGTGTGCGACGACAAGCGTGCGATAGTTGTCACCGCTTTTCATAGATATTTCACCAAAAAGCAGTAAAAACATATTTACCATATAGTCCAAAATAACATCTCCTAGAAGTATCACATTCAGAGGGGCAACAATGCAATGACAGTTCATTCGTTATTTGTGAAGTTTAACAACATCTATGTAGAACCTAAATAATACATTATTATATCTCTAAATTACAGGCTTTACCGGATTCTCGCAGGCATAAAAATGGCATTATGCAATCTTTTATAATTTGTTCGACAAATCATCATCATCATCAGCCTATTTCAGTCCACTGCTGGACGTAGGCCTCCCCCACGGCTCGCCACTGAACCCGGTCTTCGGTTCTATGCATAAAACAAATATTATATTATATTATTCGACAAATATTAAACATAAAATTTTTCATGCCAAGAAGCAATGAGGAAATAAATTTAGATCCTAAAATAAATAAAACAGCACGAAAGAACATTTAGCAAAATCACTAGAAAAACAGATCAATACTCTAGATAATCTAAATGTCATGACAAAGCCTAGAGACGCTTTTGCTAAAAATATTCAATGACGCAGTTATAAATCCACAGAGCGCATCGCGGTTCTGTAGAAATATTCAACCAAATATGTCTTTCGGTGTGCAAACCAAAACACGTTTCTCCAAAACGTAATTGGCAAAACGAAAAGGCTCTCGGACTTGCTCATTATGGAATATAATAAAACCCACTTACGCTTTCTTGAACACTGTGTATAAAAAGGAAAAAGTAAAACAAAGTCAAACAGTGCCGTCTGTAAAATGCCTGACAACTTAAAGTCACGGTCAGACATTAAATATTGACGATACCTTGGATCAGAAGCTGATGGCAAGTTGTTAATGCTGTGAGATTGTCATTTTGCCACCAAGGCGAGAAGTTGCACGATTAAGATAATGATGCGTACCGAAACCAAAAGAACATCAATGCAGCCTTGCAAAGTGACTGTAAAATCCGTATAATGTCATAGACTTTAAGACTATTTTGTTGTATGTCAGCAATAATTATGTCAACTTTGAGATTAACAGAGAAAAAAATGATTTCACATAGTTAAACAATGCAAATGAAAGAAAGTAGGTTTTTTTCATTCTATCGACAGCACTAACGACGTAGTCATACTAAAATATAAAATCCAATAACTCCCAAGAAGAACTAACGCGTATAATATTTCACTTTTCATAGGTTTCTCGAAGCAGGTAACAGATTTTTATGGCCACTTTTTTCCCAGTCGAAGCTGTCGTGTATCAAATGACGCTACAAGTCATGTGCAGGACACGTGCATCAAGTTGATGAGTTCCTCACAACTTTAATCAAGGCATAGTAACTGTACATTATTATATACCTTAAAATCACCTCTTTACACGATTATTATTCCAGTCTAAAGATCCATTGCAACAACAGACAGGCGTTCGCATAATCTATGACTGGAATAATACGCAATGTAAAAGATTCGTGCTTCAAGTTTAAATGACCGGAGTGGGACCTTTGAGAACAGGTTCTGCATTGAATTGGCCATTGTAGAACATTTACGCATGCAGTTGGCTCCCTAGCACATTGTTTTTAAAACCGGCTTTCGAGAAGTTCATTGCGCATTCGCTGCTTTATTTTCTCTTTGTTTACCTTGCCAGATACGTGTATAGATTAAAAACAAACTGGGTTTTTTCGTTAAATTTCTAGAAGACATTGTTTTCGTGTTCTTTAATGTACTTAATCATAGATAATTACCATTAATTAATTGGTCTTTAGAAGTTTAGTTTACTTTAGCTTAGTTAACATTACTAAATCGTTTTTCCAAAAATCCTTCATTGTTAAATGATACATACATATAATCACGCCTCTTTCCCGTAGGGGTAGGCAGAAACCACTTCTTTCCGCTTGCTACGATCCATGCATACTTGTTTCGCGTAGTCCACTTTCATTACTCCCTTCATACATGCTCTTCGGCTTAGGGTACTCTCGACCTGGCCTTATTTCAAGACGTCCCTGATTTGGTCTTGTAAGGTTCCTTTCCAACACTTTCATTCACACTCGCCTTAAACACTTTTTTCGTCAATCGATCATCATTCATTCTCTTGACATACCATCTCAGCATACCTAAGTTTCTCAATTTTTGTCACCACATCTTCTATCTTGTTAAATGATACGTCACGAAAATTCACTAAAATTCCTGGCCTAAAAATAACCAAATGTCAGATAGCGATGCATTCTTGCGTCGATGCATCATAAAAGTCAACAGTTCAAAGAACCTTAATTAAAATCTCAGCAAGAGGGGGCTCAGCTAGTCCGGGCCGCTAACCGGCTTGAAGGAAGACAAAACTATCTCTCGGTCGCTTTCTATAGCGTTAACGGAGATAGGGCGTACGTCAGCGAGAAAAATATATAGAATTCTACATTAATTGCTCTGATTCTACCTACAGTTATGTCTTCAAAGTGCTCTATGTGTACTAACTAGGAATAAAGATAAACTAATAATCTATGGTAAGTGTCTATTTAAAAAACGCAGTCGATGGACGTTATTGATGGTCGAACCACCATAAAGATAGATAATCATGTACGAATGACGGAGTCCGTGGTTAGTTTCCTAATTTATAGTCGAAACCAGTTAAAACCTAGACAACTTATAAAATTAACTTAATAAGTCAGCTGTGGAATTGTAATTTAAACATCCTGACCACGAAAACCAAAGGCACCGACGAAACCAGCTAATGGCATAATTAGAAATCAGAAGGTACAATGATAAATACCAGCACGTATCGCGCATGCGCCGCCACAGCTTGTGTTTGCAAAACAAACAACCTCAGTCTCGCTCGAAGCGGATTTCGCGATATACATGGCTTAAACAAAGTTATTATAAAACTGCGTTTGTGGAGCAACGTATAAAATACAACGGGATAATATATATTTCATATCAAAGTGACAAACAACATTTCCGTCAAGCGTCCAATCTAACGATTGCGTCATCAGTCCGCCTGGAGGTCGCGGTCCGATAACATGCTTAACAATATTTTTCTCCACATGACTCGACGCTGTCGTGCCAAAGATATACTTAAATGACCTTTATTTTCACAGATATCAACTTCCCGTCATTTTTAAATAAATGAGCACGACCTCAGGACTAACGGTATAAAATACAACAAGCGAGAGAAAGCGTTGAGGATTTCCAGTCGAGTGAAAGCAGCCGTGGCCAGTACACCTGAAGCACCGCGCCGAGCGGACGGTATCACTACAAAATGTCAGTTGCAATCGCATCTGCAGTTTTGCTAACGAGTGCAGCAGCGGTTTACTGGTACATGAATAGACACAAACCGGTGAAGTATATCCTCAGCGAGCTACGGTACGCGTTGGACATACAAGGTGCTGGCGTCGGAGGCCTCATTGATGACTGGGTCAACGTAAGACGAAATAAGGTTGTGTTGCCTGATGCGAAGAAGAAAGTTGCCGTCGTCACAGGTGGAGCGAGAGGTATTGGTACTGAAGTAGTTCGTGGACTCCTCAAAGCAAATGTCTATGTGATAGCGGGAGTAAGAAAACCAGAAGCAGTGACAAAATTGGCGGAGACATTAGAAAACGGAGATAAATTAACAGCATACCCGTTAGATTTACAATCGCTAAAATCTGTAAAGGAATTCGCAAAACATGTTCTAGATAAGTTTTCTGCGATTCACATCCTAGTCAATAATGCTGGAGTAATGTACGGGGACTATAATTTAACCGAAGATGGATTTGAAACGCAGTTGGCTACCAATCATTTGGGGCATTTCTATCTGACACATCTATTGTTACCTGCATTGAAAAATGGCGGGATGCCCGGGGACGCTGCCAGGATTGTGAATGTTTCTTCCTGTGCTCATTACCCAGGGAAGATTTACTTTGAAGACATCAATATGAAAGGGCATTATGACACGATAGCGGCATATTCACAATCCAAATTGGCTCAGGTAATGTGACCCATATGTTACAATTATAATTTTGATCCTGAGGTTTTATGCAACTTGGTTCAAAAACCAATCTTAAAGCTATATTTACTAAAGTGTTTTTTTTTTGTTCCAGCTGATGAGCGCAAGATACATAAACAAAATTTTAGAAGAAAACGAGTGTCCAGTCAAAGCTTACTCTGTCCATCCAGGGATCGTCGATACAGACCTATTTGAGAAGACTCTATTTAGAAGGCTTTTCCCATGGGCTATGAAGCTATTCTTCAAAACTCCTGAGAAGGGAGCTGTTTCCATACTCTTCGCTTGTTTCGACAAAGACTTGGAAAAGAGGGGAGGATTATACGTCAGCAATTGCATCGAGGGTATCAGCAATAGATTTTCCAAAAGATTTGACAATCAAAAGAGACTTTTTGAGATATCCTGCGATTTAATTGGTGTAGATAGAGATAAATTTGGTATAGTTGATTGATGTAAATGTAGGAATAGTATGAGTTCTGATTAATTTATTCACTAATTTGGCTATTTCTTACAACATTATTGTGCCGTAGCATAATAATTAAATAATAAAAATAAAAAAGTAAATTTAGATAATAAAATAAAGTTTGACAGGTCCAATGATACTCTATGAAGTCTGATTTACTTGCAGAAGGCTTAAATGTTGTTTATAATATAATTAAGTGACCAAAATAAATGTTGTATACTTTGAATAAAAATGTATTTAATTACATATGTATTTCGTTTCTTTTAGTATTTACCACTGTTGTAAAATATTACGCACAAGAGACCTATAACGCTTTTCTGTTTTTCGAAAATACATCTTATCTTACTAATATTATAAACACGAAAGATAGCACATAGGCTTTACTCCAAAATATTTCGAAAAATGGCTGCTGTGGGACGCATTTTTTTTTACAGAAGAGTTCTACATATCTTAGCCAACATCATGTAGGCTGGAAGGTGTTCTTGTCTCAGTTTCGAACCTGCTATTTGCTATAGAAGTTCCCTTCCGACACGATACAATTGTTAGCCTGCTAAATTCAAAAGTTCTTGCCAAGGGTTCGATTCCAAAGCATGTGGCAGACAACACGGAGGGATACTACAATATTCGTAGGTTACTTGAAACATGAAGGTGATTGTCGATTATTACTCTACTGAATTAGTAAGCCCTAAATTTTCATTATCTATCTACTAGCTGTAGCCGCGACGTTCGTGAGCGTGGCATAGCGTCTTTGCGTGCATTTTGATCATGCCCTTTCAACCCTTTTTCGCATTATTAAGCCTATGTTCTTACTCAAGCTCTAGACTATCTGTGTACTAAATTTCATATAAATCGGTTCAGTCGTTTTGGCGTGAAAGCACGGCAGACTGAGTTACTTTCGCATATATAATTTGGAGGAGGCCCGACTCAGTAGTGGATCGTTTATGGGATGATGATGTATAATACGTATTAGGATTAACTAAAGACCAGACTTTACGGTAGATTGGTAATATTGTTAGGAGTAGGTACCTTAGATTTCATTTATCATCATCTACACAAGTGAAACCTCGGTCAACAGTGATGTAACATGTTGTTATTTATTCAACATTTTTCCTCACAAAAAACCCAGTTCATCTTTTGGTTGAATAAAACTTGGAAGAATATATGATATGGCCGTAATTTATGTTGCATGCAACATTTGCATGAGCCGACTGTTAAAACAAGTTGAATACCAAACAAAGGAATAAAGAGGTATTTTAAATATCTTATTATTACTAGGGCTACTGGATCCTGCAGTTGAAATTGTCTAGAACACTGATCAGATGTATTATGTTTTGCTTTTCTGACTATCAGTTTACCTATCATCTAACCTTCACCTTGCTTTCACTAATACTACCACTCAGCCCACTACAGTCCTTCAGCTACATGGAGGGTAATTACTACTACTAGTAGATTGGTGTCTGGCCAGTATGGCACCCTACTGTGCCAAACTGGCTAGACACCAATCTAGCCAATGTGGCACACTATGCAGTGGGGTTGGCACAGGGTATTGTATCCTGCGACGTCCTGCCGGGTGCTCACAGCAGGACGTCGAGTGCTCGTAAGGAGCCTGAGGAGAGGAGGAGGGCCTCCTCGTGTGCGGCGGCGTGGTTCTGCATCAGATCCCACAATGCCGCAACAGGACGCGAGTTGGAGCACCCTGGGGAGGTTTAGTGGGTAGGCCCCCACTATGGGGGAGAGTCCCACACTCCCCTCGCTGGCCATCCCCATGGCCGGCGAGGAAGTCCATAAAGAATTTTACCCACCGGGCGAAAAAAAAAAAGGGTATTGTATCCTTCTCTTGTGGCTAGGTTATCAGTCTTGTCATTAATTACCCACAGGGTGGAATGGGGTGACACTACGTATTCTAATGCAGTCACCACATGGATAATTCCGTTTATAAGGTGACATTAATTTAACTTTACCACTTTCTACAGTTATGTGACAAGTAGCATAAATACTGTAGGTTTGTGATATCTAAGCCTTGGGCAGGGCATACTAATGAGGCTCATTAACATATAATAGACAATTAGCAGTATACAAAAAATAATACAATCATCAACTACAAGGCAGTACCTATAGTTAAGTATAGTAGCTCACAAACATCTTGAACTAAAAGCACACTGGTGGGGGAAAGTTTGTTCATGTCATCAACCAATTGTGTGGTTTACTCTGCCAATAACTAAATTGTCAGTATGGTGAGAGATTTGTAATATAATAATAATGAATACACATAATAATTGTGTGATCAACTGATTCCATCTTGCAGGATGCAGTATTATAAGAGGTGACTAGATGAACAGAAAATTCAACTGCATAAAATTCAACTCCCTAAAACTGAAGAACTCCCAGAGGTATTTAAGATACAATTATAATATTGGTAAAAACATAATTGTAATATCATGCCTATGGTGAATATATTGCTATATTTATGTATTACTAATTGCAGAATAACACAATGAGCTTATCTTAGGAATAACTATTTTATTTACCATTTTATATATTTATTTTAATTACCATAAAAATAAAATAATGAATATGTAAATAAACCAAATACTGTAATTAAGTATACAATTTATTTACATACAACAGCTTCTAAAGATGCATAATTTTATAATATATTAAATCATATACAGAATCCCAAATAAGAACACTACTGAAGACCATAATACCCTATGATCTCAAAATGTCAAATAGACAAATCTAGTATGCCAGGGATATAACTAAACATGAATCTTACCTGCTGAAAAATCCAGACAGCCCTTTCTTCTTCAACTTCAAATGTTCTGGACCATCTGATGATGTATCGGCAACTTCATCTTCTTTCGAGGCACCGGACCCCAATGAGCACTCGGAAAGACTTGACACTGTACTGGAGAAAGATCCTCCATCTTTCCCACGCTGATGGCCACTGACACTGCCACCCCACTGGAGAGTACTTTTAGGGGAATCACTTGTATCACTCTTTTCACAGGTAGAAATAGAAAAGTTACCTTCATCACTGAAACTACTTTTTTTGGACAATTTATCAATATCCTCAGTAACTTCCTCCACAGGTTTTTCCACTTTTGGACTCACAAAATGCAACTGTTTTGTAATGGGATTATAGGCAAGTTGCATATTATCCAATGCTTCACTGAGCCGCATACCGCCTTTCTGGCACGGAGTCGACATCACGATGTCGAAATTTAAACTCTAGCTCGTTCAAAAATCGTTTCCATGTTTAAGTAGAGAATAGTTATTTGCGAAAGCCATCTCGTTAGCTCCAATTAGACAAAGCATTGTTTACTGTAGCCTATATAAATAGAGAACACATCACCAGTGTTATGATCATGGCTTCTAGTTCAATTGTTTCTATAATTTGTTTTTGTTAATTATCACAACCATTAGATGTACAAAGGATTTATCAACAAAGCTAATATTTTGTTTAAACAACCTAACTAATTTCTCAATAAATTTGAGTTTTACTAGTTTGAGCCATTTATTTCATTTTAATTTCTTTTATTCGGTTCTATCTAAAATTATGAATTAAGCACAACGCAGCACACCCATCGCCTTTTACTTTTTACTGCGAGCGAGTGTTGGTTGCAAAGAGTACCGGACTGACTGGCTGGAGTCTGGACTGACATTTGCTTGATATTCAGTGTGACCAGATTTCATTTGATGAATCTACTGTTTGTGGAGGTTAAAAACCTACTAAAATCTACCAAAAGAGAATGAGAAAATACTAAAAATCTATTAATTTTTTGCTGTCTTGTTACAACGTAAAACATGAATTTATATGTCCATTATACTTCTGTAAGGATCAAATCTGCTACATCCTCCTTCCAACTGTCGTAGCCCCTCTTTTCTATGCATTATTGCAGCAACATTCTTTTAGTATTAAATAGATTTGGATCTTGTTTTATAATCCTAATAATTTCCGAAAATATTATTTCTACTTTGGCGTTTAACTAAGGTAGTATCGTCATTTGCTTCACAAATCGGGACAAATTACCATGGTTTGGTTTGATTCGCATGATAGATTTGGCCGACTTTACTCCAAAATTTATTCACCATAAATGTTTCAGACGTCGAGCTAGAAGTTGACAGTAATTTGACACGGAAACATTATTATCAACAATTTTCATGTTTTCTGTTGCAACTAAATTAGGAAACTTATGGAGTATTCTTAGCAATTCGTAATTCACCTTAAACTTATTTCCACCTATGCGGTCTTTCAAACGAAGCGTGCAAGACTGAAGTGCGGCATATATATTGCGGGCCGGCAGGGTGAGGGTGGCTAATGCTATACGTATAGTTTATCACTAGTTATCCCCACTTCTGGACTGCATTTCCACTTAACATCACGCGGAAGGCAGTCATCTGCCTGCTCTTACATAAAAAAATAAATACTTTTTGTGGATGAATGACTTAACCAGCAAAAAGGGTTGGGTTTGGTCTCGGAGCAGGAGCCGTCTACGACAACTTTGATGCTTCGACCATCCAGAAAGCTAGCGATCCATCTGCAGAGTCCCTCGGGGATTCCATACGATGGTAGCTTCGTAAGAAGGGCTCTGTGCCAGACCCTGTCAAAGGCCTTAGCGATATCGAGGCTCACGGCAAGGGCCTCGCCCCCGTCCTCCAAGGCTTCTGCCCAGCGGTGTGTTAGATACACAAGAAGATCAGCAGCTGAGCGACCGTGACGGAAACCGTACTGTCGGTCGCTGATCAGCTGGTGATCCTCCAGGTACTGCAGTAGTCGGTGGTTGAGGACTCGCTCCATAACCTTGGAAAGCAGGGATGTTACCGCTATTGGTCTATAGTTTGACGGGTTCGACCGGTCACCTTTTTTGGGGACCGGCGTGACGTGAGCAACCTTCCACGAAGATGGAACCCGATGGCTAGAGTATGAAAGACGATATAGGCGTGTTAAAACGGGGGTCAACTCAGGGGCGCACGTCTTCAAAACCACAGCCGGGATACCGTCCGGCCCACTCAACTTTCGGACGTCCAAAAGTTTAAGCTCCCGTCTGACCGCACGTTGCGTAATGCGGATTTCAGACAGGGAACTCTCACACCGTGGGATGGTGGATGGTGTGGCTCCTTTGTCGTCTAGGGTCGAGTTTGAGGCAAAGACTTGGCCAGGAGATCGGCCTTATCTTTTGCGCTATGAGCCAGACTGTCATCGGACTTACGCAGTGGTGGGCGATTGACCTAGCAGAAGTTGCCTTGCACAGCCTTTGCGAGCGACCAGAAAGCACGGCTCCTAGAGGGATAGCTTGCTACCGTGGGGGTCGGTGGTCCGGGATCCCAACCACTCCTTATGATGAGCGTTAAAATCACCGAGGACCACCACCTCCGCGGACGGGCATTGTTCCAGCATTTGGTCAATCCCCTTCTGGACGCTCTCGATTAGCTGAGCCGACGCATAGATTCGGGTAAGACCCCCATGGTCTACGCGTAGCCATAACAGTGACAGGTCCCGATGCTAGAGGCCACGAAGGCGGCGACATCATATATCACTCCGTACGTACACGCACACCCTGGCCTTACGGAGGAAATAATGCTCTAGCTCGTAGCCGGGGTATTTAAGGTACGAAATATCGTCCGGGGTGGATATCTGCGTCTCCGTTAAAAAGAGCAAGGTAGGCCGCGCCGTCTCTAGGTGGTGATGGACGGCGTCGAGGTTGCTGTGTAGACCCCTGACGTTGCAGAAATCCATGCTTGTGGATAGGGTGTCCGCCGAAAGAAACCTTCTCTTTTTTTGTTTGCCTTCATTAAAAATATTTTTTAGAGCCTAGCCTAGGATATGAAAGGGATGTGACGCAGAGCCCATGCGGCACCCAAAGTAAGAGCAGAGGCTTGGTACGCAGTTGGTTTGTGAGTTGAGTGAGGAGCCGCTGACACGAGTTACGGAAGGGCCCCCGGTGCCCCCCTGCATGTAGTCGCCGGTATCCACTCCGGTTCCTGTTCCGACCCAACGACAACATTTTCAATTTCAATTCTTGTAGTACACTCGAGAATTTTGAAGATTGAAGAAGCTCTTGAGTTATTTAGTAAGCCCACAGGTATTTGGACTTGACCTAGCTATTCCTGATGTAGGTTATGTTGTTTGCATATAGGAGACTTACAATTTGGTTGTTGATTGTAGTATATTTCCCTTTTAAGCATATCTTATATCCCTTAAATAAACAGGTTAGTTGTGCCACTGATTATAAAAGGCTTATACATATTATAATTAAGGGCAGAACTGACCTGTTTTTCAACCTCTCACGAAAAGACCGCTCAGCTAACGTTTGCAATTAAGTTTAAGTGCGTTATTCTTAAAAACATAGAGATGGGTGTTTTATAAAAACTCGTTCTTATAATCAAAATAATTTATTTTGCAGTGTTCTAATACTACATTGAAAACATTCAAAAATATCTTGTGGTCAATTCATTGCAACCTCAGAAGGCGAAGTGAATATTGCTTCAACAACTAATATTATAAAAATATAATATTATACAATATACAATTAATTATGTACAATTAAATATTAATCACGTATAAGGCGACAAAAACAACTATCGTGCTTCTAGCATCGTACAAAAGTTACAAAAGCGCATTTGTAAACAGAGATCACCCGATGAAGTATTTAATAAAAATATTATGGCATGCGCATATTTTGAGCTGTTGATATAAAAAAAAATACAAAAAAACGTGGTACAGTTAAGGTCAACGCACATTATAAGCTACAATAAAAGTGTGCATTTTTCTTTAAAATTATCGACCGCATTCGTAAGTCGGGACCAATAACGTGTAGTGACCCTGAATTGCATGGTATTTCAACGAAGCCGAAGCCCATTTTCATTTCTGTAAAACAAAACAAACCAATCGGCCGCGTCCGATAATGTGCGTTGAACTTTATTTTCAAATATCATGCATTTCGGATATATGACACGCTTAATGACCATTGTTCCTTAATTTTAAAATGGCACTATTATCAAAATAATAAAAATTAGATTTTGAATCTGTGTTTCCACTTGCTGCCAAAACATAATTGTACTAATAAATATTTTATTTAAAATACTGGTAAAACACAGAAGTTAAATTTTTATCGGTCTATCTATTAAACGCGTCATAACATATACAGTTTCGGTTTTCCTTACAAATATCGAGGGAAATAAGTATCAGTTTTACTTAATATCTTTTCCAAATACTGGCAGCACCAAAGCTTTCAATATGTTTTAAGGATAACAATCTTGCTTATCTACATTATCCACGTGTAGTTTTGAAAACCGTTTGTGCGAGCTACTATGTAGTTAACAGAGGTTAACGCGAAGGGCAATTCCTCCATGTAAATGCTGGAAGTTAGCCAAATCAAGTAAGAACGGTGCCGATCCCAATATAATTGCGAAAAGGCGAGGAATAAGAAGAAGGAGAATATAACTATATAAACACTTCAGTAGATTGTCAATCCCTTTTGAATAAATACCTAAACTATGAATGAGACTGCTTAACACGTTTTGATAAAATATGCCTAAAAACCTGTTGTGAATTAAAACAACAATAATCATTATAGGTCCATTGGTTTAGGAGCTAAGAAGCCACACGGAAACCAACTTATAACCACTCTTTTTGTCGGAGAAAACAAAAAATACGTTCCCTGTCTACGTGCGCGTTTACGTAATAATATCAAACAAATAGCCAGGTCACAGGCACTACGTGTCTCAACTCTTTAGTAAAGTTGGACTGGCGCCCAGCTCTGGGAACAGTTCCATGACACACAAGTCCAACAGGTTGTAGATCAACTGAAAACAAATAAAAATAAAATCATTTTTTTGCACATCGAAATAGCCAGTGCCGGATGCTATGGGTTCTTAGGTATAAAGTGGTAAAAATGTTATTAAATACTCAATAAGTTTATTTGCTATCTATAGGTTACAATTTTGTGGGTAATTAATACATCCGAAATCTTAATAAGTTTCACTCAAAAAATTACGCTCATGCAGAGATGAGTTTCGCAGGGTTTAAATATGCGGGGCCTCTTTCGCGCGGGGCCCGTAGCAATTGTTACTCCTGCTACGTGCTTAATCCGGCACTGGAAATAGCGTGTCCATCTATCCCAACCCTATATTGTACGAAACACGCCTCATCCATTTCAAGTGTTTCGAATACATTTTTTCCTTGAGTAACTACTTGCCACTACTACTTTTCAGCCCATACATGGCGCACTGCTCAGTCGGGCCTCCTCTAGTTAAATGGAGACGGGTCAAAGTCTTCTCTTTTATTTTTCTCAAGAGTTTTTGTCAGCTCTTACGACACGCTCAGGATGGAATGTGGTGATGAAACTATTATTCTAATTCTCCGTCACTACACGGAAGGGCCACTACTCTTACGCATAATTTTCAAGCGTGTTTCCAACACGAATCATACTAGCGAGAGTTTTAAGCAAAAAGAAGAATGCAAAAAAGATTTTTGAATTGGATTACTAGTTCCCGAGATTTGAGAAAACAAGTTACTTAGAGTTTGTGAAAGTCTATCGCATAGATATTATTGTTATATGTTAGGTTTTATTTCTGATTCCGAAAAGTCCTTTGTAGAACTTTTCGGTACCTTGTACCTGTTTATTGAAGTTGGGGTTTTGTATCAAGTCAAGCGTCGTGTGTATGGCAGTATACAGTCCGGGCCCCGTGGCCAAAGCCAGCCGGGATGGCACCGAGGCAACTAGTTGCGCTTTCGCCTGTTCAAAATGGCGATCCGATGGCGCACGGGGACTGTCACCTTTTCTATTCAATAACAAATCTGCAAAATGAAAATTAATGTCAGACAAAAGTCCTATTCATTCGTAGATATCATATTCATTCGTATGGCAGCACTGATTGAACTCCATAGACAACGTTGAACTGTCAGTAGTCAATGTCAAACTATCTGTCAGTTGTGTGATCGTTCGTTTCGTTGGTTGAGCTCACTTACTCTCTGAACGTCGTCAGCGCGTGTTTGATACGAAAACAACAGGCCAACAACGCGACATATAGGTAAATGGATGAACTCCGACTCGGAAAACGAACTGTAGAATTTTAGTGGGAGCAAAGATCTGCGAAAGTACAGTCCGCACCAATCTTTATGGCCGGTCTGAATGTAGCCGTGGGTACGAGCTTGCGCATCGTACATTTCATAACCAATACGAACGTCGCTCACTCGCACTAACACGCGAGTGGCGAGGGCGCTTGCGGGTGGAAGCCATGCCCTGCCTCCCCGCCCCGCATACGTCCCGCTGATACCTGATTTTGTGTTGTGCGCAGCGTAATGCGGCTATATTCAGACCGGCCACAAAGATTGGCGAGGACTGTATGTGGGTAACAGCTGGATGTGTCAAGCTGAAGACAGGGTCCTATGGCGGGCAAAGGGGATCTGTATCTAGTAGTGGTCAATATGTACACCTTTTTACCAGTCACCGTGTAGATATAAAAATACTTACTGTGTCCTAATCTAATGAGATGCGCAAGCCTCCTCTGCGAAAGGAGATTCCTCAACGTTCGCGCCAACAGTTTGTCCATCGCACGGTCGACCAGCTCATGCGACACGCTTAAAGCACTGCCTAACACTCCAAGAATGAACCCGCGCACTTTCATCACCTTTGTTACTGAAATAAATAACATACTCTTATAGAAATAAGGTTCAATTCCGAGAGGAATATATAGAAATGGTAAACCTACGTACATAAATACATAAGGCAGTGTGTGAATCCAACAATTTTGTCCTGGTAGACTCCATCCACTATCTCCACTTTTGCTTCCACGCCGAAATTGTCACCGAACACCCCGCCACGGATATCCCGGGACTTGCGTGGTCGGGTAATCTCTATGGGAATGTCTTCATTAATCTCCAGTGCCTCTTCTACGTTTTGAGCTCCATGTTTTCTGAAAATTACCAAATAGAAAATTGAAAACAACATTACCCACTGCTAACGGGCTTCTTTGCTTCATGACACAGAGAGTAATCTTAGTATCAAGTTTTCCTTCTCTTGTGTCTAAGTAATCGGCCTTGCCATTTCCATGTGTCGGCTCTTATGACACCCTCAGGATGGAAGGGGGCGGTGACATGTATTGTAAATTCGTCACCACACGGATCATATAAGTTTTCCTAAACTAACTTCAACAAGCCTTATTTCTACTGTTTCGACCCAAGACCTTTTGGAATGGAGCAACTGTGATTTGTCATAATATGAGCATATCAATAGATAATAATTGAATTGGAGCCTCGCATGGTTTGATATTTGAGTGATATGAGGTCTTTAGTTTATCCCAACGTTGCAGTGTCCGTGGTCGCGGGACGATTGGATGACGATTGTCGCTGCGAGTATTTCTTGGTCACGTAGCCACGATGCCGGTCACGTGGCAGGGTGCGTTACGCCGATCATGGCATGATTAAGCTATGTATAACGTGCTCGGTTAATCCGTGAGTAGCTCACGGTGTCTTACGGTCTTGCAGTTTTGTGATTTGATTAATTTTATAATCGGGTCCCAAACAGGTGAAACAACAGATCCGGTAACACATTACATGCATGGAATATTGTTGGATGGATGGAATACTGTTCCCATCTCTGGGATGGGTCTGCTAGAAACCAGCTGGATGCTAAAAAAGCGAAGAGGATCATAGGTACTAATTGTCTCATAGAGGCAAACCTTCCGAGCCTCGAACACCGCAGACGAGTTGCCTGTCTATCGGTTTTTTATCGGCTACATTTCGGCGATTTCCCCTTTCCATCACCGAACGACTAGGCACGGCGCGCAGTTTCACCCTTACGTTGTAGACATCCCACCATTAGGCACGAAGCGGTTTCATACATTATGCGAACAGCTAAGGAGTGGAACTCTCTGCCGAGGTCTGTTTTTCCGGATAGATATAATCTGGACCTCTATAAGGCCAAAGTGAACAGACACCTTCTAGGCAAACGTGTACCATCTTAGGCCTCATCTTCGCCTTCCATCAAGCGAGATTGAGGTCAAACGTAAGCATATTTTTCCATTAAAAAAAAACAAAAAACAGACCACATATAGCAATTTGAAGGAAACTTACAAAGCCTGATATCGGTCCATATCAGAAGACACCAGAAGATTGGTCAGAAAGTTCTCCAAGTGCTGCCCTTTCTCCTTCCTCAATTTCAACGCTACGGACTGATAGATGTTCGCCAAATCCGTGCTGTTTGCATTCAAGGTTGAAGCTTGGACTACCAAAGCGAAGTCACTTTCTTCCGTAAGAAATATCCTGAGGAGCTCGCTTGTCTGGAGAAGACTCTTCTGCAGCAGTCTTTGGAGGAAATCTTCGTATTTGTAGCGTAGGTTTTCTAGGGGGCTATTGTCCCTGCAAAAGGAAAGAAACCTTATTTTATTTACCCTACTAGCTTTTGCGCGCGGCTTCGCCCGCGTGGGCTTCGAACCCGTGCTTATCTCTATGCATATTTTTTATAAACATAAAAGCGGTTATTGTGACTAAACTATGATAGTTAGATATGTGCTCTCGAGGACTTTTTTATAGATCTTTATAAGACCTACAAACCCGTAGTACATCATTTTGTTCTATTGGCAATAGTTTTTGCGGCGCACGCATAAATAGGTTTTCGATTTTACACCTTGGTTTACAAAATTGCAATTTTCATACAGATACCTAATTTTTTTGAAAATAAAATATAGCCTATAACCTTCCTCGATAAATGGACTATCTAAAACTGCAAGATTTTTTGAAATCGGACCAGTAGTTCCTGAGATTAGCGCGTTCATACAAACAAACAAACAAACTCTGCTGCTTTATATATTAGTATAGATTAGTGGAGGAAATTTTCGATGAGGTTCTAGATCTGTGCAGAAATGACGAACCTTCTAGAAGGCAGAGGCAGTTCCGCAAGTAGGCGGTCGCCGTGGAACTCGTGCAGTTTGCTCCTAAGCAGATGGAAGTCATGCTCGCTTCGCTCCACCGTCCAAAGACTAGCAGTCGCACCTGGCTCTGCCCGATGAACTGTTAGAGTGAACACGCGGACCGTACCACTACGGGGTGGCGGTTGCTGCAACAAGAAGCCACATTGGATATTTAAATAAGCCGCTGCTGCTGCTAGTAAACGGATGTTACCACTAATCGGACCTCCTTCCGTCACAGGAAGGGTTATTAGCCTACTGTGCCACGCTGGCTAGACGGGTTGGCACAGGGTTTTGTATCAAGTTCTCCTTCTCTTTTGGCTAGGTTTCAGTCTTGTCATTTCCATTTGTCGGTTCGTACGATCGTATTCTCAGGATGGAATGGGGTAATGACTATGTATTCTAAATCCGTCACCACACGGACAGCAGCAATAAATATAATTATAATAGAATATTATTTTATTAACATTTATTTATTTGTAACGCAAATTTTACGGGGAATATTTTCGAGTTGGTAACACTGCCTCAATTCGTTAGGTACCAAATTACACATGTTTCAAATGTCACGTGATGAAATGTCAAATTAAAAAAAAAGCATATATCGTCAAGCTAAACTTAATCAACTTACCAATTTGATCTCTACGTTGGTCAGCACGACCTTGTATGTACTGAGGTCTTGTCCACTCAATGTCTCTTCGTTGGCCAAGTTCTCCAAGTACCTGTTGGTACAATCAAGATTACCAAAACACCTCAGCGGACTTTGTTTGATAATCTACAAAGATTTTTTTATTAGGGTAGCGCTCAAGCGAACTGCCCTCCTCATTGTATTTGGCTTCGGTATTCTTCGTGTGGTGACGGTTTTGGATTACATCATGTCACCAACCCATAATTTTTTTTTTTGCACTTTTATTATATAAAGAACTTTTACATATGCGTATATGCCAGTTCGTGTCATCAGTCGTCCATGTGGCGACGGGTTTAGAATTCACAATGTCACCAACCCGTGACTTAAAGTGCGTGTCTTAAAGGCAAGGAAGGAAAACTTGATACAACCCAGTGCCAACCCGTCTTGCCAGCGTGGCACACTAGGCTAATTTCCCTCCATGAATTTGGAGGAGTCCCGACTCAGTAGCGGACCATCATCATAGTCTTCCTTTCGAGCATATCGTAGCCAGCTTGAGTGCCTCTCATCTACCATGCCCTACCTCCCTCGACCTATTGGTTGCAATAATCAATCAATGAAAAACTGCAAACATACAATACCTCCTGATGTCCAAGTTGTCTGCCCCGTCGCTGTCAAGTTCATCGCCGGAAAAGTTCTCCAGAAGCTGCCCATCGATGGCTTGGGGCCTGAGAGCGCCTTTCAGTTTGTTCCCGAGTTTCAAAGCTGTGTTGAGAAGGCGGTCTTGTGGCCTGACAATCAGATCTATGTTAATGGATTGGATTGGAGTGTCTGTTCGTAATAATAAAATAACCACTTTTTATTAAATGCGTAAGTATGTATACACAGACATAGCCCAAAATATCATATTTTTTAATTTTTGTCTGGCTTTCTGTTTGTTCCGGCTAATCTCTGGAACGGCTGGACTGATTTTGACGGGACTTTCAATGATAGGTATCTGATGATATAAGGAGTAACTTAGGCTACTTTTTTTGACTAGCTTCGTCACTCGCGGGTAACATCGCACCCGTGCGAAGCCGGGACGGGCCGCTAGTTTTTAATATACTCTAATTTCTCATTCTAATTTATTAAATAACATTTATGAAGTTACCTGAGGCAACTTAAATTTAAACCGACGTTTAAGAACTATCCAAGTACTCACTTTTTCGCCATTTGCTTTTGAAATCCAGTTGGTATTCTGCTGCCTACTATTATCTTATAGAACTGTAAAAATAAAATATTTATATGTTTTTAGTACTTATACAATACTCTATACAATTATACTTATACTCTAGGTTTACAACAACAACAACTACTACTCAGCATAGATAGATGACCCACTGCTGGGTCGGGCCTCCAATTAAATGGAGGGTAATTAGCCTACTGTGCCACGGTGGCCAGACGGGTTGGACCAGACCCAGCGCCCAGTGCGGAACACCATCGCCCACGCCACAGATCGATTGCGTGCTGTCCGCTAGTAATTAACCTTCTTGTTAAATATTCCAAATAAACATACCTCCTCACTATGTAAAAACCTCGGTAATACTATTTTATCTAGAACAGCGTGCGACTGTCTGGCGGCTTGGTACAAAGCCCTACTGGTTTGTAATCTGGAAAATAAATTGTCATCTATATACAAATAAATAAAATTCGAGTGTCTGTTTGTAATAATAAAATAACCACTTTTCACAAAAAGCTTAAGTATGTTTACACAATACATAGACCAAAATAACTTATTTTTTAATTTTTGTCTGTCTTTCCGTCTGTTTGTTCCGGCTAATCTCTGGCACGGCAGGGCCGATTTTGACGGGTAATAATTTGTTGATGATGGGGTAACGTAAAATAACATGTCATAACAACGACATCTATTGTTAAAGAATGTGGTTTATTTTTTTGTCGCGGGTTGTAGTTATCTTGGGGTATCATACCCGTCAATTTATAAGGCGGTATGGTTACGTTAACGTTTTTTACATTATTAAGTTCAGAAATCTGAGTCAATGATAGCAGAGCCTTTTGACATTTACATCCTACTATAACAAGCGTTCCTGTAAAATTACAAATGTAAGTGTAAAGCAGGGGTCGGCAATCGGCGGGCCGAGGGCCGCATGCGGACAGTGGACTATCTGGGTGCGGCCCGCAAGCCTGAGGTCCGTAAGAAAAAATACCAAAGCAAGAGGCCATATAAATTCACGGCCATGCTGCTGGGCCATGAATGTATTGTTGAAATCTCGCTTCCACGCGTGGTGATAAAAAATGTACCTATTATATTAAATAAAGTATGTAATTCAATTTAAATGATGATGATTGACATGATTGTATATGCCTTTTATTTCAAATATTAAAAATACATGTCCAAATAAATAAAAATAAGTGCGGCCCGCACTGATACTCTGGCAACATATGTGGCCCTGCTATAGCAAAAGGCTGCCAACCCCTGGTGTAAAGGAATAAAATTGTGGAAAGTAAACTAACCTTTTAACACTTTCCCCATTCTCTATCATCTGCTCAATCTCCTCAGCTAACGTTTCGTATAACGTCAGTCTATTCGCACTTTTCTCTGACAGATACAAGTCGTACATATCCATCAGCTCTTTATGCAAAGCTGCCTCTTCTGCATCCCCCATTTCGGGGTTCAGTATCTTTGTCTGGAAGGATTCTGCAAGAAATAGTTATCTGAAAGAATGTTCTAGTATTTCACTCTACATTGTTCACTTCAATAGGTAAAACGTGTACTTATTAGAACAATTAGTAACTAAAGTAAATTTATACTCGATTAATATTGGAAGCCAATTAAAGATATGATATGTACAGACCGCGCCAATCTTAATGGCCGGTTTGAATCTAGCCGTGGGTACGAACTTGCGGATCTTACATTTCATAACCAATACGGACGTAGCTCACTCACACTACATGCGGGTGGCGAGGGAGAGTTCAGGTATCTTGTGATTTTGGACTTTGAAAATTCAGTCACTTAGTACAAATTGTATGAGAACGGTGTTGGGTATATCAATTGGTAGGGGTACTGTAGGTTCCCCGTGGAGATACAGCCAGGGCCCACGGGGCAGCAAGCGCGGGACGGAACACCCGGGGACGTTTCGTGGGTATGACTCCGTCTTCCCTCTGAGGCGGAGGGGACTCCCACACACGCCCTGCTGGCCATCCCCAGGCTGGCAGGGATAGCCCATAAAGGAATTTACCCCGGGTCAAAAAAGAGGCTCTGTAGGTTGTACCTACAACCTGCACTAAACAACACATGTAAAAAAAGTAGATTCAATGACCTCATTGAATCTACTAAACATTACATGTGTTTTATTCCAGATGAACCCGGATGACGAAGATGGTGGTGTCAATCGACACAGGGCGACACAAACAACCGAAATTAGGAAAACAATGAACAAAAGCAAAGAAAATCCCGCATAACTGTCAAAACACACAGTGGTACAGTTTTCCTTTTCTCGCGGCTAGGTTATCGGCCTTGTCATTTCCTTTTGTCGGCCTTTACGTCACCCTCAGGACAAAATGGGGTGATGACTATTCTAAATCAGTCACCGCACTTACTACTGGCTACTCACTAATATCGTTGTAAAACTGTAGCAGATGCAGATGGCTGGTCAACTTCATGTACTGCATAAACGCGTACAGGTGTTCCTGCTCGTTGATCACCAGCTCAAGGTCCACCTTCAGCAGTTTGGGCCTCAGGGCGTACACAGACTCGGTTTGACGCACGAAGTTTTCCAAGAATTCCACCTGGAAACGATTTACTAAAAGCTTTGAACATTGAGACATGTTAACCTCGTCTTATATAGCTATTGAGACCATTATCTTTTTTTTAATTATGCCTAAAAATACTAGTACGGGTCCCCCGTTCATTGATTTCACTTGATTACTATCAAGCTAATTTTTCGTGAGTAGCTTCATTTTCATGAGACGCCCAACATTTTCTTGTCGACAACTCATGATTGTGGTAGCTAACAGAGGTAGCAAGGGTGAAATATGTTGATTTTATGATTCTAAAAAAATTATTACTAACCGGTTGATTTTTGGTATATCTGATGATAATTATCTAAATTATTCGAAAATGTATTTGTCCTACAAAATGTATGGTTTGATCAAAGAGTCCTCCACTTCCAATATGTATCGATAACGAGGTCATAAAAAATGATTACTAACCAGCTGGTTTTTTTTTATTTACTTAATAAATATGTATATTATTTAACCGTCATATTGTCCTACAAGTTGCGTGGTACGTTATCCCGGTCCCACACTCAAAAGTTGTTCTACAGATCATAGAAAAAAAATTATTACTATCAAGCTGAATCTTTGTGAATAGCTTTGTTTTGATGAGACGCCCAACATTTTCTTGTCGACATCTCTTGACTGTGGTAGCTAACAGAGGTAGCAATGGTTAAATATGTTGATTTTATGATTCTAAAAAAATTATTACTAACCGGTTGATTTTTGGTATATCTGATGATAATTATCTAAATTATTCGAAAATGTATTTGTCCTACAAAATGTATGGTTTGATCAAAGAGTCCTCCACTTCCAATATGTATCGATAACGAGGTCATCAAAAATTATTACTAACCAGCTGGTTTTTTTTTATTTACTTAGTAAATATTTATATTATTTAACCGTCATATTGTTCTACAAGTTGCGTGGTACGTTATCCCGGTCCTACACTCAGAAATTGGTAATACCACAAGACCCATTTTGTCATCACTAACTGTAGGACACCAATTTTACATGATAGGTTAGTATTCTCTGCCCAAATGATACAATGTCCTACAAAAAAACAGGTATGTATCATGAGTCCGACAGAAATTGTCATTTTTCGTTTTCCTACTTATAACTTATGATACAGTGAAAACATCTTTTTTATTAACTTCCTCCTCCTTGCTTCGTGTGTCCTCAGTGCTGAGGGTCGTGACCTCTATGGAGTATTTTACTGTGAACGATTTCACGCCATGACGCTCTGTCTTCTGCAGCGTGAATTGCGTCACATACAGTGGTGTCGAGTTCGGCGCGTATTTGGTCCGACCATCGCATGGGGGAACGGCCCCTCGGTCTTTTTCCTTCCACCTTTCCGGTCAGCAGCAGTTTTTCGATGCTGTTGCTGCTCTTGCGCGCTATGTGGCCAAAGAAGTCGAACACTCTACGGAGACATGTGGTGTGGAGTCTGGTCTTGATTAGATAATATAAAATAATTATTTACTTAAAAAAAATGTATATTCATCAGATTCATCTGATAAATTTTCAGTATCATCACTGCCATTTTCATCTATTTCAAAAAATTAAGTATTTTTAACATAAAATGAATCCACTTCGTTTTATAGTGTACGAAACTTTTTTTATAGTACACTAGTGGCCCGCCCCAGCTTCGCCCGTGCAAAGCGGGTGTGGGTTATACATATAAACCGTCCTCTTGAATCACTCTATCTATTAAAAAAACCGTATCAAAATCCGTTGCGTAGTTGTAAAGATTTAAGCATACATAGGGACGGACAGAAACAGCGACTTTGTTTTATACTATGTAGTGATATACGGATCTCGCTATACAACGACCACCGATATGTTTAATGGATGAAAATTATTTTATTAGAAATTTAGGACTTTTTCAGGCAATCCATTTTTTAAAATTATTTTTAACATACTAAATTTCTAATAAAATAATTTTCATCCATTAAACATAACGGTGAATGTCGTTGTATAGCGGAATCCGTATAATGTACTATATAAAAAGTTTTGCACACTATAAAACGAAGTGGATTCATTTTATGTTAAATAA
Source organism: Clostera curtula (assembly GCA_905475355.2). NCBI lineage: Eukaryota > Metazoa > Arthropoda > Insecta > Lepidoptera > Notodontidae > Clostera > Clostera curtula. Next base: position 2,192,449 of record FR997805.1, read on the forward strand.
TACTAAATTTTTTACGTCATTACCTCTGTACGTCCTCGTCTTCTGTCTCTACAGAAGACGAGGAAAATGAAATAGATGAAAATGACAGTGATGATACTGAAAATTTATCAGATGAATCTGATGAATATTATTTGTTTTATATGTAAATAATTATTTTATTGTACTACTTAAGAAAAATAATTTATTTAAATAAAAAAAAGACATTTTCACTGTATCATCACTACATAGTATAAAACAAAGTCGCTGTCGTCTGTCCGTCCCTATGTATGCTTGAAACTTGAAAACTACGCAACGGATTTTGAAGCGGTTTTCTTTAATAGATAGAGTGATTCAAGATGAAGGTTTATATGTATAATACATGCACCCGTGCGAAGCCGGTTCGGGTCGCTAGTAAGTTATAAGTAGGAAAACGAAAAAAAATCAATTTTTGTCGGACTCGTGTTACATACCTGTTTTCTTGTAGGACATTGTATCATTTGGGCAGAGAATACACTAACCTATCATGTAAAATTATTGTCCTACAGTTAGTGATGACAAAATGGGTCTTGTGGTTTTAACAACTTTTGAGCGTAGTGTTACGTTGTAACAAGATAAAATATAATATGAAATTTTCATACCAAATATTTTTACAACAGACAACCAAACCAACGTTTTATTACTATCAAACTGAATCCGCGCGCATTAACTAGTGTTGGCATCGTTCATAACCATATATGGTGATCTTCGCGTCCGAAGGCGAAAACCTTCTAGAACAACGGATTGGTAACGCCCACAATGCATAGGTGCATAGAAAGTTCGAGAATAAAGAACAAAGGATAAAACTTAGCAAATACAGGGGAATAATTCTATTTCGTTCATTAGTATATCGTCTTCTCCTTCCTACAAAATCGTACGATGAACCAGACAATAGTGTGGGGCGTGTCCTCCCACCAACAAGGGAACCCCTCCACATGCCACTTCAAAAAAAAAACAAGGGCAGTTAATAAATAGCGGGAGCGGTAGTTAGGAGCCCCATTTCTGAAAAAACTACTAGTCATACTTCTGATCATCCCCCTTGGTAAGTCTGATTCAATATTGCTGGTTGCTATTGTCTGTTTCCTTGCCTGTGTTAATTTGTCTCAACGGTAATTCGCTATGGCTAGATATATTTCATAATAGTGGCTTAGCTACGTTACGAAATGTGATTGCGGGTGTATTAAAATTATATTTGCATCCAGTTAGTCGCTCCGATAAGCTTTAACAACGTTCTACCCGCGGTATTTTTTGTCACTAGCATAATACATATTAGTACGAATCTATTCTGCCGCCGTGAGAAACCAATGGAATATTGTTGGATATATTTAAATGCCATTGTGTAGTTCACGCGCAAATAGTCAACGTCGGTGGCCATACATACGTATGCATTGTGATTTATTAATTTTCGTTATTAATACAGCCGTTGATAAGTGTTAATGTCATTGTATGCATTGTTTAAAAACTGGTAGTTTTTCATAATTAAATGTAGTGTAAAGATAACGATTTTGCTGTGTGTTCTTAATAAATTGGCCACCGAGATAATTTTATACAAGGTAGGACATAATGCTCATAGTCACTTCGTAATAGTTTTTCATAGAAATAATTATATTTGATTCCTAACTATTTCCTAGTTCGCGTAGTTTTGTAAAAGTTTACTAGTTGTGTAAAACTGTTGTAACATATTTCCTTTGCAATAATTATTTGCTAGCTTAGCATCATATTTCTATGTACCGGCGTGCTAAAAATCAAGGTCAGTGCTTCGCTAGTTAATTTGTGACGACTACCCGTTTGCTAATATGTCGATTGTATTCTTTTGATTCTTATGAAATTGTGATCGTCCGGTATTTAATATTTGAGATGTTCTTTTATTAATTGTTTATTTTATCATTGGATTGTTTCTACTGTACCGGGCTTGGACATCACAATTTCATATTATATAATTTTGTTGTTTCGCGAAAGACGCCGCGACGCTCACTCCGGGTTTCACCTAGTGCCTGGGTGTCGGATCTTTCGCGCTAAGGGGTCATTCCGACGCGTTCCAGGAAACTGGGGGACCTCTGTACGGGCTGGGATTCTCCGGACGAGTAGAAGACCGCCGTACGTTTGGAGGCTTTTCATGCTGCCGACGGCCACGAGGCTGAACGCACTCCGCGCTGAGATGTACACAGCCGCACACCACCTATGAGCTGAGGTCTACGTGCCACACGTCCCCGTCCGAATCGCGTTACGGCTGCGCGTCCTACGCCCGGAAGTGACCCAACCGGCTAATGCCAAATAGTCGGATGAGATAAGTCCCCAGCGCATTTAGGTTTTTTTTTTACTGACCACAAGCTTCCCTGTGCCGAGAACTCATCCCTGTGATTTCGAGATCTTTTCGTGCTTAGAGACATTAATTTTTGGTGATACATTGTAAACCCAGAAATAAATCTTGTAAATTTTGTAATTGTTTTTTTTTTCCTTTTCTTTGTTACCCGCCGTCAGGCGGGCGTAACAGTAGGACCGGGATAACGTACCACGCAACTTGTAGGACAATATGACGGTTAAATAATGTAAATATTTACTAAGTAAATAAAAAAAAACCAGCTGGTTAGTAATCATTTTTTATGACCTCGTTATCCATACATATTGGAGGTGGACATGGACGTATAAAAAAAGTCGGACAGAGTCTCGCGAACTAAAAACTGTGATATCATAGTCGGCCAGATCAGCTATATGTACAGGCAAGAACGCACACTTTCACACATTAGTCGGCCATTACGCGCGTGAACATCGATGCATAAAGACGCAATATGCGGCGAAAAAATAAAAACTATAAATCATGTCTCGCGTGGTAAAATGGTGTAAAAACCGTAGTGACCGAAAGAAAAACAATCCAGGAATCACGTTTCATACGTAAATGAATAATTCAATCACTTATTTCCAAATTATATCCATTAAAATCAATTTGTATTTGCTAGAACAAAACAATTAATTTTAAGTTCAGTGTTGCCTATATTCACGTGTGCAAATTAACCGAAATGTGGGCAATTGTTCGTTTATTATAAAAATCAGTATATTATTATGGTTAATTATTTAATAGTTACTACTGGGTATTTTATTTTATATTCCTTTTGCTAGATTTTCTAAGGAAAATTAAGTATGAAGAAATGATTGAATTAAAATTACTTAGTAGAAATTGTAATGGTGAAAACGATTGGATTCCAAACAAATACAGTGTCATTTGCAGTATACATTTTGATGCGGATGACTTTTATACAACTAAAGGAGGACTCCGGCGTGTTGTTACTTATGCAGATAATACAAAAAAAAATGAAACTATGCCGCTTATTTTTTCAAAAGTTTAAATGTACATTGTAGCTATTGTGTCTGTGTGTGTATATAATAATAATAAATATCCTTAGACATTTCACACAACGCCATCTCGTCCGGCTCGTCCCAAGCTAAGCAACTTAATGCTTGTTTTATGGTAACGAGATGGATGATAAACTACTTATATACATTTTTTTTTTGTAAATACATACATATTATAGATAGAAATGACACCCAGACTCCGAGCCAGTGCCTTTGGTTTAGACAAAGACACTGGCCCGACCCCGGAATCGAACCCGGGACCCGTTGATCCAAAGGCGGCACATCTGACCACTAGACCAACGAGGCAGTCAAAGAAAACGCATGGCAGCATGGCCTTTGGAAGCAAATGTTTCTTCAATGCCAGCGCTTTCATTTTATCCTCTGGTGCAAGCTCCACATTAACCATAACCACCAGCTTGCACACAGTGGTATCGCACATATCACGGTATGAAACCGAGCTTGATATGAAATACATTTTTTTTGTAAATACATACATATTATAGCTAGAAAAACACCCAGACCCGGGACAAATACTTGTAGGTCGTATAAATATTTCTTCCGTGCGGGGTTCGAACCCGCGACATGCTGCGCAGCAGTCGATCGCTCAACCACTGCGCCAACCGTGTCGTCGAATCGTAAAAATATTCATTCATTATTTTAATCCCTAGTGCTTTATTTTGTTTTAATATTTGTTTTAGTCAAGACACGTGGCAGAGGAATAATTTGTTACTGTACCATATATTACCAGTGCTTCTCAAGAGGTGCGCAATAAATTATAATTATAGTTAGGCAACATAAATATATTATCACAAAAAAAATTATGGTAATGAAAGCATTTCTTATAGTTTAGAATCGTTTTCAACACATATCGAAATTAGAGGAAATTTCAAGAACATCTCAAAGTAAAAGACATTATTATAACCAAAAAATACTCAGCATTTAGGATGTTAAAGTTAAACATAACAATTTCGAACAATTTTTTTTTAATATTTTAACCATGTTTTTATTGCAAAATTTTGTGTATCTTGGCAACCCCAAAATTAACTCACACATACAGAGCTGCCGCCATTTTGGCGTCTCACTTTTGTCTTAGCCAGAGTTCCGTCCGCCTTTTTTTATACGTCCATGGAGGTGGAGGACTCTTTGATCAAACCATACATTTTGTAGGACAAATACATTTTCGAATAATTTAGATAATTATCATCAGATACACCAAAAAGCACCGGGTTAGTAATAAATTTTTTTGAATCATAAAATCTACCTTGCTACCTCTGTTAGCTACCACAATCAAGAGTTGTCAACAAGAAAATGTTGGGCGTCTCATGAAAATGAAGCTACTCACGAAAAATTAGCTTGATAGTAATCAAGTGAAAACAATGTACCGGGGATCCCGGACTACACATTGAGTTGATAAAAAAAAATTACACACACATAAATTAATATTTAAAAATAATAAACAACTACATGTACTACAACTGCTTGACAGCAGTCGTGGTCAGGGGAGGGATTTTATTTATTTATTTATTTATTTATTCGTAGCAAATACATAGATTGGTTACATTGAGTGGAATAGCGCAACATAAACTCATTCGAGCTTTTCTGTGCGCTAGTATCGTCGTTTAAAACTAGATCTTCTCACAAAGTAATCACGCAATAGTTTTCTTACAATATGAAGGTACTTAAAAACTAAACAGAATTACAAAATATTATATTAATGGTGGGTAGTATATTCGATAAAAGTCTTGCGAATTTGTGTGTAATAAAAAGAATACAGGTTGCTCCCAAATGTGGACATCTTTTGCATGTTATGCTGATTAATTATGAAGTACGATTTTTTTGTAAATAATATTTCTTTAAAGTATTTTTAATGTTTGTTTGTGTAATTTTGTCTTTTAATGAAGTTGGTAATTGATTAATGAGCCAGGGTATGAGATATATCAGTGTTCTTTTTCCATATAAATTTCTGTATTTTGGTAGAATTAGTTTACCGCTAGTGATTGTACGAGTGCTTCTTTGATTGAGACTCGGTATTTTTGTTTGCTTTAAGTTGGAATTGAAAAATTCTTCTTTTAGAAGTGTCATATTAACCTTATCATGTATCGGAATGATGTTGCAAAAATTGAATAAATGGTGGTAGTTATTTTCATATTTCTTTTTAATATTATTTGGAACAAGGGTTTTTAAAATTCGTAATTGAAGTGAATATATTTGGTCAAGGTGGGTTTTATATGTTCTACCATAACTAGTTCTTTATCCTCTTAGGTTTTCGCGATTATTACACATTGAAATTAAACACTTTTTAACGGGTTTATCGGGAATTAAATAATTAAACACGCGATATATCCGTTAAAAAGTGTTTAATTTCAATGTTTCTTTGTCCGTTAAAAAAGTGTTTACCTAAGTAATCATGAAATTCTCGCAAATACCAAATCAACATACCTTGTAATTAGGCGTGGTGGGCAACTGTGCCATAGTTTCGTCCCCAGTGGCCAGGATAATTAGCGTGTTCAGGATATACGGGTCTGCCAGTACGTCTGTTAACGGTAAAAGCACCCACCCGGCGAATATTTCACGTATCAATACGCGAAACACTCTGTGAACGAACACATTAGTGCAGTGCGAATTAACAAATCAAAGTAACTAAGTGTTCCTAGGACTAGTTTTCGCTAGCTAGATTATCGGCCTTGTCATACCTTTTGTCGACTCTTACGACACCCTCAGGTTGGAATGGGGTGTACACACGGATAAGCACCCTAGCTGTTGCATTAATTTAAAGGTGACGACAAATATTTACCATCCAACCGTATGCTAGTGTAGTGGTACAAAAATTACTTACGAATTTTGCAATTCATCGTTCTTCAACAGATATGGCATGATCGCATTGGTGATACATCTCAGGTACTTCAGTTCGGCCTTCCTATTGGCCGCTGCTGGGTGCAGGGCTAACTTTGAGTCCAGCAACGGCGCCCCATGTGGTATGTCGGAGCACACTGTATAATGACGGAGCGCGCACGGCAGAAGACGTTCCGTGATGAAGCGGGAATAGTTAATCTAGAAATACAATTGTTGGTCGCTTACTACTACTATTCAGCTCATTAATGACCCATTGCTGAGTCCCAATTACATGGAGGGTAATTAGCCTACTGCGCCACGCGGTTTCTTATCAAGTTTTCCTTCTCTTGTGGCTATCGGCCTTGTTATTTCCTTTTGTCTGGTCTTACCACAACCTCAGGGTGGAATGGGGTGGTGACACTGTGTATTCTATATCCGTCATCATACGGTTGGTCATTTAGACATAGATATATTATGACGACTACTTGCGATCCCAAAACTGGGTTCATTCGGTGTTACGTAACTGTATTTACTTCATTCCGTGTAGTAAAGAATGTATCGACGGTACTGGTGAATGGAAGCTTTCTTTTTTCATTTCTTAAATTTAAAAGTATGTTCTAATAGTGTTGTATAATATCTTTATATTTTTTAATTACATATCATTGCTTGGCTGTTGAATCATTTGTAATCCCAGTCTATCATTGTACTATCTCACCCAATCCGTGCTTCCGGTTAAAGTACGTACCGCCGTCGGCACCGGCTTCCATTCTATCATCTATGGCTGTTACACGTAGTCAGTAGCGTGAGAACAGATAGGTGGTCTAACCATATAACTACCGATTGTCCCACTATCAGCAGACGGCAATCGGTCCGTGCAAATTCTGGTAGTTTCAATCAAATCAGATTAGACTGGTGCCAACCCCAACGAAATTAGGGGGAAAATGAGGAAGAAGAACAAAATACATATTCATTGTCTGGATATCTCCTAATTTAGAGTCTCCTAAATAAGCGTGTGGCACTATCTTTCAACCGTTCTCACCTCTTTTAGCATACACAATGTCACCAACCCACACTATCCCGAGGGTGTCATAAGAAGCGACTAGCAACGTAAGAGGTATTAAAGTACTTGATACAAACCTTATCCCCACCAACCCATCTTGCCAGTATGGCACTGTGTTCCAATTTCCCTCCACGAATTTTGGAGGAGGCGCAGCTTATTTGTGGAAAATTTATAAGCGGACAGCTTGTATCACGGCTGGGGATAATAATGGATGCATATCGCTTGTCATTAGCAAATTATGAATACTCAAAGAAACTCACCTTAACAGCTCGCTGCAATAAACACGCCGAGGCATATCTGAGTTGGTGACGTAGCTCGTCAACGAAGAACGGCTGCAGTGTGACCTTACTGTACCAAGAATTGATGAACTGGTCTAATATCATGTTGTAGAACTGAAAGAACGAAAACGAGATTCCAAAACATCGTGTGACATTTAGATAATCGAAATACGTACGCTATTCAATCCGTTTGTATAGGTTTTCTTCAACCAAACCCCTGTACTACATCATCATCATCATCAGCCCACATTATAAATAAATAATAAATAAACATAAATAAACTAACACTACTGGACATAGGCCTCCCTAAAGAGCGCCATAGCGCCCTGTCGTCAGCTTGACGCATCCAGCTGCTGCCCGCAACCTTTCGCAGATCGTCGCTCCATCTAGCAGAGGGCCGTCCCCTACGCTTGCCGATTCGCAGTCTCCACTCAAGAACTCGTCTACCCCAGCGGTTGTCGGTTCTTCTACAGATATGACCAGCCCACTGCCACTTCAGTCTGCTAATTCTCTGAGCTATGTCGGTGACTTTGGTTCTCTCTCGGATAATCTCATTACGGAGCCTATCTTTCAGAGAAACTCCAAGCATAGCCCTGCACTACGTTTAACCCGAATCGCGGGGCAGTTTACAAACGTAAAATTCACGAACACAAATGACACCCAGACTCAAAACAAGTGCCTCTGGTTTACACAAAGACTACTCCGAACCCGGAATCGAACCGGAGACCCGTGACCCAAAGGTGGCACATCCAACCCCTAGACCTCCGAAGTACGGAGGTCTTGGGGTTGGAGAGGAGAGGAGACGAGAGGAGATGTGTTTTGAATAACCAATCAGGTTTCGTTATTCCACATCTCCTCTCCGCTAAGTTTCGGTGGAAATAGGATAACGAAACCTGGTTTTTCAAAACACATCTCTCATATCCTCTCATCTCTTTGCTGCGCTTTGGTGGAAACCGGGCCTTAGTGTTAATGCTAACATGACACATTTAAATTTGATCGATGGCGATAATCAATTTGGCTCATTCGTTCGCATTTATTAGGGCGGACGCGCGACTTGTCGAAATACCAATATACATGGCTTCAAACATTTTTTTTACATTAGTAATCCTCATGGATTCCCGGCCGCTAACCGCCAGCCGGGTTATGTGGGACTCCGAGGCGCAGAAATATATCATAGTAATTGCGGCCTAGCCTACCCAATACAACCAACGGTGTCCCTTAACTGCCCTCCACAGGGCCACTGGTTTTACTACCTAACAACCTACTCAGCCGAATCTGAACGTTATAAATTTTTAACTAGTTCTATCGAACCAATTTTACATTTTACAACAATATCAAAAGTTTTTAAAGGTGTTATCTTGAATATAAAAAAAGTAGCGAGAAATACCGCACGCAGGATGTTCGGAGGCGTAAGCCTTACGAAAACTTACGGTAGAAATGTTGATAACCAGTAACCAGTTTCGAACGCTTTGATACAACTAGCGTATACTAACTTCGTAATGGCAGAAGTTGTGAGGCTTTCGCAAATTACATTATGCTCAAGGTAAAATTTTGTGTCGAAAGTATAAAATCTGGATAAAGGAAATGGCGCTATGTCGCTCATTGGGGACCCTATATCCAACGGCTTATACGGGTTGGCACGAGGTCTCGTATCATGTTTTCGTTGTCTTGTGTTAATTTCCTTTTGTCGGCTCTTACGACATCCTCAGGACGGAATGGGGTGGTGTTACTATATATATTCTAAATCCGTCACTACAGAGCCCTAGCCGCTAGGCTAATTTTGGCATATAAGTCTGTGCCAACCCTTTTTTCTAGCATCTGTCTGTCCGCATGACTTGTGCGGAATAAACAATTATGATTTTGTCTATTCATCCGTTTGAACATTATAAACCGTCTTCTAATCATGTTACGGTTCTCTTTTCCTTATCAACTTTAGTTATCCCAAAATATAATTTTGCATGTAAATAAAAATGATAACATTCATTCACATTATGCAAATATCGTCTACAACCTTTATAACATTTGGTACAATGGAAACTATTTGCTCAGTACGTGACACCTCAAGGCGACACGGCGCCATAACTAGCCACATTACATACGCGGGTATGACGCATCTCTGTTTAGATAACGCGAGTTGAGATTTGAATATCTATTGTCCATGTAATATAGCAATGATAGTATTAGACCAGTGGTCGGCCAGCAGTCGAAATCCGACCATAATTAATTTAAATTTATAGTTGTACTAGCTGACCCGGCAAACTTCGTACCGCCTCAGAATCAATATACAGGGTGTAAGTGGCGGCGTCCCGAAAAAAGATACCAGCGATTCAGTACATGATACTGAGGCCCATGGCGGTCGAATTTTCCGGATTTTTTTTCATGAATTTTCCGATTTTTCTTGGCATTATTTTTCCATATAATATAATGAAGTAGTTACTATTGTCGAGCTGCACTTAATTTTTTGTAATATTATAAAAATTAAACAATTTCCCAAAAAAACGCAATGTAGTTAAGACACGAAAAATCGCACTACCAGATGTTACGGCGGCAAGTACAATGACACTATCGCGCGATGCCGCCCGCGCCGTGTGCCATGCGTTCGTTGACCTCTACTCCTCGTCCGCGACCTACGTCTCCCGAAGAATCCCCAGAGATATACGAAGTTGCGTAAAATTTGGTCAACACTAATGTGTGGATCTCTCCGTTTGGTGACGGATTAAGAATACGCAGTGTCACCAACCCATACCATCCCGAGGGTGTCCTAAGAAGCGAATAACCGAATGCAAGAGGCAAATCACCTAGCCGCAAGGAAAATTTGATAAAAACCTTGTGCCAACCCGTCTTGCCAGCGTGGCACAGTAGGCTAATTTCCCTCCATGAATTTGGAGGAGGCCCGACTCAGTAGTGGGTCATTCATAGGCTGTAACGATGAATGTGTAAATAAGTTAACTAGGTACTAAATTTCATTATTAGAAAGATAGACGAGGGCAGTGTAAAATACAATGAAATGTATTAAATAATGCATACCCAATGCAAGTACATAAATATCCAGTTTTGTTATTACGCTATATTACTACCTACCTGGCTCCAAACCTACCTACGATTACGTAGCTCATTAGAGCTTAGAAACACCTACTTAGTGTTATTTGATGATCGACTACATACCTACCTACTCATTAATCTAGATTTAGTCTGCCGAAGTATTTGTGACGTACCTAGGAACAACGTAGGTATTTATTTTGGTGAAATACAAAATCCAATTCAATACTTCATACGTTTTGACTGGTAAATACTTATTGTTTCATTATTGTTCGGTAATCATTGCTAAACGTGTAGGTACACGATATTTTATACGATCAGCCTGTCTTGCTAAAACGGTTTTATTTTAGTTTTTAAATAGACAACTCGGGTATAAATGGTATGTCACAAGTATCTTTAGAAACATTAAATTAACGGACACACTGTACACCCATACATGAACCATTATTTTAGATTGTTCAAAGAGTTGTCTCGTACGAGAATCGAACCGCGCAGTCCAATCTTCAGCACGTCAACGATTACGCAGGCCGCCGCGAGCGACCGTCATAACGTCCACACGCAGGCGCTTACCGGTGCAAACTAAACTGGTTAGTGCAGGCGGCATGCTCACAGGCAAGACGGAGCGTGTGAGCTTCGGAACTAGAGTAATACCAATCAGTTGATATGATATTATTATCGAAACAAATTTGCGCTGAGTCTTGCGTTTATTTAAGCGATTATTAGGGCGGTATTTCTATTAAATACCTAATGCATAACTTTTAAGAACTTGTTAGTTTAGGACTTACTTATGTCAAAATAACAATAATTATTTTAGTTACTTTGTAATTCGACGTCATCTAAAATTACGTTTATGTAAGAAAACGACACTGATTCATTGTTTAAAGCTATTTCAAATACAGTTTCACACGAAGTCTAATTTCATTAATCGTTTGAAACTAATCGTCGATGATGATCGTTTTATTTTATTTAATTCCCAACGTTTCAGGCACTTTCGATAGTATCGATAGTTTTCACATGATACTATTATCTCACCTCTATTTGTTTCAATGTGCAGGTTTGTAATAATTTTCAAATAATAATAGATAAATTCGTCAGTTCGCCGGGACTTCCATCGGAAATCAGAAGTAATCGTAACTGTTTTGCGAATAATTAGCGACTTGTGACTTGTGAAGTGAAATTCGATTAGTACTTTTGTGTGTTGTGTCTTTGCGTTTTGTGTGTTTCATTATGAATCGGGTCCCGTTTTCTGCGCGGGAATACGGGGAGATGCTAATGGCATATGGTGAAGCAAGAGGAAATGCTTCTCTAGCGTTACGTATTTACGCTCAGCGCTACCCTAACGCTCGTCATCCGGTGGACAGCCGTGTTATCACTCAGGCTTATCAACGGGTACTCGATAACCAGCCCATCGTACCACACCAGGAAGGCTCCAGCAGACATATTAGCGCCCGAGTTGAGCAGCGAATACTGGAGACAATCCAACGCAATCCCCGCCTTGGCACACGAACTGCTGTAAAGCTTTTGCGGCGTCGTGGTATACGCGTTTCGCACTGGACTGTGCACAAAGTCCTACGTAGAGAGCGCCAACGGCCCTATCGTTTACACAAAGTTCAGGCGCTCGTGCCTGGGGATGAGAATCGTCGTCTTGCGTATTGCAGGTGGTTGGGGAATCAGCAGCGGTATTTCCCTGACTTTGTGTCGCGTATAATTTGGACAGACGAGTCCACGTTTACGAGGAACGGCATGTGGAACCGACGCAACTCTCACATTTGGGCACGAACTAATCCACGTGAGTACCAACAGACGGGACATCAAACGCGTTGGTCTGTGAATGTTTGGGCGGGGATCTACCATAACAAAATTCTGGGTCCCTTCTTTTTACCAGGGCGGATGAATGGGCCAAGGTACCTGGAATTTTTGCAGCAGGATCTGGCCAATACTCTTCGTGAGTTAGAAAATGATTTGGCTCAGGAATGGGACCAAATGGATGAAATTCCAATAGCACGGTTGCCAAGGATTTGGTTCCAACATGACGGTGCGCCACCACACGTTGTTCGACCAGTTCGCGAGTACCTTAATGATGTGTTCCCTCAAAGGTGGATTGGCAGATTCGGGCCTCACGCGTGGCCAGCGCGGTCTCCTGACTTGACGCCGTTAGATTTTTTTTTATGGGGTTACATCAAAGAAAAGGTGTTTGTAGCGGAATGCGACACTGCGAATGAAATGCGTCGACGCATAAGTGACGCATTTCAAAAACTAAAAAGTGATATCGCAGCCGATCCCACGATGATGTCTCGTCTCCACGCAAATACGTCATATCGCGCCCAGCTTTGTGAGCAACTTGGGGGACGCCATTTTGAGCCGAATCTTATAAGAAGAGAGAGACGTTAAGGTATGTTTGACTTTCACCAAACTAATTTATCTTTGAATGTGGTATTGTTATTACTTAAAACAATATCGATGTAAGATTTTCTTTGCGTCTATGCCTAAATTTTAAATGTACTTTAAACCAATAGCTGAGTAGTTAATTGAGTCATAAGATGAGCACAGCGACAGGCCGAGTTCTAAGCCACAGCACCGTGTAGGTAGGTAAGAGCCGCTGCGCCGCGCGTGCGGCATGCGTTCATTGACCTCTACTCCGCGTTTGCGTGTGGTACGACGCTGCAGCGATAAATTGTATTGTTCGTTGTACATTGCGTAGTGCGAATTAACTAAATAATGATAAATCTTTTATTCTTCATTTTTTTGCTGAACTGAATTTTGCATGATAATAAGTGCCCATAGAAAGCCCTTTCACGAATTTTTCGGGACGCCGTCCCTTACACCCTGTATAAAAAACCTGAATGATAATTCCATAATGTTTCAACTTTATTAAACTATGTGCAAACCGTAAATGGAAAAGAAAATAATGCGTATTAAAAAAAATGATTTTTCATATTTTCTCACCTTTTAAACCTGGACTACCACGAATATTTCGAGACCAAAATTAGCCAAATCGGGCCCAGCCGTTCTCGAGTTTTAACGAACAGCAATTCATTTTTATTTATATAGATAGATTCTCCTATTATTGTCTCTTAATTACAGCAGAATTTTTTTTCAATATTTCGTATACTCTTTTGTATTAGCTTTTTGGTCTAATGACAAGTCAGTCATTTCGGTAGAACAAGTGCCCTAGGCATACGGCAAAATCGGTAGGTTCGAGGTCAAGAACACTTTTAAACACGGACAAAGTCGGTTTGCCGGCCTGCCTGCGTATGTGTAATACATCAATTAAGAATTGCACTGATTTTATGCAGACAGATTGAGTACAAATATTTATTTCCTATTTCATCCGTTCTTAGTCTAACCCTAGAGACGAAAATAACTTAAGTACTTATTAATCGGATCGGATGTTACGTAATGGACCGTTCGTCAGATAGTTCAGCATTTAAAATTAATTTATTTGGATGATGTGTTTATGATTCTTTCTTCTGGACACATTAACTACACAATCTCTATGGATAAAATATCATTTATGCACGGGTAAAGAATTATTTTACAATAGTCTCCTGTAGACCCTAATTCCTTGCGGAAGGTTTGGATGAGCTGCGTTTGTATCCCGGCAATTCAGCCCCGCAATTCAAACACAGGTATCGTGATTTGTAAGAGAAGAATAAAAAAGTCGCACGTTATACGGTGATAATAATAGCTTAATAATGACTTCAAAAACGCCACTGAATAGAAAAATAGCAATAAAGAACCATTTGAAGTGGTCTGATAACAGTACCACCTCATTTTTGAAGTAAGTTCAATTCTACAAACTTGTGTTTCGATCTACGCAAAAACTTATTAGAGTCCAGTAATTATCAGTTAGCGACCAGCTATTGAACAATCAAATAATATAAGTATTTGATTTAATAAATAAAATAAATATAAATAAATATCCTTGGACATTTCACACAACGCCATCTCGTCCCAAGCTAAGCAACTTAATGCTTGTGTTATGGTAACGAGATGGATGATAAACTACATAAATATTTTACACCCAGACCCAGATATAACACCCAGACCCGGAACAAATACATGTAGGTCGTACAAATATTTCTTCCGTGCGTGAATCGAACCCGCGACATGCTGCGCAGCAGTCGATCGCTCAACCACTGCGCCAACCGTGTCGTCAATTTATTATATTGATTGATAGATGAAATAAAAATGTCACACTCGAGGATATAATTAAATATGCGCTACACATTATGTCCGTCGGTATTTTAGAGGTTTCTCTCATTATTACATTGACCTTACGCCCTTGGTGAGTGACGAAACACGAAATGACGTATAATAAAAGACAGGTATTATACTGTGAACATCATATTATACAATGGCAATGGGAGTTATGAAATATCTTGAATCAAACAAACGAATTAGATGAATCCCATAGAAATGTTATCAAAATCGGTTCAGTAGTTTGCTATGAAACTTGAAATACCAAGTGAACACAACCATTTGTTGGAGGGCAAACTTAAGTATTCTTGCAACAACAATTTATACACAAGTATATTTATTATACATTCTTTGCCATAATCAGACCTTTATCTTCTGATAAAGATAGGAGGAAAGCTGCATATTTGTGTGTTATGCAATGGTCATACATCAATGATGGAGTGTTTATTTGTATAAGATAAACATACATCAAATTGCTGATTTAACTTTGATGAATTTTGGTGTTATGATTTATAGCACCTTGGAGGTTTGAAACTAAATAATGGTGTATACATCTATTATGATAACCAAAATTGAATGGTTTAAGAAACTCCTAATATCAACTACCACAAACCAGCTAAAAATCTAGATGGACTGAGCAGATTCCAATTTCCTCAATAATAGCTAAGGGAAATGGCCTTTCCATTAATCTTCCTTGTGATTTCCTTGTGTCTGCTCTTGCGACACCCTCAGGATAAAATGAGGTGGTGAAACTATGCATTCTAAATCCCTTGTATAAAATAATACAATATTGTATAAAATAAGATTGCCCATATGGATAAAAATCCACAAATAAAGTGTAGTGTAGAATAGAGTGTAGTCTACTTACATCTTCTATAGCTTGATCTAATTGTTTATGTATCTTTAGCCCTACCCAGGGCTCTGCTGTGGCACTTGCATCATGCCTGGCACAATCTGACGACCCACAGGTAACACAACCCTGAAATATACATATATTTTTTAAATATTCATCTTCAGCCCACTTTAGGTCACTCTAGTCTACTGTTGGACATAGGCCACCCCTAAAGAACCCCATAGCCCCCTGTCTTCAGCTTGACTCTTCTTCCACAACTATTACCCATATTTATGTATATGGAGAAATTGCCATTTTGCAACCCATCTAGTTGCCAAACCGGTAATTATTTTGATAGGCCAGCTGTCAGTGTTCATGCTACTGTGTAAAAACTGCCATCTATGTGTGTGCCTGTCTATGTGTGGAGGATAGGAGGTCACTTATTAATATGATGGACACTCATTCAACATACAGCAGAGCCAGACATTGCAACCTACCAATCATATTCAGTTTGACAAATAATTCAAATTGTGCTTTATTGTGTGTTTATGTGTGTATGTGTCCATGTGAGTGTGTTAATAAGTAGCTAATGGCATTTCAGTAAATGCTCTCTGTGAAGCTCTGAGGGAAATATATGTTTTACTCAATTATAGTAGTAATTTTTAATTTCTATGTCATTTCTTCTCTATGCCTATTAATATAACAGATTTTAAGAATTATGTAACATATAATATGTAGGAAAGATTTATAAAAATTGCAAATGTGATGATCAATTTAAACCCATACCTACACAAAAATACAGCTGTAGCTCTATAGCTAAATATTGAATTGAAGTTAACTTTAAATTCAATTCCATATTTAATAAAATAATTGTTTTACCATATTATTGTAACGGAAAATATGATAAAAAAGACATAATTCAAATAGTCTTGACGAAATAATTTCTCCAAGTCTCTTGAATAAATATTTAAAAAAAAATTTACATACCTTGTCAGTTTAATGATGTCTCATGTAATTATGTAGACTCAAGACTTCAATAATAATTGCTTATCAGGCTATAACTAACTCGGAAGGAGGCGTATGTGACCTCAATAATAAAGCAACGAGATTTCTAGACACAAATAAATGGTAAACAATATAGGATAGTGCAGAAACTTACTTTGTCCAACAAAACATCTTCCTCTACAGTGTCACTGACTAAATGGCACTTCAGTTTATCAATAAAATCATACAAAACATTGGAATTTAAACCGTAATAGCAAGCCAAACATCCCAGTCCATAGCTAAATGTTATAGTGATGAAGTGAAATCTAAAAAGGAATTAAACATGTTATCTTTGTAAAACACCACAAACTAGCAACTTGTCACGGGTTTCATTTTCTTTTTTCAGTACCTAAAGAAACATAATACAGCTGCAATTGTGCACAAAATACCAAAGTAATAAATATATTTAATATTATCGAATTTCTCTGTAAACTTTGTTTGACATCTTTCACTCATGGCTCTGCGAATAATGACGTTTGTTTGTTTGACAAATTTGACAGCTGTGTAATGTTGTAGCCTTTGGAAAGAATTATCCTTGGTAGATTTAAATCACTTTAAAAAAACGCCAACAAATGACTTGGGTAATAGTTTACTAGCGTGTAGTTAGTACCACGCACGCACTGGAAGTGTGCTTGTCTTGTCTGGTTTGGCTAAACCTTTTGTGTCACAGTGGACTCCACTGAGTGGAGTGCAGGATACACCGTCCATTTTACGTGCTGTGCAGGATCATGCAAGTGCCAAATGACCGTACCGAGCACACCCCAGTCAACTCTAACCAACCTATACCGTACATTGAGAAGATTTTGCTAACCCGTTTGACTTTTTAAGCAGGTCCACAAAACGCTACTTAATAGCGTTATCAGCGTTAGTGTCTACAAGATTGCATGTCCACCGATAGCATATTATTTGGTGGACCATTCTACACCTCATGTTCTATTAAAAAATAATATTGAGTATTTTGTTAAAGCAATTCCATTTTACGATATGCAAGAAAGACAAGAACAAGACAAGAAATCGACTATGTGCAGTGCAGGAATTTTGTTAATTTCTGCACATAATGAATTTCTTTGAACTTGGTAACATTGAAATGACAAATTTAAGGAATAAATTTTCGTCCGGAAAGTTCTATGGAAGCCATCCATCAATTCATCATAAAAACAGGAGAACTATCAAATCTGAAGAAAATGATTAACTCACTGAGTTAATTGGTTAAACACTAAATATCCGAGACATACCTAGCCACAAGCCAAGCCTATTTAATAAGTTTATTTTGTTATAAACTCGGGCACTGGCTTAGATCTATCTACTACTATGATTAAATATTAGACGACATTGGATTAATAAAATTTGGATTACTAACATTTCTGAACGGTTGATACCATTGACAATATTTGACAGATTGAGATGAGATAACCTTATAAATTAAAAACATTTTTTTATTAAATCGTCCAATTTGTCTTGCAATTGCCAAGAATATTTAATAAATAAAAAAGACAATATTAACATACTTTAAAAGTTGGTAAATATATTTTTTTATCCTAGACGAGACGACATGGTCATTAGATTTTAGCAATAAAGTAATAAGCATTTATAATGTAATTAATTTTAAGTCTACTTGATTCACCGTCAATATAAATTCACCAGTATAAATACGTATTTCTCAATAAGCTAACCCTACACACCAATTAAGCTAACATTGTAATTAGCACATTACCTTTCAGGTCGAAAATGGTCTTTCAGCGATGTCTCCTATTTTCAAAGCAATACGTAACCAGACATTGCATTTTAAAATCAAACCTAAAGCAGACATACTGTGAACTTTACCACAAATATAGTAGTGATGCAAGTAGAAAATATACTGATAGACATGAATGGGTAATTGTGAATAATGAAGAGGGTACCATAGGCATCAGTAGTTATGCACAAGAATCTCTGGGGGATGTAGTATTTGCACAACTACCTGATCCTGATACCCATGTCAGAGCTGGGGAAGAGTGTGGTGCCTTAGAAAGTGTAAAAGCAGCTAGCGAGATTTATTCTCCTCTGAGTGGTATAGTTACAGAGAAGAATCTACAGGTAGAGAGACTACCATCATTGATCAATACCAACTGTTATGATGATGGATGGTTATTTAAACTGAAGTTGACAAAACTTACTGAATTGAAGGACTTAATGGATGAAGAGCAATACCAAAAGTTCCTTAAGACAGATGTTGAGAAGCCAGTGGAATAAGATTGTGTTGTTTCAGGAGATATTATAAAGAATTTTATTTTTTGTTCTGTTATGTAATTGTTAAGTTTTAATAGAAATTCCTCATTATTACTTCTCTCATTTTGACCTAGCTGAGATTTAATTGATTTTGTATTAAGTTTATAGAAAAATACCTATACACACAACTATAGGTTTAAGGAATGTCCCATGACCCATCTAAGCAACTATAGGTTTAAGGAATGTCCCATGGCCCATCTAAGAAGGGATTAAAGAAAGAATAATTATTAATTTGGAGTTACATAGAACAGATTCAGGACAAAGGACACATTTTTCAATTTCATTCAAATGAGTTCAAAAATGACTAGTCTTGTCATTCAAATTATTAGATTCTGGCTGCCTTAACCAGGGTTTTGCTCTACTAGCACTGCAATTTTCCGACTATATTTCTACCCTCTAGTACCAATAGCAGTATAATAATTGTGGTCTACCTTGGAAGTCGAGAAAAATAAGAGATAATTGTAATGTGTAAATGAAAAACTTATTGTGCATTACGATTTTTATTTCATGTGCACTCATTAACTACATAGACAATTATTAACATAAAAACTACTTTGGCATCAATACATTCATGTGTTTATTTGATTTAGTGACAGCTTTTACAGAAGTAGAATTAAAAATACTTTTAGAAAAAATAAAATTCGGTTCTTCAGTTTTAAATGATAAATAAACTAAAATGAGTATTTTTTTGGAGATGTCATTATTATTGCGAATTTTAATATAACCTGGCTTTATAATGTAAAAATTGTGAAGTAATTAAAGACATTTGTCACAAATGCTAGGTAACTGTTTCTAAACAGTCCTTAACCAATATTTAGGACAATTATCACATATTTACAGACATGGGTGGGTAGGTATATAGAAAATATCATAAACAAAAATACTGTCATAATAAATACATAATTTGAAAACAATACTTATATACTGAATTATGATGTAGCATTACATAACTGTAAGAAAAAAGATTGACTTTAAATGCTTAGAGAAATGTGTGAATTGACTGTAAGTTTAATTAGAATTGTATAAAAAACTATTGACCTATAATATGCCAAAGGCGTAACACAAAACATATATGTTAAAATCTATGTGCTATTCTAGTCCTTAATTGTGCAATATTTAACTATCATCTCTCCATTGAATTTGGATAATACCCAAAAATATACAATTTCTACAAATCTAAGATACCCATGGCTAGATAAGCATTTAAAAAAAAGGTGTTATGCCCCTGGCATACTTTTTTACCTTATGACTAGACATTCACAAATTAGTTTTTAGTATTCATTGAACTGTCACAATGTATTAGTAGTGGGCGTTATTTAACTTAGCTCGTTTAGTCAACGTTGGCGCCAAATGTAAACGCCAACGTTGGCAAGAAATTTGTTAAACATCTAAGTCCCAACGAACGATTTATCTCAGAAATAATACATATTTATTTTGCAATTAAAAAGTCACATTCACAAATATATACTCATCCTTGTCTTACATACTCACTCTGACCATTACAATACAATATCGAAAATTAATCACTGTACATTGCGTTGTATTCAGAGAACTAAGAATTCCGTTGCGCTTTAAAGCCAGTAATGGTTGCTATGATATTCGTTGAGCACTCAACGTTGCGATTCGTTGCGATACAGCTAAGTCGATATTATTCTATAGTACTGAGGAGAAGTACGTTGCTTGCCATAAACAATAATGTAACGTATTTATTCAATTTTATATGTTGGCAAAAAATAATTCCATATACTTAAATATTTCTCATACTGATACATGCCATGTATCGCCTTTGCTTTGCAATATAAATTAGCTTGAAACGGAGGTTTGTTAATTTATCCAGATTGAATAAATTACACCAACCTAGATTTATTTATTAGTAAATAACATAGGCAATATAAATAACGCCACTATACAATACGTTTCATTAAAATATTATTGATGTAATTGTCCATCAGTTTTGAAATATTATCATTCCTTATAAAAATATCATTGCGTTAATATAATATTTTTATTAGAACATATCATAAAGTTAGGTTTCTTTGTTTAGACTTTTTAAAATCAAACATGTTATCTTGAAATAAACCTTTGTTTTAATACATAAAATGTAATTTAAAAAATATAAATCAAAATGAACTTATTAAAACTCCAGCGCTCCAGAAAACCTATTCTTATTATTTAATATGGTATCCCTGTGTTCAAAACGTGCAAAATATTATTACTCTTTTGCACTATTGATAAACGGTATAGTGTGAATGAAATACTTAAATGACGCTAACCAGCAGCCAAATTTTAATGACCCATGAGATGCTGAAGATTTGTATGCGGAACTCTACCTTATTTATATGATATGAAGGTCAAAATTTTGCTATAGTGATTAAGAGGCAATAATTTATGCCGAGTACCATTTAAATTGGATGTAATGGAATATTAGACTATCGTATTAGGTTAGTGTGCCTGTAATCACTATCACTATCACTACATAGTATAAAACAAAGTCGCATTCTTCTGTCCGTCCCTATGTATGCATAAATCTTTAATCACTCTATCTATTAAAAAAAACCGCTTCAAAATCCGTTGCGTAGTTTTAAAGATTAAAGCATACATAGGGACGGACAGACGACAGCGAGTTTGTTTTATAATATGTAGTGATAGTGATAATGGCGTTTACTGTGACGTCACAGCACAAGTTCACAACTAGGTAAACATAAATAGACGGATTGCAAAAATAGACGGTTTTGCCAACGTTGGGAAGGCTGTCAACGCGTTTCGTTGTGTTGGCTAAAAATCACTCAACGACACATGTCTACAATGTATACAGAAATACACATACCGTGAATGTGTGGCATGGAGTCAAGTAATTTAAATTCTCGGTATAGTATTCGGCCTCTCTCAAATTAAGTTCAAAAGCTGGTCTCATTACTAGTACAGTATATGGTATAATGGAATTTTAGATACAGATTCACGAAGACAATAATTAATAAAACGTATCATCAACATCATCACCCCTCTAGATTCCACTGCTTGACATGGGACACTTCTAACGAGCGTCTTGTTCGGCCCTGTTATTATCCTTTCGCAGATCGTCGCTCCAACTAGCAGAGAGGCGCCAGAAAACTGTTATCAGTATAACATGGTCATAGTATAATTTAAACTACCTAAATATGTCAATAATAATATGAATATAATATCTGAATAATGGGTAGAGGAATATTTTAATACATATTTGATTGAAGACATAAACTTTAGCATTAAAGGTAGATATTTTGTTTCAATAAAATTTGTCTATTAAATGATTTAACTGAATATATTGCTAATCGTAATTCGTAAGTGCTTATGTTATAAGTATAATATTACTGGTATTAAAAATCTAATTACAATTAGTAAAATTATACCTTACGCGGTATTATTCAGAAATTAAAACCAAATAGATCGTTAGCAGAAGACAGTCATGGCACAAAATTCGTTCAAAAGTTGTATATTATATAAAATGGTAAAAATCAATTTTCTAATTCATTAACATTAGTGTCTAGATATATTGTGCTTAGTCACAAAATAATGTTAAGACAATACACATGTGCGCTATATTCAATTAAATTACACCGACAAAGCAGTTAGCCTACACTACAAAACAAGCCATCTAATTATTAATGATAGCACTTCAAATGGATGGAGCTTCGTGGTACGAGGGGGTGGGGGGGGGGTTTCTTGATATTTTCCGTGTGATGACGTATTTAGAATACGTTGTATCACCATCCTATTTCATCCTAAGATGTGGGGTGCCGTAAGGGCTCCCGCGCATTTAGGCGGCCAGTCGCGCGGCCTGGCCGCATAATGCGCGGATTGGTCGCGGCTGCCAATAGGCCGCGTATGTAACGCTGTTTTTCGTTGGCCGCGCGGTCAAGTTTTGGTCGCGCGGCCAAAGAAAAACAGCGTTACATACGCGGCCTACTGGCCGCGTAATGCGCGCAGCTTTAAACATCGTAGAAGAATTAGTTAGCCGCAGCGACCTGGCCGCATAATGCGCGGAGGCCCTAAGAGTCGACATTAGGAAATGTCAAGGCCGAACACCTAGCCGCGGAGAGATAGAAAACTTGATACGAAACCCTGTGCCAACCCGTGTGGCCAGCATGACACTTTAGGCCTAATTACCCTCCATTTAGCTGGAGGAGGCCCGTCACAGCAGTGGGCTGAGTAGTAGTAGTAGAAACCTTTATTATATAATGTTGTAACTATCTGGCATATGACTTTTTTAGCTGCAGCCCATGCTCCGTGGATGTAAAGAATCCCCACCCCAATAAAAGACAGTGTACGACATTGTAATGGAAATTAGTCGATACTTTAGATAAGCAGATCATTAGTAAAAGCCTCCCACATGTTCACATTAAGGGTGAGGCCAAACGAGCGTAATTTTGTGAGTCGCGTAATTTCTGCTGCATTCGGTTTCATACAAAAGTCCAGTTGGTTATAATTGAATTTCTGCGACCGTAATTACGCGAATCACAACTCACAAAATTACGCTCGTTTGGCAGCCCAACAAAATTTCTGCTGGGCAGAATTCCAGCAACCGAAATAACGCGAGTCACAACTCACAAAATTACGCTTGTTTGGCAGCCCAACAAAATTTCTGCTGGGCAGAATTCCAGCAACCGAAATAACGCGACTCACAACTCACGAAATTACGCTCGTTTGGCAGCCCATCAAAATTTCTGCTGGGCAGAATTCCAGCAACCGAAATAACGCGAGTCACAACTCACAAAATTACGCTCGTTTGGCTTCACCCTAATTGTCAAACATGACAACTAAACAATATACCATGCGAAGTGCCAGCACAATAATAGAACGTAGAACTCCTGCTATTTATCAAATCTCTTTTCCAACTACATAACTTTGAGCAATATTATTCACCTCTTCAGGTCATTCACAATAACAATAGCACGTACTTGGTACCCTCTAAAGGGCTAACCATTATTCGCCATCACCTGATTGTCTCAGACCCAGATTCAAGATCGTGAGAGAATGTCTAACTCTCCCTCCCCTCTCAGATCCTGCTCTCATAACTAAAACACTTGACAATTCTTTTGAATATTCTATTCTATGTTCATCTCAATTTTCTATCCCTTTCTAAACTTTAATATATATTAATACTAAATGTATATTTTATGTATATTTCAATTTACGTAATAAATTCGTCAAACAAACCGAAACAATGCCACAAAAATGTATACTGTCTCGTTATTAAAAAAGCAACTAATATATATAATTTCGTAACAAACTTATTATTAATTACATAATACAGGATGTTCAAAAACTCCTGTCCGATACACTTTTCACTTCTGGACTTAAAATTCACTTTTGGAACTTAAAAATATGTAGGAACCTCCCATAGCCTTTTTCTCAATGTGTTTGGGGCCTGATTCGGATAAATATCAGGATTTTCCGGAGGCGTTGAAGTCTTCCCTCCGTGAGCCAGGGACCACCGGTAATTATATAGTTAGACTAGCTGTCAGTTTCACGACACTGACAGCGTGCAACGACTGCCGTAGATAGTAGAATGGTACCAGTGGCGTAGCTAGGTAACCAAGGGCCCTGGGGCAAATTAAAAAATGGGGCCCCACTGCTATGTAAACTGATTAGGTCTTATCAAATAAAATTATGAAATATACAAATATTTTAAAAATGCTAGTAAGCTACATAGGCTCTTTTTGTGCACTGCAGGGCAGGTAATATAAAAATATTAAACAGTAACAAGATAAATTACAATTAATGCTTGGTGTAGGTTTGGTTAATAAAACGAACCTTGAAAGAAGATTCAAGGGTTTATTATATAAAGGTTGTGCCTACCAACCAAGTTTTCGCTAAAGTATCAATGACTTCGTTTAAATCCATGCTTGATGCGGTTTTGTTTTCAATTGCTATTAGTGATAAATGTCGGAGTCGAGTTTGGCCCATATTATTTCTTCAATATTTTTTTATTATTTTTAATTTGCTAAATGACTTTTCAGCTGCTGCAGAGGTGACAGGAATTGTAAAGAATAATAACATTGCTGTATCACTCCATATTTGCTCATTATTTCCTTACATAATTGGTGAACAGTACATGCTTGTGTTAGTTGAGGTAAAACTAGGTGGCAAATATTAATAAATTGAAGTGAAACACTAGGGCCTATTATATCTGAATATTTTCTTTGGAATTCGTCACACTTTTGCAATAAAGTTGCTTCATCAACATGTAATAAAAATGATGGTGTTAGAAAATCGAATAAATGACAGACTGCAATGCAGTCATGACAATAAAATGTGTACCTATCAAATTGAGACATTACTGTGTCTAGTACATTATTAAAAATCTCAATTTTAAATCATTTCAATCAATTCATCAAAATATTTTTTAACTTTTCTTTGCTTTTTTTCTTGAAAATGTATCAATACCTTATTTTCTTGCAGTTTCACTGGCTTTGCACTTGAATAATACGAAATCATTTCAATAAATTAGCAACTTTGCTTTGGGCTCTGCTAAAACTTTACTTGCCTCGTCGAAATTGATGTAACAATTTGTAAAGTTTTGGATTTTTCAACCAACACTGCAGTTACCACATTATTTGAGTCACTATCAATATAAATATTTTGGCCATGTGTATTTGTAGAAGGTTGACTAAAAAACTTGTCAACTTTGGCAATTTTTATTTACTATCTTTTTTCTCTCTTTCTTGGCGTTGTTTGCGTTTAAATACACTACTGGGTTTCTTCTTTATAACAATAATTTTAAACATTTAAATTTACTAATTTATTTAAACAATACTATATTAGATTGTGCTCGACTATGTAGGTACTCACTGTTCATTGACGACGTTAAAAGTAAAATAAAAGGTAATGATGACAATGATACGCTACAAGTGGGGAAACTCCGGAAAAGAATTATCACCGTTAGTGTTACCACATTTATCGGTGGAGACCATGACCGATCTCCTGCCTGCGGGAATTAACGTATCAACTGCAGGGGACTTGCATTTTTTCACGAGATTTCGCGTTATACAATGAGTTGTAGCTAAAATCTATAGATTTGACACGATTTATTAACCTAATGGACATCAATATGAGTGATAAAATCTAATAAATTTAAACCATTATATTGACCAGTACAAAAAAGTTTATTGACATTAGCTTACTTACTCCGTTCCTGATACACAGTGCCGGATTAAGCATACGCGGGGCCCGTAGCAAATTCTTTCAAAGAGCCCTTGATCTGCTATGGGTGATAGTGGTAAAAATACAATTCAATACTCAATCCGTTTATTTGCTATCTATAAGTTACAATTTTTGGGTAATTAATACATACCACATCTTAATGAGTTTCACTCAAAAAAATACGCTCAGGCAGAGATGAGTGGGTTTAAATATGCGGGGCCCCCTTTCGCGCGGGGCCCGTTGCAATTGCTACTCTTGCTACGTGGTTAATCCGGCACTGCTGATACAGCATTAATTTTTAAACCGTTCTCGAAAAATATCTTAACTCGAATTAACAATAAAACGCACGTCGATGAATAATAAAACGCACATATCACTATCCGTCAAATTGACAACAATGCCAACCTACAGAAATTTAAGGGAATTTAGGGGAATCCCTTGGCATAACTTTTGAATTTCTGTCAACTGAGTTGTCATGATTAAAGTGTGATTAAACTGTCATATTTATTTTAAAAATTCGATCGAGATTTCTGATAAGGATTCGAGGGCCCCCCTGAGCTTGAGGGCCCCGGGGCACTGCCCCGCCTAGCCCCTTGGTAGCTACGCCACTGAATGGTACACGCCCTCCGAAGCACGTAGGAGGTCAGATTTTAAACAGAAATTATGGACATGGTGAACACACAACATCTAGTAGAGCCAGAATTAACCTGCAAATCGATTGCATTACGCACAGTCCGCTAGGCTATTGACCTAGGCTCCCTTTGCACTAAATAATATAAAATAGGAATTAATTTTATTTATTTTTATGTCAGTCGGTGCAAAATCATATTACATTTCGGACGTGAGTTTCTTAACACCCTGTACAAAAATAAGTTCAAACACCTTCAACGAAAAAAATGTTTTCATAACAACCTTACCTATTCTTGGAGATTGGGGTACATCCTAATATAAAGAACTTTCGAAATAGTCTTACACAAAGTTGACTATAAAGTATGACATTTTGTCTCACACAATGAAACCCCTAACATAGCGATATTTTCTAAAACAATGACTGCACTACTTATCTCTAAGGATATCTTATCAAACACGTAATCAACTGATACAAATACACCCTGACTCGGATCCAGAGTAGGCTTACAGAAAGACACTTGTCCGAATCCCTGGTTGGGTTCCGGGGTCTGGCAATAACCTTTGTGTGAACCAGTGGTAGTTGGTCTAAGTGTCTTTGTGTTGGGGCGCCACTGTCGACTGCGCTCGCGCGAGCCTGTGGCGCCCCAAGCGTGTCGTGTGAGGGTATACCGCTGGGCTTTTAGTGGGTATACGGGTTCTGTCCCGGGAGTCCCACATAATCACCGACCTCTTCCCCGAGGGGCGGTGGTATGCAAGAAGAATTACCCAGCGACAAAAAAAAAAGGTGTCTTTGTGTTCGTGGACTATATGTCTTTAAGAGTCCCCATGATACAAAGTTACAAGTTAGGGCAGGGGCGTAGCTTTTTAAATTTAATACGCATCAACTTTGGTCCATTCGTTTAGGAGCTACCATGCCACAGATAGACATACGAACTTACATCGCCCATATTTTTGTCAGGGGGTAACAATAGATAATTAAATGGAGACAACTGTTATACTATTGTATAATTTTAAGATGGATATCCTTATCCGACTCTGGCCATGATCCGGTTCTTCGGGGATCCCTTCGGCTTGATCGTCCACCTGACATTGAACGGCTTATCAAGGGCCAAGTTCAAGTGTATGTTGAGTATCTTGGTCTGGCTAGAGTACGTGAACTGGCAGGTATTGATGCAAGGCATACCGTTCACGGCGACCTCCTTGATGTTCGGCTGGTTCAGGACCGTGACGGAGTCGAGGGAGGGGACTCCGAACCCCCACCATTGGACCACGCTGGTGACCTCTGTGTTGTTGTGGTAGAACTCTATGAGGCTGTACTTTTTCTCTTCGTAGCTATCTGTAAGGTGAAAGCAATATTTCAGTTAACCGCCATCTTATCAGCACATATAGGGCAAACGCGAAGAAGAAGACTGAATGCTGTTCACATAGTGGCTTTGACGTGATTTTTGTTATCAGTGACTTGGATGACTAGGCTTGCGTGATGGAAAGCAACGGCAGGGTCTAAGATGGAGCAGGCAATTCAAGGAAATGCCCTGTCATGCACCGGCTCTCAACTAAACTGCTTGGCTTAGATGTGAGGGTGGTAACTAGCCCGGCGGATCATTAGATCCTACATCCCAGCGTGCCGTGGAGAAGTTTCAGAATTCTCGGTTTTCCGTTGGTGTCGCGTTTCGATGGTAGTTTCAGCATGAATGTGGGTGGACGTAAGGGATGTGGGAGATCAAGAGAGATGGATGGATTGTAAGAATGAGTAATTGTGTATGAAAGGTGTGACTGTAGATATGACGACTGATAGGTGTGTATGGAGACTACCACCTAGCGTGGGACAGGGGTCGTAAGATGATGATAATGGTAACTGTAAATATGACGATTTATAAGAGTTTTGTGATAAAACCTACGTAAATAAAGTTCATTTTGAGTTTGAGTTCGACCTGGTAAAAAATAATGTATCCGATGACGATTGTGAACGCCATGGTTGTTTCATACTACTACATCTCAGCCCATAAATGACCCACTGCTGTGTTGGGCCTCCTCCAACTGCATGGAGGATATTAGCCTATTATGCTCCGTCTGTCCTATTGTTTCGTATCAAGTTTTCCTTCTCTTGGGGATTGGTTTTCCACCTCATCATTGTGGCCTCATCCTCGGAAAGAATTCACGACACTATGTATTCTAAATCCGTCACCACACGTCATTGATTTACACATTATAGCATTTTTCTATCTAATCCAAGGCTGAACAGAATACTCACTCATACTGTCTCCATCGTCCCAGTACAGTTCTCCTTTGGCCAGGTTACCTCTGCTGGGTACTACCAGCAGTTGCAGCGGTGAGCTGCGAGTGTTGGTCGTGGTAATGGGCCCTTGAGCAGGCGGCTGCTGAAGAGGCAGTATGGAACCTCCCTGAAATTAAATTATGGCCATAAACAACTGCGTACTGTGATGGAAAATTAGAGCTATGTTATTAATTTTAAAACTCGAATGCGTAGCACAGGTCTGTTATTTATTTGTGTGGATTAAAATTATAAATGCGAAAGTTTGTGTGGTTGGATGTTTGTTACACTTTCACACTAAAACTACTGAATGGATTTTATAATAAAAATAATTTCTTATTTATTTCTCAGGCACATTTGTTAGTAACATTTTACTTGAAACGAATGTTAGTAGGTTCCTTATACAGGGTGTCCCAAAAAAACTATCAGGCGAAAGTCCAGAGATAAGTAGAGCAGATTCAGAAAAAAAATCAAACGAAAACTATGAAAAATCGCAGAACATGCATGGGGGGGATTCGTTCTCCAAGTGGTGCTCTATCTCTGGACTACGGCCTAATATTATTTAAGTACTTTCTTGTAATCGTGTCACGGTGTTTGTAATTAAACTCCTCTGAAATGACTGAACCGATTTTCGTGAAATTTTGTGTGCATACCGGTTAGGTCTGCGAATCGGACAACATCTATTTTTTATCCCCCCCAAATGTTAAGGGTTTAACCCAAATTTATTTTTTTATTTTTTGTTATATATAAAATTACATTACGTACTACCCAAAATGTTCACCCCTCTACGATCAGCCACTATTTTTTAATAGCGATATTTATATGGCAAAACAAAGTTTGCCGGGTCAGCTAGTAAATAAATATATAAACTAAAACCTATTCTAACCTTGACCGTGACGGTCTCGTTCTCGGTGACCTCGTAGGACTTGTCGCTGGCTACGAACTGCCCGTCCAGGATGTTGTACCAGCTCTCTGGCCCCGGGAACACTCCGCGGGAGACAGAGGCCCCCTGGTCCATGATGGGAGTCACCATGACGCTGGGGCCAACCATGAACTGGTCATCGATCTCGTGGAGGTTGTATTGGTCTGGAGCCCTGTTGGCAAGAACATGGATGTCATCATCATCACCATCAGCTTACACTAGTCTTCGGCTTGACGCATCCAGCCGCTTCCCACAACCTTCCGATGGTCGCTCCATCTATTAGAGTAGAGGGGCGCTCTACACTACACTACGCTCGCCGATTCGCGGTCTTCACTCAAGAACTCGTCTACCGCAGCGGTTGTTGGATGTCAACAGACTTCAAAATAGGCATTAAAAAAAACAAAATCCATTTGAAGTAAGCTGTTCAGTGTCAATATTCTATATTCTTTACTTGTGTTATTGTACGTATATGAAATAGGACCGCAAGGAAAAAAACGACCCCCTGAGTTTTCTGCCAGTTTTTCTCAGCATTGGCGCGTTGCGAACTGGTGGTAGATGGTCGAATGTTTAATTATATAAATGTTGAAAATAATATGTTGAAAAATTTTAAGTGTCCATCGTGACCAAAACTACATAAATTAGTTGAATTTGAATTCGGTGACTTGGGAGTGATCGCACATTTGAATCGAAATAAACGAATTTAGAATTATTTTATGACATCCTATAAAATCTCGTAGAATCTACACGAATTGACGTATGACGAAGTCAGACTTTCTGACATTTGCGATCGACCACAGTAAAGTATTCTAACAGTATTCTATCTTCACAAAAACTATTGGTACCCATAATATAACTTTTATAAAACTACTATTCAGCCCATAAATGACCCACTGCTCAGTCAAGCTCTCTCCCATAACATGGAGGTTAATTAGCCTACTTAAGTAATCCATGAGAATATCCAACGAAAAAAATATAAGGCCTAAAACCTAGCCTAAATTACCTTTTGTCGAGTACGACAGCCATACCAGAGGATGGAATTGGGTGGTGACACTAAGTAGTCTAAATCCGTCACCACGCGGATGAGGTTATACCTAGTGCATATCGTTCTAAAAAAAGGAAGAACAGTATTTTATATAGTACTCACTCGAAGAATAGCGGTCGAACAACAGTCTCGCCATAGACATGCGCTCGCCAGAACAGTGTGTAGTAGTAAGGAAGTAGTTTGTACCGGAGCCGAAGGGACTTCCTGCTCGCTTCTACCACGTCCGGCCCAAGAGACACCGGGTCTTGTGGCTGTAATGTATAAACTCAAACTCAAAAACAATTTTATACACGGTGATTTTTTTCCCATTGTTTTCCCGCGGCAGATCGATTTGCTATTAGTAGTACTATCGATTGATAGCGATAAATTAAAAAAATAAAAGGTTTTTTTTTTCAAATATCAAAAAAAATATTACAGCAACTCGAAAGCGTGAGAAGCAATAGTAATTCACCAAACATAATATTAAAGTAGGTATCTACATACGAGATACCGGCGCCGACCACGGTGAAAGCCTCCCCTCCCTCACCACCCCCTTATACCCGCTATAACCGCGCCGGGCGCCGCCTCAGTTAGTGGCGAATTGGCGACTGTCGTCGCACGCGCGTTATGTTTTCGTGCAGTGGCGTTTGAGTGCAAAAATGAATCGGCACTACAAATATTCTAACTTAGAGTACGTCGCTATGGTGCAACTGTACGCTCGGGCTGATTATGACTCCCACGCTCCCCAGCGGCTTTATGCGGAGCCGCAACACTTGGAGTCGCTCCGTCTTCGCGGGATTTTGAACCCCCAAGTCCCACAGGCCCGGACAATCGTAGCGGCAACACAGCGACTACTCGATCATGGACAGTTTGAGACACCAGCGCATGCACAGGGCAGAGGTCGATTGGCCGTTTATTTGCCAGAGCTCGATGAACAAATTATCGAATTCTTCGAACGGGATCCTCGCCGGAGTACGCGTATGGCTGCGGCTAGGTTTAACGTAACTTTTATGTGTAGTGTATCGGGAAGAACACGAAACGCGCGACGCGTTGATAACTGCGATAGTGGACGATTTTAATATCGTAAGTAGTGACAGAGACACTCTAGTGAAATTGAAAGACAATCAAATGAAACGTGCTCAATTGTGCATTCAACGAAATGGGTTGCACTTCGAACAATTACTTCGGTACCGGTGAGTGTAATTAATTACTTTGTAAATAGCAAAAAAATCATAGTACGTAGGTTAGTTAATCAAAATCATTGTAAATAAGTTGATCCCAATTTTTTTAATACGCCGTAAATACTTCAATAATACAAATATTTTTTTGTATGATATTAAACTTGTTAGTAGTTTCGTATTTAGTTAGTTGAAGGTAAAAAGTATTGTTACGCCGCTAATGAGTGAATTCAAGAATCGCATTCCGTACCGAAGGCTATGGCTCAGGGTTCCCAAAAGTACTGGGGAGTAAACAAAGGCTTTTGTTTCCCACGTTAGTTTCTTTTGTGTTGTTGTAACAATAGCGTCTGTTAAAATGCCGACACCTATTGTAGGTGTTTATTTTTATGATGTTTTTTTACATTTCACCGGCTGATTAGCGTGTGAAAGACTGTGTGGTAATGAAGTATTTATGACGGTCCTAAGCCCGTTAAAGTATGAAGGAAAAATTGCAAAACTTTTAGGTAATTAGGTTTTGTGTTGCGTTAACAAGCCCTCGTGCTACAGCTTACTACGGAAGGTATTAAGTATCAGCTGATAGCGCAATGATCCGCGCCCGCCGCGCGCTGCCCTGACTATTGGTAGGACGTCGCTTTCGAATTTTGTTTTTCAGAATTGTAAATCCGACATTTATTAATAATTAAATTATTTGTTGTTATAAATCGTTTGTACTACCGGGAGGAAATCATTTCCCTGCGGGAAAACATCAATTTCAATTTCACGGTGTATACATAAGTTTTACCACAGAACTCTTATGAACCGGATATTTAAAATGACCATTATTTTACGGCCCTTGTCCCACACTAGGTGGTAAGATCGTCATATTTACATTCACACCTTTCATACACATTTACTCATACTCAAAATGCATATCTTTTGGTCTCCCTTTCGTCCATCCACTACTACTACTACCACCTATAGATGACCCACGGCTGAGTCGCGGCTTCTCCAGTTATATGGAGGGGTAATTAGCCTAGTGTGCCTCGCTGGCCCGATGGGGTGGTACAGAGTTTAGTATCAAGTTTTCTATACCTTAAGCCTTGGTTATCGGCCTTGTTATATATATTACCTTTTGTCGGCTCTTACGACACCTTTGGGGTGGAATGGTGTGGTGAAGCTGTGTTTTCTAAATCCCTCCTATCTTTATACAGTGCACAATATTTATGTATTTTTTTTTGAGTCACCATATTTGCTTTTTGTAGTGAAAACAAATCCAACAGCCAGTCAGTCATTCGATCAGCTTCATTCATTTCATTCAGTTTCATGTCAAATGGTGGAAATATATATTTTAAAGTGTGGTGACACACGGAGCGGCAGTAATGTTACCAAACTATTTGATCAGTGGTTGAGCGATGGACTGCTGCGCAGCATGTCGCGGGTTCGATTCCCCGCACGGAAGAAATATTTGTACGACCTACAAGTATCTGTTCCGGGACTGGGTGTTTTCTATCTATAATATGTATGTATTTACAAAAAAAAAATATATAAGTAGTTTATCATCCATCTCGTTACCATAACACAAGCATTAAGTTGCTTAGCTTGGGACGAGATGGCGTTGTGTGAAATGTCCAAGGATATTTAATTTTTTTATTTATTATTTTACTATACACACAATAGCGTTATCCGAGTTATGGTTCCTGGAGAAGGGGTAGAAGGCTCCAAGCTGCATCCAGCGCTTGCATAGCTCCACCGTGGTGTCGCCGTTGAAGCCGCAGATGTCAGCCCCCATCATCGGGATCCCGAATAAACTGAAGCTTAGTAACTCTGCAAAATTGTTCAGGAATATTACGGTAGCACTTGACGTGAGTAGTATTCAAAGTTTGTAAGAGTGTATGATTGTTACTCTTTCACTACTAATAAATGGATTTTAATATAACTTCTGATGAAAATTAAAAACTGTATCGCAAAATTGTGCGTTTCTCCTTCTTAATTCAAAATCGAACGTCCACCAGTCTGTGACTATGTTTTGTGCAATATACGTTTTGTGCAATATTGTGCGTTTCTATTTATAACGCGGAAATTCTGTGGAGATATCTTTATTTGCCAGACGTGTGGCAAATAAAGATATCTCCACAGTATTTCCGCGTTATAAATAAATAAAAAATAGAAAAACAAACACACACATTCTGTTCAGTTCTTGTTCAGTATGCTCTATTATCTTTTTGCCCTCACTTCGGCTATAGGTATTCTGTTACTCTGTACAGTAATAACCCGGACTTACTTAATAGGTGGGATCGAGTGATAGCAAATCCGGATTCAACTTTACACTTCAAAGATATATATATATATATATATGTATATAAATATGAATGTTTGACTGTCCGTTAGAGAATCGTAAAATCTTCAGAAAAAGTGTTATGCACGAGCCCAGAACGGTCTCCGAACAAAAAAAAAGAATATTTGTGCAATGTATTTTAGTTAGTGGCATAGCAACGCGCGCAAGTTACAGCTAGTTTTTTATAAATATGTTGACAATTTCAAAGTGTTCATTGAGTCCACTCTGATTCGCCATCAAATATAAAACCGCGTGTTAACGTTCAATGCTCGGACAGGTTGGATTAGATCGGACAATTAGATGTGGATATTTACAGATTTAATTCAAAAGATACAAAACTTAATACGCTACGGCAATGAGCCGTAGAAAAAAGAGTGAATGAATGACGGGAACGAGTGAATGAACGTATGCGTTTGGTCCGGTCTGAAGTCTTCGGTCTACTTCTAGCGCCGGAAGTTTCTGGCGACACCGTCACACGTCCTATAAGTCGGGGAATTACTGTACGCAAGTATAGATGTTTTGGGCAACAAGGGGAGATGGAAATGTACCTGGCACAGTCATCCGCATGTCATGCCACTGGCTAGAGATGTCCCCGCTCCAGTGGCCCGAGTACCGGCCCATGCCCACGAAGGACGACCGCGATATGATGAACGGACGTTTACCACGGATTTCCGATAACGCACTGTTACCCAAAAATGTGTCAGATATACAAATCTTTACCGTATAAAAACTTAGGCCGTCCGCCATATTGAATTAAGCATTTGGCACGAGTAAATTCTATGCCCGCCGGACTAGCGTAAGCACCAATAAAATTGTTATTGGAAAGTAAAATAGCTCTCCTGCTTTTCTTACTATTTTTTATTCGTTATTTCCGGAAATAACGAATAAAAAAAGTTAACTGACTTAAAAAACAACAAAAATCACCCTAGGGTTATGTTCTATTACGCTGTCCCCGTGGAGATAAAGTCAGGGCCCACGGGGCAGCAAGCGCGGGACGGTACACCCCGGGGACGTTTAGTGGGTATGACTCCGTCTCCTCACAGAGGCGGAGGGGACTCCCTCACACCCCCTGTTGGCCATCCCCCGGGTCAAAACAAGAGTTCTATAGTTGTGTTCTATAATTAAAAATAATACAAAAGAACCTACAATAAGTTGTTCAAAAATTTAGTTTAAGATAGTATCAATCATGTATAATTTGTTGTATTGTCCGGATGGTGACGCATATAGAATACCTAGTGTCACCACCCCATTCTACCCTGAGGGTGTCGGAAGAGCCGACAAAAGGAAATGTCAAAGCCGATAAACCTAGCCGCAAAAGAAGGGAAACTCGATACGAAACCCTTTTTTTTGAGAGTGTGGGACTCTCCCCCATAGTGGGGGCCTACCCACTAAACCTCCCCGGGGTGCTCCAACTCGGGTCCTGTTGCGGCATTGTGGGATCTGATGCAGAACCACGCCGCCGCAGACGAGGAGGCCCTCCTCCTCTCCTCAGGCTCCTTACGAGCACTCGACGTCCTGCCGTGAGCACCCGGCAGGACCGATACGAAACCCTGTGCCAACCCATCCGGCCAGCGTGGCATAGTAGGCTAATTACCCTGCATGCAACTGGAGGAGGCCCGACTCAACAGTTGGCACAGAGAGGATTACTCACAAGTTAGTGGCGACAGCTTCCGTGAGGCCGTAGACATTATGCAAGTCGTAGTGCGAGCCTCCGTAGTGCTTGGCGTCCATGCACAGGGTGTGGGCTCGCAGGTAGCCCTCGCCCGTACGCGGCGTGTACGGGAGCTCTTCGGGCAAGCACTCGCCCGTCAGTGGACCGTCCTTGAAGTTGGACGGCTCGTTCATGTCCTGTCGTAAACAAAACCATTTACAACCTTTAAAATAATATAAAATAGTAGTCTAGGGCTAAGGGTACCCATACCAGGCGGGTTCAGGGGTAGAGGCCAGACGAAGGCGGAAAAGAGGGCTGGCTGACCCACGTCGCGGGCGGAGGCCGTCTTTTGGCTGAAATGATGATGATGAAATTGCCTGCAAAGTACTCACAATCCAAGCGCCATCGTAAGGTAAACTGCTGTGAAGGTTAGTCATCATCTCCAGCCAATAATTTGTGGAGTTCGGATGCGTGAAGTCCGGGAAGACCGTCGACTCCTTGTTCCAGACCTGGAAAAGGGGAAATGTTCAGTTCGACAAACTGTTATTGAATAAAGCATCTATATTACTAAACCAGATCTTTACCAACCACTGCTTTCTTGGTCTAGCTAGGGGTTGGATGTGTTGCTTTTGGATCTCAAGTTTCCGGTTCGATTGTCAAGTGTGGCAAGTGGCTTGGCTTATACCAGAGGCCCTTGCACTGAGTCTGAATGTTCGTAAATAGACACTTCTCTTGCGACTATGTTTTCAACCTTATCATTTCCTTTTGTCGCCTCCTACGACACCCTCAAAATGAAATGGGGTGGCGATACTATGTATTCTAAATCCAACGTCAACACACGGAATAGTCTCTTATAAGAAGGAAATAATACTATTTTTTCCAGGGTTTGAAATATTTTGCAATAGTTTAGCGTAACGTCAAACCACGTTTTTTTATTTGCGTCGGATATTGCATGTCTGACGGGGACTGGCCGGGCTATGTAGGGCTCCGGGGCGTGTAGAGACGGAATTTGGCACCCCAGCCTACCCACTAATTTACCTACGGCGATCCTCGACTGCCCGACTTCAGGGCCACGGGATTCACTGGTCCCGAACGGGGGATGCTCCTCGACCCTGGTGGGCCATGGCCCATCCTTTAGTGGAGCCCCAAGCTCCGAGGGGCCCTCCTTTAATTTTACTTAAATTTTAGTCATCAAAGCACACTAGAATAATTCAGCCTGCATATCAAGTTTGGTGAAACACTGTTAATTAAATAGAAATTCACACGAAACAATTCTAGCCGCCTTTGGATCAACGGGTCTCGGGTTCGATTCCAGGGTCAGGCAAGTGTCTTTGTCTAAACCAGAGGCACTGGCTCGGAGTCTGGGTGTCATTTCTATATATAATATGTATGTATTTACAAAAAAAAATGTATATTAGTAGTTTATCATCTATCTCGTTACCATAACACAAGCATTAAGTTGCTTAGCTTGGGACGAGATGGCGTTGTGTGAAATGTCCAAGGATTTTTATTTTATTATTATTTTTAATTTAGCACGACATTCTCAGTGATTATTTTTGGGAAGATTTATTACTCACTTTGCCAATAAAAACTTGGTTCGTGGAGTTCTTCACGAAGATGTCCATTTCAATACCTCTATCGTATGGCGGGTAAGTGCCTGGCTTTTCTGACGCGCTCACACCAGGATCTAGATGGATAAACTCTTTATTGTACACGCGAAAATAGACAGAATACAAAAAATACAACACTTTGTACAAGGGGCAGTCTTATCGTTAATATTTTTTTTAAATAACCATCAACAGCCAGCAACATTGATAATATTTTCACACAAATAATACTACTACTTCTTACTCACTGCTGAATCGGGCCTCCTCCAACTACATGGAGGGTTATTAGCCTACTGTGCCATGCTGGCCAGATGGGCTGTCATTTTAATAATGACATTAAATCATCACACGTTGACGGGATGTGCCGCCTTTCGATCATGGGTGCGCGGTTCGATTCCCAGATTTTATAAATAAACTAGCTGATCCCGCTAACGTTGTTTTGCCAAATAATTAAAAAAAATATTAATGTCTTGGGATTTCACGTTCCTTGCGCATAAATGCAACATAAATGATGTTTTGACAGTTCCGCAATGTCCGTGGTCTGAAACGTTGAGGTTTAAATGAAACAACACGACCAGAACCGTCAAAACACCATTTACCACAATTATCATTATTAATTCAATATTAGAAAAAGATTAAAGACATATAAGTGTGAATAATAAATACTTGCCCAAAATAATCATGTAGTGCATCCCCTCATTGTGCAGTTGTTTGACGAAGTCTGGGAGACCGGCGAACTTGACTTTATCGTAAGTGAAGTCGTTATGGTCACGCATGTAATCTATGTCGTTCCATTGTACGTCCTAAATGTCAACCATAAATATAAGAAAACTTTACAGAACACTTTTTAACGGATTTATCGCGTGTTTATTACATTATTTAGTTCCCAATGTTCCGAATGCTTTACAGCAGTCGTAGTCACGGGAGAGACTAGATGACAGTTGTCTTCAAAAGTACAAAGAAACAGTTAAATCTACGGCCTAAAATATTAATTAATTTATTATTATATATTAATTTAATTAGACCGTAGCC
This sequence comes from Clostera curtula, assembly GCA_905475355.2. Taxonomy (NCBI): domain Eukaryota; kingdom Metazoa; phylum Arthropoda; class Insecta; order Lepidoptera; family Notodontidae; genus Clostera; species Clostera curtula. The sequence continues at coordinate 2,231,177 of FR997805.1, forward strand.
TAAAATTAATTAATTTTAATGTGCAAACCTAAGAAATCATACGAAAAACACTTTGTATTCACGATTTTACAACAATTCGTCTATACAGAGAAGTATCGACTACAGAGTTTCTGAGCAAAGTCCTTCTCTGTATTACAGCATTGCAAACCGGTGGTTTCAGTATGAATGAGGAAATGGGTATGAAAGGTGTGAATATAGATATGATGACCGATAGGAGTGTGTGGAGACTAGCATCCAGCGTGGGACAAGGGCCGGAAGATGATGATGTAAGTTTAAAAAAAAAAGACGATTTATATGATTTTTGGGATAAAACCTACATGAATAATAGTATTTCTGAGTTTATCAAAATTAGAATCTAAAAGTCTCTAACAGCTAGTAACAACATTAACTACAAAACCGATCTAAATTGACGCTAAGGCCTTTCGTACACATGGCTACGCAAATCTTCGATACTCAACGATTTTAGTCGTCAAGCGACTACGGCCATAAAGATCCATTGAGGTTTGTACATGTATGGCGGTAGTTGCTTGAAGACTAAAATAGTTGAGTATCGAAGATTTGCGCAGCCTTGTGTACGAAGTGCCTAAGTTTTCTAAATCATTAAAATACCATTATCGTACTCACAAACGGTATGCCCGCTTCTCTGTTTGTTCGCCAAACTTCTTTCGTTTTATTCAAAGACTTGTAGTTATATCTGTGAATAAATAATAAGAAAACGACAATAAATTAATGCCACGTACAACACTGCCTTGTTGGTCTAGGTTGGATGCGCCGCCTTTAGATCAACAGGTCCCGGGGTAGGGCAAGTGTCTTTGTCCAAACCAGCCTCCTTATTTCTCCTTAATATTTAGCTTATATATTGCAGGAAATAACTTCTTAGCAGTTCTGATCGTTTTATTTTATTCCCTACGTTTCTTTGCAGTGTCCGTGGTCGCGGGACGAGCAATTTTGTGTTGGGTTTGGAACCCGTTTATAAATTAACTAGTGGCCCGCCCCGGCAACGCGGGGGTGTGTTATACATATAAACCTTCCTCGTGAACCACTCTATCTAATAAAAAAAACCGCTTCAAAATCCGTTGCGTAGTTTTAAAGATTTAAGCATAGATAGGGACGGACAGAAAACATCGACTTTGTTTTATACTATGTAGTGATCAAATCCCAAGCCCAACACAAAACTGCAAGACGCAAGATACTGTGAGCGACTTCTGTATCAACCGAGCACGTTATACATAGCTTATGCGTAACGAACACCGCGACGTGACCGTTCGGCATAGCTAAGTGACCGACAACACGACTCACGTGCGTCATAATGCGCCCACCAATAGTATGAGAGCTCATTAGCGTTTCGTCGGCTCATAAATGCTCGCAGCGACAACCGCATTCCAGACTTCACGCGACCACGGACACTGCAAAGTGTCTGAAACGTCGGGAATTTAATAAAATAAAACTATCAGAACCGTTAAGAAGTTATTTCCTGCAATTTGCAAAGATCGTGAACACCTTTTTTTTTTTTTTTTTGGTTTCGCTGGGGAAATGCTTTATGCATACCACCGCACCCCGGGGGAAAGGTCGGTGATTATGTGGGACTCCGACAAGGGTCGTCTACCCAAGAGTCGTTTACCCACTAAAACCCCAGCGGCATACCCTCACACGACGCGCTTGGGGCGCCACAAGTTCGCGTAAACGCATTCTACTGTGACGCCCCGGCGTGGTGCCCGCAACGCGGGCAAGCGACTATCAGAGAGGGCGTCCCGGTATACTGGGACGCCCTCAGTCATCGAGGCTTTCGTCGGTGGTGGCTCCCCCGAACCACCACCGGCCTCCTAGGCGAGGGCAGAAGGGGCCCGCATCGTCACGGACCCCCCTCCACCCCCGCCTCCGTCCGCGGCGCGGGTCACCCGGAGCTCCCTCCCTTGTGACCCGCCCCGCTGCCCCCTTCTGCGACATCGGCCCCGCAGAAGGAGGCCCGTCAGCCCTCGGGCCGGCGCCAACCAGAGGACACCGGCGCACCGCAGCCGTCCAGGGCCCGCAGGGAAACCCTTACGACAGGGTCCACCGTCAACCCAGGTCCCCGGAGCCCCCGTCCAGGGCTCGCAGCGAGACACTGGGGACAGGGTCCCCATCCACCCAAGTCCCCGCAGCCCCAATCTACCGCAGCGCACCGGCGATCCGTCCCGCAGCCCCCTTCTGCGGCATACGGCCCCGCAGAGGAGGTGCGTCAGCCCTCGGCCGGCGCCCACCCGAGGACGTTGAGTGAGGACTCGGTTTGACGGCCAACTAAGTTGAGCGCCAACCCGAGGACCTCATGGTGCGCCGCAGCGGTTTACGACTCCCAAGGCAGCTCTGAGGACAGAGGAGTCCCCGGAGCCGCAACCCGCCACGACGCTGGGTGCCGCTCTTCGTCTCACCTCTCCCCGTGGGCCCGCCCGGCATGGGAGGCCCTGGCCGGTATGGCCCCACGGATCATTGAGGCACTCAAGCCCCCTCACCACAGCAAGGTGGCAGCACAGTCGAGGGGGAAAGATCGTGAACACCTAAGGCAACATTAGCTTATATAATATTACTCGGGAATAATGTAGCATCGAAATCGGTCTATATGCTTTCGACTTTATCCATTTCTCTAAAAATACAAATCTTCTTTAAAACACTAGTACGGATATATAACATAATTCCTAACCTGCAGAGGTGGAATCCAAGTGACCAGTATGGAGGCATAAAAGGTCTTCCCACGATCGCCGTGTACTGCGAGACGACGTCCTTGGGCGTGGGGCCCATGAACACGTAGAAGTTAAGCACACCGCCAAGCACACGGTACGTTATGCCAGGTGTAGGCTGCAGGACGATATCTGGAGACGTTTTGTTGACATTTTTACTAAATACGGCTTACACACAAAAGTTATAAACAACATTTTAAGGGGCTGTCCATGAATCACGTGATATTTTTAACCCCTCCCTCCCCCTTGGTGATACGTGGTGAGGTTTAAGACTACCCCACCCCTCATTAAAATCACGTTTATTTTTTAGTACCTACAAAGAATCTCACACTCATAGGTTACACTACACGGCGCTTTTCGGTTTAGAAATCACGCGTTTCACGAAAAAATAAATACACGTGATCCTCCCCCCCCCCCCCGTTCGAACCTCACGTGATTAATGGATAAACAAAGCAAACAACAACAAAAATAAAGAGCTGATTTTATATTTTTGCATCACCGATGAAACGATTACGGTACGATTGATCGTCGATTTTGACGTATTGAAAAAAGCGGAATTACGACGGTACGCTTGTGACCACAAACGGTGCAATCTAAGCCGACATACCAGGCAACCTTCAAATTGCTACCGTGATTATAACTCGTACATGATTATTGAAATTTTTTTTATGAAATAATATTTGACGTATAATATCTAAAGTAAAAAAAAAACCTTAAACATGTGAAACATAAACATGTAATCAAGTTGTCTATTAAAAAGCAAATATACTGAAAACCAATTTAAAATGTGCCATCTAGTGCGTAGTGTTGTGCATAGAAAAGAATGGTGTAGACAATTTATAACTTAGACGCACTGTTGCATTGTGTAAAGCTATAAAGGTAAGAATTTTAAGAGCAGTTTATTTTATTTACCAATAAACAAATTCGAACGACAAACAAATAATGTAATAGGTATTAACGATTCCAATAAATGTATATTATTTAAATAAATGTAGCCAAATTCACGTTACGAAACACTAGTAGGTATTCCTAATAAAAATAAACTATTTATATATATATATATTAGCCTATGGTGATAGGCTAATATCCCACCATGAGAATCATAATCAAATGCAAAATTAATCTGTCTGGATTTATGACAGTTATTATAATTTATAGACAGATTCTCGAGTGGGGACGTAAAGCGCAATGATGGTAGTGCCCCCACAACGGACCTTAACCATTTCGCCAGAAAACCAAAATTAATTCGGAAATTAATACAGAAAGTCATTAAACAAATACTCACTCCATTATATCATATTAGTAAATGATTATATCAGGTTTTAATTAGACACCAGCGAAATCTAATATTTAATGAAGAAGATAGTTTGTAATTTGGTTCCCCTGTCTCAAGTAGAGTTGATGATTTGTAAATCAGTGAAATTACGATTAAGCGAAATAAATACAATAGCCACGCGAGCGTAGCCCCGGGCCGCAGCAGTTAGCAACATTGTTTTAATATGTTTGGTAAACTGTAGTGTTTTCGTAAAGTGATTTCGGCCGAACGTTCCGTACCCATAGCGTTAGAATTGAGTAAGAGCACGCCATGACTCTTGCCATCGTGTTCCACCGCCAGATAGAAAGGGTGCGAGCCGTATCCGTTCAGCTAGAGGACAGAATAGGAAAGTAAGAGGCTGAATGAGTGAATGATTGAAGTGACAAACCAGTAGTGGGGCTACAGTTAGTAACCCAACATTTATTAAAAAAAAACAGACGCCATCTTTCTTCGCCCCTTTTGAATGGAATTTCAAAAAAGTAGTAAATTTATCAACTATACTATTTGCGCTGTAGCTTGGTGCGGGTGACAGTAACCTGTATGACGTCCATACGTACATTCTGGTTGGTTTAATTTAATTTACTACACTTATTAATGATTTAATATATTACGAATGCGGTACAGCTGAAATACTAAGTCATAATTTGTAAATCGCGGCAACTTTAAAGAGTGACACGAAATGTTACCGGAACTGTCACCCACTTACAGCGCCCAGATTATAGGAAGCTAAAGTTTATTACTTTACTACTTTTTAGAGCAAATACACGTATGCTTTGTAAATGCCCCAAAGACAGGAATAACAAAATCGTCGAAATTATCTTTGTTGCCCACTAAATCCAATTTTTCTACCAAACTACTGCACCGATTTCGATAAGATTTACATAGGTCAATCGGTTTACAAATGACGGAGTTTAAAAAACATACAACCGAATTGAGACTATCCTTGTTGAATTCGGTTGGAAAACCTCTCGAATTGTGGGCTTTGAACCATCTACACCTATTGTATGTTCTTTGTAAGGTATTTGAGGAGGGCTCAAATATCCATTCCACGTATACCTAAGGCAAAATCATGTATTAATGTGTAAGAACTTGTCGCACCTAAACCGCTAAACTGATTTTGTTGAACTTTTGTATGGAAGAACTTGGTATGACGTAGGCATCTCACGATAGTGTACCTTGATGAAATCATAAAAATGAATGTCACTTTAGCACGGAAATGTAGTAAAGAATGTTGACCTTTTTATTCCACTAAAGACTGCCTTGTAGGTCTATAACCGCTAGACCACAGGTACCCGGTTCAATTCCGGGGTCGGGCAAGTGTCTTTGTGTAAGCCAGAGGCACTAGTTCCGAGTATGGGTGTAATTTGTGTTAGTGAATTTAATGTCTGTAAACTACCCCCGCGATGTAGGTTATACCTAGGACAGTATTGTTTTTTTTCAACTAACTTACCCCCTCCGTAGGCGGTCGGTCTCGGTTGAAGATCGCAAAAGTGTTCCAGTTGAGGTCGTTCATGAAACTCCCTCGTTTCTCACCCAAGCCAAACAAGTGGCTGGTTGAAAGGGTTGAGGAGATTTGCAGGAACTTATCCGACAGTATAAGGCCGCCAATGTCTTGGGTGTTGAAGCTGGAAACCATAGATTTTATATTATCATAATCGAAGCCCACAAAATACCCACTGTTGAGTCAGGCTCTAATTAAATGGAGTAAAGTTAGCCCACTGTGCCATCCCTCTTGTGGCTGGAGTGGGTTATTGAGGGGCTAAAAATATGATGCAGATTCTCATCTTTAGGATTGGTATAAACAAATGATAAGAAGGTATGAGATGAACATATCAAAGAAAGTTCACCGTTTCATCCTACTTCAAAAACAAAAAATACACTAAAAAGCGGAAAATAACGAATAAACAACCATCTTTAATGCCATGCTTTGGTATAATAATTTAAGATGGTACTGTGTAAATCCAAGTCGGTACAAGCATCGTAAGGTAATCGGTGGACATACTAAAAAAAATCTGACGACAAAAAAGGACGAGCGACTCAATCCTCCTTTTTGGAAATCGGGTTTTGTTTACGCATTGTCAGTTCAAAATCGAAAATGGAAGACGTTCTGTAATCAAAAATCATTTGTGTTCGTGAATTAGTCCGAGTCTGGGTATCGATTTTTAAACAGCCCCGCGATATTGTTTATACATAGCGCAGAGGTTTCGTTAAAAATAGCCTATATCGTCCCCGTAGAGCGAGAATTAAGTAAGTCTTCATAATTATGTAATTGATTTTCAACCTAAGATATCAGTAAATAAGTTGAAAATAGCCAAACATTTTTTTAAGACTTAGTTACTCCTTCCTCTACCGAGACGATATTAACAAGTCACTCACATAGTAACGTTATCCGCATTGCGTATGACTTTGAAGCCCAGCAAGGACCCATCTACTTGCACGCGATACTTCAAGTTGGATATCGGCTTGCTCACCACAGCCACCTCGGGATAAGGCGGTTCGTATCTCTTGTTGTCGGCATCGTATATCTGTAATTAGACACTCTGCGGTAAATGATCTCTTGACGGTTCTGATCATCGCCGCGTCGAGTAACTGTAAAATGTCTGACACTACCACTACTTCCGCGTGGTGATATCACCAACCCATACCATCTTTAGGGTGTCGTAAGAAGCGACTAAAAGAACGCAAGAGGCAGGTCCACTAGCCCCAAGAGAAGGAAAACTTGATACGAAACCCTGTGTCAACCCGTCCTGCCAGCGTGGCACAGTAGGCTAAATTCCCTCCATTAACTTGGAGCAGGCCTGACCCAGTAGTGGGTCATTTATGGGCTGAAACGACTACTACCACTACTCAGCCCATACCTGACCCACTTCCGAGTCGGGCCTCCTTTAATTACATGGAGGGGAATTAGCCTACTATGCCACCCTGGTCAGACGGGTTGGCACAGGGTTTCGTATCAATTTTTTCTTCTACTCCAGATAGGTTTTCGGACTTGTCATTTTCTTCCGTCGGCTCTTACGACACCCTCAGGATAGAATGGGGTGGTGACACTATGTTTACTAAATCCTTCATCACACCGCCGATGGAGCAGTTGTTGTTATCTTAAAAATGGGCTCGAAACATTCTTATTTGTTTTTGCTATAGGTACCTTATAGTTTAAAGTATCGGTATGACACAATGCACACTTCAAATTTGTACGTATATTAAATAGTTCATTTACAAGTTCTTACCTTAATCTGAAGAACTTCATCAGACAGATACTTGAAGTCCATCCTAGCGACTTCAAAATCTCCTGGGTAGCCAGAAGGTTGTGCCCTTTCCAGGTAGACTTTCATGGAGTGCTTGTCTTCAGTCATGTTTAAGAAGCGGTAGGTCTCGTAATGGGAGGGATAGAAGCAGTAAGGTACACCATGTGTGTCGGTCGTTTTCCAGCAACAACCTTCAAAATTACCGACGGATAAAATGTACCAATATAAAATAGCTGGACTTATTTACATGCATACTACGTCATTAAAATGTCATAGATCCACAGGTTTAAGCCCGATACGCGTGTCAGTTATAGGCATGCACAGCATTGGCTAATCTTGGCAAATAAATTTAAGCAGATATTCTAACAAAAGAAAATCAAGGAAAATGATGCGAGGTTTCACCGCGAGCATTTCAAGTTTTTTTTTTTAATTTTAAGTAAAATATTCTAGAATTTTCTTTTTATAAGCGGAGAATGGATGGTGCAATATATCAACAGCAATGACTTGACTTTAAGACTCAGAATCGTTTTACGAGGACGTCCGAGTACTTAGACCAAATTGGAAACTAACTACATAATTAGACGAAAACAGAAACCCAGTATTCATTAATTTTAGTTAAACAATATGTTTTTAAGCAGCCGTGTGGTAATGGATTTAGAATCCACAATATCACCAAACCATACGGTATGGGTTGGTATGGGCCATACCATCATGAGGGTCTCGTAAGAGCTGACTAAAGGAACGCAAGAGGCAGATCACCTAACTCAGTGTTACCCAGCTGGGGCCCACGCTCCACCGGAGGGCAATTTGAAAATGAACTTCAACAACTTCAAGCATTTTTTAAAGGTTAGATTATGTATGGGGGTCCTAAATATTTTAGAAATGTTAACGTGAGGCATGGGCTAAAAAAGGTTGTGATACACTGACTGGGGAACCACAAGAGAAGGAAAACTCGATACATACCCTGTGCCAACCCGTCTTGCCATTGTGGCACAATAGGCTAATTTCCTCTCATGAATTTGGAGGCGCCCGACTCAGTACTGGGTCAGGTATGGGTTGAAAGGCTGACGAAGCTTAAACTTGTATGTATGTAGCCTGCGGAGTCATACCTCGTTTCACACAATCCTTCTCAGTGACCGGCCCTTCTGGGTAGCAATCGAATTTCATATGTTCGTCCACCTTATTGCACATATCCTGTTGAACTTCTGGCGTGCGTTCAACATACATGTTCTTCTTGTTATATTCAACCTTCTTACGGGGATCGGTAGAGTTAATCTTATTCTTAGTGCTTAGATTGTTATGATCGTGGTAGCGGTACTCTGAAACCTGAAGAACAGAATGTTAAAGCCTATTTTCAATTTCATCATCAGCCCATAAATGACCCGCTACTGAGTCGGGTGTCCTCTGAATTCATGGAGGGAAATTAGCCTACTGTGTCATGCTGGCAAGACGGATTGGCACAGGGTTTGTATCAAGTTTTCCTTCGCTTGCGGCTACGTGATCTGCCTCTTGCGTTCCTTTAGTCGCCTCTTACGACGCCCACAGTATGATTTGGGTTGGTGACATTGTGTATTCTAAATCCGTCACCACACAAACATTTTTTATTTGGAATAATGTAATTTTTATTAATTTTTGTTAGATGGTTTCGGTATAAAACCTACTAAAAGAAATACCAAGGCTGATAACCTAGCCACAAGAGAAGGAAATCTTGAAACAAAACCCTGTGCCAACCCAGCGCGCATGGCACAGTAGGCTTATTTCCCTCCATATAATTAGAGGAAGGCCAACTCAGCATTGAGTATTTAATGGGATGCGATGAATACGGTAGTTTTTTTATTAAAATTGCTAACAAATTTTCAGATCTTCTAATCATATTTATTGAAATGCAGTTGGATGCATTTCAAAATGTACATATATTTAGGAGAATGTCTTATTGTTATTGACTAATACCTATTTGTTACTTTATCTAATACCTTATCAAGCAAGTTCAAAGACCTGAGTGCGCTATCTGGTTGAATGACATAGTAGAATCAGTTGAGTAGCCATTGGTGACTAATATATTATTTCAAGAAAAACAAGAGATAATTATAGTGACAATTTGAACACAAAAGAATCACAATCTGTTTTAAATGTCCTGAATTTTACTACTTGCCTTTTCATATGGTAGAGGAGATAGGGGCTTTTTGATAGCATCTGGGTGAGTTTTTGCCCATAGTTTCCTGTAAACATTAAAGTTGTGTATAATGTGATAAAAAGTTATAATGAAAATTTGATATCATCATCATTTCAGCCGAAAGACGTCCACTGCTGAACATAGGTCGCCCGCATCCATTGTTTTCCGGCGACCTTAACCAGGTCATGTGTCCACCGTGTGGGAGGACTACCAGCACTGCGCTTTCTGGAACGCGGTCGCCACTCGAGGACTTTTCTGTCCCATCGGGCGTCGGTCCTGCGCACCATGTGACCTGCCCACTGCCACTTAGGTTTGGCAAGCCTCTAATCATCATTTTCTTTTGTTGGATATGCTAGCCCCACTTAAAAATCCATAAAAAATAAACCACAAAAAATCTCACTTTCTATGGAGTGCTGAAAGATTTAAATCTCAAGACCTATAATTCTAAATTATATTTTAAAATTACTTATATTGCTCTTCTCCCCAGGTTCCACCGACAGCACCGCTGACTGCCCACCAGACCCCCACGCACAGAGCACACACAAGTGCGACACCCAACATTCCAGGCCCTAACCCTGGTAGATGTTCCCAAGCTCGCTGGAATATGTTTCGCCGTTCCGAAAAGCGTTGGTACCTTGAAAATGAAAACATTTCATCAATGTTATTAAGTAATTGCCTAATGCTTATCAGTGATAATTGAATGCTGTGTTCACATTGAGTAGAATGGATACACTGTCTCCCGATAAATGTTAGAATCCATCACTTATGAAACGTCTACACCATCCAGTTTTGTGAACCGCTCTTAAAAAAAAAAAATATACTAATTGAGAACATTACTCCTACTACTACTCATCCCTTACATTGGCCATTACTGAGTAATTAGCCTACTGAACCATGCTGGCCAGACGGGTTGGTACAAGGTTTCGTTTCTAGTTTTCTTTCTCTTGCAGCTCTTCGGCCTTGTCATTTCCTTTTATCGCCTCTTACGACACCCTCAGGCTGGAATAGGGTGTTGACAATTATGTATTCTAAATCCGTCACCACATGGAATTTGAGAACATGGCAAAACACAATATAAAATAGATGAATACAAACAAATTTAATAGATACAAACAACAATTACTATGACTACAACCTACAAAGTAAATATAAACACATTCATTATAGATTTAATCCCTATCCATATGGTGACGTATTTAGAATACATAGTTTCCATACTCAGGATGTTGTAAGAGCCGACAAAGGTAATGGCAAGGCCGAAAAACCTAACCGCAAGGGAAGGAAAACTTGAAACAAACCTTGTGCCAACCCGTCTGGGCAGCATGGCACAATAGGCTAATTACCCTACCTGTGACGGGAGCAGGCCCAACTGCGCAGTGTATCATTTATGGGCTGAGTGGTAATAGTAACATAGACTAAGAAGTCCAACTCCACCAAGGGTTATATTTATGCAGTGAGAACAAGACCTAATCCAACAAAATTATGAAAACAACTAGCTTTTGCGCGCGGCTTCGCCCGCGTGGGTTTCGAACCCGTGCATATTTTTTATGAATATAAAATCGGTTATTGTGACTAAACTATGATAGTTAGATATGTGCTCTCGCATAAATAGGTTTTCGATTTTACACCTTGGTTTACAAAATCGCAATTTTCATACGAATCCCTAATTCTTTTGAAAATAAAATATAGCCTATAACCTTCCTCGATAAATGGACTATCTAACACTGAAAGATTTTTTGAAATCGGACCAGTAGTTCCTGAGATTAGTGCGTTCAAACAAACAAACAAACTCTGCAGCTTTATATATTAAGTATAGATATAGATAGTATAGATAAAACCTTACATTGTTTTCTTCAATATACCGATACCCCACTATGTTGATATTTACGATCACAGCTATTGTACCATATCTACCGCACTTTAACAAAATTGAGTACAAGTGATATGTCGGCAATGTTATTTATACCTACAAATTTCTCAATGAACTTTGCATTACACTATCAAAGTTCATGTGAACATAAGATATACAAACAAAGGAATTCCTGTCAGAATACATTAATATTCAATATCATCATCAATTTCCTTTATTTTAAAATCTCCCCTACGTTTTACAGCCATACATGATCAGCAAAGCAAGCCTTGAATGCTTTCTTATTCTAAGTATATGGAAAGCCAACCTGGTCGACACACTCTCTATCTTAACAACATTGCTCACAAGGGACTTGTGAATGATAAACCCAACACCACCTTGGAACTGTTGGTCCCAAGGTGGTAGAGCAAGTTGCCAAATTTGAGTTATTGTGTCCTCCCCCTCTTTTTGGACTTCAGACAACCCCACTATATCCTATTGCATCTGTTCCTCAAGTTCTGTGATCTTCTCATCAGTCTGCAGTGTATGTGTCTTGTATGTAGCCAGGTGCAACCATCGGTGTTTTTGGTAGGCATACTACTGCTGGGGATAGCAGCCCCAGCTCCTCCATTACCTTGGCTGCTATTGTAACCGAAGGTATAGCAGGGCTGCCAGGGACTATTTTCCTTCATCCTCTGGGGGGGGTTTGCCATAAGCGCCTCACTTGGCAGTGGGGTTGATGATTGCAGTATAGGATGGTCAATGTTAAACAAAATGCACTGCTACCCATGGGAAGATATGGGGTGGTGTATTCTTACTCTGCTATAAATATTTAATATATATGTATACAATATAAATAGTCATTATACTACTGATATCACTATTTGACACTATCAATTAATTTATAATTAAATAGCTTTTATCTACGGCTTGATTGGCATACATTTGATATTTAATTTTTTTTTCGAATAATGTAATATACACGCGATAAATCCATTAAAAACTGTTTAATTTCAATGTGTAATAATTGCGAAAACCTAAGAAATCATTAACATAATAAGTTTTGAATTTCCATATCTGACAGTATTTTGTGTATCTGACAGATTGGTAAAGCGCAATGCAAATGCAAATGCAATGTTTGTGATGTCTGAGCAGCCAGAATAGCCTGGTAGTAGCCTACATCAGCTATTGATGATGATATCAGCTATTAGACCTTTGCATACTCTGTATTTGATCTCTCTTATGCTGGGACTGGACAGAGGGACTGGATAGTTTCAAAACTGTTTTTTCTAATTCTAATTTATTGACATTTGTTTACAGTACTACACAGCTCCATGGAGTAGTAGCATGTTCATATACTATAGCTTTCTTCAATAAATTTTAAAAATGAAGTTTTTTCTTTCTGTTAACTTTAAAAAAAGCGAAACCGCTGCTCTAGGTGTAACCTGTATTGTGGGGGCAGTTTACCGACATGTAACCAACACAAATGACACCCAGACTCAGAGCAAGTGCCTCCAGTTTAGACAAAGGCACTTGCCCTACCCTGGAATCGAACCAGGGGCCTGTTGATCCAAAGGCCATCAACAAGGCAGTCAATAAACAGAAGAACTCACCTATGCTCCTTAGAGCTGGAGTCTCCATCATTTCGAGATTTTGGAATGACACCACTAAACAGCGGTGCCCTTCCATTCTTGCCATTGTGTCTCCCAAATGGCGCGAATGAACTGGACGTTTTTCTCTTAAATGTAACATTCTTTGGCCCGCTTAAAGAAGTCTCAGTGTGCTGTTCAACACTCCTCGAAGACTCTCCTTCTGTTTCTGCAAATTTCTGGCCTTTATCGCTTTCATAACAAAGGCGATAGTTTATGTTATCGTTGAGGGTCAATAAATCCGTTTTGGAACCAGGTGACTTGTCACAAAAATCTTCGAACGAGACTATTTCGTAGTCTCCGTCATCTTCGCGAGATTTTTCAGACACTTTAGGCATAATGTCGTTATTCTTTCACGCCCGAAAAAGAAAGGTATCCATTTCTTTTCAAAGTCTAATTTTAGATAACAATTATGCACTTTCGGATGTCACGTACCACTCCCGCTAGGCTAGTTAAAATAAATTGAAATAAATGTTCGGAACGTTTTTCTAACACACAGACAGCACTTTATTTTGCTATTTGATTTGAATTGTTTATTTATGAAAAACGTGACTGATTCAAAACTGGCTGACTGAAGTGAAGTGATTGAGTGAAAGATGACTGACGCTGTTTTATTTAAAAAAGGAGAAAGATAATATTTTAATACTATGTTATTATAGAATACAATTATTAAGCATAAAATAAATTAGGCATATAAACTGTTACGTTAATTACGTGGAGAAGCTATGTAAAACCTATTCTACACGGTTGGGTCCAACCACCAACAGAGGTCACCTTGGTTGAGTTGGAGCAAAAAGCAACCGTGTAGAAGTTGGTTGATGTCAATATTTGGTTGACCAACCGAGTGGACTTCCAACCACCTTGATCGTGAGCGCATCCCTCACTACCAAGGACCAATAGAGGACATTGGGTTGAAGAGCGACCGTGTGGATGCTTGTTGGCCTGCGACCTTGCGTAGTTGCGGCCAGTGTTGCCATATATACAGATTTATCTGTATCTTTAAGACGGCAAATACACATAAAATTAGAGTAAGTTTCATTAAGTCAAGATTAGGAACATTAAAATTATTCATTAACAACTAATATCCTAAATTATGATTACCCTAAAACCAATATGACATGGTCTCCTCCATGAATCTAGAGGAGGCCCAACCCAGTAGTGGGTCGTATAAGGGTAGTAACGACGACTACGAAAACCAATTTATAAGAACAACAACTTAAAACAGTAAATAAACATAAAATTAGAGCAAGTTTCATTAAGTCTAAGACTAAGAACATTATAAATATAATTCAACTGATCATGAACGTAGAAAGAACGACGGACGGAATCCCGTAGGTATACCATTATTAGGAAGCATAATTGTAAATTAATATTATAATACTCCTGAAAATAAAATGAAGTAAAATTATATATTTAAGTGGCTTAGGAGTGGAATGATCGCATTTTTAGTAATTATTATTTATTTTATTTTATTGGACAACAAAACAGGTAACAGTTAATAACTAAACATAATAAATAGTAAACGAATCTATCCTAGGTGGGAACCCTTAATAATGTTGACACAACTTGTCGTAAAGTTACATATTATACATAGTACAAAGCAACTATTATTATACTTTAACATAGAATCTGAAAATGTCTAAAATTTATCTTCAAGTTCTAAATCTGTCCGAAAAGCATCTTTTGAACCCTATTATGGAAAGCATTTTGGTATGGCGAGAAGATTTCTAGATTTGGGTGAGTTTACATAGATCATTATCATTCATTATAATTGAAACTGAATCTACTAAACCGTTAGAAAAATCCACCAGCCACTAAAAGCAATATTTCGCCACTAAAAGGGGAGTCGAAACCACGAGTTTTAGTGGAAAATACCACTAAGTTGGCAACACTGCTGACGAGTTGTCTCAACTACACATCGTGTAGATTGAAAACCAACTTTGGTTGGAACAACCAAGGTGACCTCTGTTGGTGGTTGGACCCAACCGTGTAGAATAGGTTTAACTCCCTTAATGTTAGAATTATTATACCCGAACTTAGATACTTCAAATAAAAAAATGGAGGGTAGTTTCTTAAAATTAGAACTTTCAATATGTAGTTTGTTAGATGCGTGAAAAACATGGTGGACTGTAGATAGTATTAAGCTATTTTATAATTGTGAAACTAATAGAATATTACATGTTATAATATCGCAAATGATGGATTGGAAGAGTGCAAAAATGTTGTTAGCATCAACAGCCACGATACTCGTTGCTTCACAAATTGCCAAGAAATTATATAATTACTTTTACAGTTCTAAAGTTTCAACGAGTGATATTTCTGGTGATGACATGTGTAAAGACGCATTGAACATAAAGGAGCGTGAAATAAATGATGTAATATTATTTTCTGATGATACTGGTCGTCATACTATAAAAATACCTTCGAACAAAGACATTACTATTTGTGAAAGCAGAGAACTCAATTGCTTTAAGTTAATTAATTATATAAAATCAGCTCGAGAAACTTTAGACGTGTGTATGTATTTGATCACCAGCAGTGAAATAGCCGAACAAATTATAAGACTTGGACAAAAACATGTTTTAGTTCGCATAATTGTTGACAGTGATATGGCCAATGCACCTCCATCGCAAATAAATAAGTTGAAAGAATATAGTGAGTACTCTGATTTGTACATAGATTTCATTTTGATAATTCATCTCTAAGATACTATTAAGAAATTCAAGTAATGGAACATAAATTAATTCAAGCCAACAATTTCTTATTACATATTTGGTTAATTACTTAAAATTTAGTGATTATTCTTTTCTTTTTTAGTCAGATCAGAACAGTTCATATCTTTAAGGTCACTTCGTACCAGAGTTCTTACTGGCTTACCTTGCAGCTACATTTAGCTACAATGAAAGGTTGATATTATACTCTACGCCTCCCGGTGTGGCGTGGCAGTAGACTAATTTTTCCTCAATAAACGACGCGGTGGTGATCTTCAAATAAAATACGCGTTATTTAAATAATAAAAATTGCAGGTTTTATACAAGTGCAGACCAATAAAAATTCAATTTTGATGCATCACAAGTTTTGCATTGTTGACGGGCCAAAAGCCATAAAACGAAAAGAAATTCTGAAGGCACATGCTGAAAAATTAAATGTGCATGCGCAATGTACGAAGAAAATTGGGAAAAAATTGGCAAAAACGAAACCCCTAAAAGGTTTCGTTATGTCTGGTTCTCTAAACTGGTCTACTCAGGCAATGGTTTCAAATAACGAAAGTGTTATAGTTACATCTCATCCAAATATTGTCAGCAAATTTGAAAAGGAATTTGCGTGCCTATGGGTGGAAAATGAACCAGTAAGTATGAATTATGAATTTGTTCAAGTAGAAATAGCGTTAATGTAAAATAATACCTACAAATAATTAAATGAAAATTGTCATTTTTACAGGCTCTACTTGCGGCGGCTTGCTAAATTATAATTAGCATCGAAGAAGACCCTGGAGGCATTAGTAAGTTTTTATTCGTATATTATCAAATTATTAAGATTGCTTTCGCTGCCTGCTATTTTGTAACCAATGTAACAAAAACTTAGTTAAATTTGTCTGAACACCGCAGTTATTGGCGCATATGGCGCTACATTTTTGTATAATACTTTAGATACCAAATATTCGATATTCGAGCGTGTTTTACCGTTACCGGTGCGGTGTGATTTGTAATAGTAGGATCCAAGAAATATTATTTTATATGCTCAAAGAATATTTCATAATGCATATATTCTTGCATATTTACTTATCGTTATTCATATTTTAACATTACACTCTATATTTGTAGTACTGATTTATGGCTCAATATCCAAGTTATTTAAACATTTTAAAAAATAAGTTTCAATGACTTACAGCTGTCTGTAAAAAAGAATATTTATTTTTAAACCTGTATACATATTTCAATCATAGTAAATTAGCAAACATACTATGATTTGTTTCGACATTATGTTCATATTATTATAATTAAATTTGGATAAGAATTTCCCTGAGAAATTAAGAAAGACAATAGCGACATCTTTCAAAAAAAAAAACTTATTTTGACGGATGACAGATGATAACCATAGACCAGTCCATGTGCACTTCAACTTGGATCGATCATATGTTTTCTTTGTGTAGTTTTTTCAGCCGCTGTAATTCGAATTGGTTATGCAGTTCACGTGTTAAATACAGTAGAAATTCACCATTATTACAGTAACTTTATCTTGAAGGGTTCATTAGGTCTCTATAACGCGCGTGATAGTGTTATGAAGCATATTTACTTGGTGCATAAGATGTGCATTTCGAGGTGCACGTGCTTGCATATTTCAGGCTAATTGTAAAGTTTCAGTCAAAAAGTGGAGAAGAAAGTGTCGTTAAGACCAAGAGTGTAGCCGTATTCGCAGTTCTGTAACTTTTCAACATTATAGAAGGTCGTTTTCAGTTAAATTAACGCGTGTCGAAGTGTGTTTATAACTTTCGTGTCTTAGGTTGGAAATTACTTTTGTTATTTTATTTCGGTACGATTTCACCATGAATATCACGGCCTGGAATTCTATTTTATTGGATGAAGTGTTAGTGGTATGTATCGAATTTATTTGGCATGAAATTATTATTGAATCTCATACAATAACATTCCATAACTAAAGGACAGCCTGTGAAGGCCATAAGTGCATTCGATATTAATATAGTCCCAATTCTTGCAAATTTTGTCACATCCCTAAAATTATTAAGTAACCTATCCAAAACGGGTGCAGATGATGATGAATAATTTCCTACCTGAAGGCTAAAGCCACAAGCATTATAGGTTTATATTTTAGTAGTAAGAAGTGCTGGTCAAAAGGAGGCTATTTTATTGCCACATAAGCAAAAAAATCCTCTGCTGAACTACTTATGTAAACATAATCTAAAATTTCTGTGTTGAATCTGCACTGTGTTTCTTTAATGGAGCTGTCAAAACTATTTAAAAATGTTAAATTGTATCATCTGTTTTTTCTACGACACACCCTGTTTGTATTGACATTCAGGACTATTTAATATTTAAAATGGCTGTTTAATGAGGCATAGAAATTAAAAAGAAAATCTAGTACAGCTATAATTAATAACTGTAGGTAACAGTTGCCATTCCATTATCCATTATATTTAAGGTGGATGCTATCACATTTTAATCAACATACAACCTAGCACTGACCTGCAAATTGCAAAAAACGTAAGAAAATTTGAATTTAGCTGGCTACCCTGGAACATTCACCTTAAACTAGTGTTTATAGTTATGCAGCACATGCAATGGAAGGTTCATGAACATTTTTCATTGATGCTCTGCTCCTATTGGTTATGGCTTAATGTTAGATAGCCTAGTAATCATTGATAAATAAATTAATAACATTAAAAAGATTAATCAATTTAATCACTTAAGGTTTATAATTTTATAAGTTTAGATTAATATTATTAATAATTCCTGATCAATTTGTTTGAGAAGATTAAAATAACAATATATCAATTGTAGTAAGTAAGCTACAATGTTGATGAATATTTTCTAGCATATTTGAGATAGGTTTGAATTGTCCACCGAGGCTGCTAAAAATTAAGCATAACGTTGAAAAGGCAGATGTTCCCAATTTGCAAAAAAAATGTAAATATGTGGCATACTTAGAGTTGCAAAACATTTCGTAAATTAAAAAAGAATTAATTATATGCATTATTTTAATGGCTGTATTTTTTGTTTCAGATTGATGTACGAATAAAAAAGTACCACCTGTGTTTATGTGAAGTTTGTGTTAAAAATACAAGTTCAGTGAAACTATGGAAAACGTGAAAAATAATATACTAGTGAAATCCAACAGTTTTTCAAAATGTGTTAGTGCACGTTGGATGCAGTGCTTTGACAATAGATGGCGCTGTTGTGGTTATTGCTGCACAAGTGAGAAATAGTTTTCTCTACTCACCGCTAGATGGCACAATTCGTAAGTTTTGTATTTCCTGTTTCTAAGCTGTGGCGACATCTATTGACGAGTAGAAGTAGTTAATTTAATTCTCAAAGCTTGCACAGATGTCGCTACTAGTATCATGTATTATTAAACTAGTATTAACATAATCTATATTCATATATCAATGAAATATGCCAATTCTAGTGAAATATTGACTGAAGAAAGTCTCATCTCTTAAATTATTACGAAAACACCAATTAGGCGTCGCTTATTTCTTAAACATCTACTACCGTATGTTCGTGCTAATCGTGTACAAGAATCTTGGAAATTCATTGATGGATTTGCTTGCTTTTTCTATTGAAAGAAAATATTAGAATATTTAACATTTAGCTACTCCATACAAATAACTGTGATAGTAACTATATTACGCGTTCAACGAATTTTGATGAGTTTTGTATGGAGATGGGAAGCTGTGAGAATGTTGCATAATATTTTTAGCACAAAATCATAACTAGAAGTCCAATCGCGGTATTGATAAGTATAGTACATAAATAATTAAATGCTTGTTCTATACTTTTTCAATATGTCGGGGAAAAATGAACCAACAGTAGGTAAAGCTAGCCAGGAAAGATGGCACTGGATGAAAGTCTAGTCTACTTCCCACCTACAACGTCCTCAGGACAGAGAACAAGAAAGAAAGAACAAAGAAAAGTCTATTTAGTCTAATTGATATCCACTTTTCATTTACTACTACTTCTCAGCCCATAAATTACCCAATGTTGAGTCGGGCCTCCTCCAACTACATGGAGGGCAATAAGCCTACTGTACCACGCTGGCCAGGCAAGTTGGCACAGGATTTATTATCAAGTTTTCTTTCTCTCGCAGTTTCTCTTCTATCACTTTTCATCCGAGGTAACTAATCTAATAAAACTCTCGTTCATATTATACACGCTTTATAAGCCTTAGGCGATGTACCAAGAGTATCTTGAATCTCATAATTGTATTAGTATTAAAATACTATTTTTTACGCGACTCGAAATGGTGCTATATTATTCACCAATTTCTTCTAGATTTCTTTGCGGCCGGCAACCAGTCCCTCGGAACCTAGGTAAAGGGCAGTATTTGCAGGGATCGATTGCCGACGTTCCTCAAAGTCCTATCTTGGACAACCGAGAATAAATCAAAATTAGACCAAATGTCCGTTTTCACGCTGGTAGAACGGCAGCCGGGAATGACGGCTTTAACCCATTGTAATTTACTACTATCAGTCAACCCATGCTCCGTGTGGTGACGGATTTAGAATACATAGTGTCACCACCCCATTCCACCCTGAGGGCGTCGTAAGAGTCGACAATAGCAGATGACAAGGCCGAAAATCTAGCCACAAGAGAAGAAACACTTGATACGGAACCCTGTGCCATCCCGCCTGGCCAGCGTGGCACAGTAAGCTAATGACCCTCCCTGTGATGGGAGGAGGCCCGATTCAGCAGTGGGTCATTTATGGGCTTAGTAGTAGTAGTGTTTATTGCATAACAATTATGTAGCGGAAGACCTGGGTTCCAGCGGTCAAGGACTGTCTGAGTGAACCGTGTGAAATGTTGTGAAATAACCGGTTATGCAATAACCTTGAACCCGCTCGATAGTTATCGTCTACGTACTTTCGTTATTCGGAAAACTAATTTGAATGCGCCCATTGAGTTGGTCGCGTCCGTTGATCAACTGTTTAGTATTCGCCTTGTGTCATAGGGAATGAATTTCTCGTCTGGTAGTCACTGCTTCTTGTTAATAACGGACTTAATAAATATGCCTGTCTGTAGCTGTCGTGTATTAGCTGCAGTATTTTCCTCCTCGTCATCTTCCATGTCTCATGGAGTCGACACCAGCCTAACCTATTTTTAATTTGACTACTACTAATATTCGCCCCATAAATGACTTATATGGACAAATTATATGGAGGGTAATTAGCCTAATGTACTCCAATATGGTTGAGGAGGGCGATGGCTGCCACATGCGTCATGCTTGTGAACAGCTGCCGTTGCTGGGGGTCGGTTGGCTTGGGCATTACAAGGTTATTATTGTAACCTAATATGACCGATGTTTGGCAGTTTGCGAGTTTGGTCTCACAAATCTGTCTTAGATCCGGTCTTGTACCTAAAAATGGCGATCTAAAAAGCCGAAAGAGGATATTGCGAGTTGTCTTTTAAATCAATAGCGGTAGCTTAAACTTATCATTTGGTGGTTACTAACACATGTACAATGACCGCAGCAGTGCATTTCTTGCGTTAAACCGCCAATTGCTTTTGCGATTCAAAACAAAAATGCAGTTTTGCCGATTCCTCGAAACTTGATCACATTGCATACCCGAACGATTTTTGTGTTCACCGTTTTATCGATTAATTATGCAAACTTGTGGTGAAAAAACTCATCGGAGTGTGGGCATCGCGGGCGATGCTTTTATCATCACTGTCACTGCCCACGGGTGGGATTAAGATAGTCTACGACTTAGACTTGGAGATGTAGTTAATACCAAGATTAAAACGTCGACCGCACATGTGCTGAATGCTATCTACGTAATTGCCACATCAAGACAAAAACCCAGAGTTTTTAGCATGCTACGGAAAAGGCAGACTTTTTCGTTATAATATGTACTATTGAAATGGTGAACGAACTTTGCTCTTTTTGTTTGAGTAGTCACTGACTGATTTTTCTTTTTTTTAAAAAAAACAACAAATCTTCGCGCATATTACAAACATGTAATTTACATCATGACACCCAACTCGGAGCAAGTGGCTCGGCTTTATACAAAACGCTTGCCCTACCACGGAATCGAACTGGGGAGCCGCGATCCAAAGGCAGCACATCCAACCCCAAGACCAACGAGGCTAATGCTAATTCAATAGAGTGAAATTCCACTACCATCGTTCGTTTGATTGTCGATTTTGACAGTTTTGGTTACCTATTCCTACAATGTCCGTGTGGTGAAGGATTTAGAATACACAATGTCACAAACCTATACCGTCTTGAAGGTGTCGTAAGAGGCGACTAAAAGAACGCAAGAGACAGATCACCCGAAAGAGAAGGTAAACTTGATGCAAAGCCTGTGCCATCCGTCTTGTCGTGTGTGTCCTGTGCCATAGTAGGCTAATTTCCCTCCATGAATTTGGAGGAGGCCCGACTCAGTAGTTGGTCATTTATGGGCTGAAACGACGACGACTCATGCAATAGTTTCAGTTCGAGATCTATGCTACAATCTTTCGACACAAGAATTTAGCCAGTAAATGAATCGTGTCTGATGGGCGCTTCAATAGAAAATTCGGTTTGGGGCCTTGAGCTTCTACACGGACTTGCAGTGGGTTTGTTTTTCACTACTACTACTATGTACTATGTGTATTCGGCTCACAAATGACCCACTGCTGGGTCGGCTTCTTCCAATTACATGGACGGTAATTAACCTAATCTGCCACGCTGGCCAGACGGTAGGTACGGTAGTTTATTGGCCTTGTTATTTCCTTTTGTCGGGTCTTATGACACCCTCAGGATGGAATGGGGCGGTGACACTATGTATTCTAAATCCGTCACCACACGGACACTTTTACATTTTATATTAAAGCATACACTATTCACATTTAATTTCAATATATATTCGTTATTTCGTCCTTATCCTGTTTGAGGAAGGATACACTATACTAAGTCTGCCAGACAAAGTTGTATAGGGATTCTAGGCTCTTCAATTATTAATATACCTTTTCTGTATATTTAGGTAGTAAGCGCCTCATAATCCATCTAAACCTCATTTCACTTGGATTTAAAAGGTTTGTATCCTAGATCTGTTCATGTTCATTCCATTATTGTAATATTCTGCGAATTATTTTTACAATCTTATGAGAAACTGTTTTATCTTTATCTTACGTATGGCATTTAGATCACATCAGAATAAGCCAAAGTGACCCTTCTCCATTACCTTTTTTATTAGGGTATGCGTCATTAAACATTTCAAGTTAAATTTTTAATAATATGGCGACACAACACTTGCGACGTCATGTAAACATTGTTGTAAACGACTATAAAACAACCCTTCAACATTGTCTTTGTCACATGCTAAATTGTACATTGAATAATACATATTGTAACCTCCATAAATTATTCATAACTTCATAAAACGCGAGTATTCTATGAACAGTTAAAAAACCATATAATCTACGATCTCAGAACTGCCACTTTTCTACCGTATTAGTCGCATACGAATTGCTTTATTTTGTGACAATTTTATTTTATGAGGCTTTTTTAACATACTTGACCCGCGGTTCATGTTGAGTCGCGACTACACTGAACTAATTTTATAAATACTGTAAGACATTTTGCGTAACGATAAAGCTGGTGTGATAATTTACCTACGGTCCTCGCCAATCTTTGTGGCTGCTCTGAATGTAGCCGTGGGTACGAACTAGGGTTCATGATTTCTCGAGCTTTTCAATTTCTCGGGTCTCGAGAATTCTCGAGGCTAATTTCTCGGGACTCTCGGGTTCTCGAGAAATTTACATTTACGTACGTTTTCTCATATTATTTGGTTCCAATTGCGTCTAAAAATCAGTGGTTTTCCTCTCAAATAAAAGTATTAAATCACTATCACTACATAGTATAAAACAAAGTCGATGTTTTCTGTCCGTCCCTATGTATGCTTATATCTTTAAAACTACGCAACGGATTTTGAAGCGGTTTTTTTTATTAGATAGAGTGGTTCACGAGGAAGGTTTATATGTATAACACACCCCCGCTCTGCACGGGCGAAGCCGGGGCGGGCCACTAGTTATTTATAAAACTTTCATCGATGTTATTCAAAAACGTTAATCTTATAAATATTGTTTTATAAAATATTACAGAAAAAAATATTATTCAGGCTCATAATCATAATGACAGTATCATTTTTAGTTGGTTATTTAGAACTTAAACTAAACAAAAAATCAACATGAAAGAAAACGTAAATATTAGGTTGGGGAAAAAGTCTTGTAATAAAATCTTCAGTCCTGATCTTGCACCTTCAGATTTCCACATGTTTCGGTCTCTTCAGAATTCTTTAGGCAGTGTCAGGTTAACATCACGAGAGGACTGCCAAAACCAATGGATCATGTCCCTACCTACAAGATGGCAAAAAGTTATCGAACAAAATGGTAGCTACATACTTTAGTTAAATGTAAATAAACGATATTAAAAAATGTTTTGAAATTTCTTAAAAAATGCGACGAAACTTTTTCCCCAACCTATTTATCTTAACATACATTACATTAGGATCACAGCACAATTTTGGGCTGGTTATTTAGAAAAAAAATCAACTTAAATCTTGTAAACAAAATAGCTTCTATAAAACACGAAAGAAATCTTTAATATCTTAAACTCAGGTAGAAATTAATGTAAATTATAATTACATTACAATCATATCAACCATATATGGCACGTTAATAGAATATAAACAAATTAAAACTCTGCAAGTTTATTTTCTACAAACGTACATGATTTCTCGAGTTCTCGACTTTTCTCGAGCTTGATTTCCCGGGAACACAGCCCAACGATTTCCCGGGAATTCTCGGCTCGAGAATTCCCGGGAATGAACCCTAGTACGAACTTGCGCATCTTACATTTCATAACCAATACGAACGTAGCTCACTCACACTAACACGCTGGTGGCGAGGACGATTGCGGGTGAAAAACGGCGCGCGCGGGCGTGCTCGGCCTCCCCGCCCCGCGTACGTCCCGCTGATACCTGATTTTGTGTTGTGCGCGCGCAGCGTAATGCGTCTACATTCAGAGGGGCCACAAAGATTGGCGAGGACTGTACATATGAATGTTTGAATAGGATTAAACATTTAGTGATCCCAGTATGATGCCCATTTCGTGTCTAGACATCTTGTAATATTTTTCAAAATGTGTGAAATTTGCGAATGTATGTCGTGCAATAGTAGGAATTGAAACGTTTCATGTTAGGTGATTAGATGCTTATTTGTTGGGCGAAGCAAGTTCCAGAAGCTTCGATATTGCGTACAAGAGGAACCAAAGATCTTTTAAGTTTAATACAATGGCTAAAACTCTTGTAAGATGGCTGACTCGCAAACTTGTTAGCTTTTCATTTAATATTAGAGGCTTCTAAATTGTATTGTTGTATACTACTTTAACAAAATATAAAATTAACAACATCTCTGTTTAAACAAGACTTTCTTATAAAGTATTATCATTCCTCACTACGTATCGCTGCTGTTTTTGTATTCGCGTCCTAATCCTGTCTGGAGTGTGACTCACGTACCGCTTAACATTTAAAAAGTTGTTTTTATATATTTACAAACAAAGCCGTGAAAGGGTTAACAGCACCGGATGTGAGTCCAGATATGGTATAAAACGAAAGGAAGCGGGTAGGTGAGGGCGCGGGCACTAAGTGAACACAGAGAGCTCACTTGAGCAATTACTTACTTGTAAGTTCACTTAGTTGTTACTCGTAGGCGTGAAATGTGTGTAACAAAAACATAATTAAAACACTTATTATTTGGGTCTTTTCATCTTATAAGACATGTAATCAAATAAGAAGGAAACTTAGTAGTTAACATACAATAGTAATGAATTTTTTTAGTGGCACTATAACACAACTTCGAGAAAACGGACAAAAATGGCAATATGAATTTGATAGTCGTATTTTCGACGTTCGATTCTGATCAGTCTTATAATAGTAGTCTTAGTAGACTCATAAGAATCGAATTCAAAGCACAAATAGCTCCTAAATCTGTTTTAAATTTGCTGTTATTTTCACACCCCTGTGTATCGTTGAAAGAATGCAGGCAAAGCTACGAAGTGGCTTGGACCAGTTTCAAACCCACGCGGGGTCTGTTTTTGAAGTGTACTTTCTTTTTCTTGTTACTTTGTGCGTCAATGAATCGAAAATGCAATTTTATCGATGTCGGAACGACTTCTGCATAAAATTATTGTGTTCATGACTTTGCCCATTCATTGTCGTGGCGGTGATGTCAGATGTTGTGGCTGACGTACATCCGGTTCGTCGGTTCATAAAACCAATAAATGAGAATGCGAAACGTGACAATCGAAGGAATTTAAGATCTGACTCCATCCTGAACTTGGAACATGGTTGAAGTGGACTTGGTTGTAAATACTTGTACTTCGGTAGCACAGAGCGACTGTCATAATACACATCTACTCGTACATATGCTAGAGTAATAGGTTTTTGAATGTAATGCATATTACTATTACATGTAATGTGTTCCTATTACTATTACTCAGGCTATACATGAGGCCACTGCCGAGTGGGGCCTCCTCCAATTATATGGGGGGTAATAAGCCTACTGCGCCACGCTGGCCAGACAGGCTGGGTTTTCGGCCGTGTCAGTTCCTTTTGTCGGGTCTTACGACACTGTCCAATCTGAACAATGCTGTCCAATATGCATTGTTCAGTGTCGTGGTCAGGAAAGACAGGATGCAGGAACGACAATTGTCATCTCCTGACCTGTCATTCTATCAGGACAGTTGTCTTTCCTGCCTTCTTAAACGCCTCACTTTATTAATCGTTGTAATTTTCTTCATCATCATCATTTCCACAAAGGCCTGGGCCGCCTGCATCCATCGTTTTCCGGCGACCTTAACCAGGTCATCGGTCCACCGTGTGTGAGGCCTACCACCACTGCGCTTTCCGGAACGCGGTCGCCACTCGAGGACTTTTCTGCCCCATCAGGCGTCGGTCTTGCGCGTAATTTTCTTGCTTTAATTTAAAAAAAACCCAGATATTTTCTGCGAACCACGGCCTCATTGTTATTTACTTTGGGTTGCACTTTGTACGTGTTAATGCAATACTTATCATTGATATTTTATCGCTGACTCGGTCTAATTGATATGTGTGATTTAGCACATTATATGCGTTTAATGTGCATATTATGAATGTACATGTATTGCATTTTATTTGCACATTTGCCTTTATCGTGCCCTGGTAATGTTTGTATGTCGAATGTTTCGTTGTTATTTTTGTGTGCTCGGCGTTTTAAGTTGCGTAGGAATGACAAAATTTTAGAACTGTAAAAATCAGTTGATCTTTGCTGGTTTTTTTTAAAGGAAACTGAATGCTGCTTGAGGATTCGCCTATGTGCCAATGCTTAAACACAACCTCAAATGTTTTCCTCTATCACTTTCATTATTATACTAATACTAGCGACCCGCCCCGGCTTCGCACGGGTGCAATGATGAACTTTATCAGTGTTTCTCTACAATATTATACATTATTATACAATATATATATTATACAATATTATACATTATAGAATATTATATCTTGAATCACTCAATCTATTAAAAAAGCCGCTTCAAAATCCGATCTTGACTGCTGATTAAAATTAGCGATGCAAGAAAATGAGAACAGTTTTTGAGTGTTGAATTAACTGATCTTTAAAACGGTACTCGGCTCAAAATCTATCGCTTAGAATCAATCTCTATTTTCGTAAGTGTGGTCGAGAGCACATTTGCGAAAACGCAATCTATATTTGATTGCGTTGTTTGCAATAGATTGATTTGAGTTTGAGGAACGTTTTGTAATACCTGGGATGCTTAAGGCGACATTCAGCTGTCAAGCAGGAAACAACTGAACTCTACATAAGCGCGTTATGTGCCTTGAGTAGAGCCTGAACCCAAAATCGAACCGAGAACTCGTGATACATTGGCGCTGCAATCTCTGGGCCAGCAACGAGATCAAAGTGGCAATAAACGCCCAACAATATTAATATTATCCCACTCAATAATATGAAAGGCTTGGCTTGTCTGTTGCTAATATTTTTACTAACCGAGTTCACAAAACGGTTGACCGCATTATTCTAAAGAATCTATAAGTTACGAGCAATTTGCAAAAGTGCTAGTTTACGACGCTGTTAAAGGGACATTACGGTTCAGTTTGTGTTGACAGTAATACTACATGCATTGGCATTGTGAAACTTTCAGGGAATATGATGATACATTCTCGTTGAATTTTATTGCTGATAGTTATTGTGAATTGATTTTATTGGGGGCTGGATAGTTGTCGTAAAAGATTTCCCTTCTTCGGAGCACACTTCCGGTCACGACTGCTATTTTAACATGTATAGTGAGATACGGAGTTCGTTGAAACTTGTCACGTTGACAGCTAGTCTAAACCAATAACTATCGGTAGTTCTCCTACATTGATATTGAGGATCAGGCGGTAATGATTTCTCAAATACTGACATTTAACTAATTCAGTTTAGGCAGCTGCTATCTACGATTGGGATAAGTATCTGCTTATATCTTCCTTGCTTATCCCATTTTCGTTGATGTCGGCATAAAACTGATTTAGGTTTGAGTTTGAAACTAGGCAACTAGGTAGAAAAATCAACTTAAGGGCTGTATTATATTTGCTCTAAATTATTATTTTGAATGGGAAAGTCACACTGCCGGTCTGTTATAGCTTAATTATAACATCAGCATAGTCAATCGACGGTCCAAACGTTTCGAAAATAAAAAAATACACATACGATTTAAAGACACGAATAGCGAACACGAATATCCATGTGAACTGCGATCATCAAATGCATTGCAATTTGTTATGCCATGTAGAAAGCTCTTATTTCGACTTTACAAATGGACAGGATGTTATTTATACTTCAATTTATCAACTAGTTACTTCTTACTAAATAAACTCTCATATTTAAAGTTCTGTTCGGCAAAAAATTGCTGAAGTAGATTACGATATTTCACAGGGAATAGTCAATATTATTATCTGGTTAATAGGCAAATAATAGTCGGATCGCTCATGTTATCATACAGATGAAGCCATTACAATGTTTTATAGGCGATAAAATTTTCGCTAGAGAGTTTATGGTACGACTCGAGATGTTTGGGCGTTGCATCTTTGCGCCATGAATGAGACCCTCGCTCCAAATGGCTACAGGATTAGAATAGCTCCGAATCCTTATTGTCAATACGCGAATAATTGAATCTTACCATTTTCTATAACGTTGGCATCACCTGCGTTTGCTCTATATTTAAAAAAAAACGGGTCCCCATATATTTGGCGTCTCGTTATTCAATGTCTTGGCTTTGTGTTCCCGACTATTGTCTGACGCAAATTTCGCAGTTCCGTGTTATGGAATTAAACACTTATTACTGGGGGGTTGAGTATTGATTTATGCGTTGCCATTATTGTCGGTTACGACGTTCTTGCTAGTGGTACCGGTGGCGTCTTCCCGCCAGGTGCGTCTTGGGACCGTATTTTTTCCTTCATATGCTATTGTAGTCGGCTTCGTTTCGGAGTACACTGCATGCGAGATTTGCACAAAAACGGTTTGTGAAAAGGGGGTTTCGAAAACTATAGCGGAGCAGATTGTCCAAATGTTCATTGCGCAGTAGTCGCGTGCCTTGTTTTTTTTACTTGCCCACAGGGCTCAGCATGACGCTTTGAAATATTTTTCCTGTGCAGAAAAATTTTATGCCGAGTCTAGCCAAGTAAAAACTATAAACTTTGTTTCACTTTTTAGTCTAACTGCACTGTGTGTTTACGCAAGTCTCATGTTGTACTTTTCAAATAAAACTTTATTCTCTGTGTTTGAAAACTAAAATCATTCTACCACTCATAATTTCAGTCTATACATAAGCCACTGCTGATTGAGCCTCCAGCAATTCAATTCGATGGGGTGAAATTAACCTTGGATGTCAAGATGACGAACTTGTCATATGGCTTTAAGCTTCCCTCCGGTGGCGGCTCGGTTTTCTGCTTGTCTAGTTCATTTAGCCGCCTCGTAACGTTGTGGAAACAATATACTCTCCCAGTTTTTGTTGGCATTTGTGTAACAAACTTCGAAGGCTTTTAATCCAAAGTGTTTTCTTGTAATTAAACGAAATTGCCGGGTTAAATTACTGTTTAGCCAAGTTGTAATTTTATTACGATACAACTTTTCACAATTAATTCATAATTACTAACTGGCGTTAGTAAATTATGCCAAAATCCACATTAGTATTCAAATATGCTATCTGATTCCATTGTTTTTTTTTCGAAGTCAACGATCTAGGCCCGGTTATTATATCCGTTGCTCATTTTTTATCTCTTAGATATTTTTGGCGCGAATCTATGACAGTTGACGCAGGAAGCGCGGTGCACTGACATTGATTGGTGGTTCAAAATATATTACACTTGCCAGTATTGGATGACGCTTTCCAAATCACTGTGGGAGTATAAATTTCACTTAATCGTGGGTACAGTATATTTATAAATCGTCAGAATTGTCAATCCATCTAATCCACGGTGTTCACTTGACAATTCTATTTTACTATAGAATTGACAAGTTTCCATGTGTTCTCACTTTCCCATTTTTCAAGAGGAAAAGATTACTTCGGTTATTGATGATGAGCCTCTAAGATTAACATATACTACATACTCTTGTTAATAAACCAATCTCGTAAAGTGCGCTTTGAGTTCGTGTTTCCTCTTGACAAGTGGTTCTGCAAAAGTATTCTTACAATATCTATTCTATACAATTTTTTTTAATAGTTAAAACGTGTATAGCCGGCAGTGACTGCTTGCGTGCATAATAAGCTGTATTTTTGTCTTACGATTACGTGGTTCCATTTCGCCTCAATAGGTACATTTTGCACGGACAATGATCTTTAATCGATATTTAAATTATATGGTTTCTTTTTTGTAAAACGGTTATGACATCGAATCTGCGAAATTCGGTTACTTGATAAAACGCTTTCAGTCCAAACTGATAATTTGTATTGTGTTGATGGATAACTTAGAGAATGTTTAATAGTTTTTTAACAATGCTTCCCGCGCTTTTACCTCGTGAATGATTGAATGAATGGACGGCTCGCTTTGTATTGATACACCGCGGGCGGTTGATGACCGACTTGTGTATGACTAAATTAAATAAATATTTTATTGTGTTGTATGAGTTTGAATGATTACGTGTTTTATTGTCGTACTAGGTTGATTGTTATTGATGATTATTTCATTGCTTTGATGTTGGTTAGATGTAAGTGATAAATCATTGTAATATCTTTTATGAGCATTGTTGAATGCTAGCTGGTAGAGAGCTGTAATGTAGCTTTTGATTGACCAGTGGGAACGTTCCTGGCTTCTTTGCTTTCGCTATTTTAGATAAGGTTTGATAAATTTTTGACCCGTTCAATCATAAGCGTGTCGTAAGAGCCGACTTAAGGAGAAGTTAAGATCGAACACCTAGTCGCAAAAGAAGGTGTGCCCTGTGCCAACCCGTCTGGCAAGCGTAGCACAGTTGGATAATACATGTAACTATACTCAGCCGTGGGTCATCTATGGGCTGACAAGTATGAAGTAAGTAATTTTTAAACCAACAAATTGAATAAACAAGTAAAAAACGAATAGGTACAAAGGATTGAAATAGAGAGGCATTTACCTCCAAATCACATTTTTATATTCCATTCAGTTTAATGCTAATAAATGGGAGCAAATCTTTGGTCTGCTTTGGATATGCTGTCGATGTTTATATGCTGCAGTTTGGTTACGCTGTCCTTCTAATGGTAAGGACTATTAGGGGCATAGCACGTTAATTCACTTTGTAGTATAAAACAATCTTACTATGAAATGTAATTGCTAGCCGACGCATATGTTTCGGTACGTTTTTATGTGATTATCATTATACATGGTTTTGGATGAAAATATAATTACTGATTAATATGATACAGTGCTCACGAAAATCTATTATTAGATTATATGCTGTTTTGTAATTTCGGTCTACCACATTTTTTTGCGTGAATCAGTACGTCTAGACTAGAATGCGGTATGTAATTAGATCACGGTATCTATGATCTGTTGGTAACAATACCTATTTTTATCTTTCAGTGTCTGTAGACATTTACACATATACAAA
The DNA here is from genome assembly GCA_905475355.2 of Clostera curtula. Classification (NCBI taxonomy): domain Eukaryota; kingdom Metazoa; phylum Arthropoda; class Insecta; order Lepidoptera; family Notodontidae; genus Clostera; species Clostera curtula. The sequence continues at coordinate 2,262,958 of FR997805.1, forward strand.
TACTAAAGGTAAAGTTCTCTACAAGAAGTAAAGGTTGTCTTGACAACCCATTGTACATTTCGTTGTGTTTGTTTTGTACGTGTCTCATGCTATATTATCTATACTAATATTATAAAGCTGCAGAGTTTGTTTGTTTGATTGTTTGTTTGTTTGTTTGAACGCGCTAATCTCAGGAACTACTGGTCCGATTTCAAAAATTCTTTCAGTGTTAGATAGTCCATTTATCGAGGAAGGATATATTTTATTTTCAAAGGAATTAGGGATCCGTATGAAAATTGCGATTTTGTAACCCAAGGTGTAAGATCGAAAACCTATTTACGCGTGCGCTGCAAAAACTATTGACAATAGAACAAAATGAAGTACTACGAGTTTGTAGGTCTTATTAAAATCTACAAAAAAGTCCGCGAGAGCACATATCTAACTATCATAGTTTAGTCACAATAACCACTTTTATTTTCATAAAAAAAATGCATCGAGATAAGCACGGGTTAGAAGGCCACGCGAGCGAAGCCGCGCCCAAAAGCTAGTCTTTTATATCGGTGTACCCTATAAACGGGTTTGTTTTCAGTAATAGTAATCTTATGGCGGTTTGGTTCACTCGGACAATGTTAACGTCTATAGTCATCGTGAGTAATTTCAGATCCAGAAATTCGATGTACTCAAAGAGAAGAAACACCATTCTAGGTGTTTCTTCTCTTTGAGCTTGTTTGCTTCTCTCGTCATAATTAGAACTCTTTTGATGCAGAACAATCTTGTTTAAAAGGACCCCAGTGTGACCCACTTAGTTATTCCCCCTTTGGGTTGTAGAACCTGTTTTCCCAATTTCAATGGGGTTCGGCACTAGTCTGAACCGATTTTGCTAACTAATCAGAAAGTTCTGATCTACTTATATATTCTACTTTTCTAGCTACTGGCTTGGTGTATCGAGTGTCTAATATGTTAGAATGGCAGCCACGATAGATTTGTATTTGGTTTTTAAAAGTTTCCCCTGCAGCAGTAACCTGCATCGCGGGGACAGTTTACAAACATGAAATTCACGAACACAAATCGGCCCGGAAACGAAACCGGGACCTCGTGGTCCAAAGGTGGCACATCCAACCCCTAGAACAACGAGGCAGTCAATGATGGCTCTACGTTCCCTCCGAAACACCAAGGAGGCCTGGTAGAGAGAGGTAGGGCAAAGAACCTCCACCGTACATAATAACATGGTGTTGGACTCTACTTTTCCTCCTGTCAACATCATGGCTAGTGTTATAATAATCGGACGTCCAACCAATATGCAGCAGTACCACACTTCATAGAGCTGAATTTCCTCGGCCACCAGCAAAAGATCGAACCTCCCCCGTAACGTCATTAAAACGGCAAGGGATCCTCGAATATTTTAGTTACACGATTCGTTTTGCTTGCGCGCACATCCGAAGCGAACAATTAACGTTGTACCGTCTGTAATGTACACCACTGAAAAAAATACAATTATACGAAGCGAAATGTAGGCGGGATTGTTTGAGTTTTTTTTCGGCTTCATAAATTATGGATGAGCTTCTAGAATAGCGATCGGTCAGAATTGTGTATACCCATTACGCCTAGATGCTAGATTGTATGTTATTAAAGTTCATGGAAAAACGCGATATTTACGTCGGCGTTGTTTTTTTATGTAGATTAGCATTAATTTCTCGTGATTGCGGTGTGTTTTTTATACTTTTTAGGTTCTACAATGACTCGTTTTATTTTCTAGTTCGATTGTGGTTTGTGATAAGTTTGATTGCTTTTACATATATTTCAATAGTTGGTGTGCCATTTCCCCTCCATTGAATTGGAGGAGTAGCTGACTAAGGATTTTTTATAACCCAAGCAATGATGCTGGCTGAAAAAAGGAAACTTTCCGCCGTACGCTTTTAGATATTAGATAGAAAAAGGAGAGAGATATGTATTTGTCTCATTCACTTCATTTTACTTTTTGCGAAAGTTCGCGTACATTTACCGTTTTATGTGTGCGTTCTTCTCGTCGTTGGCCAGTCCAGCTAGTATTAATACGAGTTCGACCATAAAGTAAAACTTTTTCAAAAACCGCAATTCAGTCACCCAGCTATTACTTAGGGTGTTTTAGCAATGTTTTATCGTGTCTAGACTAATTCCCCAAGTTAGGTCTCGGAGGGCTTAGTAAGTAATATGAGGACTTAAAACTTGTTTGATTGATAGATAAACTTTGTTCGTAAATGGGTGTAGGCAAGTGGTGATTTCGATGTCATCCCCTTAAAATTAGTGGCCTATGTGCTGCTCCATGGTCCAACGTTTGTCCAAGAATATAATATGACAACGTAACGGACTGACAAAATTGCTTAAACTATTTCTTCGTATTGTTTTATCAACCTATAAACGACGGAGCCCCCAATTTTGTCATCGTCAGCCCTCTCTAGTCCACTGCTGGACTTGCTCATCATCATCAGCAGGGGTTCGTGTTTACTATGGTTTCATTTCTTTCTATTGTCGTCCTATTCTCAATCAGAATTTATACGAACTTTTAGAGTCACATAATAATGCTATCGTTGTAAACATACTACTACTACTCAGCCTATAAATGACCCCCTGTTGAGTCGGACCTCCTCCCAACACAGGGAGGGTAATTAGCCTACTGTGCCACGCTGGCCAGACGGGTTGGCACAGGGATTCCTTTCAAGTTTTCCTTCTCTTACGTAGGATTTCTTTTCCTTGTCTTTTCCTTTTGTCGACTCTTACGAAACCCTCAGGATGGAATGGGGTGATGAATCTATGTATTCTAAATCCGTCCCCACACTGAGACATATGTAGGCTTTATTAAGTTCTCTAGTTAATCCTGAGCCAAGAAATAGAGTGATCTCCACCGGAGCTTTTAGCTCGACGCTCCCTTTTCCGATTTAAAAAACCTCTGCGCCTTGTTAACTTCGCGTGTACGTATGTATTGTCCATCATATGTTACGGGATGCGCGCGCGGTGCTTTTTTTACAAATATTTACGTTTGTAATGTGTATTAAATATTAATGGGTGATCGTTAGCCGACACGCGAGTGCGTCTAGACGGGAAGTGAGCAGTAAAGTTGCTTTTTATGGATCGAATCACCCTGCTGCCCGCTCGGCAATGTAGTCTCAATCTTAATAATTGCTTATTTAGGGCTTGCATATTGATTAATTTGAGTCACTTATTGTGATTGGTTGGGGATGTTACATTTGGCTGTCATCTCAAACAGATGAGGTTTATCCGATTCAGTTAAGATATTCCCTCGTATTTCTCTTCTTTAATAAGTCTAGTTATTACTGTTACTGGTACTTTAGGAGTAAGGAACATCCTCAGAAAAGAAAAGCTGTATGCAAGTGTGTAGCTATTCGCAGACCATTAAAAAGTCTAGTTAATAGATTTAAGGTTGACCCAAATAGCGTTTGTGTCAGTCGACAACACCGCCACTAATGAACTATGCAATATTGCATATTTATTTGCAAATAAGGAAAATCTACTTGAGTCCTCACGCCGCGTTTCTAATTAAATATGCATAAATAGCAAACAATATGTAGATACTGTTGTAGCAGCGAAAATGGGTTTTCCCATGCACTTGGTTGTATCCCGCCGTTATAAGGAAAATGTTGGTGTCCCAAAGAGCTATTTTTAATAAAAGCTTGTATGGTGAACAGCTTAAAAGTGTTAGGCTCGGAAGTCGATTCACAGAGTTCCACCAAGGCTCGCTGTTTGTATTGGTCACAATTTCTTATGAGGCAAACTCGCATTGAAACATTTGAATAAATACTTAATTTCTAGCAATATTATTAACAAAAAATTTTTAATTAAAGTCACTTATTGCTCGCTCACACCCTGAAATATTTACCTTTAAGTTACCCTTTATATTTAAAAAGTGTAGCTGTGTTTGTATGAAGCTCTTGCTCTGGTCATGTTACTGTCGACGACTGATGACCTAACGATAAAATATTACGGTGTTGGAAAGATAATTAAATAAGTAGGTAGAACAATAAACTCAATATTTTATCTATAACTAGTGGCCCACCCCGGCTTCGCCCGGGCAAAGCGGGGGTGGGTTATACATATAAACCTTCCTCTTGAATCACTCTATCTATTAAAACAAACCGCGTCTAAATCCGCTGCGTAGTTTTAAAGATTTAAGCATACATAGGGACGGACAGACGACAGCGACTTTGTTTTATACTATGTAGTGATTATACAAAATACGCAACTCAAACACTAATCACTCGTTACCGAAATAACCGCGGAACAATCAGTCCCGAACTACACGCACACGATCTTTTATCAACTCTCCTCTCCTCTCCACAACTCGCCCCTCCACTCCACTGCCATCTCCACTCCTCAACTCGTCATAGTCAATACATCTTCTCTATCTCCGTTACAAAAATGTTTCGGTGGACACGAAAAGCCTGGCTGTGTCCAGGCCAAGTGGGTCCTGGCAGTCATTCTAACTTGTCATAGCAGTTGTCACGCGTAGATAGTAGTTTGAAAAAATACAATTGATCTAGAATCGACACTAACGATTGCACTTCGACGACGATTGATTGCATTCTCTGACATCTGCCCACGAAATAAAGTACCGATTCTATTTCATAATCTCACTCCATTAAACACCCACTGTTGAGTCACGTCATTCTATACTTCGGGTAATAACCGACAAAAGGAAATGGCAAGGTCGATAACCTAGCCGCAAGAAGAAGGAAAACTTGATATGAAATCCCACAGTAGGCTAATTTCCCTTCATGTAACTTGAAGCGTGACTCAGCACTAGGCCATCTATAGCTGAGTTAGGTCTCCTCCAAAGTGATGGAGAGAAACTGTGTCATACTGGCCAAAAGTTTGAGCTTAGGGTTTCGTATTATGTGTTCCATCTTTTGTGGCTTGGTTTTGTAAGTTGTCATTTGCTTTCGTCGTTTCACTCTGACATAGCATTTAGTTACGAAATTTCCTCTTCTCACGGTATTTTTTTAATCATATATCAATTCATTAGTCACCTTCTAATTAGCCGCATTCCCAAAATGTCTCTTCCAAACGTCTTTTCCATTATCAACGAAACGTAACAGGTGCAATATGGATACTACCTTAATGCATATGCATTTGGAACCTATCCCGAAATGTTACCAATAATATTTAAATATGCAGACAGTTTAATGTTATTTACGGCCTGATTATAGACGATGCCGCGACAGCACTGATGAGGAAGAACCATTAAAATATTTGCATAATGATCGGTTATGCAGTTCTGAGTGGCAGTGTCGATTATCGAGCGGGTAACTACACTAACACGTATCTGAATACTTGAATGTAACTGATAAAATCGGTAACATTTCTTTATGACATTAGTTTGTATTAGTATTTTTATGATCCAAAGATATTTGTGTATGTTCTTTTTTTTATAATATGGCCGCTATCCGATTACCTTATTGGTAAGTTATTTGATAGAGACGCTTGAAACAAAAAAAAACATTCTGTAAATGTTCGTACTCGTTAATTACTCTAATTGAACATTTGCAGCGAACGTCACTAGTGACTAATCCATTTAGCGATAATAGTCTTAATCGCCCTACCCTAAACGTTTGCCGGCCCGGCTTCGCGCCTAAATTTGAAATGAGAACGCGTGAGAAAACGCTTGAGGCTCGTTTCGAATTAAGACGTTCGTAGGTAGAAATGGGCGAATGTTGTTACAAAATTAAAATAAGAGAAACGAAAGCGGTGGTATTTTTAAAGAGCGATTGTTTGTCGCTTGTTTTGTGGGTTTGTAAGAGGACAACATGTCAGTAAGCTTTACGTCATCATCATCATCATCATTTCAGCCAAAAGACGTCCACTGCTGGACATAGGCCTCCCCCAAGGATTTCCACAAAGGCCGGTCCTGGGCCGCCCGCATCCACTGCTTTCCGGCGATCTTAACCAGGTCGTCGATCCACCGTGTGGGAGGCCTACCAGCACTGCGTCTTCCGGAACGCGGTCGCCACTCGAGGACTTTTCTGCCCCATCGGGCGTCGGTCCTGCGAGCTATGTGCCCTGCCCACTGCCACTTAAGTTTGGCAATCCGGTGGGCTATGTCGGTGACCCTGGTTTTCCTGCGTATCTCCTCATTTCTGATTCGATCTCGCAGGGAAACTCCGAGCATAGCCCTCTCCATTGCCCTTTGGGTGACTTTGAGCCTTCTGATGGAGCCCATAGTGAGCGACCACGTCTCTGTTCCATATGTCATCACTGGCAACACACATTGGTTGAAGACTTTTGTCTTCAGACACTGCGGTATTGTGGACGAGAAGATCTTTCGCAGCTTCCCGAACGCTGCCCAGCCGTTGGAAGTTGGACTTACCTAACTGGACAGTGTGTCCCAGGTAAATGTAATGGTCAACAACTTCGAGGGTAGAACCTCCGATGTTAACAGGAGTGGCTTGAACATGGATATTAGACATGATCTTCGTCTTCTCCATGTTCATCTTAAGGCCGACTCGTTCGGAGGCTCCACAGAGGCCATCGAGCATCGTAGTGAGGCCCTCCATGGTCTCAGCCATTACGACTATGTCGTCAGCGAATCGAAGGTGAGTGATGTACTCGCCGTTCACGTTAATGCCCAGCCCTTTCCAGTCCAGAACCTTGAAAACATCTTCCAGTGCAGCGGAGAACAGTTTCGGAGAGATAACGTCTCCCTGTCTAACACCTCGTTGCAACTGGATCGGTTTCGAGGTCTGGTCCTGGAGTCGGACTGACATGGTGGCGTTTTCATACAAGCACTTCAACACTTCGATGTTTTGTGTTCATTTCATGGGGGGGTTTGCCATAATCGCCACGCTTGGCAGGCGGGTTGGCGATCGCAGTACGAATAGCGGATGGCTTGCGAGGTTAAAAAGTTAGTCTGTTTTGAATACTGTGGTTACGGGATTCCTTATCTTATGGGCGTAAGGGTCAGTGACACTGTCATTCAATGTCACGTCAATGTTCAAACAATTCGAAAGTCAAATATGAATGCCTATTAGCATAATTAGAAAAACTGTTTTCAAATTAATCGATGGAGATCTATGCTCGTAGTTTTGAGACCTGCGATCCAAAGAATCTGCAAATGGATTACATGTGGATAACTGAAAGAATAAAATTAATAAACACATAAAAAAATACATGCTTAGGTAACAGTTGGTAGAGTTGGAGAAAAGTTTCCTAAATAGTCACCTCTTACAAGAACACAGTCAGCTGAAACATGCGACAAGCTATTTGTCACAGTCAACAAATGGAGATCGGACTTGCAGTCCATGCTCATGTTAATTATATTTGAAATTGATACTGGGTGATACCCAGCTAATGCTGAGGTGATGACCTACCCTGCAGGACATGCAGATATACTTAATCCTTTTTATTTGTGCAAACTCCCTTAAATAAATAAAAAATACTGATATTTTTAAGCTACGTTGTTAATATCTTTCATGTATGTGTTTTGCCGATTAAATTTATTTTCTTTCTTTCAAAGTAAAGTTTCTCTGTGCTTTGGAGGACACCCGTCGTTTGCTAGAGTCATTGTAATATCTAAGACAGTGGTCACATGGAGCCAGTGTAAACCAAATAGCCTCAATATGACATGGCCTACGATCTAGATATACCTAATAAACCTGTAACCTCTAATACTATTCAGCCTATATATGACCCACTGTTGAGTCGGGTCTCCTCCAACCTGTGCCACGGATTGACACTTGGTTTTGTATCAAGTCGTCCTTCTATTGCGGTTAAGTTAATCGGCCTTGTTCCCTTTTGTTGGCACTTACGACACTGGATGGAAGGGCGTGGTGACACTATCTATTACTAAATCCGTCACCACACGAATAGTAGTCAGCTCATAAATGACCCACTAGTATGTCGGGCCTCCATATTCGTGGAGGGGAATTCACCTTACTGTGCCATGCTGGGAAGACTGGGTTCGTGTCAAGTTTTTCTTCTCTTGTGGCTAGATGATCTACCTTCTGCGTTACCTTAGTCGCCTCCTACGACTTCTATATACGTCAGTACACGGAAGCGAAGCATGGTATAGGATAGGACTCTTGTTAATCCATTTATGTATCATCATCATCATCATCATTTCAGCCAAAAGAACGCGTGAGAAAACGCTTGAGGCTCGTTTCGAATTAAGACGTTCGTAGGTAGAAATGGGCGAATGTTGTTACAAAATTAAAATAAGAGAAACGAAAGCGGTGGTATTTTTAAAGAGCGATTGTTTGTCGCTTGTTTTGTGGGTTTGTAAGAGGACAACATGTCAGTAAGCTTTACGTCATCATCATCATCATCATTTCAGCCAAAAGACGTCCACTGCTGGACATAGGCCTCCCCCAGGGATCTCCACAAAGGCCGGTCCTGGGCCGCCCGCATCCACTGCTTTCCGGCGACCTTAACCAGGCCGTCGGTCCATCGTGTGGGAGGCCTACCAGCACTGCGCCTTCTGGAACGCGGTCGCCATTCGAGGACTTTTCTGCCCCATCGGGCGTCGGTCCTGCGAGCTATGTGCCCTGCCCACTGCCACTTAAGTTTGGCTTATCCATTTATCACTATCACTACATAGTATAAAACAAAGTCGATGTTTTCTGTCCGTCCCTATGTATGCTTAAATCTTTAAAACTACGCAACGGATTTTGAAGCGGTTTTTTTTATTAGATAGAGTGGTTCACGAGGAAGGTTTATATGTATAACACACCCCCGCTTTGCACGGGCGAAGCCGGGGCGGGCCACTAGTGTATAATAAAAAATAAATAAAATCGCTTCAAGATATGTAACAAAATAAACGGAGCAGCTGCTTGAAACAGATTATAAAAGATATAAAATGACATTTAATTTAGACTAATTTTGACACGAATTATTACGGAACAACTGTTCCCTTTGAGCAGTTAAGACACAAATCAAACTGGAAAAAAAGAAATCGTATCTAATCCCTATTTCATTCGACCGAACTAAGGGTGTTTTGTTTTTTTTTTGTCGTCAAATTGCGCTATGGAATCAGAACACGTGCTGTCTTCAAGAAATTACGGGAACAGGGGAGGTAGTTTTTGCCTTATGAAAATACATAGATGCGGTGTGTTAACTTTTGTTCTCATTCCGAACACACATAACTAATTCATTTCAAAGTGTGTTTGCGATTAACACTTCATACATAATTTGGGTTCTGACTTCGACGGCGATATACAAGAAGCTGTATAACTATGCTTCTGTATTACATTATCCAATATTCTATTAGACACTTAAACATTCCAACGTAATATTTTACCTGTATTGCATCTAGATTAACAGCCATTTATAAATTGTTATGGTAACAAGTTAAGTGATGAAAAAACATTGCTGAATCTGTCATTTTAAAGTGTTGATTTACTAAGATAAAAGTTATACTTTTTATTTATCAGCCCGTAACAGACCCTCTGCTAAGTCGGGTCTCCTCCAATTACAGTAGGACAGTTAGTTCTACACGGGTGTTGCAGGGATTTCGGCTAGACCTAGGCTAGACATTCTCAAGGTAGAAAGTTATACGTGTACTAACTAGGTATACCAGAATTCTACAGTTTTGTTTATGCCCATAACTTTTTAAAGATCAATACCCATAACTTATAGTTTACTTAAGATGCCATACGGCGAGTAGTTTCGTAGGGTTTACGGTGTATACGTTTTATCGGTGCTTTTCTTGGATACGGGCATAAGGGGCCCAGGGGGATATGAAGTGGTTTTAAATAGTCCTAGCTGTGATATTAAAGTGATTTTTCACATGGTGAAAGTACATTTTTATATGAAAGTGAATTCTATATGTCGTTCGCGTTAGTAAGTATGTGTATGGTGTATTTTAAATGTTTTTAAGCCTAAAGGCTAAAACCGTTGCGTTCGAAAGTTTGCCTTCAACTGATCAATGTGAACGTGACTTTCTAATTTTGGAACGATTTGATTAATTATGGGCGTGGCTGAGCCGGTGGACAATGATGGTTCACTGCATTCTTAACGTGAACATGGTATTGGTTTTCTTTTATGTCCCCTCAACATCGCTACAGAGTTTCTTACGCGATGAGTTAAGTAAGGCCTCACGGATAAGGTCTGGGGATGTCACTGAGCCTTCCATCATGCGTACATCGTAAGAAGCGACTAATGGAGCTCCTAAGGCAATAAACTTATCGATAAGACTATATGAAACCCAGGAGCCACCGGACGTGCCACTTTAGCTTATTTTACCAAACAAATATGAAGTGTTAGTGCCAGTGAATATAAGACTTGTATGTAGAATGTTCATGGCATGTGCATGTGGAAATGATCATAAGGGTGGAAATTATGTAATCTTGGTTCTAATTCGAACATGATGTAAATGTCCTTGGAGTACCTGGAAATTTTATTTAATTACTTTTAAGAAAATGACTTCGATCGAACAGTAGAAAGGTTTGTCGGATCATCTAAAGGGTTATGGAACCAACATTTATTCGGCGGCCGGTATCGCTGGTACAGTTTTACGTTTCTCTACTTTCTCTCTCTCTCTCTTTCCCCCACGGTGCAAATTTTTAACGTCCCACGTTCAATGGTTAAAATTAACGCTGAATGTCCTCCGGCAAACCGTCGTTTGGCCACCGCACATAAGTAAGAACACACCGGCTGCGGCAGATGGCTCCACTGCATCGCTCCCTTTTCAATTGGCTATATCCACCAAGCACCCGATTTTTTGCGCCACAACTGATTGTGATCAGACCCATTGTAACATCCATTGTGCACTTAGCATTGTTGCCAGGAGAAATTCTAAGATTCCACTGCTTTTCTAAGGGATATTGCAAATTTTCTGCAATTCTTCGAAGTCCTCTGTGGGAAAGGGATCCATTCCAAACATTTTGCAAGCTATTTTTGACGTTGAGGGTAAATCCGCTATTGTTTAATTTGTGATTTTTAGATATGGCATGGATTAGGACCAGACCTTGCAGAGTGACACAAAAAAAATATAGGTTCAATCATACAAAACTTGCTTTTAACCTGCTATGATCATTAGAAACTAAAGGTTCGCTCTCCTCTGTGCTGCTTAAATAAACTTATTACTTGTCGAAGGTCAATAAAGTTCGGTTATCCCTAAAAAGACGTTTCTATGTTCGACAAATTCTTTGGATCCCACAATCTAGTCACGTATGTGTAATAACGTGAGTTCAAGCTTCATCGTCCTCTGACCCTCCAATGCCTTGCCTAAATTCATTTGGCCCTATTTGAGCCTTTACTAGATTTGCGATAAACGATTTTACCCCTGGATACAAGGATGTCTTTTAAGCTTAGTGTTCCATTTGGATTCTATAGTCTTTATATAATAAACCCTTTTTCCATACGTCTGGAGTAAATAAATCCTCACTATGCTGTTTAGTGCTTTTTGTAAACAAGACCAATCATTTAAAAAAAAAGCAACTACAGAGTTTCTTGCCGGCTCTTCTCTGTAGAGGAGCCTTCCGAACCGGTGGTAGTTTCGGCATGAATGTGAGTGAACGCAGGGATTGTGAGCGATCAGGGGAGATGGAGGGATTGTAGGAGTGAGGAGTTGTGTGTGAAAGGTGTGAATGTAGGTATGACGACTGATAGGTGTGTGTGGAGACTACAACCTAGTGTGGGACAGGGGCCGTAATATGATAATGGTGTTTATAAATATGACGATTTATAAGAGTTTTGTGATGAAACCTACGTAAATAAAGTTCCTTTTGAGTTTGAGCTTCAATATTTTGATGGTTTTGTTCTCTACAACAACTCTGTTGTCTCCACAACAAACCAAATAGGTCCCTAAAATGGTTCTCTTAGTTAATATCCACAACATGTGGATATTAACTATGAATTATTGACCGCCGTATACCAACGTAAGCGCCATCCAAATAGCCAAATTGAATTATAAATAGTCCAAAACATCTTTACTTTAAATTTGCCAGATGTCCACTTGCTCCCTGACAAAATTAGCGGGCACTTTTTAGGTCTCCCTCGTCGAATTCGAGTCACGTTTGGACGGTTAAGGCGCATCTTGGGGCCGAGTTTAATCTTAGAGGAATGTTGGACGCTCATAACGACGCCAGTTCTGAGTTATGGACCAATAAATGCGACGGATTTGAATACAGAGCGACGAGACGGCGACAACCCCTTCCGGTGGAGTATATTATGAGGAAGGTCCCTTTTTGGGAGACTGAAATTAGTCTTGACGGAGTCCAGTCAGATGCTCGAGTAGTGCGTGCCAACCAGTAAAAATTACTCGGAAATTCTTACAAGAAATATAAAAGGACCACTTATTGGCCGCTTACTTCCAGCACAACTTTTATTTCCGTAGGTTGGGTTTATGAATAAGTTAATATTTAAAACCGAAAACAATGAAAGAAATCTTGATAATACTGTAGGAAAATGGAGATGCGTGCATAATAGTTTGTCGATGTAGATTACACGCTTATCACTACATAGTATATAACAATTTAATTTTGGGTCGGTACAGTAGTGTTATTGTATAGAAATGGCTCTACACTTTCTGAAATATTACAATACCAAATAGATTTGACGTTTCCAAAGGGCCCAATTGAGACTACTTGAGTCTAAAATGAACTTTGGATTTTGGAACGAAGATCGTAGGTGCGCGTAGATTAGGCAAAATATGCCTTTTAGGACTTTTCTTGCTTAGCGCTTGTATTCTCATACGTTTACGTACAATTAAATAAATAACAATTTAAGGGCATTACGATCAGTTAACATTTCGAGGAAGCATGACTTGCAATGACATACAATCGTCCGTAACCGCCAGAAACACCGTCACGCAGTGCTGGTTACCAAAAAGTTTGTTACTTACAATTCGATCATACTTTGGCAGGGTTGCTGTTTAAACCTTAAACGAGTACCTATATTCTAAGAACTGATCAAAACGCGTCAGGAATCAATTCAAAACTATAATGCCTGCTTTTACCATAGTCTACATGTTAAGAAATAAGAAGTTTAGGTGTGTTTGAATTACAGAAGCTGAAATAAATATTGTTTAACTCAATCTGGATGTTTCCTCGGACATTTTGTTTTCTGCACGTAGTTGTAGGCGGCCTTCATGTAGGGTCTGTCGCAATATTCCCTGTTAAGTTTTATTTTCTTATGGCGCGTAGAAACCGATTAATAAATATATATGTACTAATTGACTGTATGTCAAATTTTATTATTTCTGATGAGTCATTTTTATATTCGATATGATACATGCTTTTTAAAAGCATGTTTATGGCAACCCTATAGCGCAAAGAGACGATCGATCTGTATTTACGGACGGATGACTGACGCACGCGTTTTGTAGTTTACTGTAAATAAGTTAAAATTACCACGAGACCTCGTGATAAACACGCTTTTTATCCACAAGGATAATTAAATACCTGGCCACAGTGATCGGGCACATGTCAGTTTTTTGTCAACCTGTTTATCGCAATTAACAGGCGATTGACTCTTACAATTACTGTCATGGAACTGTATTCGTCAAGGACAAGAACGCAAGCTATTGCTTCTGGGCACTACGTTTAGCAACTTGTTTGCAATCATCAGGGATGGATAGTGTCATACTGTAAATGCATGAATCATCCAATTTAATAGAGGTTCAGCCTCCTGGTGCACGTGTGGGTGCCAGCCAGATAGCGGCTATCATGGAACACATCGAGTTTCATTACATCTCTTGCACCTTTTCTGCATGTAGCTCTTTTAGTGGCTTCTTATGACATTAGCTGGACGAAATGGGTTGGTACGAATTCGAAATCAACACATACTCGTCTTTTCGTCCCATAAATGATCCACTTCTGAGTTGAGCCTCCTCCAAATTGTGCCACGCTGGCAAGACGGGTTGGCACAGGGTTTGTATCAAGTGTTCCTTCTCATACGGCTAGGTGATCTGCCTCTTACGATCCTTTAGTCGCCTCTTACCACACCCTCAGGATAGTGTGGGTTGGTGACATTGTGTATTCTAAATCCGTCACCACACGGAAGACTCACACTCGCTTACATAGAATTACTGTCTGCTCTTTCGTCCTTATTTTTTCGTGTAATGTATCTTTGGACCATAACAATTTTATGTTCATAACAACGTGATTTAATAACTTGCTCAACAATACAGTATTTATGAACTCCTAACGTACAAATGTTAATTTTATAAAGCAATACCCATTGAGAGTATAACCATTATCTTCAAATTTATTACGATAATCTGGTGCTTAACTCCATTCTGCTCTGTCGCCCATTGACATTTTATTCTCTTCGCCCAAACACCAACTACGTAATTGCTTATTTTTCATCTACTAGTCGGCCCATTTTCGTTCCCCTTATGTTTTATTACACTAACTGCCTCTAATATGGAGACGTATTGGCAATAGCACTTTTCACCTTCACTCCCTCAAGGACGATGAGGACATTCGCAGAGGCTCTACAAGGTATAATCGTAGTACACAAGATCCTTTGGATTATCGTGCGCGTTTAGGTTTTACGAAGTATTAGTCATTGTTTTATAGTTATAGCGAATTTTATATTTAATTTTCTTCTTTTATTATTATCTAAAGCTAGTATATGTTTAAAAATAACTTATAAAAAGAAAGATGGCCATTTATAATTTCACCGACAAAAAATTCGTTCATCAATACAGTGAAAGGGTCGATCAGTACAAAGTGATTTTATAACGCATGTATAAGCTTGGAAACACTGGTGTTAAATAAATCTAATTCATATTCATAGGACAGTTAATTGAAAAGCCTGCTCGCACGTATAAGAAATGAGTTTTGCCTGTATGCGAGGATCGCGTCTAAGTGTAGTTTTGTTAATCCTAGCTTGGCACAGTCAATTGAACCATTCGCAATTTTGAGTAAATATGAAACCTTTTACCATATTTATTTATTATATTTAATTATGCTTGATAATAACTTGTTTTAAATAGTCCTGTGACACAGGCATAAGAGCATTAATAGTCAGTGTTACAAATTTCAAAACAAAAGTGGATGAGATTTTTGCTTCTCCAGCAATTTGTCTGATTTTACCAAGTTCTCCTTGCGACGATCTTTCCATAAATCTGTAAGACTTTCGTTACGTGTGTATCTCGGCGAAAGCAAATCTGTTCCATTACCATGCAATAAACCATATTTTTGTCTAGACTGGATAAATAAGGGTCTCTGAATACAGGGGATTCAAATTTAATGCCAGTGTTTGCTTTATGTGTTCTGTTTTCTTATTTTCTAGAGACCGTAGTTGGTCTAATGTCCCACGGAGCACCCCAATATTGCGTTATTGCCTAACTTTTGAATGCTTTATCGTGTAAGCTAGACTCGACAGGCTATTTATTTAGATTGTGTTAGTGTTGTTTATGTGTGTTGTTATTCAGAGCTCTTTTCTTTGGCTCCCGATTTATGTCGGGCTTGTCATTTCCTTTTGTGAGCTCTCACGATACTCTTAAGGAGGTGCTCTAAATGATAGTGTACAAATAATTGAACGCTTCTCATGCGTTCTACAGTTGTATAGTTTCGTGGATGTCAATGAATGGAACATAACAAATCGATAACCCACGAACCGGGCGGTCGAACGTGCTTATCTAATCCATGGGGCAAATATTGGGTGAACGCACTGAACGCATACCGGGAATTCGGAAAGGGTATGGATGGCACATGCACTAGAACACTTGTTTACATTTGGATGGATAGTAAACATTTTAGCTGTATTGTGCTCCTCTTTCAAACGAGTCTTTAGATAAAGCATTGCCAACTTAAAATTGATACTAAAAGTATCAATTCCTATTTGTTTTGCTTGCACATCACTACATATTATACAATAAAATTGCTGTCGCCTGTCCGTCCCTATGTATGCTTAAATCTTTAAAACTACGCAACGGATTTTGAATCGGTTTCTTTTAACAGATATCAGAGGAAAGTTTATGTATTCATACATTTAGTATATCATACATTTAGAGGTTAATCATTGCACCCGTGCAAAGCCGGGGCGGGTCTGGTAGGTAGTTATAATATAACTCCTTCTTAAATGTATGTATTGGTTGGCTGCAAGAAACTGCTATTAAGCTGCCAATTCCGAGTATATTTCTTTTTTTTAAATCACTTTTTTATCCTTTGACCCTAGGCTTGTGTGATGGAAAGCAACGCCAGGGTCTAAGATGGAGCAGGCAATTCAAGGAAATGCCCTGTCGGGCACCGGCTCTCACATACACACTCTCTCTCACATATCTCCTATTTATGTTCTTTGTTTATGTTTATTAGAGTATCTATCACATTTAGCTGTCATTTGTTTCCTCAGTTGGTTATCAGTGTTCAAATTTTAGGAAGGTAAAAATCTACACGAAATTCTTAACATTTTAAAAAGTGATTGAACCTTAATACCTTCGTATCCTTTTTTGTATTTAACACCGGGATTTGATACGTTAAGTGACATATTATAACGCTTTTTTATATGAACAGTGGCCATATCAAAAGTAACGGCCAAAAATTCAAATTACATTGTTTATGGCAACTGTTCATATACAAGGCGTTATGGTTTTAAATATTTTGTATTATGAAGTTGCCATATAGCTCCACGCGAGCGTAGCTGGGGGTGGTAACTAGTTATCTGTGAGAGATCATTTGGGTACTCGTATATCGCTAAGACTTTTGATTATGGAAACCGTTCTGTTCTTTTCGAGAGAATTGTGATCGGATTGCACCAGGATGAATCTTTATTATATTATTTTATTAATGTTACGTAATGCTAAAACTTCAATTGGCTATTTGTATTCATAGGTTTGACCATGTATGGGTGGACAAATAAAAGCATTATTTGTTTGCATTTTTGGAAAAATACACTAAAATACCGTTCATTGTGATGAACTGGTGACGGACTTAGAATACATAATGGCGCCACCCCTTTCCATCCTGAGAGGGTGGTAAGAGCCGACAGAAGGAAATGATAAGGTCAAACCCCTTTTTTTTGTTTTTACGTCGGAGATCCTCAAGGATACCCGGCCGTTGGGGACTGGCCGGGCTATGTGGGACTCCGGGGCGCGTAGTGATCCCACTTAAACCGACGGCGATGCTCGACTGCCCAAACCAGGGCCACGGGTTTCACTCCCATTGCGGCAGCATGCTCCGTGACCCTGGGGGCCTTGGCCAGCCTTAGTGGAGCCCCATGCTCCGAGGCGGGCAACCTCAAGGTCAAACCCCTAGCCACATGAGAAGGAAAACTTGATAAATTACCCTATTACAACCCACCTGGCCAGCGTGGCGCAGTAGGCTAATTACCCTCTAAGTAGTAAGAGGAGGCCTTAATCAGGGTTTAAGTATGTTTGACTTATACAAAGACACTTGCCTGACCCCGGATTGAACTGAAGTCCCATGATCAGCAGGTCTGCGCTTACTTCTATCTAGATTAATAGAACCTGCATCGCCTAAAATGTCTGTGCCACATTTAGCTGCATACTTTCTTGGCTTCCCTTTCTTTAGTAAATACCGGTCGGTAAAAAAGAGCTTTTTGCTTGATCACGATGCAGGAAATATAAACCGGGTTGGACCCAGTCACCGGCCACTTGGCATCCCTAACGCAAAGGGAGCGTGTTAAATATTTAAAAGGGTGGATATTGGATACATTTTGTATGCTATCGTTCCGAATGAATTTGAGAGGCGGGTAGTGGCCCCTCAGATAAAATTAGAAGTAGAACGGTTTTTAGTCGGTTTCTGTTCTCGTTGCTTTTTTCAAGGATTTTTCATATTATTTAATACCTCGACGATGCGTAGAATTAAGAAACTACTTTTAGAGGTGTCTTTAGGCTGCGATACGTTGAAAATTAATAGGAGAATATATTAATAAATACTTTATTGATGGCAAAAATACAAAGAGAAGTAATTCCTAAGGACCCGAAAACTAATATGGTAACCTTGACGCCGTATACACACGATGTTAATAAAGGTAACCTTATTCGTTCGGCAGAAAATCTTTATTATCTACATGAATAGCAGCATTCGAAGCGTGGAGAA
Source organism: Clostera curtula (assembly GCA_905475355.2). NCBI lineage: Eukaryota > Metazoa > Arthropoda > Insecta > Lepidoptera > Notodontidae > Clostera > Clostera curtula. The sequence continues at coordinate 2,280,933 of FR997805.1, forward strand.
ATTAAATGTATGTACGATACATGCGATAAATCATATAAAAGTTGTATAGTTGGAAATGTTAGAATCGTGAAAATTTAAGATATTAGCTTTAATAGCATATCGGTGAAAGTAATAGTCAAAATATATAATTAAACACTTTTTAACGGTTAAATTTCAATATTAAAGTATTGAAATGTAACTGTTAAAAAGTGTTTAATTTATTTATTTATTTACCGCGAAAATATAATACATAATAATTACGGTGTAGTAGTCAACTAGTAGTAGTAGTCATCACCCCATTTTATCCTGAGGGTGTAGTAAAAGGCGACTAATGGAACGTAAGACGCAGATCACCTCGTCCCAAGAGAAGAAAAACTTGGTACGAAACCCTGTACCAATCCGTCTAGCCAGCGTGGCACAGTAAGCTAAATTACCCTCTGTGTGATTGGAGGAGGCCCGACTCAGCAGTGGGTCTTTTATGGGCTGAGTAGTAGTAGTAGTAGTCAAATTTTCATCCTTATTTTGGGAGAACTTGGAGACTGGTGGTCATAAATAAATAAATATCCTTGGACATTTCCCACAACGCCATCTCGTTCCAAGCTAAGCAACTTAATGCTTGTGTTATGGTACCGAGATGGATGATAAACTACATATATATATATTTTTTGTAAATACATACATATTATAGATAGAAAACACCCAGACCCGGAACAAATACTTATAGGTCGTACAAATATTTCCTCCGTGCGGGAATCGAACCCGCGACATGCTGCGCAGCAGTCGATCGCTCAACCACTGCGCCAACCGTGTCGTCTATCTAATATATATTTATATACATTCTCAAATATTCGCGTTTCTCAAACATTTGAAATTACCACTGGCGTTCTCGCGTAACCCGGAATCACACATTTCGACTAGATTGTCCGTCAGTACGGATTAGAATACATAGTATCACCATCCTGGGAGACTCGTACGAAACCCTGTGCCAATCCGTCTGGCCATCGTGGCACAGTAGGCTAATTACCGTCCATGTGGAACTGGAAGAGACCCGACTCAGTAGAGGGTGATCTATGGCCCAGTGATATAATAGTAGTGTCGACTGTTGTTGTCGTTATGTATGTGTAGTGACGTAAGTTTAATTGAAACTTCATATTCTTCGTTCGGCGGGGTTCATAAAGGAATATACTATAAGCTACAGAACTTGCATAAAATGCGATAACACTTGTCTTTGCCATCACCAACGCGACGCAGCTGAGACAGATTCGTTCAACTTTTGTTATTATAATAAACTGTAAATGTAGGAACATTGACTTGGTACAAGTAAAGACTTAACAGTGAACATTTTATGCTTTTTGAAGAATACTTTCTTCTGTCTTAGTTATGTTTATTATTTAAATTCGTTTACGCAAATAATAAATGGGTGCATAGACCACAAGAAATAATATTTAATAAAAGTACATGATATTGTTTGTTATCTTCTTGGTAGACAGAATCAAAATCAAGTAAAAGATTTTTTTTGCATCAAGTAACAAGAAACAAAGCTTTTATTGATCGGTGTTTGAATTTAAAAGTAACTGAATATTCGAGATATTTTAACAGCAATAGACGCTTATATTATTTTTCCAAATTTATTTTAATTTTATTTGAACCATTTTAATTAAAAAAAAATGCTTTTTTAATTTGTTTTTATTGTTTACTCGGAAGTGAATTCCAAACCAACCAATCTATATAAATCTATGCGTCAATTCTTTCTTCGGTCTTCCGTATCTTTCAACAAAAACCCTATTAATTTTGTTTGTCCGTCTGTGCGTCGCCGCGTCTGTGTGCCAGACTCGAGAGATAAATTCGTCTACCTGGCCCGTCCTAGCTTTACCTGGTGCCGTCAGCGTATTTTGATGTTCCGCTTGGACAGTCAGTCTATTTTGATTTAATGGTTAATTCTCGGGATAGTAGAATAATGGAGTAATATTGGGATTAACAGGTACCTACGAAAACCTTAAGTTACCAGATTCGTTCGTTTATCGTGTCAAGACTTCGTACCTTTTGAAACTGAATATGCCATGTGTATATGCACATAAAATTAGACTTAGTTGAAATGACAGTGAGGGTCGATAACGTGCATTTGAATCATCATTTAGGTTCATAGCAGCATCAAAACTTTTTAACTGCCCTGTAATAAAATTGTGAATCTGTAAGGACCAAATGTTTGGTACATTATGGCCTTTGTGTTGCGTATTCATTGCTAACTGTACTCGAATGGATTGCAATTAGTCTGAATGGTGGAGGTCTTGTTTGAATGAAATAAATATACTTTGTAGTACTACTGTTGTTATATTTTAAAGAATATTCTTTTCTTTTGTTTTACGCAGCAGATAAGATACCGCACAGTCTCTATTTGCAACAGAAGTGGGATTTTTATGTTGCCATTACAAATAATTAACTGTTTAATTGTTGGTGTTAACTACAAATTAAATATATATTTAAATGCCAGTGGCATATCATCATCATCATCAGCCTATTTCAGTCCACTGCTGGACGTAGGCCTCCCCCAAGGCTCGCCACTGAACCCGGTCTTCGGTTCTATGCATCCAGTTGCTGCCGGCTGCCCGGCGCAGATCGTCGCTCCATCTAGCAGGGGTGCGTCCCACCTTACGTTTGCCAGTACGTGGTCTCCACTGTAGCACCTGTTTGCCCCAGCGGCCGTCAGTTCTACGACAGATGTGGCCAGCCCATTGCCACTTCAGCTTGCTAATCCTATGGGCTATGTCGATGACACGCGTTCTCGCTCGGATGACATATATTTTCTTTTAATACATTTCTTGCGATAATTCACCATAGCTTAGCGTTTTTTATGCAAAAAATCGATATATAGTATTGATTTTATAACTAAGCTTAGTGAAAGCCACATAGATTTTGTGTGTGCTGACGGATTTAGAATACACAATGTCATCAACACATACAATCCTGTGGCTGCCGTAAGAGGTGAGAACTTCATGAATTTAGAGAAGGGTTAATTTAGTAGCAGATCATTTATGAAATGATGATAACATAAATTGTGTAATTTCAAGTTTATTTTCTTTGCCCACCACGCTCTCTGCCGCCTTGTTATTGCATAAAAGACGACTCCTTGCACTATGGTTTGTTCGCATAAATCTGTGGTCAATGTCATAAACGTCAAATTGCGAAAGAAATTATTTGTTTATGGTTTATGTCATAGGCTTTCGGGATTCTTGCACATTGTGGTTGACGGGTCTAAAATGTTGGCTTAATAAACAAAACATGATCAAAATCCCGTCATATCTCCTCTACCACAATGAGCTAATAGTTGCCAACCATTCGTCAAATTGCATTCCCGCTAACTCGTGTAGCCATGTTGCACAAACAGACACAACACACAATGTCCGCTCCGTACACAATTACTTACGTTTTATGGCGTGCACATAACGTTGGCCGTCAAAACAAACACGCGACACGATATACTCAGCGTTTGATAACTGCACTGGCTGCAGTGCGTAGTCGCGGAGCTGCCGGACAAAAATACCAGTTTTATACGCATCTGAGCCACTGTTGAATCGGACTCCAATTTGACGGACAGAAATAAACCTGCGGTGCGACGCTGGCTACGTCAGCAGGGGATTTCATATAAAAAAATACTCTTCTCTTGCGGCCAGATTACCAGCCTTTCCTGGTGATATACCTTATTTGCCTTTAAACCTTTAAAATATCAAAGAAACTTCTAGTCGACATTTGAATGCGGTGACCTCAACGCTAATGTTGCTAAAGTAATAAACGTTATAGATATTTTAAGCAATGAATTATCATCATCGCCGTTTCAGCCCACTACTGAGTCGGGCCTCCTTCAAATTCATGGAGGGAAATTAGCCTACTGTACACCTCGGTATATCCTTATTCGTTATAAATAAGGATAAAAGCTGTGTAAAAGGTGCTAAAATATTTTATTAATAATGAATGAGGTTCACGCACGAAATCTGGTTCACATGTTAACGAAAGCTGTGTTATTGATTTTTGGAATTAATAAGATAATTTGACAGTGTTTTACTGAATTGTATCGCGACCTCCCTGTCTACCAGAACATTGAGCTCGTAAAATCCACCCCACCCGCTATACAATATTATCAAACGTACCGTTTGTTTTATAGGCGCATATTAAAAACAACATCGCATCAAACAATCACGTAAATAGTTTATTCGTGCTTTTTTGTACATTACATTGTCATACCGAGATGATAGATTTTGTGTATACACAACTAGTTGAAGCTCCAATTGTTATAATGTTTTACGTTTTCGCGATTATTACACATTGAAATGAAACACTTTTAACGGATTTAAAATGTACGGGATATATCCGTTAAAAAGTGTTTAATTTCAAAGGTCTAATTATTGTTCAACAATGTGATGGTAGTCAGTGCTGTTGATTTGAGAATTTACAAATAACACATGTACATATACATTAGGTATATAGCCTTACAGGGCTTTTTTCTACCATTAACTTTTGCAACTCTAATTAAGTTACACAGGTTTTAGTTTACTTTCTTTTCATTGTATATCCTCATACCCGGCTCTTGGCGGATAGCCGGGGTATGTGGGACTCCGGGGTGCGGAAATATGGTACATATTTAGAGCCTACACTCTAAAACCATGAACGTACCCGCTTCAGGGCCGTGCATTGTGGAGTATATTCCACTATTGGGTTTGGCCGGCCTCGATAAATAGAGCTGTGAGTCGGCAACCCTACTTCATTTCGTTTAATTTAACACTGGAATTCTAAATTACAAAAAGAAGCACATTTCTAACTTTAATCTCAAGGAAATCTATTCCGACAATAGCCTACCTCATTGCGAACATCTGTTCGTTCAATATTTAACACAAATCTCGGCGCCGTCATGCGGAGACTTTCATGTCACATAAAAATCATTTACAGCCTCTTGCTCACAAAGTGTGCTAAAACAACTTTCTAATTTTAATAAAACGCAGTAGCAAAGCCCCATCAAAGGGGCTGTCCATTAATCACGTGATGTCTTTTTTTAACCCATCCCTCCTTGGTGATACGTGGTGAGGTTTAAGACTACACCCCACCGCCCATTAAAATCACGTGTATTTTTTAGTACCTTACACTCAAAGGTACACACTAACCGCCGCTTTTCGGTTTAGAAATCACGCGTTTGACGAAAAAATAAATACACGTGATATCTTACTATACCCCCCTCCCCCTTGTGATATTTCGTGATTTTTGCCGTACCCCTCCCCCCTCCCTTTCGAACCTCACGTAATTAATGGACACCCACAAAGCTAAATTAAATATTTCGCAGCTACTTGGGCAGGTCACAAAAAACATTCTGCTTATTCTAAACTGTAAACAAGCTTAACCGGTACACACACATATTGGCATAATGCAATTAAACCTGCACATTCCATGATCTGGAAACTGGAATATCAACCGATGTAAGTTACCGATTAAGATTCAAAAGCTCATTACGGTTTGTAAGATGCTCGATGCGTGAAGCTGACATAAATTTTTGCAATTTTGAAAATTGTAATCATGTGTGCATCACATTGTAATGTTAATCAGTTTAACAAAGTTGTCTGGTTGTAATGGCGATTGCAGACGAGGCGGTTGGTGAGCGGGCTTTAGTCGCGTTTCAAACTGTTCCTGTTGTAATTTGTATAAAAAAGTTGGAAATTATTACAGACATGATGGACATCCTATGACGAAACTGGTAACCTTTAAACTGGGTTGACAATATGTTTGTTATATTGTAAATGGTTTTTCTCAAATATTTGCACAATTAAGAAAGTATTCAAAATTTTAATATTCATTAGTTGTAGGAATATGGATGTATACTGAGATAAAATAAGAAAAACCTAACAAACTATCTTTATCATTGCTAATTAATTGACCACTAGATCTTTAAAATAATCTTACAGACTTATCTCGTTTATTCTGAGATTTCAACTTAAGAGCCAGATTGAAGTTCACCTATTGCTTAATGGAAAGCTTTATACTTATGTTATAATTTATTTTTGAGACGTCTCCAGTGTGGCGCAGCAGTGGGTCATTTATGGCCTAAAAGTAAGTAGTAGTAGCGGAAATAAAAATGACACATATGAATTACAGCAATTGTTGTAAATTGATTTTTATACGTATTCAGGTATTGTACAATCGCACATGTGTGCCATTGTAAAAACGCCATGTCTGTATTAGGCGTTAAGTTAGCCTCACGATCGGCAGACCGTGTAGGGACATTTCGAATAAATTATAATTTCCTATAGTTGCAGCGGACATGAAAAAATAATAAATAGATGTAGTTTTTATGTGATCATAAGCATGTTTAGGAAATGGATTGAACGTGCTACAAGTTCGCAAGTTAGTGAGTTGAAGATCAGATCTTCGACACTGAGCATACGGTACTCACTAGGGTTTATGGTGTAAACAGTTAATGTGACAATTGCGACATCAAGGAGTTCGGAAATTGTAACTTTTAATCTGGTATATGTGGTGACGGATTTAGAATACACAGTGTAACCACCCCATTCCATCCTGAGGGTGTCGTAAAAGCCGACTAAAGGAAATGATAAGGCCGATGACCTAGCTACAGAAAAAAGAATACTTGATACGAAACCCCGTGCCAACCCGTCTGGCCATCGTGGCACAGTAGGCTAATCACCCTCCTTAAATGGGAGGAGGTCCGACTCAGCAGTGGGTCATCTTTGGGCTGAGTAGTAGTAGTAGTGTATGTTTCGCCAAGACTTACACTATCTTATTTTTACAAGTGTGTTTATGTTTTCTTACGTTATGACGTCAATCTCGCTTGTTGGAAGGCGAAGTAGAGGCCTAAGATGGTACACGTTTGCCTAGAAGGTGTCTGTTCACTTTGGCGTTAAAGATATCCAGATTATAACGTTCCGGAAAAAACAGACCTCGGCAGAGAGTTCTACTCCTAAGCCATCCGCTTAATGTAAGGAGAAGCAAACCGCTTCGTGCGTAATGGAGGAATGTCTACAACATAGGGTGAAACTGCTAGTCGTTTGGTGATGAAAAGGGGTATTAGTTTATGCTATCTTATGAATAACTAGCTACCCGCCCTGGCTTCGCACGGGTGCAATGATAAACACCTAAATTTATCTGTGTTATACATGTATTTTACATATAAACTTTCCTCTTGAATCACTATCTATTAAAAAATATCGTCATCATCATCATCATCAACAGCCCATTAGAGATCCACTACTGAGTCGGGCCTCCTCCAAATTCATGGAGGAAATTAGCCTACTCTGCCACGCTGCCACGTTTTAAAGATACTTACACACAAATCTTTCCTCTTTTTAATATTAGTATAGAATATTCTATACACAGAACTCCAAACCCACTCAAACTCAAAAGGAACTTTATTTACGTAGGTTTCATCACAAAACTCTTATAAATCGTCATATTTGTAAATATTATTATCATCTTACGGCCCCTGTCACACACTAGGTGGTAGTCTCCACACACATCTATCAGTCGTCATACCTACATTCACACCTTTCACACACAACTCTCTCCTACAATCCCTCCATTTCCCGTGATCGCTCACAATCCCTGCGTTCACTCACATTCATGCCGAAACTACCACCACCGGTTCGGAAGGCTGCTCTACAGAGAAGAGCCGGCAAGAAACTCTGTAGTTGCATTTTTTAAAATTATTGGTCTTGTTTACAAAAAGCACTAAACAGCATAGAGAGAGCAACTACTACGTCTATCGGACCATTAATAATGAAAATGACCAAATAATGACATTTACTTTTCTACAGTACGTCCTGTGATTTTAATGTTGGAAAGTGGATTTAAATCTGCGCCGTCATTGGAAACCCCTGCAGTTCACGCAAGTGTAAACGGCAGACGATTTCTTCCCGACAATATTGTGCGCCAGCCATTCTCGCGTCGTATTCAAAAGAGTTATTGGTTATCCTCAATGGGACGTCATTGTGTGACTGTGGAGGGAGACCTTTAGATCAGTGTGTTATCTTTTTAAAAATGCCAATAAATTTGGCGTGAATCGGCGTGTGATTGCAATCGTTGAAGGGTCTATCGAGTTTTAAGAATGCCTTTTGTGCGCCCGGCGCCCCGGGAGTTTATTGCTGGTGTAATGGGAGGCTAAGTTCCTGCGGATACTTAACGATTTTATGTTTTATCTTAATATTGGTAACGTCATTTTTTAGGTTTGTATCTTAAATTATTAAGATAACATTCCATGTGAGCATGAGTGCTTTTCATTTTACCATTTCAGTTATAATGGAAAAGTTGTTAACGTTAAAAATAGCTAATAGAAAAGTAATGGGAAGTTATTGCCAACTTTCTTTATCATTTTTTATAAATTTTCTAGCGACCCGCCCCGGCTACGCACGGGTGCAATGATGAACATCCAAATTTATCTGTGTTTCTCTACAATATTATGCATTTATTCTACAAATAAACCTCTTGAATCACTATGTCTATTAAAAAAAAACGCTTCGAAATCCGTTGCATAGTTTTAAAGATTTAAGCATACATAGGGACGGACAGACGACAGCGACTTTATTTTATACTATGTAATGATAGGTTTTTTTTGGGTGAGTATACTCTAGCTATAAAGCTAGGTCAAGCCCTGGAATTCTAAGGGCGCGATAGGTTATTGTTCTTCTCTTACTCTTAATTGTTGAATTGACTACTCATAAGCGATTCATGTATAATCCAACACGATTAAAAACATTTTGTCTTTGACTTTGCTTTCAAATCATTCATATAATTCTGTTCTGGCCGAGACTAAAGTTTGTAATAATATTGTATCTAACCTACACACGATGTAACGTTAAAACATACCATGAAGTTCACAATGCCTCATATATATGTATTACATATTCCTCTTTCTTTAGACTGGCGTAGGCTAAATATATAGTTGTAGAGCTATAGTATTTAATCTTCCTACGCACACATTCATATTAGCAATTAACCGCGGTGGCTGTAATTTTTAAGTTACTACTGCTAGCTAAATACCTACACAAATTGTATCTAGAAATAATAATAATTTATTACTTAATATATTACATATATATTAGTAATTATGTTTAGCGATATCGGGGCAATGTGGCATTAATAGGCCGTTACTGTACACTCCATTGAGCATTATGCCCTACATTTACATATTTGATTCCGTCCGTATTGTTTGTTTGTATCGATAAGCTATCACGATAGGGCTAGCGCGCAAATATAATGACAAATAATAAAGAGTTCCTAAAGCTGTTATCAAAGTTACTGGATGAACATTTGCCTAATGTTAAAGTGTGAAAAATTATCTAAACATTTATGAAAGTGTTTATTTAAAATAAATAAATAAATAATAAATATCCTTGGACATTTCACACAACGCCATCTCGTCCCAAGCTAAGCAACTTAATGCTTGTGTTATGGTAACGAGATGGATGATAAAATACTTATATACAATTTTTTTTGTAAATACGTACATATTATAGATAGAAATGACACCCAGACTCCGAGCCAGTGCCTCTGGTTTAGACAAAGACACATGCCCGACCCCGGAATCGAACCCGGGACCCGTTGATCCAAAGGCGGCACATCTAACCACGAGACCAAAGAGGCAGTTAAAAAAAATCTTACTAGTGTTCATTGTATTGATAAGCAGGAGGGGGTCGTTTTAATCTTATACATATTACTACTACACGGCCCATAGATGACCCACTGCTGAGTAAGGTCTCCTCCAATTATATGGAGGGAAAGTTAGTTAGCTAGGGGTTAGATGCGCCTTTGAGTCCCCGGTTCGGTTCCGGGGTCGGGAAAATTTCTTCGTGTAAACCAGAGGCACTTGCTCTGAGTCTGGGTGTAATTTGTATTCGTGAATTACTTATTAATATACCAGGAGTTACGTTTCTTCTAGAACAAAAACAAAAACCTTCTCTTGCGGCTAGGTTTTCGGCCTTGCTATTTAGAAACGACAATAGCTTATGAAATAACAACCCTGCGTAGAGGTAATGCGTGCGCGATTTCTATAAACTACACCACAATAAAACTTACGAGAACCGACCCTGTTCTCGTTGCGTTTACGGATTTATATAATGTTTGTTTGAAGGTGCTATGATGTGGGGTGGGCATTCAATTAGACACTAATACACTACGAAATTAAACAAGCCAATAAACGGTTGTCGCTTTAGTGTTGGTCGTAAATTATATTTGTTATTATGCGGGCTTCAACATTTTGAACATTCGTGTGGGTATTAACTTTTCACCTAGAATGGTACTTAAAGGTATGATTCCGAACTACGCTGCACGCAGCAGTGCTGCCGCAGCAGTGCTCTCGTGGCACTACAGGTCCCCATACAATCTCTATAAGATATTAAGAGATTATATTCCGAGCTAGGCAGCAATGAAGCGGCAGCTCTGCTGCGCGTCAGTGTCGCCCTACCGCCGCAGCAAGAGTACCTACGTGAATGTTGACCATGAACAGAGCGACACTGCCGCCTTGCTCGAGCACTGCTGGGCAGCACCGAGTTCGGAATCACACCTTAAACGACTTCGGCGGCCGGACAATGTAGTAGAGGTCCGTCCACGAGACAATAGCGAACGGACCTTAACGATATTGATCGAGAGGAACCAGCCCGTCTGCCTCGCTGGTCCCACGAATTCGCATACCATACCATTGATAGTATCCACGAGGACTATGGCCAAGTTGCAGCAGCTGACAGATATTAGATTCAAATATTTTTGACTTTTCATATTTATTTCACTTGATAATATGATTTCCCAGCAGTTTCAATATGTAGTAGGTACTGGGATTGGGATACAATTATCACTAACATTTTGCAGACATTAGCCGATATTGACATTACAAGCCATAGTTATGGCTTCAGTCCGACTTTTCTCAAAGACTCGAGACGATAATATACATAGTATAGTTTTACCAAATATTAAAAGCGTATTCTTCACAATGCTGCTGTGTGAGTGAACCTATAAAAAGAGTACAGTGTGTGTATGAACATTCTATTTTTCGCATTTAACTTATGAGGGCACTGGGCACAAAAATTTAGGTTACCCGTAGGCGTGGCAATTCATCAATGTTTTTCTTTACACGTTTTTACTTATTTTTACATTCGTATGTTATGTACATGTTTGTGTGTGTAGATGCGTAGTCTCCGTATTTTCACAAGGTAAGGTACGTTTTTTAAATTGTGTTATATGTCATGTCATAAGTACATGACAAAAGGAAATAAAGCCGCGAGTAACTTCTCTAACTTCTGTTTGTTTACACCTAGAACAATGTACGTTTTGCGGCTTCTTAACACAGTAACGAAGTTTTCTTTGGTTTATTTTGTTTATTTGTGAGACTAGTACCGAGTGTTATTATTTTGCTATAAATAGGCCCCATACGAGGTTAGCCTGTATTTTGAAGACATAAAATAGTTCAGAAGTGGATTCAAACTTTGATACCGGCGTGAATTAAATTACGCAAAAATTATTTGAATGAATAAACAATATTTTGTACAAGATACATTTACTCGTAATCATTAGAAAAATCATCACCGAACAACAAGTTCTGTTATCTATTTATTTATTTTATTATATTATTACTATTCGGGAATCTTACAGCTAGTACATATTTAAAAATACAACAGATAAAAATAATGCTGGCCAATAAAATTATGTTATCATTTCTGGTCTATTACAGAGAGATTTCCGAATATACAGTCAGATTTTAATTCGAAACTACATGGAACCATTGTCGTATAAAGACATTCGCAAAAACTAACACACATTTAGTGAACTCGATACCAGACAGACTTACGGTCCCGTTTATTCGGTTTATTAAGGCGGTGCATTGCATTTCATTGAACTACTGCAATAAAAACCAGTAGTCGCACTGTGACATCGTACTAAAGTGGTTCACTTTTTTGGAGGCCAAAGTGTGACTTGTTCTAGATTTGGGACCACTATTTGTTCTTCTGTGACTTTCCAGTCGGCCTCAAATCAGTATTTGTCATTTAAGCTTTTTCTCAGTTTCCAGAGTTCTAAATATAATATCATCAAGTTAGCGAATTCGCATTCTTGAATGTTGGGTCTATGAAGATTCAGATAATAGTGTATATTTCGTCCCACACGCCCGAACTTAAGGGAAAGTCATCACACATCGTCATTTCAGCCCATAAATTACCGAGTACTGGGTCGGGCCTAATCCAAATTCATGAAGGTCAATTAGCCTACTGTGCCACGCTGGCAAGACGGGTTGGCACAGGATTCCATTCCTATCAATACCTATTCCTATACTCGCCTCTTACGACACCCTCAGGATGGTTTGGTTTTGTGACATTGACATTCAAATCGACAAAGATAGACTAGTTTCGGCATGTGGTTCCCGCGCGAATTTTATTTTTCTGCCCTTCCGAATAAGTCATTTTTCTACCTACTGGAGATTCCGGCAAGTTATAGCTAAGTTATAGCCGGCAAGTTCGATTGCAGTGTAAAGTGTCTGAAACGTTAGGAATAAAATAAAATATACACGATCAGAACCGTCAAGAAATCATTTTCTGCAATGTGCAAAGATCGTGAAAACCTATGACATCATTAAGAAACTATAGTTGCTTTTTTCAAATTATCGGTTTTGTTTACATATAGCACTAAACAGCATAGTCCGTAGTGTAATACTGCAAGTCAACAAAACAAATGGCCAATTTTCGCAATGATGATTTCAAACAACAAATATGCATCAAGATTAAGTCGTGCCAATGACACGCCCTTTACACATGGTTACCACAGCCAATTGAGACAAAACCCACCGTATCTAGCCGCCACCAGATCAGCTTCGCCTTAAACCAACTCCGCGTGTAATTGGGCCAGGATGTCGGGAATAACCGGCTGAGTCACCGGCCCGCGTGACTGGATACGACTGGCAGAACTCTGAACTAACAGTCCTATCGTGGAGATTTAATACCACCTATAGAGGGAAGGTCTGGACAATTCTACATGCTATGGCCATGCTCGTATTTAGTCTTTCAGTTATTATAGAAGTTGTAAGCTTACACTAAAAATATTTTTTTTTAAAAACGAAACCTCTTCGCTACGTCTATCGCGAGGGCAGTTTATACACATGACATTCACTTCGGATCTACTTCGGAATCAAACCAGGGAACCGTGATGATCGAAAGGCCAACACCAACATACTCTGAATGTGAAAGAATACCTTGCCCCCAGGGCCACGGAGCATGCTCCCGTAGTGGGAGTGAATCCCGTGGCCCTGGTTTAGGCAGTCGAGGATCGCCGTCGGTTTTAGTGGGTAGGTCGGGGCGCAATTCACCATCTCTACGCGCCCCGGAGTCCCACATACCCCGGCCTGTTCCCAACGGCCGGGAATCCATGAGGATCTCCGACTTAATAAAAAAAAAAAAGGCTCGTTCTTTTTTTTAATTTGGTTATTTATGTCCATGTAGTAAATTTTCCGTGTGGTGATACATTTAGAATACAGTGTCACCACCCCAGTGCACCTTGAGAGTGTCGTAAGAGCCGACAAAGTAATTGACAGGGCTGATAACCTAGCCACAAGAGAAAACCGAAGCCCTTTGCCAACCCGCCAGTACTCATTACTCTTCATGTAATGGGAGGAAGCCCGACTGAGCAGTGGGTAATTTAAGGGTTAAGAAGTAGTAGTGTCGAATTTCCATACCGAGGGTTTCATAAAAAGCGCCTAATGATCCATGCCCGACCCAGAAACGAACCGGGAACTCGTGATGCAAAGGTGACATACCCAATCCCTACATATACAGGGTTGATACGACATAGGGGCATTTTTTTTAACTGCCTATACTAGGTATAATTTCCAGGCTCTGTACCAAAAATCAATTAAATTGGAGAAATAGCTTAGCCCCAATGATTTTTTAAATTTTTGCCTCATTTGAACATGATGTATCTTTGTTCATACATCATATTCAAATGATGTCATTGTTTATGCCTAACGCATCGTTTATTAACCTTAGGGGCTGTCCATTAATCACGTGATGTTTTTTAACATTTTTTAACCCCTCCCTCCCCCTTGGTGATACGTGGTGAGGTTTAAGACTACCCCTCCACCCCCCATGAAAAATCACGTGTATTTTTTTGTACCGTTTCGAATTCACACTAATCACATATAGTATACGTAGTGTAATTTAATGCCCCTCTGTCATATCAACCCTGTATAACAAATGATAACGTTGACCTGATAAGTACTATAAACTAATTAATGTGCGAACATGATGTCGCAATATAATAATGACATAAATATTTTTATTACTGTGATTGCTCTTAATACTTATCATGTTGTTAACATACATATGAACATGAAATATTTATGGAATTTCCTGATGGCAACCGACAATAGGCGCCATCTCAAACGTAAGCGTCCGATTGTTGTGACTAACAAGAAAAGTTGATGTAAGAAAAACTCAGCTGTTCAGTTGACTTATTTTAATTTGTAGAGGATTTTAAAGTAATGTTAGCTCACAATAAGTTGGCAATAGGACGCTGCAGAATTAAGTGTCCTAGTGGTGACGGATTTAGAATACATAGTGTTACCACCCCAATCCATCCTGAGGGTGTCGTAAGATCCGACAAAAGGAAATGACAATGCTGATAACCTAGCCGCAAGAGAAGGACAACTTGAAAATCGTCAAATGCCAATCCGTCTTGCCAGCGTTGCACAGTAGGCTAATTACCTTTTAATAATTGGAGGCGGCCCGACTCAGTAGTGGGTCATTTATGGGCAGAGGAGGAGGAGAATTAAGTGTAGCGACTGATTTGGAATACATCGTGTCACCACCTAATTCCGTACTAATGGTGTCGTAAAAGCCGAAACCTAGCTGCAAGAGAAGGAAAACTTGACGAAGCCCTGTGCCAACCAGCGTGGCACAGTAGGCTAATTACTCTCCATGTATCTGGAGGAGGCCCCAATCAACAGTGACGCATGCTTAGGTTGTAGATTTAGGATAGCATAATCTATCTGACCGGCATGTAACCCTTGCCTTATACATTGGGAACAAAAGATTAAAATAGACTAGAACAATTTATTTAGGCCATTTAGTTTGGAAGAGAAAATTGGAACAAACATTTCGTGGTTTTTGGCGTATTTGTAAATAAGTCGATGTTAATGTCAGACTATACTAAACTCGTATTTTATATTTTACTGTTTTTTTTTTATAGACTCCTTTCCCCATGCATCGTTGGAGCCCATTGCTACTATGTTATTCACAAATACTACCCAGGCACACAGATTATGTACATAAATCCCTCTCTTACACTAATATAATTGTCTTATCAAGGAGACTATGATTAACAAGGCTTTTCTTTACTTTATGAGCAACACAGCAATGAGTCAATAGTAATCTGACTGTTAAGCTATCGTAGCGGTCATTGATTTGTTTCGGGTTTCTAGCCAGAGATATTTTTCTGATTCTTAAAAGACCTAGCGTCGCGTTTTCGGTCCCTCACTTTGTTAATACTTAGAGCCTTAGGATTGGCGCCCATTCACCGGATAAGCACCACACTCACCGCACCGCCGCACCTTACAACAGGGCTAACCGATTGCAATTGGTACTGGTGGACGCTGACCCTAAATCAACCGTGACATAGGCTATGCACAGGTATGCATGCACAATCCAAGCCCAGATCCGTGTCAGTTGCATTGCGATTGTGCAACCGTGTCAATCTAACTTTCCATTTTGTTAATTGACAATTGGTAACGGGACAATTTGAAAGTGAGAGCCGAATTGATTTTTTGAAATGTTCTCTAGATTCAATTGTGATTGCTGCATTTTGTGTTGTCAATCACACGCCGGGTTGCTATTACCCAAATGGTGAACAATTAGATCGTATTCTGTGCCTGTGTATTGGTGGCTGTTAGTTTTATATCACTTAAGTCATTTTTATGTTGTGCTCTTTCTATTCCCTAGAGGACTGATTTCCATCCACTAATCTGCGGTACACGGTAGGCTAAATCCCTCCCTGAAATTAGTGGAAACACGAATGATTGTATCTATGGGCATGAGATAACCAACTCACAGTAATATTCCGCTAGCAGACCTTCCTACGAGTAGAGGCCTGCAAAAGATAATAATGTTGTCAATGTAACAGTAACAGTAAAATATAATTGATCAAAGAAGTGATATGAAAAAACAACAGTAAATTTATTCGATATTATATAATGAATTTAGAATACACAATGACAGAAACCCAAACCATTCTGAGGGTGTCGTAAGAGGCGACTAAAGGAACTCCAGATCACCTAGCCACATGTTTTACCAGTCAGCCACAGTAGGCTAATTTCCCTACGTGAATTTGGAGGAGGATTGAATCAGTAGTGGGTTATTTATGGGCTAATATAACAGTAAAATTAAAAAGCTTTCCATTACATAGTTTTTTTCAAATCACTCACAAAACTCGATTCAGATTAAAACTAACAAGATTCTCTAAAATCACGTTTTGCCACGCCTTTGATACCGACATCAATTTACATTTCACATCACGTGAATTTTCAAATATGTTTCTGGCGTATTCGAAACACAACTATCGTTCATTATGATTCATTTAGCATCTGTTGCTACTCGTTTCGATACCTGTATAAATTCGTCGTACTACGCAACTGGTTCCTTTAATATATTAAACAAATTGCGGTTTTTTTTCGATACAAACGACACTCGTTTTATGTTATTTGAATGTGTTCGGACCGTCGCGTCTTGTTTCGAGTTTGCCACAGCTTGGACCACGTTTGTTGGGGACGCGGGACGAATAATAGATAACACATTCTATATGGTACACGAAAATAATAATTATTAGTCGCACCGCCTTGGAACGCGTCTAAGGGAACTGAAAACGCAAAAAAAATTGCCGCAAGAAGGAAGATTTGATGTCAAAACCTGTAGCAACCACGAGTTTGTGGTCGGCTATTCTCTGTGGATTGGATTTTCAAACTAAAAAAAAACAAGAAAGCTCGGTGACTATTTGAAAGCACTCCCAGGAGTTAATTCGAATAATTTCTTAATATTATTTTCTTATATCACCCAGATTAGCGTGGCTATGTTGGCTGATTTCCTTCTATTCGATTGATGATTTAAGTACAGGATGAGAAAAAAAAAAGCTATGTACTACAAAAAATAAGGTAATCCAATAAAACCCAAGTGGCCCCTTAGCTCGAATTCTCCATAGCCTTGGCGCTCTTTTTATATATTTTTGTGTG
The DNA here is from genome assembly GCA_905475355.2 of Clostera curtula. Classification (NCBI taxonomy): domain Eukaryota; kingdom Metazoa; phylum Arthropoda; class Insecta; order Lepidoptera; family Notodontidae; genus Clostera; species Clostera curtula. The sequence goes on from FR997805.1 coordinate 2,298,160, forward strand.
TGTAAAAATGAATGGATTCACAAATTACGAATATCAATGTCACGGCTTGCGAATTTCTATTATACGTGCCAATTTCTAGATCCAAGGTCCCGTCTGAGATAGTGGGCGAATATAGGTTAGGAGTATCGGAAGATAGCGTTTTCACCGACGGATTTAGACTGATGATGGCGCACGCTAAGTGCTTCTTTTGTTGTACAATTTGCAAATCGATTAGAGAATTGATGGCACTAAATTGGTTTCTGAAATAGAAACTATTACAACTAATAATCACTATCACTACATAGTATAAAACAAAGTCGCATTCTTCTGTCCGTCCCTATGTATGCATAAATCTTTAAAACTACGCAATGGATTTTGAAGCGGTTTTTTTGTAATAGATAGAGTGATTCAAGGGGAAGGTTTATATGTATAACCCATCCCCGCTTTGCACGGGCGAAGCCGGGGCGGGCCACTAGTGGTGAATAAAATAGAAACGGATTCACAACTCAACGCAGATTCAAATATCGTTATTTTAGAACGTGAGACTAGTAGAAGTGTGTTGTCGATTCCGATTTCATAGCCCCTGTACGCACCAGCGGTTGAACCGCCTAGGCGGCTAGCCGCGCGGCCTTTTTTAACCCCCGACGCAAAAAGAGGGGTGTTATAAGTTTCACGTGTCTGTCTGTCTGTCTGTGGCACCGTAGCTCGCGAACGGATGAAGCGATTTCAATAAAGTTTTTTGTATGAAAGGTGAGTTACGGGCGAGTGTTCTTAGACATGTTTGATGAAAATCGGGTGAGCCGTTTAAAAGTTAAGAGGGGTGACAGTGGGGAAGAATAACCGAATGTCTGCAAATATAATCGAGTGGGGTCTCAAATGAAAGCGCATCACGTCCAATTGAACAAAATCTACATTATAATAAGTATGTACCTATGAAAAGTATAAAATAAAAATTAAATTAAAAATTTAAATAAACCCCCGACACAATAACCTTTAAAAAGTAAAAAATAAAAATAAATCGCGTTGGGGGACCAGGGGTCAGGTAATAAATAAGTGGGAGTGGTCCCCCAACGCGAAGTATTTATTTTTATTTTTTACTTTTTAAAGGTTATTGTGTCGGGGGTTTATTTAAATTTTTAATTTAATCTTTTGTGTGTGGGTTTCTCCTCCGAAGAGGCATACCCACTAAACATCCCCGGTGTGTAGCCTCCCGCGCTTGCTGCCCCGTGGGCCCTGACTGTAGGTACTCCACGGGGTAGCTGCGTGGCCTGCCGCTTTTCTAATTTAATATGCAACCGCTTATATATAATTTGACAAATAAATGCAAAGATGTATTTGCATTTGACTTAAATAAATTTATAACTAGTTTTAAGGTGACTAGAGATACATTGTATCTACCAATTAGATTTAAGAGACAAATAGCTATGTTAATAGCCTATAACATTTTACATCCTGTTAGTAACAGGAATTCGGTTATTTTAGATATAAGTTTAACAAACTGTGCTATTCACAGTCAGGACCCAGCTAACAGTTTAAACTGTTAGAGGAGACAACAGACTTGCCTTCTCGCTTACGTTTTGTTCATCAAAACATTCAAGGCATGTCTGGCAAACAATTAGAAATTGAACTTTTTTTAGAATACCATCGCGTTCATATTTTTTGTATTACTGAACACTGGCTAAAAGATAATGAGCTTGGATGCAACAACACCAATTATAAAATAATTAGTGCCTTTTCGAGACGGACTGCCATACGTGGTGGTTCTTTAATATTGGTATCAAACAATATTAAATCTAAGGAACGCAAAGACATTGTTAGTTTGTCTATTGTGTAGAATTAGAGCGCTATATCGTTGTGTGTGTGTACCGCCCCCCGTCAGGGATATACAATGATTTTGAAATGGTTATGGAGGAAGTCTTAAAATCAATTACAAGCAAGAATAATAAACAAGCTATAGTGTGTGGTGATTTTAATGTAGATTTACTGACTGACTCTCCGAATACTTGTAAGCTCGTTAGCTTATTTAAATCATATGGGTTTACACATCAATTTAATGAACCAACTAGAATTACCGTAAACACTTCGACATGCCTAGACAATTTTTTTTGTACGTGTGACTGCATACATAAAGCTATTCTCAATGACCTCCCATCTGATCATTGTGGCCAATTATTGGTGCTTCCAGATTTGGAAGCAAATGAATTAGTGAACATCATTGCTAGACCAGTTACTAGTGGTCGAATTGATTTGTTTAGCGCATGTGTTAGTTCGAAACTCTGTGGCATGTCCTATGGACAGGGTGACCCGGATATTTGGTATAGATCTCTTTTCGAAATTATACAAACTGAGTTTGAAAATATATTTAAAAAGAAATCCTTTGCGTTTAGACCGAAATTAATGTTTAGTGAATGGGCCACGCGTGGGATATATATTAGTAGAAGCAAATTATATGATCTGTACGATATGAAACAGTATAATCACAATCCCGCGTTTCAACAGTACGTTAAAAATTATTCAAAAACTTTTAAAATGGTATGCCATTCAGCCAAGTCACTTCATATCAGTAATAAGATAAAAAACTCCACAGACAAAATTAAAACTACTTGGAATATTATCAAAACCGAAACCGGGAGGACGGCACCGCGAGATCATACAATAGAGTTAAATTTGAACCGAAAAACTATAAGCAATGATTTTCATGTAGCTCAAACATTCAATGAGTTTTTTGCTAGCATACCATTAGAATTATCTAAATCTATGAAATCTTCGTCATCGGATGCTGAGGCTATTTTAAAAAAATCGGTGAGCGAGTGCTCTTTGAATTTCATATTTAAACACGTGACCCCTGATGACATAATCGTCACATTTAATACATTGAACCTGAAAAAAACCGAAGACCTGTGGGGAATTTCCGTCTACATACTTAAGGTAATATTGCCTGATATAGCTCCACACCTTGCTAAAATTTTTAATCAATGTGTGAATATGGGTGTTTTTCCAAATTTATTGAAGCACAGCAAAATTATTCCTTTATTTAAAGCTGGAGATAAAAAAGAACCGGGGAATTATAGACCAATTTCTATACTACCAGCATTAAGTAAAATATTCGAAAAGCTGATACTTAAACAGTTGCTTCACCATTTCAATTCAAATAATTTACTCCACAAGAATCAGTTCGGTTTCACTGAAGGTCAGTCTACATCTGATGCAGGGGCCGCTCTATTGAGGCATATTTACAGTGCCTGGGAAAATGGTCAAAATGCCATAGGTGTATTCTGCGATCTGTCAAAAGCTTTTGATTGCGTTCATCACGATACACTGTTGAGAAAGCTTCGTCATTATGGCATTTCGGATCATGCCCTGAAATTAATGGCCTCATATCTAAATGACAGGATTCAGTTTGTAAGTGTAAATGGTGTTCAGTCGACCGGTTCACCTGTGTTAATGGGCGTGCCGCAGGGTTCTATTCTAGGCCCATTTTTGTTTTTAATATATATTAATGACCTCCCCCTTTTTGTGGAAAATATTTGTAATACTGTGTTGTTTGCAGATGACACTTCGTTAATATTTAAGGTTGACAGAGACAAAAGTTCATATGACGATGTAAACAGCGCACTCTCTCAAGTATGCCACTGGTTTGAGACGAATAACCTTGCATTAAATGCTCAAAAAACGAAATGTATTAAGTTTGTCACGCCGAATGTACGAATTAGTAACACCCATTTAATGATTGACAATAGATGCGTAGATATTGTAGAATCAACAAAATTCTTAGGCATTACTTTAGACCCTAAACTTCAATGGGGGGCACATATAACGTGTCTCGCAGCTAAACTGAGCTCTGCGGCTTATGCTGTGAGACAAGTTAGAAAACTTACTAATGTAGACACAGCTAGATTAATATATTTCAGTTATTTTCACAGCATTATGTCTTATGGTATCTTATTGTGGGGAAATGCTGCCGATATTGAAACCATTTTTGTTTTACAAAAGCGAGCGGTGCGTGCAATTTATAATCTTAATTCTAGAGAATCACTAAGAGAACTTTTTAAGGATACTGGGATTCTTACAGTCGCATCGCAGTACATATTTACAAATATAATGTACATTCGTAAAAATATCTGCGATTACGAAAAGAGTGGCGATATCAATAAAAATAAAATGTCCACTAGGAATAGACATCACATAATAGTCCCTTATTACAGGCTGCAAAAAGTTCACAAAACTTTTGCAGGTCTTGGTATTCGATTATTTAATAAAATACCTAAAGGCATTCAAGACTTGCCTTTAAAACACTTTAAGTGTCACATTAAAAGTCGGCTAATCTTTAAGGGGTACTATAAAGTTAACGACTATATCTTAGACAAAAATGCTTGGGAATAACTGATCGGTGTTGTTGCTAGTCCGATGCTCTTATTTAAATACTTTTAGAATAATGACAAAGTAATTAGAAATAGTGTTCTTGTTATGTGATATTTATACACAGTATGTGAGAGCATCCTAACGCGTTATTAGTATAACTTTTGAAATGTTCAATTCCTTGGTGCTCGAGTTATCATGCTCACTTAAAGACTCATGGCAGTGGTGGCGTCGTGCGGCGGGTCGTTCTCTTCCCTGCAATATGGTTGAGGAGGGCGATGGCTGCCGCATGCGTCATGCTTGTGAACAGGTGCCGTTGCTGGGGGTCGGTTGGCTTGGGCATTACAAGGTTACTATTGTCAACTATATCTGGCTGATGTTTGGCCCTTTGGAACTATTGCGTGAGTTTGCTCTCACAAATCTGTCTTAAAACCAGTCTTGTACCCAAATGGCGATCTAAAAAGAGCAACTACAGAGTTTCTTGCCGGCTCTTCTCTGTAGAGGTGCATTCCGAACCGGTGGTAGATGGTAAATAATTAATTTTAAATGGTAAATTTTAAATTTTATTTTTTGTTTGACCTGTCAAAAGAGCTCTAATGAGCCAACTTGATTAAATGAGTTTTGATTTTGATTTTTGATTTTATGTCTGTACGCACTGGAGGTTGTAATTTTGTGGCGGTTTAGTAGGCCGCGCGGCTAGCCGCCTCGGCGCTCGGCCGCTAGTGCGTACAGAGGCTTATTCTTAAATTATCTGTATAGTTTTCAAAGCTACATAAACAAATCTAGCCTTCTGTCTATTTTGACTCGGCCCATACATATCCCGCTTCTGAATCGGGCCTCCTCCAGTTACTACTACTTACTACTTCTCAGCCCATAAATGGCCCACTGCCGAGCCGGCCTCCTCCAAAAACTTTGAGGGTAATTAGCATACTGTGCCACGCTGGCTATACAGATTTCCATAGGGATTCTTATCAAGTTTTCCGCCTTGTCATCCTCTTCTGTCGGCCCTTACGACAACCTTCCTGAATTTCTGTCTATTAAATTATACGTATTTTAGGCGGTCAACAATAAACTATGGCAAGAGCATGCTAAATCAGACTAATTTTCTTCTCTCGTTTCAAATAGGCCTGTACTATCCCATTTATCCTAACTGACTGAATCCTAATGGGTTATATAGTTAGGGTAGCTCAGATATTAGCAGCTTACTCGGATTCGTCTAGCTTCATAGTAACAACCTGATGAATCAAATGGATTATTCAAATCACATATCGATGTAATGATCGATGCGTATATTTTTTAAATGAGTGCGACCCTATTTGATTACATTGTCTCTGATAAAATAATGGCATGATTGAAAAGGTTTGTTATCAGTTTGGTATCTTCTTGGAAATTAAGCTACATAGAGGCAGATTAGCTAAGTAGACATTATGAACACGTGTTTTAGGCTTATCATGCAATACATTAACTATCGCACGGCTTCGCCCACATATGTAATGTGACATTTTGCGAAATGTCAGATGTTATGGGCGGCATACAGTGATACAAACTTTACCATCATTACTGTAAATAAACTTTTGGTAATAGTGCATATAGCATGTCCAGGGAACTGAGAGTCAAACGAGGGTGACTGTGAGTGAAGATTAACAGGTCTAAGAAAGGAAACCTCTCTTAAGAGAGCAGTATAAAAACGTCTGGCCTTTATCACTACATAGTATAAAACAAAGTCGCTGTCGTCTGTCCGTCCCTATGTACGCTTAAATCTTTAAAACTACGCGACGGATTTTGAAGCGGTTTTATTAGTACATAGAGTTATTCAAGAGGAAGTTTTATATGTATAATACATCCATAATACTGTGGAGAAACACTGATAAATTTAGAGGTTCATCATTGCACCCGTGCGAAGCCGGGGCGGGTCGCTAGTTTCTGCATAAAATTCGAGGATACCACAGTCAGCACTGGGCTATTAGAAAGCTGATTTAGTTCGTACGAAACCCTGCTGACATGACAAGCCTCAAACCCACCATACATACACATACATACAACCTTGATTAAAATGGGCCCGTGGAAACTGGTCCGAATAATTGAATAATTAATTCCTGAATATATTCAATTTCTTTGTCACTATTTTCTAAATGTACTGTCAATTATTTCTCGGTTGGCAATAATCATTAGAGACAGTGCACTTATTCGCGCATTCTTATACAGCAAAATCACTTGACTTGAATGTTAAACAAGTGATTAGCAAATGGTGCTGTTATAAGGAGGAGGCGCTTTGTTAAGTAATTAGGATACAATGAAGACGTACGCGTACAGATATTGCCATAACAATTGTAAGGAGGGAACCGCAGTAAATATTGTGAGAGTAATTGGATAGACAAAGCAGTTGGAGACATGGCATTGTTGTCGTCATTTGGTTTGGGAACAGTTATTTGGAAAACTGTTTACGCTCGCGAAGTTGTTAATTGGACTAGTTATTAGTATTTGGTTGTATTTCAAGTATAAATAGTTGTTTAAAAATATTGTTACAGCAAGAAATCTGGAGACATCGTCAACATCACTTGTGCTTCCACAACCTTAACGAAATTTGGATTTTGAAGAGTAGATGCGTTTCTTCCTGCTTCGATATGAATTAATTGTATCTTTCGATATTTTTTTCGTCCAACATAACTTAACTAAACATAACTAAATGCTAAGGACAAAAACCTAGCCGCACCTAGGCCGTCTGGCCAGTGTGGCATAGTAGGCTAATTTCCCTACATGTAGTTGGAGGAGACCCGACTCAACAGTGGCTCATTAATGGGCTGAGAAGTAACCTCTAAATGGGACAGCTTCATTCATTTGCACAATTATAATCTACAGTGGAAGTTCAACATTTTCCTAAAACCTCGTCGGTTAATTCCAGAGCAACGAGTCATTCAACTAATAAAATTCCGCCTTTATCCAGTCACGAATATTGAGCTGTTGCCAAGCGGAACTCCCTGATCAAATGGATCCTCTCGCCCACAGGGCGAAGCTAGTTCACTGACTCCGTCCCACCTCCGCTCGCCGCCAAAATATTAATGAGTTGTGCATAATTAGCTTTTTGAAATTAGCACCGTGGTCGGCGGGAAAGAGAAGACGTGAAAGTGCGGCGCTCGAAATAGATAAAACAAAATTGTGCCGGTGACATTAAATTATTACATGTTCCACATTGTATCTGGGTTAAGTTGTACAGCTGTTCTACTTCCGCTTTTTTGTAAGGGCCAATTAGAGCTAGCCGAATAGTTACTGAAGCTCAACCAATGCTTCAAATATTCAATTTCAATTTCTTCTACCACATTTTTCGGAAACGGCAACTCCTTATAATTCTTAAAAATAAATTACTTGTCTACTTGCCCATATATTACACACTGTTGTGTCTGGCCTCCTTCCATCACATGAGGGTAATTAGCTTATTATGCCACGCTGGCCAGACGGGCGGGCACAGGGATTCGTATCAAGATTTCCTTCCTTCCGTTTGTGGTTTCCGGCCGTGTCATTCCTTTTGTCGGTTCTTAAGACACCCTCAGAATGGATTGGGGAGGAGACACTATGTATTCTAAATCCTTCACCACACGGATAAATGACTTGTCTACCAACTTTGATTATGTTATTGTGAATAGTCGTAAAATAAAATATTTTCTTTTTATAAACACTGGTTTATTTTCTTTTTAGGGAACATTGAGTAATAATTCCATTGTAACTTTATGTCCAGCCCATACCACGATGGATTGTAAGAATGAGGAATTGTGTATGAAAGGTGTGACTGTAGATATGACGACTGATTGGTCTTTAAGGAGACTAGGACAGGGGTCGTAAGATGATAATGGTAATTTAAAATATGACGATTTTTAATTTATGAGTTTTGTGATAAAACCAAAAAAATTAGTTTCAGTTCCAAGTGTGGAAAGCCAACGAGGAATGTCCATCCGCACAAGGAAATGTCTAATGCGTTGCACAACAGGATGAGTCACAGCCTATTCGCAGAGAAGCCGGTGCGACGCATACGCATGCGTATCTCGGCTGGCGTGGAATGCAACACAATGTATGATTGTTGCCGTATTTTTAGAACGTAACCTGACCGGCTACCGTTTTCCGGTTGTTTCGGTATTTTCTATTATACCTGTGTCCACACTAGCTCTCCTAGCTCTTTTGCTCGCGAGTCTTTATTACAAGTCGCATATCGCCAACATGTCGTAACTGCATACGTTCCTGGAGTAACGATTCATTGTGTACATTGTATTTTAATTTATTTAAAATAGTTTCTTACATGAGTTCTGGTTTTACTACCACTACTACTCAACCCATAACTGAGCCACAGCTGAGTCGGGCCTCCTCCCACCACAGGGAGGGTCTTTAGCCCACTGTGCCTCGCTGGCCAGACGGGTCGGCACAGGATTTCCTTCTATTGCGGCTTGGTTTTCGGCCACGTAGTTTCCTTTTGTTACGACACCCTCAGGATGGTATGGACTGGTGACACTATGTATTCTAAATCCGTCAACAATTCTGTTTACTAATTGGTGAATGTCGTATCTGCTTGAAATGAGTCTTCAGACATGTTAATCATCATCATCATTTCAGCCAAAAGACGTCCACTGCTGGACATAGGCCTCCCCCAAAGATTTTCACAAAGGCCGATCCTGGGATTATGTTAATGTGACTAGATATTTCATCATCATCAGCCCATAAACAACCCACTACTGAGTTGGGCCTCCTCCATATTCATGGAGGGAAATTAGCCTACTTTGCCAAGCTGGCAAAACTGATAGGCACAGGGTTTATATCAAGTTTTCCTTCTCTTGCGGCTAGGTAATCTGGCTCTTGCGTTCCTCTAGTCGCCTCTTACGACACCCACAGCATGATTAGGGTTGGTGACATTGTGTATTCTAAATCCGTCACCACACGGACGAACAAGGAGATTTTTTTACATTACATATTGAAATATGTAATAACGTTGTTTATTTCTACACAGGCTCCTTAATATTGGTTTCAATTTTTTTTTTGCCAACAAGCTTGTATTACCAATGTTTGTCACGTTAGCGCAAAATGCGTTGTTGGCAACAATTTTTGTGTATTTATTTTTAACAGTAGTCGTTATTTACAAATTTATTGTTGCGACGAAATGTTTATTCGCTTCCTCATTTCTGGGGTGTGACTTACACTTCTTCTAGATTATTTTAGATCAATGATTCCGGGTCTGTTTACTGTTCTGTCAATGGTATTCGCATTTAGATCTAACACTTGTAAGTCTTTATCGTTTAACAATATAAACGTTGTTGTCACATTTTAAATATTTTAATTGATATTGGAGCGACCAACATGCTGCATACTTTAAACAATTTACCCGAAAAAACTGAACTAATTAAATCAAGAAATATCACCTACAAATGCTAGAATAACCAAAAAGTCCTACACCGCGATAGCGAAATTTCAAGACCAATTTGCACAGTTAAGATTTTCCTGACTACATCTATCAGGGGAATAGGCGCTGCGACCCCTAGCCAGACATACCACCTCGTCTGGCTAGATGATCATCCCCTTGCGCCTAAAATATCGTGGAATTTAGACGTTATATGGGGTGTTATTAGAAGCTGGTGTCAGTTTTTACCTACATATCTGATCAACGATACAATGACAGTTACAACAGCGCCGAGGTTGGATTAATTTTTTTTAGTGCTGTGGTGCGTCTGGTGTTGCAGACAATGCTAAACGCGTTATATTAAGCTGATCCTGAGCCTATTTGCTACCATAGAGGAACCGCTATATGGACCGTGTCTGTCACCAAGAGCATTGATGGGAACAGAAGAAAAGCCTAAAATCTGGAGAGTCAATATTTCGGCTAACAAGAAACCTATTGTCAACTTATCCATATAAATCAACTTTCTAACCCAGAAGCTAAATTCAATTTCTTCCTGACTCTGAAGCAACGTTATTCAAACAAAATATTGTTACCAATTATTTTGACCGATAAATATCTAAAGCAAGTTGACAGTAAATACATGTATCTACCTGGACAAATCGATATATCTCGATAAATGAGGATTACTTCTCAACTCATCAATGACTCACTGCTGAGTCGGGCCGCCTCTAACTACATGGAGGGTAATTAGCCTACTTTGTCACGTGGGCCAGACGGGTTGGCATACAGTTTCGTATCAAGTTTTCCCTCTCCTACGACTAGGTTTTCAGCCTGGTCATTTCCTTCTGTCAGCCCTTATGACATCCCATCCCATTAAGGTGGATGCTCCAGGGTAGCCCGCGAAACATATGATTCGCGACTGTAAGACGTTTGTAGTTAAAGAGTTATAATCATCAAACTCATCAATACAACCCTCCAAGCTCATAAAGGTGCAAGAATGACTTGGCGTTGAAAAAGTTTTTCTTGCACCTGTATGAGCTTGGAGGGTTGTATTAATGATTTTGATGATTATAATTATATAACTACATACGTCTTACAGCCGCGAATAATATTTTAATCAACATACAACCTAGCACTGACCTGCAAATTGCAAAAAACGTAAGAAAATTTGAATTTCGCGGGCTACCCTGGAGCATCCACCTTAAGGGACTATGTACTCTAAATCCCTCACCACACGGAATAAATGAGGACACACATCGCTAAATGTGTACGTGAAATAGGAACGGCCGGCAGCCCTATTTGTCAGTGATTTGCAGTACAGTCGTTCTGAAATAGATCTCAATGCCGTATCTGCTTGTGTTGCTAGCCGCACCAATCTAACCAGACACAGCCGCCGCCACTATATTACACAGTAGATAGGTCAGGATTACGTATGGTTTTTTATCGTTTCCGCATACATTTGAATTCGCATGATACTGGTACCTACAAAGGACAATCTTTTACAGTCTAGACGACGTAACGTTCAAGTATGCGCATTAGGAATTGAGGAAAAATACGCATTTGTATTGCTCGTTGGTACAGGAACCTAGTACTGAAACTTTTCTTGAATCTAGCGTATCCTGGTGTATCTTAGAGGATTGATATTTTGGAAATTGCAAGGTGTCTTTGTATTTCTGCACCCCAGTTAGACTTAGGCTCTGGGATTGACGTTAATCGTGTTCGTAAATTACAAATTTTAGACTCCGCGTGGTAGGTACTCGTACACTAAGGGCGGGAAGATATTGGATTAAAAAATAAAACATATCTATCCTAATATGTATTATAAAGAGGGAACATTTTGTATGTGTTTCTCCTTGTGTTCAATGAGAGTAAGGAGCCCAAGCTTGTAAAATGTTATACATAATAAGTATGAAAAGGAAAAAAAGTCTTAGTCGTAGTCAAGATTTTATTCTAGTATTGTGACTATTTATTATTTCATTTCAACTAACGGCCCAGTTGCCCTTGTAGCTAATACAATGAGGAAGCAATTCCGAGATAAAGTATTGGCAAATTACGCCGAATGTTATACGGTGTAGCGATAAAATTGTCGTGGAAACAAATGAATACCGTCTATTTTCCATCGTGATGCCACAGCTAGAATTGTACGCAGTTTTATGGGAAATGTATTAAAAAACAGGGACGTCAAATAAATGTACAATGAATAGGACGTAGGCGACTAAGGTGGTGCTCGTAGTCACCTTGAAGCATTGTACAACAATCGAGGATTTGAAGTTTATTTTCTAATCATCTTTTTCTAAGATGACTGACTCTTTCAGGCCAAATATTAAATACTACTCAGCCTGTACATGGAGGGTAATTGACCTACTGTGCCACGCTGGCCAGACGGGTGGGCGCAGGGATTCGTATCAAGTTTTTCTTCTCTTGCGGCTGGGTGATCTGTCTCTTTCGTTCCTTTAGTCGCCTCTTACGACGTTTCAGGATGGTCTAGTGGTTAGATGTGCCGCCTTTGGATCAACGGGTCCCGGGTTCGATTCCGGGGTCGGGCAAGTGTCTATGTCTAAACCAGAGGCACTGGCTCGGAGTCTGGGTGTCATTTCTATATAATATGTATGTATTTACAAAAAAAATAATGTATATAAGTAGTTTATCATCCATCTCGTTACCATAATACAAGCATTAAGTTGCTTAGCTTGGGACGAGATGGCGTTGTGTGAAATGTCCAAGGATATTTATATTTATGGGTTAGTGACATTGTGTATTCTAAATCCGTCACCACACGGTATATATTAAGTTAAATAATAATGAAAGTGATGACTGCTTGTGATAAAATATGATGTCTTTAAGATGACACTAAATCGTGTGAGTAGTTAAAAAAGCGCGTGACTGCGTGTGCGCCGGTGGCACACTTGGCACAGTGACCGAGATGCGCGCGCGCCGGCCGGCGCCACGGCTCCCATCTGACGCAACAAGTTCCTAATGTGCGTGCACTTTGCGATCTGTGGTTTACACAATTTTCGTGGTAATAGATGAAAAATGAACGCATCTTTCGTTCAATGTATACTTTCGTTATGTTTGTAATATTGCTGTAGAATTTGCAAAAATAATGAATTGTAATCGCGACTTCGTCGGGTCTGCTCGTCGCCCATCCTACAGAGTTTGAAAACGAAAGTTTAGTTGGAGCGACGATCTGCGAAAGGACGCGGGCAGCAGCTGGATGCATTAAGCCGAGGACAGGGTGCTATGGCGCTCTTTAGAGAAAGCCTATGTCCAGCAGTGAACTGCAGCAGTGCAGCAGTGACTGATAATGATAACCGCGAAAATCTACGATATCATTAGAATAAATACCTACAACGCAAATCGGAATATACATGGTACACCAGAAACCCTGTAACCATAATGAAAGAATCGATGCTAATACTGACATAGATACTGTGTGTATAATTGCAGGAAAAACAAAGCTTTTTCTTTTTTCAAAGATTTTTCTTGAAATGTTGGTCGCCCGGTGATGAAAGTATTATAACTCGAGAAAAAAACCACAATAAACACATAAGTTGTTATGTAACTGATAAATTAGCTTGCAGGATAATAACAACGATAGCTAGTTGGTTGATGTTCAGTGGAACCGATGTTTTATAGAAAAATCTGGTTTAAGAAAATACATCGATCCAAGTCAAACATAATGATGTTTATTTATTTATTTATTGAGAGGAGAACCAACAGCTAAAATGAATGAAAAACAATTGAGTAGGAGACACATAGCCAATTACAGGTTCTCACGACTAGAAACAGAGATATTAGTAGAAAACTTTAAAAAAAACCACTTAGAACCGCTTCATTTGATTAGCTCTACACTCTGTTTTTAGTATGTAATTTACCACAGTAGCCACTTTCAAACGTTTACGCAACGTGCCATAAATTATAACGTGTCAGCATTTTATAATACCACTGATGACAGATATAGGACATAATTATATTGTTTTTCTTGCACGCAGTTTGTGGTGTGATCTCGAATATTTTGAGTGCATGTTTATGGAATAGAAGTATTTTACATTTTAACTAACTTGATCTAGACAGGGTGTAACAAAAACCCTCTATAGCCATCCGAAGTGGGGACATTGAGTTAATAGGGAAAGCAATTCTATGTTTAAAATGTTTTTCTATCTAGAAGTATGAGAGAGATATCGTAGTTTTAATGGACCTGATTTTTATCACAAATCATAGGTTGGAATGGAAACCAACAAATTAGCTTTTGTTACTATCGTCCTGTGGAGACGGATTAAGAATACACAGTGTCACCAACCCATACCCGAGGTTGTCGTAAGATGCGACTAAGGGAACACAAGAGGCAGATCACGTAGCCGCAACAGAACGAAAACTTGATGCAAACCCTGTGCCAACCCGTCTTGCCAGCGTGGCGCAGTAGGCTAATTTCCCTCCATGAATTTGGAGGAGGTTACTGATGGGCTGAAACGACGATTATCGTCCTACATGCTTAGTTAGCCGTGTTCTATAATGTTTCTTCGGTTTTCTGTGCTTATTTCTCAAGTTTAGACAAACGAAAGACACTTTAGACAGCTGCTGACCTTTTTAAGTTGTTTATTCAATAAATATTATAAAAGTATTAAAATACAACCTTCTGCCAAACTGCTTAACAGTTTGTCGGCAGTGTTCTCGTTTTTACTCGCACGTATTTACTTTAAACAACGCAATACATATTTGTTTCTAAATAAAATAATGAAAGTAATTGATTCTATAACCTAAATTGCAAGAACAATAAGTTGCTTTAATTATCCTGAATTTTTGTACACATTACTGATGTGCATGCGGCCTTTTTTGTAGGTTAAACTTATTTTTATTACTATTGTCAAATATGATGTTCTTTTCTTGAATATAATATGGCTTCCAAGTAACTTGCGTTTTTACAAATAACCTGTTTATGGGTTTTTTGTTACGGCCTGTATATTGTGGGTTTCATCCATCTCGGTACAGTTTGTATTGAGCAATGATAATCTTTTTTCTACGCCTCGTTACGGTTGCAATTGAACTGTTATTTTAGAGTTGCACAGTCTAATTTCGATTATATTTTTTTAATTTTCTACAGTTTCTATATTTTGGTATTTATTATAACATATTTATAAGGTATTTTTAAGGTTCAACGTTTATCAAGCTTGCAGATGCTTTTTACAAGCTGCTCCTGTAGGCCGGAAGGGGCAATACACTAGAGTAGCTAAGCCCGCAAATGGACTGTACTTCCACTTAACATTAGTTGGACTGGTGCCATCTCGTCATCATTTCAACCCATATATGAACCATTATTGAGTCGGGCCTCCTCCGAATTCATGGAAGGAAATGCCTACTTTGCTACGCTGCCAAGTTAATCGCGCCCGCCAATTTGGTCAGCAAGTCGACTTCTTCCTGACCCGAGTTATTTTAAAGGACGGGCAGAAATAGGCGTTTTAGACTGTCGTCCCTTGCTACCTCCCTAGCAGAGTGGCTACCTAAGTTGATTAAGGCGTTATTCCATATGATAAGTGGATAAATGTTTATGTTTCTACGAAACCCCGTGTCAACTGTATTGCACTTTTTATCCGAAAGTGCATAACTTGTTACGCCACAATTTGTTGTCATTTCCTCGTCCGAGATCCCGGTCACGATTTTGAAGCCTTTTTGTCGAAATCAATTTGTTTTATCGAATTTGTCTAGGTTTTGATTTTTATTCGGACGATTGTTGGCATTGTTGCTCAATTAAATACAGTATTTTTTCAAGTTGTATGTTTTCTCCCGCTGACTTGTTGCTAAGCGAAGTGGTATATTTTGATTACAGAACATAAAAGCCTGTGCGAATATTTATGGCGCCACGCAAATACATAGGAAGTTTGAAATTTTGTACCTGTGTCAAAAAAAAAAGTTGTATTACGTTCTTTTTTCACAAAGTTCACGTTTGTGTTAGTTCGATTATCTCAATGATTTAAAAGTAAGACGCGAAAACTACATTCAATAGTCACTAAATTATCTATTATGTTCAGCACCTACAACGGCAAATGTATCCCGTCATTTGCTGTACTTAAATCATGACATTACCTCAGTTCTTCGAATTGATCGCCACTGCAATAAAAACAATTGTAATAGACGTCATTTGTACCGGAATGTTTTCATATTCGAATAGCAATCTCAACTGGTATTCGAAAATATTCATTTCGTTTTTCGAATCGAATTCGATATTCGACAGTTGGTATTTGTGTGAGATTTGTCTATTTTTATTATTTGAATCGCAGTTTGTGCTGCTCGGGTGACATGCATTTTGGAAAGGAGCCAGTGAAGTGTATTCTTTTTTAAATTTATTAGAATCGACTCGAGTGTAGACACTATAAAATGGTTCATTAAGCTTTCAAAAACATAATGCCAACATTGCAACTAAAACATTTCAAGAATCTCGAAATAGTAGAACATTCATTTGAAAAATGTTTATCGCGTGGCTAGTTTGTTTGAAAAACACGTTTGTAGCAGATTTTGCAATAAATACATGTGCATAATTTAATACCGTTACTAACAATGCCAGGCTTGGCACAAGTAGCGCTAATTTTATTTATAGCCTTCCGTTGATAGATCGTTCCGAAATTGATCTTCAAGTTGACGATGTTCTGCAAGTTAAGTTGCAAGGCAACATCGGAACCTAATGTAATTGAGAAAAACGCAATGAGATCAAAATTCCTACTACTATATCCCATATTAATGTAGTAAATTATGTAGACATGCTCCCTACGAGCTGAAAACAGTGAATGTACGCGCTTGCAACTTGGAATGCTTGGACCAAATTGGATAGTTATTTTTTTTGCTGTGTTCGTTATTGTCAGGACAAGGGAAAATCATATAAAGTCTTATAGGTACTGTCAAAGTTAGTGAGTGAATGAGACAATAGACGGTCAGTCAGTCTGATAGTCGCTTAACCTTATTTTTGTGGGAGGTGCAACCTTTTCCACAATGTGCGATTATTACACATTGAAATTAAAAACGTTTTAACGTATATGACATTATTGAATACACGATGTGTATAATTTCAATTCTATAGTCCTTCAAATAACGGGTGAATAGAGACTTAAATCAGTTCACGACATACGTTAAGTCCGCAAGAATACGCGGTTTAAAGCGAGCCGTGCACCCCGGCTGCCATTAGCAGCCGATACCGAGATACAGACGGCAGATAAATCCTCGACAAATTGCTTTATGTCATCGATAATGCCGTTTGGTTAATAGCGGTGGACGAAGGCTAGCCCCGTCGCGAACTAGCGTCCGGGGCGGAGTTATATATTTGTGCCGACAAATATAACGGAAAAATGTCGCTATTAAAAAAAGTACTACTACTATTCGGCCCATTGATGATCCATCCACTGCTGAGTAGGCCTCCTTCCAATACATGGAGGGTAATTATGACGACACAGTTGGCGCAGTGGTTGAGCGATCGACTGCTGCGCAGCATGTCGCGGGTTCGATTCCCGCACGGAAGAAATATTTGTACGACCTACAAGTATTTGTTCCGGGTCTGGGTGTTTTAATATGTATGTATTTACAAAAAAAATATATGTATATAAGTAGTTTATCATCCATCTCGTTACCATAACACAAGCATTAAGGTGAATGTTACAGGGTAGACCGCGAAATTCAAATTCAAAAAACTTTTTCAAGCTCAAAGTCATTCTTGCACCTTTATGAGCTTGGAGGGTTGTATTGATGAGTTTGATGATTATAATTCTATAACTACATACGTCTTACAGCCGCGATTAATATTTAATCAAAATACTAATAATAAAGCACTGACCTGCAAATTGCAAAAAAAAACGTAAGAAAATTTGAATTTCGCGGGCTACCCTAGAACATTCACCTTAAGTTGCTTAGCTTGGGACGAGATGGCGTTGTGTGAAATGTCCAAGGATATTTATTTATTTAATTAGCCTACTGCGCAACGCTGGTCAGACGTGTGCCAAAACAGTTTCCTATCCTGTTTTCTTTCTCTTACGGCTAGGTTTTCGGTCTTGTCGTTATCTTTTGTCGGCTCTTACATATATGAGATTCTACAAGTTGTAACCCACTACTGATTCGGGCCTCCCCCAATTCATGGAGGGAAATCAGCTTCCGGCGTCATGCTGGTGGTCTGCCTCTTGCGTTCCTTTTGTCGGCGCTTACGATACCCTCAGGAAGGGATGGGGTGGCGACTACTAAAGTCAATACGACAATACTTATTGTAACACCTTTTACATACATACACACATATAATCATGCCTCTTTCCCGTAGGGGTAGACAGAGACCACTTCTTTCTACTTGCTTGCTACGATCCTTACATACTTGTTTCGCTTCGTCCACTTTCAACACCTTCATTCACACTCGCCTTATACACTTTTTTCGTCAATCGTTCTTCATTCATTCTCTCGACACGGCCAAACCATCTCAGCTACCTTTTACCACTCGCCAAATATTATCCCCTACAAATCTCGTAATCAAAGTAGAAATTGAAAGACGGCCATTGACACACCAGCGTCCCTAAGGATCCGCACAGACGGTTCAATTTAATTAGATATGTCGCCGTGTTGTCGCTAAGCCATTCTCTTGACATTAACTAGCCATAGGCGCGTCATAAAGTGGGCGCACATGGATCACTCAGGGCCCTTCCCGTGGGCGAGCATGATTTGGTGGGACCGCGGATATTAGATCTGCAAATTGGTCGTGTTATCCTCCGCCCTTCGTGTAGGGGGACACTATTTGGGGACATCGCGGGACAGTCCTCTTTACAGGTTCATTTCAGGTGTATTTTTTGTTTACCAAAAGTTGCTCGCAATGCCAATTTTCTTTCGTGTTCTATTTTATGTCACACTAGCGACCCGCCCCGGCTTCACACGGGCGCAATTATGCATGTATTATACTCAAAAACCTTCCTCGTGAATCACTCTATCTATTAGATAAACCCGCTTCTTAGGTGCCTTCAAGAAATCCTTGACTTGTCTAGACTAAATTATCGTACCTTCATTAAGTGCAGGAATTAAAGCACGATTGTAATAATTTACTGAAACTTTATTTTAATTGACCGTCATTAATGTGGTAAAGGATTTAGAATACACATTGTCATCAACCCACACCATCCTGAGGGTATCGTAAGACCTGACCAAAGGAACACAAGTCAAAACTTGATAAAAACCATTTGCCAACCTGTATTGCCAGCGTGGCACCTAAGGCCAATTTCCCTCCATGAATTTGGGCAGTCCCGATACAGTAGTGGGTCATTAGTAGGCTGAAATTATGATAGAACGCTCAGAAGAAGAACACTCGGTAATGTTATATTTTTATTTACGGCCATATTGGTTTCATAACATGCTTTCGGACAAGCTCTTTTGTCTTTATAAACCACTTTAAGGATTCACCGCGTCTATTATTTACTTTATTTCAATTCCTGACGTTACCTAATAAAGACGTCACGAACTCTATGAATACCGTTTTTTTCCACCTCATGAACATATAATATTGTTGTTTCGAAAGAATAAAATAGTCGCATCGCTCGTTGAATTTGATTTTCTATGACGTGAGACAAATATCTTATTCGGATTTTATTTTATATTCAGAATTCTCAGCCTGACCTACCTTAACAGACTTTGCATTGTATAAATAATAAAAACAACCAGACTAGCTTTTGTTGTCTAGTAGGTACGTACCTAAGGCCATTTGTCTCCGCCTTGTCGCCGACTAAATCTACATTACAGTGTTACAAAAACATGTGTTTATAACGATACGAGCACGTTTGGTGCGACAGTAGGTTACCTACATCGGCTAAGGATTCTGTGAGAAATCATGTAGGTTTTTCAATTTATACTAAAGAATTTATTGAAATTAAACTTTTTAATGAATTACCGCGTGTATGTTCGAATGCTTTGCAGCAGTACAAAGTGCAGCATAACGTTCCCTGTGCACGCAGAAATCGCTCACGGTGTCCAAAGGTATTGCAGAGCAGATGAGTGTTGAGATTGAGATTTGATCAATTTAATGTCTGCATCTCAAGCAGGTAGTACTTGCCAACCATCCTCTCTAGATTAAAAAAACATAGAAATTTCAATAGAATAGAAATTAAATAATGTAATGTAATGTATACACCCGATAAATCCTTTAAAAAAATATTTAATTTCAATGTGGAATAATGGCGAAAATCTAAGAAATCACTAGAGAATTTCATTACTTTTTAAACATCAAGTGTTTTCTAGCCTGATGGTTAGCGTTTATATAACAGCGGAGGTGATACACTCGTGTCGGTGATTCTACATAAAGTGACAGCATGAGCTTCCCAGATAGAGCCAAAGGTGATGACCGCAACATCACCCAAGGATTATGTACTATTAGCAGTCGGTCAAATATGGGCTGAGTAAGCCCATATTTGACCGACTGCTGAGCCAGTGGAGGAGCCACTTACATGGGGCTTAATTAGTATACTTTGTCACGCTGGCCAGACGGGTTGGCACAGGGTTTCGTATCAAGTTTTCCTTCTCTTACGGCTAGGTTATCGGCCTTGTCATTCCCTTTTGGTCGGCTGTTAAGACACCCTCAGAATATAAATATCCTTGGACATTTCACACAACGCCATCTCGTCCCAAGCTAAGCAACTTAATGCTTGTGTTATGGTAACGAGATGGATGATAAACTACTTTTATATATATATATATATATATATATTGTAAATAAAATACATACATATTATAGATAGAAAACGCCCAGACCCGGAACAAATACTTGTAGGTCGTACAAATATTTGTATTCTAAATCCGTCACCACACAAGGGTGATCTATGACTGTGTTTTCTGAAAGGTGGAGGTATAGTATACCTGCTTGCTGGAGCAGCAGGTACTCCGCTATGCCCTACGTCTTTTAATGTATGGTGGATATTGAAATGGAAATGTAGACAGGACCGGAGATAAATTAAACATGGGAACATAATAATGATCCGTATTCTTGAATGCTGACAAACATGATATTGTGTGACTAAATCCTATTTTGAAAATACATATCAATTTCGTAACGTACAAGTACCGCTCATTTTGGAAGTTAGACCAGGTTTTATAAATATGGTTAACAAAAATCAAGATTCGCGCATACAAGTCTCATTTTAAAACTAGATTCCATATTTTGTAAAGCTGAACACTAATTATGACTATGTAATTACATTTGCGTACTTGTCACATTAATTAAGAGTTGTATGTTTGTGTTGGAACATTACGGTGGGAGCCAGTATATATTAAGGCAAATGATACCTCATTTGCCTTAATATACACTATCGTATGTTCCGTGTATTTTATATTCGTGATCAAAATAGACTTTCTATCTATAATATGTATGTATTTACAAAAAAAAAATGTATATAAGTAGTTTATCATCCATCTCGTTACCATAACACAAGCATTAAGTTGCTTAGCTTGGGACGAGATGGCGTTGTGTGAAATGTCCAAGGATATTTATTATTATTATTTATTATTGTTTCCGAAAAGCGTCGATGTTTACAGGAGGCCTTCCTCATCATCATTTCAGTCAAAAGACGTCCAATGCTGCACATAGGCCTCCCCAAAGATTTGCCACTAAAGCCGACCCTCAGCCCACACATTCATCGTTTTCCGGCGACCTTAACCAGGTCGTCGTTCCACCGTGTGAAAGGCCTACCACTGCCGTTTTCGGAACGCGGTCGCCACTCGAGAACTTTTCAGCTCCATTCGACGTCAGTCCTGTGTCCTGCCCACTGCCTCTTAAGTTTGGCAATCCTGTGGGCTATGTCGATAACTCTGGTTCTCCTACGTATCATTTGTGATTCGATCATAGCCCTCTCCTTTGGCTGAATTTGAGCCTTTTGATGAATCCCATAGTGTTCGAATCGATGTTATCATTCTTTGCAGTATATGTAGTTTGCTTACTTCTGCCGGTTGCAGTATTCAAATTTATTCGCAACGTTTACCCCGAAATGCCCACAATCTTAATTCGTACTAATTTGTAAGGCTAAAAGTAAAAATAAAATGCACCAACGGATTGTACAAGTTTGCAAATGTTTGACTTAGACCCAGACATAATTAACATTCCAGTCAGCCTCGGCTCAGGTTATTTTAAAGTCAAACTAAAATGCGACATATGCATGACGCTTAGATTATACTAAACACCTATTGTATGCACATTTTATGCTTACAATTAGTAACGTTTTTGCGAAACACGTGTTGAAACGGAACGTTAATATCGCGATTTATTTCTAACTAGCTGTTTTCCACGACTTCGTTCGCGTGGTGTTTAAGAATGTGGAAAACTCAGTAACTATAGGTTCTTTAAAAGCGGGGGTGTCGTCAATAAACGTGTTACATCAGCTGATCTGCCTGCAAAAGTCCGGTCAAAATCGGTCCAGCCATTTCGGAGATTAGTTTTACCCCAAGTTTGTATATATAGAATACGAAACTTGGGGTAAGTTATTTAGTATCAGATTGACTTCTTAGCTTTGTGGTGTCTGCCCGATGAAATGTGGTGGCCGATTTAGAAAACACAGTGTCACTTGCCAATTTTTGGTGTAGTGAATGCCTCATTGGCTAGGGGTTAGGTGTGCCGCCTTTGGATCAACGGGTCCCGGGTTCGATTCCGGGGTCGGGCAAGTGTCTTCGTCTATACCAGAGGCATTAATTTGTGTTCGTGAATTACATGTAGTAAACTGCCTTCCCGGTACAGGTTAAAAACCTTAATGTTTATTGATATAAATTGCTTTTTCTACCTAGTTTGTTGAAATTATATTCTCCAGCAAACCTATGGTCACCACACAACCTCCCTGGTTGCTAGCCATCAGTAATAGGGAACACAGCGCCATCTAATAGCTATATTGACCCTCCGACACGTCTCGGCGCGGACATTCCTGCGTACGCCATTTATATCTGAAACTTCTCTGATATTCGGGAATTACGAGCGTATTGCAGTAAACCTTGTCTCCACATGAGCTTTGGGAATATCGAATGGGGAATGATACTGTAGTAAATACAGACCGCCGAGTTTCAAATCTGTTGATAATTTTCTTAATTCACTCGTTTATATCCCACTAAAAAACTCTATGAAGAAGCTGGCATTCTTTCCGGGCACCAGCAGTACATACTTTTAACGATTTTATATAAACATTCAAAGATACTTATAGATAACATAAATAGGATAGACCTCAGCAGAAGGAATCATACAGTGTGTAATCCATAGTAGTAAAGACCTCATTTGCTCAAAACTTTTCATTTTTCGGAGCGTCCTATCACTACATAGTATAAAACAAAGTCGCATTCTTCTGTCCGTCCCTATGTATACATAAATCTTTAAAACTACGCAACGGATTTTGAAGCGGTTTTTTTTAATATATAGAGTAATTCAAGAGGAAGGTTTATAGGTATAATATAATTGCACCCATGCGAAGCCGGGGCGGGTCGCTAGTTGTATAATAAAGTAATTTGTGGAGAAGAAATTTTTTTTTTTGTTATCTTCTTGTTTTTTTTTGTTTTAAACGTTACATCTGGGCGCTATGGCGCTGTTTAGGTGAGGCCTATGTCCAGCAGTGGACTAATGTGGGTTGATGATGATGATCTGGACTTTGTATATAACCTATATCGCGAGGGCAGTTTACAAACATATAATTCACGAACACAAATGACACCTAGGCACAGCAAGTGCCTCTTGTTTAGACAAAGACACTTGCCCGATGCCGGAATCGAACCCGGGACCTGTTGATCCAAACGCGGCACAACCTCTAGGCCAACGTACTGTGATAATGCTTTTAAATAAATTCTGCAGTTAAATTGACTTCCGGTTTACGTAATAATAATGGCGTTTTATACTATTTTTAGCTGCATGCTGACCCGACAGGCCTGTTCGGTCTTCACTATGAATATTGATAGATACACGACTGATAGTTTTATGTGAAACGTCATACTGAAACAATTAATATGGTCGTTTAGTTATCTTATTTTTTTATGTTCCGCGAAACTTTCATAATTATTTTGTATAGAAGAACCTGCAGCTCACAATAACACACACAACAAAAAAGGGTTTGATCCAGCCATTCAGCCTATTTACCTTCCATGTAGTTGGAGGAGGCCCGCCACAGCAGTGGGTAATTTGTGAGCTGAGAAGTAGTAGTTGTAGTTCACATATGATGCCCTGACCAAAGGAAAGCTCTACGATAGGATCGATAGTGCTACTAATATCTCTATAATTGTGTCTACCAAATTCATTTTTTAAGTTTTAAGGTCAACAGCTCACTACGAAAGTGGTATAAAGCTAAATAAATAAGCACAGAGACCCCAAGAAACATGGTGGCAGACAGGTTACGAAGATTGTAGGATATTATTGACTGTGGCTTGACGGATTATATCCGAAAGTATATAAATTTTTAAAAATTTAACCTATCTCATATTTCAAAATAGGAAAATGATTTATACTCAGAATTTGCCATCATTCACTTCAGGTGGCTACAGGAATTTTGTTACCCACTGTATATAGATAAAACGTTAGTAACGACATTTCATTGAGTGGGAAGCAGCCCCAGCTTATTTTTTTGATTTGTTAGATCGACCTCACTCCTCCATGAATAACACCATTACTATATTAATAATACGAGTAAGAAATGGAAATTGAATTCCACAAAATATATGGGCATTATTTTCTTCGTTTGTGCGGCTAGCAATCTTAGAATACTATGAGCTGGCGGGTAGGTCACATAATTTACAAAGGTGACCACATTGCAATGTTCTTTGCTTGTAATGGACTTGGTATTGTGTTAAGCATGTAGGAGTCTAATTTCCGATACATTTTTATTGTTGCCACGCAGAAATACGATTCTGCTTTGTAGAATGTGCATTTAAGCATGTTGTAAAGTATGTCAATGAACATAAAACAAAAATATTGTTTCATAAACTTAATTTACGATCAACATTTTATACGGCGGCACACAAGTGGGACGATAGACTTTATAGTTATGCAAATGAAGTAAGACTCGTTCTACACCTTGCCAAACGCTTCAAGCTTCTGTTGTTGATACATGTTCTATGTTAAATGACTTTAAGGGCATAATTAGTTGAGATACTTTGTTTAAGTGCACGAACTACCGTAGAAATTACCAAAGAGCATATATGTATGATGTTATTTTGCGTCGCGGCGAACGCTCCCTGGTAATACTGGTATGTAGCCGAATCAAGTTATATTGGTGTCGATCTCAATGAATAATTGCTGAAGAGGCAAAAATATGTAATAACGCAATAATTGTAAATCATTGGATGATATGGAATTAATATAGGGACTTAGGGACACATTTATCAGATTTCTTTATTAAATTACAGGCACAATTTCCAATTGCAGTGCTCGGCCTGTTGTGGCGCAACCATCGCTTTTATGGGTCTGATGTTTTCGTTTAGAAATAGGATCGTGCCCGCATGGCGAACAAATATGCGGCCGAAGGATAAACTTTTAAAAATACATGCAGTAATGAGTGAAACCTATCGCAACTGTACGTTTATCTGTCAGTCACGCAAGCTCCCATTCCTGGCGGTTGGAGCGTTTCTATT
The DNA here is from genome assembly GCA_905475355.2 of Clostera curtula. Taxonomy (NCBI): domain Eukaryota; kingdom Metazoa; phylum Arthropoda; class Insecta; order Lepidoptera; family Notodontidae; genus Clostera; species Clostera curtula. Next base: position 2,323,460 of record FR997805.1, read on the forward strand.
TTCCTAATTGGCGGTTTCGTAACCATTGATACTGTGTATGATTTGCCTGCTTGCTTGAAAGGTTGTTGATATGTATACACGTCCAGTGGTACTTGGTCGAAATTTGATGGGATTTATTCCCATTTCACGTTGCCCTTATCTACAAAAAAATGTGCTTGCAAATGTTTTCTTCAGGCTATCTTTTCTTTCCAATTATTAGCTGTTTGTTAACCGGCTAATAATTGGACGTAATCTATGTCCAATGTCCTGGTGGACTAACATTTATGGCAGTCTATACACAGTAGTCAACGTGAAAGGTGATAGCAAGCCAGTGGACTACCAGTAACCAAATGGTTACTGGTAGGCCCACTAGCTGGTTTTCCAAGGGCAGACCGCAGTCACTCCGTGTAAATACTCGTAGTTAGAAAAAATAGGTTTAATTGGTGCCGTAAAGACAAGTAAGAAGATAAGAATTGTGGTCACCTTTTCCCTATTCTTATATAGCGTAATTTATTTTTCACAAATTTGATCGCCCCAACTTTGCCATGTTCGTTTCCGTGTTTGCACGTGGTACTGAACGTAGTAATGAAATTAAAGTCTCGGTACAAACGTAATTTTCAAACCTGGCTTAAAAATCCTAATCTATACCATGAAAAACATATTGTATGTTGGGTTAGATACAACATTTAAGTTTCCTTATATTAGATGAAACATCAGAAGATTTGTAATGATAATTTTAAATGATAAGATCGAACACCTTTGCTCGGAGTAGCATGAGAGTAATTATTAAGAGATGTGACCTAAACGAACAATCATACCAAATCTTTAGTCAGCTTAGGGAGATATCATTGGGAGACTGGGAAAACCTGCGTTGATCACATTCATCATTTTCGTAAAGACAGCATAATAGTGTGTTGAAAGAAGTTAGTCCTCTTGAAATATCGGCAAATATTTATCCGTATGTACCTACGTTAGTGAGTCTACTCAAGATTGGTGGAAAGCCAAAGTTTGCACCCTCGAGTTTAGGTGATCGAAATAACGATGTGGGGTGAGCGGAAATTGCTTTGGAAAGTTCCGTTCTCGAATTTTCGAGTTTTATTAAAGATCTCATCATATTGTACGTGCGGCATTTTTCAAAGGAATACGCTTCTGATTTGAGGCTATCAATTTTATGTTATACCCAAGAGTTATATTTCACCCAAATTGCGAGACTAATTGGATTTTTCATGTATTTTATATAATGTTCTTTACCTATAATATGATCAGACAGTGTATGGTATATTCCGAAACACTTCTTTATTTTAATATATGTCTTCTATATAATACGTATAATACGTAAATTCTCTCAATTCGAAAATTTATTTAATTTCCACGTTCGCTAAATGGATTGGCTACTTCACGATGATTTGAAAATTGAGCGTCGCTTAGTAAACCCTAAAACTAGTAGTATAACGTCTCGTCCATTGCACCTCACGATCAAAGTACACATTTGTTTTTATCAGCATTTAAAAATGCTATATAAAATAATCTAATTTTATTATCGGTCTTATAAGATGTCACGATTGTAATAAACCCCGTTTACAACAACTTTATAAGACGTTTGCAAACAAGGAGTCCCTCGCGGGTTGAATTGCGAAGTTCTGTGGTTGCGTGATCGTAATGAAGTGAATAATGTTTTGTTGTGTACCACACTGCGCCATAGCAACCCTAACCAGATTGGACAGTTAATTGTCCGACAAGCATCCGGTCTAGACTTTTGGGGGCATTTGGGGACAGGGCGGAGAGTGCACCCCATTAGGACTCGTTATTCCCTCGTTAGTTCACATAAAGATGAGATATGGGCCCTTCAACGGTTCTTATGTGCCGTTAAGGGCCCTCGCCCACTGCGAATTTTTCTAGCGATGCCGTCGCGTATCCGCATCGATACAGTCGCGAAGCGGTCGCTTACCGTGTGCCCTTGCTCACGGGATCGCAATGCTGTCACGCTTCTGTCGCGAAAATACTTTGTGGCCATCATGTAACTACGTTTAAAATACCAAAAAAACTATGGCCTTAAATTCATAATTGTTATAGAATGTCATATTCGACGTTTTGTGAATTTGCTTTCCATTGTAAAACCAGAGTTGATACGCAGAAAGTCGCGATGCAGTAGCGCGCCGGCATCGCTACTGTAGCGCGTTGCAAATGCGACTAACACGCATTATTAGTAGCGATGCTGTCGCGCGTTTAGTAAACGTACGACAGCATCGCTACAAAAAGTCGCCGTGGGCGAGGGCCCTAATACTGTGCGTCTCAACGTAATCACGTTTAAACATTTGATTTGACTGCCTTGGTCTGTCGAAGACGCTGCCTGTAGGCCATGAGCTGTTTATGTCATTCATGTGTAGATTTATTTTAACCAAGCTTTTGTTCGCAACCGTCTCTTCTGCCTGAGTTATGCTGATTTGAACATATTGTGAGGAGTAAGACGAAACGTGTACTAGATTTTAAGTTAAACCTGCCGCACTACAACATGTAGCCGTTTCCAATTTCATGCATCAGTTTCCCATGGTGCCCGCATACGTACAGACAGAATGTCGGTCTGAAAATAAATTGTTTTGGCTTCGTTGCAAAGACCCTTTCATAAATAAGCTACTTATTCCGGCGTGGTTATGTAGGTGCAAGGATACGTTTTCACACCTTTAGATTCTAATTAATAACTACTACAGATCAGTACTAATTACTGTAAGTAAAACTGGAGAAGGTTTTTACGTCTGAGTACTGTTATTTGTGGTAGGTCATTTAGATTTCTGGGACCATTCAATTAATTCGGTTCAACATAATACTGTGAATATAAGATCTACGTTGGAAAAGACTCAATGTGCTCATCATCATTTTAGCCAAAGGAGGTCACTTGCTCGTGGATTTTCACAATGGCTGGTCCTGATCCGCGCGCATCCAGCGGTTTCCGGCTGCCATAACTAGTTCGTCGCTTCTCCGTGTGGGAGTCCTACCAGCACTGCGCTTTCTTGTACGTGTTCGCCACTTGAGGACCTATCTGATCTTCTGTATTGGTGATAATACAGCTAATCATATACATTTCGGTCGTTCGTCCGTAAATAGCCTAAAGCAATTAAACCATCTAAGCGCAAATACCGTTTGAGCATGGGGAAACAAAAGATGGGTTAATAACAATATTTGACTAACTAGCGACCACAATATGTTGTTATATTAGTTAGTGGTGGCCGATAGGATGGGTTGTTACTCTGTTAGGTTGAGGATAATGGCTATATTAAAGCGAATTAATTTCTGGCGGAACGGTACATTGAATCTCGTGATAAACCCATATTTAGTATAGCTACAACGAAAGCATTAATAGAACTACAAAACTTGAGGAAAACCAGCTGGTGGTGAAATTATCCTTACTCGAAAAATTTGCACATAGAACCCAGATTACTAAACTTGTACTCGTAGAATAATAATAGCCAGTGGTGGTTTTCACTAGATCCCATGATTTGTAATAGAAGTCAGGTTCATTAAAACTTTTATGTCTCACGCATCCTTCAACATAGAAAAATAATTTTACACAGAACTGCTCCTCTCAGTGTCTTATGTTGTATAGCAATTAACAGAAGAACAAACAGGGATCAACGGGTTGAAATATCATTTTTTGTGCAATATGTCGACATTTTATACCTCTGTGATTGACTGTGTACACAAACGCCCGCAAAGCTCCACTGAACTGGGATGCGGCTACGGGCTGACGCAATGCGGCTTGGCAAGAGATTCAACTACTTGTGGGTTTGATGCTTGGAGGAACACTTAGTTTTTTCCCCTCTTTGAAATCGTATACGTGACCGTATCGTATACGTGATATTAGGTACTTTTCATTGAGGCCATCACGGCCAGTATCATAAAGTATTATTGACGTCTGTTCAGACACCCATCGACTGCGGTTATCGTTTTTGGTTAGACCATTGATCTTGTTTTGTTTTTCGTCTGAAAGAGAATAGTGGGAATAGCCTATATGGGAGGCTGATGGTCGCTGTCGATTAATAAGCGCATACATTACCCACTGCCGAGTCGGGCCGCCTCCCACTACATGGAGGGTAATTAGGATCGCGTTTACTTAAGTTGATATCTGCAATCATTTCTTATCACTCCTAAGGCTAGCAGCAATGGTGGTCCTCTACCCTGTTTACGGAGGGTTATTGCTGCAACATGCGTCATGCTTAAGGTGAATGTTCCAGGGCAGCCCGCGAAATTCAAATTTTCTTACGTTTTTTGCAATTTGCAGGTCAGTGCTAGGTTGTATGTTGATTAAAATGTTATTCGCGGCTGTAAGACGTATGTAGTTATAGAATTATAATCATCAAAATCATCAATACAACCCTCCAAGCTCATAAAGGTGCAAGAAAATCTTTTTCAAGCTCAAAGTCATTCTTGCACCTTTTTTCACCGGTTGTATTGATGATTTTGATGATTATAATTGTAATTTGAATTTCGCGGGCTACCCTGGAACATTTACCTTAATAAGCGTCTCCAATCTGGTTGGGTTGGGAAAGCGGTTCTGCAGAACTTCTATGCTTGGATTTTCGAAAGAGCTTACGTTAATTAATTCCTAATACTTCTTACTCATATATGAGTAAGTTCATATATATCGTTAACCAACTCATATATGAGTAAGTTCTTTATATTTTTTATTTAATTCATTCATATACTTCAATTCAATAATAAAAGAAACTGTTTTCTCTCTAAAATAATATTTTAGTCTCGCTTCAAGCTTTTGACTGGAAATATACAATCAGTCCAGTCAGGCCTTGACATGCAACTGCTGAAGGCAAACTAAAATTTGTTGCGCATACGTCTTCATTCTTATTGCTAGTTTGTTATGGTTGATTTCACCGGGTTTCGGCTGCTTTTAGTATTTGTGAGAATACAGTGTTTGGATGTACAGGGTGTTCCTCCCCGTTGCCATGTTAATCAGCGGACACGAAGGTAAATTTCCCGGATACATGATTACTGTAAATCATCTGTAAATTATACTCTTGAATTACATAATGTACTATGAAATGAGATACATTTTTATGTTAGCTATTCCCATAGCCAATGTATTTAATTAGATTATTCAAGTGTTTGTAGTGTCACACTGCAAATTATGTTGTTAAGATATGTCATTAGTGTATATTTATTCCATAAACACTAACTTAAGTAATATGTACTTACATAAACACTAACTTAAGTAATAAAACAAGACTAAAAATACCAATTAACCTAAAACTTAAATACTAAAATATATTATTTAAAGGAGTCCCTTTAGGCAAGGTATTATTATTAGTTTTATGTCCAAATTAATGCAATTTAGACGTGTAAGGCCAATAAAAGATTCGGAAAGACAAATACAAACGATACGTAGCTGCAAAACCGAAACTAACTAAAGTACAATGCTGATATATAGATCCAAGCATCCAAAATATCGTTAAGTTTATATTTGAAATGTCTAGCAGTACTACTGTGCCAAGCGGGCCAGACGGCTTGGCACAGAGCATTGCATCAAGGTTTCCTTCTCTTTGAGCTAAGTATTCGCCCTTGACATATTCTTCTCTTGGCTCTTACGGCAAATTTATGATGGAATGGGTTGGTGACACCATCATTTTTTTAATCCGTCACCACTCGGACAATGGAATGTCTACATTGATCTAATATAACGTGACCTAAAAGAGCAGGTAGTAGATGATGGTGATACCCAAAAGAACACTCTATGTATAAACTATGGCACATGTTTTGTGGAGCAAGTACAAATCATTCATGAAATGTGTTGAGCTGTTTGATTTACAACTCCCGCCGTTTGTTTACCGGGCAATATTGCGTTGCGAGGTGTATTTGTGTTAGGTTTTTACACGAATAGCAATATATGGGACGTTGCTTGATGTATTGAGATGATTTTCTTCAACTAATCTATACTAATATATAAAGCTGCAGAGTTTGTTTGTTTGAACGCGCTAATCTCAGGAACCGGACCAGTAGAAATCGGACCAGTAGTCCGATTTCAAAAAATCTCAGTGTTAGATAGTCCATTTATCGAGGAAGGTTATAGGCTATATTTTATTTTCAAAAGAATTAGGGATGAAAATTGCGATTTTGTAAACCAAGGTGTAAAATCGAAAACCTATTTATGCGTGCGCTGCAAAAACTATTGACAATAGAACAAAATGATGTACTACGGGTTTGTAGGTCTTATAAAGATCTACAAAAAAGTCCGCGAGAGCACATATCTAACTAACATCACATCACAATAACCGATTTTATGTTCATAAAAAATATGCTTCGAAGCCCACGCGGGCGAAGCCGCGCGCAAAAGCTAGTCCATTATAAACAAAATAATCCACTAGTCGAACCGGGCCTCCTCCAAATTGATAGAGGGAAATTAGTCTACTGTGCCACCGTGGCAATACGGGTTGGCATCAAGTTAACCTATTCTTGCGGCTGATCTGCATCTCCCTTAGGACATGGGTTGGTGGCATTCTAAATTCGACACAACACGGGCGTCTAAATGCTATATGCTAACTTAAAACAAGAGAACAATACCATATTTCGGTAAATTTGCGTATTTTTGGACGACTTACTAGTTGCTGGTTCCGAGTTATATGAACAATTTTTAACAAACATTGTGAAGCTAATTCTTTTGCAAACTTTAATTAACACCGACGTTAATGAGGATATAGGTATGACCAAGACACCAGAGTGGTCGTTTACTAGTTATTTATCCATTTTTAATTGTTTATGCGTTAAGCATTTCCCCAGCAAAACTAATTTTCATTTTCATCACTTTCGTTTCGGTACCGGGGTCGAACAATTGTCTTTGTGTAAACCAGATGCACTTGCTCCTGAGTCATTTGTGTTCGTGAATTAGATGTTTGTAAACAGCTTCCGCGTTACAGGTTCAATCTAGAGCAGAGGTTTCGTTTTATAAAAAAAAATGTTATTAGATCGATGCGTTCCGTGACATTCATGGTTTTCTAAATATCGTCTACTACTACTACTACTCAACCCATAAATTACCCACTGCTGAGTCAGGCCTCCTCCCATAATAGAGAGGGTAATTAGCTTACTGTGCCACGCTGGCCAGACGGGTTGGCACAGTGTTTCATATCGAGTTTTCCTTCTCTTGCGGCTGGTTTTCGGCCTTGTCATTTCCTTTTGTCGCCTCCTACGATACCCTCAGGACGGAATGGGGTGGTGTCACTATGTATTCTAAATCCGTCACCACACAAATATCGTCTACAGTGTGAAAATTTCTTGTAGCGTGCTATTCCCGATTTGAACACAGCGGTCGCCATCAAAATCCCATTATTAGATCGTTGACCGTATGCATACTTGTGCGTGTTTCAGCCCTACGGTAAGGGTCAACCGCTCGGCATTGTTGATTTTTCGCGAGGTCAAATGTGGTTAAAAACATACACAACGGCTGGCCCTCCAGAAAATTTGCAAATTGATCCGGGACTAGTCGCGCGTAGGGTTGTCAAGATTTGTTCATTGTTTAATTTTATTTGTTCACACCATTCTGTCAATTCAGTCTTACCGATAGCAAAGGCCAGGCATTATGGTAACTTATGGTTGTCATCAACATCCCTTCATCCATCTGGATGTTGAGAGCCCTTTTGAGTATAAAGAATTTAGCGGCGAGTTGATTTAACAATTTATGTTTACAAACATAAAAATTACGAATACAAATGACACCCACACTTCGAGCAAGTGCCTCTGCTTCATACATAGACGCTTGCCCGACCTCGGCATCGAACGGCTGCACCTCCATCCCCTGGATCCACATACCATCTATGGCAGTCGTTACACATAGTCAATAGTGTGAAAGTCAAAATGTTTGTTATTTGAATAAATTCTGACAACAAGATCAACGTGAAAGAATGACAGCTGGACTAACCATATAATTACCGGTGGTCTCAGGAAGGGTTTACGGGAATCGCTCCATGTAAATACTGGTAGTTTGCCAAATCAGGTTAGACTGGCGACCCCAAATGAATTTCGAAAAGGCGAGGGAGGATCGTATTAATTGTACTCTTAGCTAGCAACCCTACTCTACCTTGGGTAGTTTGCATAGTTGCTCCTTTGCATACAAAATGCCGGATGTATTTGTAAATCCAAAACGGGTTGTCCGGATGTCTATGGGTTATCAAGATTTTCTGTTTCGTTTCGGCGTTAAGACCATCTGTGGAGATCGGATAACAGACATCAGAATTAAAGTTACAAAAGTTATGATGAATTTTAAATATTTTCTTAAGTTCACGTTAACATTATTTTTAGATAACATTTTTAAAGAAAGGATCGATAGTACTACCTACTGATAAAGTAACAAACATTTTTTTAAAATATATTTTAAGATAATGGAATTCTAACCACAAATTTTTTTTGATAATAATAACGATTTCCAGTTGGTTGGTTTTTACTGAAATGCCTCATTTTGTAGTAAACTAGCGACCCTCCCCGGCTTCGCACGGGTGCAGTGATGAACATCTAAATTAATCAGTGTTTCTTTACAATATTATGCATGTATTATACTTATAAATCTTCCTCTTGAATCACTCTGTCTATTAAAAAACCGCATCAGAATCCGTTGCGTAGCTTTAAAGATTTAAGCATACATAGGGACGGACGGACGACAGCGACTTTATTTGATAATATGTAGTGATAGTGATATGCTGGTTCAGCAAAAAATCGATTTCTCCCTCATACTTCAAGGCGGAAAGCATTTTAAACATAGAAATGCTTCTTTTGACCAGCTAATAGTTACCATCTTAAACGGCTACAATTGACTTTAGAGTTATTGGCACATCCTGTATATAAATTTTGTGATAAAACGTACTTAAATAAAGTTCCTTTTGAGTTTGAGTTTGATATTTCTTATTTTTATAATGCAGTAAATATATACACTGCCGCTTTTGCCACTCTATGCGTGTTACAAACGTGATAATTATCACGAGAGGTCTTTAAAACTGCAATAAACACAAACCACATTTAGGTTTGAAGCAACTATACTTAACAACTTAGCACAAAGACACTCGTTTATCCAACTCTGGAATTCAACCGGACGCCGGTAATCACCAACCAGTTCAAGCCATCACCAATAAGGCGTCGTGTTAAATGTATGAGGTATGTTAGATTTACTAAATGGTTTCAAAAGACAAACCGTGACAGCACACTTAAAAGTACATATTATGGGAACTTAAATGGTACGTATATGCTGATATACATAATTAATTGCATCGACAGTCACGACCAGCGTATAAATTGATCTTAAAGTGGTCATGACGCGACACATTTCCATACCCGTACGCCGATGGAAGTTATCGTGGGAAGTGTCAGCGTTCCCCGTGACCTGTTATTTGTGTGTTTGTATATCGGATACTTGTTGAACGTGGGCTTCCCAATATAGCCGTTAAGTATGTTCCTGGAGACGACCTGCATTCCGTTTGGCGATGGATTTGAGATACAGAGTGTCAGCACCCATTCCACTGAGAGAGCCAACTAAACTAAATTGCAAGGCAGAAATCGTAGCTGCAAAAGAAGGAAACCCTGTGCCAACCCGTTTGGCCAGCGTGACCCAGCGTGACGTTAATTACCCTCCATGTAATTGGGCCCAGGCCCGGCTCGAGAATGGGTCTTTCATTGGCTGAGCAGTAGTACCTAGTAGTAGTAGTAGACAACCTCAAAATCAACTCACACCTACTTTTATAAGGTCGTATGTCTTATCTTACTTTGGATTTGATTAACCAAGCTAAGTTGAAGCTATGCTTAAGTGGTACTAGGGATCCTTTTGATAAGTCGTTTACCTTTGTTATTGTCACCAGTCACGAAGACCTCTGTCAGGAAATTATACGTGTTTTTTAAACTACCAGTCTCCCTACAGTTAATAAACTTTTCAAGTATTAATGAGAAGTTTAATTCTAAGCCGCCGTACATTCGATAGGCTATTTATCACCATCATTGCAGCCAAAAGATAGGCTTGCCCCAAGGATTTCGAAAAACACGGGACGCCTCTTAGCCTATTATTACATTTATCGTGATACAATCTTAGCGTTATATCGGTCGAGAATAAAGGACGACATTCATAACGGATGTATTAATAATTTATTAACCACATCATTAACAATTGTTATTCGAATGCCTACATATACACAATACATAAAATACATTAAAACAAAAACCACAGTATGTTTCATTTACAAATGTGGACAGGGAAAATTGTCGACTTCCTTATAAAGTAACAACGGCATAAGTTGTTGAACTGTACAAGCGTATGTACAGACAACAGTAGAAGAACAACTGATTAACGAACACTCCACAATAGAGAACTTTAGAGAATATTAGTATCATAATATTGGTAAGGCAACGTCTGGTTATGCTGAATGTTGGATGAGTGTCTAACTGTTGTAATATCTGAACTCTATCGTGCTTCATAGGCCATGTCGTGCCATCGGTTTTCCTTCTCTTGAGGTTAGATTGTCTAAGCAATCGTTCTTAGACTAGATAGATAGTAGAATGGGGTGGTGACACAATGTAATCTAAATCCGTCACCAAACGGACAATGTTTAGTGTTTATAGATCACCCAAAATCAGCATCACTAAGAGTAAAGTGGAAAAACGAGACTGACACATCCTAAATACTATTATAGTATTTAGGATGGTATAGGTCCTATACTAATAATATATTATTAATCCTCTTGTCTTATATATGTTTGTCTGTGTGTCCTTTAAAGATCATGTGATGATCTTCAGCAAGTGCTGTGCATGAGCCCACGAAGGTCTCTGGACAAAAAAAGTCTTTCCTTCAATTCAATTTATAGCAATGCGCGCAGTGTACAGCTTGTAAATAATAAGAGATACATGCATCATCCAAGTTACAAGTGAACGATATTAACCGTTGTCAATTTCATTGCGAGCTATTTATTTGATTGATGATCATCAACATTGGTCGTTATTCCTCCGACTCCTCCATTCACTTAGCATTGTGTGTCGCTATTACTGAACTTATGAATGCTGGCCAGTCGAAATTGTTACTATTATGATTACATGCATTGTCGGCGACGGTTCACACACTTTTTTACTTCGACAATAGTGATGTGCTATGCTCGCTTGGAACTGTGTCTAACTGAATCAGAAAAAATATTATTTTCTTGTTGTTATATCATTTCCTATTTCTTTCATATATAACTTTCATTAAAATTTTGATGGGATTTTAAGAATTTTCTAAATCGATTGGTAAATTACGAAGTGATACGGTATCCACGTACAAAAAATCTTATTTTTAAAAGTCTGTTGAAAAACACCGTCATTCTCTTTACCAATAAAATTACCATGTGAATATTGTTCGGTATATCCTTATTATTTTAGTGGTATATCTAGTGTTTGCTATCGGTACTTTTTGCTCTTTTAAAATTTTACATAATATTTATTAGTTTTAATTTTAGTGGTGTATATTTTTTTGTGTTTTGATGATGTTTGGGCACACCACTAGTAGTTTTCACGCGACTCCGGTCCCTACAATTGCGGTGGTTGGCCGTGTTCGCATTAATCATTGTAAACGCCAGGAAAACGCTATAATGGTTGCTAAATCCACTACTTATCGGCAGTCCGCTGTTGGTCTGGTTTTAGTGTGGAGTGTGCGAGAAGTTGTAGCGGTTTAGTTACAATATTATCTTGTTAATGCTACTTTGAATCATCGTCATCATCATCATCATCATCATCAGCCCACATTAGTCCACTGCTGGACATAGGCCTCCCCTAAAGAGCGCCATAGCGCCCTGTCTTCAGGGCGCTATTCTACTTTGAATAAGCTATGTTAATTTAAAAACAGTATTAGATTGCTAAATATTTGTAACCGCTGATATCTGGGATCGGTAATCATATGCACTTAAGGTTATTACTACAAGTGCGTTCGAAACAGAAAGAAACGGAAAGAATGGTTGGCGACACCCGATGATGTTTGCAGCAGACAGTCCTTTCCACCGCTGGCGCTAGCCTGCCGCCGTGATGGTTTGGAGAATAAAATAATTTAAAAAAGCTGGCGGTTTATTGCCCGCTGCATCTTGTGCATTGTACCGAAGGCCTCCATTCTTTATTCCAGTTGCGCCCCTCAAAGAGGCCGAGTGACAAATGATGTACAATATTGGAAAGATCACCCCAGCCATCGTCGCGGGCGTCACCGCGCCTATTTGTTCTTTAATAGTTTAACGGCCGCTTTTTGCAAATGTTTTGAGATCTCCCGATAGTAATGCTTGATGTACGCCGCCGGGAATGACAATGAGGGCTTGTTTTTTTTGTTTATTCTTTGACCAGGAATTGTCTTTTACGCTTTTTGTTTAGTTTCCATTATTTACCTTATATTGAGGAATTGCCGGTTGTTTGTAAAGTTTAAAGAAACAAATGCTACGTTTAAAGGCGCGGCGTGCAGAATACTACCACTACTACTCAGCCCATCGATGACCCACTGCTGGGTCGGAACTCCTCCAGTTACATGGAGCTACTTAGCCCACTGTGCGCCGCTGGCCAAAACAGACGGGTTGGTACAGAGACTTGTTTCAAGTTTTCCTTCTCTTGCGGTTGGGTTTTCGGCCTTGTCATTTCCTTTTCCGGCCCTTGTAACACCGTCAGGATGGAAAAGGGGTGGTGACGATCATGCATTCTAAATCCGTCACCACATGGCTATAGCATGCTATAGCTAGAGCATCGCCCATAAATGACCCACTACTGGGTCGGGCCTCCTCCAAATTCATGGAGGGAATTTAGTCTACTGCGCCACACTGGTAAGAGTTTGTATTAAGTTTCCCTTCTCATGGGGCTAGGTGAGAGGCAGAAAAGGCCACTAAAGGAACGTCAGAAATCTGATTCTTAGATCAAGACAAGACTACAAGAGAAGGATATCTTGATCCACAACCCTGAAAACTGGTGTTGCCAATGTAGCACAGTAGACTAATTTCCCTCCATGAATTTGTAGTAGACCCGCTACAGTGGTGGGTCATTAATGGGCCGAAATTATAAAGATGATGAGAAGATGATATGTTAAATCTTACAGTGAATAAGAGAAGGAAAACTTGACACGAAACCCTGTTCCAACCCGTCTAGCCAGCGTGGCACAGTAGGCTAATTACCATCCATGTAACTGCAGGAGGTCCGACCCAGCAGTGGGTCATCGATGGGCTCCGTAGTAGTAGTATTCCCTGGGAACTTTTATGTGCCTCCTTTTATACAAAAATCATCAGTGTGAACATCAAAACGTCCTACGGTCTCTAATAAAATATCAATCAATCATCATAAAGTTGTGGAACATGTGGTTACATCAATGTAGACCAAAGGCATTGACCATTTAATAAACCAATAGGCTACAGTAAACAGGGATAGTAATACAGGGTGTAACAAAAACTCTATGGGCATAACGAACAGATCTATACTGCTGTGCGCCAAAATTAAGGAATAACATTTTGTTTTTAATTTAGTCACAAGCTGACGAACAACCCAAGAAACATTATGGCACTTAGATTACTAAACTTATTACTCTGCCCATAAATGACCCACTGCGCAGCTGGGCCTCCACATGGGGGGCCAGACGGGTTGGCACAGGGCTTCCTATCAAGTTTTCCTTCTCTTGCGGCAAGGTTCGGCCTTGTCGTTTCTTTTTGTCCGCTTTTACGACACCTTCAGGATGGAATGGGGTCTTGACACTATTTTTTCTAAATCCACACAAAGCCTTTAATATCAAATATGACGGGTACACAAATACGAACAGCGATGTGAAATGCCACTATCAAAATATAGCCTACATAGAAGCACACATACCAGCTTGACATCTAACACAATCTTAACAAACAAGGAAGAGCTACTCCGTTTAAAAATGCATTCACCGATGTCCCTTTGTAGTTTAGTGTCCTGGCCGAAATGAATTTATAATGCGACGAAGTCTTTTGTCAGCCTCACAGGCGTATAGAAAGACCGACACTATTACCATATTACATTGTTCCTTATTTCAATGATTAATGGTTCATTTCGCATTGTTCACGGTTCGCTCTCCCTCGACGAGATGTTTTTTCTATGCTGCCTTAATATCATCTCCATACTGCTACTTATAGTGTGTTTGTTTTACTAGCTTTTTGCCCCCGGCTTGGGCATCTACTGTGTGCTACACGCCAATTGTTAAACAATAATAAATTTCATCTACTATTTGCACCTATTTAAATTGCATGGTCCAGTATTTAAATAGTACTTTCCAAAATAAATCTTAAACTTAAAAAGAAATCAAAATGATCACAGATCAATGTGTGAAACGAAACGCATTTATTAGTTCAGAGATCGGGAAACGGTGCTTAGTGATGCGATCTGGAAATTATCAGCGGCTTTGTTTTCCGGCTAGGTATTTATTTCTATTGTCAAAATGTATAATGACGACCGCGGTAATCTAGGCTAATACGTTTTTTGACCTGCCAAAATTCTAGATTTATTTTCGGTGTAACTACCAAATTTTTTACAGCTTCAGTTTGTACTGGAAATAAAAGTAGGTAGGTACTCACTAGTGGCATGTTTGCAAATTATCGATAATTTTTACGTCTCAAGATTTTTTTTAAACTACTAGCCTCAAGCATACGCCCTGCTACATAGTAAGCGATTAGCGTGGTTTAGTTTGTAATCCCTTAATACCTTACACGGGCTTTCTCTCGAACGCGATTCCGATCGATCGGGATTGGAATTATGACGTTGCGTACTCTCTTGAGCACACTTGAACGCGACGATAGCGCCAAATTGTTTCAATATTGTGTGGCCATTGGATGAAATACTCTTGACGCCACTTTGACAGCAACTTGACATCCAATTTTGTGCAAGCTAACTTCATGTGACACAATAGCTAGCCAATACAAGAGCAATTCCGATTTCAATTCAATGTTGTCAGTATTGTTTTCAAGAGTGATTAAAGTTTGCTCACCTTTTATAATAATTGTTGGTAATTTAGATAACGATTTTAATAGCACCCTGTTTAAATGCACTCGCGGGCGCTTCGATATAAATTGGGCCCGTTATCTCAGACATCGCCAACCCCCACGCAACACCCGTAATGATACGTTGGCGAATATTGGCTATATTGTGGGCACATGCTATAGGTAGGCCAAGAGGGTAAGACCATTTTTTATGTGAAACAATGTTTTATTCTGAATCTATGAAACGTCTGAGTGGTTGGAGGAGTTATTTTGCTCTCAGATGCGTAAAAATTAATATGGGCTTAGTTTATAAATTAGGTGTTTGCGCTACGCAAATGGGTATTCTAAGTATGATTGGCGTAACATCTGTGACGTAATTTTTTTTTGGGTATTTCATTTTTCATTCATGGGTTGATGATTTTGTATGTTTGACACATACGTAAGCAACATACCTATATACATATGCAAACATATTTTTAGCATTCTTTCATTTCAAATGAATATAATAGCACGAATTTAAGTTCAGATCTTATTTTAAACACATGATGACAAACTATGAGCCCCCGCGCTTTAAGGTCTGGGCAAACAGCGGACGGGGCGGGAAGGCGACGCGACGCTGGCGGGACGTGAAGAGTTGTAATGTATTAGTTAATGTAGAATAGGTCACATAGAGCCGTCGCGCTCGGCGCGAGAGTAGCCGTCGCGTCGCGTCGGCTCTGTGTGACATATTCTACATTAACTAATACATTACAACTCTTCACGTCCCGCCAGCGTCGCGTCGCCGTCCCGCCCCGTCCGCTGTTTGCCCAGACCTTTAGGCGGCCAGGCCGCGCGGCCAGTCGCGCGGCGGGCCGCGTATGTGTCGCGATATTTTTCGTTGGCCGCCTAAGGCGCGCATCTACATACATCGTGGAAGAATTAGTTGGCCGCAGCGACTTGGCCGCGCGGCCTGGCCCCGTAATGTGCGGGGGCTCTAACTCTACACAATTTTCTGTTACCCCAAATTATAATCATATTGGACCCCCTCTCTTGGTGTATTCGCCTCACCATAACGCTGCCAATTTTTTGTCACTAGGGTCTGACTCATGTAATTACGAATGCTGGCTCAAATGATTTTAATGATGTCGAAATTCACCAGGAATGATAAGGGCTGTAAAATGACGATGCTATCGCCGTACTGGCGGACATATTGGAAGCGGTACCGCTAAACATGGTGCGGGTAATGCCGGATGTGGAATACACAATGTCACAAACTTATTCAATGCTGGGGATATTAATGAGGAAATAAGGAAAGTCATCATCATCATGCCGGCGGGTAAATGACCCACTGCCGCTTCCTCGATTTAAGTGTAGTAGTATTTAGTCTACTATAGGAGAAGGCTTAGCCTAGCGGATAGTGCGGACCACATTCGATCTACAGGTTAAGTAACGTCAGGTTTGGTTGAATGGCTGCCCACCGCTTTGTACTTCGGAGGCCACGTAAAGCCGATGGTCCTACCATTCTACCATGGCGGTCAGTAGAGTGAAAACTCGTGTAATTCCTGGTTGTGGAGGGCAGACGGAAATTGTTCCGTGTAACTGGTTAGCCAGATCTGGTTAGACTGGTGGCGACCCCAATGACATTGGGAAAATTGAGGAATATTAGTCTACTGTACCACACTGGGTACACGAGTTCGCGCAGGGTTTCATATAAGAGGCGGGCAATGGCCCCCAGGCTCACGGAGCATGCTTCCGCAATGGGAGTGGATCCCGTGGCCTTGGTTCGGGCAGACCAGGATTGCCAATTTGCAATTTGCCATCTCTACGCACCTCGGAGTCCCACATAATCCGGCCAGCCCCCAACGGCCGGGTGGGTATCCATGAGGATCAGCGACGTAAAAAAACAAATTCACAGATTTTTGAAATTCACTGAATTTCACAGATTTTTATATTATTCTAAGACTATGCTACTTGTCTATGCGTGTTATTGCTTTCACTAATCTGTCAGACTTGTTTGTACCACCATCATTGTAACCCTTTTATTTAAAAGAGCAACCATGGAGTTTTTTGCCGGCTCTTCTCTGTGGAATGGCATTCCGAACCGGTGGGAAAACTAAATGATTCATTTATTTTAATTTACTTATCTTGTAATGTTTGACTATTTGAAAGCATTCGCAAGAATTTATTCGAATAAAAAACATTTTGATTTTGAAAAGGGTGATATGGAGTTTTTCACCTCTTCTGGCTCAATGTTGGTGACACTCTGAATTTCAAGACCATTATATTCAACACAGACAAATAAATTAACTGCTTACAGAAACTTGGAATAATCTTTTCCAATCTCACTAAAACGTTTTTCATGTCGGCTGATGAATAATTTTGTTGAACGACAAACTTTGTTAATTACAATGGAATGCACAGTTTGTAGAAAATATTAACTTCACAGTTAATAACTCGATGCGGGCACGCCATTAACAATACACATTCTAATCTCCCTAAACAAAAAGAAGTCAATTGATATTTCGGGATCCCAGCTCGCCCTCCGTTCGCAGAGCCAATACGGGATCATTCCAAACACAATGACTGGACAATTGTTATTAAATATTAAGTCATTATTCCACCCAGTGACGTATGTTGGTAAATGGTACCCGCATGTTGCGCAAGCGCCAATAATCTACTTTGAAATCGGACCCGTAATGTACCTTTTTGCCATTCTGAATTACAAATGCGTGTAGACATGCACAATCTTAGTAACTTGATTGTTTCTTTTAGGGTACTCTAAAGAAGTAGGGCCAGGTGCATAAACTATCCGCTTACTGAACCTGCCCTACTTGGGGAAAGGTCATCATCTTACAGAATACCCCAGTCAAGCAACACTACACTTAGGTGACTCCTTTGGTGCCTCAAAGGTCCTCAGGCGACGGAATCAGGCGGGCCGTAAGCTTCAACTCCACAAATGGTGTAAAAATGTACTCGGTATTATGGCTTATCTCCCAGCGGATTAAATTCAAATCGTAAATCCAATACGTCAATAGATGGCGCTACTAGTTCATGTGTAATCCGCGGTTCTATATTTTCTGGCTAATTATATTAGTCTAAATACAGCCCCAAATTTCATCCTCTTGCAAATATTCTTAAAAATGTTGCAGAGCAGTGTTGGCTGTTGATCTGCTAATAAAACACAAGCAATGAGAGTGCATTGCTTAAAAAGCTTTCATACGATCCAAAATCCCTTTAGTAATATCAAATGAACTAACTCCCTTTGCCCGACATTTTCACGACTTTTTTATTTGACTCATGGGGAATTTGTACCTCCCATGGGAATCACCCGTCGGGGCCGTGCCAAAACGTTCTGACGTGTGTAAACAGACCGTAGATTAAAAAAAGAGGTTCATCCGGAAACGCATAGTGCCAATGTCAACACAGTCCTTCTGCGAAACTGCAATTAGTAAGTCCCTTGTATAAAAAAAGTTTGAAACGTAAAAACTGCCGAAAGGATCGCTGTTTCGCCTTTTGTTTGTTCAGTTTAAAATGTTGTGTACTTCGTTATCAAGTTTGTTTTATTGTGGCGCTTGCGTTTAGCCTCTGATGGTTCAGGAAACGATTGTGTAGTATCTCAATTTTTTAATAAGACTGATTCTAAAGGCGTGCAGAGGTAGGGAACCTCAAAACCTGAACCTGCTTTACTAACATTGAATACTACTACTACTGTTCAGCCCATAAATGACCCACTGCAGAGCCTCCTCCAATGGAGGGTAATTAGCCTACTGTGTCACGCTAGGCAGAAGGATTGGCACAGGGTTTCCTATAATTATTTTCCTTCTCTTGTGGCTTATTTAACGGCCTTGTTCTTTCCTTTTGTCGACTCTTAAGATACCCTCAGGACACAACATTGAATAAAATTCTAAGTGTGGCTGCAGTAAGCGAGCTACCTGACAATGTAATATGTCTGTATTCCGAAAACGCCGGCTTGATGTGATTCCATGTGATGACCGATTTCACCAACCCATCCTGAGGTTGCAAGAGAAGGAAAATTTGAACACGTCTTGCCAGCGTATTTGGCTAATTTCCCTCTTTGAATTTGGAGGAGCTCTGACACAGTAGTAATTTATTTGCCGAAATGATGATTACGAAAACGTTAACTATCAACTTGTGAAAATGAAACAACAATTCTTCACCAGCACTAAACGCGTCCCTGATTCAGTTGTCAACTAAACGCATGAAACAGTTATTGTCTGGCAGTAACCCACTTAACGCGATTCTCGGAAAATTTGCGCGTATCTAGGCGCCAGGACCGTTAACCATATATTCGTCGTGACGGCGTTCAAGTCGGTTATCGGTCGTTGTCACATAATATTATCGCGCGTTGATAACGATTATGGGAGGTCGCGACTCCTCAGCATTTCGTCAACGGTGAGCGTTGGCAAAGTGGAAACTTTACATGCCTTATCATATCGAAATGCCAGACGCTACCATAAAGGGATGGTAGTAGAGATTTCGTAATAGGAATTAATGTACAGTTTTGTCTGAAAGGTATACTTGGAAAGGTATATTATGAACTGCGTTTGTTATTACAAAAAAATAGATGGATGTACGACCATATATAGGTGGGGAGTCATATTAGGTTTTTGTAAAGCGGACCGCGAACACATTGCTCCCATGCAGTCTCATATTTTAAGAAATAGACAATATACGTAATTCTATCTTGAGTTTGTTGTTAAAAACTAGGAGTCTTTTCGAATCCATTACTTAGATAGCTCAGTTCACCGTTTCATCAAAAATGTAGCTGTATGTTTGTAAGTTACGTACCTGATCAAAGGGAACCCCGAGTTTAGAAGCTCTTATTTTTTTTATTTTAAGTCACCACCGGACCCCACTCGAGTAATAAACGCATGACTTATTCAATGCAGTATGAGGGACGTTTTATGTAGGTGGTGCCATTTGCGTGATTGACTTACAGATAAAACGGGAAATTATGAGCCTCAGTGGCGTCGCATAACAACCAATAAATTTATACTGTTTCTAATTTAGAAATGGATACAGTAGCTAGCTTTAGGAGACGGCCGGTCGTCATCTTTTTGTAACCGTAGCGGAGTGCTTTCACAGGATTAGTGTTTTAGTACGAGCGGTCAGACCGGCTTAACGTGTTTTGGCGCGATATTGCTGCCGAAATTTCGTGTTCGTTATTTAAATTTACCTTTGATTTTAGGGTTTTTTTTCTTTGCATGTATTAGCTGCGGAGGCTTTTAAGCCGTTTCTTATATTAAAATTACCATATCTCTTCTTCATTGCCTTTATTGGAGTCTAACCTGATTTGGTTAACTAGTAACTACCAATATTTACAGGGACCGATTGCCGTCTGCGATTCATATAGTCGGTTAACCGGCATTTATATGGTTAGACCAGCGGTCAGCTTTCACGCTACTGACGCGTTACTGGCACGCGGTACTCGCATCTCTATCATCAGCAAATCTGTTCATAGCGGGCCCCTTCGTGAAGTAAAAATATATGTTAGTATTTTTTTTTGCAATTATAGGCTTAGGCGATACACACGGACAGGGCTTAGGCGGTAAGCTAGATGCAAAAGCATTCATTTCCACGCAAGAGCGTGAAAAAGTAACAAAGATCCATTCATCCAAACTTTCGCATTAATAATATCAATAGAAGAATACAGCGGTGTGGAGCACTTTTGGCTACCGAACAATTAGTATATTTTTATTAGCCAAAGAAAATATATCATCCAGTGTATTTTCAATTCTCGCATAGAAAGAATCTTTTGATGTTAATTCGTATCAATCTAATTTATCACTACTGTCCAGATGTCGTTCTATGATGTTAAATTAAGCATTCTTTTGGTATTTGAAATATAGTTCTTTCACTTTTAATTACCATAAAGTTCAATGAACTCGCGTATTTTACCGTCACCATCAAAACTTAATATTGGACTTCACTAACGTTATTCGAGGTAATATAAGTCGCCTAAGTAGGTATATTTATTACAGACTAGATACTAATGATTGAAATTCGGACATAATACCAAACTTGCAAACACCTAATGCATTTATAGTTGTAGTTTCACCCCATTAATGCCCCACTACCGAGTCGAGACCCCTCCAAATTCGTGAAGGGAAACTAGCATACACTATAAATCCGACTGATGATTTAGAATACAGAATGTCATCAACACATACCATCCTGAGGTTGTTGTAAGAAGCGACTAATGGAATGCAAGAGGCAAGTCACATACCTGCAAGAGTATGAAAACTTGATACAAAACCCGTCTGGCCGGCGTGACACAGTAGGCTAACTACCCTCCTTGTAATTGGAGAAGGCCCGACTCACGAGCGGGTCATGTATGAGCTGAGTAGTAGTAATAGTGGAAATTTCAATCGAATAAGGAAAGGAAAATCCATTAATATATCAATTGGTCCTTTAGTAGTCTTAACACTAAGTACAGTGTAGACAGGTGCTCAAAAGGTGTCGGGTATTCGTCACAGTGACTTGTTCAGATTCGCTCTGGATTACCGATGATAGAGGTCTGACAAGCCAAAGGCGTTTGACAAGCAATGAGGGAATAAGCTGACGTTTATTTTCCGAACGAGTTACAGACGCGCCACATTTCTGTGTGTCGAGACGACACTTTATTGTTGCTATCGCCAATATTGGTTAAATTACACTTTGTACGAATGGATATTAAGGAAAGCTTATGCCCTACGCTGAACGTATTTTAGCTGAGGTGATGATAATTATTATGATTAATCTTGCCTACAAGGACGATTTGTAATCTAATCTAGCTAGCCAACTTTAAAGCCCGTAATATTGCCAATTCTGTTGTTTTAATGAGTAAAAGCCCTGAAATTTGTATAATAAAAGAAGGTACCTTTTTAGAACCCTCCTGGGATTAACAAGGCGTCAACATCTAAAACGCAAATTGCCATTAAGTAGTGTCCGACGCAGACCAGCCACACGTTATAATTACTGTTTCCAGAACAATAGTGCAACTCGTCTATATGGCCCAAGTTTGTGGCCTGTTTGCCAAACTCAGATTGAATCGGCTAAACCGACTGAATTTACGCTCATCTTCCGACAAGTGAAACAGTAATCACGATAAAACAAATAGATTTACATAGAAAAGCTTTAGTATAAACCGACGGCGTTGTATGATCCACCTCGTCTCGTAAATCCGTTATACGAACAAGTTCGTCTGATGCTGGCCGGGTCGGCGGCAAGGGCGGTAGACAATGTCACCTCTACTCGCCTTTGGGCCTCGGAGGTAAATAAACGAAATACTCGTATTACTAAAAATGGTGTGCGAACCCGTGAAAGAGATTAATAATTAGAATGTCGGTGGAGGTTCACGCAAAGAGTGGATTTGAAAAAAGAATGGCGTATTGCGTGCATGGATAGCGTTCTACTATCTTTACTTTAATTCAAATTAGAGTAGTGTTTCGAAGAAATTTAATTATAACGGGCAATGTGTCTTTTTTGGTATGTTTTTATTCATGTCTGTCTCTGGTTTACCCAAACGCAATTGCGCGCCCCGCATTTGAAACGGGGAATTTTAAGCCGGTCCTCCTCCAAATTCATGGAAGGAAATTAGCCTACTGGTAACACCCTGGCAACACGAGTGTGCACAGGGCTAGTATCAAGTGTTCCTTCTTTTGCGGCTAGATGACACCCTCTGGATGGTTTGGATTGGTGACATTGTGTATTCTTAATCCGACGTCACACGAAATAACTCGCATATTTTGTACTCGTAGAGTAAACGTACACATTTGTATTAATATACGACATTGTGGACTATAAAGTTACTGTTTGCAATTACATATTCCGTGGCCAAAGACGACTGACTACATTTGAATTGGTTATGTTGGAAATGAGACGGCGCGGTCCGAACTTGACATTGACATCATTCGGGGCCTGATAGGTTCATCTGACGTAAAACGTATGTACTGCCTCTTTAGTGAAGTGATGGGCGTCGTTGTTCGGATATCTTTGGATGCGGATTTATTTTCGGATTTACAACTTCAAGAATCTCTACCGATTTTTATTGACTTATTCGCTGTATTTTAGTTTCGTGTACAATTATGTATAGGGGCAAGTGAGTCTTTGAATTGGCACCACGCACAGTGCAGGTTGGCAACAGAAGATTTTGTTGAAGTGGCTGGAATTCGGGTGGCTCCAGTTGCTGTTGTGGACATCCTTTGGATCCCCATGGCTAGCAGGATCTTTAGGATTAGGAGTATATGTTGATGATTACTAATATTTGTGTCATAAATATAGAATATGATTTTAACAAAACCTGTTCAGCCGTTTAAGATTTGGCTACTACTCAACCTATTTATGACCCACGGATTATCCGAGCCTTCTTTAATACATCGAGGATAATTAGCCTACTGTACCACGCTGGCCAGACAGGGTTGGCACAGGGTTTCGTATCAAGTTTTCCTTCTCTTGCGGCTAGGTTTTCGGTTTTCGGCCTTTTCATTTCCTTTTCTCGGTAACTACCAATATTACTCAGAGTGATTGCCGTATGATACATATTATATTGCCATTTTTTTTCAATATTTAATAACCGCCCTAACCACATCACTACATGTTACATAGTCAATGTTCCCACAAAACACTGACTGCTGCATACGATTGACCTTTGGGCGGCTTGCACACTAACAAGCTGCGCACATAAACCACTCAATACAAACGCAATCAGTCGCTGTTTGAGAGCAATAACTTTGATCATTTAGTAGGCGGCGCGTGAAATGACACAACTGTGCGACTGTGAATCACAGAATTGTTTATTGAAGTTATTTAATTTATCTCTGAGTTGGAACTGGCTTAGTGGATGCACTTCATGTACTAAAATACTATCTTTCTACATTTCGCAATTTCATTGGGGTACAGTATTTGCAAGTTTTGATGTAGTCATTCTTTGGAGTCTTGTTCTTGTTCCGGGTTTTAATAGACATTGCTGCATGGATTGCAAGTCAGTGCTGATCTTGATACTTTAAGTAAAAAGTTGCCGTTGTCCTTCTACATGGTCACTGTCTACCTATTTTGTACAAAATTCACTGATTCTGACGCGGATAAGCGTAGTAAAGAGAAGTACTTTCGCTTTTATTATAATACTTTTTATATTTTTCTCCAAACGGAACTAGCTATTTAGTAATATATGAATAATTGTTTATACCAAAACCACTTATGCTAGATACTTGGGGCTCCACTAAACGAGGACCAAGGGCCCCAAAGCTTGCTTAGTGAAACGCATGGCCCTGTTCCGGGGATCGCCGTCGGCTTCCAGTGAGTAGATCGGGAGGCTAATTGGATCTTTCCACGCCCCGGAGACCCACATAACCCGGTTACTCACCACGGCCGCTATATTACGTACATGACAGAATTGAATTTGTACAAGAGCAATTGTTAAACGCACCATGAGGAGCTTCCAGAACGCAAATATCTGAGTCCGCAACTGTCGTGTTATAGCCCACAGGGCATAACTGCACTCGACCGTCATAAAGTTGACCCCCATTAATGGTGGCTTATCTTAGACGTAGTTTATCGGCGTAGTTGCAGCTTCCTTATGGCTCTGTTATAATATTAAATTGCTGTTTATGGTGTTTTGACTTCTACCTGGAAAGGAATTGTTAGCTTATATGTATACTAGTGCAGTACATATTAGTCCGTAGCGAATTTGCAATGCGTGGTGTCATTGACCTATTATATTTGCGTAATCGGAGATTAATCGAAGTTACTAGGCAGAAAGCTTGGTTACTAGAGGCATCGTTTGGCGGACTAAACTAAAATCTCAAGCAAAATACTCATCTGCAAGACACCGTGAGCGATTTCTGCGTGCACATGGAACGTTATCAATAAAACTAAATTATAGGCGGATTTTAACTGTTTCTTTGTACTTTTGAAGACAACTGTCACCTAGTCTCTCCCGCGACCACGACTGCTGCAAAGCATTCGAAACGTCGGGAATTAAATAATGTCATATACACGCGATAAATCCGTTAAAAAGTGTTTAATTTCAATGTGTTATAATCGCGAAAACCTAAGAAATCATCATTAATAGGTTATCTTGGTAAGTCTTGTAGTGTCAGATCAGGAACTCACAACAAACCAACCCACACCTTCCAGATGGTGTCGTAAAAGATGACTAAAGGAACGCAAGAGCCTAACAGAACTAAGAACCTAGGAGAAAAAAACTCTCCATTCCAAGAAGGAGGCCCAAGCCATAAGTGGGCCATTTGTGAGCTGAAATGATTTTGAGGTTTCGGTTCCCACTCCTGAGTCGAGCCTTTTCAATGTACCACTCAGCCCATAAATGGGAAGAGGCGTGACTCAGCACTAACTGCTTTCCATTGTGTGGAGGGTAATTAGCCTACAGTGCCACGCTGCCCAGACGGGTTGGCACAGGTTTTCAAGATTTCGTTCTCTTGCGGCTAGCTCTTCGGCCTAGTCATTTCCGTTTGACGGCTCTTATTACATCCTGAGGATGAAATGAGGGAGAAATTGTGTATTTATATCCTAATTATATGTTTATTTTTCTGAATACAAAAGCTTCTAGCCAATTTTGTACATTATCATACACTACAAATGATCCTAGTTTTATTTTTATTTATAGTAAAAGGCGTTTTTTGCCCTGCTAATGTGAAACGAGTTTTCTGCCAAAAAGTTTTTTGTCTAGATATTTTAAAGCAAGTTCAGTGCACTCACCTGGCTGGCGCCCTTGCTTGGAAAATTAGATTTTTTTCTAAGGATAAATGTAATATGGTGTTCGTAAATCTAGGGTTGCCGACACTGGAATGAGTCTATTCAATGTAATGGCTACGCTCGATAAGGCTTTGTCTCAAAATCCAAGTATTTTGACTATATTTTCCCTTGATATTAACATTTACATTCTTTATACAATTTACTTAAAAGTACATAGATAGATAGATAACACTTTTTGTATATTTACGACATACAAAAAGTTTACAGAAAATAATTTATATTACACTTATTCAATTGGCAGCCATATCACTAAAAAATCCTTTCCAAGCAACCAACATATTGCTTCCAGAAAATTTTGCGCAAAGCCTGTTGGGATCGTTTTATAGACTGCATTAATGAGACTATACGTATTCTGTAACTTCAAGCAGATGAGTATGAAGTAGATTGAAAAAAGATAAATCTTGACAAATTATTGAGTGAATTACATAGGATGCTATTTTAAATCTCTCTATTTCACTATTCAGTTCAGTCTTCTCCATGTGTACCACACGGTACTGAAAAATGTTAACTAATTACTAAATAGACACTTTATAGCGAAAAATGTGCACATACGTTTTTACACAATTGTTTTTGGTATAATAGGTTTAAATATACGTATGGCACCGACTTCATCATCATCACTTCAGCCAAAAGACGTCCACTGCTCGACATAGGCCTCCCCCAAGGATCTCCGAGAAGGCCGGTGCACCGACTTAAAATGGCTGTTTACTGGTTATTTATGGATTTGTTGTCATCAACCTCGTTTTTAACAGATTTTGTCTAGTTTTAGGTTTTTTTTTAAATTTTGTTCTATAGTAATATATGTAAAAATAGGAAATAAAAAGACAAACAGTATCTAATTATTAGTTTCTCTATGAACAAACACACTGCAAATATTCGATAGTTTCATTTTGCCGCAAGCAAATCCGCAGTGCACCAGTGGGCGCATACTGCAAAGCGGTCTGTTTATGCTGACCTGTACCTGGACTGTGTGTTTATGGTAGTTCCGTCTTGTGAAAATCAATTGAAGTGGACAACGTAAGATACAGGTGTCTATGGCGATTTCTTTGAGCGCGGAGGTTAGAACTGGAGTATCAATTGCAGATCCTAGTGGTAATTCAGATATTTAAATATTGTTATTCAAGTTTGACACCCTCAGGATAGTTGGGGTTGGTGACACTGTGTATTCTAAATCCGTCACCACACGGACACTGAGGGTATCGTAAGAGGCGACTAAAGGATACTAGACTAAATATCACGTAGCCGCAAGAGAAGGAAACCTTAATACAAACCCTGTGCCAACCCGTCTTGCCAGCGTGGTACAGTAGGCTTATTTCCCTCCATGAAAGAGGAGGCCGAAATGATTTATTCAAAACATTGGAGGCGTTGCGGGGACGCTTAGGAGTGATTTAAATTAAACACTTTTTAACGGATTTATTGCTTGTATATTACATTATTTAATTCCCGACGATTCGAATGCTTTGTCGTGGTCATTGAAGAGGTATTACCGTATAATAATCGCGAAAACCATTAGTATGAAACACTCCACATACAATTCGTCCCGTAGTGTATACACGTCCCCGGCACCAGTGTGTGTTACAGGGTTTACTTATACAGGGTGTGAAAATCCCCATATCCATCAATAGAGACTATCGAAATTCTGTGTTTAAATTACATTTCTATTTTGAAGTATGAGGGGGGGGGGGGGATATAAATGAGTTTCCGATCCAAATTTCACTCCCAAGACGTGTGTTCCTTAAGTGATGAGCTGTCGTGTTTATTATCCCACAGGTTTCTTAATCTGTCGTCCGGAATGTTTCTTGGGTTCCACATGTTCATTTCCCTGGTTGTTTAAAAAAAATGTAGTTGTTTATAGTTATCTGTAGTACTATCAATTCTTTCGTTAGGATATAGGGCTTTTAACAAGCACCGTACTACTGAACTAGAAATTAATAAATATTTTCTTGGCTGACGACTAAAATTTAATGAATGACGTTAATGACATAGCAAGCGTAGTCCTGCTCTCGCGCACCGTCCAAATCCGAAGTCAACGCCCTCCGTTTTGATATAAGATAAAGTTATCACGCCTAGATTTATTCAAACATTAGTTATGCCGTTGAGTTTTTGTTTGTATTATTATGATAATTAACATCAAACATTCGGAATTATAATTTCCTCAGTAATTATTTATATTTAATTAGTCTCAAATCCTCACGTCCACTTATGTCCAATTAAGTCTTTAAAGCTATGTTACACATGACGGAAACCTGCGTTACGAAATGCGTACGTACACATATACACGAGAACAGATGATAAATAAGTTAATTGTATTCTAAACTTTAATTTACCAATTTAAAGTTGAATGTTGCTTGTAATGCTTCGTCACATATTGTAGTAGAAGGTGTTACTGTACATCAAACACTTGAGCTTTGATTTCGTCATTATAGAATTACCAAGCTAAGTGGAGCCGCCGCGTTGTACGCAATCGGTTAATTTGAATGTTGGCATAACAGGTCATAATAATGTGGTGCTCAAATACGTGGAAACTTTTCATCCATCCATCATGTCGGCGTGAAACTGTGTGAACGTCTTTTGTCGAGATAACGTATCGGTCGGTCACCGAACGAATTTAAATTTGGAATAATGTTTTTTTTTCTTTATTTTGTGTGGCTATGACGTTTTCAGTAAGGTCTCTTATGCATAGATATCAATCAAGTAGGGGTGAGCAGGCATTGTTGAGTGGATACTTAATCCGGATACGAAATTTCCGAGTTGCAAGAAATAAACAAAGGGCCTGTCTGTGCCGTTGTATTCATTGGATTTGAATCTTATTATGCTCGTATTTTTTAACAATCCATATAATTGAGTATTTAATTAACAACTTGAAAGATCTTTCCACGAAGCGATATTTACAAATGTACTAGGGTCGATGGAATTTACCAGGCTAACTTGATGTGGTTGTGTCTGCCTTCGAGCAGCGGTCTGTTCTCACGCTAGTGATATTTTGTGACGTATTAGAATGCCGGTCATGACCGATGACTTTACATGCCCTCGGAAGCACGGAGGAGGTCAGATGCTGCAAATTACGGACTTCCACGCAGCAGTGCCAGACGTTGCCTTACCTGAAAATATACTGCGTTGCGCACCCTCCGTCAGGTTACAGCCAACTCATTCCATATTTCCAACTTTAACCAGCCAGTCCAACTTTAATTGGCTTCTGTCCCTAGAGTCATGTACTGCGTCTATAATTCGGTCCTAGCAACTGTTCGTTAAGTTTTTTACGTCGTGTGTGGGTGGCCAGGCTTGACGTTTTCTACATCTCAATTTTTTTTGGTTTCACTGGGGAAATGCTTTATACATAATGCCGCACCTCGGGAATGGGCCCGACAATTATGTGGCACTCCGGAAACTACTCGGCTACCCACTAAAACCCCAGCGGCCAGCACCTCTGCCTGGAGCTCCCATGGGTTCTCCAGCGAGCAGCGTGGCAGCCTTTTACGACACCGCCCGGTACGCCCGAATCGTCTTCACCGCTATGACCCTCTGCGGAAGGCCCTCTCTGCGGCTTCCGCAGGAGGGCCCTGTTGCCAGCGGTGAGGGCTCCGACACTAACGGAGGCTCCGTACGGGGCCATACACCAAATAAAACATGTTGGTAACTTAAAACAACCCATTGAGTCCGATGATCCTTAGTCAGCATTTTAATTGCATGCGCTAGACTTCGTGGTAAACAGAATGATACTCTCTGAGCCTCAAACTTTCTTTAACGTTTTTTTCCTAATGACGTGCTTTTGACACGGTACAATCCATAATATACAATAGATTCGCATTAATGTATGATAAATTCACAATGTCTAGCCAAGTTCTTGTATCCAAAGCGACTGGAATACACGATCGGAAACCTTAGTATTACAGTAGATTACCAAAATTCAAAGACAATCAAAGGCGGTGGTTGTCGATTTCGAATCTATTGAATTACCAAGGTTGTCGAACATTCTATAGTTCTTATTGTAAGCAGAAAACTGGAAGTATCAGCGCTAATAAAGCAGTTTTTGTGCCTATTAACACAAATCGTTTAAATTTATAATGCATTTCTAGCTTCATATTTGACTATTACCGTGACACAAATGACCCAAATATCCGTAATCGATAAGTAATATTCCATTTGGTTGTTTCAGATTCGTCGAGTTCAGTAGCCGATAAACTTGCTACGATAACATGTGAGTTCATACGTATATACACCTAGTACATATTACATTTGTTGAAAAAAAAATCCGCCATTTTTATGTTGCTATGCATGAATAGGGATGCGCCACGCGACGTCGAGGAAACAGATTGTGATACGGATTGTATTTACTTCCGATTCATTGTTTCTTTATGGCACATGTTGCGGATTTATTCTGCAGCAGTTGGATAAAGATTGTAAAATAATTCAATATATGACTGCCTAGTTGGTCTTAGGGCCCTTTGGATCAAGGGATCCCGGGTTCGATTCCGGGCTGGGCTAGTGACTTTATCTGAACCAGACGCAGTTGTTCTGAGTCTGGGTATCATTTGTGTTTGTATATATTGTATCATTTGAATTACATGTTTGTAAACTGCCCTCGCGATGCAGGTTATTCTAAAGGAACCCGTAAAAAAAAATACACCACATGTTAATAGTTCATTGGATTTCTGGATGCATGGCATTTTTGGAATCGATCAAGTATCTTCCGAATCTTATACGATAGACATGACTAATTTCGTACGTTATGAAGGCTTTGTAACACAGTTAATTGGCACGTACAAACAAGTGTTTGTACGTGCTTAAGTAAGCATTACACTGCCGGGATGCATGAAATTTCTTTTCTTAATGAAAATGTATCTAACTCTGTTGAATTTGACTCTAGTTGCTAATGGCAATAACACCTACACTAACAAAATGTATGCCATTTTAATAAGCCTTTGACAAGCCTTTGATCTGGATACATATGAGTCCTGTCCCATCACTAATGTCAATAATAGACTATTCGCGATACGATACGATCACGAGTATCTGGAAGCCATGACAGATTTTGCGTTGCCAAATCTTTATTTGTTGACCTGCCGAGCAAGTCAAGGCTCTTGATAACATAAAATGCTTGCGTTTTGGTTGCCATGTCGCTAGTTTTATCACTTATAATCCGGTAGGTTATTATTTAATGTTGTGTACTTTTGTTGGCTAAGAGTGTTTGGTATAGACGGATAGATATTCTAGATATAGGTATATCGAAAAAGTATCAAAACAAATGTGTGATGATGATGAATAACACAATAAACAGTATCTAGTCAGTATGTCTCTACGTTTATTAAGATTTGTTAGGGCTCCAAGGTCCCATAACATTTTTTTACCCACATTTTATCCGTACAGTACCACGTAGCTTGTATTGTGTTTATGGAATAGAACCTTTTTATTCCTTTTTTCGAAATTCAAAGACCACTCGTATTGTCATATGACGAGTAAATTGAACGCATGTGAAGCTTGCAAGTCCCTAAATAATATTATGATTCTGAAATTGACAACTATTCTTTCCGTCATAAGTATCAATTTCTAAATAATTTTGTGGCCTTAATAATTGAAGCGGAGATGTCACTGTTTTTGCAAATAAACAACTAACCCAAAAAGCTAGCCTTTCCTTGCACAATAAAACAAAGTAACTGATACCAGTATAGGGGACATGCTCCCTCCATTCCCGCAGCGGATAACCGCAGCTCAAACTGCACTT
Source organism: Clostera curtula (assembly GCA_905475355.2). Classification (NCBI taxonomy): domain Eukaryota; kingdom Metazoa; phylum Arthropoda; class Insecta; order Lepidoptera; family Notodontidae; genus Clostera; species Clostera curtula. The sequence goes on from FR997805.1 coordinate 2,354,873, forward strand.
ATGGTCGGCGCAGGGGCTTTGTGAGTTTCGCGTAGGCGCCCCATTGAGAGGCCTCTTTAGCGAACAAGAGACACGTACCTCTTTTAAGTTTGGGAGACAGCCTTTCCTAAGAAAAAGTTTGTGACATAATCTGCGGAGTAGATTTTGCTGGTGATACGTTTTAGTTTGCGAGTTTCGGTAGATTTACTGATTTTATTGGTCATTGAAATTAAACACTTTTTAACGCATTTATCGCGTGTATATTACATTATTTAATTCCCGACATGCACATGGAACGTTATCAATAAAACAAAATTATAGGCGGTAGATTTTAACTGTTTCTTTGTACTTTTGAAGACAACTGTCATCTAGTCTCTCCCGCGACCACGACTGCTGCAAAGCATTCGAAACGTCGGGAATTAAATCTATACTAATATATAAAGCTGCAGAGTTTGTTTGAACGCGCTAATCTCAGGAACTACTGGACCGATTTCAAAAAATCTTTCAGTGTTAGATAGTCCATTTATCGAGGAAGGTTATAGGCTATATTTTATTTTATCAAAAGAATTAGGGATCCGTATGAAAATTGCGATTTTGTAAACCAAGGTGTAAAATCGAAAACCTATTTATGCGTGCGCTGCAAAAACTATTGACAATAGAACAAAATGATGTACTACAGGTTTGTAGGTCTTTTAAACACACAATATTCAGTCTGATAATCTCGACAGGGACTCGACGGTCATTATTTTGTATGGAAATAGTTTATTAGTTAAGAAACAGCATATCATAAATATGGTCGATAAACTTATAAAATTGAACGAAGCATATGAATGTAAGTTTACTCTATGTACCCTTCCCTACTCTCGCTCCTTTACGGAACATCAAAATAAGCATATTTTTGATTTAAATATGCTCATATATAATTTGACAAGTAGATGCAAAGATGTATTTGCATTTGACTTAAATAAATTTATAACTAGTTTTAAGGTGACTAGAGGCACATATCTAACTATCACAGTTTAGTCACAATAACCGATTTTATGTTCATAAAAAATATGCATGGGTTCGAAGCCCACGCGGGCGAATCCGCGCGCAAAAGCTAGTAATGTAATATACACGCGATAAATCCGTTAAAAAGTGTTTAATTTCAATGTGTAATAATCGCGAAAACCTAAGAAATCATTTTACCTGTGTACAACAATACCTTGTCTTCTTTATAAGCAGAAAGAAGACTCATTGTTGAGTCACACATCCTCCAATGCGATGGAGGAAACTTTGCCTGCTTCGCAATACCGGCCAGACGGTTAGGCACCGGGTTTCATATCGAGTTAGGTATGTCTTTTATGGCTTTTGTATTTTAGTTCTTACGATACGTCCTTCTTTCTTCCTGACACAATCTCCAGGGTGAGCCGCTCTACGGATTTTGATATTAATTTGTGCATAAACAGATCAAACCATGGAGAACACAATTTGTAACATAAAGGGAAGCAAATGAAAGTTTCGGTGAGCATTGCTTCGAAATTATTGGCGATGAAGTCGTCAGAGGGCTAGTTCTTTTTTTATCTACGACATTATTGCCTTGAATCCTAGGCTTGCGTGATGGAAAGCAACGCCAGGGTCTAAGATGGAACAGGAAATTCAAGGAAACGCCCTGTCAGGCACCGGCTCTCACATACAAACGACGGAGCACAGTAAAGTGAAGCTAGGTTATGCGCCGTCAGTCTTATATTTCATCGTCAACCATTGAGCACGCAAGTTTCGTTCTAATTATCTAAAAACCACTTAATTGACTCGCAACGTATTGGCCGTTATCAGGTCGGAATCTCCCTTGGTTGCTACGGTGGCGCTGGCCCCACTCGCGAGACCCCATCGATCATGCAACGAACAATAGGGAGTTCCGCGAACGGTTGAAATTTGCAGCCGCCCTGATTTATTGCCGCCAATATTTAGGGTTCCCACTATAGAACTCTTCAAATATGGAACACAAACACAAATGGATTTCTTAAATGAATGCTATTGTCAGTTAGGAGATACACGTGATAAATCCGTTAAACAGTGTTTAAATTCAACATGAGATATTTCTAAGGTATTACAGTGTACCCGAGAATAACTCTCTAGTGATCAATAATGATGTATATATTATAATATATTTCACCACCCCATTTCATCCTGAGAGTGTCGTAGAGTCGAGAATAGGAAATGACAAGGCCGAAAAACTAGCCGTAAGAGAAGGAAAACTTGATACTAAATCCTGTGCCAACCCGTCTGGCCAGCGTGGCACAGTAGGCTCATTACTCTCCATGTAGTTGGAGGAGGCCCGACTCAGCAGTGGGTAATTAATGGGGTGAGAAGTAGTAGCAAGTTTATTTTTAGATATCGATAATGCGACTTAATCTTATTTTGTGGCTCCATCTATCTACCCATTACCTGACGAGTCAAGTTAGTTGTATATGTAAAGAAAATGTTTTAATAAACCTCCCATTCAATATCGTTAATACCTGATTAAAATAACACGTGTAACGTTCAGTTTGTCCACCCAACACTGCCACCACAGTAAATACGTATTTTAATCGGTAAATCAACTTGATGTTTTACTTATATCACATGACCGCCAACATAAATGTATCAATCCATTTATGTCGACGACATCGACGACACGGTTGGCGCAGTGGTTGAGCTATCGACTGCTGCGCAGCATGTCGCGGGTTCGATTCCCGCACAGAAGACATATTTATACGACCTATAAGTATTTGATCCGGTTCTGGGTGTTTTCTATCTATAATATGTAAGTATTTACAAAAAAAAAAAATATAAGTAATTTATCATCCATCTCGTTACCATAACACAAGCAATAAGTTGCTTAGCTTGGGACGAGATGGCGTTGTGTGAAATGTCCAATGATATTTATTAATTATGTTAGCGCGCAAGTGGTGAACTTTAAGTTGGGACACTTCTGTACCCGGCCCTAATGTAATGGGAAATTTGATTATTAGACTAAATTGGCATACAATCGTTGGTACGTTTTTCTTGCGACTAGTATTCTTATAAATGGAACTAGAACTTTTTAAACGTCTATATCCTATTGCCCTTTAAGTCTGAAGAAAGCAAACTTTATACACCCCGGAGATATAAATCTTGGTGACAATATGTAAACTCTAAACGTCTTTACAAAAAGTTTTATCATCTATCGTTTCAGTCTAGTACCGTTAGGTATATGGTATATGTGTGTGTGTGTGTGAAGTATTTTTACTTCTAATGTATGTTCCACGGTGCCCGCCCCAATGTCGGACGAAATTAAGTTTTCGAACCACACCGCCATAAACCATTTCTTATCGACTAGGCATTTGTAAAACACGATTGTCAGTACATAATAGCTTATTTTTCTCTCGGCGAGGTAATGAATTATTTATTCTATGCAATACAAAAGCTCGGGTCTCGGCGCTTCGTAGAATGTTGCGCGTCATCGCCCACTGTTCAACGTTGTTTCCATTGATCGATACCCGGCGTGACTTTGGTGGAATTATAATGACGTTACGTTACTTAACAGATGTTGTTGAACTTACAGTTTTCTTTTCAATAACATTATTGGAGAGAAAAATGCTTTCGTAAATGCCAACATTTTCTTAAGGTTGATGTTGTTAAAAGACTCGTTCCGTTAATGACCCACTACTGGGTCGGGCCTCCTCCAAATTCATGGAGAGAAATTAGCCTACTGTGCCACGCTGGCAAGACATATGGGTTGGCATATGGTTTGTATCAAGTTTTCCTTCTCTTGGGGCTAGGTGATCTGCCTCTTGCATTCTTTTAGTCACCTCTTACGACACCCTAAAGATGGTATGGGTTGGTGACATTGTGTTTTCTAAATCCATCACCACACGGACAGACTGAACTCACCGAAATAGTTCAGAGAATTAGCAAACTGAAATGTCAGTCAGGCTGGCCATATCTGTACGAAACCCGACAGGTGCTGAGGTAGGTAGTTCTTGAGTGGAGATCGTGACTTGGCAAGTGTTATGAAGGACGCTCATGGAAGCAGCTGGATGGGTCAAGCTATCGGTCACTACTAGAGGAGGCCTATATCTTAGTTCATAGAATGAGCTGTTTACGATGATGATTTCGTTAGAGTGGCTAAAGGCAGTATTCTCAGCCCACTTCTGGTTTTGGTTTTGGTTTAATTTTCTCGACCCTGGCCTTATGTTATTAGGTAACTAGCAAGATTCAGACAAATTTAGCACGGAATAGCAAATGTGTAAATACTCTGATGGAAAGGCGCTTTCTCGACCAGCATGTGCTTTCCTATTGCTTCAAAGTATACAAATTGCTTCGTTACAACCAACTTTTATTGCCCTTATATTGCCCTTATATTGCCAAGGCTTATTGGACGGAAGTAGTGACAAAACCGTACTAAAGGAACGCTAGAGGCAGGTCACCTAGCCGCAAGAGAAGGAAACCTTGATACAAATACACAGTAGGATAATTTCCCTCCGTGAATTCGGGGAGGCCGGTAATCTAAGGACTGAAACGACGCGTGGCATATTTTTATCTGCGGATGTACTCGGTGCATGTATAGTTTGGCGTTGCGCAACAGGAAGCCTGAAAAAAAATCGGCATGAATGTTTTACGAGTATAAGGCATAAATTATTCACCAAACTTGAAACGTTTTGTTATTTCTTTAGTAAATTCCCCGACGACGTAGATAAAAATGATGATTTCATATTGTTACATACATTCTATTGGATTATTTGTATTTTATTTATTGCCTTTGTGGAAATCCTTGGGGGAGGCCTATGTCCAGCAGTGGACGTATTTTGGCTAAAATGATGATGTAGAATACCACCCGATTTGCGAAACTACGACTTATCACAAATAATGCCATCCTCACAATTATGGATTTCTTCTGCAGTAGTTGGCCTATCAAATCAAATTCAATATGTCCCGATATCAATTTATATCAAGTGCCCACTCTTCATTTTTTTCTCTACATTGATGTACAAAGTATAGAGATTGGCGAAGCGGCCTTTGGATCACGGGGTCCCAGAGCAAGTGACTCTGGTGTAAAACAGAGGCACTTGCTCTGAGTCTGTGTGTCATTTGTGTTCGTGAATTTCGTGTTTGTAAACTGCCCCCGCGATACAGGTTATACCTAGTGCAGTGGTTTCGTTTTTTAAAAAAAAACACATACACTCAAAAAGTGTAGATATCTAGAGAGTTACAAACATCTAATCGACAAGTGAGAGTGACTGACATTGTAATCATCTTCATTCCCGAGACCTTATCTATTATTGGTTACCCATATATATAATATCTCACCATACCCATATCTCTAAAATATCTATTTGTAGAACATTAACATCGAGGAGAAGTAAAATCTTCCAAATCAGATGTGGGTGTACTCAGCCTCGCAATGACCTTTAAGTGAAAGTACTTGTGGCGTGGGCCGGAGTCAGACTAAGTAGCCAGATGACCTTATAAAATAGACTAACAAAGGAATAACGCGAATGCTATAGCTTTTCCGTGTGGTGACGGATTTAGAATACATAATGTTGCCACCCCATTCCATCCTGAGGGTGTCGTGAGAGCCGACAAAAGGAAAAGACAAGGCCGTGTGCCTAGCCGCAAGAGAAGGAAAACTTGATACGACCCGTCTGGCCAGGCTTATATTTGGTGAATTACCCTCCATATAATTGGTGGAGGCCCGACTTGGCAGTGGGTTATGTATGAGCGTAGTAGTAGTATTTACACATCACACGTCACATTCCCTATGCTTAAAATCGACCATTCAGTGGACCCCTCTACAGAAACGAGGCAGCAGTATCTTGCTGTTGATGATCCCCCGTGTGGGGATGGGGCAGAATATAAAACTTCCCCACCGCACGCTGGGAAATAACGCGGGTTGTAGCGCCCGGCTAGCTACCACCCTCACATCTAGGTCAAGCCAAGCAGTTTTACTGTGTTCCGTCGTGGGTGTGTGTGAGAGCCGGTGCCCGATAGGGCATTTCCTTGAATTGCTTGCTCCATCTTAGACTCCAGCGTTGCTTTCTATCACGCAAGCCTAGGGTCAAAGGCATTCAATTCACTGAAAAGAAAACTTAGGATTGTCTTTGTAGTCATAAATAAGGTTCGAAAAAAAATTGCTAGACTTTTGTTAGCCATTTAAATACCGACTGATCCGAAGAATCCTATCTGCAATACTGCTTTGAAACCATTTTGAACACTATTCTTCATAATTAAAATACAATTTGAAGTTCAAAATGGTCGGAACAGTCGATACTTATCATAACGTTTCGCAAATCAAGAGTACCCTCTCGTAAATTTCCCCGTTGTTCGCCAGTGAATGGAAACGCGATCTCAGTCTATGGGGTGAATAAATTCCATACATCTTTGGCCAACGTACATTTAACGGTTTCATAAGTATTATTGCATGTTTTTTTGTTATGAAAATTGTATGTCAGTTATTTTTCTGGGTTTGGGACAATATAGTGGGGAGTGTAAGTGGTTTTCGATTTATTAGCCCAACTTTCTAGACCATTTGCCTTGTTGTTGAAGTTAAATAGGGGAAAAAGCGTAATAAATTATACGGTAATACTGTCACCGTGGGCTTATAATATCGCCATATGAAGAAGAAAGTCCGTAACTCGATACTTTCGTTATCAAGAAAATAAGCTCTATGTTTTGAACAGTACACCCGTTTATTGAAAATCATGTTGACGTGATATACGACCTTTCTTCTAACGACAGCAGAATACTACATATTATATGTTAATTAACATTTTCAAATTTCTGAAAATTTGAATAATTAATTTGCTTTAAATCATCGGCAGACCAATACTTGCGGGTGGCTCAAGACTGGTTGTTGTGGAAATCCTTGGGGGAGGCCTATATCCAATAGTGGACTTATTTTGGCCTGAAATTTTGATTATTATCATATCATCCATCTCGAATCACTACTGAATTAACCTAGTCCTAGATGAAGTAACACATTATATGCACAGGTGGGATCAGACTTCATGTAAATGATTATGTATTAATTAATGAATTGACAAACAAACCTACAAAAATAGGTATCGACCATGGGACATCGTTATAGACCAGGCCACCAACAGACTAATATTAAGACCATTGACATGGAAATTTCTACTTTTATTTCATCTTTAATTTGTTAATCACCTACATAAAAAGCTCATCAGAGGTCTTCCAAAGAAATTGTAATAAAATGTAAATTCAGATACAATATCCTTGCTCAATGTAGTGAGACGTAAACATGACATTACGGCAGCATATTCATTTACAACCGCCTCAAGTCATAATAAAAACGTCATAAATAAACATCGTTCGCTGGATGCCTAATTTTATGTGCAAATCCCTAGGGTTGTGCAAAACTAGGATTGAAATTACTACGACCGTTGTAGATAAGTTGCCATTGATTTCGACTACACAATGCCACCATTATATCCTATGGGTGTTGGAAGAAGTGACCAATTTGATCATATTTGTTATTTTATTTCATATTTGTTATTTGAGTTCGGAGGACGCCCAACTCAGAAGTGGGTCATTTAAGGGCTGAAACGACGACGACGATACTGGTTTATTTTGTCATTAGTGTATTTCTCACAAATAATTCATTTTCTATTCTATTCAAAATCTGTGTTAAGAGAATGCAAATGTTATATAGTGCAATTTATTATTAGCCTTGGCAGCTATTATTTATTAATGAATTTGGATTCAAATGTGAACCTTATTTCAATGTGGTGTTTTGGCGCAAAAAAATAATCATCACGCTGATGTGATGTCTGGTGGACTGGTTTTTCGTAATAGACGCCATATCCCTCTATTGTCTTTACCGACGATAAAATTATCTTCGCGAACTTCTCTTGAAAATTGAACTTGGTCGATTTAAATGATCTCTGTTGTACTTCATTGTTATATTCTGTTGGCTATACAAGCCAATAGCTGCATGATTATCACTAAAAACATTAATAAAATAAAAATCTACATATTTTCTGCCTCCGGTGTTTCGATGTTGTAGACAACCCTTTAGCTGTATTATAATCAGCTTATTCTAATGTTGCATAATCTTGCTTTATCATTGACATTACCGTGTGTGATAATCCTGAATAGCGGAGGTGTTGACCGCATAGTTACGAACTCCGATCATAAACATTCTTACGCTGAAAGAAACCTTCCGTCTAGATGTTTTTTCATTAACGCAAACATACACTCGGGTGCAATTAATATATGAATATGAAAGTCATGAATCTGCTAAACCGACGGTAAAGCAATTTATAAACAGCTGACCAGTGAAGCTGAAATGTTTGACAACAAAGCACGAGTGCTTTTGACTTTTAAATATTCTTAAACCTTATCTTACAGGGTGCAACCAAAAGCCCGTAGCCATACTAAAAGAGCTATATATCATCATCAGCCGAGTCTAGTCCACTGCTTGATTGTTTTGCGATGGATAAAATGTTGAATGGACTAGTTACACCGGCCTGGGGAACGCCGAGGTGGGGGGGTGTGGGGCTCTGTTTCACCATTTAAAAATGTGATAATAGCGTCCCCGGTGCACCGACCCGCGCTGACTGCCCTGCGGGTCCCAACTTTATTATCGTGTGTATTGTACATTGTTTCGAATGCTATTCAGCAGTGGTCACGGCGACGAGTAGATAAAAATTGTAAGTATTTGAAATTACAAAGAAACAGTTCAATCTATATCCTAAAATTATGTTTTATTGATAACGTTTCCTGTGCACGCAAAAAAGCGTGTTATAAAGTGTTTAAGTTCAATATGTAATAATCGCGAAAACCTAAGTGTTAACCTAACCGCGTTAAAAATTAAAGCAGTGAAATCCATTTGAAATCCAATTTCAAGTGAACGCAGCCGATGTCGCGGATAGTGACTAGTCGTGAATAATAATCAGAATATGTAGACGGCTCATTTCCGATGGAACAATAGAAAAATAATTTGTACCTAGAACTATTCCTTTCATTAGGCTCAAAGTGAGGGACACTTTGGATGGCTATATGTTTTTTGTTCCACCCTTTATAGCTAAGCGTGTGGAGATTAGCTTTTTGTATTATCGATGAAATTATTATGCATTTATGTATAGTGGTTACCTTTTTCTCGGTAATTCTAAAGTTAAGTTGCACGATAATGCTAATGAATTATTAACTGTAATGCGTTTATTAATTGTCAATCTTTGTTCCTCGTTATTTAAATGAGCAACTCTCATCTGTGTGGTATGTTTTCAATTAAAGCTCGATATAAATCATAAAATGGCTTGAATGTTAATTATCAAGGGATATTTCACACAGAAGCAATCATTAAAAAAAACATCTAGACTTAGGCAACATTTGATGTTACTCTGTGTGGTTAAGCAGCGTTCACATAATTTTTGCATTAGTTATACCAACATTGCGGATAATTAGTTTATCATCACATTGCAGCACACTACTGCCCCACTACTGAGCCGGGCCTCCTCCAAGTCCACGGGGGGAGCCTACTGTGCCACGCTGACGCAAGACGGATTGGCACAGGGACTGAGTATTAGTAGTAGATGTGTGTAATTAAATAAATAAATATCTTTGGACATTTTACACAACGCCATCTCGTCCCAAGCTAAGCAAACTTAATGCTTGTGTTATGGTAACGAGATGGATGATAAACTACTTATATACAATTTTTTTTTTGTAAATACATACTTATTATAGATAGAAATGACACCCAGACTCCGAGGCCAGTGCCTCTGGTTTTAGACAAAGACACTTGCCCGACCCCGGAATCGAACCCGGGACCCGTTGATCCAAAGGCGGCACATCTAACCACTAGACCCAACGTTCAAATATTCATTCGGTCTTTGTAGACATAACTAAATTCCACCGTTAATAATAAATCACACTATGTTTGTATAGTCGATCGCACTAATACGTTCCTGTTAAGGACACTCCACGTTGGAGCACTATTACTCGCATTGTCTCGCCATAAGCTGCGATTGTATCTCGCACACCCTGTTGTTTCCCAATGCGAAATCTCTTTGTCAATCTGCGAAATGTGTCTACGCAACTACACAATCCATTGTGATGGACTAATCGATCTACACCGCATTGTGTCTAAATCTTTTGTGCCTTGTAAGCCTGATGATGTTCTAACTTCGTAGCGGTGCGCCGCATTCTTCTTATTGTCTATTAGAAATAACATGTAACTGACATCTACTACTACTACTCAGCCCATAGATGACCGTGCGGCGGGTCGTTCTCTTCCCTGCAATATGGTTGAGGAGGGCGATGGCTGCCGCATGCGTCATGCTTGTGAACAGGTGCCGTTGCTGGGGGTCGGTTTGCTCGGGTATTAGAAGGTTACTATTGTTGACTAGATCTGGCTGATGTTTGGCCCTTTGCACCTATTCCGCGAGTTTGCTCTCACAAATCTGTTATATCCAGTTTTTCCCCAAAAATGGCGATCTAAAAAGAGCAACTACAGAGTTTCTTGCCGGCTCTTCTCTGTAGAGATGCATTCCGAACCGGTGGTAGATGGTAAATAATTAATTTTAAATGGTAAATTTTGTTATATTTTATTTTTTGACTTGTCAAAAGAGCTCTAATGAGCCAACTTCATTAAATGAGTTTTTATTTTGATTTTTGACCCACTGCTGAGTCGGGCCTCCTCCAGTTACATTGGAGGTAATTTGCTGTATACGCTAGCCAGACGGGTTGACACAGAGTTCGTATCAAGTCCTTCTCATGCAGCCAGCTTCGGCCTTGTAATGTTTTTTTGTCGTCTCTGTGGGCCCCCTTAAGATGGAAAGAGGTGGTGACACCATTTATTCTGAATATTTCAACACACGTACTGACATCATCATCATTATTTCATAACCTTCCAAGGATTCCCACAAAACTGGTCGAGTTCGCCGAAATATATTTTTGGGCGATGTATGCCCGGCAGTGTACGTCTTTTGGATGAAGCGATAAAACATATGGATAAGCAGTCCATATTATTAAAAAACTAAAGATTGTTTGAAATTATCATACGTTGGCGTCACGTTCCCAACAAAACGACTCAAGAGTACCCCTATGCGCGTTTACTTCACACTCATTGAATTCCAAAACTGTCGGAATACATTTCCTAGATTTAGGGATGTCACTTCGCCTTTAACAAATTTAATTGGATATGACATTTTGTTTGTATAGCGCGCTATCAACTTTTATTACTAAACTTTCTAATGGGATATAGAGTACCATGAACGTAAAGCAGCAGTGTTTACTACCGTCGTCTATTCGGTCGCTTACCTACTGATAATCGTCAGAGGCAATTACAGTAACATTTTGTGACTGTGGATAGCAGGTTGTAGTTTGAAGGCAACATAGATGCAGATAGATTACATTGACTGATCCTAAACTTTCGTTTGCCGGTATGGGGAACTTATGATAATAGAATACCATTATGAGATAGCCGGTAGACCTTAGATCACATATTTAAGCCAAGTTTATAAAAGTGTTGTTGCCTTTGAGCATGAAAAAGGCGGATTAATATTTGCTAGTGAACAAATAGTATTTGTTGTCTGCTTTTGAAGTTTAATCTTTGATTGCAAATGTAACAACCCTGCCTAGTTTTATGACGTAATCTATTATTAGATACGGTTACCGATTATTAACCATGACTATTAAACGAAAGTATCAATTGCGAACCTAATGTTATGTTCTGAAGACGTACAATCGTAAACTTTAATTGTTGGTGTAATTGGTCACGTATCCGCATTGGACGAACTGGGTTCAGTATGTAGTTTAGATGTGTGAAGTTTACGGGGAAATTTTGTATGTATGTGTGAAAATGAAAATGTAATGTGAATAGTTGTTGTAACCGTTTTACTGAAAGCGGGGTATTATGGGATTTAACATGTTAAGATTGTGGGCGGACTTGTGTTGGAGGCGGGATTACTCTCGTGATTATTGTGGTCATTTGTTTAGAACTTCTTCTGAATTTTCTACAGTGTCAACAGACAATTAGTATCATTTTTGTAACAGCGGAGCATAATTTCGTCGAACATAGCTAAAAACACTGGCTACGCCATTGAATGTTATATTAAAATCGGAAAAAAAAACTCAATTTGAAAGTCAATTCGAATCTCATTAAGAAAGTAAAACACGATTCCACAACTGCACTTATATAAAAAAAAACACCATCATCATCATTTCAGCCAAAAGACGTCCACTGCTGGACATAGGCCTCCCCCAAGGATTTCCACAAAGGCCGGTCCTGGGCCGCCCGCATCCACTGCTTTCCGGCGATCTTAACCAGGTCGTCGGTCCACCGTGTGGGAGGCCTACCAGCACTGCGCCTTCCGGAACGCGGCCGCCACTCGAGGACTTTTCTGCCCCATCGGGCGTCGGTCCTGCGAGCTATGTGCCCTGCCCACTGCCACTTAAGTTTGGCAATCCGGTGGGCTATGTCGGTGACCCTGGTTTTCCTGCGTATCTCCTCATTTCTGATTCGATCTCGCAGGGAAACTCCGAGCATAGCCCTCTCCATTGCCCTTTGGGTGACTTTGAGCCTTCTGATGGAGCCCATAGTGAGCGACCACGTCTCTGTTCCATATGTCATCACTGGCAACACACATTGGTTGAAGACTTTTGTCTTCAGACACTGCGGTATTGTGGACGAGAAGATCTTTCGCAGCTTCCCGAACGCTGCCCAGCCGAGTTGGATCCGACGATTGACCTCTTTCTTGAAGTTGGACTTACCTAACTGGACAGTGTGTCCCAGGTAAATGTAATGGTCAACAACTTCGAGGGTAGAACCTCCGATGTTAACAGGAGTGGCTTGAACATGGATATTAGACATGATCTTCGTCTTCTCCATGTTCATCTTAAGGCCGACTCGTTCGGAGGCTCCACAGAGGCCATCGAGCATCGTAGTGAGGCCCTCCATGGTCTCAGCCATTACGACTATGTCGTCAGCGAATCGAAGGTGAGTGATGTACTCGCCGTTCATGTAAAACACCATACTATATTACTATCGATCCGGAGCTTCGATGTTACAATGTAGCTACACATACGGTCAACCGGTGTCTTAGATCCGGTCGATCGCGGTTATTACACATTGAAATTAAACATCAAACTTATAACACCTTTTTTGGGGAGATTAAGACAACTCTGCTGACGATTACCTCCTTAAAAGAAAATTCTCACAACGACGACCCTAATCCCCTTCAAAATTTGATATCCCCTCATAATTTGCCATTTGATACAGGAAGCAACTTTATCTATTCTATTAAATTATTCATTAACTTCCATTGCTTTAATTAAAACTTGAAAAGAATGTCTCGAATATCAATGAAGCGTTTTCTCTGCGGACCCCCAAAAGCCTTCGGCTTCAACACAAAGGCTGCACAAATTGTCATAATTGAAAGTTAAGGCGCGTTAACTGAGCTAATTACATGAATTGTTGATAATTATAGGCGTCACCTTTCTCAACTAAAACAAGCACCCGAATTGTAGAAAATTACTAGTTGTAATGCGCTTTCGCCCTATTACTGCCCGGTGTATATCCCAGGAAATTGTTCCCGGAACATAAAATAAGGTCTAAACTACACACTCGACTGTGAACTTTAAAGCCTACATAATACGGGGCTATGTAGTCGGCAGTAAAAATTAATATCCCAACGAAATTATTGCGAGCGTCAGTTTTAAATATGGAACTACATTTAGCATTTAACACTTTGGCAATAAGGTTGACAGTGAAATATTTGAAAGCAAATAATAAATTTGTTGATCGACGGGTCAATTACCTAAGGGCACGCGCGTATTCTTCAAACAAACATGCTTAAACAACCAGTAGGGACAGCAACAGATGCTGCTAGGACTTATGATGTTTTAGACGTTGAATAAAATAAAATATACATATTTTATGAACAAGAATGCAGAATTATTCTTCTTCTTAGCTCATAAAATGTCTCCTGCTAGAGCTACAGGTTCGCACAGTTTCTAGTAGTCCCTTGCTGCGGCTGTATTCCTATTTCCTTGCTGTACTGATTAAACATAAATTACGCCATACACAGAAATTTAACATAGTTGCACAAAAACAGCCTGATTCGCTTTTTAGAGCCCCCGCGCATTAGGCGGCCGCATAATGCGCGGAATGGCCGCGGCGGCCAATAGGTCACGTGTGAGTCGCGATGTATTTCGTTGGCCGCGCGGCAAAAACTTGTCCGCGCGGCCTGGCCGGCTAATGCGCGGATTGGTCGCGGCGGCCAATAGACCGCGTATGTGACGCGATATTTTTCGTTGGCCGCGCGGCCTGGCCGCGTAATGCGCGCAGCTATATACATCGTAGAAGAATTAGTTGGCCGCAGCGACTTGGCCGCGCGGCCTGGCCGCATAATGCGCGGAGGCCCTAAGAGCTAACTTCAGAAGTTTCCAACAAAAGAACCCATTTTAATATAGACAATCTGTCCTTATTCTGCTTTGGTTGATGTTGACGTGTGATTGTCAAAATATTACGCAATTCTCGGCCGGCTATAGTTGTCATGAAATTTTTATGTTTACGTTGCCAACCACACAGTACATGAATGATCGCTGTTGTGGAATCGATCATTATCAAACCGGTGGGTGGCCGCTTATTATATTTGATCCATTTTTTTCAATGTCGGAAAAAGCTACAATGACAATAATTGCTTGGTTTTACACTGACCGAATAATTGAAGGTAATGAAAGGAACGTACGGGATTATACATACATTTTTAATGTCCACCAATGTTCAACATTATATAACCTACATACTAGTATAGAATGGAATAAATATAAACATTACAATAAATTCCAACAGCTAACAGATATTTCTGTAAATACAAAAAATATTTATTATCATTAATGCGATCAACCATGAAATGTATGACTTTTCTCGTGGATTTACTTTGCAGAAAATAAAAAGTTATCAGTACAGAACATCATCACATGCTCGTATAGAATAGAAAATACGCATCACTACTAGATTCTCTACCAAAATAGCCAGAACATAATGTACACAAAAAACTGACCTACATGAAACCTGTGCACGCATAGCCATAGCACCTGTACCCAATTTACAATTTAAAATGTCAGTAAAAAACAAGGAAACGTCAACAAAAACTAGGCGCACATTAAAAAGCCATCGGTGGGTTTATTAACAATGGTTTAGGAGTTTTAAGGGTTCATTACGGCCGAGGGCGGGAGCAGGGCTTGTGAAAGTCGACCTCGAGATTAGGATCAGCTTGTAGACACCTGTCTCTTTGGAAATAAATGGTATTATAGGACTTGGCGACGTCCAGCAGCGTCCTTGTAAACGCATTTGGGTAAACAAAAGGTGTCTTTGCAGGTGAGCGTAGAGTTATCAACCACATAAATAAGCTCTAGAAAGTTCTTTTATGTATTTTATTGTTACGTCATAATTGGACTCATTAGGCGGTTCTAGGATACTCGGCATGGGTTATAGGCAAAGAGAAATATATTATGGGGATCAGAATTAAGGCAATCTGCAGAAGAATCACTGTAAATGCCTGAAGAATTCTGCGTCTGCAGAGATAATTGATAGATCACGTCGCCCTGGAACCTAGACAGATGAACTCACTAGTCGGATAGACATCTGGAAGGTGTTTGCGATATAGATGGCCACGCAATCTGGCCAGGATCAGACTTGATGACTATCTATATCCAAGAGTGGCTCATAATTTATTTTTAAAGTCGTCGATATGATATCCGTCTAGGCTTCCAGCGTTCTCAAAATTGTACAAATAGCAGAATAGAAAAATGTGGTATTATTTAAAAATAACGAAACCCCTGCACCAAGACACTTGATCGACCTCATAATCGAACCGGGGAACCCTGATCCAAAAGCACCCTAGACCAACTAGGCAGTCAATCGACAACGATCTTTTTTTAACAACTTTTTGGTGTCATAGTCTGTCTTGATAAAAAAAGACAAGATTTGCATTTGAATGAAACCTCAAATCGTCCAGCCTTGAAGACGTTATAAGCTAAAGACGAATATCCCCGAAAACCAATTTTGTAGACGTCTGCGAAGTTTCATCTAATTATGAAGTGGAGTAAGTTTGTGTAATACCGCGCTGTCGTATGTTTCATTATCTGTACGCGCAGTGGTCTCAAGTTTACCGAGAACTTGAATACTAGCCGACAAATTTATTATGGCCTCTAAATGCCTATACTCGCGACTTTCACCATGCTGGCTTGTTTTGGCTGTTTGACAATTTGATGTATTCTTATGATCAAGTATTACATAACACTATGTTAACGTCTGTTCTAAACGTGTAATTAATTCAACTCATAAACATTAGTACCGAATCATCATTAACATGTAACTCAATTAATTGAAATTCGAAAAGCGGATGCGAATATACACTAAAGTCAAGAGCAGAATCCGAATGAATTAATTTAAATTTTTTCTTCAAACATT
This sequence comes from Clostera curtula, assembly GCA_905475355.2. Classification (NCBI taxonomy): domain Eukaryota; kingdom Metazoa; phylum Arthropoda; class Insecta; order Lepidoptera; family Notodontidae; genus Clostera; species Clostera curtula. The sequence continues at coordinate 2,371,293 of FR997805.1, forward strand.
TTCTCGCCTCTAAACATCACCTCTGCTTCGCCTCACGTATTTCTATCGCATCGAATTGGGCCATATTCCACGCTGATCCAATTTGAGTTGGAATCTTTAATTGGCCGAGCAGGTGAGTATCAACATATATACCCGTAATTAATGGCACGGGACAAGGAAACCAAGCAGGTGAGAGCAATTATTGATGGATGCAGATGTTCGTGAAACATTTCTGAACTTTTTGTCTGAAGTTTTAACTATACAGAAGTGATTCCCATTTGTTTGTGTCTCGGATACAATTAACTACAGCGTTACCTCATCCTTTTTTTGTACCAATAAGGTTATCTCTACCGTCAATGTCGTTTTGTCACCATAAATGGTATGTTTCAATTAGAAAAGCTTCAGTTATACTTCTGTTGCTAAAAGCTAAGCTAAGATAAGCTGCCTACTTTTTATCGCAAACTTTATAAGATGTTTTTCTACCTAACGTGTATATCCATTAACCTAATATAATAATCAAAATTAGTAGAATAAAACAGTGTTTTAGTGTACATCCTTGTATCAAACTACTTAAAGTTCTGGAGACAGTTGCCCCGGTCAGAAAAAACAGTATCATAAACGAAGCCTCGGAACACTTTTCTAGGCGTCGTTTTACAACATCCAACGACAAGACAATAGTTGTTGGTCCTAACAAAATGTTATTACGTACAGAAATGGGCCTGCTAACATGCCACCCATAGTCTTCGATTCATGAAAGTCATAAAAGGTTCTCTCACAATGGGTACCGTTCACCTTTTGTTCTCAAGGGTAGCTAGTGAAATGACTCGATTCCTGGTAAGAGTATTTGGGTTTAAGGTTCCAAAGGTCTGTATTTTTTGTCTCCGTAGTTATGACTGAATTTATTCTATGGCTATGAAATTCTCTATAGTTTCTAAATTAGGACTGACAGTATACGCAAACTTGGCCCCAAACCGGCTAGTTCTATAGAGTCAGAATCGACAATCACCGTGATGTGTTGATCGTCTGTTTTGACTGTTTAGCTAAACTATTAATACTATAGTGGCAGTTCTGGACGTATGTCACACGCTTTTGACATAAGAACTTGGCAAGAACGTTTGAGTTTAGCTGATCGTGTTGGTTGGGCTGATGTAAGAGCTAACAGGGATTTCTATACTATTTCTATACTTGGATAGAACCAAATTTTTATTGTACGGAATCATTTACAGGTACGGCAGCTTCGCCCTTTTGTATTTTGTTGTTATCATGTTTGTTGTGTCCCCAAACAATGCCGGTTCTGAAAAGATTGCAAAGCGACGTCTTAGATGTACTCTACCAATTGTGCGTCAAGTACCAACTATCTTTTCCTATTGTTTTTTACGATAATTACAAAAGAAACCGCAGTTTTGTCCGTGACGCTCAATTGCCGGGTAATAAACGCCGTGTAAGGTTTGATCGAATAACACTTCGAGTGCCAAGACTCGAGTTGTGTCGAAGAACAATGAAAAATATGATTACAAAATTTTGTTAGCATAATTGAATTTACCTACCTATCTTTCAATAGAAGCCGTTAAGTACTTAATGTGTTTTTTTAGTTATGAGTAGATGAGATATTGTCTCGATTTTTTTAAATTTAATGTTTAGAAGGGCAATTAGTGCCTAAGTGCCAATTAGTTGAGACTATTTTAATAGTCACAGCATAATTAAATTACACAGCGGAATTACAATATATTGCTATACCCATCCGTGCTTCACAAATAGGGTTGCCAACGGAAGATTAGCGCTGGGTATAACCGAGCTTATGCTGAGATGGTGACCGATTCGGCAGGACATGCAAAAATACTTAGTCTTTTTTATTTGTGCAAACTCACCGATTAAAAAAACTGTTTTTGATATTTTAATGTATGTATATTGTTAATTTCTTTCTTGTGTGTCCTTTTGCCGAATAAATGTATGTTCCTCTTCTTCTAATAGATGTTCTGCGGGTCTCGCATAAAAATTGTATTACCATTTATGCCTTTTATTTGAGGTTAACCAGTCACGATCAGTCATGTAATTTGTGCCTAGACAGATTTTGGTCCCGTGGAAAAAACATTTGCGCCATAAGTTCCCAGAATATGATAAAAAACTGATGAAGGGATAAGGAACCTAGCCTGCCAAACTTGTTGTGCTGCAAAAATGCAATATTATGTTTTATCCGGATTTTAAGTGGCAAAATGATAGAAATATGTATAAACTAGCTTTTGCGTGCGGCTTCGCCCGCGTGGGCTTCGAACCCGTGCTTATCTCTGTACATATTTTTATGAACATAAAAACGGTTATTGTGACTAAACTATGATAGTTCGATATGTGCTCTCGCACATATCGAACTATCATAACGCGAACTTTTTTGTAGATCTTTATAAGACCTACAAACCTGTAGTACATCATTTTGTTCTATTGTCAATAGTTTTTGCAGCGCACGCATAAATAGGTTTTAGATTTTACACCTTGGTTTCCAAAATCGCAATTTTCATACGGATCCCTAATTCTTATGAAAATAAAATATAGCCTATAACCTTCCTCGATAAATAGACTATCTAACACTGAAAGATTTTTTGAAATCGGACCAGTAGTTCCTGAGATTAGCGCGTTCAAACAAACAAACAAACAAATAAACAAACAAACTCTGCAGCTTTATATATTAGTACAGATATTACTTTGATTTTTTGCTACTCGGAAGCTCAGTTCAGCTTTCCGCTCAACTTTAGACTCAGCCCGAAAAGACCCACTGCTGAGTCATGGCTCTTCCCACCACAGGGAGGGCAATTAGACTACTGTGGCCACCCTGGCCAGACGGGTTGGCACAGGGTTTGTTTTCGGCCGTGTCATTCCTTTTGTCGGCTCTTAAAACACCCTCAGGATGAAATGGGGTGGTGACACTATGTATTCTAAATCACCACATGGACTGTCAACCAATAAACTATGACTAATTGAATTGTTTTTTGCAAAGAAGCGTTATGTTATTGGTGAAGACTTCAACAGTTGGCTATGCTTTTTAATATTGTGCTAAATATCATTATACAATTGTATTACCATTTATTTTATATACTATTGTATCAGTTGCATAATTTTACTGTTGTACTACAAACAAACTGTCATTGAACGTAAACGTCTTGCCACGGTCTAATTGGAATTTCGCGCTAAACTTTTTTATCAGACGAAAAAGACGAGGGTTTGGGTAGGCGCCAAAACCCGTACTTCTCGGAACGTGAATGAATGAAAAAGAACCATAAACCAAATCTGCCTCTTGCCGACAAACCGTTTCATGTGCCGCTGCATCATTGTCGATGAAGGCCCAATAGAGTTGCCCTCATAAAATACGATGTATTTGCCGTTTCACAAATCTTTTAGTGGTTCTCCGCTCGAGCCTCAATTATGAATGCAGATCTTGGTATGCGTAACATTCAAGTATTTTATAAAAATACTTGTAACATTGTAACATTCAAGTATTTTATAAAAATACTTGAATGTTTTTGAAAATAAGTTGTCGCGTTTCTTTACTTACATAATGGTTTTTGTGGTGGTGACGAGTGGAAATATGGTTCATATTTTCCTTAAGAGTTTTCTGGATTGCAAACGGACAACAACGGATTGAAAATAACCTTCCTAATTATCTGTGCAATAGTTGGTTTTTTTTGTGTTGTACTTCATTGCTTATTTGCGTCCTACAATTCTATAAATTCATTACATTTTTTTTCTGTGATATCAATAAGCAATTTTAATATGAATCAGTAATACGTATAAACCTACCGCAGTGCAGCTGGGACATTAAATCTGATGTTCTTTCTTGTCAAACCATTTAAGATACACTGTTGAGTCAGACCTCTAAACACATGGAGGAAAATTAGACATAGACATAGACATATTATTTAATGTGGCACAAGACAAAAAAAAATACAATGACAAACAAACACATGAGAAGATATTAAAATTAGATTAAACAACAATTGTATTTATTATTAGCCTACTGTGCCACGCTGGCCAGGCAGTTTGGCACAGGGCTTTGTTTCAAGTACTGTAATTCGATGAATTATTTTTAATTTTAAAAATTCTGAATTTCTCCAGCTTTATCCGACATATTTCAATCGGCAGAAGGTATTCGACAAATGTTGGGAACAACACTAACTTTAGCGATAATTTCGAAATAGCCCTTTTTTGTGCGACCCTTATCTCCTTCGACTCTGGGTCGCGGGCGGTGATTAGAAACTCTTAATTATGGGATGTGTCATGTTACTTGATGTGCGATTAATTTGGTTAAATAAAGATAACGGCCTGTTGCAATTAGCTAGTGATGGAATAGAAGTAAGTTTTGTTTTTCTAAATAAAGGGACATTCTCTCTATTGTTACATATTATGCCTGAGGTTAAGTTTATATGTTGCAATTTAATAAAAATAATATCTATAAGACTGTAAATTAGTAGTAATATACTCTTTATATATCTATCTGTAAATTAGTAGATCAATTTGTATCAAAAGAATTACTAGACAATGGATTTGCCCTCCCAGAGCTGAATCGATATCCCGTAAACACTTTAGTAGGTATCCCACACGCCGTAATAAACTTGGATCAATCGTCCAGTAATCTGTATCCATTCTCTCATCAGCGCATCATCCGGGCGTACCTTTGGGAAGGCATCTAGGGCCGTTTTGCCATTTCCTTTGTGGTCTACCGCGATCCCGTCTCACAATGCGCTGGGAACCCTCTTGTGGTAGCTGATTAACTTGAAAGGATGTATAACAATCATTGTTTGAATCACGTCTTTAGAGCCGGATTTGACTATAGCTACTATTACAGCATTATAAGATGCTTATAAAAAAAAAGGTGCTCTTAAAAATAGTCTGATGGAATAATACTTTTTAGAATATTATCTGTCTTCGGGCATTGAAGTTTTAGTCCGTCGATCTGATTTTGAATTTATGTTTATTCATTTGGTTTGAACTTTACACCATAGCTGCCCTGATAAGTAAATAAATATCCTTGGACATTTCACACAACGCCTTCTCGTCTCAAGCTAAGCAACGTAATGCTTGTGTTATGGTAACGAGATGGATGATAAACTACTTATATACATTTTTTTTTGTAAATACATATTATAGATAGAAATGACACCCAGACTCCGAGCCAGTGCCTCTGGTTCAGACAAAGACACTTGCCCGACCCGGGAATCGAACCCGGGACCCGTTGATCCAAAGGCGGCACATCTAACCACTAGACCAACGAGGCAGGCAAAGTAACTGCTAATCATTATGAGTTTTGACAGCCATTGCTCTGTTGTTACACTTTACCGAACGCCACTTTACCACGAAGTGATGCAACTCTGTACGCTAAAAGTTTCCAAAATTACTACCAGCAATCACTCGGTCTCGCTCTTTCTATGTTTCTATTGTATCCGGTATTAACTCTTCAGTTGAACTCTTGTCTACATTTATATCGATGGTATAGAGTAGCTCAATACTTTATTTAAGGTGAAGCAGATCTTTTATTTTTGCCCGCCATTTTTTAAGGCGCTTGAATAATAAGATAATTAGCAACCCTCAGGCGAGCGGTCTTTGAAACGATGGAAACGCCTCCCAGAATTTTGTTACGATGTTTTGATAGCCCAGGATCGTTACACGCTCCAAAATCTTCCCATTTTTCCCCATAAGCTTTATAACGTTTTGAAAGTCGATTATAACCCACGCAGCATGTAGGGGGTTCGAATGCCGCACGGAAAAAAAATTTTTCGACCTACAAGTATTTGTTCCGGGTCTGGGTGTTTTCTATCTATAATATGTATGTATAACAGAATATAATCCCTACCGCACGCTGGGAAAAAACGCGTGTTGTAAAAGCCAACAAACCCCAGCACGCTTGGTGGTATGGTCTAATGGTCCGCCCGGCTAGCTACCTACCATCCTCACATCTAAGTCCAAGCAGTTTTACTGTGTTCAAGTCGTGGATAAAAAAAACAATGAACTTCTACTACTAATACCATTCTTTTCAGCGTAGAGCTAAACTAAACATTCCCTGAAGTACTGACGTTTAATGTGATCGCTGGTAATTGACAGTAATTTGTAAAGGTCGACCATTCACAGTCTGCATTCTTGTCTGGTCAGTGTCAAGGATAAGTCGGACACATTAATTGGCAAATGTTGTCGACTTTGTCATAAGTCGTTTGTTTGGGCTAAGGTCGCATATGATAAATCGATGATAATCCAACAAATTAATCAGAAATAAGAAATATTACATACGTTTAAAAGTAACAATTTTGGATTTTGTCCGCGTTCGAGTTAAATATGGTTACAGTTTATCGAGAAAAACTTTGAACAAATAAAGAAAATGAAAAGTTGTGTCTGGAATACGTCTGTTTCTGTGTCATACTTCAAAATGTATACACCATGATATAGAATTGCTCTGCTCTTCCATAGGTTCTAAGCACTCACTTCTCACTAATTATATTATATGCTGTCCGTGTTGTGACGGATTTAGAATACATAGTGTCACCACCCTTTACCGTTCTGAAGGTGTCGTAAGAGCTCACAAAAGGAAATGACCCGTCTGGGCAGCGTGGCACACTACCCTGCATATAGTTGGAGGAGGCCCGACTCAGCAATAGGTCATTTATGGGCTGAGAAGAATGAAGAAGTAAATGTTTTGATCTCCCTTTCCTCATTTATTATCTCGGATGAAACTGATATTAATATAATTTGCCTCATTGGTTAATGCAGAAATTTGATTGGGGAATTAGGGAATGAGCCGCTTCGCCAAATTGGTTCAGGATCAATTAGGACGTTCCTGTTGAGATTAAGGACGATTAGTGTGACTTTTGAGAAGGACGGCGGGCAAATACAAATACAAGGTTAAGCTAAGCAACAGAGAGAAAGAGGAAATATTTCAATTGAATTCACTGAACCATTTTGTTGTTTTGTATTTAATGTTTTTTACTGTTGGCTGTATAACTTTTTTAATTACGTGCAACAACCTCATTGTAGGTAGGATGCTACGCACAAAAATGAGTATAGTGCAAAGTATCGCCATCAAGAAATATCGTATCGTATAAAATTTCATTATATACGCTGGAATTCTCAAAAGTCTCACATCGCGATATCGAAATTTACAGAACAATTCGCATACCTCGATAACTAACCATTTTATGTGAGCTAGCCATTCGAGTTGCACGGGTTGAAATATCAAGATTTCCTTCTCTTGCTGGTTTTCCCCATATCTTTTCAAACATGCGTTTATTTTCTAACATTTATATATATCTATCCGTTTGTTAATGTTTAATGTATTCGGAAGCTATGTATCAAGTAAATGTCTTCTTTCTTGGTATAGCTAATGGAATAGGTGGATGATACAAAATTTCCACTCAATTCCGTCATACTATGCTTAAAACAATATACGTTGTAAGGCGGATCTTCAACTCTAACTAGACTAATAGAAACGGTACTACCGACTAAGTACCGCTCATTAGTGAAAGTATTTTAATCTGAAAACCGTAAATAATATCTTCAGACGTCAATCTCGGAGTCCATTGTCTAATTTCGAATAAAAGCAATTATATAAATAACAAGTTGTGTCGTTTGATATGCTCGAAGAGCTAGAGTCTATTTCGATGTAAACTTTTCCGTACTTGCTAATGAGTGCGTCTGTGTTATTATCTATCAGCTAGTGAGGTCCATTCCTAAACATGGATATGCCCGTTCATCGTAATATTGTCCTTATATTGTAGAACTAGCGGCCCGTCCCGTCTTCGCACGGGTGCGATGTTACCCGCGGGCGACGCCACGGGGCGAAGCTAGTAAAAAAAAGTAGCCTTAGTTACTGCTTATATCATCAGCTACCTATCAGTGAAAGTCCCGTCAAAATCGGTCCAGCCGTTCCAGAGATTTGGAACAAACAGACAGACAAAAATAAATGTTAGTTTGGTCTATGTAGGTACTGTGTATACATACTTACGCATTTAGTAAAAAGTGGTTATTTTATTATCCAATTTTATTTATTTGTATAGAGTATAGATAACGTTGACTCTACAAAAAATAAAGGACTGAATAAATATCAACATAATAAATAAATAATATATGTTAATTTTCGAAAACAACATTTTACAGACAACTTGTGCGCAGAGACGATTAAAAGAGTATTGGGGCATGCTGAGATTTAGCCACTTTCGTTGTCAATTTAAAGTCCTCGTTGGTCACTGTCTCTTCAACTTTGAGGAATTAGGGTCGGGCCGATATGCTGGTCGAACAACTACAGAGAGAAAGGCGCAGATGACGATGCTCCAATTACGAAACTGCATCTGTCAGGATCGATTGTAACATATAAATTAGAATAATGAAAACCTCTTATTTGTAGTATTCGTATTCTTTAATTTCTAATAGACTTACAATCGATACTATCGTTCAACGAATTTGGTCAAAGTCACCGGGTAGGTAACCCGGTGATAGCGATCTGGTGCGAATTACATTTTTATCATTTACTTTATTTAGTTAGTTTAAGGTTCATTTTTATGTACGTTTAACAATACATTTTTTTTTAATTAATAGAGCTACTGTTTAAAATTTTTAAGACAAGAGTCTTGCAAATAGAACAATATTGTCAATGTGTCTGAATATGTATTCTTAGTAAATTATTCGAATCGTCGAGTAAAACCAAAAGTCTGTCTAATCTCAGATCAGTGGTTATAGAGACCGTTGACGACTAGTTGTATTTTTATTTATTATATTTTACGCATTATATTTTATTTTCATGGCATTTTCTCCCAGTCTACCTTCAGTTCATGCAGAGAAAGATGTACCGCTGTGTAGTTTGGTGGGAAGCAACAGGATAATTGAAATAAGTAAAGATAAATTCACATATTTATATTTCGAACATAGGTAAAAATAAAATTATTATGATAGATAAACTTATTTAAATAGCATTTCACTATGTCCTACCATTTTCATGGCGCAAATTTATAACGTGTACATAATATATTATAATCAGCGACTGTCCGTCGATAATGACTGTATCATTTATTTTAAGCTGCAATCGACATTTTGCACAAATCCACCGATTGATAAGGACTAATGTGACAACGATTTGCGGCCATTCGCCTCAGTTCGGGTTACAGGCGGGTGATATAACTTTCGACACCATATAAGTGACGTGTCCCAGGCTCGCTTTGTCGGTGTCTGTTACGTGGCCGTGTAGGGTGTCGCGTGTCCAGAAATATCTTGGTGTTTAACTGCGACCACTTTTACACCATTATGTGTCAAGTTCAGGAAGAATGGCCTAGCAAACATATTCATTTTGATGGCGAAATCTGAATGATGATAGGAGTTTTCAAAAGGTTGAATGGACTACCTGGTTTTAAAGCTAATTGTAACCATGTTAATTAGGCATAGCCTAAGCAATTTGTTTGCTGTTCCCTAGAGTATCAATAAAAATTGTTTAGAGCATGTAAATAGCGCAATTCTGGTAGGAGTCCCACACGGTGCGCCTTGTTTAAATCCGTTGGAATCCCATGAAGGCGAGTAGCTCATGATCAGTCATTGTAGAAAACCTAAAAAGTTGAAAGCTAGGTCTGTTGTCAGAAGTGCACTTGTTTCTGGCCGAAATGATAACGATAGAAATATCGCAAATTTTAATGTTACAGTTCGGTCTGATGACGGCTCGTGTCAGTCGTTTAGGCGCGTCTGTTCCCATGTACTTTTTGTACCGGCGACATTTCTAAATCGGGCCGAGCCGGTCCCGCTCTAATTCCGTACCATCCACGGACGGGCTGCCATCCTGGACTTCCTATTGCGTAACATGAACATAGTTCGTTGTGTTCAATTAATATTTGCGTGTCCTTATGGGTGGGTACTCCTCGGGCATTAAATGACCCAATGCTAAGTCGAGCCTACTGTGCCACGCGGGCCAGACGGGTTGGCACAGGGTTTCGTTTTAAGTTTTCCTTCTCTTGCGCCTAGGTTTTCGCCCTTGTAGGCTCTTTCGACAACCTCAGGATAGAACGGGGGATGACACACACATACGGTCCGAGTTAGTATCGAGCTACAAGAATGGACCGTGAGGATTGGGAATCCTAGTTTTGTTGTAAGTGCTGGTTGCCCTACGTCTACCGCACAGGGAATGCAAAAAACCGCGAGCAGAGTAGCATTTACTAAATTACTAAATATTAGCATTTCTTGTGCATGCATCGTAAGGCTGGCTGGGCGTTTTCAACGAGGTTTACTGTGAGACAGACGGCCGCTTATAAAATCATGCCAAGCTTTGGCACCCTATAGCTTACCTTTTTGAGAATGATCAGGTTGAGATGGACAGGAAGAATCCATCCTTTTCTTTTAAAAGGATATTGTACGCAGGAAGAAAGGGATATCGAGCCGGTCTAAATCAACCTGTCTGGTCAAATTAGTTTTCTAGTCCTTCATTTAATTAGACGAAACCTGTTTAGTCTGTAATTTCGGCGTTGTATTGATATGAACCAATCGACACGTAATTGGCTCTAGGGAAACAGTCGCAAATAATATAAACGTAAAAAGACAGAGAGGTGACATTTGCCCTATTTTATTTGGCACTACTATTACTACTTTTTACCGACAATGATAACTTTAGATTAAGGTAAACAGGGCTTCAAGGCTTATTTTGGTTGCTCTATGGTCCTGAGAAACATTTCATAACTTGCAATATGGCAGCCAACAAGTAACACAGAGTGCAAATAGTGTACAACTAATACTACTCAGCCCTTAGATGACCCACCGCTGAATCTGGCCTCCTCCATTTACAAGGAGGGTAATTAGCCTGCTGATTAGCGAGACGGGTTGGTACAAAAAAAGGGTTCCGTAACAAGTTTTTTTTCTGTTGTGTTATCCTTGCCTTTTCCTTTCGTGAACTTTTATGAGACACCCTCAGCATAAAATAGGGTTGTGACACCATGTATTCTAAAACCGTCAACACATGGTCTGCTGCACAAGTGCATAATAACTTTCGAGGTAAACGCGTGGATTGGAAAGGTAACACGTACTCTTTCATCGATATCAGGTGTATTGCTTCGTTATAAGTAACATAAAGCCAAATGCATTCACTGCTGTTTGATTGCGCCTGTTAGCTACAAAGTGCGGCCTTATCAGGCGACCCATACGAAGAATCTAGCCTAGTTCACAAGTCAGGCGTCCCACATTGCACGAACCGACATGTGACCGCCACTTAAGGTCTTACCGTTTAGATGGGATAAGTTGGCAATCCTATAGCTTAGATCCTATGTCCTATAGATATCTTAACCAGTCAACGGAATAAATGCTACCTACCCAAACACTCATAAGCAACAACTTCTAATTGACTACTGAGTCAGACCTCATACTATAAGCTAGAGAAACACAGTTTGGTTTTGGAGTCAATGGGCAATGGAGAGGGCTGTGCTCGCAGTTTCTTTGCGAGTGAGCAGATACGCAAGCGAACCTGAGTTACGCGCCGTGGCTCACAGGATTGCCAAACTTACGTGGCAGTGGGCATAGCACTTAGCTTCTAAGACTGATGGCCGATTAGACAGAAAAGTCCTCGAGTGGCGACCGCGTACATGGTGGACTAACGACCTGGTTAAGGTCGCCGGAAAGCAATCATTTCAGCCGAAAGACGTCCACTGCTGAACATAGCTGTATGCTGCTTAAAAATACCGCTTTCTTTAAATTGATGTCGGTGATTATGCAGCTGGCGTGTGTTTTTTTTTTGTTAAATAAATAAATAGGCCTCCCCAAGGATCGCTGGAAAGCAATAAATAAAATAAATAAAGGCCTAAGTCCAGCAGTAGACTTCTTTTATCTGAAATGATGACTGACAACATCCCTATTTTGTTCCTTCACCTCGTACGTTCCTTAGGAATGCATAGATTACATGTTATCTAAATCCTTTACCACATCTCAAAGTACCAATTGGTTTGGGATAAGAAACTGTCAAGTTGAATCGTTTGAAACCGGTTCCGTTCGTACCCATTACCACGCTACACAAGACACCGATTTCCAAAACAGTCGGAAACAATTTAAATAGACAAACAGGAAGCTCTTGCCCGACGTACTGGCGAGTTCTATTTATAGCCACAATTAATTCGGACACTTGGAAGTCCCAGCCGCCCTTTAATCGCCCATAACCTATTAAAATTCAACACTTTCAACAATAGTCAGACGTGACCCATTCACAAGGAGAACGCAATGACCCTTCCAGAACTCTTTCTTGGAAACCCCTTGATTTCGATCCTCCTAAACCGTGTAACCCGCAATCTCAACCATGTTAAATTCTACTTTAACGCTTAGGTTTAAGGTTGGTAATTGTAATTTCTAACGGTTGTGGCTTAAGCGATTGTGGTTTACCAGTGCACGGTTATGAGTCTTTAGTATTCATTCAGAATGAGAAGCGGGAAGTGAAACTGCCGCTTCAATTTTATCATCAGCAATCGCTCTCTGCTCTTATCTTACATCTAAATTATGAAAAAAGGCGTGGATGTGTCATATCCTTATCATAGTATAATTGCTATGGTTTCGAAGAATTGGAATGGTGAAACTTAGAGCAATTTGTGTGTGTGTGGTGACGGATTTAGAATACACAGTGTCACCACCCCATTCCATTCTGAGGGTGTCGTAGCAGTCGACAAAAGGAAATGACAAGGTCGTAAATAACTTAGCAGCAAGAGAAGCAAACCTTGATACGAACCCGTTTGGCACAATAGGCTAATCAATAGGCACTCTCAATATAATTGGATGAAGTCTGAATCAGCAGTGGGTCATATAAGGGCTAAGTACTGAGTACCAGTATTTACACTGTTTCGCTTGTTGGCTGCCATATTAAAAGTTATGAAATGTTTCTGAGGACCATAGTGCAACCAATATAAGCCGTCAAGCCCTGTTTATCTTTGATCTAAAGTTATCATCGTCGGTGTTAGCTGCCTTTTTTATGTATTCAAATTATAAATCACTATTTAATGGTTATCTATCCAAAAGTCACTGAACTGCCGATTGTGCAACGCCCACCTGTCGGAATGCTGTCTTCCAAACCTTCAGAACTACAAATTTTAAGCGGGTTAGCGAGACGACCGAGCTTTAAGAACGTCAACAATGCCGGAATTATTTTGGACACAGTCTAATTCAAATTCCAAATTCAAATGCATTTATTTGTGAAACATAAGTTGTTGTTGTGTTAACACAGTCTGGTAGTTGTGGCAGAGATCTTTATTTTTATAATCACATGGGTGGGGCTCAATTATATGTTCTGGTGATAAGCAACGGTACGATACAATACGATATTATATATTCAAAATCCTTCAACACACAGAAAAAAATACTATTTTACTCCTACCCGTTTAATTTTGTTTTTCCCATAACTTAAAACCAGCCACCACAAGCATCTATTACTGTTACCTAAAAAGGTTGGAATGTGATCTGTGTACTCCATTAAGAAAACAGACGGCATCGCCCACATTAACACTTGAATTATGGCTACAGGCTTGCTAAAACTATCGAAGAGCAGCAATAAGATTTTATAGCTTGAATTTTGAGGTCCATTACATTAATTCTTCTGTTGTGTTCGGTTTACCGAGATATTGATGGCTGGGGTTTAGTAGTTAAATGTAAGTTTATTTCTGTCCTAGCGGCGAGCAGCGTCTTTGCTTGCATAGCTCTGGGCAAAACTAAAACAAATGTCACGGAAACTGTGTGTAACTAATACTACTCAGCCTATAAATAACCCACTGCTGAGTCTGGCCTCCACCCATCGCAGGGAGGGCAATTATCCTACTTTGCCACGCTGGCCTGACGGGTTGGCACAGGGTTCCGTATCAAGTTTTCCTTCTCTTGCGGTTAGGTTTTCGGCCTTATCATTCCCTTTTGTCTCTCTTAAGACAACCTCGGGATGGAATGGGGTGGTGACACTATGTATTCTAAATCCGACACGGAATAGTAGGTATGTAACTATGTGCTATATATTTCTGAAACAAAATTTTGCTCACATCCGTCCCGCCATGCTGCCGTAAGTAATTATCGGTCTGTACGTTCGGCATTTATTACATTAGGATCCTACTAATTATCAATGTTCGCTCATACAATACAGTTTAAAAAATCTGGCAAAACCTAAATATGTACCATTCGTGCAGGTTTGTGATAAGACAAGTACAACCTTTCCCCTTGCTGTAGTTATGAAAACCTCTCATCGTCGTTATTACATATTACGGTCCGAAAATGACCCATTGCTGAATGAAGTCTCCTGCATTTTAAACGAGACGTGGGACTACGTTACATCTTTCACATACAGTGGCATGATCTGCGCATTTAATTCTTGACATCAAATAAATACTTAAAGATTTCTTAGGTTTTCGCGATTATTACACATTGAAATTAAAAACTTTTTACCTAAAACTAAAACGTCGGGAGTTAAATAATGTAATATACACGCGATAAATCCGTTAAATGGTTTTTTTTTTCATAAATGGTTTTTTAAGGTTAATTGGTATTTTTAGTCTTGTTTTATTACTTAAGTTAGTGTTTATGTAAGTACATATTACTTATGTTCTCATAAATCGTCGAGATACATATTTTAGTGCTCATATTTTTTGGTACTGGATCAATAATTAACACGTTTTGAACTTGTTGGTTGGAGCAGTCTTCGATGAGAGTGATTATAGGTTAGCAACACGTTATCGGACACACATAATATATTATAATGAATTGTAAAAAAATAAACATTTACAAAATATCTGAATTTGCATATAAGATACGGTACAAATTTTCACGAACTATAAAAACAAAAAAAAAGTGAGAATACTATTTCGTAAACGTTTAAGCGAACTATATAACACATTTCATTTACATACACGTGCCTTGTGGCATTGACTCGATGTAAAATGCTAGTAGTAAATCTCCTCGTCTTTGCATAATCATGTATATAAATTAAGGATATCATATAAATTGGCAACTGTAAGCCGATGGTATAATTAAATCGCAAATGTTTTCAATTAAATATTACACAGTGTTACTCGTGCGTTTAAAAAAGTACATTTGAAGTTCGTTTGCCCTGTAAAGCTACAATAGTGATAACACCAAAGTCTGCATTGGGTACGGGGATTGTGAAAATATAACGTTATTGTAGAGATACAATAACAGTAATAAAGTAAGAAAATGCATTCTGTTGTTTTTACTTTTTTACACTAAAAAGTAAATGTACGTGTAAACTAATCAACGGGATCTCCAGGTACCGCAGCGTTTCATAAAAAATGCAGTCAAATGATGAAAAGAGCCGTATCGTAAAAAAAAGAATTAGTAGTACGTAATGACTTTTGTCTGTCACCAAAGCTTGCTTGCTTATATAGCTTTGTCAAAACAACACGCTGATCTTATTTTATTTGTAAATGTCACGAACGTTAAACGTCTGCGCTGTAAGCATAACCCTACGTAAAAAGTTTCTTTTTATCCCGTTTTCTTTTGAATATTAACATAATATCAATTTCAGCGCAACCCGGTTATTCAACTATGTATATAAAAGAAGTGACGAGATTCTCATAATAACATTAATTTGTATACACAAAATCCACGCGTCACGCATGGCGAGTTTGAGGTCATCAGACCACGAGCTAAGGAACGAGCTTTTAATTTTTTTCACGCTCACGATAGTTAACGCGAATTATGAACTTGAACCAAACTCTGCTCCCCCAGTGATATGTTTGAAGTTAATCGTACTTTTTATGCGGTTATGATATTAAGGTTTTTTTATTGTTTCCGGTTTTCCAGCCGTCGGCTCGCCACTTTATCTTTATGTTCTATTTTATGATTATCGTGTTGTAATACGTTCCTTTTGTTGCGCTGCGTTTAATCGTACACGTTTGTATCTATATAGTCATTAGTGATCATTTTTATTTTAAGGTTTTAGTTGTAGGAACTGTTGAGCCTGGCATATAGTGCGAAATGCAATTGATCAACCAAGGGTCTTGGTGGTTAGACTACAATCGATTCGTCTAAATATTAGTAGGTACTTGGCCAAATTAGGTTATACCAAGTTGAGAAAGAAATATGCTAGTAGGTACCACCAGAGTGCTATTTATTATTTATTCAAAGTTTAGATCGCGCTGTTCATTTTCAAGCACAGCCATGTAAATATTTTTTCTCTTTTTAGTATTCTACAAGACCATGTGATTTTATATGATACTAGTGGCCCGCCCCGGCTTCGCCCGTGCAAAGCGGGGGTGGGTTATACATATAAACCTTCCCCTTCAATCACTCTATCTATTAAAAAAAACCGCTTCAAAATACGTTGCCTAGTTTTAAAGATTTATGCATACATAGGGACGGACAGAAGAATGCGACTTTGTTTTATACTATGTAGTGATAGTGATAGTGAAAATGTATCGTGTGTTTACATTTAAAAAGGTTAATTCATTCCATGAGACATTAAGTTTAACATTACATTTTAGTCGCTAAACACGAGACATTTTAGACGTGATCAAACACATTCCATCAAACAAATCATAAAAAAATATTTTAAGTCAAACAAATATCGTAATTATTGCAATTAGATACCTTGTTATTTTGGGTAGTTGTAAACATAAATCGAATAACTATACCGCTTAGTGTGTTTCGATATTTCGCAATTGAAGCAGGGGCGCATTAAGGTTTAAAATAATATTTTTTGTTTAATTCTTTAAATAAGATTTTTTTACTTCTGATGTTTTTACCTGTTATACTTTTGTGCTCCTTCAAATGTTATATTTTTCTTCCCCGGCCCAGTATTCCATTCATTGTTCCATAGTTCAAGTATGCTCCATCCATTCAATTCATTAATTTGTGTGCTAAGTCAGTCATGCTTTGACGAATTTTGACAATTGTAATATTATATTAATAGAGTTGTATAAAAAAGCCGTGAGCTTTAATACAACTCTAAAATATATTGCGTTGAATAAAATTTCATGGTAACATTTCTTGGAAGATGAAAAAGTTGATTTTAACTAGAATTCTTGGCGTCGACGTTTGCAAAAAGCTGTATAAGTTTGGCGCACCGGTACAAAAAGCCAGACAAATTGTTTGCCTGGACGCACTGTTTTGAATGTGAACCGTTCGTTTCAGCGACGGCCAGAGGCGACTGGATGCTGGGCATGTCGTGATCGAGGCGTTAAAAGACGCAGGGGTTCAGGGTTGCCATGTAGAGAGAACATCTTATTATTAATATAATTGCGAAAGTTTATATAGTACTCGTATAGATGGATAGATTGCAGGGGGTGTTTGTATTAAGTTTTCTCTTCCTCTTGTGTTCCTTTAGTCGCCTTTACGATGTGATTTCTTTTTGCTTTTAGAAGAAGGCTGAATGTGCAAGTTATTTACGGATCTTACTTTATTTACATATATAATCACGCCTCTTTCCCGTAGGGGTAGGCAGAGACCACTTCTTTCCACTTGCTACGATCCTTACATACTTGTTTCGTTTCGTCCACTTTCATTATTCCCTTCATACATGCTCTTCGGTTTAGGGTACTCTTGACCTGGCCTTTTTTCAAGACGTCCCTGATTTGGTCTTGAAACGTCCGCCTAGGTCTTCCCCTTCCAACACTCTCATTCACACTCGCCTTATACACTTTTTTCGTCAATCGTTCTTCATTCATTCTCTCGACATGGCTAAACCATCTTAGCATACCTTTCTCAATTTTTGTCACTACATCTTCTTTCAGCCCACAAAGCTCCCTTATCTCACTATTTCTTATCCTGTCAATCAGTTTAACTGTAAACTGTTTAAAAAAAAAGACTATTTATATCATGGAAATAATAATGTGCTAGTAAGGTACCAGATGTAATTATCTTAAACTGGTAGCATTTAGTTTCAAATCTATAACCTTTGTCGTTGGCAAGCGCTCAGCACCCGAGATACCGATGTACAGATATTACAGATATTAATATAAAAAGATTATGATTGATATGGGTTTTGACATAAAAAGTTGGACACGTGCAAACTCCAGCTATCACAGCAATGGCATTGACCTTCCGCGATTGATTCCATAGATATCGAGCGGACAATAAGAAATGCGATCTTCTGCAAAAGTAGTTTAAACTTGTTGAAATGTTACACAACATTGAACTTTAATGCTGCACGTTAAAGTTTGGTATTATGGTTCGGCGAAACGGTTTTTGCTGAGTTGTGAGCAAATAAAAGCTTGACGTCGCTCAGGGCTGCCATGTTCTGGATTAATGGTTCAACCTGTAAAGTACATTGGGCTTTTTTGTAGCAATATACATGATATCGTAATATGTTTTCAACGCGTCAAACCGTATATTAATGATACAATCGGGTGTTAGCGTGAAGAGTTCATTGTTCTGTTAAAATTTTATATCATCATCATCATTTCAGATCAGATCTCCACAAAGGCCGGTCCTGGGCCGTCCGCATCCACTGCTTTCCGGCGACCTTAACCAGGTCGTCGGTCCAAAATCTTATATAGGTAGTACCTACCGTTCATTTTACTATTATGAATGAATGAAGTTTTGTGTTCGTTCTATTATACCTCATGCATTTACCATGCATACCACCCGCATCATGCATTTACAAGTAGGTATGCATTTTTCTTCGAGTTAATTTTAATACATTTTTAATAGTTTACTTGTTTGTTGACCTCCGTATTCCTTAATATTGATTTTAATATAATTTTATCCCCATATTTGCGTGTGGTGAAGGATTTAGAGCATCATTCGTGTGAGGAAGTGATAATGCCGAAAACCTAGCCACAAGAGAAGGAAAACATAATACAAAACCCTGTGGTAAACCGTTTGGCCAACGGGGCACAGCACCCTCCATTTAATTGGAGGATGCCTGACGCAACAGTGGATAATTTATGGGCTGAATAGTAGTAACAGTAGATTTAAACGTCGATAAGTCAAGTCAATTGTCATTGCTATAACTAATTTATCATAATATGTGAGTATGATTCTTCCTAAAACTATCATCGTGTGTTGTTGTTAATGAACCATATTTTATAATGTGTACTATATCACTTTGTGTACGTTACTTTCAGAGCTTTTGGCGAGCATCAGCCTATCAATAAATAAACGATTAATACCTTTTCCGCATATCTCGCCGAAATGGCCTTGATTCTCAGTTCTCACCTCCCCGCCGTAATGTAAGCTCACTGATTTTGTATATTGATCTAAAAGGTTTTAATTGCAATTCAAAAATTTCGAAAAAAATAAAAATGATCACATTATCTACACACATTATCAACAACTATTGTTATTAATGTCTAAGATTTTTCTTTTGTTAAATTTCGTCTTTCAGCACACTGCCGAGCACCGCGCTGGCTATACAGGAGTGTATTGTGATAGCTAGTTTTCTAGTCTTATTCTTTCATAGCCTCTTACACCGCCGTTAATTTTGGTTGCTGTACATATTCAAATGAGACTAGTCCACCAGTTTAAAGTCGCTCAGCGTGCTATGGAGCGAGCTATGCTTGGAGTTTCTCTGAAAGATAGGCTCCGTAATGAGATTATCCGACAGAGAACCAAAGTCACCGACATAGCTCAGAGAATTAGCAGACTGAAGTGGCAGTGGGCTGGTCATATCTGTAGAAGAACCGACAACCGCTGGGGTAGACGAGTTCTTGAGTGGAGACCGCGAATCGGCAAGCGTAGTGTGGAACGGCCCTCTGTTAGATGGAGCGACGATCTGCGAAAGGTTGCGGGCAGCGCTGCATGCGTCAAGCTGCAGACAGGGCGCTATGGCGCTCTTTAGGGGAGGCCTATGTCGAGCAGTGGACTAATGTGGGCTGATGATGATGATGATGACATATTCAAATTGATCGCTAATTATTGTAATGTACAAACACATACGTACATGATATGTTAAAATGTTAACGTTGAAATACTGTTATTTTCTAGTTGTCACTCTAAAACCTACTTAACAACCAGCTATATAGGGTTGCTGATACTGTAATTACTCGCAATCGGGCCCAGCGAAGTCTTGTTCTCGTAACGTTCCAATATGCCTCGGTGGGTACCGATTTTAACGTGCAATTAATCATCCCGGTTGACAGCCCTAAGATAACGGAGTAAATGCAAAATCTCTGCGGGCGGTCGCGCTAGGATGTTGACGTGTTCGATTCCCATATCCGGTTTTCCTGGGGTCCACTGTGTAATGAGTAGTGCTATGCATTCTTAGAAAGAAATGCTAAACGATGTTTCATAGGCTTAAATATTGTGCCGATGTTTAAATATTATAAATACCTGGTGTTACCAGCATGCTACAGATATTACACAATTTCCACGTAAAATCTCTACTATAAAAATCAATAAATATCGCAATCAATGCGAGAATTACCATAAACTGCTACATCGCGATTGCAGAAATTAGCAGACGCTATGGTCTCACGTGCAGATACAAAGCACCACCCAAAGTGCGGTATTTTGAAGGTATTTCACCAATTGAGGAGCTCCTCCTCCGTAGCACTCCTCCGTGCTGCCGTCAGATGTTACTATGATGGTCATAGATCGTAAAATCAGAGTAATCCAGTTGTTAACTTATCTTGTTAAAGAGACAGCTGCCGTACAGCACTGCGACTACGCTGGACCTTTTGTGCCGGTCCCGTAATCCTTATTACTCTCCAATAACAGCTTGCGTATATCTCAAGAGGTCTTTGTTGTAGTCGCTGTGATTTAGGTACGCATTCCGTGCCTTGTCAATGCTTTACATTTGCAAAGCAGATGTAGCATTGACCCGTCTGCTACTCCTCTGGTTCTGCAGACGTCAGTCCCAATTTATGTAGATGTTATTTGGTGGCCAAGTGTCTGGAGAATAACCTCACCTGTTTCGTGCTATACCCTTATAGGTTTCTGGTCGAACTTTCCTGACGAAAATTGTTTTGAAAGCAAACTTTGCTTAGTTGGCCCATAGTTTGCTATGTTCAGCTTTGTTCTCTTCTCTTAAGATCCAGATGTTACTTAACCTATAGATCAATTTCTTTCTGCACTACCCCCTGTTCCTTTGTTTTTGTTGAGACCATTAATCGTCAGTAAACAGTGCAAGTAATAAACAACATTGCCACAGTGTATTGTTTGGTAAGGGCAAAGGGTCAAATTCTGAATAAATGCATAGGCTTTTACGGCCGATACCAAAAAGGATACGTCAATTGAACATATCCTGGCATGTTAATACGAATTAATTCGGTGACGTCACCGCCAGGGCTTGCATCAGTGTTTTGTTTATTTGTTTAGGACTGATACATTGGTGTTCTTTTTTTGTAATGTACATTATGAATTTTAACAGGCTTTGTTAAAGTGTTGTTACAATGTGTTTATTTAATAAACACAAATTAACACCATATTATTGTGTTGGGAGAATAAAAAAAATTGAGCGAAGCTAACTGATTAACATCGCGTAGTTATTGACTCGAGAGAATGCGATCTGATCATGTCAAAAATATTAAACGTGCAGGCAAAATAACGTACAATATTGGCAATCGAAGAATGTGCTGGTGGGCTTGAGAATGTTCTTGAGTTCGAGTACCGTCAAAAAAAAAATAAGTGAAGCATTCTGTGATGTATTTCTCAACAATCGACGACATGGTCAACATTTTCACCAATTCAGGATGGATCCAAGGAATCTCACGGTGTGAGTAAATAAACGGAAGGAACAGATTAAAGCTAAGAACGAAGCTTGAAATTCTCTGCGAGTGCGCCTGACCAAGTACAGTAGGCTAGTAACACTGCGACTAAATTGAGATGCTTCAACACAACCGCAGTCGCTTATAACCTGAGATGATGATGATGATAACGCTGATGACGCACTAAAAGAGGTCGACACTCGCCACATCCAGCTAGACGTACCATACATAGCTCTGCCTTACTCATAGCTTCCGACATATCAAACACTTTACTATTACGTCGGGGAAGTTGGCTTCCGTCCCTCACTATACCTAATGTACTATACCGTCCTCTAACGCTCTGCACTTAAAGGTCATAATTGAATACAAAAGTAGCAATACAATGCGCATAACAAACTACGGTTTGCTGCCCGCAAAATTACACTGTTAAACGTTTTGTTTGTTTTAATAGTGTCCTTATCACGATCTGCGACGGCAAACGCAAATTTGTGGTAGCCAGCACATTTGGCTTACCATAATGAATGCTGTACGCAACCCAGATAAGTACAGAATGCTCGATTTGTAACGTTGTTTGTAAGGTTTTGCATGCAGATTTTTTAACGCAGACGACAACGTCTTTACCTAAATGGTCGTCTCCTAAGATTTTTTAAGGGAAGGTCTAATAGTAAAATTATTTTATTTTTATGCCCGTAGGAAATATGTCTTATTTATGCGTAAATGTTTATATTTACAGGTAGGAAATATTCAATTACAAACATAGTTTCTTGCCGGCTCTTCTCTGAACTTTTTTTGTATGAATTTCGATGGACGTAAAGGTTTGAAGTAAACTATGACTGACGCCGACAAGAGTGTATTGAGACTAAAACCTAGCGTGTGACAATGGAAACATGATGATAGTATGTAGTTTCAAACATTACGATCTATGAAGAGTTTTGTGATAAAACCTACATGAATAGAGTTCCTTTTGAAGTTGTTATTTTAGTGGAGTCAATGGACAAGATTGGTGACCCTTCTTTGGGTCACCAATCTTGAATGAATATTACTTGTATCATTCGAGATAAAGGCGAAAAGAGATAGGCCTTCTAAGGAGGAGTTTAGCTACTTTTTGTTGTGAAATAGCATCTTGAAAGTAGTGACTTCCATGGAATTGAATCCCGTGGCCCTGGTTCGGGCAATCGAGGATCGCCGTTGGTTTTAGTGGGCAGGTCGGGCGCATTTTACCATTTCTACGCACCCCGGAGTCCCTCATATCCCGGTCAGTCCCCAACGGACAGGTAACCCCGAGAATCTCCGACGTAAAAAAAAACGGGACGAATTTATTACTTATTGAACGAGATTAATAAAAAATTGTATAAAACCCGGATTTGAAAGCCGCGCGCGTGGAAGTCACGTGGGGTGTGACCTGCCTAGGAATTTCAACCTGGCTACCGTAAATGCTTCATTACCAATCGTAAATGGACAGAATTCTAATTAAATTATCTTTAGAACATGAATCGACCTTCTGTATATGTTTGTTTTGTGCTTATGCCGTCCGCGATGTACGTGGGCGTACTGACATCCCCGGTCAAGGTCAACCCGACGTTCGTCGTCCTGCGAAGGTCACGTGACTGACCGAGACCCTATTCGTCCGTGGGATATTCCGAGAAAATGTATTCGTGTTTTCTTTTACATGCTTATCCTTTGAGACCGTTTGTGAAATATGGTTTAGGAGGTGATTTATGCTCGTATTACGCTGAGTGTGAAATGTGTCGCTGAAAGAAAGTATCTCTTTATCCGTTCCATTGTTTTTTCTCCTAATCGAGATGCCTACGTCAAAAATATTTTAAGGCAGCAACTGAAGTTTTCTTTTTTATTGTGACGAATAAGTAAAGTACCTTTTTTATATAAAGAAATGTGTATATAAAGTAGGTGCTTACATAAAATTATTTTATAGAACAGTTAAAATACTTTAACAGCCTACATCGCGCTACTGACATTTACAAGGGCAAATCTGTTAAGTACAGGGAGAGAATTAAGCCTTCTGTGCTTCACTGGCCAGAAGGGTTCCATAACGAGGTACATTATCTTATGGCTAGATTTGATCACTATCCTCTTCTAATCATTTGGCAGTTCAGTACCCTCAGGCAATGGGGTAGTGTAAATATGTCTATTTATAAAATCAAAGCACAATCAACGTACACAAAAATGCCTCGTCTCTGGAACTCTCCGACTGGACAAGAACCTCCAACTTATACAATACTTTTTTTTAAACAAAAAGAAAAAATACAATTAAATGAAAGAGTAAAATTACACTTCACTTAATTTTCAACCCACTGCTGAGTCGGACCTCCTCCAGTTACATGGCGGGTAATTAGCCTACTGTGCCACGCTGGCCAGATGGGTTGGCACAGGGTTGCGTATTAAGTTTTCCTTCTCTTGCGGCTAGGTTTTCAGCCTTGTCAATTCAAATCAAACAAAAAAACCTGTCAGTTTTCTTGAACATCTTGTCTTATGCATTCTCATTAGGCTTAGTATACTTATTGGTATAAATAAAAACCCCAGGCACGGCACTTTAACCCCCAGATCAACCTTCAATGTGAGTATGAGCCGACTATTCAATCGGTATATTGCGAGTACTACGACACCGTTTCCTATGAATGAACGGCACGCAACATTGACGCCCTCTATTCAGACAAAATTACTAGTGATGCACTGCGCCATTACTAGTGTGCACACGTACGTAATTCCACGTTATAAACTGCAATTTTAACGCTACATTGTCACTGGCAGATAAATATCTTTGTCACAGTACGGCTTAAACAGTAGAATGACAAAGGTGGTAAATTTTAAAGGTCGGATGTATCCCTTCCGTGATCATAGGTTGCCTGGAAGAGATCGTGGAAAGCGGTAAGACTTTACTCTGCTAGTATTTTTAGGGCGTGTTATAAAGAAAATAAAGATTGGCAACTGGTCAGAGTTTGGAACTCTAACCAACTTGATTACCTAAATGGTTTTTTTAATTAATTAACAATTATATGCATGGTTTCATCCACGGGTGTCTAATATGTTTCCATCGTACTTCTTCGTATCTTCTTCTTTTTCCTCGCCTTTTCCCAATTTCATTGGGTTCGGTACCAGTCTATCCCTATTTGGCTAACTACCAATAAACCAATTATGTATTTGGTTAGACCGACGACTGTCAGTATTCACGCTACTGACTACGTGCAACGACAGCCATATAAAGGTGGAGTGTCAGCCGAGCCCAACGGATTCACGTGTCAGGTCAGTTAATACAATCCATAGCTAATATCCAGCAGAGATAGATGTTGCTTAATCAGGTGATCAGCAGTCAGATACTGCCATAATTATTTTGAAATAAACTTTAGTCAGTTAGTGTTTTGACATTATGCTAATGAAAGTAACATACATGATCCTAATTGAGCTGTAGGGTGTATGTGTTTACAAAATGATTTAATTGCCTGCATTTAAATGAACACAACATAATCTTTATGCGAAAATAAAAATATGCCCAGTCTTATCGCCGTGATATACTTGATGTATCATTGCATAAAATACGCGCAATAAACGCTCATTACAAAAAATTATACATGGCAATATTTTATTTGCAGTTTAAATCGGATTATCAAATACGCCAGATACAATGCTCACGCTTCGGTGTCCGCAACTTTTAATGTTTAAGGGAAAGACAGATCGGAACGCCAGATTAGCGTTAACATAATTAAGGATTACCGATAATGCGGAAAGATTGACGTGTGGAGTTTTTATATCCATTCTAATCACTACATAGTCGCTACATAGGCATAACAAAATCGCTATCGTCGTAATAGATAGAGTGATTCAAGAGGAAGGTTTATAAGTATTATACATCCATAATATTGTAGAGAAACACTGATAAATTTAGAGGTTCATCATTGCACCCGTGCGAAGCAGGGGCGGGTCGCTAGTTTATTATATAATAGACTTTACGTTGTTAATCAATAACATTCAAGTAGTTCTACTCTTTTAGATGTTACTGTACCTCAAAATATTATGACGCCATTAATGTCCTCGTCTCCATGACATAGACGAACCCTTGAGATATGATGTGCGTGTACGGGTAGCAGTCTATGGTATTGTTCATGGCACATACGCAATTACGTTATAAAGTACAAGTACAAAATTTATCCTAACCTACATTTTACTTTTATTGTTTTGGTGCATCTAGCCCTTGTTATTCTCTGCTCCACCCAATGGTTGACTGTTAGAGAATGTCTCTAGGCATTAAGTCCGCCAATGTACCATGTTGCATAAAGACTTAAAATAAATAAATAATAAATAAAAGCATTTGAACACTAATGCAGGCTTTATATTTATGAACTCCAATTAATCAATCATCAGGACCGGCCTTTGTGGAAATCCTTGGCGGAGGCCTATGTCTAGCAGTGGACTTATTATAACTGAAATGATGATCATGGAGCCATTGTTTCGCCGGTCCTAAGCTGGCCGTGTCATATAGATACACATGATAATACAATACGGGATACGCTTTTGGCACAATACTTGGCAAGAAATTTTGAATTTAGCAGATTAAGAATTTTGGCAGGCTTGCAATTGCACCATATGACTTTGATAGATAGAATAGTAGACTTGGGGCACTGATCAGTACGTCAGGTGTTATGAGATGGACACACAGCTATCAGAACCTGTAGATACATTCCATCGGCATTGTCCGCTATGTCTGGACATGTCTAGACTTCTTTTTTACGCTTTTTGGTAATGGAAATCTTTGGAACACGACAACAACTTGCGCATCGGGACAGCTACTTGGGATTATCTTTCTAATTAATAGTGTACATTAATTCATAATTAATTATTTAAACACTTGGAAACATGTTTTCGAAATTTCCATCGGAATGTAAAGCTCATGTGATAGTTGTTTATCTCGATGTGTTTCTGTTATCTCATATCTGCCCATAAACAATCTCTTGCTGACTTGGATAATATTATAATTTGATGACTTAAATTAAAGTTATCCACGCAGGATCGTACAACCCTGTACGAAGTTTCAAGCTAGATACATGACGCGCAATGTTTAAAAAAACCTTTCCAACCAATAAAACTCAATGTTTTACGCCAGTCGTATGCTTTGACTGCCTCGTTGGTCTAGTGGTTAGATGTGCCGCCTTTGGATCAACGGGTCCCGGGTTCGATTCCGGGGTCGGGCAAGTGTCTTTGTCTAAACCAGAGGCACTGGCTCGGAGTCTGGGTGTCATTTCTATCTATAATATGTATGTATTTACAAAAAAAAATGTATATAAGTAGTTTATCATCCATCTCGTTACCATAACACAAGCATTAAGTTGCTTAGCTTGGGACGAGATGGCGTTGTGTGAAATGTCCAAGGATATTTATTTTATTATTTCATCAAAATATTATAGTAAATATATATACTCACTTACTTACTTCTCAGTTAATAAATTACCCACTGCCGAGTCGGGCCTCCTCGAACTGAGGTTAATTAGCCTACGTCCCCACGCTGTTGCCAGACGGGTTGGCACAGATTTAGTATCAAGTTTTCCTTCTCTTGCGGCTAGGTTTTCGGCCTTGTCATTTCCTATTGTCGACTCTTACGACACCCTTAGGATGAAATGGGGTGGCGACACAATGTATTCTGTACATCACCACACGGAAAAAATATTTTGGCATAAATTGATACACCGAAAAAACGACTTCACTCACGACGTCCCATCCCAAATAGCGCTTTAAGATAGATATTCTTTAATCAGTGATCGAATCGAAAACACCGATCGATTCATAAAGTATGAATAGGTTTTCGAAACGCCATCACTCGATCGCCGCACTAACGAAATCTTTGACGTCATCACAAAAAAAATATATCAATCCCGAAATAAGCTGCTTTTTATCCAGATTTGTGTTCTTTTTTTATAAAATAGAAAGTGGTATCGGCTGACGAGACCGTGGGAACACAAACGGTGGTTTGACTCATTTCATTTTGAAGGTACACAAATGTACGGCACTCGTCAAACTTTATGGCCGCTCCGAACCTAGCCGCATTACGCTGCGCAGAACACAAAATGAGGTATGAGCGGGACGTACACGGGGCGTAAAGGCAGGGCACGCTGTTTTCCACCCGCAAGCGTCCTCGCCTCCCGCGCGTTACTGTGAGTGTTACGTTCGTTTTGGTTATGAAATGTACGATGCGCAAGTTCGTACCGACGACGGCTACATTCAGAGCGGTCATAAAGTTTGGCGAGTTCTTGTATATATTGAAGGCTTAAATGATTATAATTTGTATATTTGAACAAAACAACGCGGGTATGTTTAAATTGTGTGGAATTAAATTTGCATACAAACATTGAGTTTTGAGATTTTCTTGTTATTTTTCTCTGTTGTATATTCTGCCGGTAGGCAGGTTCACGACAGATGTTTTTCCTAATCTTCTTCTCCTATTATGAAAATTAATGTTTCTCCGTATGTCCTTTATAGAATCGTGAACTATGCATTTGATCACGTGATGATCTTCAGCGAAGTGTTGTGCATGAGCCCACAAAGGTTTCAGAACAACATCAAAAATGTTGATAGTGTAAAGTCTTACCTTCAAATTTATTTTAGTTAGTGGCTTAGCAACGCGCGCAGGGTACAGCTAGTTTTGGTTTTATTTAATACACAGTGGCAGTGTTGGCTTTGCATAAGTTTAATAAAATCCTCAATCAGACCAAGATGTCGCGATACATGTTTAAAATCACTGTCAAATTATCGGAGGTTGATCCGTTCCAAATTCTATTCTCGCAGAGAAGTATGAGCTAGAAACTTTGTTTTAACCAGCTGGTTTTACAAAAAATAACAATGACTTTGCTAGTCATGGTTATTTTTTGTAAAACCAGTCGCATCACATATATCTGGCTATTACTACTCAGTTATGGGCTGACCCACTGCTGAGTCGGGTCTCCTCCCATAACAGGGAAGGTATTAAGCCTACACGCTGGCCAGACGGGTTGGCACATGGTTTCGTTTCAAGTTTTCCTTCGCTCTTGGCCAGGTTTTCGGCCTTGTCATTTCCTCTTGTCGGCTCTTCCGACACGCTCAGGATGGAATGGCGGTGGTGACACTATATA